>CM053161.1:34356207-35606207 GCA_028571685.1 Heterohyrax brucei
AGCAGTGCTGTACTGGGGAATGAGGTCAGGCAGGAGAGTCCTGTGTCCTGTGCCAGAACCAGGGCTGAGCTGGGGCTCTTGGGAACCTCTCTTCCCAGCAGGGTGACACGTGGCCCAGCCTACAGCCAGCTGTCTGCGGTCCTGTGATCTGGGGTGGAGTTGGCCCAGGGTGGGGGGCAATCACGAGCTCAGCTCAATTAAAGCCAATCCACGTTTGCTTCCGGGTCACTAGTGGCCAATGAGGGTATTTGTGAGGCTGGGAAACTCCCCATGGCTAGGCCCTCCCCACTCCCAGTCTCCCTTCCTCTTTCCTCTGGCCTGTGTGGCTTACACCTGGGTGTGGACCACAGTTGGGTGTGGTCTGTACCTGGCTGTAGACCACACCTTGGGGCAGGCTACATCTGGTTGCGAATTTTGATCTTTCCGGTCAGCTGCTTCTGCTCTGGCATTGCTCTTGAGGCCCCTGTGGACGCTTTAGACACCCTAGGGGCCAAGCACCAAGGGACAGTCTTATCCTGTGGGATGGGGTGTTGGGTGAGGACTCCTTCAGCTAATCCTACATCTGCCTCCTGATGGTGTACAGGGGTGACAGAGGCCCAAAGTGTAGAGGACACTCACCTCAGAGCGTATGACTTTGAGCAGCCCCAACAAAACTACAGCAGAGCCTACATATGCAAAGCCTTCAGGTGACCTGGAGCTAGGCCTGGGGCAGACTTAACACCAAGCATTATACGCTATATATTCAGTGTATGCCCAGTGCACACCCATACAGCCCTGCATGCAAAGCACGTGCATTATTCAGCACATGCCAACACAGTTTTCACATGTATCCTTAAATGTCCATATAGCCCCACATGCACACGTGTCCAATGCATGCTTATACAGCCCCCCAGTTGTGTATCTAGTGCACACCCATACAGCCCCACAAGTACACATGTGTACTCAGTACATACTCATACAGCCACATGTGCACACATGTGTGTCTAGTGTATCCAGAGTGTGCCCAATAGTTCCCCCCACACATGTATCCAGGACATGCTCACACAGCCCCACTGTCATGGTTTGAATTGTGTCCCCCCCGAAATATGGGTAGCCACGTGGCTGTGATATGATTCCCAGTATCTTGGGACTCTCCTCCATTGTGTGGTTTCACTAAACAGTATGTTAAAGGATTAGGGTGGGGATGTAGATCCCCGCATAGAATTACTTCCCTGCCCTGCTGTAGGGGGAGTTTCCCTGGAGTATGGCTTGCCCCACCCTTGATGCTTTCAGCTTGCAAGAGATAAAAGGAAAAGAGAACAAAGGACAATTGAGAACCTCGCTACCATCAAGCAAGCTGCATCGGGAGAAGAGCACGTCCTTCAGACCAGAGGTTCTTGCGCCAAGACGCTCCCTGGACAAAGGCTGATGCAATACCGGACTTTCCTCCACAGCCGACAAGGGGAAAGCCTTCCCCTGGAGCGATCACCCTGAATATGGACTGGCAACCTACCGGACTGTGTAATTACCATGAATATGGACTTGCAACCTACCGGACTGTGTAAGAATAAACCTTCCTTTGTTAAAGCCATCCACTCTGTGGTACTTCTGTTAGAGCAGCCTAGCTGACTAAAACACCCACATGCACACATATGTATCCAAGGCATGTCCATACAGCCACACGTGCACATGTGTATTCAGGGCACACATGTATAGCCCACATGTACATACTATCTAGGGCATGTCCATACAGCCCCATGTGCACACATGTGTATCTAGTGCATGCCCATACAGTCCCACATGGACACACGTACATCCAGGTCATGCCCATACAACCATAAGCATGTATGTGCGCACACACACACGTATTCAGAGAACACTCGTAAAACCCCATGAGGGCACACATATGTATTCATGGCATGCCCATACGACCTCAAGTAAGCATGTATGTATTCAGCACACACCCATGCAGCTCCATATGTATACATATATCTATGTGTGTGTATCTCCAGTGAGTGCTTGTAAGTCCACCACGCACGTAAGTATTCAGTGTATACTTAAACTCCATGCACACAGTCTCATGTACATGTACTGCACACACAGTACACCCTCTCACAAGCATGTGAGCAGGTGCACATGCTTCCCCAGGCATGCCTGCAGTGAAACCACACACATGTGGAAGATGGCACGCACTAAACACACAGCTATGTGCTCTTAAGTGCCCATGACTCTTGTGTGAAAACAATCGCATGGATGCATACTGCCTACTGAGGGATGCACAGCCCCAATCTTGAGACCTCGGACTTATGGGCCCTCACAACCCCTCTGAGGGGGCACTGTCATTTTCCAGTAAAAGAAACTGAGACACAGGCTTCAGGGACTCACAGGGCTGTGAGGTTCGGCAGAGAGTGGGGAAGGATGCTGAGTCTGAATGTCTCATCGCTGTGGCTCTTCTGCTCCTTTCTCCAGCTCTTCCTTTGCTCCCCGGTCCGAAGAAGGTACAGCCAGGAGCAAGGTAGCCTGCAGAGCTGAGAGCCCATGTAGGGGACAGAAGGACAAACTGGGGCTCCCTAAGGAGCGTCTCCTCTCCCACCAAGGGCAGGTAGCAGAGGGTGGGCAGGCCAGCTGGTGAGTGGACTGTGCCATCCCAGGGGTCAGAATGGGTCAGGAGTCCACTTCAGTGCAAGCCTGGGTATCCACTGTTTTAGTAGGGTGCATTGTTAACCAAAAGGAGCATTGATGAATCAGCAGTTAAGTACTCAGCTGATAATCAAAAGTTGATGGTTTGAACCCACCTAGCGGCCCCAAGGGAGAAAGACCTGGTGATCTGCTCCTGTAAACATTATAGTGCAGGAAACCCCGTGAGGTAGTTCTGCTCGGTCTTATGGAGTTGCTCTGACTTAAAATTGACTCACAGCATTATTAAGCAAATCAGGGCTCTATTAGAAAGAAAGTTGAGGATAGACACTGAGTAGGTGGTTAGCAGCACCCCCACTGCCTTTTCTAGGTGGCTGGGTTTTCTGCACCCTGAGGGTGGACCCCAAGAGCACTCTCCCTGTGCCTCTTGGTCCTCAGCCTTGGAATTGGCCTTAACCCTGATATCTTTTTGGGACCTTCAGTCTGTCCAATCTTGGCTCAGGATACAGGATGTTCACCCCACCTGCCCAACACACTTGCTTTGTGGGTAGCGCTCCCCATGTGTGATCCCATGGGTATTGTGTCTCCTCTCCAGATCCTCAGCTCTGGAGGGCAGGTCACAGCTGGCCTGCTCCTGTGTATCCTCGAGCAAGACCAGCATTGCCCTCAACAAACATCCTCAACAGAAGGAGCACTAGAGCTGGGTATGGCCATTGTGGTGGGATAGCTGGCCATGGATGGCCCCATCAGGAGGCTGGGATGGGGTGCAGAACCAGCTAGTGGTAGGCAATCTTGGGGGACCCAGCCAGCAGAATGGGTATCCAATCAGGATGTTCCAAAAAGTGGGTGAATTTGAGTTCTTTTTTTAAAAAATTTTTTTGGTTGTTTTAGTGGTTTATGTAAGAGCGAGATGGCAGAGGAAGGGACAGAGCCAGGGCTGGGGTTTCCATCCCTCCACGAGCTTGTCCCTGCCGCCTGCCCGCTACGGCTCAGCTTTTCTTGGCTGGGTCTGCTCACGACAGAAGGGATGTGTGTTTGGGGGGTGGGGAGGACTTGGCATGTGTTCCTGTGTGCGCGCGCATGTGTGCGTGTGCGGGTGTGTGCATGTGAGGGGGTGTGTGCATGTGTGTGAGTGTGAGAGGGTGTGTGTGCATTTAAAATACAAACCCCACGAGCGTGGCTACACTCAGCTGTGAGAAGCTCACTGGGCTCCGTCCGTCCTGCCAGCACCCCTCTGAGTGACTCTGCGGGGGCTTGAGAGGCACCGTGGAGGAGGAAGAGGTGAAGGAGGGCGGGCTGCAGAGGGAGGAAAGATGGACGTGTGCCACGGACAAGCGGCAGGCTGGGCACACAGGCATGCAGGGCTGCATGGGGCCAACACCCCACACAACCCAATCCTGGCAGCCCAGTCGGGAGGCGGCGGCTGAGCTGGCGGAATGCCGTGCGGGCCGGGCTCAGAGCAAGCAGCGTCCAGTGCATTGCAGGTAACACCTGGCATCCATGTTGGGGTGCAGGGGCTGGGTCATGGGATGCAGACAGGATACGGGGTGCATGTAATGTGGTAGCCAGGGGAGGGTTTGCCAGGGGTCTGTGCCCCTCCTGACCTCCAATGCCTCCTGCACTGCCCTTCCGGGCTTGGGATGTCCGCAGCCCCAGGGCGCGATGGTGGGGTGCACTTGGCACACATCCCTAAGGAGACAGAAGGGGCTATCCTTGCACAGGGGAACCAAGCTGGGCTAGGCAGCTTAGATGGCGGTGTGAGGGCGAGCGGACACACCCAGCCTGGCTTCTGCAAGCTGCCTGGCAGTGCCCTTGACTTGTCCTGGGGGAACCCCTGTGGCAGCTGCACCTCCACCAAGCACCCCACTTAGCTCCCAAGGCCAGACCCTCTGCCCTATTTTGGGAAAGGTCTCCCAAATCCATCTCTGAATGACAATTTCGCAGCCAAGTCCAGGCTGCAGGTGTGGGTTGGGAGGGGCGGGGGTTTGGGTGGGGTCCTCCTGCTGTCCGAGCTATCATCTTGTGCCAGCTCAACTTGGCACTGGAGCCTATGTACAGACCAATGGGCCTGCAGCCAATGAATCCATCAGCGAAGGTCTTGGTGACAGTGCCAAGGAGCCCAGCTGCCCAGCGTGGGGAGGGGCCGTGGGTTTCAGAGTATCCCGGCTCCAGGGACAAAGCCCTCTTCCTTGAATCTCAGGCCAGACCCACCCTGCCATGGGCCAGAGAGGGATGGGTACTGGGAAAGCGCAAGGCAGCAGGGGGTGCCACCCCAGCCTGTCTGCCCAACTCCCGCCCTAGAGAAGTTACAACATGGAAGGCAGGAAGGAGCAATGGTCACACTGTCTTACCTGCCCGCCTCCTCCCTGTCCCACTTCCTGGCCTGTGCCAGAGCACCAGTGCCGACAGAGCAGGTTGTATGCTAAAGATGAGAGATCTAGCTGGGTACCAATACCTCAGGGAGCTGCCTGGCTGGCCTTAGCCCTCCTGAGACACTCTAGACAGCAACTGCAGCCCCAGGATAAAGGCACGTTGAAAGGGGAGGGTCAGAGAGAACCTTGGATTGACTGCCCCCAAGCAAGGGGGAGCTGCAAGGAGCCTGGAAGGCAAAGTTGTAATCTAGGCAGCTGAGGGTGAGGGGCAGGGATGTGGCAGGTGTTGGAGTGAGGCACAGAACAGAGGATCCTCAAGTCCCCAGGAGGATCCTGGCTACATCAAGGAACTTTCCAAGGACTCAGACCCTCACAGAGGCACAGCTTGAGTTCTCGCAGACTAGGGACACCTGGATGAGCTGCCCTTTCACCAGGGCCCTCCCCTTCTTGAGGTGCTGACGCTGCAAGCTAAGCCCCCAGACTCCTCTACAGCCCTGTGAGGCGCAGCCCCTTTACATATCCCGGATGAGGCTGTGTCTTCCAGCACCTGGAGGTCCAGGACAGATTCAGACACGGTCCCAAAGGTGACCCACTCCCTGGCTACAGACATCCAGGTGAGAAAATGGAGATGGCAGGGTGCTAGCAAGGCTGAGTCCCTGCTGGGGGTTCAGCTGGCTGGAAAAGTCAGGCAGTGAGGGGTTGCTCTAGAGGGGGCCCAGCCCAGCTGAGCTTTTCTAGTACTCAGTATGAGGGGGTTGGGGGGAAGGGCACTGAGCTAGGTAGTGGCCGGCCATTCCAGGTCACAATCTGGGTCTGCTGCTCAGCAGGGGAAGTCTAGAATGATGGTATAAATTCTCTATGCCTCAGTTTTTGTATCTATGAAATGGTTGGGCCAGTAAGCCGTCTTATGAATGTCTGCTGATGACAGACAGTCTTCATCGATGGAGCATGGGCCCTGGTTGGAAGAGGAGATCTCCCATCCTCCGGTGAACGGAGCTGGCTGGGATCTTTGAGGCTGAAGCAGCGTTGTCCTTCTGCCTCCAGCCCCCAGGACTTGAAATTACGAGCTCCAGCACTCCACCAGGGAGGCAGAAGTTGATTCAGGCTCAAGAGAGCCTTCCCAGCAGGCATCCAGGTAACTGAGGACTGTGGGTGGTGCTCACTGTTCATAGCACCCCAGTAGTGGGTGCAGGACCCCTCAGCTAGCCCAGGCAGGCCCCCACCTGGACCACCTTCAAGATCCAGAGGTGCTCAGTGGGCTATTTTGGGGCAGTCTGGGCCTACCTGCCACCTTCATGTCCTGTGACTGCACATAAGGGCTGTCAAATCTGCCTCTACCACAACCTTATCCAGACACTCAAACTCAGGCCTGGACCTTCTCTTGGGTCTCCTTCCACTCGATTTCTCTGATGGTGATGGGTTTGGGTGGGGCAAGCTGTGCTGACATGGACACCCTCCCCGTTGTGCCAGGCAGGTCTTACCCTGGAGATGGGGCAGAGTGCCCGGGGAGCTGTGGCAGGTGACGCATGACCTGCTGCACGCACCCTGCCTTGGCCTTCACAAGTGCCCTGGAGGAGATGGTGGCAGAGGCCGGCCCCTCCTCCTCCCACATCTCACAGTTGCTGCTTCCTGCACTGGCTCTGGGCTCCCTGGAGACTCCAACCAGATGTTCCTGCGGCCGCCACACTGCCTGTCTCATGAAATATTCATACCGTCTCTCTGCCTTTTGACACAGAAGCCTCTGCAGCTTCCCACACCGTGGAAATGAGCAGGCACCCGGCTTCCCACATGGCCCAGGAGAGAGTAGCCCCCTTGCCAACATCCCCAGTTCCAGGTCTCGCTTACCTACCACCCCCCAATAACCCTCTGCTCTCCTCCTCATCCTGCCAGCTCCACTCTCCCCCACACCTTGCCCTCTCCCCAGAGACTGACACTCTGAGCCCATGGGTAGCCACCGGGACACATCAGCCTGGTTTCCTGCCCTGCCCCTACCTGTGGGAGAGCTGACCACAGTAGGTTCCAGGCCTGAGCCACCAGGTGCTGGCCAGCTCTTTCTGCCATGGACACAGAGGTGGCCACTGGGTACCTCAATGGCTGGCTGAGTGCTGAGCCTCCCTGGATGCTGCTGCGGCCAACACTCCACCCAGCAGCCTAGAACCTACATCTGTCGGCCTCATTCTGCCTGGCCCGCCATCCTGCACGCACCTCCACATGCACCTGCGGACCCACCTGCCACCTGGGCTCAGGCTGACTGTGCCTGGGTTCCCCCACCTCCTCCTGAGTCTTCCACAGCTGCTGTGCTCTGCCTATCACTGAGCCCCTAGTGTCTATCCTTTTTCCTAGTACCTAGCTGTGGCTCTGCTAGTAGGACAGTCCCACCTGCTTACCTAGAGACAGTGGTTTTTGTATCACCCTGGCCAGGCTCCCTCAGACCTGAAAGAAGTTGAGGCCCCGTTAGTCCCATCCCCATCAGGGATGAAAGGGTGGGGACCGAACAGAGGTGGGAGCATACCCAGGGAGTGCAGAGGGCACTGTGTCCATATAGCCAGGTGGGTTCTGATCAGTTATTGCTCTTTCTGTTGTCTTTGTGCATGCTGGGCTCAGACATTTTGCAATTCTACTTGTGCGGATCCGACTCGACGGCACTTGGCTGGCACTTGTGGTTAGTAGGCTGGTGGTCACTGAGGGGATGGAGAGGAAGGAGGCGTAGGGGACAGTGTGGATTCTAGGGAGTGGATTGGGGGTAGCCAGACCAGGGTTAGAGCCCTGCCAATTGCTATCTGGTCGTTGTCCAGCTCTATGACCTTTCTGGAAACCCTGGGGATAGAGTGGCTAAGTGCTACCACTGCTAATCAAAAGGTCAGTCAGAAGCCAGGGGCTCCTTGGAAACTATGGGGCAGGTCGCCTCTGTCCTACAGGGTCACTATAAGTCGGAATCAACTCGATGGAAGCAGGTTTTTGGAGGACCTTTCTAGCCTCCAGTTTCTCACTTACAAAGTGAGATGATAATCCTGACTGCACAGTTTCACTGAAAAGAGTGATTTGGCCACACTGAAATTCACCATAGGAAGTGGTGGCTATTGCCACCAGGCTCCATTCTGCCTGGAGGGGGCCCCTGGAGTCAGAGCAGAGCTGCCTAAGAGGGACAGATGGCCAAGGCTCCGGCAGGGTCCTCAGTCCAAGCCTTTCTAACTGCCCACCACCCTGCCCTGGGACCTCTCCGCTGTCTGGCTCCAGGCCTCTGGGGTCAAGTCCTTTGTTGTAACTTGCTGCTGTGACCCATGGTAGTTGTCACTGCAATAGGATTAAACAAGAACCCAGTTGCTTTTTTGAAGTGCTGCAGGCTGGGTGGGTAACTGTCCCAGTGACCTGAGGGATGAGAGTCTATGTTGGTTGGAGCAGGAGCTCGGTAAGGGCAGGTGGCTTCCTAAGGCACCAAAGCTGGACAGGAGCCGGAGGCCTCCCCATCCGGGACCCTTGGCCCACTGCCAGTGATCTTGGGCAGAGCAGGGCACTGCGGCTGAGCCACATTCCCCCTCTGTCTTCCCTGCTCACCCCATCTCCCTCATTGGTGGTGAAGTCATAAGCTATGCATGGAGTGTGGAAATAAAAACATGCTCTGCAGAACAAATGGTGTTAATTTGCAGTGCACTAGCAGCCGGCATTAGCCGAGCGCCTGGAGGGCGGGCACATCAGCTGCGCTGGAATTAATGGCGGAACGCCGCGAATTAGCAGGGCCATGCATCACCGTCAGTGGACACAGCAAGCGTGGGCTGGGCGTCCTGAACCCCAACACCTGAGGGCAGAAGCGGATCTGGCTTTCCAGACCACTCTGTCCTCGCAAGCTCCCCACCAGAGTATCCAAGGACCCACTGTCTGTTCACTCCCTGGCCCCACCTAGGCTACATGTAGGTGATATAGATTATCCCCTCTAGAAACTAGGGTCACTACAGGGTGCAGCAGTTTGGGTGATCTATCCCCTAAAATGTGTTGTAGAGCTGATCCTGCCTCAGACTTAGAACTCCTACTGTCCTCTCTTGCTGGCCACCCAGCCCCAGCTCTGTGCTCACAAGATAACCCCCTCCATTTTCATCCAAGGTTCATACTCCAGGCCTTTCTCCAAGAAGTCCTCTCCCATCCAGGGCTAATTAATCCACTTGTCTATTCCCTTGTATTTATTACACACTATCAAATGCTCAGAGTCGTGCATCTCTATTGATCACTGACAGCGCTGGAGGCTCTGGGACACACTGCTTCTCCCAGGCCATGTGTCCTCTCCCTCTCCACTCCCCGCTGCCTTCCATCCGTCCAGTTGACAAGTGTCTGCCCTGGGTATTAGGACAAGGCTGCCAATTGCACATCACATCCTAATGGGCGATTCCGGGAACTTCATGGTGTCTAATGAATATTTAACATCATTCATCCATCTGTGCTGCTTACTGGCCACCAGCGGGCGCCTCTACTTTCGCTTGTTCTCTTGGCCCTTCTAACACTCCCTAAATAGACAGAAAGAGGGCCACTGGGAGGGCAGAATGTGGAGGGACGACAGGGTGTCCTATCTTTTGAGTTTCTCACAGAAGACCCCAGGAGCCTACGATGAGCAGAGCTCAGGTTCTGTCCTCAGTCTCCCAGTTCTTGTCCTGATTGGCTGCAGAGCTCTCTCTGTGTAGGGGAGTCTTCTTGCAGTGACGTGATCTCTTGCCTCTGGGACCCTGGCTCCTTCTGCTGAGGTCACTGCAGGTCCCGAGCACCTTCACTAAATACTTACAGGTTCATGGATGAATGGACAGATAGACATATGGATGAACAAATTAGTTAACAGAATCCTGAACTCAGAATCACAGGACCTTTGGAGAGCATCTTGTTCAATGCTTGTGCTGTGTAGGTGGACAAACTGAGGCTAAAAGTGAAAAGTAACATGACCAAAGTCACACTCTGAGCTAGAACCTTCAAGCCCATCTCCAGCCCAGTCCCAAACACTTTCTTTCCAGTGGGAACACATGAGTATGTCCTCTCTGACCCAGGAGGAGGAAAGCCTCTAGGCTTTGGGTGATCCTGAGACCTCAGTTTTGCCTGCTGGTCCAACAAGGATGCTGATAAGGCTGAACCATAAGGTTGTCAGGGTGGATGACACCTTAGTCCCTGAGGTCTGAGTCACCACCAAGCCTCAGTCTTCTAGACTTTTTCCCCTCTAGGAAAGAGAAAGATACCTAAAATTGCTGAAATACTTCTTTTCAGTTATCCTGATAAAAGAAAATGCAAGCTTTTGGGGAGTCTTGGATTTTTTGGTTCTCAGTCCTCCTTTAGTCTGTGGCTTAAACTCTTGTGGTGGGCTCTGGTCTCAGAGAGCAGCAAGTCTTGGCACTTGCTTTGATGAACCATTTCCTTGTTTTTTCACTTAGTCTTTAGCCCTCACTGAAAGCATTCCTTGAGAGGACAAGAGGAAGTACAGGGTGGTGAACTGGGATTTGGTGTCAGAAAGACCTAGCAGCAAGGTCAGGCTCTCCCACTTACTAGCTAGGTACACCAGGCCTCTGTGTATTCCTCTGTCATTAAGGATAGCAATAGTACCTGTCTCAGAGGTTTGCTTAGGAGCCAAAGAAATCATGTGTTTAAGCCATTTTACGTGGTATCTGGTACAAAGTTCATGCTCAGAAGAAGACAGGAATCTTGGTAATGACAGTGGTGATGGCGGCAGCGCTGATGACTATGAGCGACAGTGTTGATTGCAGTGTGAATGGGCCTTGGATCAGTGTATGAATCCTTCCCAGGCCTCCCATACTGCTAAGCACACATTTCAGAAAGAAGCTTCCTTCTCTGTGGCTGTAAAACAGTATGTCCAGCAGAACCAGGACTGCCTGATCAATCCTCTTGCCAACTTCTCAATGGACAGATCTTGAGCATGTTGAATTAAGGGTCAGGTGCCACGGGTTCTAACCTTGATGCAGCACACAGGCACATCCCTGTAAGGCTCGATGATGAGTTAGAAGAACCAGCTCTCAGACTCTGGAAATATTAAATCCCATACAAGAATAAGAGACATCACAATATATCACACAGGGAGTAGGGTGGAGGGGTACTTGGGCAGGGTGATCAGGACTAAGGTAGAGGAAGACATTCCAGGACAGGGTCCCATGCACTGCACAACCGAGGTGGGATGGGCTCCAGGTCTGAGGACGGTGGTGGGTGCGTGGAGGAGGCTGGACAAGTGGGCTATGGTGAGTCAGGAGGGCTGAGACTGTCAGGCAGGGAGGCCAGGCTTTATGCAGAGATGAAGAAAGGGGCCAAGGTGGGGTTGCACCATTGCTTAGCTGTGGGAGCCAGAGTCAATCTGATCACTGTCCTTTCTGGTGCCTTTGTAGAAATTCCCGCTGCTCAAACTCCTGCTTTGCCAAGAAGCCCCATTTTGAAATGGATTTTCTGCTGAAATTGTATGATATAAAACAGCTGCATGAGAGGACACTTCTGCCAAGGTGGGACTGGAGTCACAGTTGACCTGCTCAACCACCCTTCTCTGCTCTCCCTGGAGGCCTCTTGGTAGGACTTAAGGGCTTGCTGAACACAGCTTGAACTCCACTGTCCTAGACCAGGCTCAAAGGAACTGAACACGCTCCCAGGATGGCTGCCGTCACCACAGCACCCTCATCTTGGCACCCTCAGCCCTGAGTCCGAAACAGTGCACTGCCTTCCACAGGGCAAGGGGCTCTTATTTGCCAGGATGAGTCCTTGGGGCTTAGCTAGAGGAGACAAAGAAGGTAGAAGACATCTAGCCCTGCACCCCATTCAGCCAGGGTGGCTGGTGGTCACTGCTGGGTTACATCTGCTGGGCATGGCAGAGCGGCTCCAGATGTGCCAGAAGGGCCACGCTCGAATTTCAATTTCATCTTCTTACAATCACTTCCAGCATCCTCTCAGCGCCCCGTGAACACAGCCTGCTCGTTTGAATGCATAATTAGCCCGAGCATCCTACCTCGCTAATTTCGAGGCAGGGGAAGAGAGTGGAGGGGGGCTGAGGAATTTGCATATTAATTTAGCCAAGGGAGAGAAAAATTGTTTACCACTTCCTTCTTGCAGTTGCTCACAGAGGACTTAACTCTCTCCTGGCCAAGTCTGAGCCAGGGGGAGATGGTGTACGGGGGTACAGGAGGCCCAAAGGCTACTCTGGCTCACCCAGCCATCCCACTCTGCGTCTCCCAGGGCTCAGGGCTCGGCCAGCGGTCCCTTTTCTTTGCAAGACCCACCCAGGGTTCTCTCACATGCTGTACGATACAAGGACTGGCATTACCCAGAATCTGCTGATGTCCCTATCTCCCCTCATCTGATGTTTTCAGGGATTGGGGATCCCTGGGTCCTCTGTAGCATTTTAGAATCTTCATCTATTTATTCAGTCTGCACCATTTTACTGCAGACTAAGTCAGTCCCAGCACAGTGCTAGGCATGTAAGGAAGACCCACATGGCCTTCTTTCTACCACAGCAGTGATACTTAAAGAAGGGTGGTCTGCAGGAGGATGAAATGTAGCAAAGAGCCATCCAATTTCAGAGTGGAAGGAGCCAGTTTCCCCAGGGTAGTCTGGGCAGGCTTCCTGAAGGAAGTGGTATTTGCCTTGGTGACATAGTGGTTAAGTGCTATGTCTGCTAATCAAAAGGTCAGTAGTAGTGTGAATACACCAGGTGCTCCTTGGAAATCCTATGGGGCAGTTCAACTCGGTCTCACAGAGTCAATATTGACTCAGTGGGAGTGGGTTTAGTTTTTGGATTGTAGGAGCATCAAGATTTTGACTGGCAGCGGAGGGCATTCCTCCAAGGGCTGACACTGGTTAGAGGAAGGGCTAAGAGATGGGGCAAAGGACATCACAGAGACATTTGGGTAGGCTGGGCCACTTGGGCTTATGGGGTCTCAGATGCTTGACAGGCTTGTGGAGCTTTGTCACGAAAGGCCTTGATGATAGGCTGAAGAATGTGGCTACATTCTGGAGCCATATCAAGTCTGGATGGGGAGTGATGCATCTGAGCCATTCTGGGAAGCATTCATGTGGGAGCTGGGTCATGTTGTCTCTCATGGGAACCTCCTCTACTACACACTATAATTTTGGACAAAATGTTGGTTCTGGCATTCCCTCTCCTCTCTAGGGACAGCTCCTACCTGACTCCCCTAGCCTGATTCAAGACAGACCCAGCTACAGCCCAGACAGAAAGGAAATAAGCAAGCAGTAGTCAGGACCCACCTACCTATCCTACCCTATGGCATCTGTACCATGGCCCGAGCTCATTCTGCTTTGGGGCTGGCTTTGCAATGATTATGCTGGACCCCAGGTTCAGAGCAGCTGATAGAAAAGAAACCAGTAGAAAGACATTGGTAGGCTCAAGTTGGTGCACTGATGCCTCCTGAGTGCAGGCATTGTGTGGAGGTATTAATACTCATAAGCTTTTACCATGTTCAATTACCATGCTATCAAAATGCCATCTCAACAATACTGTCTTTGCATCCACTCACCCATCCACTTCACCCAGCTCCAGACACTCTTGAGAGAGTGGGGTCTGACACATCCTTAGCTGGCCTACTGGCCAGGTTCCAAGCTGAGACCTCTTTGTGGGTCTCTCGGCCCAGAATGGGGGTCCAGCTGGGGACCAGCAGGGGAGAAAAGAGGGAAGACGGAATTCAGGCAGCAACAATTGCAGAGGTTTTCATGCTGCACTCATCTACTCACCCACTCACCAATCCATCCATCCACCCATCAATCATCCATCATCTATCTATTCACCATCTACCTGTCCACCTATCTGTCCATCCATCAGCCATCTACCCACCCATCCATCCATTTATCTGTTCTCTGCCTGTCCACCTATCCATCTGTCATTTATCGATCTCCTAATATGTACCAGATGCTGAGGCAAATCACATGATAAGTAAGCCCTTGACTATGACCTCATGATATTCTGCTAATAAGAAAGTGAAGGCGTGTGCCCTGATGCTGTAATAATAGACCACAGAATGTGATGAACTCTAGGAAATGAATGAAAAATCACTGCCTACTGGGCTGTAGGAGAGGTGGTGACATCTGAACTGGTTCATTAAGAATGAGGCAGCCCTGGATAGAGACAGCTGTTCAAGGAAGGCACTTAAATGGATGTAGCAGCAGAGACCAGGGCCACTTAAGCTGTGAATTTGGGCTGGTCATCCCAATCCCCCAGCCTCAGTTTCTTTAACCATAACACATGAGCTCTGACCCCATCACTACCCATTCCCCTTGGGAGTTCTGGAGAGCACTGCCTTTCAACCACTGCCAAGAAGCAGATGCATGGGACCCTCAACTAGGTGAGCTCTAAGATCCTGTCCATCTGGGGACTGGGGACTGGCAATGCTCCCAAGTCACTCAGGGGCCATGTGCCATCAGCAAGGAAGATCATGCAGGGAACGAAGTTCTCTTCTTGATCCTCAGAGAAATAGGGACCACAAGACCTGTGAGCAACCTTCCCCATCAAGTTTCCCATCAGCAGGATTACAACGTGGCCTGGGGCTTGCATCCACAAGGGGAAGGAGGGTGGCTACTGAAGCATGTCTTATCCCTACCTACTTCACCCAAGACTCCCCTGTTACACAATTTTCCTCTTCCTGTTTCTGCCTGCGATGAGGGATATGGCCCTGGAGTTGCAAAGACCAAGACGGGAAGACCCTGACTCTACATGGACCAATGATAAAATGCTCTCTTCTCAGGCGCCATTGAGGCCTCCAAGGACCCAGAACCACCCTCTGAGGATTATGCACTTTACCCAGTATATTCCATGGATAAGAACAAGAACAAGCATGTTGTCGTTCCAGAAGCCAAGGAGCAACAAGGACAGAGACCCTGAAGACAAGAAAAAGGTCCATCTCAGGGAAAGATGTGCTGGAAAAAAGTATGCAAGGTATTATAAGATCAGGTGGCTTTGGAACCAACCCTGGTACCATGATGAGAAGCAGTGCTGAGCAGGAATCAGAGACGTGATGAGCCCAGAACGGGAGAGCTATGTGATATGAGGGGAGGAAGTGTGTATGCAGCCCAGGGTAGGTATGTACCGCTCACCAGACAGCGGCAGCTCCAGACATCCTCCAGAGCGTGGGACTTGGTGCGCCCTCAGCTGACCCACTGAGCCGGTCCCCCACTGGGGCCTCTCTGTGAATCCATCTGCTCAGGATAGGGGTCTGGCTGATGGCACAGCAGGGAAGGAGAGAGAGATGAGGGAATTCAGGCAACAACAGGTGCAGAGGCTTTCATGCTGCTGTGGTGGAGTACCTGCAGATCAGACGCCAGTGGAGATATCAGTGTACAAGAGGCCTATATAACCCTGAGACCTCCACAACAGCAAACTGAGCCCCTGAGTAGCCCAGCTGTCATTAAGAGGCGAGGCCTCTTTATGGAAGTGTTCCGCTTAACACCAGAGCAGGAGGAGGCAGACAGTACACATCTCACAACTCCAGGAAGCCCAGGAAGCTATGGACCACAGAAGCTGCCAGTGCAACCTCCAAGTGCCACCAAGTACCACCCATAAGTGCCACACTCTTGAGTGCCTGCCAGGCTACAGGACCCCAGTGCAGGGACCCGCTGTGACTATGCAGCCTCATCAAAAGTAAACTATGACTGAGGCTGCCTAGGCTTCTTGATCTAATGACTAAGTTACACCAGGAAATAACAGAGACAGAGGGACCTTCTCAGTGACACTATGGGAGTACAACTGGCAACACCCAGCTGTGAGAACTGCCTTAGGACAAACACCAACTTTCTAACAGACAAGTGACAAAGGACAAAAGAGTTGGGGGCCCACAGCTAAAAGAGACTACCAAGATGCACCTGCCCTTGGCATCGTTACTGCCATTCCTAGAGGCAGTAGCTCTGTTTCCTCAACATCAGCAAACAAGTGACCAATATCCCAAACATGTTACAAATGCCAGAATGAACACACAGATTTCTGTGGTTTGCCGCCCTGAACTTCAGTGTGTGCCAGAATCACCTGGAAGGTTCACGGTAGATCCCTATCCACCATGGAGGGTCTGGGTTGGACTACTTGAGGTGGGGCAGCCTGTGGACCTGCACCAAACAGATCCCTCCCAAGCGATGCAATGTGGGGGTACCCTGGAACGCACTTCAAGAAACATGGCCTTCTCCGCATGGAAGCCCGGCTACTGCAGAATGGAAAAACACACTTGCAAATGGATGGAGTATGTCACACCCTGAGAGGCTGTTCCTGGCACTGTGGAGGGGTCTGGAGTGGGGCCCTAGGGACAAAGGAACCTGCCACAGCCCCAGACAGAATGTGGAAGCAAGTGAGAAGGTAAGGGCCCTTGACATCAGGTGAGATGAAGGTGGCAGCAGAGGCCAACTCCAAACATTTCAGTATAACCATCTATGTCAGCAGCTGTCCCTTCTGGCAGCACTCAGCAGGGGTGCCAGCCTCTCTGTCTTCTGCTTCCCTTGGGAAGCTGACGGATTAGAAATCTGAGCCCTAGCCCTTGCTCTGGCCTCCGTGCCCCCTCACCCAATGAGCCCACATTTTCTTTGGCTCTGTGGGCATCACAGTCAGGCTCAGGGGTGATCTGTCTACTTCCTACAGTGGCTGTCATCTCCATCTGCAAGCCAGTGTCAGCTCACTGTCACTAAAACACCCGGGGCTGACAGATAGGAAGGCCAACTGTAGACCTGACACTGAGAGCTTTACCTGGGAGCCAGGATACCAGCTCTTTCCACCTCTCAGAGCAGCTCCCTCTACACCTCTTTCACTACACTGAAAACAGCAGCTAGGGTCAGACTCTCAGGGTTGCCATACTTCCGAAGAGGGGAGTGTACTCTTGGGGGCCATACCTTCAGAGGGGCTGGATCCTTGTGGGCATGAACTCTCATGGCTATATTCTTGGGAGGGACATATTCTCAGAGGTCTAAACTCTTGAGGGGGGTATTCTCAGGTGGCATGTGCTTTCAGGGGCTGTACCTTCAAGGGGTTTGGACTCTTAGGGGCACTGAACTCTCAGGGGGCATAGTCTTGTGGGGGTTACCCTCAGGGAGGATAAACCAGGCACACTGGTCTTGGCTCCCTGGTGGACCCTACAGGGTACACTCATTCTGGGATCCTGCATGACCCCAGCTTCCAGGTCTGTGCGCCTGCCAGGTGCTCAGTTCCTGGGGACCAGGCATCCCTTTCTCAAGTAGGTTAGGCCTGAGCCCACAGGTCAGGTCACAGTAAAGACTCACTTCTGTGGTTAAAAAAACAATACTCAGGAGTCCAGTGCACAGCATCCCTCCCTAGAGGGAGCTAGGACTTCACTCATGGGCAGGGGTTTGCCTGGGAAGTCCGTCCTCACCACTCTTACCCTAATGTCTCCCTCTGTGTCATGGACCATTGATCAGTTCTCAGAGATTTTACTGGAATGTGAGGAGCCAAGTGAGGCCAGCAACCCCATAAGAGTCCCTTAAAACCCAGTGCTGGCCCAGAGTGGCCTCTCCCCAGTACCCACGTGCAGTCAAACCTGTGATGCCCAGAGGAAGGCTCTAGAGCCACCCTAAGGAATGTGCCCTCCAGTGTGGCGAGGGTACTGGGAATAGAGGCCCCAAGAAGCCTCAGCTTCCCTCACTTGCTCTGAGCTGGGGAGGGGCCCGGCGCGTGGAGGGTTAAGTGCTGATTATCGCTTTGTCTCCGCATCAGTGTACATAATGGGCTCCTCATTTGCATACTGCAGCGTGCGCTCAATTAAAATGAACTTTTAATTTCTTCTAAGTAAATTACTTCTTGCTGGTACGTGACGCTCACAAATGTCAGAATAATGGGTGTGCTTTAATGAGCTGGGGGGCAATGGGGGCTGCAGGGAAGAGCCCTGAGTGTACATGCCACATACACTTGGACATACACAACAGAGGGGCACATGGACAGATACATAGACAAACACATGGATGGGTGCATGGACAGGATATACCAACCCCCCAGGCGATGCACAGACCATGGCCCCATACTGGGCACCTCACTCCTCCACACAAAGCCCTGGATCTCAAGTTCTGTTCATGCACCCAGCCTATCATGCAACAACCCTTACACATAACACACCCTGCATAGGGACACACAAACATACATGTTCTCGACAAACTTCATCTCCTTTCTTTTTCTCTTGTTGTGTTGTATGTCCCAGCATCAGATCTGAAACAAAGATCCCAGAGTCCAGAGCAACTGAGCAGACAGAGGCTGGGCACTCTGGGCTGCATCAGGGGAGAACAACCCTGCTAGCCGTGGAGAGTCAGGCATCTCTCCACAAACTCCATACTAGCAGCATTGGAGTAGGCAGATGGGAGTGTTCCCACTCGGTGGAGGAAAGATAGCTGCTCAGGAAGACGAAACATAATCTGTCTGACACACAGCTCAGTCTGGAAGTAGCAGGGACCCCCTAGCTCCCCCAAAGCTGACTCTGTCCATCCTTTGGGAAACAGATATCAGAAAAAGTGGAGGTAGCATCAGTCTATCACCGCCCAGGCAGGGATGGGGCTGAGAAGAAGCTAGGCCAGGACCAGGGCTCCAAGGCCCCTGCCTTTGTCCCTTCCGGCCCCCCTGCCCCACACCTGATGTTGACTCCAGCCTCTTCAGTTCAGTGTGGCCAGTTCAGCACCTTGGAGAGTGCCCAGACACAGCCAAGACCCCAAACTGAAGCAGCGGGCTGACCTCTGACTCTGGAGGGTTTGCAAGGAGGATGGTGAAGAGGAGCCTGGAGGTCTTGGGAAGATCTCATGTAGGTGAGGACCTGCCTCCAGCTAAAATGCTTTGGGTCCACACAGAACTGGGATCAAGTCCAAGTTCTGAGCCGACAGGAGCTAAATGGTCCTGATATCACCTTCCCTCCCCAACACAACCCACCTGACTGCTCTGCATGCACCTACCGAAGCCTGGGGTGGCGGGGTTGCTCCATGTGGCTGCAGACACCTGGCATATACTGGGTGCTTGCAAATGCTTACTTCTGTTCTTGGCTCCTTCTACCTTCAGTTCCCTGGAGCCTCTTACCTTTAGCACCTCCAGACTTCTGGGCTCTGTGTGGAGGTTCTAGGTCAGCCAGGCATGCCTGCGGTGACTTAGGCACTATTACCTCTGCCCCTATGTGTGAGATTGTGTGCCTGGTAATGGGGTCACCTCTCTGGGGTCTAGAGACCTTGGAGCTTCTTCTGGAAAACCCTGAATCATGCCACATAGCCTGGACACAAGATTCACATCCACCCTGGACTCTCAGCCTTGGCCCAAAGCCATAGAGCTTGGATTACTGATTAGTTCCAGGTTCACCTATGACCTGACTCCCACATGGCCTATCCTGGAAGAGCAAGGTGCAAGTTGGGATACTGGTCTGGGCCCAGATAATCTGGACTACTGTCCCCCTTCACTCTCTTCCTAGGGTTGTTTCCCTATCTGTAAAGTGGAGGAGCAGCAAGGTGGCAGCCTTGAGCTCAGGGATGGTTGGAGAGAGGTGGCGGGGGGGGGGTGTTGCAAGGTCAAGATTCTGGGGAAAGCCTTGGTAGGCTACAGAGTGATTCCTCTAAGTGGGAAGGCTGCTTTGAGGCCAGCCTAGCTCAGCAGGAGAGCAGTGGTAGTCATCAAGGAAGACAGAGAGGTACAGGCTACTAGGTGCTCCTCTCATCCTCCAACACAGCCCTCAGTTAACAAATGGAGAAATTCCACTGTCATGGGGTTCATAGGGGACAAGATGAAGGGCACGGGCTGGCCTAGCTGGCAGAGACCTTGTGGGAACAAGGAGCATTGGAGGTCTCCCGTGTGCCTGTGCTCAAGACCCAGCAATGTCACACCTGTGGGGCTAGGGGCAATGGAACAAGTGGCAGAGAAAGGAGAAGCAGAAGAGATGAGGGCACAAACCAAGAATGAGACATCAGATCCAAAAGGGCAACATGAGGCAGGGATCAGCAACAACAGCCCAAAACAGCTGCCTATGCTTGCCCCTCCCTGTTTCCAGAACTTTCCATGGCTCCATAGTGCCACCCTGAGAAGTCGTCAGTAGGAGCTGAGACTCAAGACCCACTGAGATTGTGGCATCAATGCCAAGTAACATCCTAGCATGCCATTTCCGACCTCCCTCCTATGCCCACACAGTCCCTTCCCCTGGAATGCAATGGCCCCCTTACTGCTGGACAAGGTATTCCCAGCCCAGCTGAATGGTCACCATGTTCCTGACCTCCCCGACACCGAACAGAGGTCACCCCTCTCTTAATCTGCCATAAATGACAGCAATACTGCACTGATAGTGTTGAGAGCTGTGGCAGTGTAACCGTGCTGTATATCACCTTCCCAGAGCACAGAGATGAGCTGTGCATGCAGTGGGTGCAGGTGGAATCCAGCAGAGTGAAGGCCCCTCACCCAGCTATGTCCATGCCTTACAAGCCAAGTGTCATCATCCCCTCTCTTGGCTCTGGCTGTATCTGAGTTGTAAACCTGTGCCTTACCAGCTGGGATACCCTACCAGTTCCTTGCCCTTGTGGAAGGGGTTTCTTACTTCCCCACCCCCATTCGGGCACCTGTGCCTTTAAGAGGATGATGAGTTCTATACTAGCTCCTATCTCCCTGTTTCTCATGCTAGTCTATCTCCCTCTGGATAGGTTCTGACAATTACGGCTTCCCTGGCAGCTGGTGTGTGCTGTGTGTGTGTGCATGCGTGTGTGTGTATGTGTTTGTGCGTGTGTGTGCGCGCATGTCTATCTGTGCACATGAGGTGATTGGAGCCCAGCTTTCCCCATCGCTGAAATTTACATTGAACCACAAATTAATTTCATAATTTTTTCCTCTCTAATTATGCCAACATCTGCTGCAAAGCCAAGCTGTGCACATGCATTTTAATATTCTCTCCCCCTCCTCTCCTCTACACAGCATTGCTGCCTGTGTCTGGGCTGAACTTTTCGATAATGATCGCCTAGAGAAGATCACAACTTCCACTCCTCTTGCCTTTCAAGAGGGGGAGAGAGAGAATAGAGAAGAGAGGGGGTAGAAAATGAAGGGGAAGAGAAAGAGAGAATTACGGAGAGAAGAGGGAAGACAAGAGAAGAAATGATAGACAAATAATGAGCAGGTCCCACATTAATGTCTCAAGGCGGGAGCTGTGGAGTCGGGGGTGGAGGGGGGTGACTGACAGTCATTCTCTTTGTTGCTGCAGGAGCAGAAGATGGATCTAGAGGAGAGAGAAGGAAGGAAGGACAGAAGAGAATGGGGAAAGAGGAGAGGTAAAGGAAAATGATGAGGTGAAAGAGAGAATGGGGGCGTGACAAGATCAAAGAAGGTAAGGGCAGGGGAAACCTGGAGGGGAACAAATTCAGAAGATGGAGGAAGCAAGGGAAGCACCTTTCTGCCCCTCTTTCCTTAAGGAGAAATGACATGAGCCACTCTGCTACACACTGGGAAGGCCTCTAGTTAAAAATAAGGTTGTTCTCCACTCCTCATTAACACCCGGCAGAATGAGGCAGAGGAAACTCCTGTTTTCACCTCTACATCACCAATTTCTACCAACTTTCCCAAGAGATCCAGGAACTGTAATGTGGGACAAGCTTCGCCTTATTTACTGCTTATATTGGGATGGCCTGGCACTTTCACTGGATAACTTTCTCCTTGGATCCTTGACATATGTGATGGAATGAGTGTGTGTACACAGATGCACACACCTGCCCTTTTCTAGGTGTATTGGAGAAAAACGCTGGGATCCATCACCTACCCTACCCCAAATCCACAGTCCATTGCATACTCAACTGTGAACACTGTTCAGAGGGCTCTACCAAGGCTCAGGAGGCCCAGAGAAGCTCCCAATCATGATTCTCTTCCACTCTGGACTCAGTGTGTGAGTGTGTCACATGAGTACCCCTATGTATGTGTGCACATGTGTGTGCATCTCCACATGAGTACATGTATGAGTGTGTGAATGTGCATATATGTGTGTGAATGTACATAGAGTTGTGGCTCATATGCTAATTGCTGGTTAGCCCTACAGAGGCTGTGTACTGCAGAATCATGTGACTGAAGCCAGGAGGCATGTGTTTGGGGCTCAGCTCTGTCACTGTGTGCTGTGCAAACCTGAGTGACACACCACCTGTCTGTCCACTTCAGTTCTTCCAGACATCCAATGAGAGGAAAATATCTGTCTGTCCAGAGAGAAAGCGCAGTTGCACATAGAAAGTACTTCACAAGTATGTGTTGCAATGCCCAGAACACAATTAAAAAATTACTAGACACACAAACAGAAAAATGTGAACCATAACCAGTGAGAAAAAATAAAATAAAAAAAGTTAATGAAACAACAAAAGTTAATAAAACAACCTCAGAGATGGACACAGATGTTGGGATCAGAAGAGAAGGATTTAAAAGAAAATAAACACACAAGTAAAAAGGTAGAAAATCTCAACAGAGACTGGAAATTATGAGAAAAAAACAATGGAAAATCTAGAATTGCAATACACTACGTCTGAAATGAAAAATTCATTAGATGAACCTCACAGCAGATTGGACTATAGAAGAAAAGACTAGCGAACTGGAAGACAGATATTTAAAAATACTCTAAACTTAAGCACACAGAGAAAAAGGCTTTAAAAAAAGAACCTTGGTGACCTGTAAAACAATATCATGCATCCAATGTATAAGTAATTTAAGTCTCTGAAGGAGAGAAAAGAAATCACAACAGGAAAAAAATACCCACAAAAAAAAAAAAAAAAACTCTAAAGAAACAATACCCGGAAAATGTCCAAATTTAATGGAAAATATCAATCTAAAAACCAATAAGGCTCAGGCAGTATAAATATAAAGAATACCATACCTAAGAACATTAAAGGCAAATCACTAAAACCAAAGACAAAGATATTACCTTAAAAGTAGAGAAAAATTAACACACAACATACAAGGGAATAAGGATAAGAAATATTGTTGACTTCTCATAAGAAACAATGCAAGGCAGAAGAGAATTGAATGGCACATCTAAAGCGTTGAAAACAACAAAACTCTGAACCGAGAATATCCAGCACAACATATCCTTAAAAAATTAAGGTGAGAAAGGCAGGACCAAAATGGTGGAGTAGTCAGACAATTCCTGTGGTCCCTCTTACAACAAAGACCTCCTCCAAATAAGTGACTTGATTATATATGACATTCTAGGAGCCATGGATATTAAAGGCAAAGTTGAAAAGTCAGACTGAGAGGCCATGGAGGGGGAGACACAATTCAGAAGCAGTGAGGAGTTAATCAGATCTGACTTGGTGGGAACTGATACTCGGTGAGCTGGATCCAATGGTGCAATCATGATGAGGCAAGCAGTGGCATTTGAGATGCTTTTTCTACTTCATCAGAGACTGTACAGTAGAAAGTCCACTCATGCCTTCAGCAAAAGCAGCCCTTGATCAGCAAAAGATAACTGACTTACATCTAATCTACTATACACACATCAAAAGATTCTCCTTTGGGATAAACTTCTTTATTTACCTGCCCTTCTTGGAGTCTGCATGGAGTCCAAGCCAGCTTCAGAGACTGATGCATCCCTCTGGGCTGGAAGTAGGACCACTCACTCAAACCAAATTAGGGAGTCTTCTGATTACAAAATCAATAATATTAGATAACAAACCAAGAACGAGAACACAGGACAGAGCAACCAGATACCAGCCCAGACACGGAAATCCCAAAAATAAATCAAAGTTAAAACAAGGAAAATAGGGAAACAAAGATGTCATTACGTAAAAGATGGCAATGTTGTAACACAAAGAAGGACTAACAATATAGTCATAGATCTTCCACTTGGAGAGGAATTAAAGGCAATATAAAGCAATATGTTAAGGCGAAATAAAGATATTTTTAGATAAACAAAACCTGAGAAAATTCATCACTAGAAGACTTCTTCAAGAAACACTAAGAAGTTCTTCATGGGCCCTAGACCTGCTGTTGTCCCTGACCAGAAACCAGCAATGAGGCCAACTACTCAGACAAGAACGAACTGAACTCAGGGACACAGTGTGACCATATGGTATGTGTACTTTATGGTTCTATGTATGTACAGGGAGTGGTTCTACTGTTCTCTTTCTAGATGGGAGAGAAGAGGGTGGAGAGGAGGGGACAGATGCTTGTTGAGGGGACAGTAGAAGTATGGAATGGAAAGGAGGAGCATGCTGCCACTGGGTGGGAAGAGTAGAAGGAGCTGCAGACAGGTAGGCATGCAAAACGATTTGCACTGTATACTTTCACGTAATCACAATAAAAAAGAAAAAAGCAGGGCAGGGGGAAGAAACTCTAAGAAGTTTTTTAGGCTGAAGAGAAATGATACCACGTACCTTCTGTGTACACAAAAAATTGAAAAAAAAAAAACAGGGGAAAAGAAACAACTCCCAAATGCATTGCTGTTGTGTGAATTTTGACTTCTAGTGACTTTATAGGATATGGTAGAACTGTTTAATAGGGTCTCCAAGGGTCAGCCGGTGGACTGGAATTGCCTAACTTTTGATTAGCAGCTGAGCCCTTAACCACTGCACCACCAAGATAAATATGTAAGAGTAAAATGCTTTCTCTCGTGACTTGGTTTCTTTAAAAATTAGTTGACTATTTTTAGCAAAAATAATAACAATGCATGGTGGGAAGTAAAATATAAGATCTGACAATTAAGTTCGTGAACTCATCCTAGAACAAGTGCTACATACCTCATGGCTGAGTATTACTATAGTTACCTTTGAAGGATTCCCCTTGGGAAGTTACGTACCAATGCCAGTGCCTAATCCACCCTTTTGGAACTCTTTTTCTGGAATGGCCATCAGAGTTGTCATTATATTATCCTTGATGTCCTGAATGTCATCAACATGTCTTCCTTTCAATATCTCCTTTATCTTCACGTGAAGAAAAAAGTCATTAGGAGCCAGATCAGGTGAGTAGGGAGGGTGTTCCAATACAGTTACTTGTTTACTGGCTAAAAACTCCCTCACAGACAACTAGACAATTAAGTCTGTGAACTTGCCCATGTGCCACTGTGCACAAGAGATGTTGCAGAAAGAGTTCCGAAATTGCGTTGAAGGATTGACTAGATGCTGTCTCTGGTGTGTAGTTCCCAAGGGGAGTACCTCAAAGGTGATTGCAGTGATATTCAACAATGAGATATGCAGCATTCAGAACAATTAAGTTCATAAACTTAATTGTTGGACCTCGTGTAGAAGTAAAATGCATGACAGTAGCACAAAGGTAGTGAATAGCACCATATTATAATTTTCCTACATTATACACGTAGTAGCATACTATAATTTAAGGTGGATTGTGATGAGTTAAGAATGTATAGTGTAATCCTTAGAGTAAAACCTACTGTCGTCGAGTCAGTTCTGACTCACAGCAACCCTACAGAACAAAGTAGAACTGCTCCACAGAATTTCCAAAGAGCACCTGGTAGATTTAAACTACCAACCTTTTGGTTAGCAGATGTAGCACTTAACCACTATACCACCAGGGTTTCCAATCCTTAAAGTAGCTGCTAAAAAATAAAACAAAGAGAAAACAAACAAAAAACAAAAACCAACAAACAAGTAAAAAGAACCAAGAACTAAAATGGAATACTAACAATCAAATAATTTAAGGAATAAAGGTAGAAAGGAGGAAAAAGGGATCAAAAGACAAATATAAAACAAATAGCAAGATAGTTTAAGTCAAATCACGTCAATAATCACATTAAATGTAAATAAACTCCAATTACAAAGCAAATATTGCCAGAGTGGATAAAAATGCTAGACTCAGCACTCTTCTGCCTGTAAGACGTGTACTTTAAATATAAAGCACAAATATTTTGAAAGTAAAAGGATGGAGAAAAATACACTCTGCAAATATACTTATTACCAGAAAGCTAGAAAGCTACACTAAAATTAGAAAAAGTAGACTTCGAGACAATGAGTATTATCAGAGGTAAAGAAAGATATTTTGTAATCCTAAAACTGTTAATTCATCTGGAAGACATAGCAATCCTAAATGGGTGTGTGACTAATAAGAACTTCAAAATACATGAAGCAAAGACTAACAGATCTAAATGGAGACACATAAAAATCCATAATTACAGTTTGATATTTTAACATTTAATAATTGATTAAATAAGTAGATAGAAAATTACTAAGGATATAAAAGATTTGAGCAACACTATCAAACACTCTCACCTAACAGTATTTAAAGAACATTCTACCCAATGAGGGAAATCCTGCAGCATAGTGATTAAGTGCTACAGCTGATAACCAGAAGGCCAGCAATTCAAATCCACCAGGCAGTTCTTGAAAACTCTATGAGACAGTTGTACTCTGTCAAAAGAGTCGCTATGCGTTGGAATCACCTCAGTGGCAGTGAGGATTTTTTTGGTTGGTCTACTCAACAAGAGCAGAAAACATGCTATTTTTCCCCCAGATGCATAAAGAGCATTCACCATATTACGTCTCAATAAATATGAAAAGAATAAAAGCATAACAAATACATTCTTTAACCACAGTATAGTTCAGTTAAAAATCAAATACATTTAGATATCTGTAAAATCCCACCAAATGTTTGGAAATTACACAACAAACTTCTAAATAACTCATAGATAAAACAAAGACTCACAAAGGACAACAGAAAATATTTTAAACTAAATGATAAGGAAACACAATATATCAAAATTTGTAGGCTATAGCAAAAGCAAAATTTAAAGTGCAACTTAAAGCTTTAAATGCTTATGTTAGAAAAGACCAAAAATTTAAAATAAATTATTTAAGCTTCCACCTCGAACAAATAGCAAGGGTAAACTAAGTTCAAAGTAGAAGGAAAATAAAGAGTAGAAATCAACAAAATAGAAAATGAACAAACAGTAAAGAAAGTCAAGGAACCTCAAAATTATTTGAAAAGATTAATAAAATCAATGAAGTGCTAGCTAGATTCCTCAAGAAAAAAATAAAAATAAGAGAAAACTCAAATTATCAGCACCAAGAATGAAAGATGGAATATTACCATACATCTTACAGATATTAAGATGAAAACAATGGATTATTGTGAATAATTTTATGGCAATAAATTTGACAGCTAGAGAAAATGGACAAATTCCTTGAAAGATGCAAATTACCAAAACAGACACGAGAAGAAATAAAAACTCTAAAAAAACCTATATATGATAAGACAATTGAATTCATAATTAAAATATTTTCCACAAGGAGAAAGGTAGAAGCTGTTTGATTTCAGGAAGGGTGAGTTGGTTAAAGGAAAAAAGTACAGAAAGGCATAATACATATAGAGACAAGAAGAGAACATCTCACATGTTTCTACAGTGTCTGTTGAAAGTCTGAGATGATGACTGGTTTATTTTTTACTCTTACAACAACCTTTAATGTACAGATAAGGAAACCAAGGATCAGAGAGAGAAATATTTTGCCTAAGTCATGAGTACATGGCAGGATTCTTTCTATGATGCCCATGTCAGGAAAAATATTTGGAGCTTCCTGGAGTTTAGTTCCCCTTATCTCTTTTCCTTAACACCTCTGAGCTTTTAATCCAAAGGACAAAGATTCCCATGAGAAGAAAGGAATTAATCTAAGTCTTAAAAAGCTACGCTTTCTCAGCCGTTCCCTCTTGTTCTCTGCACTTGGTATCTTGCTAACTCTTTGACAGTACGAGTTCCTAGAGATAAAGGGGTCCATTTATATCTATCTACTGCTCTATCTTTCTGTCTATATGGTTTATCCTCCAAACCAACACCCTTTGGAGAGTGTTAAAACCAGTTGTCAAGTCAGTTTCAACTCATGACAACCCCACATGTATAAGAGTAGTGTTAGGGTCCGCGATTTTCGAGATGCGACGCTGTTACTTTTGAAAGTTAAGTTTTATTAAAAAATGTGCCCAACAGGGGGCAGGGGACCATGCTCTTATGCGAAACTGAGACCAATTGGCACAACTAGCGTTTTGCTAAGAGAGCTCTCTGCACCCCACATTGGTGAGTGGCATCTGGGGTCTTAAAAGCTGCCAAGCTGCCATCCGAGGACACACCAAATGGTCCCAACTCAGCAGGAACGGATGCTCACTGAAGACCAAAATAACATGAGGTAAAGACAACCTAGAAGACAGAGAGACCCACAAGAGTGGGTGTCTTCATTGACTTGGGACTGGAAGAACCGGATGGTGCCCGGCCACCACCAGTGATAGCCACGATGGAGCTCACTAAGTTGAGACTCACTGGCAGCACAAGAATAAAAAGGGGTGCATCCTGAGATCTCCACTGAAAGACCTCAATTGATGGTCCAGCGGTTTTAGGTTCCCCTGAGAGCATGGCCCCCGGCCCTGATGCTGCCCTTACCCATAAATTATAACAAAGGTCCACTCTTTGGACAGGAGTGGATTGGACTTGGCAATGCAGAGTGACCATATATTGGTTGCACTTTATGGTTTTATACACCTATAGGATATCATCCTGCTGACCTCTGGCTGGAGGAAGGAGAGTGGGTGGAGAGGAGGGGAAAGGAGACTGTTGGGAGGATGAGACATGTATGGAGCAGAGAGGAATAGTGTGCTGTCACCGGACAGGGAGAGCAGTGGAAGCTGCATGTAGGTGGGCATGTAAATTTATACGGGAATGTACATTTTCACTCAGTCATGTTAAATACAAAAGAAAAAAAAAAAAAGATGCCCAATAAGAAAAAGACTGGTGCACCAGGGATGCACCCCAAACTACGCAGAGTAGGGGGGGAGCACGAGCTTCCTCAGCGTCCATTATTTAAGTCGTGAGATTGCAAAGCAGGGAGGGGGAACTGACATTTACACTGATTGGTTAAGGCCGCCTGGAATTCCTGTTAGTTGTAAAATGTGGTCAAGGTCTAGGGGTCACTTGCAAGGCTGTCCCCAGGCTTGTCTTGTGACAGATGTTTTGTAAGATGTTTGGTATTTTCTGCTATTAAATTGTTTCCTGGGGCTTTCTTTAATACTTTGAATTTTTACTGCACCCTTCCTCAAAGGCTGTCACTTATGCCTCATTTCAACAGTAGAGCTGTCCTCTGCAATGTTGGTGATAGTAAGCCAGAACTGGTGATAGTAAGCCAGACAAATCGAGGTGAAATCACTCTAAACAGAAAGTGTGACAACATCCTTGCCCTCTGGGAACTTACTGCAAATTAATATCCCTTATAGTAACAATCAAAGCCCTGATGGCATAGTGGTTAAGAGCTCAGCTGCTAACCAAAAGGCCAGTAGTTCCAATCCATCAGCCACTGAGTGGAAACCCTATGGAGCAGTCCTACTCTGTCCTATAGGATCACTGTGATAGTCTAATTGAATTGACAGCAAAGAATTTTTTAGGGTTTATACTAACAACCGGATTCACTGGGTGGTGCACACATAGAACACTCTCAGCTGCTAACTGAAAGACTGGAGTCTACCCAGGGATGCCTTGGAAGGAAGATCTGGCTACCAACTTCTGAAAAATTAGCCACTGAAAAATCTATGGAGCTGCCGAAGCTGCTTATGTACAAACAGCATATGGAACTTGGTTTCTTGGCTTGGAGATGCGGAGTCATGGTTTCATGGGATACTTCAGTTAATTGGTCTCATAATGTGTTTTAGTGCTTCTGTTCTACTTCCTAGTTCATTGTGTAGTGTCTGTGGTCTCAAAATCTTGTACACAGCCATCCAAGGCACAACAATTGGTCTCTATTTATATGGAAGAAGAGAGGAAGAAGGAGAGTCAAAAATAGCTGGAGAATATGGACTATGTGACTAATTGCCTCCCTGAGCAACTGCATCCTTTGCCAGGAAATCAGAAGCACTGGTTGGTGTCTGGTTACCATCACTGAATTTTTTGATTAAAGATACCATAGGAGAATCCTGATCAAAAGGAGGAAAATGAAGGATGGGATTTCAAATTCTCATGGACTCTAGACTTTCTAGAGCCCTGGAGGGTAGACGAACCCCTGAAATAATTACCCTGGAACAATCTCTGAATCTTGAACCAAAAATATCCAGGTTTCAGACTAAGATGGACTAGGAAGACAGGCCTGGCTACCTACTTCCAAAAATCAGCCAAGGAAAATCCTGTGGAACACAGTGGTCTTATTCCCAAACAATCAAGGGAGTGGTACAAGACAAGGCAGTGTGAGTTGGGGGCCACCTTAACAGCAGACAACAGCAACATATTGACAACCCCACGAGCCACTTTACAGTTTCTGCTTTTACAAAGTGTTTCGCACCATCGGCTCCTCTGAGCCTCCCAACTTGCCAGGGAAACATGTAGGCATTGCCACTGTTATTTGGGTTCACAGGAGAGAAAACTAAGGCCCAGGCAGGACTGGCTTACCTGGGGCTGGAGAGCGGGACTCCACTGTGGGTCTTTCAAGGTTTCTTGTCAAGTTCTTTGCACAAACGCACCTTCCTGTCCTTCAGTTTTTTGAACAAACAGCACAGATAAATATCCGTCTGTAACTATCTGACCCCTTCTTGTTTCCCTTTTTGCCTCAGGTGGCAGGGAGCCGAGACAAACCTTGGGGCTGATTTGGGGTATAAAGATCTCAGTCATCTATTCAATCAACCTGCTGTTTCAATTTCCTGGTTGTGTGGCTTTCTTGCATTTCCCAAGCCCCTTTCGGAAGCAGATGGGATACAAGTTATAAATAACAATCTAGGAGGAATCAATCTGTGTTCACAGGTGGACCTCCACATCTCCTAACCTGTCAGACTTGGCATCTTCTGGAAAGCCCTTCCTGGAGTTGTCATCAACTTGCCCTTCTGTCCCCCTTCCTTTCTCTCCTCCCTCTCTCTTCCTCTCACCCTGGGTCTCTGCTTTCCAGAAGAGCCATCTCCTGGCACTCTGTTTGCACTGGGTGTGGATGACTAATGGCTGGCTCTGAGAGCCAGTGACCTGAGCTGAAATGCAGTTCTGATTGAACCACATGGCCCTGAGCATCTTGCATTACAGTCCACAGAGCCCAAACCCACGGCCTTCAGAGGTCTACGCAGAGCTCCAGGAGGGAAGGGGAGTTGGAGACAGGGATGTTAAACCATGCAGACTCCGGGAGTCAAGGCCCTCTTCTGCCTCCAGCAAAGTCCTGTGGCCTGCCTCGCCTATGGGCTGTGGCATCAATGGCCTCTTTGCTGTGTAGGTGAAGGTGTGGTTGACTCCCACAGTCCCAGTAGGAAAGGGAGGGATGGTCACAGTATCCCCTGGGGCTGCCAGTGATAGCTGGACTTGGCAGCCTGAAGACAGGATAGGGAGGCAGAGGGACTCCTGCTACGAGTGTCCCCCACCCTCAAGGAGAAGCAGAAAGCTCCTGCCTGGCTGCCCTGCCTCCTCCTGCTCTGATGTTTGCTATTTTGTTATTGTTGTTAATTCCTCACCAGGTGGAACCAGGCTCTGTGGGGTTTAATTAAACTCAGCCAGCTGTTGCTGTGCAGGGGGCCTGGTGCAGGGGGAAGCAGGGCAGCAGGGGTGGAGGAGGGGGGATGGCAAGGAGGTGGTCAGGAATCCCAGGTCCAGAAGAACTCACGTGGGCCCAGAGCAGTGGCAAATTCATCAGTATGTGAGATACACAGGGGCTTACCTCTGTTTACTTACTCATCTGTAGTGCACAGTTTCACATAGATTTCAAATTATGCACTACAGATTAGTGAATAAACACAACTAAGCCCCTGCGTACCTTGCTTATTGGGTAATCCTTCCCTGGCTCTTAGTGTAGGGACAGGGGGCCAAAGCTGCTGGAGATACCCCTCTGGGAAGACCTAGGGATATGGGTTGGACTAAGCCAGCTCTGCCACCTCTCCCAGCCCCAAATGAGACACATGGGACTTTGCTGAAGGGCTACCGCCGCAGATCAGACCATCGTAAGGACAGATGCTCCTGGCACGCTGTCCCAAGCCCGAAAGGCACAGCGCTGAGAGGGAAGAGGTAGGGACCATGCTGATGAGACTGTTGACATGGTGGTCTCTGGGTGCGATTAGTTAGGCCAACAAGACTGCCTGCTTGGTTGTTTCATGGAGCACAGCCTCTCTAAGAAAATAAGAAACACTCCTTAGATTCCCACTAAGTTGGCAAAGCATTTGGTCACACAAAACTGAGTGTCTGGTTTCCTGTAGGACTTCTAGGACCATTCACGTGCTCTGAACTCCACTGTACAGAGGGCATGGGGTACATCGTGGAACCCTTTATTTGATAGTGCTAGCCAGTTAAACACATGCTGGGAAAGTGCTTGATTAGGGAGCTTGAGATGAAGAACATCAGTGTCTTAACTATCAGTGTAAGTTTGCGTGTGTGAAGACATGGCATTGTGGTGCTGGGGACAGGCCAGTGTTGGAGCAGGTAAAAGAAATAACTGTGTCCTCACCTCCTACATGCCTTACCCTAAGTCAAATTGTCATCCTCCCAAATATATGTATAAAAATAAGACTACTACAAACCAATAATAAAAATGGACAATAGGCTTAAGTAGATACCTCACTAAAGAGGGTATCCAAATGGCTAATAAATAAAGCAAAAGCTGCTCAACCCTTGTTGGGACACCACTACTCACGCACCAAAATGGTTACCGCTAAAAAAAATTGACAAAGCCGATTGGTGGTAAGGATGAGGAGCAACTGGAACTCTCATAGTTTGGCAGTGAGAGTTCAGGCTGCTCACCACTGTTTTGGAACACTGCTTGGCATCATCGATTAGTGCTGAGCATAAACATACTCTGTGGATGGTCTTTGTTTCTTTCTATCCCCCACCTAATAGGACATCTGTTCCCTCTGCCATCTGTGTCCTCACGATCCTGATTTATCCCTGCCCTTGCCTGGGTCTGAATCTGTCTCCAACATAAACGTTTGCCAAAGCAGAATGAAGCAGGGTTCCTGTTTTCCAACCTTGTACTTAATTCAGCCTATTGTGGCTTGGCGTGTCTCTTCTAATCTACTCATTTTATACGTTGTAAGAGATAGACTCAAGACATACCCCACACACTAATCACGTTTCATTAAATAACAAATACAATTCATTCCCAAATGGAATGGTAACCCATCATGGATTGAATGGTGTCCACTAAAAATATCTATCAGTTTGGTTTGGCTATGATCCCCAGTATTATGTGTTTGTCCACTCTTTTGTCATCTGATGTGATTTTTCTATGTGCTGTAAATCCCATTCCCACGATGTTAACGAGGTGGTAGCAGCAGCAGTTATGATAATGAGTCAGGACTCAGTCTATAAGATTAGATTGCATTTTGAGTCAACCTTGTTTGAGATACGAAAGAAAAAAGCTATCAGAGAGAGAACTGCATACCACCAAGAAAGTAGCTGCAGGAGCAGAGCACTTCCTTTGGACTTGGGTTCCCTGTGCCTGAGAAGACCAGGAGAAGACTGATGACAAGATGACAAGGAATTTCCCCCACAACTAACAGAGACAGCCTTCACGTGGAGCTGGCACCCTGAATTTGGACTTCTCTCCTGTAGTACGAGAGAATAAATTTCTGTTTGTTAAAGCCATCCAGTTGTGGCATTTCTGTTATAGCACTATTAGATAGCTGTGACATAATCACAGACATAGGGGTCAGGATTTAAAACACATCTTTTTGGAGAACACAATTCTGTCTATAACAAATAGTGTCTCTCTCTGGAGTAAAAGTGGCTAAACTTGTTTACAGCCCAACATAAGAGATCTGAGTTTCCTAAGGGCACAAGACCTCAGCTGTGACACAAACACACTGCCTATTAGCATCCATCTGAGCCACCCCCATGGGACTTGTGGGGTAAGGGGAGTGGGTCTGAGCACAGCTTATGCTGTTTGTTGTATGTGAATAATTAAGTCCTTTGTTTCTGAACCAGGGGTTTCATGTATTCCTGTAGCATCTTCGAGACTGCGGCAGACTAATTTGAACAGTGAGACCCTTCACAGCTCTTGACACAGGCTGGTAGCAAGACAGCTGCATTGACTCCAGGTATCTCACCCAGAGGTGTGAGTAACATACAGAGAAAGATGATCTCTTTCTTCTGGTGGAGCTTCCTAAAGGGCCCCAAAAGAGTTGCCATAAGTCTTCCTTATGTTGGGTCACATGATCATTTCTGAACCTTCTGTTAGCAAGGTAGTAGACTTTCCTGAGGACCAGTTACAGCTGCCTCTGGAGCAGAAGGCACATCGGCATGTGGCCACATGAGGGGTAAAGGGTAAGTAGGAGAGGATGCGGGTAGGCAGCCATCAGTACCTCTACAGGGGGGTTAGTGAGACCAGTCAAACCAGTAATTCACAACTCATCATTAAATAAAGCAGATGTGAATGGGGCACTTTCCGTCTTCATGTTCTCAGTTAATTCTCACATCATGTCTCTCAGGTGAGGACCTGTTGGACAAGGTTGGGAAGCCAACAGGTAGCCACACTGGGGCTAAGATGAGGGTGTGTAATCCTCTAGCCTACAGCTTTGCAGTGAGAGAAGGAGGCTACAGTGCCTTAATAGGGGAGACAGACATCACTGGGAAAATGGCTGGGCAGGCCTGTGTGCACCACGGGCTCCTGTGTGTTCCCATGCAGGGAGGAAGCCCTGGAGTATGCGCCTTCAGTCATGATTAAGTCCTGCTTTCCCACAACACTTAGTTCAGTCAGGGGCCTGGAGACCCCAACAGGCTCCACCTGATCCTCCAATCTCTGCTCATCTTGTCAGAGGCCTAAGCCAGCTCAGCTTGTTCACTACTGCCTGCTCACCTTGTCAGGGCCCATCCCCTCAACTCCTTTACCTGTCAGAGGCCCACTGACCCCAGTCAGCTCAGCCTAATCCTCACTCCCTGCTTATCTTATCCCTCTAGCTGCCCCTGGGTTTGGGGGGGTGACCAAATGAGGCAGATCACAGGCCCTCAGCAGCACCTCAGCAGGATGTGCTGCATGAGCTGGCACCAACTTTGGAGACTCAATGGCACTTGGCTTGGCAAGGTCTGATCAGGTCAGTAAAGGCAGGAGCCCTGCACTCATTTCTAGAGCCACAAGAACTGTTAACCTAGGAGAGCACCATGGTCAGAAGCATGTTTTAAAAAGAGGCTTCTGAAGATAGTTAGAGCTAGCAGACTGAAGGTCAGTTAGAATCTCACCTTACCTCCACCACAAACCTTCTGACACAAGGCAAGCTCCCTCCTGGGTCTAACTCTGGGGGCCTGGGTTTTGGCTGGCTAGGAAGGGGCAGTGTGTCCATACCAGAAAAGCAGACCACCAGGGCACAGATCTTGCTAAAAAGCCTAGGCCTCAAGTAGCTGGGCAAAAGAATATTTTGTATTTTAAATCTTTCATGTGATAGCATCCTTTTTTCTCCTCTGTGTCCCCACCTTTGCAAACAAAGCCTACAGGGTATTTTTCCCACTTGCCCCATCAGTAGCAGCTGTATTGTGGGTGACCTGGGGGTACTGAGATGTGTGAGACACTCTTCCAGCATCGAAAGAGCCTTGGATGATCAAGATACTATCCTTGTACACAGATGGTAGCCTTGTACACAAAGGCAGTGGAGACCTGTGACAGGGCCAAGAGACGTTCAGAAGCAGACTTGCACACACTCCAGTTACACTTGCCTGCCTATGCTTTCTCAGAACTGACTTGCCTCTTCTAATGTGCCTGCTTCCTCTGTTCTTAGGACCTGGAGAAAACCACCGTAAGATGGGCACTTCCAGGGGGTGCAGGCTTCTCTGCCCCTGCTTGTCCAGTGCCCAGCACAGTGCCTGGCTCTGACACTGGGAATTCAGGAGCTGTGAACTGACCAACTGGAACTTGCAGGCTGCAGTCTGTGCGGGAACGGACAACGAATGACTGTGACCTTGATTGATTTGGGGGTGCTAGGCCTCTGGAGGAAGACATGCTGGGAACTCAGGATTCGGGCTAGTGATTTTTAGGCTCCGTTTCAAGGCTGCTTGCTGGAAGTTTCTCTAATGTGGGGTGAGCAGGACATGCTTGCTCATCCAGAACCAAGTTGGGGACATGAAACATGGACCACTCTGTAAGTATTTGCAGAACAAATGGACATGATCATATTTGTGCTAAACTTCCTTTGGGAGACTCCCGGTGGCAAATGAGAGAGAGCAGGGGGGCTCCTACCTTCCATGCTGTGATCTTGTTGGTATGAAGAGCCAACCTGACCTGGCTTGGTCTGGAGATTTAGGGTCCAGCCCACTCAGTTGGCCACAGGGAGGTTGGCTGCCCTGCAGGATGATGGCATGACCCTGGGCAGTCCCGTGATGTCTGGCAGGAGAGAATGAAGGCTAGCTCCCCTCTGCCTCCTTGTCACAGCTGGGTGAGCAGGTGGTAAGCAGAAAGCTGGTGTGCAGAGTCCTGAGTTGGGGGCCACCCCGCCTTGTGTTTGGCTCTGTCCCTCCATCTGGGCCTTTGGTGTCCAGCCTCATCTCCCTCATGCCTCAGAGGCCCAGAAACTCAGAAGCCTCCTGGCAAGAAATCCTCTCTGGGCTTGGCTGTCTCCCTGCCAGCTCTGTCCTGCACCTGAGGCCAGATGGGGCCCTTCTGGCGCTCCAGCCTCCATTCCCAACTGCTTACTGCACTGGGTCCTCCCCAAAGAGAGTCTTTCCCTGTGGCACCTGGCTCTGCTTCTTAAACCCCTTGAACAGGAAATTGCCCTCCTCACCATGGCCCCCACCTATGCTCAGGCCCTGCCTGTACCAGGACTGATCTCCATTCAGTGTGATGCTCCGCTCCCCCAGGGTGGGCCAGCCTTGCACTGCCCCTGCAGGTGGGGGTCTTGGGAAACTGATTAGGGGTAAGACGCTGTATGAGCAGCTATGGTGCCCGGGCAATACCACCCCACTATTCCCTGCCCTGGGGGTGGCCATTCAGAAGGCTGTGGGCTCTTGAAGGCTCAGCTACAAGAGGATGAGTCTCTGCAGCCCAGGTCCAAAGTGTCCAAACAAGGCAGAGCTCCCCCGTGGAAAACATTTTCTGATCAACGCTCTGTCTGCTCTTCCCTTGCTTCCTCTCCCCTGACTTTGCATGGGCTCTCCCTGACACCAGGGTGCTCATCCCTGTGGCTGTCCCTGCAGCCTCACACTCATTCAGCAAGCATGTCTCCTCCTTGGAGCAGCCCTCCCAGGAGACCCTGTTCAGGGACCTCTCAGAGTCAGCCTCCCGCACACATCGCTGCTTCTGTCTTTGATCTGACTCCCTTGTCTGCTGCTCTGTGTGCTTCTGTGCCAACCACCCTACTGGAGTGTAAGCCCTTTAGGGAGCTCGGTCTGTGTTTGTTCCCAGTGAACCCAGCACCCAGGACAGTGGACAGGAGGAAAAAAGGAGGGGAGGAGGGAGGGAAGAAGGGTGACTAGGTACCAGGATGGTGGCCTGGGGACCCACCTTTACAGACACCTAGGGAATGGATATGCTGTGGTGTTCCCCAGCCCAGTGGATCCAAGGAAGCCCTGCTGCCCAAGACTCCGGCCTTCTTTTGACCTTCAGCCTGGACTCAGCAGCCCTCCCCAGGTAGGGGAATACAGAGGGAACCCCAGAGGCAGGATGGGATGGAGACAAAGGCCCAAACCCCCCAAGTCTTTCTGAGCAGGGTGGTCCCAGAGGCTAGGTGGGCTGGAACTGGCACCCCAGGTTCACAAGCCAGCCAGGCACCCCCAAAGACGTGTTAGGGCAGGAGGCAATGCACCTTGGTTTGTTCTGCTCCACTTTAAAAGCACAACCCATGCAGGCTGGGAAGGCTGCCAAGAGAGGGCTCGGACACAGGCTCTGAGTCCCCAGAACACCCTCCACAGCTCGTCTTTAATTGGATTTAATTATTTTCCATTTAATTGCATTTTTTAAAGCTCTCCCCATGGGCATCTTGATCTGAGAAGCTTCCATTCCTCTCTTCTTTGGACAACAGCCTAGGGGTGGGGTACTGCCATGGGCAGTGGCCCGTGCCCCGCATTCTCTCAGGACCTGGGAAGGAGCCAAGGTGCCAGGAGGCAGTGCAGACACTCTGGCAGAGGTACAAGTGGCAGGGGGACTTGAGCTTGGACTGCTCATTGACCCCCTCGCCTGGAGGGACAAGTTTTCCCTCGCTGCATACCTTCCCCATGCTACACCTATGACAGACGTCACTAATTAATCCCAACTCTCTTTCCAGATGGCCCAGACACAGCATCAGAATCTTTCTCAACACAGCGTTAGTAGCAGATACTGCTAATCAACATGTCTGCTTGCCATCCCTGTATTTCTAAAGGACTATCAGGCCCTGGCAGTGTGAATTGTAACTGTCTGTTTCTCTTTACCTCATACGTTGTGTGTGCTGAGCTCTGCACAGTTTTGTTAGCTCTGCATTCCCCTGTCGCATAGTAGGTCCCAGGACTGGCTAATGAAAAGAAAGAATGAGAGACTAGAATTCTTGCGCTTCTTTGGGCTTCTATATGGCCAAAGCTGGTTTATCCTCTAAGGGAAACCCTAATCTCAAACTATGTGCCTTGGGTAACTTACCATTGCATCACACTTTCCAGGGCTACAGTATGACTCTGGGATAGCCACACAGCACAGCTAAAGTAAGCGAGAAACAAGAAGCCCTACAACCCACTCCAGGGAGTTTTTTGAAGCAGCCCTTACTCTTCCCACCCATCCCCCATGACCCCTTGGAAGGCTGGTGGGAACCGTTTCAGCCATCCTACAGCTGCAAGACAGCTGAGAATGTAGCCAACACCAAGCACCGTATGATAGGAACGGTAAAGAGAAATCCAAGTCCCGTATTAAGCCATGCCTGAAGCTTGATCAACCCCATGGTCACCCAGATATGTGAGCCAATGAACTCCTTTTTTGTTTAAGCCCATTTTAGGGGAAGTATAGAGGGGACAGGGAGATCAACCAGATTTCTCCATGTTCCACTGACATCCATTCTCAGGAGAGGTCTTCCTATTCTAATTCTCAATCGTTTATTTATTATTCTAATTAATGATTATTAATGATTGCTGATATTTACACAGAGCTCTCCAGCTTACCAAGGACTCTTGCTGTGGGTAACTTGGCATTTGCTTGTGAATGAAGCCAGATGCTGAGACAGACCAGCCTCCAAGGGAGAAAACACAATGGGGCCTGAGTTTGTGACAATGTGGAATGGTCACACATGTTGGGAGGAATTTCCACAGCACTGGCAGGAGAGCATTGTCTTAACACACAAGGTCTGAAGCTTCCAAAAGATTTTAGGCAGTGTCTTCCTAACCCAGATTTATACCTGGATAGTTAGGAACTGGGCCATTCTCGTGTTCCTTATGTTTTCTGAAATCATTTCTTTTTTGTCGGTGAGGTATTTAATGAGAAATCTAAGCAGAAGCAAGGCTTGTCACGTTTACAAGTCATTATTGTTGAGAAGTTCTCAGTATCATGTACATTCACGGATGAGGAAACGGAGGTTTGGTAATGCAAGAAAATCCATCTGAGTGCATTCTCACCAGGAGCAGCGGAGTTAAATAACTGAGTATGTGCCAGAGTGCTGTATGCTGGGCACCTTGTATTGGATGCTGTGTGCCAGGAAGTGTGCTGTGTACTGGGTACTGTGTGCCAGGGTTCCAGGGTATCATGTACTAGGTGCTGATAAGAATATGCTTTCCATTGATTTCAGAAAAAAAAAATTTTTTTTTGAAGTCTTCTATGGTCAAGATCACAATTACCTGGCCCCCACATGTCTCTTGCTTCTTCTGCCTCACTTTCACTCTGTTCCAGCTACCCTAAACCCAAAACCCACTGCAATCAAGTAGATTCTGACTCCTAGCTACCATACAGAGAACTGCCTCACAGAGTTTCCAAGGAGCACCTGGCAGATTTTAACTGCTGACCTTTTGGTCAGCAGATGTAGCACTTAACCACTACGCCATCAGCGTTTCCTAGGCTGTTTTTTTGTTTCTTAACCACACCAGGGCTTTTGCACATGCCACTTCCTAGGCCTAGAGGCCCTTTCCTTCCATTTGCCACTGACTCTCCCGGCTCACTCATCAGCATCGCAGTCCCAATCCAGCATTTAAACCGGTTACCGTCACAAGGCTTCTTCCTTCAGTGGATAAATATGTATTGAGTGCCTCCATACGCCAGCCTGTGGGCACCAGGCTCTGGGGAAATAGTAGTGAATAAAATGGACACAAATATACTTGTTCTTGTAGTGCTTATATGCTGACAGTGTGTGTGGTGAGGGGGTGGGGTAATGCATCAAGGGGACTCAGGAGAGGCCTCCCTAAGAAGTAGTATTTGAGCCAAGTCTCAAAGGAGGTGAGGAGTGAACCACATGGATGTCTGGAGTAGGAGTGCTCCTTGCAGGTATATGCAAAGGCCCTGTGACAGGAGTAAGCTGATGTAAGAGCAAATAAGCAAGCCCCGAGGGGCTGGAGCAATGTCAAACTCACTGCAAAACCCACTTCATCAAGTAGATTCTGACTCATAGTGTCTATAGACAGAGTAGAACCACCTTACAGAGTTCCCAAGGAGCACATGATGGATTTGAACTGCCGACCTTTTGGTTAGCAGCCGTAACACGTAACTACCATGGCACCAGGATTTCTGGAGCAGTGTCAGTGAACGAGGATAATAAGCAATGAGCGGGGAGGCCTCTGTGAAGACTGAGACTTTTGCTCCAAGGTAGGTGGGACCCCAAGGTCTCTGAGCAGCAGGGCGGTGTGACTTGGCATAATTTTGGCAGGAACAGTTTTCCTTTCCACAGGATCTGGCTTGGGCACACCCTCAGCTTTTCCTTCCCCATAATTATGAGTTTGTATGCCATCGCTGTCCAGAGACCCTCAGCCTGGGAACACGGCACACAAAGACCAGAAAGGGTGGGGTCTTCCCCATGGCTATGCACACTGGGCCCTCACTGCCTCCCAAATAGGCTCTCATGTGGACAGCTAGCCATTTCCTTGGGGCATCAGGACAGCCTCGTGGCCCATTTTGGGACAGCTGCCCACTCAGCCTGGCTCGACCACCGGGATAGCCCCCAACAGGTGCGACCTTCCCCAGGTGTCTGCAGTTTCCCCTCCTGAACCCTCCACCTGCATCTGAAACTTCCCTCGAGTGAAACAAGGCCAAGAAGAGAGTATGCAAAGAGGTAAACGGTGTCAGCTCCCGACTGGCTTGGAGATGCCGCATTTTCCACGGCATTTAAATGCCTGCAAGCGGATTAATAAAGTCCGGGTAATAGCGGCAGCGTCTATATTTATTCTATCTGAAATGCCAGTCTGTCAGGCTGCGTGACTATTGCCGGGGCCGGGATTGGGGACGCGCCTTATCTTGCCGGCACAGGCGGCAGGGCCCTTATCGGCTGGCGCTGCAGCTGCTGGCCCGGGTGCCCCGCCCGCTGCTGGCTTTGTAATCAGAAGAGAAGAAGTTGCTGCCTTGATATTTCCATTTTTATCTCTTTTATTTACTTCATTTTAATGTCTTTCAGGGAATATTTTCTTTGAAACAAGGCCCGGCTGTTGATCGCTCACATCTTTCTGCTCACCGCCCCCCACCCCTCTACCCCGCGCCGCGGTCGGCGGGGGAGGAAGGGCTGGAGGCGAGGGCGGGGAGGGGCGCAGGAGCCGGGCGCCCCTCCTCCCCATCTCCTTCCTCCCCTCAGTTCTTCGTTCCCTTCCCCCAGGTCCCGCCAGTCTCCCGTTTTTATCTCCCATCTCCTCCGACTGCTCTTTTTCTGTTTTTGATTCCTTTTTGCCTGTTTCTTCCATCTCCGCCCTCCCCCTGCCTTTGACTCCCCTCTTTTCCCGGCTCCTCCACCTGTCCAAGGGGTCCTGCCCAAACTCTCTCCACAATGTCCTCTGACTTCGCTTGCTTGCACCCCACAGATGTCCAGAACCTGGAGCCCAGTCCCCCTGAAGGATCCTAACTGCTTAGGCAGCCCCTTCCAGGATTATTTGTATCCCAATAAGAAGCCTTACCCCCAAAGCACACATGATGGAGACTTCACCTTGAGGGGCCCAGGGCAAGTGCTAGTGATTCATTCCACCTACCCAAGGGGTGCCCTGGGTTGGATTATCCAATAGGCATGCTAAGCAAGGTGTTCACCTTGCTTATCAGGTCATCTATAGTGAACAATTCACATCTTTCCACTGCACCAGAAGTTCTGCTTCTAGGTATGGCAGGTACCCAGCTGTCTCCCAGCCCCACATCACCTTCCTACAGAATCAAAGCCTCTTTTCAAATGTACTATTCTTGACAGTGGCAGATTACCCAGTAAAAAGGTAGTCCCATGTTCACTACAGATGACCTGGTAAGCAAGGTAAGCACAGTGCTCACCTTGCCTGTTGGACCATCAGCTCCTGGGTGGGCCTCAGACTTTCCCACCTGCTGGCCCCGCCCCCTGCACTGATCTGGGCAGACAGCTTATCATCCTCTCACAGAGGAGGAAACGGAGCTTCCTAGGGTTTATCAGTCCTCGCCACCTTGCTCTGGCTGGCGACTTGTGACAGAGAAAAGGATTGCAGAGCAGACAATGTGGAGATGGTGCCCATGTGTGACCGCTCGGAGGCGTATGTCCCGCATCCACACTGCTCAGCGCCAGTGGGGATTCAGCCAGTGTTCACCCACCCGCCTCTGTCACTTCCTCCTGATGGAGACAGTGGTTTCTTACTATGACGATTAAACAAGACAGTGCTGCAAAGTGGCCCAGCACACCAAAAGATAGAGGGGGCCTTCAAACTAAGACTCCTGACCTCCTAGAGTGGCTTCTACCACTGAGCTGAAGCCGCTTGTGCCCCAGCTCCCTGGTCTGGTGTCTTCAGTGTTCCTTCAGTGGGCTGAATGGTGGCATAAAAAGATAGGTCTGTGTCCTAACACTGGAACCTGTAAATGGAACCTTGTTTGAAAATAGGGTCTTTGCAGGCATCATTAAGGTGAGGGTCTTGAGATGGAAGTATTTCTGGATTAAAAAAAAAAGAAATGCCATTGACCATGTAGAACAGAACTGCCCTCATAGTGTTTTCAAGGAACAGCAGGTGGACTACCAACCTTTTGGTTAGAAGCCAAATGCTTTTTTAAAAAATATACTTTCTTGTGCTTTAAGTGAAAGTTTACAATCCAAGTCAATGTGTTGTACAAAAATTTACACACACATTGCTGTTTAACTCTAGTTGCTCCCCACACTGTGTGACAGCACGTATCTCCTTTCCACCCTGTATTTCTCCTGTTCATTGAACCAACTTCTTTTCTTTTCTGGCTTCTCATCTCACCTCTGGACTGGAGCTGCCAAGTTAGCCCCAAGTATCTACTTAAGCCAAGAAGCACACTCTTTGCCAGTACCATTTTATGTCTCATAGTCCCGTCCAGTCTGAGTCTGAAGAGTCTGAAGAGTGGGCTTTGGGAATGGTTTCAGCTCTGGGCTAATAGAGAGTTCAGAGGTCCTATCTTCAGGGGATCCTTCAATCTGTCAGATCTTTAAGTCTGGTCTTTGTAATAGAGTTTGAGATCCACACACCCATTTTTCTCCTGCTACATCAGGGACTCTGTGTTGTATTCCCAGTCAGGGCAGTCACTGCAGGCAGCTGAGCACCATCTAGTTCTTCTGGTCTCATGCTGATGTAGTCTGTGGATTATGTGGCCCTTTCTGTCTCTTGGGCTCATAACTTTCCTTATTTCTTTGATATTCTTGATTCTCTTTGCTTTAGGTGGTTTGGGACTAACTGAAGCTAGTTAGATGACTATTTGCTAGCTTTTAAGACCTCAGATGCCACTTACCAAAATAGGATGCAGAACATCTTCTTTATAAACTTTGCTATGCCGATTGACCTAGATGTTCCCTGAAACCATGGTCCCCAGACTCCTGCCCCTAGTACTTTGTCCTCTGAACTATTGGGTCAACTTTAGGAAACCCCTTAGTAGAAGCCAAGCTCTTAACCACTGCACCACCAGGGCTCCAAAACCTGTTGCCGTCAAGCTGATTATGACTTAAATCTAATGACAGGTATCCTTTTAAGAGATGTGCAGGAGAGACTTGACACACAGAGGAGAAGGCCACCTGACAACAGAATTAGAGACTGTGGTGGTGCAGCCACAAACCAAGGAACACATGGGGCTACCAGGAGCTGGAGGAAACAAGGAAGGATCCTTCCCTGGAGTCTCTGGAGGCTGCTGACACCTTCGTTTTAGACTCTGGCCTCCAGAACTGTGAGGGGCTAACTCTCTGCTGTTTGAAACTCCCAGTGTGTGATCCTTTATCGTGGCATCCCTGTGATGCTCTACCATCCTGCCTAGCTGGGAGCTCTCATGGGCACTATGGGCATCCCAGTCCCCTCCACACCCATAGCAGTCAGCCCTGCCTGCTATCACAAAGCTGCTCCAGGAAAGCTTGTTGAATGAGCCAGCTGATCCTAAAAGCAGGAATCAGGCAGAGCTCAGTGAAGCTCAGGTCTGCAGACACCCAAGTAGAAACAGCTAGTGGATGCTGACACAGGAAACCCCAAAGCAACAGAACAGCCATGACAGAAACTCTCACTGCACCCCAAGATCCACTGCTACTTAGTCACAGCCCCTTGCAGTGAGGCTAGCCATATACACCTAGAGTGGGTACCTTGGCCTTCTCTTCCCTCAATTACTGAGTCACCTTGTGGAAGACAGATGCCCAACTCCTACCAGTATTTGCATGAGCTACAAGTAGACTTCAGTTGCATTAATGCACTGAACTCTCCCATAGCAAGCCCTTTCCCATCCTGAATGACACAGCTGTCTGCCTGTGACCCAGGAGTTTGGGGACTTGACAGGTGTCACTTGTAGGAAATGAAGTCCTCCAGCAGCTGGCACTGCCATCTTCACAAACAGGTGGAGACACCAAAGACCACATCCAGGAGGAACCTGCAAGGACATGATCATGGTCATTTTAAAATGTGAAATCAGGAGGTCCACAGGGCAGGACAGTGCCATTTATGGCTTGTTATTTTCCAGAATTCAAGCTGAGGGACAGGAAGGCTGAGAAGCTGGCAGTGGATAGATGGAGGTTTTGTCAGTAAAAGGAGAAAAATGGTGGTAAGACTTGATACATTGCATCATCTTCTAGAGCACTGAAACACGTGGCCAACCATTGGTTCCCAGCAGTATGTGATGCAACAGGGCACCTTGTTGTCCATTCATTCCCAGATAGATGGAGGCACTGCTGGGCCAGGAGGGAAACAAATGCGCATAACTGCTTTCAGGAGGCCTCCAGGAAGAATTCTGAGTCTGGAGGTGGAAAGGAGAGGAGAAGTGGTCAGAACAAAGACTTCTGGGTAAGACCAGCAGAGGGCACCATCAGAGGTGGGGATGGGGAAGTTGGGGGCTTCAAGGGTGGGAGAGGAGAGGCTGCACGAGTTGGGACGGGGGCAGGAGAGGGGAGCCTGAAATAGTGGGGCTGAAGGATGGAGAGCTGGGAGGGTTGGGAGGACAGTGCCACAGGGGAGTCTTGAAGGCCTTGTAGAAGGATGCAGCACCCAGAGGGAGAGGGTCAAGGCAGAGTGAAAGGTCAGTGAGGTTGCCCACGACTCAAGGACTATTCTGACAATTCACACATACCAGCCACTGTCCCAGCACCATGCCAGCTCGTTTGTCCACCCAAATCCCCAGTACTCATCAGCAGACCCAGTTTCAACCTATTGCAAAGCTGGGAAAACTGAGTCCTGGGAGCTGCAAGGTGCCCATGGTCAGGTAAATAAATAGAGCCAGTCTGCCTAGGGAGGCCATGTGGGAGGGTGGCAGCTCTCTAGCTCCTTGTGGGCCACTTGGTGGGAGCCAGGGGGACACTGCCTACCCCCCGCCTCACTGATCCACTGGGAATTTGACCACTGTAAGTGAAGGGCCATCAGGCCACAAGATAAAAATCCCTCATTAGCTAATAAAAAGCCCAACACACTCCCCATTTAATGTAATTAGTTGCAGCCAGGACTTCAATTAAAGCTTTATCCAAACTTCCAGATGAAATACCGTTCTCCCTGTAATTACAACTCAGGCAGGGAGAGAGAGGAGTGACCTCCACCCCCACAGCCTACCACCTGAGGAGGATGCTGAGGGCTCCAAGCTGGGGCTGCAGTCCAGGTGAGGGGGGGACAACCAGGAGGCCAGATGGAGGCCCGTGAGCAAGGCCAGGAGGATCCCAGGGCCTCATCCCTAGTTACCAATGCCATCATTGGCTCTTAGCCGGCCTTTACTCAATCCTCAAAGCCCTCACAGTTCCTATCAGAAGGAGGATAAAATCCAGGCAGTCACAGAGACATCCTAAGGTAGGAAAAGTAGGTGGAGAGGCTGTGACCTATGAGGCAGGTCAGTCTCCACTGGAGGGTTTTGGTGTGAACAGCCAGAGATGAGGTTGGGACTTCCCAGGGCCTCTATCATTGAGCCATTGGCCTGGGAGGCTTGAACCTGCCTCCACTCTTCCAGGGACATGCTGGGACCATGCCAGCCCTGGGGAAGCCAGCCCTGGCCTGTGCTGCTTGCGTGTCGGCCAGCTGAGCTGCCAGGCCAGCCAGCTGTGTGCCCGTGCCAGGCCCAGCAGGCCCGCTCTCCATCTGCTGCCTTTCTAAGGCACAAATTTCAGAGCCAAGCCTTACAGTCAGCATGCGAGTAGGGCTGGGAGAAGCTGCGGTGGGTCCGGGTGCAGGGGCCAGCAGAAGCCCACCCCAGAAAGGAGTTCGGCAGGATCACAGTAGACAGGCCCTCAGGGTATGCAGCTGAGACCCTCCATCTGTCCCAGAAGCTGGGTGGCCCTGGCTGAGCCTGGTTCCTTTCTGTGCCCATCCTCCCTGGCCCACTCCTCTGTCCTCATTTTCTTGAAATACCCTTGCTTACCTGTCTCACATACTTTGGACATGTTATTAGGAGGTATCAGTCTCTGGAGAGGGATATCATGTTTGTAGGGCATTGATCTCTACTGGCACAGTAGAGGAAGACCTTCAGTGTTGACTCAGTGGCTGCATAACAATGATTGTGAGGATTATACAAGACAGGGCAGGTTTCAGTCTGTTGTACATAGGATCCCTATGAGTCAGAACCAACTCCGTGGCACCTAACACCTGCCTCAGAGACCTACTCACTCGGTCTGCCTTATTTTCTATGGTCCCTCCAATACTGAGAGTGGCTCCAGAAAGACAGGGGAAGGGTGAGGGGCTGTGAGGGGAGGGGAAAAGAGATGAGAGGAAACACTGGCCTAGTTTCCTTTCTCATTCCTTCTGGAAACACGAGCAGGAAAGAAGTCCGTTGCATCGAGTAGCTGGGCCTTAATGTGAATTTTACAGCAAGATGAGAATGGCTATATTGACAGGCCCAGCCATTTGCTGGATCAGGGTCCCTGCCTGCCCTCTGCCCTGAAGCCCCCTCTGGAACTGCCAAACGGACCCCTTCCCAGGTCTGGCCACAGCTCATATGGCCCTGCCCTACAAAACTTCCTTGCCCAGAATGAGCATTCTTCCCAACAAGGCCACCCTGTACCCTCAGTGTCCCTCACAGTGGTTAAAATGGTCTTCCACCTTGCTCTCTGCATGTCCCCTCTCACCCTGTGCCTGCGAGGGCAGTGGACAGTTGGGGTATGAGCCGGTGAATGCAGATGATGGGAAGCCAAGAAGAACCACAGTGCGGACAGAGTCTGAGCAACATCTCTAAAGTGGGACTAGGGGCATCTCAGAGAAAGGGTAGCGTCTGGGGAGCCGGCCACACAGCCACCTGGGGGAGTTCCGGCAGAGGGAATGGCAGGTGCAGTGGCTTGTGGTAACTGGGCCACTCCTGCCCATGGTTGGTCTCCATCAGAGCTGGCCAGTGGCCCTGCCCTACTTCAGTCCCAGAGCTAGGCACACAGTGTTGTCACAGCACAGGTCCCAGTAGGCTAGGGTCCCTCTCCAAGCTACTGGGTGAGGCTCTTTGCAGATGCCCAGGGGCTGCAGCTTCTAGAGGTGTGGGTTGTTTAGGTTGCGGGGGCTCCTGGGCTGGGCCGGCTGCGTGGGGAGCAGGCCCAGGAGCAGGTGCAGCCGCTAACAACCCGACTGGCTGGCAGCCCGCCCCCGAAATCCGGAGCACATCTGCGCCATCAGTTGGCAGACAGATGGCCCTGCTTCGTATTTTTGGATTCGGTTAGACTCACGCTGATGTGAACCGATACGGAGCCCAGGTGTGACAGCCGAACAGCTCTCGGCAGTGAAGGGATGGAAGGAGAGGTTAGGGGTCCTTCTTGGGGCCTGGGAGCTGGGTGCAAGAAGTTGCCTGGAGACTCTCTAGGTCACATGGGGAAGGGTCCTCACTGGGACCTCGAGTTTGGGCTCTTGTGAAGGTCCTGTGTAAATTCTGGGAGAAATAACGGCTAAGCAGGCTTGGGCCAGGAGTAAACTGAGAGATAGAGCAGCCTGGGCAGGCGGACAGTGCGCCCAGCTTTCCCACCATCAACTGCTTTGTTACTTAATCATGTCAGAGCAGGAAAGGCCCCGCCTCAGCTGCTATCTTTCAGGCCACCTTCAGCCAGCCTGGGGGAAGTTCCCAGGAACAGAGATAACGCCTGGGCCGGATGCGCCCAGCCAGGATCCTGCAGGGACAATGGCCCCATGGCAATTGTTTATATGGGAGTGGGCAGATGACCAGTTCTGAGGCCAAGGTCACCCCGCTGGTCGGCAGCAGTCCTGACCTCGGTCCTTGGCCACCCGGCTGAGGGTCCTTCCGCACTTGAGCTCTACAGAGAACAGCTCACTTCCTGCTCACAGTGCCTTACTGTCCCCATTTAACAGATGGGGAAACGGAGGCCTAAGGTGGTCAGGAACCTGCCTGAAATCACAACTAGGAAGTGTAGTCCCCTCAAGGGTACAGCATAAGTTCAAAGCCATTTGTTTCCCTAGCACAAAACAGCATTCCTATCCCCAGTTGGGCTGTGCCCACTGGAGTTGAGTATTGTGAGGCTCCCCATGCACTACCAGCATGTCTCCAGGACTGCACTGACTGCCAGTGCCATGTTAGGGTCTGCTATTAGGAGGCATGAGGAAGCAAGTCCCCATTTGACACATGACAGGCAGACAGGCTTGTAACCACACACGAAGTGAATAGGGTCCACACTTGACTTCCTGGGGCCTAGACAGTGTTCAGTCCAGAACAGACTCTTGACCACTCAGTCATACATCTACCCACTGGTCAATGTAGGCATTCGGCAAGTACTTACTGAGCACCTACCATGTGCTGATCATGGCACACAGCCAATCCCACAAATAGAAACATCAGTACTTGGTGAAGGAACGAACAGCCGAAGGGGTCCCACTGCTTCCCCATTTGAAGTTGGAGAGGAACCTGCAGCACTCCCCACCCTTCCCTGAGCCCTTCAGGTGTCCCATTATGGAATCAGTACACTGGGCCATCTCTGAGGGCTTTGACAGCTCCCATCATCCATGATTCAGTTATGCTGTGAAGGAAGAGATGATGAGGGGAACACTTTAGAGAGGAAGATTTCATAAATGTCATGAAAGCCACACGTGTAGAGGTAAGCCTATGAAAGTGGCTTGCTCGAGTGGACCATGCTGTTAGGCAAAATTGAGGCCAAGTGGCACAACTAGCGTTTTGCTAAGAGGACTCTCTGCACCCCACATTGGTGAGTGGCGTGTGGGGTCTTAAAATCTGCCAAGCTGCCATCCGAGGGCACAGCAAATAGTCCCAACTCAGCAGGAACGGATGCTCACCGAGGACCAAAACGACATGGGGTAAAGACAACCCAGAAGACAGAGAGACCCACATGAGTGGGTGCCTACATAGACTTGGGACCAGAAGAACTGGATGGTGCCTGGCCACCACAAGTGATAGCTGCGATGGAGCTCACTAAGTTGAGTCTCACTGGCCACACAAGAATCAAAAGGGGTGCACCCCGAGATCTCCACTAAAAGACCACAATTGATGGTCCAGCGGTTTTGGGGTTCCTCTGAGAGCATGGTCCCTGGCCCTGATGCTGCCCTAATGACCCATAATGAAGGTCCACTCTTTGGACACGAATGGATTGGACTTGGCAATGCAGAGTGACCATATACTGGATGCACTTTATGGTTCTATGCATCTAAAGGATATCATCCTGCTGACCTCTGGCTGGAGGAAGGGGAGTGGATGGAGAGGAGGGGAAAGAAGGCTGTTGGGAGGATGAGACATGTATGGAGCAGAGAGGAATAGTGTGCTGTCACTGGGCAGGGAGAGCAGTGGAAGCTGCATATAGGGGGGCACGTAAATTTAAACGGGAATGTAAGTTTTCACTCAGTCATAATGAAAAAAAAAGTGGCTTGCTCTAGGTCTTCGAATGCTTGGCTCTAAACTTAGCCTTGATTTGGTGGGAGACAGACAGCCATTGAACTTGTGTGGAGGCATTCTACCAGCCCAGCTGAGTCCTGAGTGATCTCCTGTCTCCTGGGTGTCCAAGTCATCTTTGAAGGTCGTCTGGGAGGAGGACTGGTCTGGAAAGGGAGAGAAATTCTGAGGTTTCTCAAGTGGCACAGAAAGTGTCTGAACTCTCCTTGTACCCCAGCAAGTGTATCCTGCAAAAGGCCATCTGGTCTATTGAGAGGGCCCATAGATGAACATTTACCTGCCTGTGCTCTAGTAGGGTAGAGCCAAGAGCAGGGAAGAGAAAAATAGCAAGGCTACTGTTGACAGCTGCTGAACCTGTGCCCTTCCACTGTGACAGGAAGGGAAGGGGTGGAGCAGAGCCCATCCCAGGCACCCACCAATTTTGTGACCACCTCACAGATCGGTAAGTCAGAGTCAGTGAGGGGCAGCTGGCCAGCACAGGACTGGGACCCAGAAGTCACCTACCTGCCCACGGGCCCAGGGAAGCCACCAACACCCAGCAGTTGGCCCTACTGGCAGAGAAGAAGCTGTCCTGTGCACCGTCCTACTGCCTGCTGGCAAGGAGGGGAAAAGAAGCAGCTTGCTGAGGGAGCCATATGGCACAGACTCTGGCTTCCACGGAGACTGCTCGGTAACAAGACCTCCTCTCCCAGCTACACTCGCGGCTGAAAATATTTACACCCAAATATGTCCCAGTGCACCATATTTTTGCCTCAAGCCAGCCTGGAAGTCTGTCCCCACCACCTGGGAGACAGTGAAGCCTGGTTGAGGGAGGGTCTTATCTTCCTGAGAGTTGAAGATATCTTATTACTGAATTGGCAAGAGGAACATGCTGAGGACCCTGATGAAAGAAGGCTCGGCTGACACTGCAGACACACATGCTAGCCTCTCAGTTCTGACGGTGATAGGAGCAGAAGCCAACCTGCAGAGTGCTCCTTCCCCAAAGCCTTTGTACTTGCTAGTTCTCTATTGGAGTGCCCTTCACCCAGCTTGTGCCTGTGACTCACAACCCCTTGGGCAATTTGGATGTGTTCTATGTAACCTCCTCAGAGACTCCCTCACAATCTAAAGCCACCACTATGTCACTCTCAGCCCTCTCCCTGCCTCTTGTCACTTTCCAGCACATCTCACCATGTGGTATATGTTACATTCTCTTTATCATTTATCTTGTTGCCTCTCTCTCTTTTGCAGTGGTGTCAAACCTGCCTGGGCTCTTAGCCTGATGAAGGCATGTACCGTGAACAGTGACTGAGCCAGAAGTTCCTGCTTACCCAGGAGTGGGTGGGGTCATTCAAATCTGCTACACTCTGACATCCCATCTGTAAAATGGGAATGACAAGAATAATATGGTTCCTACCTGCTGTTTCAGTGTTCTGGGGCCACCACAACAAAGTACCATAAATAGGGGCTTAAAACAACACACTCATGGGAGAGAAGAGGGTGGAGAGCAGGGGACAGATGCTTGTTAAGAGGATACTGGGAATATAGATAGAAAAGCAGGAGTGTGCTGTCACTGGGCAGAGCAGAAGGAGCCACAGATAGGTGGGCATGCAAAACTAACTTGAATTGTATGAGCCCAGCCAAGTGCCGTATACTTTCACTTAATCACAATAAAAAGGAAAAAAATCACTCTTCCTCTTAAGGTTCGGGAGACCAGAAGTCTGAAATCAATGTGTTGGCAATGCTATTCTCCCTCTGAAGGCTCTAGGGGAGGATCCTTCATTGCTTCTTCCAGCTTCTGGAGTTTGCTGGCAATCCTTGGCTTGTGGCTGCATCACTCCAATCTCTGCCTCCATCTTCACATGGCCATCCTTCCTCTGTGTCTTGCCTCATGTTTTTAGAGTCAATAGGATTAGGACATATCCTACTCTAGTATGACCTCATGTTAATCTAGCAGATAACATCTTTAAAGGTTATGTTCACAGGTACACAGGTTAGACTTTTCTTTGGGGGGGGACACATCTCAATCTGTAACACTATGGTTCTAGGGAATGACTACTGAAGAAAAGGTGACTATAGGGATATCATTTTTAACAAGAAAAGCTGAAGTTTCAAAGAAAACATAAGCAAATATTAGTGATGCAGGGAGAGTCTCCCCTCAAGTTAAAATGAGCCAGAATTACATGCATGGATAGACTTGGATACAGCTCAAAGCCATGAGGCAAAACAAAAGAAGAGACAGGTAACGTACTCCACGTCACACTGTTTTTACATGGAGCTAGGCCCTTGAGCAAGTACCAGAAGCCATGAGGATGATAAAAACCTCAGCTTCAGGGCAAGGGCTCTCTCCTTCAGGTGGGGAGGTTTTCATCTGCTGGGATGCTGTCTTCCTTAAAGTAGAAAAGATCTGATGTTTAAAACACTACAGGTTTGCTAAAGCCAATGGCCAGTATATGGGTGTTTGTTATATTCTTTACGATGGGCATGTGAAAAAAAAAAGTTAATATAAAACTAACATTTAAAAAGCAATTTAAAAATTCTTTCAACATTGGACTCAGGCTAATTTCTATCACAATCTGGTCCTGATGGTGTTTCAGTGTAAGTGTTAACCTGTTAATAAGGTAGGGTTGTGAATACTGTCCAGTCACATAGCTGCTTCAGTAGACATCTTCCAGAAAGCATGTGGGAAAGCCTGCATGGGTGCTCAACTCCAAGATTCTCCCAGAATCCTCCAGTATCGCTGTCATAGGTCGAATTGTGTCCCCCCAGAAGCATGTGTAGCCATGTGGCTGGTCCGTGATTCCCAGTATCTTGTGACTGTCCTCCATTTTGTGGTTTTCCTAAACTGTATGTGAAAGGATTAGGGTGGGGCTATGAATCCCTTCATGGTATTACCTCTCTGCTTCACTGTAAAGGGAGTTTCCCTGGAGTATGGCTTGCCCCACTCTTAATCCTTTCATCCTAGGAGAGAGAAAAGGACAGAGAAGCAGGCAGAGAATTGGGAGCCTCGTACCATCAAGAAAGCAGCACCGGAGAAAAGCACATCCTTCAGACCTGAGGTTCCTACACCAAGACTCTCCCTGAATAAAGACTGATGCAGTACTGGACTTTCCTCCAGAGCCAACAAGGTGAAAGCCTTCCCCTGGAGTGGACACCCTGAATATGGACTTGTAGCCTACCAGACTATGTAAGAATAGACCTTCTTTTGTTAAAGCCATTCATTCTGTGGTATTTCTGTTAGAGCAGCCCTAGCTGACTAAAACAATCCCTCTTTGCCAGGCCTGGCTAAGTTCTCAGCATAGGTAGGAATGGATGCTGTTGGGTCCATGGATGCTACAACCTCAGGAGGTTGTTACCATCAATAGGCAGAGAAATGTTACTAAGATCTGACACCAGCAGGCCAGGCCAACATGGGTGAACCAGATTCCACCACCACCCAGGGGTGGATTACCCAATACAAAAGGTAAGCATGTGCTAGGGCATCAATAAAACAAGGGCACCAGTTGTCCAAGGCAAAGATGCATAGATGCTAAACAGACAGGACACAGGAAAAGCAAACATACAAAGTGATTCAGGAAAGACTCAACTCATTATCCTTACTGTGTATGGAAGTAGACGTTGTTCAGCAGGTTGTGATGAAATCACTGAAGAATCTCTAAGAACAAAGGATAGAAAGAAATGCTTTTAATTATAACACATCAGAGATGAAAGCTCTATCTAAAAATAAAATATAATAATTTGTTGCAGTATTTGTTTTCTAATTATTAAATGATCTTTTATGACACGTTTTTTCATTTGCTCTTTTATGGTTGCAGCATTTAATACAAAAGAAGCATCGAAACAGAAGTATGAGCCATTGTAAAAGATCAACAGAATTTTACGTGCATTGTTGAAACATCCACCCTCACTGACTCATTTTCTTTGTGGTAGAATATGTGGGATATTCTTTTTGTAGAATACGTGTTCATAGTAAAAATCTTAGTACCCTACATTCACTAAATATTTAATAATCCAGTTCATCTCATTATGCTGAAGTGGATTAAGCCGCTTGTATGTTTAATTGCTAACACCATTTAAAAAGAAGTTACATTATGGATAGCTAAAACACATATACACATACCCGTATACACATATGTATATAACTCACATGTCCCATTCAAATGAATAAGTAAAGGAAGGGGCATCCATTACAGATTGCCAGTGTTTAGGGCCTTCACTTACCTTAATCTGGCTCTGCTGTCAGCTGTCATCCCGAGCTGGGTGCTACTTCCCATGCTGCTGCTGCTCTGAGGGTCATTCTGCCCATTCCCAAAGCCCTCTCAGTGGCCAAGCACCAGCTGAGGCAGGCCTGAGAGGACAGAAAAGGCAGAGAGAAAGATGACATCTGTGCTCAGAGGAGGGGCTTCCCCTTTTTGATTCTTTTTGGTTTAAACACACAGGTCTCCAAGGTCAGCTGAGCTTTTAGGCTTGTGGCTTCAAAGGAAATGAAATTTGAGCCAGTGGCCAAAATGGAGGGGCCAGGCTTCTCTGTAACCTGCCCCAGGGGACATGGGGACCTGCCCGCCAGCTGCCCTCAGCCGCTGAGTCACAGAGAAACCAGGTCCCAGGCCCTAGACCTCCCCTAAAGGGAAAGTGCCCTGGGGGAAGGGGCTTCCCCCTTGCAGGGTGGCTGCTCAAGGGGGCAGGGGCCTCAAGACCTGTTCCCTTTGGGGTGTTGGGTAGTATGAAGTTTTGGCTCTCCATCTGCCAACCTCAGTTTCCCTCTCAGAGTTATTAGTGTTGCCATTGTTAGTTGCTGTCATTTTCAAGTCATAGTAACACCTTGTGACAGAGTAGAACTGCCCCACTAGAGCTTCCTAGTCTGTAATCTTTACCGAAGCAGATCACCACACCTTTCTTCCTTGGCGCTGCTAGGTGAGTTGCAGCCACCAACTTTTTGGTTAGCAACTTAACCATTTGTGACACCAGGGCTCGTTTCTCTGAGACTTGTCCACTTTGAAAGCAGCTTGGGGGTCTGAGGAAGAGGAAAGATGTGTCCAGGGAGGTGCTCTGTGTGCATGCTGGGACCAGTTGCAGGCCTGGAATAGGGGGAGGCATCTTGGGCAAGGATGCAATCCTGGCTCGAATTCAGCCAAGGTTATCTCCCATGTACTAGTCAGAGGGATGATGGGGCTTGAGTGTACTCAGTGAACTTACTCCCCTCTCGCAGGCTCCATGGTTAGGGACACCACCCCTGTGGGCTCAGTCGCTCCTCTGCAAAAGGGGGCTGGTGTGGTACTCCTAAGCAGTTGAGTTCTCATTTATTCATCCATCCATCCATCTGTCTACTCATTCATTCAGCAGTCTCTGGGGGCCGTGCCAGGAGCTGAGGCAATGCCAAGATCTGTGGCTGATGCCCTGGGTAACAACCCTTCTTGCCTTCTTCCTGCTCCGTAATGATCCCATGGACTTCTGAAATCCAGGGGTGATGAGAACCCCCTCCTGGGACCCTTGCCGTGCCAGCCCTCAGCCTCCCACCTCCCCTGATCATCTCATCCTAACAAATTGTCAGACACACAGCCATATGGGTGGATGATTTGCTGATGGAACGTCTTTCTCTATCAGACTGTGAGGCTCCAGAGGGCAGGGACAGGGTCTATAGGTATTTGTTGAATGAAAGGAGGGAGGGAGGGAGAGATGAAGGAGAGAAGTTGTGGGGGGGGTGCGTGCATGTGTGTGTGTGTGTGTGTGTGTGTGTGTGCGTTTGTGTGCTTTGCTCCCTCCAGGAGGGCAGAGAGGGCACAGAGAGCAGCCTCTTCTGGCCAAGAAGCCAGCCCCAGCACCGCCCTCACTTCCTCCCAGCCCCTTATCTCCCAGGCTGCCCTCCCTGTAAGCCGCAGCCAACGTCCGCTTCCCCACCAGTGCCAACTGCCCTTGAGGAGTGGCAGGCAGCCCAAGGGCCCCAAGGTGACTGCCCAGGGGCCAGGGCAACTCCCAGCCGCTGGACGGTGACTTTCTTCTCTTTCCACCCAAACCTCTATGGGCCACTGGTTAGAAAACCAAGCAGCTGGAACAAGACTCAGGGCCTCCCCAGGGAAGTGGGGGTTCCCATCTATGGGGCCATGCAGGTGCAGCCTGGACACCTGCCCTGAGCCATGGAAGCTACCCACCCCATTCACCCATAGCCACACACTCACATTATCTGTGCTGCTGCCTCTTAAAGGCCACTCGAGCCCCCTGACTCAGTGACTCAGACTTTGTGAGGGTGGAAAATAATAATAGTGGTGTTCCCAACCACAATCCTAACCCTCTTTGTCAAGAGGTGCCTAGCCAGGCCGGGTGAGGATCAACCCTTGGGCTAACTCCTGACTCCACATGGGGCAAATGGAGCAGATAAACACCCAAGGATCATGGTGATACCCCTGATGGCCCTGCTCACAGGACCCTCCTATCTACCCCAAGCCCTGGGGCTGGAGCCACACAGAAGGGTGCAGGGCCCAGGTGTGAGGAGCCAGACTCCATCCAGACAGTCCCTTCAGGAACAGCACCCTCCAGCCGTCAGTTCTGGGCACACACCAGTGTGTCTCTTGACTTCTTCTAGAAGGATGCCCAAACTCTATGACTCAGGGCCCTCTGTGGAAAACGCCAGGGGGCATAGGGAGATCTCACCTTCCTTGTGTGCCCTGTGCATGTTTTGAAGTACTAACATGTGCTAGGATTAACTAAAAATAAAATAGGGTCAAGTTAAACTGAAGGCATGTGATCCTTGAACGAGCCCTGGGTACACAGGCCACATGGCTCCGGGTTGTCTGAGGTTGTGAAGCTTGGCTGTGGTTGGGCCTGGTTCACTGAGGCTCTAAGGTGTGAGGGGGCTGCTTCACCTCCTGTGAAGTCATCCATTCCCCCTGCTATCCCCGATGGTGCCTGCCACCCTTAGAAGGTGGCTTTCCATCAGTATACATGTAGTGCCTCACTACCCCTTTGCTGGACACCCAGTAGGGGGCCAGGGGAACCCCTAGTTTTCTAGAATCCCTCACACTGAGGAGCATGGATCCCCTCCAGCAAATTCCAGGCTGTGGGGCCTCTGATCACCCTGGACACCCATCAGGGGTAGGGTAAGAGTCTCTGAGGCCCACCAGCTAGAGACCATGACCCCCAGGCTCCATGTTCAAGGCCAACCAAGCCAAGAGGGGTTTCTCTGCCTGGCCCAGTGAGTGTGTTGCTAGACACTGAGCCCCAGGAAGCAGACGCAAGAGCCAGGCCGAGCCCTGGGTGAAGAAGTGTTGGTCAGAGCCCCAAAATCTGACTCAAGGGGACAGCTCATGCAGATGACTTGGCCAGGCAGGCTCCTGAGAAGTCGACTTGCTGGAGGAGCACTGGAGACAGAGCCCACCCTCCAGTAAGGCCTATTGAGAATAGGTTGAAGAGAGAGCCCCTGGACTACTTAGGCTTAGGAAGGGCCTAGAGGGGTGGGAGACAGTGGGGCTCAGCCAGGATGAAGGCTGGTGGTGCAGTTTGACCTCCGCCCCCAAGGTCAGGGTCACACACCCATCAGCCCCCATCCAGGGCTCTAGGTGGGTGGGTGGGTGTCACTAAGGCTGTGGCTGGGGCAAAGAGGAAGTTGTTGGAAAGCCGGGCCGGAATGGCCGAGAGGGAGGCCCGGCCCAGATGGTTCCTGTTGGGGAAGCGGCCGGGTGCAGCTGCAGCCCTGCCCGGTGGCCGCATTATCACAGTGACACAGCTGGCTGCTCCCCTCATGCTACCAGGAGGCTCCTGTGCCCCAGGCCCGCCCCGTGTCACATGAGGCTGGACCCCCGCCCCTTCTCCAGGCAGGCAGCGAGTACACAGGGCAGTGCATCTCAGACCTGGCCCTGTGTCTTTCCCTGAAGACCCCAAGAGGTCGGGAAAGGGAGTTGAGGTGGAGAGCCTTGTTCCAGGCTGCTCCTGCCTGCTCTTGCCCCAGTGCCAGGATTGCAGGGCCTGGGTGCAGCTTCATCCCTCTGGCTCCACCTCAGGCTCCAGTTCCATGTCTTGGGCATCCTCCATGCAGGATAGCGTGCCCGCAGCACCTACCAGCTGCTCCATGCCCCGAGGTCCCAGGAAGGGTGATCCAGGTAAGGGGACAGGGAGGCATGTGGGGGCTTCAGAATATACCAGGTGGTGGGGATCGTGACGTCTCCAAGCTGCCGCTGCCTGCTTTGTTGACACCAGAGTGTTGACTCACTTCAAGTATCAACACGGCCACCACATGGCACGGCCGCAGCTGGGGCAGGTGTCCAGGGGCACACAGGTGCTAGGCTGCAGCCCAGCCCTACCCAGGGCCGACACTGGCTGGGTGCCAGCACCATCTAAAAGGGGATGCATGGAGACATATGCACCCTTTCCCTTCTGGGAAAACCTTCAAGGTGCAACACCATGGAGCGGGGGGAGGGAGAGAAGATGAGGGTCCAGGATGCTTACACTGTGGCTCAAGATCCCTGGGAGTGAGTGGTCAGCAGGACTCCACCCAGTCCCCAGGCAAGGAACAGTTCCCTCAGGGTTTCCTGCCCTTTGAGCTAGTTCCTGAGGGAAGTGGTTCATGGGTTTCTGGGCTCCCATGAAGCTCTCTAACATCCCCAGCTCCCACCCACAAAAGTCCTTAGGGGCAGCTGTGATGGCTGCTCCCTAGCCACACAATGTGGCCACCCAAAGCCTGCAGGACATTTCTGAGCTCACAGCCCCAGAACGGCTCCCATGATATCCCCACTGGTATGGTTGTCACCAGGGCCCACTAGACTCTGAGCTCTTGTTCAGAATCTCAGGGTCCAATGATGTTCCTGCTGGCCTCTGCCAATGGGCTATGTGTCTCTGAGGGGGTGTCCATAGCTGCTGCATGAGGCTGGTTCCCGTACAGCTGGCTGAAGGTCCCAGAGGACCAGCCCCTGACACAGGGCTCCTCTTGGCAGGTGATGAGGGGTTTATTTCAAAGCTAAATGCCCAGGTATGCGGATGCCCAGGTTCAACAACAGCAATATGCACTGATTACTGTGTAGAGGGTGCTCCCTGAGGAAGTACCTGCTCTGCTCTAAACTGCTGTCCTCTTTGCCCCAGGACTGTCCAGGGGCAGAACCTCCTGTTCTGCCCATCTATCGAGATGTGTTGCTTTCCTGGGCACCCCTGGCTGGCTTGACCCCACTCTACTGGTACTGAAGGCTGTGGTTCCATTTGCGACTGCTTTCCTGGGCCAGGGCCTCAGTTTCCTCCTGTGTCTAAATCCCATCCCCTGAGTACTTCAACCAGGAAGGGCGAGGCCTGGTCAGGCTTTATGATAACTGCCGGATTTGAGGTGGTAGGTGGCAGGGAAAGGAGGTGACTGTCTGGAGATGGAAGCACTGTGCTTGTGATGTCACTGTAGTATTTTCAGGCTGAGGATACCAGGACAGATAATCTTGGAGGACAGTCACTGACTTGCTGGGATGAGGGGCGGGTGAGCTTTGTTCTGTGGCGGCCTCCTAGTAAGGGAGCGAGCGGCAGGTGTAGGACTAGTGCGTTGGGACAGGTGCTTGGCTGGGTACTGGTTCCTAGCCTTGAGATGCTCACAGGGCTCAGCCCAGGGGAAATAGCAATGAATTGGACCCTCAGTCCTGGCTTCTAGGAATTCACCTTCTGTGGGGACTTTTCTCCAAATACCTGTCACTATTCTCACAAGGACAGCCACAGCTTTGCCAACCCTCATGAGACACTGTGGGTCCCAGAGCTCAGGCACTCCAGTCCCTGCTTTCCGGGGAGGAAAAGATGCCCTGCAATGCCAGGAGTCGCCACTAGGGTCAGCATTGAGACTGCACAGCCTGGGAGTCTTTAGGGTGCCTTTCATGGTGCCTGTCAGCAACTCAGGAGGAAGAGAGACCACTGATTTTTCTTTTTAATTGTATTTTAAATGAAAGTTTACAATTTGAATCAGTTTCTCATACAAAAACTTACACACACCCTGATATGCAATCCTAGCTGCTCTCCCCACTCTTCCCCTCCACCTCAAATTTCCCATGTCTGTTCAACCAGCTTTTATCCTTTTCTCTCTTCTCATCTTGTCTCCAGACAGGAGCTGACCAGTTAGTCTCCTGTATCTACCTAAGCCAAGAAGCACACACTCTTCACCGGTATCACTGTATGTCTTATGGACCAGTTCGGTCTGAGGAGCTGGCTTCTGGAATGGTTTCAGTTATCAGCTAACAGAGAGTCCAGGGATTATGTCTTCCAGGGATCCTCCAGTGTCAGACCATCAAGACTGGTCTTGATGAGTCTAGAGTTCAAGTTCTGCAGCCTACATTTCTGTCTCTCCATCAGGAATTCTTTGTTGAGCTCCCTGTAAGGGCAATCACTGGTGGTAGCTGGGTACCACCCAGTACTTCCAGTCTCATGTTGATGTCGTCTCTGATTTATGCAGCCCTTTCTTCCTCTTAGGTTTATACTTCTCTTATCTCTTTGACGTTCTTCATTCTCTTTTGCTCCAGGTGGGTCTAGACCAATTGATGCTTCTTAGATGGTGGATTGCTAGCTTTAAGAAACCAGGGGCCACTCCTGTTGCATTCCCCCGAGGCCCTCCGAGGAGGCCCACAGGCTTCCCAGGAGTCTGTGATCACCTTTGAGACCTGAAAACCTGGTAACTTACTCCAAAAATATGAAAACATGCTGAGTAATTATTATTTTTTTTTTTAAAGAAGACATATAAATCCTTTTGATTTTTGGAGCCAAATTTGCTAAGATGGCCGAGGGCGCCTTTCAGGTGTGACAGGTCCTAGCAGAAAGGCATTTGGCCTTTTGTTCCCTGAGACCCTGAGGATCTTGCCTTCGCCTGATCTTCTGGGTTGTTCAGCCAGTAGCCAAAAAGGAACATGACCTTTGCCTAAACCTGGCCTGGACCAGTTGGGGAACCACTCAGGTACAGGCTCCCTCCACCACTCCCTCCCCTCCTCAAGCAGCCCCCAGATCACAGCTGCTCTGGAACGTTCTCTGCTTGGAATGCTTTCTCTGCTGTCTCAGTGTAAACAGAAACACAGAAGGCCAAAATTAAGGTGTCGGCAGGACAGTGCTCCCTCTGAAAGCTTCTGGTGGCTCTGTGTGTTTCTTAGCTTGTGGCTACATCACTCTCATTTCTGCATCTGCGTTCACATGGCGTCTCACTTCTGTGCTGTGTCTTCTGTAGAAACATCTGGCGGGGGGATTGTTCTACATGTCTCAGGACATACAGCAGCAGAGGCCGGAAGGGGGCCTCTGGGGCACAGCCTCAAAGGCCCTAATTTCAAGTCTTTGACGTGGCATCAAAGAACCCCTCTACTCAGCTCAGACCTGAGTCACTCCAGGTCCCTACCTGAGCGAGTTTCCTTCATCCTCTGGGTAACACGAATCATACTGTTGCCAGGCCTCAGTTTCTTCTGGAACTTCTCCCCTACCTCTTACCCTGAAAGGCCCATAGGGAGCATCCAGGCTGAGCAGCAAAGGAGGACAACCAGCCCTGGCCCCAAAGCTCTGTCCAGAAGGGGGTCAGAACACCTGAGGAGGAGGTAGTAGAGAGAGGTCAGAGGCACAATCAGGGCTACTCCCTGGAGGAAGTGGGCAGGCGGGACACATGAGGAGGGCATCCTTCAGGCAAAGGCCACTTTCACTTCTCACCAAGTGTGGCTGAGGAGAGAGGCATCCACGTTCACACCGCCTCCGCATACTCTCACTTCCGTGGCTGAAGGTGACCCCGATATCTCCTTGGGCAGAGGTCCAGGTGGGAGCCACCGGCCAGGAGACGGGCTGTGCCTGCAGAGAATCACGGTTATCCATGACTCCTGGCTCCTGCTTCTTCTGGGAGGTGTCCACTAGGGTTGGGGCTACTTCCCTCTCACTGTCTGTCAAACAGCTGGTTCTAACAAGAACCTTTAAAACCAAATGGCAAGCGAAGAGGGTGGCCACCAAGGCAGCACCAGGGAGAAGAGAGGTATGGAGTTGCGACCCCACTATCCGGGAAGCACCCTTTCCTGGCTGCCGTTGTCCCTGAGACAGCTCTCTTGGAGAGTGAACTTCTCCTTGCCCACTGTCTTTGGAGAGCCACTTTGTCCTTGTTCCTTGGGAAAGTGTGACTGGATTAAAACCAAATCAGGTCCTGTGGCCTGTGCTCACAGTCCTCCAGGGCTTCGTCTCAGGCAGAGCTGAAGCTGAAGTTCCAAGGGCCATTGTCGCCTCCACTCCCATCCTACCGTTCCCCACCCCCGCCTGCCCTTCAGCTCTGGCTGTCCTGCAAACACAAGGCAGCTTCCACTCCAGGGCCTTTGTGGCACTGCTCCCGCTGCCTGGAATCTTTCCTTAAGGCTCTCTGCTCAGTGCCACCCTCTGCTCAAGATGTCTTTTCTAGCAAGGTCTCCTGTGACCCTCTATTTCAAGTAGCAACATCCTTTCTTCATCACGTGCGCATACTCAATCCTCTGTTCTCTGTGTTTCTTTCCTTCCACCCTTTTTCCCATCCAGCAACTAGGTCTTCCTGAATTTGTTAATTTTTTTGTCTGTCTTCCTGGCTGGTGTGCAGGCTACATGAAGGGGTCTCTGGCTTTCTGTTCCCTGGGGCGCCCTCAGGTGGAGAATGGAGATACTCTGCCTAGTGCAGTTCTAGGGTTGTATGGCCTCAGGTAGGCCCATCCCTTCCGTGGGACCCTCCCTCTATCTCCTGTCTGCACTTTCCTGAGGAGACGAGCTCACAGACTGGGTCACTTTGGGTAAAGGGGTCCTGAGTTAGAGGGCACCATGAAGGCTTAACCTGGGTAGGTAGGCTGCTTACCACCTAACATGAGAGAACACAGGTGGGGTTTGGAGCCCCAGGACCCCTCACTGCCTGAGCTTCCGGACTGTACTGCTGAGAACTACCTGAGGGGGACAGGGTAAGGCCATGACTAAGGACACCACTGCTGCACAGGGTAGTAACGGCACTGGGGTGGGGCGAGGATAATCTATACCTGCCCAGAGGGGCGGTATAGCAACCAGGAAACAGCTAGGGGCTGCTGGGGGCACTGCTGGGACCTGCTGGACACTTCCATTCAAACTGGGCCTACCTCTAGCCCTGACGTCATATGGTCAGCTGGTCTGGACCTGGGAACCGGCTGGGGCCTGGAACCACGGCTGCAGGTGGGAGTTGGGCCTCAGGTTAACCATGCAGCACCTCAGCTTCCTTCTCTGCAATGGGCACGAGAGAGCTACTGCTACCCTCCTGGCCAAGGGCTTCTCCACGGGAGCAGATGCACAGGCTCTTCCCCAGTAACTAGAGGAATCAAACCTAGTTTTGGTGCGGACTGTAGGCCTGTATGGAAAGTAGTGCCTAGAGCAGCTGGTGTTAAATTGCTCAATGATCTCTCACAGCTGGCTACAGAAACTATAATAACCAGTAGAAACTGCTCATTGGGGTCCCATCTCAAGTTGCACCCATGGCACAAACACAACACCCAGGGCACACAGGCCCTTCCCGCTATATCTTAATTACTCCTCTGGTTGCTGTGGACGGTGACAGTAGAATCACATAGGAGGGCCATGAGATGTCTCCATCACATCTCCTAAGGAGCGGAACCCTGCCCAAGAGGAAGAGACACTCAGCCATGGCAAACTGTAGTGGACAGACCCATGGCACTCGTCCCTGCCTGGCAGTGGCGCACACCCTTCTCTGACCAACAACAGTGGTGAGGCCTACTTGCTGCCATACTAGCAGGCCCCACGGCAGGTGCTGCCTGGCATTGCCCCCAACACATGGGTCAAGCATGGGATGCCTATTAGATGCCGAGAGCACTTGAAGAACCAAGCTGCCTGTCCTGGAGAGCTAAGCCTGACCTCCTCCAGCTGCAGAGCACCTGCATCCATGCACATGGAGTACCCTGGGGGAAACACTCAGAAAACAGATGAGTTGGAAAGGCCTAGACAGAAGTTAGAGGTCAGAGGAGAAGTGGGGGCTGCAAACATAGGGCTCTACTGACCCCTTATCCCCAAAGCTATAGGCCCAACAGCCTCCACCCTGGCAGCACAGCCTGTGTTGGGGTCCCTGTGCTGGGGTGCCTGTGTCATTACATGATGCTCGCCCTGTGACTGGGCTGTGGAAAGGCTGTGGGGAGGACTCAGAGGAGGCCTTGCTGAGGAGTGACTTGGGGAGTTGGCCCTGATAGTTTGGCTGGGCAGTCAGGCTGCTCTGTTTCTGTTCTCTTACCTGTGATTAGTGGTTGGTGGGATGGATCATGGCTGAGCAGGGAGGGCTGAATTTCAGTCAGAGAGCCCTGGGTTCGACGGCCCCCCAGACCCTGGCTGGTGCCCTCCCAGCCACCTCCCAACCTTAGGCGTCCCTCACTCCCTCCCACCACAAAGGCCGAGGGGCCAGTAAGAGGAGCCAAGAAGGAACCAGGGATTTACCCCACCCTGCAGGCTCTGGGCCTTCCTCCTTTCTCCCAAGTCAGGGTATGTTTTGAGTGTCCTGGAAAGCCCCGACTTCACAGACCCCGGAGGAATGGGAAAGTGAGTGAGAGGGGGCAGAGTAACTTCTGCAGACTGTCCATTGGCTGTGTCTCCAACGCCCTCCCTCTGCGCTGCCACCGAGACCTTTGGCCAATCTTTGCTGAATCACAGGGCCAGCCAGGGTCAGCAGAGCTGGCCCAGCTATCTGTTTGTGGCTAGGAACTTCCTCAAACCAAGTCACCTTCCCAGGCACTAGGGCTGGGCCATGGGGCAACTCTCACCTTTAGCTCCTATTATTAAGAGAAGAACTGAGGTCCTTAGAACCTCCACCAGCCCCTGAGATCAGAGGTTACACAGCCCTTGGCCCATGAGGGCTCTGCTCCTACAGAGACGAATGGGCCTCTACCCACCTAAGTGCTTGTGTAAACTGCTCCCCGCTCTCAACCTCCAGGGGTTGTCCAGGCCAATACCCAGATGTTCTGCTGGTGGAGGGGATGGCAGCAGGCCACTTCCTGTCGGAAACCGAGACCTCCAGGTGCTTCCCGTCCCTCCTGCCACCTCTGCGGTCATCCAGACACAGCTGGGGCACCGGGCAGATCTGCAGCCTATCACCAGGTGGGGCCAGTGCCCGGGGGGCCCCTCAGCCCCTTTTCTGCCCATCATGCCTCTCTCCTCCTCATTTGACCTCTAGCCTCTCTGCACCTCAGTTTACCTTTCTGTGAACTGGATGGAGCAAGGCAGCCCCATCACGATGGGCATAGGGAGTGCTCTGCAGCCACACTACCCACAGGCTCTCCACTAGCCCCAAGGGGCTACCAGGCACTCAAGCGCTGCTCTGACCTAAGTCACGCTGTGCCAGACTCACTTAGGCACACAGGGTCTCTGTGCAGAACTGAGTGTGCAGCACCGGCAACCACAGTGTTAAAGCTGACTACCCAGTTTCTTCCTGTGCTTTCATTCCAGCTGTTAGAACAGGCGACCTTTCCCGTTCAGCAGCATCCTGTTTAAGGCAGGTGTTATTCCCAAGCCCACTGGCCCTGAGACAGGAGACAAGGACAAAGCAACGTGTTTGATGCAGGTCTCACCCTCTGTCTTTGTCACTGATCCACAATTTAAATTACGGAGTAGTTTACACCAGAGAAGCAGCTGTCTCAGAGATTAAACAGAGACTGGTGTGTGGCCATCTCTATTTCAGAGCTCACTGTTCTGCTCCCCCTTCTTTGTAAAACGGAATTGACTTTGATTTAGGGCCCCCTATTATCCAGTCGTGGCCTGTCCATGGGAGTGATGAGGCGGAGTGGGGCTTTGCTGAAATCAGACTGCTGGCGCAGGGCCTACTCAGAACTCCCCGTAGAGCCTCGGACAACTGCGCCCTTCCTCGGTCTTCATCTGTAAAATGGGGAGATGCTGCTTCATTGTGAGAATCAAACAGGGTGGAAGTATGTCAGCACTCAGGGCTGTGTGGGCATGGAAGACTTCCAGGGGAGGCTGCACTATTTTATACTGCATATCTTTCCTGGACACACTGTCATTTTGTGGGTTCTAAACGGTTATATAAAAGCTATCATGTTCTGTATCTTCCTTTGCAACTTTCTTTTATATAACGTCTCTGATATGTGGATATACCCTGCTTCTCTTCAATGGACGCTGTGTGACATGTTCCTATGTCTGTGCTCAAGGGCTACTGTCACCAAAGTGTATATCAGAAGTAGAACACTCGGGGACAAGAGGAAAGCTTGGCCAACATGCAAGCATTTCTTGGCAGGCAGAGGCTGCTGCACACATGGCGAAGGCTGTGCTTTCCAGAGAAACAAAGCTGGTCTCTGATAGAGAGGCTGTGACAGATTTCTGTCCGTGTACCAGTAAGCCAAGGTTAGGAAGGGTGTTACAAGGAGACGCTCCTTTTGGGCTCGTGGTAGAAGGCTTTTGATCTTGTCAGCCAGTCCAGCAGCACATGGGATGTTCTTGTCCAGGAGACGCAGAGCAAGAGGTAGAGCACTGGGCAGGGAGCCAGGGACCTGCACTTTTCTGCACTATATGCTGAGCCATGGGGGTCTCACTAGACGGAACCCAGTCCTCAGCTGAGCATGGGGAATGGGTCACACCCAGGGGCAGGTGCAGTCACGGAGGAAGCTCCGGTGGTGGGCAGGTAGGAAAAGATGCTGTGGGAGTTTTGGGGGCTCGTGGTCTCCCCTGGATCTTATCACAATGGGTGCCCGTCCCACAGCTTCAGAGAGCCGGAGAGGGCATACAAGATGTCAGTTTACTTGTGGTGATATAACTGTGTTAAACGGTGTCTCAGGGAGGCTTTAACAAGGCTGGGATGGTGGAAACTCCTGACCAAGAGGCCAAATCGTTTGGGGTAGGAAAAAGACCTTTGGAGGAGGGGCCCTGGACTCCCCTGGGAAACCCCACTTGACTCTGGTGAGCAAATGGTGGGAATTCCCTTGGACGCCACAATGCTGGGGGCGGGGGAGCACTTTCCCAGGCAGCGTGGGTGGCCAAGATGACTTTTGCATTTTCCCATACATGGGGTCTCTTTGCCTGCTGCAGGCTGAGTTCCCCCACCACCCACTGCTGCCCATGCACAGCTAACTGCATGGAAAAGAGGCCACCACAGTTCCCAGAGGCTCAGGAGACTGTGCTACTGGTGGCTGTCTCCCTCCTGGATCCCTTGATGAGGGAACATGTCCTTTGGTGAAAACTTCTGTAGGACAACTGGCTACAGAGGGTGGGCAGCTCACCTGGCATGATGGCATTGGAATGGCCTAATTAGAGGATGGGGACAAGGAAGCTTAGAACTCAAGACTGCTGATCCCAAGTAGCACGGGTGTCCGAGGGGGCAGCTTCTTCAGGCCCCATGCCTGGCACATAGTAGGTGCAAAGGAAATACCAGCTGAGGGAGAAAATCTGGAAGAAGAGTCAGGCTGGTGGAAAATGGAGGCCTTTTCAAGCATGTTATTGACCCACAGAAACCTTGAGGACGTCACACTCCATGGAACAGCCGGTCACTAGAGGTCACGTAGCTGTGATTCCACTTATGTGAAATATCCAGAATAGGCAAATCCACAGACAGAAAGTAGATTAGAGAGGAAGAAGATGAATAGGGAGTGGCTGTTAACAGGAAGAGGATTTCTTTTTGAGGTGATGACAATGTTCTGGAAGTAGGTAGTCGTGATGTTTGCAACCTTGTAAATGTAGTAACTGTCACGGAATCATGCACTCTATTTCTTGAAAAGTTTTTGTTGTGTGTTAAGTGAAAGTTTACAGAACAAATTAGTTTCCCATTTCATAGTTTGTACATAAGTTATTCCTCGACCTTGATTTTATCCCCGACAATGTGTCAGCACTGTCCCCATTTCTGTCCTAGTTGCCCTGTTTCTTTTAGTTCTGATTTCCTATCCCTTCCTGCCTCCTCATCTTTGCTTCTGGGCAAATATTGCCTTTTTGATCTCATGTAATTGATTGTTATAACGAGCATGTTCCTCTTGAGTATTGTTTGTTTTATGGGCCTGTCCGTGGTTTGGCTATAAGGTGGTCTCCAGGAAGGGCATCAGTTCCAGTTCAGAAGGATGTCTTAGAGCCACAGCCTTGAGGGTTCCTCCATTCTGCCAGACCAGTAAGTCTGATCCTTTTTGTGAATTTGATTTTTTGTTCTATAATTTTGTTTTCTGCTCTGTTCAGGACTCTTTGTTGTGATCCTAGCCAGAGTAGAAATTTTTTACTTTAAAGTGGCTAAAATGGTCAGCATGAGACCAGAAGAACTAGATGGTGCCCAGCCACCACCAATAACTTCCCTAACAGGGAATGCTACATAGAGTACTTGACAGCAGGAGAAAAACAGAGGTGCAGATCTAAAACTCTATTGAAAGACTAGACACAGTGTTCTGACATCCTGGAGGGTCCCCTGAGAACAGGGACGTGGATTCTCTGTTAGCCCAGAGCTGAAACCAGTACACAAGTCAACTCTCCAGAGAAAGATTGAAATGGACTACAAGGGGCAGAACAGAGTAATACCAGTGAAGTGTGTGCTTCTTGGCTTAAATATATACATGGGGCTGTTGAAGCAGCTCCTGTCCAGAGGGGAAAAGGAAGGGTGGAGATGAGGGGACAGGAACTTGTTGAATGAATATGGCAAGTACAAGGTGGAAAGGAGGAGTGTACTGTCACAGAGTAGGAAGAGCTGCTAGAGTTGCACGGAGGTGTGCACACGGTGTTTTATGTGGCAAATTGACTTGGACTGTACACTTTTATTTAAAGCACAATACAATATTTTTTGAATTCCAAAAAAACAAACAATAAATAAAATAAAATGGTTAAAATGGTAATGTGTACATACATGTACTTACCTGCATTTTACCACAATAGAAAAATTTTTTTAATTTTCTTAAAACATAAAGTTCCTGGCAGAAAATGAGCTTGTCACTCAGGCCTGGAGCTCCCAGGGCCCACCAGGCACCTCCTACTGACTAGTCATTCCCTACCTGCCAAGTCCTGGCCCTCTCCTCCCTTCCCAGCTCTGGTTTCCTCCATCCTCCCCACATATTGATTGGGGGCTCACCCAGCATCCTTCCTCTTTAGCTGCTTTTCTACCTGGGCCTCCAGGGCCCTGTCTCTGCTCCCAGCTCTTTGAGCTGAGAAGAAGGGGGAGCCAGGAGTGCCGCCCTGCCTTTCTCCCTTTGTTTATCTCTTTCTCTGCAAACCACAGCCAGGTCAGCTCCACAAGTGTTGCGTTTTCTCCAGAGACACCTCCAACACCTGCTTGGTAAGGACAAACCACCAGCTCTAGCCATGGAGAAGGGGCTCAGAGTCCGGTAGCCTGCAAAAAGAGCCTGAGCTCAGCCAGCACTGTGGGCCCAGCTCTGTCCTTGGCAGGAGAGCTGGCCAAAGGTCTATAACACCCATTTTATAGATGAGGACACTGATGCACAGACTGATGGTAGCAGCCTCTGAGTGTGAGCTCTGGTATTAGCCTGCCTGGCTTTCTCCCCTAAAAACTGGGACCAGCACTGGAGGCAATGCCATGGAGTTGTTGTAAGGATTAAAAGCAAGAAGGCTGGCAAGAGTGGGGCCAGACAGCAAAAGCTCAAGAAACTTAATGGTACCCAAGGCATTTCTGCTCTCAGGCTCCATGCTAGCATGGGGGTCCATGATTGACAAGACTGTCCCTTTTAGTCAGGAAAACCAACACGTTTGTGGAAGTCCTACCATCAGACCCCATTTTTACCCTTACATTGACTCATCATGGGTTTCAGTTCCCAAATCAACAGCCTCTTCCCAAACCTAGAGATCTCTGACACTGCTTCCAAACTAGGACTTTTCAACCTCTAACACACACCTACTCTGCTGCCTTTGCAGAGCTTGATCTTCATGCCCCCATTTCAGGCCAGAAGAGCAGGCAACACTACACCCATTGCACAGATGGCCATCCCCACTGAGCCTCAGTCTCCTCATCTGAAAAGTGGAGCACCAGCCTCCACCTCCCGGGGTTCTTACACAGTCAGTACACCTGGGACAAAGGGATATTGACATGAGTATTTCTGAGACAGGCATCTCTCCCTCCATCTCCATAGCCTGTTCAGCTGGGCTCATTGTGACAACCCTACACCCACCTCTAGGAACTTCTCCTTTCCTCTCATGAGGAGTTCTCCGTCAGAGTGACCAAGTTGCCCTCAACTTCTCCCAGGAGTTTCAGGTTTACAGTTATTTTAGGTGCTTCTCCTTGAATGTCCACCTCAGAACATCCTTTTCTCTTTGGGTCCTGGGGCACCAGGTCTGCCAAGTCCCCAGCAGTCAACCTACCCTCTTGTAACCCTTCTGAGGGGTGACCTCCCCCATCCTGTGCCCCTTCTTGACTTGTTGACTTGGGAAGGTAGTGTTCAAGGCCCTCTCTTCTCCTTCACCAAGGGGATGGGGAAGCTTCTGGAGCATCTGGTCCCTGCTCTGGTCCTGAGTCTGCTTTGTTTTCTACAGTAACAACTTTTTTGAGATATAACTTGTACAGCCTACAACTCACTCACGTAAAGTATGCAATCCAGTGGGCTTTAGTACATTCACAGAGTTGTGCAACCATCACCACAATCAATTCTAGAACATTCTAATCACCCCAAAAAGAATCCTCATACCCGTTAGCTATCATTCCCACTATCCCCAGCCCCTGATAATCTCCAATCTTCTTTCTGGCTGAGGGAATTTGCCTGCTCTGGACATTTCATATAGATGGAATCATGCACCATGTGGCCTTTTCTGTCTAGCTTCGTTCACTCAGCATAATGTCTTCAAGGTTCATTCACACTGCAGCAAGCATCAGTACTGTATTTCTTTTTATGGCTGAATAACACTCCATTGTGTGAACTGAGTCTGAACTTTCTCTTTGCTCAGCTGGGAGCAGGTCCCAGAGCACTGCCCATGGGCTGTGCAAGTCAGGGCCAGTTGTCTGCCTTCTCTGGGCCTCAGTGTCCCGGCTATCCACCAGGGGATGATAAGGGCTGTGTCCTGCAGCCAGTGTGAGGATACAGTAAAGCATTCGCAAAGAGAGCTCTTCACAGGCCCAGGAAGTGGCATAGTCTCAGCACAGTCTGATGGGGAATTCTTTGGTCTGCTGCTAGCTGAGGACACAGTTCTGAAAGAAACAGTCTAGATTCTGGGTGCCCCACGTGAGGGGGATGTGGATGCTTGTGAGAGCAGGTGAAAGTGGCCATTCTGGTACAAGACAGGGCTTCTAAACCTTGGCAAGCTCTAGAACCATCTGGAGTACCTGGTGAATGTGGAGAATCTGGCTTATTCTGGAGATTATGCAGCTGGAGACTGAGGGGAGAGGCGAGGAAGCGTGTATCAGCCTGATAACAAGGGCTCTGATGAGGACTGTGTCACCAGGACTGTGGCGACAGTGAGCCCTGGGCGGAACCTTGGGGCATGCAAGTCCAGGTCAATTCTAATTCAGGGCCCCAGAGGTGAGCATGGCAAACACTTAGGAGGACGCCCCTGGGCCTCAGGCCACACAGTCCGCAATAGGGTGCTTCTGTTCTGTGGTCCATGTCCTGTATTTAAGGTGCTCTGGCAAATGGCAGTCACTTAGAGGTGCAGCAGAGTGGGCTAGGAGGTGAAAGGGAGCTGTGTGCGATCTCTGGGGACGGTCACCACTCCGGCTTACAGGAGGCATGGGAAACAGGCAGGAAGGATTGAGACCAGCTGTACCTCAGCCTGGTACCTGAGACAGACGTGAGGTCCTTTCCCCAAGGAAAATCAGGTGTTCTGAAAGCAGAGGGGAGGGACCCTGGGCAGACAGAGTGGTGGTTTCCCACTGCCTGAGCTTCTCAAAGTAGGAGAGACCTGGAACCACAGGCTGGCTCTGTGGGGATGCCACTGCTCAGAGGTGCTAGGAAGAGTCCCCTCTAGCACCAGTGCATGCCACCTGGAAGACAAGGGCAGGGAGGAGCCAGAGCTCATCATGCTTCATGCACTGATTTGGGAGGCTGGATTAAGGAGGTGGGTCTGACCTGCCTAAGGCCTCTGTAAGAGTGACCATGGATGGAGGCCTCACCCACCACCAGCAACATCCTTTCATAGTATTTTCTTTTGATGAAAGTTGTGAAAATTATTTCTAATGTGGGCCACATCATAACAGGGACCTGATTCACACATTTCCTGAATGTTTCATGGGAAGCTCTCTCTACCCTCATGGTGCTGAGACCAGGACTAGGGGACCCTTGGGGCCTAGTCCTATGATGACATCTGAGTCCTGATCCCGGATTCCACAGAGATACTCAACAGTCCAGCTACCACAGCAAGACACAGGACAAGGTCTTGTAGTGCAACGTTGGATGGTAGATGGCAGGAAGTGAGGTCTTCAAAGGAGGGGGCCAGAGACCTGGAAAGGCAGTGGGCTGCCAAGTGGGCAGGTCTGAGGGCCACATCACACAAAGTCACAGATGGAATGGGACTATGTAGCTCAGAATATGAAAAAGAACCTGGGGAGGGGCCGCATGACAGATGTCCTGAAATGCTGCAGAGGTATCAGATTGGGGGGGGGGGGCTTGTCCCAGATGCCCCAGAGGACAGAGCAGGCCTGCTGTGTGCAGGGACAGGATTGCTTTTTACACATCCTCATTCTGCTAGCCTCCATTCTGGCAAGCCAGCACTGGCCAGGGGCATCTGGAACCCCACCCTCCAGGTCCAGTGTTAAAAGCTAAGGCAACTTCTTTTCTGCATTGAGTATCCTGGGCCCTGTTGTCATTTGCCGGGCCTGAGGCCATCAGCCAACAGACTGGTGCTCTGATTGTCCCCATGCCCAGGAGGGGTCTGGGTCCAGCAGGAGAGGAATTATTGTCCACTCCATGTGGTCCCAGGCAGCTGTCTCCTTTCCACATCCTTCAAAACACTGTAAAGGGGAGGACAGATCTGTGTGGTCTTCCTGTTGTGCACAGGACAAAACTAAGGTGTAGGATGTCATAAGACCCTGAGCAGGTACCTCAAAGGCCACAGGGAACCTGGGGCCAGAATAGGTGTGGAGGGCAGCCCCATAGGAAAACCTATAGACTTCAGGTTATTAGGATTCATGGGATGTAGTCACAGCACAACGAGCCCAAATGTTTATTTTCCCAGGAGGAAATTACAACTTCAATAGGCAGAAATTACGGTCCCCGGGCACTGGATGGCTCTGAACCACTTCTCACCCTCTGTGATCGCACCCAGCCAAGAGCACAGACCTCTTACCACATCCAGCTCCTCTCTCTGTCTGCTAAATGAGCCCACAACCACACCTTACCCCCTTCTCACTGTCCTAGAGGCATACCTCCCGTCGATACTGCAGAGTCCCTGCACTCAGACCCTTTCCACCCATCCACACTCAACTGAAGCCTCATCTTCAAGGATGACAGCCCAGCCCTTGTAGCCTACTTGAAGGGCCCCAAAGCCCCAACCAGAGCCACACATGGTCATCATCCCGTGCTGCAGGCTCCTGCTGGTCTCTGACAGCTCAGAAAATTGACTGGCAGGTTCTAGCACCAGCACTGACAGCAGGTATTTCCTCTCTTGGAACCTCAGCATCCTCAGCTGTAAAAGGGGAACAAGATGCCTGCTAGGCCACCTCCTTACCAGTTCGTTCTGAGGGTCTGCAGTGTGGTTCCTGTGGAGCACCTTAAGCCTCCAAGTGTCTGTCCCCAAAAGTCTTTCATCTTCCCATGCACACCATGAGGGCCCTAAGGAGTATGTGTGGCATTTGGGTAAGATTAGCCGAAGGAAATCCTGGTGGCATAGTGGTTGAGAGGTATGGCTGCTACCTAAAAGGTCTGTGGTTTGAATCCACCAGGTGCTCTTTGGAAATCCTATGAAGCAGTTCTATTTTGTCCTGTATGGTCACTGTTAAACTTGATGGCAATGGGTTTGTTTTTTTTTTTTTTTTTGAGCTGCTGAAGCAAGCAGGCCCACATTGAACAATGGCATAAACGTAACAGACATTCCTGATCAGGCACAGCTCCAGGTGGTGATGTGTCAGCTCAGACTCCTTCTGTGCTATGACTGTACTATCAGCACCTGGCTATAAGGTTACTGAGCATGTCTGCATCAAGCAGAGGGAGGAGACAAGCTTGCAGGACAGCAGGCTGTTATTAATGGGCCAGGCCAGGGGGTGCACATGCTTCTCTCACATTCCAGTGGCTGGGACTCAGTCACAAAACTGCAGAGGGAGATGGCCAAAGGGTCTGACTTGGGGACAAGAGCCTGTTTCATCTTTGAAAGTAGGGAGGGGCTTGTTGTTTCTTTTATATTTCTTCTCGTGGGATTTACCTATTAACTTATGAGGAGCCCTGGCCATGCAATAGTTAAGCTCTTGACTGCTAATCAAAGTTATCAGTTCAAACTCACCCAATGGCTCTGTTGGGAGAACAGACCTCACAATCTACTCCCATAAAGATTACAGCCTAGGAAACCATAGGCAGCAGTTCTACTCTGTTCCGTAGGGTCGCTACGACTTGGAATAACTCTAGGGCACCCAACACTTTTCTTACTTATTTGTAGTAGCATTTTTATATTGTAGCTGTTAGCCCTTTGTGGCATGCATTACTTATGTTACACCCTCACCCAGACTGTCTCAGTCTTTGAGGATTCTTTCCGTAAAAGCTTATGTAGCCAGATCTGTCCATCTCGATTTTTTCAGGGTTTCTGCTTTTCCTTCATTATAATCTGCCATTATACAGATGTTCTATTTTTTCATCTGAGACTTGCTCTATTTTGCTTTTCACATCCTATTCTTCAGACTGAATGGAGTTCCCAAACGAAGTGAGAAATAATATAAAATTGTCTTCCAAAATAGACTCTCATGTTGGCCTGACACAATCTATTGAAAAATATGTGTTGTGCTGGAGATTATTAGTCCTGCCTCTATCCCACCAAAATCACCGTTTACATACATACCCACTGGGGCTCCAGTCAGGCTTGTGGAGTAAGGAAAGAAGGAGGAGTGAGTAAGTGAAGGAGGCCGTTGAACAGTTAGGAATGCCTTATTTTGCAGAAACAACTCATTCTTTCGTGTAGGAAAAAAGAAACAGGAGAAGCAAAAAGAAGCAGACAAACACAACCACTCATGAGCCAGCAATACCTGCACTAACCCTTTGGTAGCCGGTGCAGCCCCTTCAAATCTTTTCCTAAGTTTCTATTGGTCCAAGGAAACCCTGGTGGAATAGTAGTTAAGTGCTTTGGCTGCTAACTAGAAGGTCAGCAGTTCAAATCTGCCAGGCACTCCTTGGAAACTCTGAGACAGTTCTACTTTGCGTATACAGTACTGTGAGTCGGAATTGGCTGGTTTGGAGTTTTGGTTATTGGCCCATCTATCTTTCCATGCTAACCTGCAACCTCTTCATTGCCACTACATTGTTAAGTGTGGTTACTGTTAGATGCTGTGAAGTTGCCCCTGACTCATGGAGACCATATGTACAAACGAATGAAATGTTTCCAGGTCCTGCGTCATCTCCACAGTCAGCTGTAGATGGGACCACTGTGACCCACAGGGTTTTCACTGGTTGATCTTCTCAGAAGTAGATCTCCAGGTCTTTCTTCCACTTTGTTAAGTAAAATCAAAACCAAACCCATTGCTGTCAACTTGATCCCAACTCATAGATATTCTGACTCCCATAGGAGAGTAGAACAGTAGAACTGCCTGATAGGAGCAGCTAGTAGATTCAAAGTACCAACCTTTTGTTTAGCCACAGTAGTTCTTAACACCACCGGGGCTCTACATTGTTAAACAGATGTATAGTAGTCCATGTCAAAGTGCTACAATTTATCTAACAATAGCTTCTAGGTGGATATTGATATTCTAATTTTCATTGCTTAAATAAGCAGTGTTGGCTGTAATAAACAGTATCTCATCTATAAATCTAGATAAATTATGCATAAATATGAAGGCTTTTGATAGCTATTACCAAAATTACTCATAAAGAAATTGGCCAGAGTATACTCTCTCCACCCCAAGAGTGCACAGAACTTCCAGTCTACCCTCATCATTACCAGCACTCATTATTGCATTTTTTTAAAATTTGCCCATGTAATAGGTAAGATACAGTATCTGACTATTTTCATCCATGGTCCTTTGGTGATCAGTGAAGTCAAATGTTTTCTCATGGCAGTCTTGTGCACTTCTTATGTGAGTGAGCTACCTGAAGCAAACTTCTTTCTTTCGCTTTCTATAGAATTTCACAGGAGAACTGGGCACAGAGAACAAAATGCTAGAAGTTTGGTCCACGCAGGCACGAGCCTACCTTGGATTTGTGCCAGCATCTGCCTTGTGCAAGGAAGGTGTCACTATAGCCACATCTCGAACTCTGGCCCTCTTAATAGCTGCCTCCTGTGTGGGCAGCTCATTTTTGGTTCCTCCCTTGGTTCTTGATCGGTGGAGTCATTTCTCATGACCATCACCCCACTCTGGACGGCTGGTAGACAGAGTGGGTTAGGGGTGTCAGAGGTGTGACTGCAGCAGGTAACAGGATGGAGGTGATCAAGGACAGATGACAACAAGGAGGCAGGCAGGTCCAAGATAGGCATTGTGCAAAGGGACTCCCAAGCCCAAGCACCCTACCAACAGGTCTTCCTCCTCCTTGCTGGGCTTCAGTGTCCTAGCTGCATAAATGGAGCACCTAATACCTAAAATACAGGCTGTGTGTCCTGGAGTTTGAGTTGAGAGTGTCTGAGAAGTACATTTTAGAGTCCCTGGACAGTGGCCACAGTGGTGAGCTGTCTTCTTTCCTTCTCTTCAAGAGTCCTGGGAAGGGGGTTGGGCTGGCCTGGCCTAGACCTGGAACTTCAGCAGCCTGGATTTATACACCCAATAACGAATTGATTCCTCAGTTGCAAATTCCTCTGGATGTCACTGGCTTTGAGTCTAAAGCCTCAGCACAGGTGAAAAAGGAGTGGCCTCAGAAGCAAATGTTTACGATCCCCCTTCCAGCTCCTTCCAGGACTCCGGGGCTAGAGAGGAGCATACCGTGCAGCGGGAGCTCTGAGGAGTCAGGAGTGGGGCTGTCCCACCTGTCCAGGGGCTGCAGCACAGGACACACAGCCCAGCCATCACACTGGGTGGGCACAGATGGAAAGTGAGGGTCCTGGGGGCATCTTCACCTATAGCTGGCAGGAGACATGCACAGACATCTCAATCATTTTGCCACTTGCCTCGTGGGACAACTCCAGCAGGTTTTTCACACTGTCTCCCAGAACGCCCACGAGGATAAAGCCCTGGCTATCGAGGGTCCTAACACTATGGAGGGTCCCAAACAAACTGTGTCCTCTGGGACCCCTGGCAACTCCTGGAGGAACCAAAGAAGACAGTACCAACCACTTAACGGCCTGAGCCCTGGGCAAGGCATTGATCTCTGTAGGCACTTTCCCTTCCCTGAAATCAGGCTGGGGGTCTTGCTTTCCAACTGGAGGGCTGAGTTAGCATGGAGAAATGGGGGCTCTTGCCAGGAAGTCCGTTCCTGGGTTCAGTGGAATGGTCTTCATGGGGCAAGGGACTCCAGGAAAAGGCCCAGTCACTGAGTCCAGCTCTCCCACTGGAGCCTGAGCTTCCTCTGCTTTCTGTTTCTCCCCTGCCCTCGTGGGCTTCAGGGCCCAACCCAGCCACAGCTGATAGGTGGGCAGATGCCAGTACCTGAGTCCTGTCTGCCAAGTAGTCTCTAACTCCCCAAATTGCAGCTGCCCTGCTCCCCTTTTCCAAAGAAAACCGAGTGTCTCCCTTCAGAGGCCCAGGCACGCGGCCTTCCTGGCCTCACTTCCAAGAAGCACACCTTTTTTGCAATTCAGGCAAAAACATTTCCCTTGAAACAAAACAGGAGACATAATTGATTTGTCAGCTTATCATTGTTAAAAATCATTTTTCTGATGGCTCCCCAGGTGGTTTGCAGCCTCCTGCTCTCAGAAAGGGGCCAGGGAATGAAGCCCATCAGCAAGGCAGGACACCTTCCAACCAATCTGTTTACTTACATGGCAAAGGTTGCTCAAGCTTCCACAGCAAAAACTCCAAATACAAATGGAATTAATGTCGAGTCCTGTCTTTTCCAGACAATAGATAAAACACATCCATGAATCCACAAGCTAATTCAAAACGTCTCCGTCTTTTTAGAAGACGTGTTTCTGATAAAAAGTGGCTTTTTATGTTTAATAATTCTTAGAATTTAGAATAAATTTACTTTCTTTATCTATTGTATACTACTAAAAATTATGATACTCCAGTCCACAACACAAGAAAATCTTTCAATCTTAACATTCAGATTTACTTACATAGCTTTGTGTGATAAGTTTTCTCAGTCTCCTGGGGCTGCCTCAATCAAACGCCCCACAAAGTAGGTGTCATTAAAAAAATAAATGTTTATTGTTTCAGAGCTCTGGAGACCAAAAGTCTGAATTCTGAGTGTCAGCAGAGGTACACTGTCTCAAAAAGCTCTCAGGCCAGATGCTTTCTCATCTCTTCTAGCTAGCTATCTGTGGCAGCAAATGTTCCTTGGCTCATAGATGAAGACTCACACGGTGTCTCCACCTTGTGCTTGACCCTATATCTCTGTTGGCTCTCCTCTTTGATACGAGGTAAGATCTCAGGAGCTGATAACAATGGAAAAACCCCCTATTTCCAAAGAAGGTACATTCATAGGGGTTAGGACTTGAATATATCTTTCCGGGGCACAAAATCCAATCAAAAGCCTTAAAAAAATTATCTTCTTATAATTCTGGAGGCTAGCAATCGGAAATCAAGGCATCAGCCAGGCATGTTCCCTGTGAAGACTCCACAGGAGGATCCTTCCTCGTTTCTTCCAGCTTCTACTGGTCCCAGACTTTCCTTGGCTTGTGACCACACACTCCACTATCTGCTTCTGTCTTCACATGGCATCTTCCCTCAGCGTTTCTCTGTGTCTGTCTGTCTCTTCCACTTTCATGAGGATACCAATCACTTGGATCAGGACTCACCTTTGTCTAGTGTGACTATCATGCTAATTTAACATCTGCAAAGACCCCATTTCCAAATAGGACCACATTTACAGGTGCCAGGGGTTAGAATGTAAACATATGGGGGGGCATGACTCAACCCATAAAAATCTCCCCAGCTGCTGTTTTTGAGGGACAGAGTTACCTTTGGGGGTCGATCTGGTGGCCAGAACGTGCCCTCTGATGGTTGCCGTTTTGTTTTCAGTGTATTGGGTGTGTCGTCTCTCAAATGGTTGCTATCATCCTGCTGGTATCAATGATATTGCTATCATAACCTAGATCAGAAGCCTGGGTGCCCAAGGAGTCAGTTAAGATATGTCCTTTGTGCAGGGTAGGGAGTCACAGGGTACCGGCCCCATCCTGTTTCTCCTGCTTCTGCTCTAGGTGATTGGAGTCTCATTCTTGGCATTGTTGTTCAATAGCCCTCACTGGCTGAGTGCTCATGAAGCCAACTTTGAGGGTGTGCTTGCTGCAGTCACTGCCCAACCCATTCTTTCATGAATTTTAACATTTCTGAAATCAGGAGGCATTTTAGGATTATGATTGGCAGTGGTATTTTCTTTTTTGAAAACCAAAAAACCAAACCAGCTGCCATTAAGTTGATTCTGACCTCATGGAGACTCCTGTGTGTCTGAAAGAACTGTACTCCACGGGATTTTCAATGGCTGTGATCTTTCAGAAGCAGATCACTGGGCTTTACTTCCAAGGTGCTTCTGGTAGACTCAAACCCCCATCTTTTTGATTAGCAAGCACCTAACTGTTTGCACCACCCAGGGACTCCTTTCCTTTCTTGGTGCACATAAAATGATGGCACATCACCATAATGACTCTGTCTCAGGAAGGTGGCAGGTACCAAAGAATATAGATAGGAGGGTGGTACAAAACATCTGTGGCCTTGGATAACACAGCCCTTCTTCACAGACCAGCAGTTCTCCTGGGAAAGGATCCCAGAGCCCTCTACAGCTACAAAAGGGTGGGACTGAGGCCCCCACTGAGAGCACCAGAAAAACACTGAGGCCAGACACTACATTTGTGTTACAACTTTCATACAGCATGACAGCTTCAGAAATTATTCAATACATACCTTTTATTTTGACCCAAGATGAGAAAGAGATCTAGGAACTGAGGGACCGACTGGCTGACCCTCACCCACTTAGGGGATGATCCAGCTGGTTCCCTACCCCGTGCTCCTGAAGTGGCCATAGGAGGGTGATACAAGAGAACCCCACATCCATTCTGTGTTCTCTTTAATTTTTTTAAACAGCTAAGGTGGATAGAGCTGAGCCCGTTAGAGGTAAAGGGCAAGGGGAAGAGGGTCAGCTGAACAAACCAGGAAAAGGGAAAAAAATTTTTTTGGCTTCTTGCTTTTTTTTTTTTTTTTTAAATACTTAGGAATCAGAAACCTTGGACCTTTGCATGCAGATTTATGCCAAATGAGATGCAAATCAACATCCTGTTTCTGAAGCTGTAGTCCCTTTTGTCTTCTCAGATCTCGACCCTGGGACCCCAGCTTGTCTCTGAGAAATGAAAAGTGTGTAGGGGTTGGGGAAAGAAAGGCAAAGGTAGCGATTTTGCTAAATGCATTAAGGTGACACACGCCATCAGCTAGTTCACAGATGCTTTAGAGAAACAGGCAGAGGGGAGGCCGGGCGATAGCTGCAATCAAGGGAACAGGAGAAAAGTGGGGTGCAGAGCACTGGCTGGGGCACAGACTCCTGGCAAATGCACATTATGCAAACATATGCAAACCACATGCAAAGATACAGGCCTGAGGGCCGGCCGAGGAGCCCAGAGCCTTCCTTGTATTTTCGCCTCCATTAATGGCAGGACCTGGGAGGCCAGAGACCGGCGCCCAGCTGTCGGGGCTCTGGAGGCGGTGGGGGCAACACGCCCCCTGCCGGCGAGCACTAAGGCCGCGGCCCGAGCCTGGTCCCAGCACCACCGGCGGTGGGCGCGGGCCAGGGCGGAGGGGAGCCTGCCGCTCAGACTCCGGACACTCATAAAACTCCGAGGCAGCGGCCACCAAGCGCTCCGAAGTGGGTGAGCGCGGCTCTGGGTTTGTCCTCCACCCGCCTGCCTCCACCCGCCTGGAAGCCGGCGCGGGATAGGCGAGACAAGTGGCACTGGAGCTCATATGGCCCCCAGCAGGACCCTGTACTTTCCCTTAAGGCACCTCTCATTTCTCACCTCGGGAGCTCTTGCTCGCCCTCCCCGTCACCCCGCGTACCCGCACGACACCGAGCTATTCCCACCCCGCACGCGCCCCCCAACAGGTCCTCGTACTCCCCCTAAGGCAAAGCGTGGTCTCCCCCAGCAAATGCCCCAGCCCACCCCCCAACAGTACGCTCTGCACCCTCAGTATCCCGCGCTCCTCTCTGCAGACAACCAGTGCTCCCCTCAAGTCACATCGCGACCCCACGCACCCTGGCCCTCCTGGCGTCCTGCGCCCCCTACCCGGCATCCCGCGATCGCGCATACTCCCCCCGCACCCCACGCTCCCGCACACTCTCCCCTACTCTCCAGGTTCCCCGCCCCCCTCCTGCGCGGATCCCTCGTTGCCCCGGCGTTAGCGCTGCCACCAGCTGCGCCGAGAGCGCCCTGCCCACCGTCACCGGCCGGCGCGCCCCCGGCAAAGTTGGCAAGGCGCGCCCAAGGCCCCACGGCCTCCAGCGTCCCGGTGGCAGAGGCTTTAGGCGGGAGGCTGCCGGCGCCCGGGGCGGAGCCGAGCCCGATGGGCGCGGAGCGGGAGGCAGGTGGCGCAGCGGCGGCGGCGGGGGGCGGGAGGCGGAGGCGGAGCGCGCGGGGCGGGAGCCGCGAGGCCCCGTGAGAGCCACTCGGCGAGTCGCGCCATCCGGAGCCGCGCCGAGCAGCCAAAGGCGCGGTGCTGGACCGGGCGCTCCCTCCGCGCGCCCGGCCCAGAGCCGCGCGGGCGGCGGCGGGCGCGCTTTGTTCCCGCGGCGCCCGGCGCCGAGCCGAGCTCGCTGAGGCAGAGCCTAGCCGCATGGCCCTGGCGGCCGCCTCGCGCGCCACGGCCCCGCGGCTCGCCTGAGCCTCGGGCGGCGGGACACAGTTGCCAGGTTGCCCCGAAGTTCCGGAGGTGGGAAAACAAATCCCAGGAGAAGACACTTCAGAGCCACGGCTGCGGTAGCGCCGTGCCCTCGCAGTCCGCCGGACCTCGGGACCGTAAGTCCCCCTGCCGCGCTAGCCGTCGCCGCCGCTGTCACCCCGACTCCGTTTGCGCGGCGGCCGGGTCTCCTTGCTGGCTTAATGAGTGCGCGGGCGACCCCGGGCACCCCTTCCTAGACTTTGCAAAGTTGGTGTCCGTGCAGGGTGGGGCAGGCTGCGCTGCGCCCACCCACTTGGCGCTGAGTTGCCCCCCCACCCCAGGTGAGCCGGTCAACCCCACATGCCCAGGGGTGTGGTTAAACTTGAGGTGGAAACTGTATGCTGGGGATGCAACCGGCGGGCCCCTCTGGCATGCCTAGGTTTCCTGACAAAGGCTCCTGTCCAGGTGACAGGGGACTGGGAGGAGGGACTGAGGTGACAGTCGCAGGACTGGGGAGGGCATCTAGGGCTCCCTGTAGCCCCTCCTTCTCTCTTTTTGGTTCCTGCGTTACCACTGCGTTAGAGGTGGTCAGCAGTTGAGCTGTGGTGAAGGGGTTCTCACTGCTCCCCGGGTCCTGCAGCTCAGGCCGCGGTGGCCCCGAGGCAGCCCCGGGCAACAACAGCTATTGCGCTCACCCCTTTGGGAACCGTCCATCTGTGAGCTGGGCAGGCCAGGCGCCAGGCTGTGGGAGCGAGCAGGGAGGGAGGTGCAAGCAGGCTTGGAGGGACAGATGGCTGGAGGTTCAGCCCAAGACGGCTTGCGCGGAGCAGAAGGCGGTGAGGCTGGTGGCAGGCGGCGCAGAGCAGCTCGGCTCTGAACACATAGCGCGGCTGCCGCCTTCCTTCCGCTGGGAGTTGGTGTTGTCCTGGTTCCAGCCTCAGGAGCTGGTCAGTGTGGAGACCCCCTGCTCCCTGTCCCCACCGGCCACAGAGGCTGGGAGACTTCAGGCCTGTTAACTGAAGAATCCAAGGAGAATAAGACTTCCTTTGGAAACAGAAATCCTGAGCTGTTTGTGGTTGATTCCAGCAGCTATCAGGTGCCCCCTCTTCTCACTCAGGGCAGGTTGTCACTTTATTATATCTCACTGGGTGTGTGTTTCCTCCGTGGACACAGAGAGGGAGGCTCCCAGGGGGCCACTCCTGCCCACCCCCCCGCAGGATAGGGTGGGCTAAAGACAAAGGGATGGGAGGCAGTTATTTGGTGCCCCAGGGGCTGCCAGGTTGGAGAAACTTCTTGCAGTTGGAAACCTGCTTGTCTCTCCAGACCCAGAAGATTGCGTGGGCTGGACCTGGGAGTCTAGCCTTTCTTGGACAGGACATAGCAGCCCTTTTTACTGGGCAGAGGAAGAGCAGGAAGACCCATCAACCAACCTTGGGTGAGTTTGCAGGGAGCTGGCACATGGCATGCTTGAGGGGTGAAGAGGTCAGATGGGACCCATGGAACACTGTGCCTGCCCTGCCGCCCTTAGCCAGTCTCTCCTCTGGCATAGGGAAGCCCAGACAACTATGCTGGCCCAGCAAGCAGGGAAGCATTAGCAAGGGTTCTGTTCTGAGCAGCCAATGCCAGGTTGAACAAGCTGTACTGTTTGGGACAGATTTGTTGGGCAGTGATCTCCCCAGGAAGCCTAGCATGGCTAAAGGGAACTAGTGAGAAAAAAGAAGTGCTTTGAGTGTAAGAAACAGATGTGACTAGCATTGGGTGCCACCTGAGAGCTCACCAGATGCAGGGAGAGAGGGAACGAATATTACATTAGGAGCAATTTTCTGTCAGATCCCGTCTTCCACGGGAGGCGCCTGGATCTATGGAGTAATTGGGAGAACATGGACCGTCACGTGAATGGTACCTGGCTCCACTCCAGCCAGGGCTGGTGACAGGAAGGATTCCCCTGGATGCCTTCCTTCAGGATCTGCTGGGCTGCTGGGTTGCCCCCAGCCAGTCTGAAGCCCCACGTCTTCCTCTGTCCCTGAGCTACCCACATGATTGAGTTACCACCTCCAGGAAATCTCCCTGATTTGGCCTCACATCTTTTCATTTCTGCATGACTGGAAGAAATTAATTTTCCTTCCTACGCAAGGATCTGGCAGTGCTGGTGGGCTAGGCCACTAATCCCCAGGATCTGCTTCTCAGAGGCCTGCTGTTCACCTGTGGCTGCTCCTTCAGGGGCAGCAGGGCCTGTGTGCACCAGGGAAGGCATTTCCCTGCCACCGTCTGTAAGCATCAGGGCTCTCACTGGCCTCCCCCTCCACTGCTGCACTGGGAGCCGTTGATTTAGATCGTCTGATTCATTCTCAACCTCCCACAGTGTTAGGGTGCAGGATGGTAGGTGGTTACATGGATTTGTGTTTCCTCCCCAGGCAGGGAGGGACAAGGGACAACTTGTAGTGTGTGTGTGTGTGTGCGTGTCTGTGTCTGCACACATGGGTGCTCACCCATGTGTGTGTTCAGAATCAATAGCGTAGAAGGGACTCTGGCACTGTCTATGTGTCACCTCCTGAAGAGACTTCATGCCTAATAGTGAAATCTTGCACACAGTAGATGCTTAATTAGTGGTAGGAAGGAACCACTTTCCCGAGGCTATTCTTGCCTGGTGGGTGGCTCCGCATGCACCCGTTGTTCTGAGGTTATCTGGGTTCACCCACGTTACCTTTGTTACATCTGTTGCTGGGATTACCTGCATTATCCACATTACCAGTTGCTCTGTGTGCAGCCCATTGTGCTGGGGTTAAGTGCATCACTCACATTACCTGTGTTAGCTGTGTCACCTACATCTGCATCTGGGCTGAGAGTCACAGCGTGTTAGTCAAGCCAGTATTAAATACCAGTACCATACTTACGCCTCCGTCTCCTTTGTGATGACCCTGTGGTCTCAGCCCTGTGGGGTTGACAGTATGGTACCTATCTCACTGATGCCCAGAAAGGTCAGCTTTGACCACTGGCCCTGGCTCCAACATGACTTGCATCCTTGTGACCCATCTGGGCTCATTGTCCCTTGTCTGGGTGTCAGATGTCTGGTATGCACCTGAGCCTGCCTACTAGGCTGAGGTGGGTTTTCTAGACTGACTGCATGGCAGTGAGGAGGTTAATGCTCCCAACACAGGGAGCTTCATCTAGGCATACCTCTAGCACTAAGCTGTGAGCTCCACCTGGGGGTGGGGGCAGGGCACCAGTAGCTCTGTCTCTGCCTGGTCTGAGTTGTGGAGATCCAAGGCCAGGTTCATCTCAGCTGTTCTATTCTACTGAGTTGTCTACGTCAGGTGGGAGAAGGGCCAGGAGCTTGATAAGACCCTGAAACATTTGTAACAGGGTGTGCAAACATAACCGTTTCAATTGGCAGCACTCCTCACCAGGGACAGCCCATGTTACCCCTGTGCCACCCAGCCCTCCTGTGCTGGATCCCAGTCTGCCCTGGTGTGTTCTGAGCCCTAATCTCCCCCCTACCTCCACCCTAAGGGATGACCTGAGCCTCCGGGCCTACAATTCAGAAGTCCTGCTCTTGTAAGGCACAGTGGGTTGGTGCAGCCTAGTCTGACTCACCAAGTGACACCCACTTTTCACCTGGCCCGGACAGAGTGATGCTGTGCTCAGGATGATGCTTCCGGGTGTTTGGCAGGCCAGGTCCCCAGAGCTGTAGCCCAGACCTCACTTCTGATTTCAGGGTGGACCCTGCACTTACGCAGCACCCCTAGCTGATACCCACAGCCTTTCTGTGGAGAGGGGTGTCTTGGGGAGCTGTAGAGGCCAGTGCTCATTCTCAAAGCATTTCAGAAAAGGAGACTGAGGTTCCTTTCCACAGCTGTGTTCCAGCTTCCCGGAGTTCCCCTCCAGGAGAGCTAGGTGGACACTGCATGTTTTCCAGGAAATCAGCTGCTCACTGGCTTAGCCTTGTAGTGCCAGACTCCCCCAGGAGCCAGCAGAGATGGAGCCACACTTCTCCTTCAGGGTCAGGGCATTCATAAATAACCCCCTTCCCAACTTCCTAGGCAAAACAAGAGGGCTGGATTCTGAAGTTCTCTGAGGCTGAGACCCTTTTAAAGGTCCAGGATGGTGGTACCCAGAGGGCCAGGCCTGCTGACCTGCCTCCTCCTCGCTGCTGTGAGAGCTTAAGCATCCAAGAAATCAAACACAAGCCTGGCTTTGCTGGGCTGGAAGAAAAATCCCAGCTTAGACCCGCCCTGGTGGCCTCAGTGGGAAAGGCGCCGGCAGAGGGCTGGCATGCAGGCTGGAAACTCATGCTGCTGCTGCTGCTGCCAGTGGTACTGAATTGGTTCCCGGTTCCCACTTCTGAATCCACAGCTGGGCCCCGTGGGCGGGGCTCAGGCTGAGGGGCCCCCTGGGCTGACAGGCTGTGCTTCCCAAAGTGCCGTGTGCGCATTTCCTGTAGCAATAACACAGAAGTTGGGACTTCTGCTTTTGGTGATCTGTGGGGCTGCGTGTAGCCAGATGTCGCTGGGCAGGAAAGCAGAGATGACTTGGCTGTAATAGGAAGATGTCTTTGTGTCTGAGGCACTGGCCTGCTTGCCTCTTGCCCACCCTACACCCAGCCCTTGGGCAGTTCCGTCTTTCATTTTCTGCACATGTGTGGTCTCCCTGGGCTGGGCTAGCCCATTGGTCTGGGATTCTCCAAGCCCCCGAGGCTGCCCTGCAGAGGCACACATGGTAGACCGTGAAGGAAGACTCAGGAGGAGTGCTAATCACTGGCGGTCCCTCTGTTTACTAGGGTTGAGAAATTCTGGGGTGGCTGGGCTGCTGGGACAAAGGAAATGCCCACCAAACACTCCCAAGACAGGGGGGAGAGCACCCCCTCTTCCCAGCTTCTCACAGTAATTCTTACCTGGCACCCCAACACCCAGGAAACCCAGGAAGAAACCAGGCTGGCCAAAAGGAACTGCTCTGGCTGCAGTGGGTCCTATCTTGCAGGAAGGGGTGGGAGTCACTGAGAGATTAGGGTGTGTGGGACTTGAGGTGGCCACACGTCCCTACCCTGATCGCTGAGACGCCAGATCGGGCATGAGCAGCACGCCTGGTTCCCAAGCCCTGCAGCCTGGATTGAATCCCCAGTCCCTGCCCTATGCCGTGCATCCTTCAGCAGAAACCTTGCTCTCTGTGTCTCAGGCCCAAATGCGTAATGTGGACACAGGGCAGCTCCTCTAGGACACCTACAAGGTGCAAGAAATGAGTCTGCTAAGTCTGGCATGTGGGTGCCCTTGCTAATTAGTGGCTGTCCTGCCTGTCCTCATGTTGTGGGTGTGGTTGTTACATCCCCTCTGAGAGACCTCCAGCGCTGTCACAGGTTCAGTGACGGTGCGGCATCTGCGGCTGTGCACCTGGCTTCCCCCCCCCGCCCCCGTCCACCAGTGCTCTGTGCTGGGAGCCTGCTCTGCAAAGCAGTGCTTCAGAGAGACAGGTCCTGCGTTAGCCCAGCCCTCTCCTGCTGCCCTCTCCTCCCCATTCATGGCATACCACTCCACCTGAGGAGGTGAGCTCTGTCCTCACCCCTTTTATGGAGAGGAAACTGAGGCTCATAGCCACCATACCCCACCAATACCTAGTGACAGAGGTGGGACTCCAATTTAAGTGCTTATGTGCCTGGGTATGAGGGTATGAGTACGCATGTATGTAGGGGTGTGAGGGTGTCTGTATGTGTACATATGAAGGAGTACATGCATTTGTATGTAGGTACATGTGTGCGCAGGGGTGTGTGTACTTGTAGAATGTGAGGAACATGTATGTGAGTACACACAAGGGTGGGTATATGTGTGGTGCTGCAAGGTGTGAAAACTAGGTGAAAAAAGGAAGTGTGACCTCTGACCTGGTGTCCAGAAAGGGAAGCTTCCCCAGGGGAGACTTGTAGGGGAGCCTCTAATGGCTGGTCTCTGAGAATTCCAGAAACCATAAGAAGGCTGTGGGGAGCACAGTGTTCTTCCTCTTTATAATGACTGGTAAGGTTGTTCCGTAATGTATGATCCCATTTCCCAGAGTATAGTCAATAAATGGACAAAGGCCACCTCTAGAACTCATGGTCCTGAGCCCCCACCCCACCCCACTCCACCTCTGTAACCTACACCAGTGACTGAAAACAAGTGAATGAAATGGAGAGGCTGCGAAGGTACCAGGACATGCTCTACAGGTAGACAGTGGAGGGATGTGGCCATAGGTGGCTTCCTAGCCAGGCATCAGAGCTGGCTCTGAGTTGGACCACCACTACTGGCGTAATGTTAAATGACTCTTGAAGTCCCACATGTTACCTGTCTGTCCATAAAATAACACAGATTTCCCTTACCAAGTTGAATTCAGGCTTCTTCCCGGCCCTAGCAACCCCAGAGGTCTGTGGTCATCTCAGTGGCTGTGAATCCTTAAATTACTGCTCCACAAAGTGCCACCTGCAAACCCTCCCACTGCCTGTCATGCTCATGGAACAAAGGGGCTGCTACAACTCTGGCCTTTCAGTTGCAAAGGTTATTTGTCCAGATCTCTCTTATAAGGCCCTCATACCTCATAAGAGTATAACTGTGTATATAAACTCTTTGCTGACAAGTTGATTTTGACTCATAGCAATACTACTGAACAGAGTAGAATTGCCCCATAGTGTTTTCAAGGAGCATCTGGTGGATTCACACTGCTGAACTTTTTGGTTAGCAAATGTAGCTCTTAATTGCTAAGGCACCAGGGTTTCCAACTGTATGTATAAAATGAGCCATTTGTAGCCCTGTAAGTCCCTCAACTTGGGGAGCCATGTGGTCACCAGTTGCTGGGCCTGGCCTTGGCCACCATGTTTCTGGTACCAAAGGGCTCCTGCCTATCTGGGGTTAGTGAGGGCACCACCCCCTACCTGTCCCTGCAGCCTCCAAGGGCAAAGGAGCCTGGAGCTTGGGAGGCAACAGTTCATGGACCTCCTAAATTAGAGCTGCTGGAAGGTTCTGGTCCCCCAGCAGCCTGGGGCAAGTATGGAGCCCCAAGGGCTGCAGGGAAGAAAGTTCAGTTTGGTCGTTCTTGATTTTCGGCATTAATGACACAGTTAGGGGATGGGGTGGGAGTGCGAGGGCTATCAGTCAGGAGCTACCTGGGCCTCAGTCTCCATATCAGGTTCTGAATTGGATTAATCACAGCACGAGCCCCTCCAGGGCACCCCCGTGCACAGTACCAGCGCATGGCCTGGGGTGGTGAGTGCAGGCTCCAGGGTGCTTCATGGGGCACTGGGAGGTGGTTGTTTGAACAGCAGTGCTAGCCCGCCTGCAAGCTGTCATTGTATTTGATTCCACCAACAGTCACTTGGTCCCCACACCTGCTTTCCAACACTCAAGCTAGATCCTGAACCGGGTCTCCCTGCTTCTCTCCTTGTCTGCCCCTGCCCAGCAACCCAAGGATCTGTTCAAGGCTGGTCAGCTCTCCCCCTCAAACAGGGGCTGACTACACATTCCATGTAGAGCAAGGATCCTCTCCAGAGCCACACCCTCTCCCAACCTCCACAGACTTGTGGGGCTCTGATTTCCTAGCTGTTCCAGCCCCAGGGCCTTTGCACTGGTGGCCCTTGCCTGGGAGGCTCCCCCCCCCACCTCATGGCTGCTCCTCCCCTTCCTGCAGGCTTTTGTTGGAAAGACAGCTTTGGGGTGATCTCTGCCTGGCTACCCTGCCACTATCTCCTCCCTGCCTTGTTTCCTTCATAGCACTGCCACCCTTGCTGTGTTGCGTCCTCTGTGTTTTCATTTGGTTACGTGCTCCCTGCGAAGATCAGCTATGTGAGCTTCAGGTGTGAGCAGGGCTGTCTGTATGTTCCTGCCAACCCCTCACCCTAGCCCACCTGAGATGAGTGCCTGACACACACCAGGCCCCAGCGAGCTGTGCTGTGTGTACTGCCCACTTGGCCCCTGCACAGTGTTGGCAACGTGGCCTAGGTGGTGGGCTCAGTTGCCAAGGGTTGCCTGCTGCGGGGATGCCTCACCAGGCTCTGGGAGGTAGATGTTTGAACAGCAGCGCACGACTGCTTGCAAGCTGTCACTGTATTTGATTCTACAAACTGGTTTAATCCCTGGTATCTGCTTTCCAGCCCTCAGCATTGACAGTGATACCACCTGTGGGGGGGTCAATTGGGTGTCATGGCTACTAAGGGGAGCTTGTAGGGACATCTGGACAGTCTACTGGCCACACTTGAAATCACCATTCCCTAAACAAATATTTCTTGAGCAGCCACAGCAGCCCCAAGTACCTGCTTGTCCCAAAGGGACCCTAAGGATGGCTGTGATATGAGCAGACAAGGATATTGCCAGTCCTGATGCTGCAGAACAAACCACCTGAAACTCAGTGTCACAGAACAGCTATTTGATTGCACTTGCAGACTTGTGGGGCAGGAGTTCAGGTGGGTCTGGTAGGGATGGTGTGTCTCTTCTCACCCCCCGCCATGTCTGGGACCACAGGTGTCTGACAGCCAGATTGGACCAGGTGTCTATGAGGGCACCCTCACCAGAGGTGAGGCTGGCCACTGGCCAGATGTTGGCTGGACTATGGATAGACTGTCTGTACATGGCCCCTCCATCTAGTAGCCCTAGGACTATGGGATTACTCACTCAAAGGCAGCCCCCCAAGGTGACTGTCCACCCTTCCCCCAGCCCACCTGGACACAGAGCAGAATTCCAACCCCAGATCCTGAGCAGGATGCATGAAGATAGTTCTTTTATTTCTCTCCAAATCCAAAAACATGGTAACTCTTAATGTGCAGAATATGCTGCTGAGACCACCAGTCCCTGGTGGCCTCCTCAGACCTCCCGCTGGGGGACTGACAGATGGCCCCCCATTGTAACCTCACACCCCAGCTGCCCCATACTCTGGCAGCAGGGTAGCCTTGTGTTGACTCTGCCCCTGGGAGTTTCTGAGCTGCCCTCCACTGGGCTCACACCTACCCATGGGCATCCCTTCAGTGGGACCTCAATTCCAGCTGTTGTCCCCTGCTGGATGAGACCCACGAGGCTGAGTGCCAGCTGGGAGAGTCACTGCCTACCTGGTGAATCACTCAACTGGGGCTGGGCCCACAGGTCAAGAGCTGGAGCAGCCTTTTTATACCAATGGGGCAGTCCCACGAGTCATGGGCTCAAACTCTGACGCTCACTGGAGACAGGCAGTTGGTCTGATGTGACCATTAGATGCAGTTTATTCAACTACCTCTTGCCGCATCTCTCTGAGTCCTTGCCTGCCTCATCCCACGTTTGCATGTGGGATGGTCTCTCCACCAGCCTGTTCATATGTCCTTGACTCACTCCTCATCAAGGCCCGTCCCCATTGCAGGCACAGCTGCACCCATAGGTTGTAAGAAAGGCAGATATCCTAGAACACTGGGCAGCCTCTACACTCTGGGCCTCAGTTTCTCATCAGTGAAGTGTGAGTGAGCTAGAGCCTCATGTGGCAAATGTGTCTGCCCTCCCATACCTGCACAAATACTGCTGACTTACGTCCCCTTCCCCTCCGATCCAGCAGAAGTGGCAGCATCCTTCCCACTGACTGAACATGGTGTTTAGTTGAAACCCAGTGGCTGTCTCTGGCTAGATAGCCTGTAGGACCCCAGGGGTGGGCCTGTGACCCTTGGGTATGTGCAGAAAGCAATACTGAAAGGACCCAACAGCCACACACAGATCTGGGAGTGACTCTCCGCAGAGGTGCATTGGCTTCGCCGGGAGCCTCCAGATACCCTTAATGCTAGGCGGGAATGTGGAGCCCTCTATACTAGTGAGGTCTGGGCCCAGGGGCCCCAGGACCTGTCAGAAGTCCCAAATAAAGGGCCTCTGTACCCTAAATTCAGCTCTCTGAGTCTTCAAAGTTATAAGTTTGAGACACTGAGATGGAGCACAGTGGCATTCAGGAAAAGCTTTAGACCAGAGTCCTAGGTTCAAATCCCGCACCTGGTACGTATAAGCAATTTGACCATGGATAGCTTACTGACTTCCTGAGCTTTAGCTTGAAATCTGCAAAATAGGGAGTATAGCAGCTCCCTTAGGGTACGTGGCTGGCCTGGACATTTCTTTGCTCTTTCTGTAAACATTATTGAGCATCTTGTGCATGCCTGGGGTGGGGGAGACAAAGCCATTGAACAACCAAGTAACCACATCATCACAAAATTTGATGAAGTCACTGAAGAGAAAACCCCATGCAGTGATAGTGCACCATGGATGGGCATCAGGGAAGTATCCAAGGAGGGTACTGAATGGGTTTCAGCCCCATGTCCCCAGTGCCTGGCACTGTAGTGCTCAATGGACACCGACATCCCATTTTTACTTCGTAGACGGTACATTTGGGTGAATCTGTCCCCCATGACAGACCAATGCCATGGGCCCTCCTGCAGAGCTTTCTGGACAAAGCCCAGACCCTCATCCATCAGTTGTCCCTCCCCCTAACCTGGGGGCAGCAGGTCTAAACGTGGAGCTATGGGGCCAGTAGAGGCCAGGAGGGCAGGGAGGGCAATGGGAGGGGTCTCTGACCTTTCCAGTGTGCCCCAGGGGCCGAGGGCCAGGTCCACATTAAGGGACTCTGGGCATGAGTGCCCACTCAGAGCCAGATCAGGGAATCCCGGCTGGCAGGGAGCCGCCAGCACGGCCACCTCATCCATCACAGTCTCAGGTCTCTATTCCTGCCAAGCTGGGGGGGAGGTTGGGGGGGCAAGCTGGCACAGGCCCCCTTCCCCATGCCATGCTTTCCGCTGCCTGTATGTAATTAACAGAGTAATTAAAAACAGGATGAGTTAATTGGTATTCATTTATGTGGCAGATGTTTTTAATTGAGGAGGAAACAATTTACCTGTTTACATAAACAATGGCAAAGGCAGGCTCATAAAACACATTTTTCCCTTCTATTTTCCTCCCCATTTCTAAAAAGAGGAATCGAAGTAACTTGGGCTGCCCTGCACGGCGGCCTCCAACTTGCGGGAGCGTGTAGGCCTCTCTGGGGAGGTGCAGGGCACAGTTGGAGAGCGGGGGGCTTGGTGCCAAGAGAAGACATCTGCCTACAGGTTTGCTTCCCAAGGAGGCTGTTTTCCTTAAATTCAGAGAAAGGTTGTGTGACTCTCAGGTAGAGGAGGGACTGCAGTGCTAAAATGTTCAAGATGATGCCTTCAGGGGCCTGTGCCCACTTTAGTGCCATCCCCTAGGGCTCAGGTGGGGGTTTCTAGGCTCCAGGGGCCACAGGCTGTGGGGCTGGGTGGGCCAGGCTGGGCTGAGCAGAGGGGGAGACCACACAGCCTGGGTGGGAGACTCAGGCAAGACTGGGAAAGGGATGTGGGCAGCTATGTGCTGGGTGGGGAGGCAAGGACATCCTTTCCTGCCTGTGTTTTTGGTGACTTGGTGTTGCCTGGTGAGTTGTGACATCCAATACAGCCGCCTAAAGCCACCTGTGGCTATTTAAATTTAAACTAATGAAAATGAAACAGAATAACAAGTTCAGTTCCTCAGTCAACCCAGACATACTTCAAGTGCTCAGTAGCCACAGGTGGCTTGTAGCAACTGACATGCCCAGCACAGACCTAGAACATTCCGTCACTGCAGAAGGAGGCTGGACCCTCCCAGGTTTGAGCATAGTCGTGCCGTCTCTTGGAGATTTGACCCTTTCCTACTGCAACCCCATCTGGAGAAACAGGATGATGGTGACACCAAAATGTCCAAGGGGTCCAAGGAGCTCAACCACATGACCAAGATCTTAGAAGGCACCTTCAAGAAGCAAGCACTCTGGATGGTACCTGTTTCTAGAAGGCATTAACATGGCACCCACTGTATGCCCAGCCTGTTGCAAAGTACTCTATACGTGGGCATTAATTTCTTTAGTTCTCATATTGTTTCTCATATTTATTCCCAAAGTCAGTGTACAATCACTTGCTTTGTACAGATGAGCAGTCTGAGGCTCAGGAGCCCCAACCAAGGCCCTGTAGGTCTCAGCAGAGTAGGGTAGACGGACAGGATTCTGCTCGGAAGAGATGCCCACACCACATTCCATGGAGACATGGTGATTACAGATCAGAGTAGGTTTTTTCTAAAAAAATTTTTATTGTGATTAAGTGAAAATTTACAATTCAAGTCGATTTTCCATATGAAACCTTGAGCACCTGCCTCTGCAACTCTATCTGCTCTCCTCACCTTGTGACAGCACACTGTTCTTTCCCACTCTTTTTTTTTTTTGTATCCACTCAACTAACACTTGTTCCCTCCTCTTTACCCTCTCCTCTTCCTTCTAAAAAGAAACCAGTAGGACAGCCTCATATACATATTAAACCGTAAAGTACGTAGACCACCTGCATCACTCTTTGACTGAAGTGTTGGCTTTGGCACTGGTTGCAGCTCTGGCTGAGCAGCAAGTCCAGGGGCTGTGTTCTCAGGGGACAGTCAGAGTAGTTTTTGTTGTTAATTGCTGTTGAGTCACCTGATCTCATGGTGAGATCTGTATACATTGGAACGGAACATTGTCTAGTCCTGCACCGTCTTCAATGATCGTTGTTGCCAGCACTGTGTATTTTGAGTACCTTCAACCTAGGAGCCTCCTCTTCCAGCACTATATAGGACAAGGTTCTGTTTTGATCCATACAGTTTTCACTGGTTGATTTTTAGAAGTAGATCACCAGGCCTTTCTTCCTAATCTGTTTTAGCGTCACTGGAACCCACCCACCATGAGTGACCTGCTGGTATTTGAAATACCAGTGGCATAGTTTCCAGCATCATGGCAACACACAAGACACCACAGTGCAACAAAGTGACAGACGAGTGGTGGAGCTGAACTAGTAGGCACCTGTTTTGGCCCTTTTTTGAAGTGTAAACATGCGTAGAATTGTTTTTACCCAAAACTATCTGGAAAGATACACGGAAGCTAGATGTTTCTTCTGTATGGAGGGCTGGGAGGGGAGGGGAGGCATTTCCTGTGTTTCTCAGTGCTGTTTCTCATTCTTGGGACTTCCCTGAGACAGCCTCCTGCAGAGCAAAGCTTAATCTCAGTTTCCCTGGTCGAGGCCTGGGGGGATGAAAGTGAAAAACTTAATAGGAGGTTGAGTGTCCAGTTAACACTCAGAAACTCCTTTGAGCGAATGCTTGGGGATAGAGGTCCCCCCTGTCAAGGCTGTAGCAGTGCCTGAAGTGAGGGTGAGGCTGGGCTGTGTCATTTGGGTACATGGAATCTCTGAGACATTTCGACAGTTCCTGGGGATGAGAAGACAGCATTTTGGAATCCATCACGGAGGGACAAGGGTCTAAGAAGAGCCTTGAGCTAAGGACTACCAGGGATTTCTTGCTGAGTGTCTGAGCAAGCGTATTCCAGCTGGCCACCTCTCCCTTGAAAATAGTGGCTTGACCTATCCTCCCTGCAGCGATGTAAGCTGTCCTGCCTGGGGCCGCACTTTAAAGTCTGCACCGTCTGAGGACATCAATGGTGGACCAGCTGGGGTGACCAGGGCTTCGAACTCAGCTGCTGAGAATTTGTATTTCTAGCAAGTTCCCAGGCGATGCTAATGCTGCTGGTTAGGGACTAATTGTGAGAACCACTAATAGAGCCGAGCCTAACCTAACCTAACCTAACCTGCTGCAGTTAAGTCAATTCCAACTCATAGAAACCCTACAGGACAGAGCAGAACTGCCCCTATAGAGTCTGCAAGGAGCACCTGGAGGATTTGAACCACTAATTTGTAGGTTAGCATCCGTAGAACTTAACCACATCACTACTACTAGAGCGTGGTTCTCTAAATTTATTATATGTAAGAATCACCTGGGGATCATGCTAGACTACAAATTCTGATTCAGTATGCTGGGGTGAAAAAGAAAATTCACAGCAGGAGTCTGAACTGGAACAAACAAGTTCCAAGGTGCCCCTATATGCTCACTTGGACCCAGTGCCTGCACTGGGTGCTGTGTGGTCTCAGGAGGGCTACACCTCTCTAGGCGCCTAGAAAATTGAGGACAGGAATAGCCCCTTGGTTGTGGGCTTAGCCATGATAATAGCAGAGCTAGGGAGCCCCTTGTGCTCATGCACATAAGGCTTTCCTCCTGTCTAGGTGGATTCTCCTTAAGAAGAAGTGTATGGTTCTCTAGGAGCCCTGGCATCTCTGAGAAAGGCACCCATGGAGGACCACCAGCCTTTGTGATGTAGGAGCTGTTGCCCCTCTGCTGGTGAGGCTTCTTCTTTGTCTCTGTGTATAGGAGGCTGAGCAGGCCCACCCACTGGGGCATCGCTGTCTCAAGAACTGAGAAGGGACAGAAGGGAGAGGTGCATTTGGGTGAGAGTGACAGGACCAGCAAGTCTTGGTCTTCCCCAGCTTCCTGGATCTGCACTTGGGGTTCCCACAGTGGACACCAAGGTGGTGCCACAGGGCCAACTCATGCCTCCTGCTGTGGGGACATCACACAGGTTGTTGAGACCACACCAACGTGAAGGTCATCCTGTATGAGGAGGAAGTGGAGCAAGATAAGAAAGCTGCCAAGAAGCAAAGTCAGCTCCAACACCTCCTCGAACCCCTGCTTTCACACAGGGCAGCCACTGTTAACATACTGTCTGATCCCTCGTATCCCAAACCCTTCCCTGTGGTTGCTCCACAGCCTGTGGGATCTGGCCTCCTTCAGTGGGATCTGGCCTCCTTCAGTGGGATCTGGCCTCCTTCAGACAGAGGAGGGCAGGAGGCTCAGAGGAATCACTCAGCATCAGACTTTAACCTATGTCCTTGGTGCCATGCCACACTCTCTACCATGTTCATGTCATACAACTGCTGTGCCCCAGGCACACTGGGGCCCATGTCACACTTATGGTGAGACTGGAAGTTGACATGAGAATCTTCTGGCTTTTGGGAGAAACACTCTCAACACCATGTGCATGATCAACCACCAGCCCCTAATTATTATTTAGCATTCATGTGAGCAGCAGTATTATTTTTAAATTTTGGCAGCATTCCTCTGGAGAGTTCAAGGTGATACGCAGCCAATTTGCACGTTTTTTAAACAATGAAAACACCCTGGGAATCGGCTTAAGCCTTTGGTGGCGCCTCGTTGCCGGCAAAGGAAAATCTTGAAGGCTTGGCCTGGATTTTGAGACCCTCCACAGACTTGAGGACCTTTCTACCCAGTCTCCCTTCCACACCCAACGTCACATGTATGGGGGAGGGGGAGACTTAGCACCTTCCGAATGCACCCATGAGTTCCCACTACCTGCCAGAATGCCCTTCCCATCCATCCTTCTAGTTTGCAAATAGCTCAAGCCTCTGAACTCAGCTCCAACATCACCTTTTCTAGAAGTTTCTCTGACACACTGAATGCCTTCCTGATTGTGTCATGCCCCCAGCTCCATGCACAACAGACAAAATGCTGCCCAGCCCTGTACCATCCCTGTGATCAGTTGTGAGTCAGACTGTTGGGATGCATAGGGTTTTCACTGGCTGACTTCTGGAAGTAGATCTACAGGCCTTTCTTCTTAGTTAATCTTAGTGTGAAAGTTCCACTGAAACCATTTTGTATCATAGCACCTGACAGACAGGTGGTAGCAGTGTATGAGGTGTATTGGCCAGGAATGGAACCAAGGCCTCCCACGTAGAAAGAGAATTCTGCTACTGAACCTCCACTGCCCCATTTCCCTCAAGGACTTTGCATTTCACACAGAAATTCTGAGCACATCATCTTTGAGGGCAGGACTGGAGGTCAGCAGAGAACAGCTCCTGGGATTTCTCAGTTGAAACTTTAATAATGTATCTATCTGTTAATTTACATAGCAATTTGTAACTATTCATTGTTTTGGCCATCCAGCTAGAAAGTGTCTCTTTGGTTTCCGCAGGGGGTAAGAGCATTAAATCAAGGATGTGACTGTAAAAGGGAAGAATAGTACAAAGAGGGGATACATAAAGAAGGAAGCTCCTCTCCCTGCTGCCCAACCCCCTGTTCTCCCAGAGGGTGGTTCTTCTTTCTAGAAAGCTATGTACGTATTAGATCCTCCTTTAAATGTTTGAGAAGGTGTTTTGCCACCTTTTGGGGGCCATATCCATTCACTGGCGGTAATGCATGGATCTATCTTTATTTCAGCTCTGTACACTGTTCCCATCCAGACACTCCACCAGCCCCTCTTACAGGTGGGTGGGAGTTGGCGGGGGATGAGCCTTTCCGTTGAAATACCGTGTTCTAGTCTCAGATTACTGAGGTTTACTCCAAGGTGCCTTTGCGGAACCCCCTACAGGCTGGTGAGCCCCCCCCCCAGGCTCCAGCTCCAACCCCACCCATCTGAGTCCTTACAATACCAGGTGCAGCGGTCTGTATGATAGGTTGGTGAGGCTATGCTGAATAGGTGCTTAATCCTCACACAGCTTTCCCAGGTGGACACCATTAGCCTGACCCCCATGTACAGATGAGAAAACTGAGGCTCAGAGAAGGCAGGAAACTTCCTAAAGTCACACCACCTGACCTCGAAGCCTGGATCTGACCCTCTCCTACCTGGCTGTGTACCATCCCAAGGAGAGACCTCACCCTTGGACCCCAACTCCGGCCCAGCCCGGGAGTGCTTGGGAATATTTGAGAATCAGTCAGTGAAGGGGCACCACTGATCCTCCTGAAATAGGAGGGGGCAAGACCTATCACAGGGAGAGGTGGCCTGGAGACGGTGAGATCTGACTGGGGTGAAGACCACATAACCTACCATGCTCCCATCATGCCCTGGCTCTGTTCACTGGCTACTGCATTTGCCTTCTTTTCCATTTGTGCACTCTCAACACTGATGCCTCACTGTGTGTCCAGCCCCATGAACCATAATCTCCCAGATGAGCACTTTGCAAACTTTTCTAGTTGGGGTTAGACTAGAGGACCAGCCAGGTACACAGTATGAAGAGTGGAGGTAAGTCTCCACTCTCTCATCTACCCCTCAGCCATCCATGTACTCACCCACACATCCACTCATCCACCCACACCCATTCATCCACCAACCCCCTCACCTGTTCATCAACCCACCCACCCACTGGCATATTCATCCATCACCTTTCCTACCCACTCACATATTCATCCATCAAATCACCTGTTCACTCACCCAGCCATCAACCTACCTATCTACCTACGCATCCATCAATCAACTCACCTACCTACCCACCCACCCACCCATCAACCCACTGACTCAGTCACACACTGATCCATCAACCCACCCATCCACTCATCCATCTGCTTGCCCACTCTCTCATCTAACCATACATCTGCCAAACCACTTATATCTATCCCTCCACCTATCCATTCACTATCCACCTTTGGGTCCATTTACCTACTCACCCATCTATCTGTGCACCTACACATCCATCTATTCCTCCATCCACCATTCATCTACCACCTACTCATCTCTCTATACATATGTCTACTCACACACTGTTCTGTGTACCCACCAGGTAACCACATCACCCACATTTATTGTCACAGCCCATTCACATACAGGTAGGCATGCCAGGCTGTAGGTGATCCCCTTGCCCTTGGTGGTGTGTGTGCATAGGGGTTGAGGGCACCCAAAATGCCCGTGACTTCCAGGGTACCAGGACCGGTGCTGACTGCTGAGTGTCTCCCTTCTTCCACTCCCCACCCCAGCCTGGCAGCCCCCCTTGGCAGCAGGCAGACTCAGATGGTGGAGCCGTCACCCCCACAGCTTTCAGGGAGCTGTTGTTGGCAGAGCAGCCCTGGCAGCTGGGCGAGGAATGTGCTTCCTTTACGAGCCAGCCGCAGGGCTAGCAGGCTGTGAGCATCTGGATCACATTTGTGGCCTTTGGAGAATGAGGAAGGTTTTCATTCCAGCTACTTTGAGCTCCTCGTCTCCCGCGTTTTTAGCTCTTTGCTCAGCCCCAGGGTGCTGCAGAAGGGCAAGCTCAGGAGTCACCTCGGAGGGCTTAGGGCTAGGGGCCTGGGGCTATACCTTTGACTTGGTAGGACACTGGCTCCATGGTCATGTCAAAGCCTGGACCCTTCTCCTTGAAGAGCAGAGGCAAGAAGAGAATAGTAAGACCCACCTCACCACTGGGAGCTGTAGTCACATTTGGGCTGTCATGCTTCTATGTGTTGGCTATTTATAAGCTAGAAGGACATGCTCTTGTCGTCTGCCTTGGACCATCTCTCGTGAATCTCCCATCATTTACGCATGGTTCATGGCATTGGTTTGGCCGGTCAGCATGTTTTTGAAGAAAAGTAGACCCTGGATGACTCTCCGGAGTGTGCATGCCATATGCTTCTCACTCAGGTCAACAGCAGAGACCCCATGAAGGACACCCCCACCCTGACTTCTATCTGCACAGGCCCTTTTGCCTGTTTTGAAACATCCTATAAACGGCACCAGATTCTCTCTGGGTCTGGCTTCTTTCCCTCAGCAGTAAGCTGGTGTGGTTCACTCATGTGATTGTGAGTGGTTGCACCGGTTCTTTTTCACTGCTGCGTACTGTGTAGTACTCCGTTGTCTGGCTAGGCTGCAACTCATGGGTCTGTCCAACTTTGATGGGCATTTGGACTGTTTCCAGGTCAGACCTACTGGGGAAAAAGCTGCTGGTTAATGCCATTGTTCATCTCTCTCCATGCACATGTTTGCACTTCTGTTGGAAGTGTACCTAGTCATAAACTATTGTGTCATGGGGTGTGTGGTAGAGTCCTCACTGTAACCATTGGACAGTCTCTCGTCATCCTCTTGGGGTAGGTTCTGCTATCATCCCCATTTTATAGGTGAGAAAACCAAGGCCCAGAGTAGAAAAGCCACTTTCCAAAGTGAATGTCGGTACAGCATAATTTTTTAATTCCTTAGTATTGCATCAGCTGGATAACTTTTTTAACTAGCCCTCTGTTAGGGGTTATCTTATTTGTTCCCATGTGTCTCTTTCATAAATAATGCTGTAATAAACATCCTTACAGACAAATGTTCATGTACACCCCATGGTTACTTCCTAGAAGACATTCCTAAAGGTGGTATTGCTGACCCACAGATCTGAAAAGACACTAGACAGAAACAGAGAGCAGCGAAGCAGATGAATGAGCAGAGATGTTGACACTGAGGCCCTGATTTGACAGAAGATGAACTTTGATGGATCACTCCTCTTTCCTGCTGCCTGCCCCCACATTATCATCTTCCTCCTCACTCTGACTTACTGAGATTCTAAATGTCAGTATGTATCAGTCAGCTATTGCTGTGTAACAGACTACACCAAAGCTTCATGGGTGCAAACAGCCACCAGTCTTCATCCCATAATTTTGTGGGTTGGCAGTTCAGGTGACTCAGCTAGGTCGTCTTTCTGCTCTGGGCTGAGCTTGCTCTTGGGTCTGGAGTCAGCTGCAGACAGATTGGTGACACTGCTGCAGGGGTCTGGGCTCTCTCAGTGGAACAGCAAGGCCCCCTGTGCCCTGTGTTTTACCCTCCAGCAGCCACCCTGCGTATATTCACTTGAAGCATGTTCACATGGGGGCCAAATACAAGAGCCAGTGAAGTTGATGGCCTCTTGAAGCCCAGACTCAGAACTGGCCACATCATTCCTAGTGCACTCTATGGGCCACAGGGCCAGTACTCCCAGGGCCAGCCAGGCCCAAGGGGAAGAAACAGGCCTACCTTCTAAAGGGAGGAGCTGCAGCATCACATTTCAAGGTGCAGAATTCTGGGGAGGGTGGAGAATTGGGGCCACTTTTTCAGTGACTCTGCTTCACAGAGGGTGGTCTCACATATCACTGTCCCACAGTGATTGAGCACTTACACAGAGCCAGACACAAAATGCTCCTTGGTCTCACAACATGCCCATAAGAAGGGTTTTCTTCTTGTTTTACAGGTGAGGGGGTAGACCCTGATACAAACCCAGGTGTCAGCTCTGTCCTGCCACCTTATCCTACAGCATGTCTAGGACGGGCCTACAGTGGCTCAGGACAATGAAGGGGACTCTCAGTTTTAGAGCTCAGTGAGCCAGCCTTTGTGGGCATCTCCTTGATGTTGGGCACTGCGCGGGCCTCTGCCTGGTATTAGCATCACACAGATGGACAAGACCCCTGTCTTTGTGCAGTTGGGCAGTGAGCATGAGGATGATTGCAGTGCTGACGAATGTCTAAAGAAAATGAAATGGGTGATGCTGTTGAAAATAGCTGGACTGGTAACTGTTTAGACTTGGGTGATCAGGGAAGGCTTCTCTGTGGAGGGAACATTCCAGCCAAAACCTGAATGATGACACCATGGGGAAAGCCTTATGAAGATCTTGAGTAAAGCGTCACAGGCAGGAGATACAGTAGGTGCAATGGTCCCAGGGCAGGAATGCTTACTGGAGGGATGGGCTGGTGGGTAGCTAGATGGAGCATGGGGAGGCATGGAGGAGTGTTGAGAAGCAGCCCATCCACCCACAGCACTGCTTCAAGAGGCTGACAGTTTTGACCTGTCTTCCAAGTGTCTTTGATGTACCCTATTTATAAGTTGTAAAATGGGCTATGGATTTCCAGGCCAGGAACACTGGACAGGAGACAGAGGGGAGGCCTGGTTTGTCTAGCCAGATCCCCTAGCCTGGGCATGTCAGAGCTGGCTTCGAAGGGGTAGTTGGACCCAGTGTCTCCCCGTCACGGTTTCTGCTGGGGGACCCTGGGCAGGGCCTGGCAGAAAAATACAGTGAAGTTTTTGTTCAGTCCAGTTGCATTGCGTCTCACTGTCATGAGGAGCTTTTGTGCCCAGGTGGACATGCTCTGTTTTATCACTGCATGGAGGTTGGGAGCTTCACTTCTGCATGTGGACATGACAGGAGCTAACTCAGATGGGGCAGTTGGGCAGCTCTGTGGCTGTGGTGTTTCCACTTGTTGAACCCAAAACCGCCCCCCTCTAGCTGTGATGGTTGTCTTCATGTATCTCTTGACATTCTCCTGTTCATCCTCTCTCAGGGTGAGTTGTATTACCATCCCCATTTTGCAGTAAGAAGACTGAGGTCCAGAGCAGGAACAGCCACAAAATTCTCCCAAGTGACTGAGTCTGAGGTACCCCAAACAGAAATTCTCCAGGGTCTTAGAAGTAGAAAGGAGAGGAAGACCAACCAGAGCTTCACTCTCATTTTGCTGTAAAACTTTTGTATTCTTTGTCTCAAATATTCTCAACTTGGAAAAGCAACAGTTATGAACCCCATTTGCTGATAGGTAAACTGAGGCCCAGGGAAGTTCTGGAATACTTTCCCCCAGTCACACGGTCTGTAGCAGAGCTGGATCAGACTCCAGTTTCTTACCCCCCAAACCAGTGTTGTTTCCACGGTGACTTCATGAATCTCACAGTCATCACCAGAAGAGGCAGGTGGTCTGGGGTCCCTTCAGGTCTGGCCATGCTGGGTTTTGTCCTCGAGTAGGGAAGAGACCATGCTCAATGCCTGAATCCAGAGATATGGGCTGAAGGGAGGCGAGCACAGGCAGTGGACTGAGTCCTGCCCTGGGTCAGGCCACAGAGGAGCAAGGCTTGGATAGGCTGGGGAGGGAGGAACCCCACTTTGGCTCTGGAGTCAGTGAGGGGAAAGGGGAGGAGAAAATACTAATCCTTTTATTTTTATATTATTACTTATTCACCAGGCACAGAGCCGTAATAGAAACCAGATGTTGGGAGAGACTTGAGGTTCAGGCCTGGGACTCATTAGAGCTCATTCCCTCCCCACTCCCCCCAACTCCCGCCAAATTCCCATTGTCTTTGCCAAGCATCAAGGATCAAAGGAGTTGCCACTCTGACATTAGACTTGGACTAAGAGGCAGCCCCTGGTCACTACTGACTCATACGGATGTTGGGGGCTGTCATCCAGTGTCCTGGGTTTCCCAGAATGCAGGCAACCCTCTACTCCGGTTTCTTCACATTCGTTCAGCTCAGAAGTTAAATGTCTGTCACTGGTCATGGGGCCCTTCTAAATGTGACTGCTTCTAGAGGATCCCACCTAACTTTTTTTTAATAGACAATTTTTAGAGCAATTTTAAGTTTATACAAAACTCACATAGAAAGTACAGAGTGTTCCCATATACTTCCTCCCCACACACACACAGTTTCTCCTATTATCAACGTCTAGCATTGGTGTGGTTCATTTGCTGCAATTCATGAACTGAAGCAGTACACTATATTAACTCAAGTCCATTCCTGTGGCACATTTGTTACAACTGATGAGCTGATATTGCTACATTGTCATTAAGAAACCCCTTAGCTCACTCAAGGGCACAATCTGTTGCACAGTCCTGTGGGTTTTGACAAAGGTGTCGAGTCCTGTGTCCACTGCACAGGGATGGATTAACCCGTAAACACTGTATGTACTGGCTTACAGTAAGCAAAATAAGCACAGGCTTAATTGTGTTTGTTTACTAATCTATAGCACACAATTTCAGCTGGTTTTCACCACATCTTTGTGTACTACAGGTTACTAAAAAAGCACAATTAAGCCTATGTGTGCCATGTTTATTGGGTAATCTATCCCTGCCACTGCCCTAAACTTTTCCTCTGTTTGCTGAATACACACCCATTGGGCAGACACAGAACAGCCAGCATGTGCCCCTCCGAGAAGAGGGGGATACCTGCCACCTGCCACCCAGGCCTTTATGATACTGATGGCATCAGAGGCCACACGGAGAGAGCGTCTTCTCGCAGCTCTCTCTGGCTGGTCTGGCTTGGCCAGGCTCTGAGGCAAAGGGTCAGAGTGGCCAACCTATTAGGGCTGGAGGCTGCTAACAGAGGACTCCAGCAAGAGGGCAGGTAATAATATTCCATCTTAATGGTTGGAGTCTCTTTGGGCCTTTTGATTGTGAACTCCACACTCATTTATGGAGCACCTACTGTGTGCCTGACACTGTTGTGGGGCTGGGGTGGCACAAACAAAAGTGATGCAAAGCTGTGCCCTCCCAGGGCAGACATTGTTATGGGGAGGGGGCAAAAATCAAGAGACTTACAGTATGTTCACTGAGGAAGAGCTATGGAGAAAACAATACAGGAGGGAAAATGGGAGAACAGGGGCTGGTCAGGAGGCTGTGGCCTCCCTGAGGGCCCAAGAAGGCGACATCTGGGCAGAGGCAGGTAGGAGTCTCAGGGAAGGCCCTTTGGGCACTGGGGAGATACCCCTGGCATCAAGAACAGCACGTGCAAAGGCCCTGACGCAGGAGTGGCCCTATATGCTGAAGGAACAGCAGTGGCTGCAGCAGAGCAAGCAAGAGGAGGGGCAGGGAGAAGGGGACAGGAATGATGGAGCCACTAACGAAAGGCCCTGCAGCCACTCTCAGGGTGCTAGCCTGGGGTCTTAGGAAAGGGGAATCCTAGAAGGGACAGCTGACACCTCTGGTTCCCGAGAAATTCAAGCAGATAGGTTTGCCTCGACTAGAGTCTGAGAACCCTAGGCGGAAATTCAGAGACTCAGGGTCAGCTCCCAGCTCTGCCCTCCTCTGCTGTCAGCATGGCCAGTGACCCCACTTCTCAGGCCTCATTCCCTCAGTGGGGACAGGTGTGGAGGCTGCACCGAGTAGCAGGAGCTGGCCTGTGATGCTTCTTACACAGCCCTCCGTGCCTGAGAGGGCATCCCCAGAGGCGGGAGGCTGTTCTTGGTGTTACACAGGAGTAGAGGATCTTCTCTTCCTTTTGTTCATCTGCTTTTTTCTTTTCCTACAGTGAAAGTGTCTTATTTGCATAATTCAAAAAGAAAAATACTAAAGCAACCATTTAAGACTTAGTTTTTGGCCTCATCATGCTCAGCATCACTAAGGATGGCCAATGACTTACAAATGAGAACTGTAGGTTGGGGAAGGGGCAGAAAATGAAGCCCAGAGCCTGGTCCCTTCTCACCGAGCTTCCCATTGTCCTGCCCCTTGGTGAAGGGAGAAACTGACTCACAAAGTCTTCAAAAGGTGGAGCCATCTCAGAATACAGCCCCCTCCGTCCTTCTCTGTGCCTGCTCAGTGGCTTCAGCAGGGCTTCTGCCTGAGAACTTGCAGAACCTCTGAGACTGAGGCTGTCCTGGAGATAGGGGTCTGCTGGACTGCTGGGAAGAGGCCTGGGTCCTCAAGGCTGCCACAAAGCTCCCTGGAAGCTCAATATCCAGAGCCCACCTGTGGTCATTTCAGGTGAAGGCACACGGTGGGACCAGGCCCCCGCAGACCCCCCAGAGCGAGTGGGCTTAAGGCTCCCCTCCCTGGGCCTCAGTTTCCTTACCTGCCTACCCCATAGGCTGTGGTGCAGACACAACACTCAGATGAATGGTCAAGATTCTCCTACCATCGTTGAGATTTCCCACCCACTATCCTCCTTCTGGGCATTTGTGAGGGTCAAACGAGATGACAGCAGAAATCAAACTGCAAACTTTCAAGGTGGAGGAGTTGTGAAGAGGGCAGAGCCAGTGAGACTAGCCCCCAAGCTGATGATAATGGCCCTCCTCAGAAGGTTCTAGAACCCTTTGGCTGAGAGTGCTGGGCTGTGGCCAGTTTCCAGCTGGGTGGGGCTGACTGGGAACCACAGGCGGACAGCGACAGTGATGGATGGGGTGGCTTGTTCCGGCACATTCCGTGTTCTTTCCCACCGCTCACTCGGCCTTGGAGGGCTGCTTCCTCTGGCGGGGGATTAGTGACGAGCTGGGAACTGTATGCGCCGTCTGGGAAAGACACAGGGTCTTTCACAGGCCCTGGGGACAGTCGCTGGGGTCTGGGAATTGTCACGAGGGAGGGGACGGGTGGAGAAGCAGAGAGGCCATAAATGGGCTGGAGGAGGGAGCCATACTCAACAAGATGGACAGGAAGGGGGCGTTCAGTGGTCCGTAGCCCCTCACTCATTCGTCACTGTTGCCTATGTCTCAAGTCCTTTGGGACCATTACTCAGAAAGGGTTGGAAAACCTGACCACAAGACCCAGTCCTGAGCTGTGAGTACACACCCTTAATCCATGAGCACTCCAGCCCTGCACACGGCTCTCAAGATGGAGGGTGGCAGGGGGACATGTCATTAGGGCTGCCCTAACGTAAAACATACCGTGGGGGCTTTCAAAGGGTATATTGTCAGTTGGGAGAACTCACAATATCCACCACCTCCTAGGTTTCCATCAAGACTATACCCGGGTGGCCCACCCTAGCACCTGCTTAGTAAGGCCCCTTTTTATTCCCATGCCACCCTGAGAAGTGCTTCCTGGGGCTGCCTCCCACACAAAACACTCACACTCAGATCTGCCCTCGGGGCCTGTCCTGGAGTCTCCCCCATGAGGGGTCTGCAGAAGAACCAGGCATGTCTCAGGCCCTTATGATTGGATTCCAGGGTGTGAACCCATGGTCCCACTAGAAAATGTGAGCACCACATTTGTAAACCGCACTGGGACAGATGTCAGGGTCTGCAGGAGCGTATGAAATCCCATGCTCATAGATGCAAACAGATGCAAATGAGCACGTGGCCCTCCTGTCCCCAGCATGACACCCAAAGACCATCCAGCAGAGAGCTGTCCAGGGCCGCCACCACTATGGCCACCTCAGCCTCCTCCCACTTACGTGCCCCAACAAGCCTGCCACTCTGCAGAACAATCTCCTCTGAGTCCTGGTTCCCCATCCCACTCCCCCATTCTCCCAGCCCTAGACAGCAGGGCCCCGTGGTGCAGGTCTCCAACCTGATTTAGAGCCCAAACAGCTATGTGGCCTTAAGCATCAAAACGTTTCTTCCTCTGTAAAATGGGGTGACAGTGCCTTCTATGGAACTATGAGGACTGGACAAGATGCTGTGGGTCCCACAGCCAGCACCAGCAGGGGCTGAGGATGCAGGAGTGGACCTTACAGGGCACTGAGACTAAGGGAGGGGTAGCCTACCCCCCAGCTGCCTCTCCGGAAGCTGGGCAGCTCTCCAGGTGGCGATGTGGCCTTGTCTGGGTGGCTATGCCAGCTGACCTGCCCACATGGGCACCGCCTGGTGGCCTTGGCAGTGGGCGGGCATCATCATCCCCAGTCAACCCCCGCCCTGGCCAGCTTCCTGCCCCAGCTGGCATACAGGCACAAGATCCCCTCCTGGGCCACCTGCCCAGAATCTGAGCTTCACCATGACTCTGGGGATGGAAGCAGCCTGTGGCTGGGACTCGGGGCCCTTGTGAGAGGCAGGGCCAGACACCAGCGACCACAGGAGGACAGAGCAGTGTATCCAGCAGCTGCAAAGGCAGCTGCTGTTGGCTTTGCTGAGCCTCTGCCAGTGTCCAAAGGATACTGAGACTTGGCCCTGGGGCTGTGGGGTCTGGCTCCCACCCAGGTCTGTCTGTCTCTGCTCTTGGCCCATTATGGCCCTAGTTAGGTCATACCTGTCACATCTGTAGTATCCTTGCACATGGGCAGTGCCAGAAACATTGGTCTCATGAGTCCATACACATACCGCTGTGGCAGTCTGCCAGCACGAGGGCCACCATCAGCCTCCTCCCAGCATCAGTTATTTCTGAGTAGGCCTCGGGTGAGAAGGGCCCAGCTTAGGGAAGTCTGGTCCTCAAGAATCTCCTAGCCTGTCTGCCTCTTCACCCCACCCACCCCAGCTGGACTTCTCATTGTTAGATTTTGTTTGGCTCTATCCAAGAGGCCCGACCAGAACTGGCTCTGAAGAAAAATTGGGGGACATTGGGACAGGCCTCTGTGCTGTGTTCCAGCCTGCCCCCGCCCCCCCCCCCGCAAGCCCCTGCTCACCCTTGGGCTCTGCTGGTGACCTGGTCTTGTCCCACTTGCCCCTCCCAGGTGCCTGGCCCAATCACTGACCAAGGGCAGCAGGTCAGATGGAGAGCTAGTCAGGACAGCCTGCACCCGCCATGGGGCCCGGGTGCCACCTTTTCCTTCTTTGGTTGTCCCCGGGGCTAGCTGCCGGCCCTCCAGTCGGGCCTGGCATTGATAGGTCCTCACAGCTGCAGCTGCATGTGTGCCCAGCCATCAGCGAGTGGCAGACTGACAGGCAAAGCGGAGGGAAGGGGAGGGACAGGGCACCCAGCAGGAGGGAGGCCAGACTGCTACAGCTGATGGGGACAGCAGGTGCCTTGGTGGCCGGCTGGCTGCTATCACTGATCCCCTACCCCACCATGGGGCTGAGCGGGAGGGGCCTCCTCCGTCTGACCACCCCCAGGCCCTGGAGTACAGAGACTAGTTGTAGTCCCAGTCGGGCACCTAGCAGTGTGTGATGTGGCCACGTTTTTTGGCGTCTCTGACCTTTGTTCCCTCTGCAGAACAGGAGAGCAGGAGGAGAGCACAGGAGGTCTGCTTGGTATTGCATGTACAGCAGCAGTGAACACCGCCGAGGGGCTGAGTGGCCCCCTCTTATACCCTGGAAGCACACACACATTCTGGACTCTGAGAGTGGGGTGTGGGTAGGAGGGCACAGACAGTAACAGTCACTGTCCTAATATTCCTAGGTGGCAGGTACTGGACTCTGCAGACCATAGTCCTACCTCCACCTTCCTCCTAGTCCTGGTGCTAAAAGGAGGCCCTGCTCTTAAGTGGGACCTGTAGGTGAGGCCCCATGGATGAGGCCATGTGGGTACAGCTTGGGCCAAGGCCTCCTATCACAGTAGGGATTCACCTACTCTGATGGCCCTGAGCAGCAGTCATGGAAATCTGAGCCACCTGCCCCAAGTCCCTCCTACAGGCCTGGTTGCTGCCTGACCTTGATTCAAGGTCAAGGAGAGGTTGGACTCAAGCTGTACTCTTCACCTGTATGTACTGTTCACACAAGGCTCTGGCAAGGCTCTTAGGCCCCTTAGACACCATCTCGCCAAGGGTCCTGCCTTGAGGGGGGCACCATCTACCACTCCTCTTTTCACCCCCTCCTATATCCACCCTTCCTATCAGCCCCCCGCGTTACGATGTCACCAGCTTCCTGCTACACGGCAGGTTCTGATGTCCAGGTGCCTGGGGATATTGACGCTGTGGCTGTAGCCATGCTGTGGAGTGGCCTAGAAGGGCTGAGGTTGACTGTGTCCCCCTACCTTGGTGGTGCTCAGAACCTTGTGGGGCAGACCAGAGTGCAAATAGAGGTTCCACCACCTCCCAGACACCTCATCTTGGATCTAAAAGCCGTAAGGGGCCCTCGGAGCTGTGGCTTCTCAGAGTGACCTGAGCTAGTAACAGCCTCACCTGGGACCTGTTACAAATGCAGATATTTGCACCCCGGCCCAAACCCCTAAATCAGAAACCCAGAGAGGGGCGGGGCTCTGGCCCTTAACGTGTTCCCCAGCTGATCTGATGAAGCTCAAGTGTGAGAACCGCTGCCTTGGGGACTGGGGGGTTAGAAGTTACACCCCTCAGCTGCCTGAGATGATCATGGCTGGCATCCTCCAAGGGCCTCACCTGCAGGCCTCACCTGCCAGGCTCCTTAGAAGGACACCTGGGGGCAATCTGGACTAGCCCCAGAACCATGACAACTGCTGGCTCCCGCGGGTAGGTCGGGGACATTGGAGGCCAGCTGGGCGCCTCCTGACTGGGTAGCTCAGACCTAATTCTGCTGCTGGTCGCGGCCTCACCATTTTTATCTCCCTTATCTCTCTCACCCCTTTTCACCCCCCAGTGGACAGGAAGGAGAGGAAGGCAGCAGCAATGCCCGACTCCCCAGCCGAGGTGAAGACGCAGCCCCAGGCCACGCCGCCCAGCATGCCGCCGCCACCACCAGCCACAGCCCAGGGAGCCTCACGACACCCTTCCTTCACACCCCACACACGTAAGTGACCTGAGGCCACACAGTGGTAACCAGATGGAGGGCAAGCAGGGCAGAGAGGTGCCTCCAGGGAGCCTTCACCTCTGTGTTAACCAAGCCCTGGTGTCATTCCAGTTGTTGTGAACGCCCCCTCCTCCATCTTGGACAGACAGTGCTGTTGGTGGGCACTGGATGAGGCTGGGCATCATGGCCAAGGACCACGCTTTGAGCCAAACTGTCAGGGTAGGCACAGATCCCAGCTCTTCTAGGTTCTAGCTGTGTGGCTTTGGATAAGCTGCTTAACTTCTCTGTGCCTATGGCTCTTCATCTCTGAAGTCCTTCCTCAGAGGCTGTTGTAGGATTACAGAGTTAGCAGTGTTCTAAAGCTCTTAGAGTAGGGCCCTTAGCCCTCACCTTTGCCCAGGACCAAACCCAATCCAGAGGGAAAATGGAGCTGAGAAGGGTGGGAACTTCCATAAGGTCACACAGCAACTTACTGGAGTAACATGAACTCCCCTGGGCCCTACACTCTGCTAGCTGTGGAGAACATTGGGAATGGGAGCTAAGGTATCAGGGTGCTGAGCTGTGGGGAGGACCACTTAGTGTAGGGGCCATGCAGTGGACCCTTAGCCTGCCTTCCTGCCTTCCTCTGTGACCGATCTTTGTGGCTCCCTCTCAAGACTATGGCCTGCCCACCCCAGGCAGACCCAAGGTTGAGCCCACTTGGAGCACACAGCGCTTGGGTGGCCATTGCGGGTTGGAGCCAGGTTGGTGTAGGGAGCAGAGACCACATGCTAGGCCCTGGGAGCATCTGCTGAGCTGCAGCACCGACTTCACAGGCTATACTAGTGGTAAACACCAAAGAAGTCTCAGGAGATCGGTGGCCTTAGACAGACTAAGAGACCGAGAGAGGCACAGGATCAGACCTGCTGTAGAGCAGCCCTGAAGAACAAACTTCCAGAAGGCTCTGGAGACTCAGAGAGCCTCTGGTTCCTTCCATGAGTCAGAGAAGCTGGCGGGGCTGCTTTCTGGTGACTTTGTGGTCCTGGGCCGTTGGGAAGAGGGAAACCCCAAGGTTTGGGCTAGTGTAAGGGACAGTTTTGTCCCTAGTGTTGGAGAGAATCCACATGCCATGCCACCCCACATTCAGGAACCAGGAAGCCTCACACATGGGGGACCCTCCCCATGTTTTGGAACTGAAATAAAGCTCTTTGGGGAAGGTCTCAGACCTCTCTGCCTGGTGTCTCTTGGTCTCCGCTACGTTGCCTTCCTTCTCCCAGGGCTCGGTGGGACAGATAGAGTGACAGACCACATGACAGGGCTGGGCCCTGATGGAGCACCTCACAGCCCGGCTCTTTCCTTGGCATTTTTGTTCTCGGAAGTGCAGATTTGGGAACCAGATGCACCAGACCGGCGACAGCCTGGGATCAGCTAGGTCTTCCAGACTCTGCTTTGCCTAGGGCCCATGAACAGATGTGAGGGTACTGGCATGGGAGGGAGGGGGCAACCCACATGCCACATCTATCCTACCCTTCTGTCACCCCAATCCTCATGGGTCATGTTTCTTCGGGCAGGGCCCCAGCTTTATTGAAAAAGTAGAGAGGTGACAGAAAAGACAAGTAGCTCTTCTCTTTTTGAGGCCAGCACTCCACTGGCTGGCAGAGCATCTGTATGAAGTGCTAGGTTACCTCAGGGGTGGCCTCCGTGTGTCCTTAAACCACGTAATTCTCTGGAAGCTGGTGGTTAACTGTGTCTGTGCACCTGGCCAGTAGCAGCCTGGGTGGAAGGCTCCGCTTGCTGGGCTCAGCCATCCTGGCAAGCCTCCCAAGCTTCTCGGGAGGGACTGGCCTCCCAGCCAAGCTGATGAGAGAGTGACCTTGAACCAGAGCTCAGTGCTGTGGTTTTTCTTGCCTGTGACCGTCCTGATCCCTCAGGATTTAGCAAGAATTCATTTGGTAGCTGAAGCCACATTGTGGCTATACTGGTAAAAGAAGGGTTGAAGGAAGAGAAAATGCTGGGAGAGAATATAAGTGGAGAGACTCATACTGAGCTACCTAGAGTTGGTAGGACCCTCAAGGGGCTAAGGCTCTATCCTACTCTTTTTACCTCCGGTGACGGGGCTCAGTATCTGTGCTGACGGGTCTACCAGTCTGTCTACTTGTAACATCTACCCACTAATTCCACCTCAGACAAGTCAGATCTTTTCTTCCAGCTTGCTGCTTTCTCCTTCAAGGTTGCTCAGTCCTGGGCTACTTTTTGGAACTACACTTGGCTTGTCTGTTGATGGAAACTCCAAGCACTGAATTTCAAAAGTTTCAAACCCCACAGCTTGGGCCCCATGTCCCATATGGATGGTGCTGAGTGGAGTCACCAAGTATCTTCTGGGAAGTGCTTTTCTGAGAAGCAGTACTACCCCCTTACACACACTGATGAAGATTCTGGAATTCTCATAGACCCCAGGAGGCCCAGCCAGAGTCTCCTTGAGAGGTCACCAGTCCAGTACTGTTATTTTAGAGAAGGAAAGCAAGCCCAGAGGAGGGCAGACAACTGGGGGCTGACAAAGCCCCACTCCCAGAAATGCTGTTAAGAGGCAGAGGGGGGAGGGCCACCCCTTTCCTGACAGCCTATTTTTCTTATTTTGCTTACAGATCGAGAGGACGGGCCTGTGACGTTTCTGCCCCACGGCCGTTTTCATGGCTGCTTAAAATGGTCTATGGTCTGTCTCTGTAAGTAAAATAACAGAAACATGGACCACCAGGGCTCTTCTGCATGTGCCCCAGGACTCCAGTGTCCTTTTCCCAGGAGAGGCTGCAGTGACCCACACACTGCCTCTGCACCCACCACTCCTGAGTAGGCCCTGTTAGTCCTGCTCCCTCATTGCCTAGAGAAGTTCCAAAAGGCGACCCTGAGTCTTGAGTCCACCTCTCACCCCCCAGCCCTTGGACTGGGTTCCTGGCCCTCTGAGCTTCTCTTCAACTGCAAAATAGGGTCACAGCTACTCACAGAGTTACAAAAAGGTTGAATGACGTTTGTCAGTGTTGAGTGTGCACTCAGTCATTTGGAGGGCAGACTCAGCCTGGGCTCTGACCCTTGGGCACAGTACCACCACTGTACATTAGTTTTCCCGTCTGTAAATGGGAAATCACCCCATTCCTGGGGGTGACTGCAGGGATTGAGGAGATAAGGCAGGTAGTGTCACCAGCATGCCACCCAGCCAACACTGGGCACTACATGCCCGCTGGTCAGCCAGGCCCATCAGAGCTCTCGGCACAGTGAACAGAAGCTAGCCTGGAGTGATATATGAAATGTTTGTCAGATGATGAGAACTGTTGACTTCAGCCCATCAGAACAAAGCTGCAGGTTGGCTGCATGGGTTGGGGCAGCTGCTTGGCTTCCACGTCAAGGATGAGGACAACAGAGCAGCAGAGTGTGTTTGGTGCATGCATATTAGTGTTCACTGTCATTGTCACAATTCTGAGGGAGCTTGGCCTTGTCCTGTGCCAGCTGTATATCCACTGAGTAGGCCATTGTGATTCTTCCTGATGGTGATGGGGTGGCTGTCCAGCCCAGGGAGCTGCCTTTGTGAGGTCTTATGCTAAACCCCAGGGTAAAAGCTGTGGCAAGAAGGCTGTTTCTGGGGTTGTCGTCCCAGCCCAACCCTGCTCGCCAGCCCAAGGGCTGGGGAAGCCTGAGGATGCTAGTGAATGCCCCTACCCAGCTGGGGACACGTGTGCAGTTTAACTTAGTAACACACCTGTCGCGGGGTAAAGGCACTTGTGGCCGGAGGTTATTTTTGGTGTCTCTTTAGCAAGCTGCTGATACTGCCCGGCGGCTGGCGGGAGGGAGCGGGCGAGCAGGCCCTGAAGGACCCGGTATGGAGGGCACGGCCGGTAAGGGCAGCAGGGAGGCGGCCCAGGCCGTGACAGGAGCCAGTGGGGCATAGGCTGGTGGTGGGGCAAGGTGGGGTGGGCACAGAATGTTGGGGAGACTCATAGAGCCTCACAGAGGTCTGGCCACTGGTGACTGATGAGTTCTTCAAGAGGACCAAGACCTGCTGTGTGAGGTCTCCGTGGTGACAGTCCACCTCCGGGCTTGACGGTTGACCCAAGCAGCTATCATCAGGCTGCCCAGACGTGTGTATGTGAGCGTCCACCATGGGGTCAATGACAGGAGCTAGTCAGTGAGAAAGAAATTGGCGTATGTTGGGGTCTGGTCTAGTGGAGGGTCTCCTAAAACAAGCCTCAGGGAGGGGTGAGTGTGGAGGGAGTCTTCTCCTGTCTCTGGCAGCCCAGAGTGTGGTGTCTCTTATTAACCCTTCACTGCTCATGAGGCAACTATTCCCGAGAGCTAGTGTGTCCATTCTGAGCCCCAGAGGGAGCTTTCAGGATCGTTCAAACGGGGGATGCAAACAGGTTTTGACTTGCGTGAGCCACTGCATCTGAGGGGGTTAGGTGGTTTAAGAGCTGTGCTAAGAAGGATTCAGAACATTGGTAGTAGAGTACTGGGCTGATTCCCACAAACTGTTTGCTTGAGAGAGGGGAGACACGGCACATATGCATTCTTTTCTGAGCCAACCCTGACCTCAGATCCATGGTTTCTAAATTTCTGCTAAGTAGGAAGCCCATTACTGACAAGAAAGATTGTGCAGCACCTCACACATGTACCAAGCAGAATGGAGCTTTTGTGGCTGGAGGTAGGAGGACAGAGGGTAACACAGGTTCTAAAGACTAGGGGCATCAAACCGAAGGGGGGCCAGCACCCCATCCTCTGGCCACTGAAGCATTAACTCAGAACTCCGGGGCTGGGTTTAGGGCCTTTGCAGATGGGGAAACTGTGGCCAACCCCAAGTCTCAGGCAGATGGCTAGCCCTGACCACTATAGCAACTCACAAGTCCAGGCTGCCCCCTCCTAACCAGACTGCATCCACGGCACTATGTCCACAAGGGCAGGGCTGTGTCTATGCCCCATGTCATCATGTGGGGGGGACATCCTGAGAGCCTACTGGCACTGGGTCCACAGCTCTACAAATCTTGAGACCTCCTCTCAGCAGCCCCACCGTGAGAACTGGGGAGGCTAGAAAACTCACTGATCTGAGGGGCAAACGAAGACTTCCCACCATCAAAAGCAGGCAGACTCAGACGGGACCCTTCACAGAGCTGAGCCTGACAGCTCTATCACCTTGTTGTCGCCGTTGTCACCTTTATAGTTGTTAACCTGGTTGTTGTCACTATCTTTGTCATCATCATTGTCCCTGTTATTGTGGTCATTGCTGTTGTCACTGCCGTTGACCCTCATGCCCTCCATCTGCCCACAGTGATGAACGGCAGCAGCCACTCACCGACAGCCATCAATGGCGCCCCATCCACGCCCAATGGCTTCAGCAATGGCCCAGCCACCTCATCCACGGCCTCCCTGTCCACGCAGCACTTGCCTCCAGCCTGTGGTGCACGGCAGCTCAGCAAACTCAAGCGCTTCCTCACCACCCTCCAGCAGTTTGGCAGTGACATCTCCCCGGAGATCGGGGAGCGAGTGCGCACCCTGGTGCTGGGGCTTGTGGTGAGTTGAGCAGCTGGGGGAAGGGCTGTGTACCCTGGTGCTGGTGTTCAGTTTGGAGACTCAGGGCTTGGAGAGTGGGTACATACCCTTGTGCGAGGGCTCATGGTGAGTTGAGGGCTTCAGGGAATGGGTCCATACCCTGGTGCTGGGGTTTGTGGTGAATTGGGGGCTCAGGGTGCAGGTATACATCCTGGCACTGGGACTTGTGGTGAGTTGAGGGGCTCAGGGAGTGAGTACACACCATGGCACTGAGGCTTGTGGTGACTTGGGGCACTCAGGGAATGGGTACACAGTCTGGCACTGGGGCTAGTAGTGAGTCAGGGGCCTTGGGGAGCAGGGATCCACCCCAGCACTGGGGCTCATGGTAAGCTGGGGGGCTCAGGCAGTGGATTTGTACCCTGGCACTGGGGCTCGTGGTGAGTCGGGGGGCTCAGGGAGTAGGTACACACCCTAGCACTGGAGCTCTTGGTAAGCTGGGTGCTCAGGCAGTGGGCATACACCTTGGCACTGGGGCTTGTGGTGAGTCAGGGGGCTTAGGGAGTAGGTACACACTCCAGCACTGGGACTCTTGGTAAGCTGGAGGGTGCAGGCAGTCGGTGTGCACCTTGGCACTGGGGCTTGTGGTGAATTGGGGAGCAGATGTTCACTCTGGTGCTTGAGCTCATAGTGAGTTGGGGGCTTAGGGAGTGTGTGCATACCCTGGCTCAGGGGCTTGTAGTGAGTCAGCGTTTGGGACTCAGGAAGTGGGTGCGTAGCCTGGAGCTGGGACGGGGGTACTCGAGGTTTGGGTAGTATGTACCATGGTGCTGGGTGGGACTTATACTGAGTTGCAGAGCTACGTGTGGGCCACCCCATCACAGGCTCTGTGCCTTCTGCGGTTGTGTCTCACTCTGAAGCCATCTCTGATGGGTCACCTCACCAGCATAGGAGCCCAGGGAGAATACTGGACTCAGGCCTGAGCTGTCCTAACATGGACTTTCTACTCCTCAGAATTCCACTCTGACCATCGAAGAGTTTCACTCCAAGCTCCAGGAGGCCACCAACTTCCCTCTGCGGCCATTTGTCATCCCCTTCTTAAAGGTAAGGTGAAGCCCTCCCTCCTGCCATAGGGCCTCTATAGGGAAGGCTGTGTCCTGCCCTGCCTACCAGGAGCTTCCCTGCCTCGGGAACTTGAGGGGACAGCACTGAGCAGTCAGGATGCACTCCTGCTAGTTAATCTGTTAAACTAGTTCCCAAACAAGATTAGTCGGGCCCCCAATCCAGTGCTCTAAAACAGAGCAGCCAATTCAACTCTGTGTTGATTTCCAAATTCACTCAATCACTCAAAGAGGTTTTTGTTTTTGTTTTTATTTTGAGCTAGGAGCTGGGCCAGGCTTAGGGATAGAGCATGAGCAAAGCTGACACCCTGGGGGAGAGTTGACAATCATCAGCCATCGTAGAGAACCTGTGGAGACCCACATCTTAAGGAAATTTTCAGAAAGCCCCTGGAGGGGGAGTTATTTCAGTGAAGGTCTGAAAGGTGAGGGAGACACCATGTGGATAGTAGGGACAGAGAACAGTATGTGCAAAAGCCCTGAGGCAGCAGAGTACCTGCTGTCAGCATGTCTGAAACAAGGTGAGCAGAGTCAGGAGGAGAAAATGAAGGCAGATGGATAGATGAACAGCAGGTGGGTAGGCAGATGGGGGATGAACATGTATCACATGCAAAAAGAGGTACATGGTCAAACAAGTGCTTGAGGGGGCAGTGGTGACCAGGAGCCTGTGAGCCACTTGGAACCTAAAGCCTCAGCCCTGACCTACTGAATCAGAAATCTGCTTTTTAACAAAGACACTAGGTGATCCATGTCCATGCCAAATGGGAGAAGCATAGGCTTAGACCATGTTACATGGCATCTTCATTGCAGTCCTTCTCAGGGCCTCCACTCCCCACTGTCATTGCTCATCTTAGAATGGGAGGATGAGCCACTTCCAGAATGTGTCTGAAAATATGATCCTTTTTCTGCCAAGCGTCTCTCCAGCGCAGATCCATGGGTACCTCAGCCTGACCTCAAGTACCTTTGCCTCTAGCCCCTATGACTCTCATCACCCTGGACTGACCATGGTGGCTCCCCATCTGGGGCCATGGGCCAGCACATCTCTGCATGGCTGGGCCTGTCCTGGCTGCTAGACACCTTCCAGTGGTCTTGGGGAAAGACCAGACCAGCTGTTTCAGGTTTGAGCCCAAATCTGCCACTTAACCAGGCAGGTGGTCTTGATCTCACTGCCCTGTGCCTCAATTTCTACAGCTGCAAAATGGGACTCATGGCACAGTTGCTGGGAAGATTCTGGCATACATTCAGTTCACACTGGGTACCATCTATCGTCATCTGGAAGTTTAGATGGTCTTGGACAAGTAACACTTGTCAAAGTTCTTTGCCTCCACCTCTGTTGACCTCCACCTGTAGCCCCCTGTGGGAGGCAGTGCAGGCACTACCAATGACCAGGGTTAACAGGCAGAGAATCTGAGACTTGGGATCCCCAGCTAGGTTGAGTCAGGCTAGCTCCTGGACCATAGAACTTCAAACCCCATAACCTTGACAGAACACATTGGTAGGCACCTCGCTCCCTCCATTGCACCTTGGAGGACCCCCACACCACGCCTCCACATCCACTCCCCCTCCTGCCCACACCCCACTCTACTCACACTCCCAGTCTGGTGACAAAGAGAAACTGCTGGCAGCAGAGCAGGATTTGGGCCCATCTGGCAATCATTTGCAATTCATTAGGAGCCCTCTCTTCTCTCCTCATCTTCTTTTAACTTACTGCTGACTCTGCCGCCTCCCATCTTTGGGGACACAGTGCGCTGCTGATTTTGTCAGATCAAATATTTGCAGCAGATGTCCTGGCCTGGAGTCAGCTGCCCCTGTTTATCCAAGCACAGAGGCCAGGAAGATGCCCGTGTCCTCCGGCCCAGCCCCTAGTCAGGCCCCCAGCCCCCACCTACTCTACACCTCTCAGACTCTAGTGTTCCCCACCACACCCCACATAGCACCCACAGTGGGCATCAGAGGGGATGCTTCTCGGCTTGACACTGCCTGGCTGTGGACCTCTGCCTCAGTTTCTTCTCTGTCCACAGAGACACACGGCTGTGTGAAGTTTTAGGCCTAGATTGCTCAAGGCAGTAATTCAGAGCTGAGAGTGAGTGGTCTGCTCAAGGCCCTCCTGCCATGACTCTGGGCCGGACCAGGGGGCTGTCAAGTGGATCCAGTTCGTCTCCCTAACATGGAGCTTCTGGGGGACCCCAGGAGAATTCAAAATTAAAAAATAGCTGGAGGCCAGCTCCATTTCAGGACTTTATCAGAAGCTAGCTGATGCTGATCCACCGTTCCCACCAGCCGAAGAAGGCCTCTGTCTGTTCTCATCTGCTCTCCAATAACCTGAGGAGGATTCCCAGTATGCCAGTTCCCCCTTGGGATTGGTGGCCTCACATCCTATGGGCCCAGAGGATTGTTCTGAAAGAGCCATATGAACTATGGCCAAGAGACCAGACTCAGGCCAGCTCTAGCACTGGGTTCTCTCCTTGATCGAGGTGATGATTTCTGCCTCACAGTGTATGGGATCAATGGAGTTAACTCACAGGCTGCTTATAGAAGCAGTCAGAGAGGCGAAGTAATTTGCCCAAGGCCACACAGCTATTGGGAGGCATTGCCAACATAGGCATGCAGGATCTCCATCTACCATCTCAGCTGCCTTGAATGAACTCCACTCATGGCCACAGGATGTGTGTCAGAGTAAAACTGTGCTCCATAGAGTTTTTAGTGGCTCATTTTTCGGAAGCAGGTTGCCAGATCTTTCTTCCAAGGCACCTCTGGGTAAACTTGAACCTCTAGCCTTTCAGACCAAGTATGTTAAATGGGAGATAGCTGCAGCAGGCTACTTGGAAGAGCCATGTAATACCAGCTTCCTGCTGGCCTGAGTTCTATGAGGACAGTGGCTTCAGAGTTTTCTGGAGCACCAGACCCTTTGCTCAGATGGCAGAGTTGAGGTTCAGGGGTTTGTGACCCAGACAGGTTTGTCCAGCATTCTAGTGGAGCCTCCCCTGGGCTCTTGGGGAGCAAATAGGGTTACTGCTCCTGAAGAGCCTGTGTAATGAGCCCTTAGAAGCCCCCATCCCATTCCTTTTTTGTTTTTTTTTATTGTGATTGCGTGAAAGTATACAATCCAGTTTAAATTTACATGCCCACCTATCTGTAGCCGCTTCTGCTCTCCTTGCCCAGTGACACAGTACGCTCATCCTTTCCATTCTACACATGTCATATCCTCTTAACAATCTCCTGTTTCCTCCTCTCTACTCTCTCTACTCCCCTCTAGTCAGAGGCCAGTAGGATGACATCCTATAGATGTATAGAACCATAAAATGCACCCCATTTCTTATAGGCTAAGGTAAGCAGTAACCCTGTCCCCCAGCCAAGGGATGCTGCATATTTGGGTCACATGGCTGAGGCTGCCTGTCCTCGGGCCCCTTCTCCCCGGCCATCCCCACTGTAGAAGCAGGGAGATGCCACCCTCCCCTGCAGCCCAGCTCCCAGCTGTCCCCAGCTGGACAGGCATCCAGATGTTCCTACTGCCCTGACAGCAGCCAGCCGGTGCCCTGAGTATCCCTCTCTGCCATCCTGGCCATGCAGCTCCCTCCCTTCTGTGGCCCAGGGCAGCCACTCAGGAGGGGAGGGAGAGGGCGGATGTTTGGCGTCTTCAAACCTCCCCGGGACCATGTTTCCCAGCTCATGCTCCTGACGTGTTCAACAGATGGTGGGCTGGCTTTCGTTCAGCTATCTAAGTAGAAAAACAGGCAGGCCTGGCAGCCGGAGCTGCTTCACAAAAATGCATCAGGCTGCCTGATCAGGCCGAGTGAATACACTAATGGGGGGTGGGCAGGCAGCACTGAAACGCCATGAGAAAGTTGGGGAATTGTATTTATTTACAAATACTTAGAAATGCTGGCTCTCCCAAGCGGCCTGCTGCTGGGCCTACGTCCAGTGTTCTCAGCCCTCCTGCCCTCCCTCCCCATGATGGGCTCTGGGAAGATGCTGGGGGAGTAGCACAAGGGGCAAAGCAGTGCATGCTGGGAGAATGCCGGCACCAGGGTCTAACCAGGCAGGAAGGTAGGAGGTGCAGTGGTTAGCACAGAATGTTAGAAACCAGGACCCGTGTTTGCATCTTGCTGTGTGTCCTAGACATGTCAGTTAAACCCTGTGTGCTGTGTGCCCTTATTCATAAAATGTGGAACCAAGTTGTAGTTCCCACCGCTGGGTAGTCATAAGCACCATGACTCTGGCCAGGGGCTCAGAGCAGGGCAGGCCCATCTAAGTTCCATGTGAGGCTCAGGCCAGAGGCTGGAGACCCTCAGGAAGTGGGAGGGAAGGCTGGGCTCTTCCAGGTTATAACATGTCAGTGTATGTCAGGGTCCACTAGCAATTAGCTGTATGCTGGACCTGCCCATTCTCCTCTCTGAGCCCTGACTTCTTCCTCTGTATAGTGCGATGCAGGCTGGGAATACTGGTTGTTATCATCCTCGTGTCACCCCCTTCTCACCTCCTCCAGTGTGGTGACCTGAAGAGGTTGGGGTTCCTACTTCACTCCTGGGCAAGTCAGTGTCCTCCCGTGCAACATGCACTGCAACTGCCCGGTTAGAGTCAAGGAATACAGCCTGGAGAGGTCACATGGGCCCACGGCTGGGGCTGGCACCGCAGGCTCCCAGCCCGTGCTGTCTCGGCTCCCATCCAAGCAAGGCTGTGCTTCACCTCTGCTCCCATCCAAGCACTGCTGCTCTCCCCTGAAGCTGTTGCAAGAGCCCAAGCCCCTCTTCTGCTCCCTTGCAGGCCAACCTGCCCCTGCTGCAGCGTGAGCTCCTGCACTGCGCCCGTCTGGCCAAGCAGACGCCTGCCCAGTACCTGGCCCAGCATGAGCAGCTCCTGCTGGATGCCAATGCCTCTTCCCCCATTGATTCCTCAGAGCTTCTGCTGGAAGTTAATGAGAACGGCAAGAGAAGGACCCCTGACAGGTATCCCAGGCCTGGGTGCTTGCTTTGGATAGCGAGGGACATGATGGGTGGGCAGCTCTCTTGAAAAGGACTGCTGAACCAGAGCTCAACCAGACATCCCTGGTTCCAGGACCAGGAACAGAGCTTCAAACTGGTTTGTTCTAGTTCAAATCCCTGATGAGAATTTGCATTTCCAGCAAGGTCCTGGGAAGTTATACATAAGCATAACCTGGGGGATCTTATTAAGCTGTAGATTCTGGTTTAGTGTATCAGAGATGGAAATGCAAATTTTCAGCAGGTAATTTGTTAGAAATACAAGTTCTCAGCAGGGGTTCAAACCAGAACAATCTGTTTGGAAGCCTAGACTGAGAGGGGTTGTTGTATTCTATGGGAGATGTTGTATTCTATGGGAGGTGTTGTATTCTATGGGAGATCAGATTGATGTAGGTTGATACACTATGTTACATTCTATGGGAGGCAAGCTGTGGCCTGGTTGCTTTCAAACTTTGAAAGCTGCTATACAGGCTAGAGTGCCCCAGCCTCCCCTGTTGCTGGAGCAAGGCCTCCCAGGGGTTTAGGTGCCCTCCTGGAAGCACCAGGAGAACAGAAAGGGGACAGAGGGGAGTTTATCTAGTGGAAGGTACCCTGCTTGTTCTCTTTGAGCTTAGACATAGACCCCAAGTGTCCAGGAGTACAAGCCTCCAGAGATGCTTGTCCTGCTGTGATCTGAAGGGGTGGATGGTCACAGAAGTTCCCTCAGCTGGAGGGTCAGACTTCTTGATCACTGTGTCCAGGAGCCCACACACGGGGGAGGGGAGGGAAGGAGGCTGGCCTAAGCCCCAGAGGAAGAGAATGGAGGGCGCAGAACTGAGCCGCCTGGGACTGGTTTGATTTTTCTCACGGCTACATCTCTCTGTGTCTCTGCCTCCCCTTCACTTTTTCTCTCTTGGCCCACGTCTCTGTCTCACTCTCACCCCTACTGCCTGGACTGATGGATCTGTGGCCACTGATGTCGCCTGCCTGCTTTGGGGGCCAGGACCAAAGAGAATGGGTCAGACCGTGACCCACTGCACCCTGACCACCTCAGTAAACGGCCATGCACCCTGAGCCCTGCCCAGCGCTACAGTCCTAGCAATGGGCTGAGCCACCAGCCCAATGGGCTGCCCCATCCCACACCACCGCTACCCCAGCACTATCGCCTCGAGGACATGGCCGTGGCCCACCACTTTCGCGACTCTTACCGCCACCCTGATCCCCGGGAGCTGCGTGAACGCCATCGGCAAGTTGGTAAGCAGTTGGGGGAGGCACACTTGTGCATGTGTGTTAGCGTGACTGTAAATAACTGAGCCTGCATAAATCAACTTGAGCACATGTGTGTGACCTGTGGGTATGTGTTAGCATGAGCATTGGTGAGCCTGCATGTGTGAGACAATGTATGTATGCATACAAGTGCACTGCCTCCTTCCTGGTCCTTATCTGTCCAGGAAAGTCACCGAAAAAGTGAGTATCCAGGGAAGCTTTGAAGGTGAGCTGACTCCAGAGAAGAGTCCTGGTAGCACAGTGGTTAAGCACTTGGGTGCTGACCAAAGAGCTGGTGCTTCAAACCCACGGGAGAAAGATGTGGCAGTTTGCTTCCTTATATACATAGCCTTGGAAATCACATGGGACAATTCTACTCTGTCCCATAGAATTACTGTCAGTTGGAATTAACTTGACATCAGGGTAATAAAAGAGACCCAGAAGGGACCCCCTACTCTGGCTGGGCTGACCCAGAAGGCTCTGAGGGACAGCTGTCATTCTTGGCCCCAGGAGACTATAGGGGTGTCTCCTGACCCTGGTCTGGGTACCTGGAGAACCTAAAACAACTCAGACTATGGCTGCATTGGCTGCCATAGCTCTTGCAGAGGGGTGTTCATGTCCTTCATAAAATCAAACATCCAAACTCAGTGCCATCAAGTTGATTCTGATGCATAGCTACCCTATAGGACAGAGTAGAACTGCCCCATAGAGTTTCTAAGGAGCACCTGGCAGATTCGAACTGCTGACCTTGTGGTTAGCAGATGTAGCACTTAACCAATGTGAGATCAGAAAATGGTGGCTGTCTAGCTCCGCCCCCAAGGGTACAAGGGGATAGGGGACACACTATGCTTTCCCTAGCACCCTACCTGGGCCTGGCCAGGAAGATACCGGTTTATTAAGGGCAGTAAGTAGCTGTGCTGTGGGGTGATTCCAAAGTTACAGGAGACCAGCCCCTTCCACCACTGCCCATAAGGGTATCCCACAAGAAAACAAATACTTCCCATAGGACTCATGAGCAATCACTGAATGTCTTAGAGCTCAGGCCCTGTTCCCACTCTAGAGAGGAGAATGGACAAAAGAAAACACACGAACACCAAGTCTCAAGAACATGCAGTAATTTGAGAGCCATATCTGAGGAAGAAAATGAGGCTGGGCGCAGCAGGAGGGCTAGGCACAGAGGGTTATGGGAATCCTAGGTGGTTCTTCCTGGTTTCTCCTCCTAGTTCTGTTTCTTCTTCTTTTCTTTAAATTTCTATTCTTTTTTATTTATTGTGATTGAGTGAAAGTATTAAATCCAAAGTAAATTGGCATGCCTACCTATCTGCAGCTCCTTCTGCTCTCCTTGTCCGGTGACAGCACCCTCCTCCTTTCTGTTCTATACATGTCATATCCTTTTAACAATCTCCTGTCCTCTCCTCTCCAGCCTCTCCTCTCCCTTCTAGTAAGAGGCCCATAGTACAGCATCCTGTAGATTCATAGAACCGTAAAGTACCCACACACACCATATGGTCACATTGTGTCCCCAAGTCCAATCCATTCCTGTCCAAAAAGTTGACCTTGATAATGTTTTCTGGACAGCGGCAGCAGCAGGTCTAGCGGCCATGCTCCCAGGGGAACCTTCAGGCCTTTGGACCATCAATTGTAATCTTTTAGTGGCGTTCCTGACATGTACCCCTCTTTTCCTCATGTTGCCATTGGGACTTGACATTGTGTGCCCCATCATGGCTGTCATTGGTGGTGGCCGGGCACCATCTGGTTCTTCTGGTCACATGTTGATACAGTCACCCATTCACATGGGTCCTTCTGTCTTCTGGGCTCTTTTTCCCTTATGTCTTTGTTGTCCTTGGTGATCATCTGTTCTGGCTGAGTTGGTACTTGCTGTTTCTTCTTGATGCGACCTGTAGTGGTCCTACAGCCTCTCAGTGCCTCAGTTTCCTCCTCTGTCACCTGGATCTAAGAGCATTCTCTGCTTCTCTTACCCCTAGAATGTGTGAGAACTGAATTGGGCACCCTCAGAGCTTGATTAGGAGGCCCAGTGTTACAGATAAGAGTCATGACAGCCCAAAGTCTCAGCGCCCCCACCCCACTGTACTCAAAGCAAGCCAGAAGCTGACACTATTAGCACACCCACATGACAAATGTGGAGACTGAGACCCAGAGGGCTTCACAAATGCACCGAAGTCTTCCTGCCATGTTGACCTGACCCTGGCCTCACCTGAACTCCCTCTCTGTGCTGGAAACAGGAAGAAAAAGTCCCAGGACCCCCCAACATCTGGGGGAAGCAACCTGGAGCAGCCAGCCCTGAGGTAATCAGGGGCCTATGTACCCCACCCCAACTGGGAGAGAGCTTCCAGGGCCCAGCCAGGCAGCAGGTGACAGTGTCTGGCCCCATAAAGCGTTGGGTCAGGCAGGTGCTAATCCCTGCCTGCCTCTGCTAATGCAAAAATAAATGCCAGCTGTCGGCAGTCCTGGCCTCTATTTCGGTTGGGGTGTTGGCACAGACTCTGGCTCCACAGGAGGCAGGGCAGGCTGGGGGCAGTCTAGGGTGCCCCCCACTCTCTGTGATTAGGGGATATTTCAGATATTGGGGGGTTAGGAGGTCCTTGGGGGTTGAAGAAGGCTGAGGAGAACAGCCATGCCTCAGGAAGCATCCTGTGGCCACCAAGGTACCCAGCCCAGATGCAGGCTCAGCACTGCCTACATAAGGCACTTAAAACAATGGGGTGAAAGCATCTGCTATCTCACAAAAACCCCAAGGACAGGCAGGCATGGTTGGACTTCTGCCCGCTTCTCAATTCAGAAGCATTTTTTGCTTCTACTACCCATGGGGTGAGAATGCCCAGTTTTTTTCAGTTTGGGTGGGCTGGCAGGCTCTAGTAAGTTCAGTTCATTCCACGCTCTGTCATCTCCTGTCTAACCACATTGGGCAAATATATCCCACAACCACCCTCAGTTTCTTCATCAGTGTAATGGGCATAATAGCAGGACCTGCTTCAGAGGTGGATGTAAGGATTAGATAAAATAAAACACCTGGAACAGATCCCCATGTGGCTCCACAGATCACAGATTTCATTCTTGCTTGCCTGTTAACCCATGTTATTCCACCCCCAGCATACCTTCCTGTGCTTATGACCCTGGGAGGGAGGCAGGGCAGGGAAACTGAGGCAAAGAGGGGCAAGATGCCTTGGATTGCATGGGGATTAATTATCAGACACAATAGCTTTGCCTGACCCAGCTGTGTTCCTGGCAAGCAATGCTGTGTCTGCACTTGAACTCACTTGCTCACAATCCAGCAGATAAGCCTGCACACATCTACTGGGTGCATGTTGGCTCCAAGGACACAGAGGTGAATGGGTCATGCCAGCCCAGCCCTATTGGGTTGATTCAGCCTGCTGCATCAGGTGGGGAGGGCAGGCAAGCGTTTTTTAAAAAAAAAAACAGCAGCTACAGTTACCCAATAACCAGAGACTTATGGGGCTATAGGAATTCTAAGGGCTGTGGGCTGCTGAGGAAGAGGGGCTCTGTGACCTGGGCTTTGAGGGATGTGTAGGAGTCCACTAACAAAGAGGAGGTAGAAAAGAGTAGGCTTGAACCTGAAGGCTACAGGAGCCCCTGAAGGCTTTGGGGCAGTGTAAGGCCTCTGAATAAAGTGAAAGAGGCTAAGCTGGCAGAGTGGGAGGGCAGAAAATGTGAGAAGGCCTGGATTGGGAGTCAGGGAAGGAATGGTCAAGGCTAGATCAGTGATGGGAGGAATCTCTGTATTCCTCCTCAAGCTTTGAGCAGAGGGCAGACCTATGTGACTCTCCTGGGACAGTGGACAGGGTTTGATGCCTGGCCCCCTCCCCATATTCTCTTCTACCCTGAAGTAAACACAACTCACAGATGGGATGTGGTGCAGGGCAGGCAGGCCACCGTGGTCATCAGTGTCCACTGTCCCTCTTCCAGCAGTGCATGGGTCCCGGCAAGAGGAGGTCATTGACCACAAGCTTACTGACCGTGAGTGGGCAGAGGAGTGGAAGCACCTCAACAACGTGAGTGTCCTGGTGCAAGGCTGGGACCACTGGTGGTGGAGGCAGGGCTTAGTAACCCAGCACATGGGCGGTCCCAGAGCTGGGGGCAAGACAGACTCCTCTGCTTAGTGCCCATGCCTGCCCCACACCCATCTGGGCAGCCTGTTTCATCTGAGCCCTGAGCGAGATGCTGGGGAGGGGTCGGGAGGACGATCTTACCTTCCTGCATGCATGCTCTGTTATACCCTGTGTACACCACCCCTACCCAGGGAGCCCCAAGACATTGGGGGAGCGCAATCCAGATAGCCTCAGTGTAGAGCAGGGCTCTTGGAAGGCTGGGCACAAGGCAGGCAAGACTCCTGTCCAAACATGTCCCACAATAGTACTCTTCAGATCCTGACCTTCCCACCCTGCAGGGCATCTCCCAGGGGCGGGGGGATCGGGCAACCCTCACCACATTTCCTTCCTGGGAAAGGCCTGGTACAGGACATTGTCAGGAGCAGCACTGGCACTGTGTGCCTGCAGAGAATGGAGGAGATGCCCCTACCCTACAGTTCACAAGCTACACTTTCAGTTCCAGGGCTTATGGCACTGTATTTGGGGAACTCTAGCATGGGTACAAGGGGGGCATCTTGGCCCTGCCCTTAGCCCCACTCCCCTCCACCCCATTCCCTGCCCCTTACCACTCAGGCAGCTTCTCCAGCACTACAGATAGGTCTTCATGGGACCACCTGAACACCTGGTTCTTCCTCTGGGTAAACAGCCCAGAACCCCCAGGTTCCTGCTCAGCAGTCAGGAAGCTGACACGGGGTGGACCTCTCAGGAGTCTGAAGCAGGTCAGACAGAGACAGGAGCCAGTACCCACCTGTCCTGCTGCCGCCCCCACAGCTCCTGAACTGCATCATGGACATGGTAGAGAAGACAAGGCGCTCACTGACTGTCCTGCGCCGGTGCCAGGAGGCCGACCGTGAGGAGCTCAACCACTGGCTGCGGCGCTTCAGTGATGCCGAAGACCTGAAGAAGGGCTCCCCGCCCTCTGCACGCCCCCTTAGCAGCTCTGCAGAAGGGCCTCCGGCAGGTGGGTACCACTACGGGGTCCAGGGCCAGAGACCCAGTCCTGTGTGAGCCAGATCACCCCACAACGATGCCAGAAAACAGAAACTTAAACAGTGTCACCCAGAAAAGCACCAGATGCTATGAAGTCGACCCTGACTCATGGTAGCCCATGTGTGTCAGAATACTGTATCACTCTATGGGATTTTCAACGATTTTTTAGCAATAGACTGCCAAGCCTTTCTTCTGAGGCACTCTGGGTAGACTTGAACCTCCAACCTTTTGGCTTTTTGGTTTTTTTTTAATTTAATATAACTAAGTGAAAAATGTACATTCCCATATAAATTTACATGCCCACCTATATGCAGCTTCCACTGCTCTCCCTGCCCGGTGACAGCACACTATTCTTCTCTGCTCCATACATGTTTAATTCTCCCAACAGTCTCTTTTTCCCCTCCTCTCACCCACTCTCCTTCCTCCAACCAGAGGTCAGCAGGATGACATCCTATAGATGTATAGAACCATAAAGCGCATCCAATATATGGTCACTCTGCATCGCCAAGTCCAATCCATTCCTTTCCAAAGAGTGGACCTTCATTAGGTTTGTGGTCAAGGGCAGCATCAGGGCGAGGGGCCATGCTCCCAGGGGAACCCCGAAACCACTGGACCATCAATTGAGGTCTTTTAGTGGGGATCTCAGGGTACACCCCTTTTTATTCTTGTGTTGCCAGTGAGACTCAACGTAGTGAGTTCCATCGCGGCTATCACTTGTGGTTAATGTTTTATTGACATTTGCACCACCCAGTGGCACCTTCACAAGGAAAGAGACCTTGTTTTGCTTTACACAAAGACATCGCTTAACCCCTGGGAAGCTGACACTTGAGGGGCTGGGAGCCAGGGACTTAGAGCATGTGATAAAATGTGGAAAGCAAGACGGACTAACCATTTGCCCAGGCTGCCTGCCGAGTCACCAGTCCCAGGGCCCCAGGCCCCAGGGCTTTCTTCTTCCTGGTCACTAGTTATGGCCCTGCCCTCACCTCACCCCAGCTCCCAGGGAAGAACATTCTTACATTCTGCCCACCCCCCAGGCAGGGCTGGCATGAGAGGGCAGCCAGCCGATAACCACCTTGTGGGTGACACTTCCTCTGTTCCAGACGCCCACCGGGAGTTCATGCCAAGGACCCTCTCTGGGTACATGCCAGAGGAGATCTGGAGGAAGGCCGGTAAGTAGGGATGGCCCTGGAGGGAGGCTAGGGCCTAGACCACTCCTTGGGGAAAGCCCACCCAGCACCCAGCACCCAGTGCTGACACCCTGGTCCCCACAGAGGAGGCAGTGAACGAAGTGAAGCGGCAGGCCATGTCGGAGCTGCAGAAGGCCGTGTCAGATGCTGAACGGAAGGCCCACGAGCTCATCAGTACAGAGCGTGCCAAGATGGAGCGGGCCCTGGCTGAGGCTAAGCGGCAGGCCTCCGAGGACGCACTGACTGTGGTCAACCAGCAGGAGGACTCCAGTGAGGTAGGCTGCCCCCACTGCCCCTCCTTACTCCCCACCACAGTCCAGTCCCCAAGCCCAGTGAACCACTCACCCATAGACTGGTGAGCTGGCTGGTGGGTATCCGGATTAAGGTGTGGGAATAGGGTCTGGAGAGGCTAAGTGGGTAGCCAATGTTACAGCCTAGGAAGTGTAAAGCCCCCACCTCATCCATGGCCTCAGCCACCAGGCACCGGCCACACCTGCAAGGTCAGAGGGTAAGAGGATGGAGTTAGGGTTCTGATCCCCCTAACCATCTTCTCTGCTCTTCTTCACATTCAGAGCTGTTGGAACTGTGGGCGCAAGGCAAGCGAGACCTGCAGCGGCTGTAATGCTGCCCGCTATTGCGGCTCCTTCTGCCAGCACAAGGACTGGGAGAAGCACCACCACGTGTGTGGCCAGGGCCTGCAGGGTCCGGAGGCCTTGGGCACTGACCCTGTCCCCAGGCAGCCTGATGATGCCGCCACCAGCCTGGGACCCTCCCTGCCTATTGGCTCGACTAGCCCCAGTGAGGCGGGCTCTGCGGGGCCCTCCCGTCCCTGCTCCCCTGGCCCTCCTGGCCCACTGGATGCTGCACCGCGCTGACTACTCCCGAACCCTGACGCCTGGCCCCTGGACCCTGGGCCCTGCTGACCCTCCCAGCCTGCTGGGCGCCACGCCCCGCCCAGCCGGCCCCGTGGAGACCGACCGATGGAGTCACTGCTGCTACTGCTTCTCTCCAAAAGAAAACAGAACCAACAAAACTGCATCCAATGCAACCTCTTCAGCTACCTGACGACTCATTCGATGACCTCCTGACCACCTCTCTCTTTGTGAGCATCCTCAGAAGCCTCAGCTGGGCTTGGGACAGCAGAGCTGACACGAGCCCAGGAGGTCCCTCAGTGACCGGCCTCTCCTCTTTCTGGCTCTGTCTCTCCTTCTTCTTCTTCTTCTTCTTCTTCTTCTCTCTTTCTCTTTCTCTCTCTCAATTTGCTGTCTTTGTGAATTTGACATACTTTCTTTTTAATGAAAAAAATCCAATCGTTTGGTGGCTTATATTTTCAGCGAAGATTTTTTCGGTTTTCATTTTGTTCTATTGGCAAAAGAGCTATTCAGAAATGGACAGAGAAAACTGTGGGGTTTTTTTCCCCTCCCAATTAAAAAGGGAAAAATAGAACTGTTCTTTTCTAGCCAAAGACCTCAGCTCTGTATCGCCGAAAGTGCCGTGGGCACATGCGGACACAGCTAGGATGGCAGGAAAGATTTCAACTTCAGACTCAAGAAGCATTTTTGGTTTCGGTTTCTTTTTCTTTTTCTTTAATGTCAACTCTTTGGCTTTAAGTAAAAATCCAAAAAGATTTTTTTTAAGAAAGTAAAGGAAGCGTACTTGTAAACTACCTTGCTAGCTAGCCAGCCAAGGATACCGGACACACCTCTGCTCCAAAGGAAATCCAAAAAGCAAACGCAAGAAATCAAAATCCAAAATGGTTGGTCACTGCCAAAGTATTTTTTTTCACTGTTTTATTCCACTCTTCAGTTTGTTTGGATGTTGGTCTCTTTCTCTTGTTTTCATTTTTGGGGTGTTGGGATATTGGGATTTGAGGGGCACTTGCCCAACAAGAAGCAACTTTTTTTTCTTTCCCACTAAGCAGCTGCGCCTTTGCTGGGTGGAAATGGAGGGACAGGCAGAGGCTCATCCCTGCCATGTACCCATGGGCCCGGTCTGTGTGCATGCATGTCTGTGTGTGCACACATGTCTGTGTACACACCTTGTGTGCAACACATCTGTGCGCACATATATCCGTGCACGTGTCTGTGTGCACACATATCTTGTGTGCACAGGTGTCTGTGCATACATGTGTCTGTGTGTGCACAGCATGCAGCTGTGAGTCTTCGTGTGTGTAGGGGGAAGATACCTCTGTCTGTCCTCATGCCCTCTATGAATTCTCATCACATTTGATTTTTCCACGTGTGAAAAAGAAGTGCTAACGTGTTCTTCCCAGAGAGCACATGTTCCAAGATGAAACTGTGACAATCTTGTGGGTTGATTCTGGACTGCTTTCAAAGCGTGAGGAGATGGCACCTGTGCCTGTAACGACCATATCTGGTTGTTCCTCCTCTACCTCTCCCTCTGCCCTGCGCCACACCCCCAGCTCCAGCCTCGTCTCAGCCCTTAGACCCCAGTCATACCGCGACTACTCTCCTTTCTTCCAAACTTTTGCAGGGAAAAACAAAAAAATGTAAACAAAAGCAGCCCGCCCTCACCTCACCTGTGAAGACTCTTGGATCAGCTGTATATAGCCCTCGCATTCCTGTCCAGCTGCCCCCCAGATCTGCTTGCCTCTGGCCTGCGATCCAACAGGCTGATGTTTTCTCCCCAACTCGTCCCCTCTCACATTCACCCTCACCCCCACCACTCAATCCATCAGTGATTTCAAGGAGGAAGTAAAGGAGTAAGAGAGCTCCGCTTGTGCTCGGTGAAGAAGAAATAAGAGTGTCGGTGATCTCGCACATTCTTGCATCGCTGTCAAGAGCTCCAAGGACGAGAGTGCAATACGGAGAATGATCCCAGCTACTGAACTGGGGTTCCTGGAGGACCCCCGCCGAGAGGCAAGAAGTCAATGTTGTACGTTAATGTGAATGTATATAGTCTTTGCAGAGGTCCAAATAATGATATTCCTGGTGATGATGATAATAATAAAAAAATGTTTGCCAAATAAAAAATAATTAAGAGAAACCACGCAAGTATCTGACATGTAGGAGACAGATCTTCAGAGAAATTGGAACTATGGCCCTTAGTGAGCATGCCTGGTTGAGTGTTGCTAATTTCCAGAGTTGTAAACATTCATTCTTTGAGCATTAAAGGAAGGATTCAGTCGAGTGCCACAGATGAGGCCTGTCCCAAAACAAGCCTGGCAACTGAAACCTAACTCCAAAGGTTGCCATAGGTACATTTCACCCTCCAGAAGCTCCCAGGTCCCCTCCACCTTGCTCATCTCCCAAGGCAGTAGGTACCTCCAGCTCACCATGGTTTGCGTTTGTCAGTTTTGGAAAAGCAAGAGCCAGTTTGGGATTTATGTTCTGGATCAGAGAGTGGAAGTCTAGGGGTTGGTATTTCCAGTTTGCATGCATTGAACCTGTCACTGCCTCAGTCTTGGCTGCGTCCATGAACTGGACCAATTACCTCTCAGAGGTATACTCCTTTGACTCCATCCTCACCTCCATTCTCCCACCTAGCATCTTCATGTGTACCCCTGTACCCTTGAGGATCATGGGACAGTTGGTCACGTGGTTACAAAGACCTCAAGTGACCAGTTAGGGAGCTGGGTGCCATGTTTGTGGAAGAAAGTTGGAGTCATGTCTGCAGAGGGCATGGGCACCGAGGTTGTGCAGCCTATGGGATTGTGTGGTCAAAGAGGGTATGCAGCTAGTGGGATGTGTGGCCCGTGGGGTACACAGCCAGTGGGTTGCATACCTGTGGTGTGTCTGTGAACAACCCAGGCATTGCTGGAGGTCTGATGAGGCAGGCTGGGGTTGACATGGGCTGCTTCCTTGGTACCTCAAATCCCTGCTGGTCAGGAATTTGTGGGGGTGGGGCTAGCTCTCTGGAGAGGTATTAGCCTGAGCTGAGACTTTTACCTGAAAACATGCTTTTCAGCATGAAAACCTCTTTTCTTCACTTCTTTTCACTGGCTACCCCTCAGGGGCAAGCAGGGACACAGGAAGGTAATGTGGTTGGCCAACACAAAGGGACTGAGCCATAGGGCCAATGGTGTGACGTTCACTAGGAATATGATGTCCCCTGAGCCGACTCTGAAATGTCCAGTTTCCCAGAGTACTCCCTATTGGTACCAGGAAACCCACCCACTGGGGTCTTGCCCATAGAAAGGACCCTTGCTAGCCAATTTCTGCTAGTCACAGAAATTGAGGGATGGCAGCAAGCTGGAGAGATCTGCTGGGAAAAACCTAAGAACCAGAGATGGTAGGAAGGGAGTCCTGGTGTGTATGTATGTCAGGGAGTTCTGGGCAAGTGTTGTCAGAGAAAGCTGGGGAGCCCCACCACCCAGGGGACTTATGGAAGGCAGTGACATTTCCCCAGGTGGTTTTAAGACTTTTCTGTATATCACTGTGCTCAGCTCCTCCAGCCAAAGACTTTACAGGGCAGAACCAAACTCAACAGCTTTGGGGACGGGAGGTGGGTGAGCAGAGTTTTCATCTTGGGACTGTGATGCTGCCCACTGGCCCTCCCTACACTCTCCACCCATAGCCCCATCTAGGCTGCAAGTGTCTATCTCATTCCGTGTAGAGAGTCATCTAGACAAAAGGTTCTGGCAGGACTCCTGGATGGACTGGGGTGAGCAGCCTCTTCCTCCGTCTCCTGCCCTCTGCTTAGAGCACCACCCTGCCATCCACCAGCTAACAATCACTGACACAGAGACTGCTCTGTCCCCTCCCCACATGGCTACCACCAAGCAGCTGAACCAAAAGTTCTGTGGGGCCCCACTGCTCACAGAAATCCCAAACCAAACGGCAGCTTCAACTCTCTGAGACCAAAGCTGAGATGGAACACCTGAGAGAGGCAGGGATGAAAGACAGCTTCTGAGGACCCCCCAGCCCAGCAGACAAGCCCTTAGGTAGACAGATGGGCAGAAGGGTGGGCACGACCCCTTTGCTCTTCCCAGCCCCTTCCCGTCTCCTCATGGCCCTTTCTGCTTTAGCTGCAGGCTGGCCTTTCTTAAGGGAGGTGTCCCACCCTTAGACATGTTTTGGATGTTTTCGGTTGAAACTTCTCATGGGGTCTGGGAGAACTGGCCACCTGCCCAGGTGAGAACCTCCAGGCCTTTCCTACAACAGGGACTAAAGCAGGGACAAGTGTACCCATTACACACATGGATGCAGCTCATTAAGATTAAAGAGGGGAGGCTTGGGTATCCCCAAGTGGCCAAGTACAAAGCTGCAAAAGGCCTCTAAGGGCCCAGGAGAAACAGGCCATGAGGACAGCAGGAGCCACTTCTCTGGAAGAGAGAGGTTCTGTGACAGATGAAGATAGGCAGGAAGGCCTGGACTTAATTGGTTTTGCTTTCATCCCAACAACATGGTGGAAAGAGATCAGAACTGGCCCTAATTTTCTCCTATTTGCCAACTTTTCCAAACAGATACTCAAGCTGACACCAAAGCCCCATCTCTAGCATCCACCCAGCTTTCCTGTCTCCACCTGTGTCTGCCATCTCAGCCTACCCATAAATATTTGTTCATTTTTTTCTTTGATCACTTCATCTTCCTAACCCATACACCCATCCATCCATCCAACTGTTCACACGTACACCCATTCATCCATCCATCATCCATCCATCCACCCACTCATCCATCCTTCCCTGTTCATCGTCTATCCTTCCATCACTCCCAGCTGTCACTTCACCCTATCCTCATTCATTCATCTTTTCACCCATCCACCTGCCCATTTACCACCCATCCTTTACCTGCCCATCCACCACCCATCCTTCTACCTGCCCATCCATTTTCCCAGTCAGCTGTCCTCCACTCTGATCCATGCACCCATCTCTCCCTGCATCCATTCTCATCCCCATCTCCATCGTTGCCAGTGTCCTCAGTGAACCAGAGGCATGAGGGCAATCTGGAAGCTCCTATAGCCTCAGCTGCTTCCTGCCTTGAGCCAACCATGACTCTACTGAGGACCCTTCCTGTGGGGCAGCCCCATCCTGTGCCCCAGTTCTGGTCCAAACATCTCCAGGGGTAGAGATGGTTCTACTGCAGGCAGTGTGGGCAGCTTGACCCAATAGCCCAGTAACAGCCTGGCCAACGAGTGCCAGAAACCACCGTGCAACATCCTGTATACCTGCCTCTGGCTCTGAGCAGCTGTCGGCATAGTGAGCACATCCCCTGGTTAGAGTGAACTTGCAGGCACTCCCTTCTTGTCTCAAATGGTCACCTCTCCAGGTATCCCAGGAAGGGAGGGAAGGTGGTGGGGACAGAAGCCACTGATCTCTGGCACCCAGACCTGCTGCCCGCTCTTCACTGAGGAGTGCTCCTTGTCAGTCTCATTTCAGTCTCACCTCGTCCTCGTCTCTGAGGTCCCAGGTGATTGGAGGTATACACTACACTTCTGAAATAGGGTCCATCCAGGAACAGAATTCTGCTCAGGCTGAACTGGGCTGAAGGTGTAGGTGGTCTCAGGACCCCCAAAGGCCCAGCCACAGGCTCCCTGAAGCAACCCTCCCCTCAAACCAGGCCTCCTGTGCACCCACACCACCCTCCACACTGCAGGGGTGTTGCTCTGAAACAATGCTGGCAGTAGGGCACCGTCTTGGCTACATGCACATGGGCAGAAAAGGAGAGGGAAAGGAGAGAGCGAAGGGCAGAAGAGCTGGCCTCCTGGGGTCCGTCTGCCCCTCTGGGCACCTCCCTGGGGAGCTGGTTGACTGTGACACCTACACTGTTACCCCAAAGTTCTAGAAAACTCCATTTTGCATACGGTGTGTTTCTTTCATTGACTTGAAGCTGGCCCAGGCATACCTTCCCAAAGAGCTCTCACTGCAGTAAATCAGTACTGGATGTGTGCTGGAGCCTGTTTTCTAACTACCCCAATGAAGGCATCAGCATCCCTTGCTCCCCACCTGGACAAGGAGGCCCCAGCCAGGCAGCCTCCAGCTCACCCACTGCTGTCCTTCTCAGCCATGGGCTTGGGCCAGTGGGAACTGGGCCAGAGGCCTGTGCGGAAAGGGAGAGCATTTATTTTCCAGTTCTGCTTCTTTTTATTTCCCCCAAAGGAGTTGAACCAAGATGTTGGGTTGTGTTCCTGTAAACGTAGTTTTGAAACACAAAGCCCACGCCCACACTGTTCTCCTCCCCTACTTGGGCACTGGGTGGGGACTGTGGCATGTCCCCATCATGTCCCCCTCTGGTGTTCCGTCTTGTGACCTGTGGATGCTATAAAACATGATGTTCAGGTTGCATCGGTTTACCCTGTATCTGTGTAATAAAGCGAACTTGACCATCATGTGGTTCTGTTTCTCCTTGGCTTCCTGGCGCCTCATTGTAGACCCTTACCCACATTTGAGAGACTAGTCCCTGCCCTTGTGGGGTTTGTGCAGCAGGGAGATGGATAGCAGGTAGACAGGCAGACCTGGGACACTGCATCAGGGTATGGGGGCAGATGCCTCCTCCTGTGATTCCTGGCTGTTGGGGGACCTCCAAGGTTGTGCCCTTGGAGGTAATGACACCTCTGAGCCCAGAGAGGCTGTGCTGACCACAAGGGGTCTGAGTGTATCTGCTGGCTCCAGGAGGTGATGGTACCTCATCCCACCAGACCTCACACCGTGAGAGTGCAGATGGGTGGGAGGGACGCCTTGTCCACTAAGGAGCCATGGTGTGGCTGTCAGGGTGACGAGGAGCAGGGAAAGGCTGTACAGAACCAGATGTGGGACTTTGAGCTCCCTGTGACAGAGCAGGAGGAAAGGACTGTTATTAATACCCTGCCCAGGCTTGGAACACGATGCCTTTTGAAGGCATCATTTGAAAGACTAGGGGGTGACAAGCCTGTCCCCATACCAGGTGCTGGGTGAAACCCCAGCTGGGCTTGCATGTCAGCAGACTCAGGATAGACAGGGCATGATGCCGTGTTTCCATTGCAGAAGCTGGGAGTCGGGGCCGGGGAGCTGGGCCCGAAGCCATCAGCCCAGTAAGTCTGACATGGACAGTGGCTATCATAAGCTCATCTAATCAACCTCAGCTAAGGCCCTGTTCTCAGTGCAGGTAGACAGTCACTGGCTTTGCTCTTAAGGCACTTCTGGTTGGCTAGGGGTGCCCCAGGGGTGAGTAACTTACCGGAGCAGATCCAGGCACCAAGGTCAATATCAAGGGAGGAGAAGCAATCCAGGCAGGCTGCCCAGAAACAGCAGCACAGACCACAATGGGGACTGGGTTCCTGGAGTTGTGCTCACATAACACAGGTGGGTAAGCTGAGGGGAACACTGCAACCAGAAGGCCCATGAAGGAAAGGCATGGAGGTAGGGATGCCACAAGTAGACTGAAATCTCACCTTTTCCTGGCTATTTGGGGCAGCCCTGCAAGCCCCTTCTTCATGGGCCCAGAGGGCAAGGGTGCAGCACCTTTCAAGACGGCTTCTCTGGACCCCAGAGCAGCTCATTTGGCATCCTTGTTCCTAGAAGAGTGTTAGGGGCCTGAGGCTTCCTCATGGCCCCTGCCACCCGCACGTCACTGCCTAACGTCAACTGTACAGGCAGAAGAGTTTCTCCCCACCATCCAGGACCCACCTGTCTCATCCCCACATGTTCAGTCCCCAGATGGGAGAAAGATGACTGGCCTAGCTTCCAGGTTATGGGAGACAGTTCCAACAGGGGTATTCCTCTCGTCTCTCTGTTCACCCATTTCCAAATTCCCAGGGAAGAATCTCCAACTGAACCAACTGACAATGGCCGAGAGGGGTGACTCACAGAGCAGAAACTGCTCAGAAGTGCAGTTTGGAAGAGGGCCCTGTTCCCTAAAAGGCAAAGATTATTGGCTGGTGGACAAATGTACCAGAAAGGGTCCCCTGTGAGCAGACATGAGTCAAAACTTTGGTACCATGACCCACACAGCAGAGCCTAGAGGTGGGGTGCTGGCTTCTCTGTCTAGCTAGAGGGACAGCCAAGAAGACTGAGCTATACATACTGAAGCTGGACCCTCTGCTAGAGCACATGTTTACATGCAGGTGGAAGGGTGAAGGTGAAACAGACACAGAAAGATGGGTCAGGAGAAGATGACCATCAGGGAAGACACAAAGGAGCAGCAAGCCTGGGCAGTACTGGGGAGGGAGGACTTTGTCTTGAGGCTCCCAAATACCCACAGCTGATTTGCACATAACTCCACCCTTAGCAACACATCCCTCAGGCTCCCCAACAAGCCCCCTGAGGACCCAACAGAGGATGACAGCTTGACTTAAGGGGTTCCCAACTCAGAGCTGGTCTGGGTAGGGTGGGGAGGGCATGGGGCACAGTAGGGGCTCAAGATGGGTCAACAGAAGTTGCTGGTCTTGACTCTAGGCCGGGTGTCAAGCCCTGGGACAGCCCACAGAGGTCCTGTAATTGCATCTGAACCCTCAGTGCACACACCGCTCACCCTCACCTCTGTCCACCCAATCCATCAAAGCCCATTCTTTGGAAGCCCACGTGCCAGTAACCATGCTCCTGCTCTTGCTCCTAGGCACTCAAATAACTTGTCCCAGTCTGGTGCCAATGACCCCAGGTGGGCTTTCTGAGCCCTCAAGAGTTCCTGAGAGCACTGCACTCTCTCGCACCCCACTTTCTCAAGCCCCACTTAGTCCCATCACAGTAACCTGGAGGAGCTTGCTTGGGTAAGGAAAGGGGAAGCCAGGGGCAGACCTTCAACCCCTCAGGACCAAGAAGCCAGGTTGGAGCCCCATCTCCCAGTCCCAGGGGGAAGGAGTTTAATGACTTAAGTGGAAACAACTGGCCTGGGAGGGCTTAAGATTCTAGAGGCCCAACAGGTGCCACCAAGCAGTGGAGCTGAGCAACACAAAGGCTTCGCACAGACCCTCCTTCTCCTCCTGCCTGCTCATGTGGCCCTTCCCTAGAAGCTCTCTCTTCCCACCCCCCACCAAAGCCTGGCTCCAGAGAGCTGCCTTGGACCCTGAGGCCCAGGGCTGGGGAGCCTGGAGTGGGACTGGGAAGTCCCCTCTAGGGCCAAGGCAAGGAGAGGAAAGGGAGAAGAAAGAAATAAAGAAAGAAGATGATGAAGATGAAAGCTTCCCTCTTTCTATCTTAGAGAGGAACCACCTCACCGACTACCCAGTACCTGACCAGGTAACAACTGACTTGGACCACATAAAATGCCCTGCCAGGGCCCCCCTGCTCTGGAGCCCCAGCCCCACCCTTGGGGTGGAGGAAAGATGGTACAGCTCTAGCTTAAGATGGGAAGTCACTCAATGCCCACCTCCTCCTGCAGGGAATCCTAGCCCTACCTCCCCCAGCTTAGAGGGGTAGGTTGGATCTCTGACCTGGGTGCCTTCCCAGTAGGGGTTCAACTAGAAACTATAGAGTCCTCTCTGCAGGTCTGAGTCCATCCTCAGCATGGTGGGCAATGGGGGAGGGGTGGAGCTCAGGAAGGACAGCCTGCGTTTTCCCTTCTCCCTCACCTGGGTAGGCTTTGGAAGAGGTGAGGCCTGACCCTGAGGGACTGGGGACACTTGGGACAGGCCAAGTGGGACTGTCCTTTGCAAGGCTGACCAGTCACACTCCCAGCCTTGGCCATGATGAGTTGGGCACTCTGCAGGGTTGGGCACAGCCTTGGCAGAGTTGGAGGTCAAGAGCTAGCTGCACCACTCTTCTCAGCTGGGGCCTCAGTAGGGTCAAGAGCTTGGGTGCTGTGTTGCCAGGAGCTAGAGGCCATCAAACTGAAGCTGTGGGCCTTGGAGCAGGCTGGGGAGCCACCAGGGCCACCTGTCATGCAGGATGCTGCCCCAGGAGAGAAGGGCGTGGGAGCCATGCCGGGAGACGGACTGCTGAGTCCCACTGAGACAGGTAAGAATCACTAGCTTCCCTTCTTGCTTCTGACCCTGGCGGGAGCAGGACTCCCACATCTCCAGGGAACAAGCCAGCTTCAGGCTGCCCTAGGGTACTGTGAGCAGGATACCCAGTGGGTAAAGTGCCTGGGCACCTATGGTCTCCAGGAGGCCCAGGCCTGGCCTGGGGTGTTCTGGAGTAGCCCTGAGGTATGGTTCCCCAGAAGGCCAGTGCCTTCCCAGTGGGGTGAGGAACACTCCCAGGACCTGCCCTGAGGTTCCCCTCCTCACAGGTCTCCCCTTCCTTGAGAGTCCACAGGAGAAGGTGGAGGCTGACCACAGATCCATCTACGTGGGCAACGTGAGTGGGGCACAAGGTGGTCAGTCCTTTAAATGGCTTTCTCTGTCTACTCCTGCCAGGCTGGGCAACCCCACCAGGGACCTCTGTAAAACAGTATGGACCTTCTTCTAGCTGCTGGGATGGGTATAGTGGCTGTAGCCCTGAACGCCCCCAAGATGGAGGGCTTGAGAGCCAAGTGGGAGAGGCAGGTCTGATGGGTGGGGTTGATTGCCCCCTCAAAGCCTTCTGATCCTCAACACAAGCTGCAACTGAGGATTTCCATGTGAAATACCCTTGTTGCTTTAAGTGATGTCTATTGACACCTCTGAAAAGCCACACACAGACTGCTTGGCGGAGTGCTCGTACAGCTCTTGGGGTTTCCATGGGGATCCACTGCCTCTGGGGGTCTTGGCCACTGTCCTGCCTATCTTGGTTCCCTCCAACCCTCTCTACCTCCAGGCCTGGAGGTGCCTGAGAAAGGGTGGGATTGAAAGGAGCAGCCCCTCCCTCTCCCCAGAAGGGCCCAGGTATTAACACCTGTGTGCAGGTGGACTATGGGGCCACAGCTGAGGAGCTCGAGGCCTACTTCAATCCCTGTGGGGAGATCCATCGAGTCACCATCCTGTGTGACAAGTTTTCCGGACACCCCAAGGGGTCAGTAGCGGATACAGGATGAGTGGCTGGGCAGTGTGGGGAGCAGGCTTGGGGTCTGGTTTAGGGCCAAGATGCCCTTTGGGCAGCCCCTCACTTTGTCCCCTTTCCCCTAACCCCCCACCCCACTCCAGATATGCCTACATAGAGTTTGCTGCCATGAGCTCAGTTCAGGCTGCTGTCAAACTGGATGAGAGCATCTTCAGGGACCGAGTCATCAAGGTGTGTGTCCCTGCAGCTCCAGAAGTACCCCGCCTCTGGGCTCAAGCCTTAGGCTGCAGAGCTGGGGTGGGAGAGCCTACCCTGCTCCACATAAGTTAACTCATGAGTCCCCTGAGAAACGCAGGGAAGGTGTGTGCACTAATCTGAGGATGTGTGGCCGTCCCTGCTCACCCCTGTACGTGCTCTGCAGTGTCCCCAGATGGTTGGAAAACCTCAGGCATGGGTTCCCCTCCCAAGCTGGGTCCCTACATGGAGAAGACAGTAACAATGAAGTGGGCTATTAGTACACATGACCGTGACTGTGTCCTGGTTGCATGCAGGTGATGGTAAACAGATAGGGCTGTCTCTTCACTCCTATGTAGACCTGAGTGGTGGTCATGGGAAGTTCAGGGCACACTCTAGAGTCCAGCTTGGCCAGCCCCATGGCCTGGACAGATGCAGTCTGAGTATCTAGGTTGAGCCTATTACCATGGTTCAGAGGAAGGGGCTTCAGTCTGCAGCCATGGCTGCTCAATGTATGATGCCTTGTCCAGTGGGGTCTGGACAACGTGGGTGACAGCTGGCTCAGTCACCAACTTATTGGCTGTAGACCTGCCCTGATCTGAGGTGTCCACGAGGGTATCTGCAGGGCCAATACTGAGAGGGTAGTAAAGTTAGGGTGTGTGACACTGAAGGCCTGACCCCAGACTCAGGGTGTGCAGGTAGGGTCTGTGCCAGGGCTTTGAACTTGTTCATTCCAGTTTGAACCCCTGCAGAGAATTTCCATTCCAGATATCCTGAATCAAAATCTACATTTTAACAAGATCCCCAGGTGATTCTTAGGTATAATAACTTTTGAGAACCACTGTTCTATTAGTGGTTCACAGAATTAGTTCCTAATAAGCAGCACTGGCACTACCTGGGAACTTGGTAGAAACGAAAATTCTTGGCAGTGTGTGAAGCCTTGGTCTGTGCACAAGGAACCAAACAAAGACTTCCCGGAGGCAGTCCTGACCCTGGGATCCAGGCAGGGTTGGCTCTAGGCTGCCTGGCAGGGAGGAAGAGGGGTAAGAACAGGGAGCAATGTGTGAGTCCCCCTTGGCCTGATTCAGCCTTCTGTCCTAGGTACAGCCCAAAAGGACTAACTTTCCAGGGATCAGCTCCACAGACCGAGGGGGCCTACGGGGACACCTAAGCACCAGAGGGGGTGCCTGCCACCGCAGTAGCCTCCAGGGTGGGCCTAGATTCAGACCCCGAGGGCCGAACCGGTGAGTGGGGTTGGGCTACTCAGCAGGGGCCTAGACCTGGGTGGAAGTTTCCGTGAGTTTGACCCTTTGGGCCTTCGGGGCTGCTCAGTTCTCTGCAGCAGACGGGGCCTTGGCCACTGAAGCTCTGGTTCAGCATCTGTCATCCCAAACAGGGCACCTGGCGAAGGACGCAGGTCTGGGGTGCTGCATCAGCTCATGAAGTTTTTTTGCAATAATCTGCCCAGAGAGCCACTTTCTCCCTATTCCCCCAAAAGCCCGTTACAGCTGGCTACGCCCCTGCCTGCAACCAGCATCTGACATGCCCTTTATGGCCCTGGAGTGTCTGCCTGAAAGTTCTGATAGTGCTGTTTTCTCTGTGCAGGGGCCGTGGAAGATTCTCCCCATGGTTCTCACCCTACTGACTGGGAGGACTGGACTTGCCAAGCAAGGCTGGTGGATAGGCAAACAGCTCACCACAGGAGGGACCACTTATTCTGGACAGGCTAGGGGCTTGGTGGGTCTGGGGAGTTGCAACGGTATAGAAGTAGATGAGGGAGGCTGGGGCTGCCCAAGAACTGCTGTCCCATAATTGGGGTGGGAGAGCCACTTCCAAAAGCCACCTATGGTCTACAGCTGGGCCACACAGACCATGGTACAGCAGGGGCCTGACAGGGAATGCCATGCTGTACCTCAGCTGACAGCACAGAGCAAGCTTGGGGCACTTAAGGGCTGGGACTCTTCAACTCATTTTAAAGAAAACAGAAGTATGTGTTGTCTTAATATTAGAGCATAAATTAAATTTGAATAATTTTAAAAGCATGTGACACTATGTCTGCCTTTTATCCTGATCTTGGACATGCAGTCACTGTCCTCCTCAGGTACAGACTCCACAAGACAGAGGTACCAGGGGGTACAGCCATGGGTCAGGGTGAACTGAGGCCTAACCACCTGACCACTGACAGTCAATGGCTGGGGCTGGAGCCACAAACAGGTCTCAGTTAGCTGGAACAGCAGCAGGGTCTGCTGGCCTCCCGGTCCACACATTCCACCATCCCGTGTTGAAGACAAGCTGTCCTCATCCTCCCCCAGGTGAAAGTTTGTCCTAGTGCAAGCAGTTTTGATTCTGTGTCAATAACTATTAATGATATCTTGCTGTCAGGGTTATTCTGGAGCAACCCTCCTCATTATTATGAATTCCCCACATTCTGGATGGGGCTGCGCCACATGTCACCTCACAGGCATCTGGAACACCATTGACGATGCTGGGCCCAGAGTCACTTGGCCCTCCCTCTACCACGGGGCTATAACAGCCACTCTCTGGGAGTGGGGTACACCCTACTTATTCCTCATCCACATTCGTCTGATGGCCTCACATAGCTAGATTAACCTACTCTTATGACTTTGGGTCAGTATCAGCCCTTGTGGTGGAATGAACAAAATGCATCCACACCCTGACTCCTGGAACCTGCAAATGTGGCCTTACTAAGAACAAGGGTCTTTGTAAACATTACTAAGAGTGTCAAGATGAGATCATCCTGGATGACCCAGGTGGGCCCTAAATCCAATGACAAATATCCTTATAAGAGACACAGAGATGGACACACAAAAGAAAAGGGCACATGACAGAGACAGAGACTAGGGTAATATGGCCACAAACCCAAGAATGCCAGGAGACAAGCTAGAAGACGCCAGGAGTGGCTTCTTGTGTGCATGGACCCCAGGTGCCCATTGCAGAGTGCTACTGGGAGATGCCCAAATTGGACAGGAAGCACAGAACTAGAATACAGGTTGACTAACCCCAACATCCTTGTACTCTCAATTACAGCTGTACTCTCAATTACAGCTGTACTCTCAATTACAGGGCCAGCTGGACTCGTGGATGAGGCTTTTGGTACAGAGTGAGGAAACACAGTTATACCAGCTGATCCTCACATTTAAGCCCAAAGTAGCTCATCTAGGGGTTGGGAGCACGGCTACAGCAACCCAGCTTTTAGCCTCTGTCTTGAGCTTGAGTCCCTACATGTAGGCAGGATGGGGTCACTCAGTGCTTCCCAACTGTGTACAGTGAGGTGCTCAGGAAGCAGATGGTAGCATGCCAGAAGGACCACCCAGTCACAGGGCTCCAGGCACAGCGTAGCCTATGTGGAAGGGCTGAGGCAACTGGGGCCAGGTGCAGATGAGCCCTCAGATGTCGGAAAAGGCCAGCCTCACCTGGAGTGGAACGGGGCCTGGCCAGCTGCAAACTCCCATAGCTGCCCCCAACCACCCCACCAGCATCTGGATCAATCGCCTCACCAGGGCCTATGCTTCCGTGGTCACAGCTCCAGACATCTGTAACCCTCTTGTGGGGTCTGTCTCCCGCGACTTAAGGAGACAGTGGCTTCCAGCTGTGTGTACCTTCAGCCTCTGTCCTCATCCCTCTGCTGACATACGCAACAGAAAAACTCCAAGTATAACTTTGCACAACCTTTAGTAATCCCCATGCAGAGGTTTCAGCCCAGCTGCAGGTGCATAATGCTTGGGAGAGGCTAGGGGTGGCATATACACATCTCATAATACAGTATATACAGATGTATTGAGCAGCAGCGAGGCCTTGCTCAGCAGACCTGGATCATCATGGATGTCACCATGTTGTCAAAGGCCCTGCAAGGAGGAACAGACAGTCAGAGGAGACTGGACCCTTCCGTGACACATTCATGGTCAATCTGTGCTTACTTCAGGGCTATGTCTCAACAGTCAAGGTTAATGTGAAAGACTGAGTTAGCAGAGGAGGTCAATGACAGGAGAATGTTTCCTCCCTGAGAGGACTCCACTTTGGTCTGTGAAGGTGTCCAGTTACCTACTGGCTGTACCTGAGACACCAAGTGGGAGGCTTTGCCCCCTTACAGCCCCATGCCACCCCCAGATGCCTTTCTGTCTGACTTATGCCCACCTTGAGTGAATGCGGTCCCCAGGGTTGTAGAATGGGTTGCACATGACATCTGTGTAGGAATTATGCAGCTTCCGGAACATCTGATAAGAGACCCAACAATGCTCTTAATTCACACGTACACACTTCTCAGCACCTAAAACAGTTAGAAAGAAGGAAGGCAAGAAAACACACCAGGTACAGCCATGCCCGGTGGGCAGCAAGACCCACCCAGTTCAAACCTGGGGAGCCGACTCCCTCCAGACTCTGTCTGTGCACCTGCAACACCTCATCCCTCTGAATCAGTCCTGGTCTGGAGTTTTAACCACAAAACTGGCAGTTATCACAGACAGAAAGACCCCTGCTGAAGGCCTTCCCACCCAGCACTCACGCTGCGGATCTCATTGTCCCGCAGTGCTGTGTTGGAGGCATCTACCACCATCACAAACTTCACCTTGGAGTTGGTCACGTAGCCATACCTGAGCATCTAGTTAAGGAACATGCTTTAGACACAGGAACTGCTGGGACAGCAAAGGAAGCACACAGCAACTACGTGTGTACGGTGTGCACAAAGAGGCCCATTTGTTCAGGCGCCCCCATGGCACTATGGCAAACCACATTGGAAAAAATGTAATAACCTTGAAATCACAGAAAGTGCCACAGGCTGGCCACACAAGCCATGTGGTGTGGTCCTGGACATTATCTGGAGCAAGCAGCAAGTCCTTGTTCAAACCGGGACTCCCTGGATCCTCACTCTGTCTGTGTACCCAGAATGCCTCACCTCTTCTGAATTGGTCCTGGTCTCAAAGTTTTAACTACAAAGCCAGTGGTTTCACAAATAAACTCCTGTTTAAGGTCTGCCAAACTCTAAAGACTATTTTATCTTGTAAACCAGCAGCTTCCAAAATTCAAAAACCTACTGTGAATTTCCTGGGTCTCAGGGACTGGTGAGATGACAGTCGACGGTAGGGAAGCACTTAATGATAGAGATAAATTACATAGTTCTCCCTTACTCAAAGGTAGAAGCCCCACCAAAAAAGCTCAGAAAAAAATCCTTGCAGGAAAGTAACAGGAACCCCTACTTCCTCTAAGAATCAGTTTAAGGGATGCAAGTATACTGTCAAATTCTCCAAATATTTCAAGTCTCAGTCTTCCCAAATTATATTCCAATTAAGATAAAAGACTATAAGGTCTTAATTAGTCTCAAATTGTCCTAATTCTCTGGTTAGCTGAAAATTCTCATTTTTCCCCCAAGGGATGTGTGAAAAGCATTTCAAGGTTATCTAAGTTAAAAACCCACCCTGTAACTGTAGGCAGAGCCCAGACGTAAAGACCTGTAGTAAGAGCACTGCCGCATGGGCCTCCCCCGCCCTGGCAGACATGAGAGGATACACCTTGTGGTCCTCAGTGGGGTAGAGCAGGCCCAGGTAGAGTTCCCTCTGGTCAACAAGGGCCTTCCCCAGTGCCGAGATCTTCTCGTCCACCACATCGAGCGACGTGTGCACCATGTAGTGGAACTTCAGCTCATTCTCAGTGGGTACACTGCGAATGTAGAGGGGATAATTCTGCAAGAAACAATGAGGGCTGCTGAGGTCCCAAAAATCTACTCTCTGTGACGGAATGATGATGAGGACAAGCAAATGAAACCATCAGTGGCGTGCCTGTCTCTTGGAATGAGCACAGGTATACCCTTACTGTCTCTGAAATTGCTGCCTAAGTCACCAGGTTGCTATGGGTGTCTGCTTCAAGAGCCCAGATTTAATCTCAAGCTGACTCCAAGAAACGGGTCTGTGTTCAGCCCCAGAACTAAGCCACCACCCTGCACCTCTGGCACTTCACGTTTCTGGAGTCCACTCTGCCTCAACCCCCCTCTTGCATCATGTGGACTTCAGCCCTAGCAGGTACCTCCCAGCACTATAAACTTCTGCAGTTCCCCAACATTCACTGCCAAGTGCATCACCTTTGCAAGCACACCCAGCACACCCTTTATTAACCCCCTCAGGTTTCAGCCAGAGTCAGTATCATCACAACCCTTCACAGCCTGTCTGCTGAGCACCAGGCTCTACAGATAACAGGACACCACACCTTAACGGGGCTTACAGTCTGGTGAAGGATAGATACATCAATGAATTGTAAACAATGACAGGCAGACCACATGCTTGCAAGGAAGCCACCAGGTGGCTGTGTGAGCAGTGACAGTTCGGGGGAGCCCCAGCTGAGTCCTATGGAAGACCTTGAGTCGGCCGCCCTTCTCAGTTTACTAAACACATAGCCTTCGAGTCAGTTCCAACTTATAGCGACCCAATACGACAGAGGAAAACTGTCCCGTAGTGCTTCCACGTCTGTAATCTTGATGGAAGCAGACTGCCATATCTTTCTCAGAGAACCTGCTGGGTGGTTTCAAATTGCTGACCTTCAGGTTCGAAGGTCTGAAGCCAGGCACTTCACCACCAGGGCTCCTCTGCTCAGCCTGAGATTCAGAAAAAGCTTTCTAGGGGAAACGAAGTGTGTGTTAGCCAGTGAAGAGAGTGGGGCTGGATTAGCGGTGTCAGTCTGGAGAGGAGGAAAGAGGCCTACAGCAGGTCTTTTACATGGGATCCTGTAAAACCAGTGAAGGAATTGTAGGCAGGAGTGGGGTGCACTCTGCTGTGTTTGAACAACTGCAGTGTGTAGAAGGACTGGCAAGAAGGGTGGCAGCGGGTGATCAGGCTGGAGCAGTCCGTATGATGGTTGGGATAGGGACAAGCTGAAAGCCAGACGCGTGTTCGGCAGCAAGCGTTAACCGAACTCGCCGACGGATGGGTGGGGGGGCAGCGGGCGTTAAGGCCGCGGCTGGGCTCCCACACAAGTACTCAGGAGAAGACTGAGGAGTCCTGGGGCCCGCAGGGCTCCCGAGGAGGGCAGTCCGGAGCTGAGGAGAGTGCCCGGGGCATGCTGGGCCGCACCTCTCCGGGAACGCCCTCGGAACTCCTGCGCTCCGTGACAGCCTCCTCGGGCTCGTTTCTTAAGGAGTCTTGCAGAGCCACGGAAGGAGGAAGACGACAGAGAAACGAGGAAAAAGCAGGGCTTGGAGCCCTGACACTCTCACTTGGGCACTCCACCACTGGCCCCGGTGAGGGGTGAGAAGCAGGAGAGAGACGCAGGCCCCCCAGCCCTGCCCGGCCGTACGCACCTCCTTAGCGATCACAGCGATGCACACCGCCATCTTGGGAGGCCCGGCGGCCCTGCACGCTGCGTGACCCCGCCCATCAGTTGAGTGATGTCCAGGCCCCGCCCCACCTGTCACTTACTCGTCACAGGCACCGCCCTTCTGTCACGTGGCAGGCCCAGCCCCGGCTCTCCCCGCCCTGGCTCCGCCCCGTCCGTCACGCAGCCCTTCCGGAAGAGCGGCTGTTGAGCTCCTTTGCTTCCAGTTTCCCGGCTTCTTATCCCTGGGCACGGTTGCTATGGCGGCGGTTGCCGAGGTGACATGGTGGTGGAAGCTGCTGCTGCTGCTGCTGTTGCTGCTGAGCGCCGCGAGGCTGAGGACCATGGGCGCCCCGCAGCCCCCCAACATCGTGCTCATGCTCATGGATGACGTGAGTCTGGGCGATGGGCAGCGGGGGCCAAGGTGAGGGGTGTAGGCCAGGCCTCCGGATGCAACCATGCCACCACTCCGTGTTTCAGGAAGGGTCTTTGGAAACCCTGGAGGTGTAAAGGTTAAATGCTACATCAAATCTACCAGGCGCTCCTTGGAAACTCTATGGAGCAGTTCTACTCTGTCCTATAGGGTCGCTATGAGTCGAAATCAATTCAGCGACGATGGGGGAGCCTTACTGTCTTGACTCCTGTCCCGTCCTCTCTGAGAGACTGAGACTAACTGCCCTCCAGCACTCATCTCATGTTGCAGCGTTCTTGAGGGTAAGGAAAGGCCACTCTAGCTGTAATCTGCTCCATCGCACCCCTGGCCACCTCGATCCCAGTGCTCTGGGTTGGCAGGGCCAGGGCAGGAAGGGATGCAGAGCTGACCAAGTCCCGGGGCCTGGCCTGCATCCAAGACCTGTGGCTTACCTGATCGCCATGTTACCTGGATTAGCCACACTCCAGCCCCTTGAGGACTTTGATCAAAGGTCACGTCTTCCTGAAGCAGGGAGGATCGGCCGTTGCCTGTCCAGCACAAGTGCAGCTGGGTCTCCCACAAGAGGGATTGAAAAGTCACCTGCAGGAAATGGCAGTAACTTTATTTGTTCCTCTTCCCAAGGGCTTATCGCCTCCGAGTGAAAACACAGAAGCAGTCAGAGGAGAGAACTCTTAATACACTAAATTAAGTTTTTCCCCCTCAGAACTATCACCATCCCCCATTCCTGTATCTCAGAATGTGCACTGGACCTAAACAAGCCATATCCAAATGAGAATGAGTGGCTACAAGGCATTTATGTGTCTGTGAAGGCTGTCCTATCTGCTCTGCTGGATAAATCAGAAGAAATGACTCGTCTCTCATGTGCTTGCATCTTTCCCTTTACCATAGCTGCTGTGAGCTGCCTTTTGTTCCTATAACTTTACTAAAAAATAATTATCAGTAAGGTGTATACAAAATTTAAAAAAGAAAAGTATGAAGAAAAAGCCCAAACTACCCAGGAGCCCACTGTTCAGAGCAATCACTCAGTGCTGAGTGGGACCCTCCTGTCTTCCTGTCTGTGTCTGTCTCTCCAGACTATACCCCTCCACATGTATATTGCACATACATGCCAGAGAACCACATATAATTATACAAATAGCATGCTCCCCTAGTAAGAAAACAGGTAACAAAGGTCTGTGATCCATTACCCTTAACAGAAACTCAGTCCCTAGGCAATGACTTCCCCTCCCAACTCTTTCCTAACCCTGGTAACCACTTTGACTCTTGTAGAGATTTCATGTAATATTTACATGAACATATAATATTCATCCTTTTGTGTCTGACTTATTTCACTTAGCATCTTGTTTCCAATGCTCATCCATGTTGCAGTTTGTATCAGATCTTCCTTCTCTCTTTGGGTAACATTACATCATGTAGATGTACCACGTTTTGTTCATCCATTCGTTTGTTCATAGTCACTGGGGTTGTTTCACCTTTCAGCTATTGTAAATAATGCTGCAGTGAACACTGGTGTACAGGTGTCTGTTTAAGGCCCTGCTTTCAATTCTTTTGGTCATGTACTAGGAGGGTATGTGTTTAGCCTTTTCAGGAACTGCCAGATTGCTTTCCAGAGTGCCTATACCATTTTAAGTTTCTTTCTTTTTTCTTTTTTCTTTTTTTAATTTATTGATTTTTTAATTTTTTTTATTGTAATTAAGTGAAAGTTTGCGATCCAAGTCAGTTTGCAATACAAAACCCTGAGTACCCATCTCTATGCAGCTCTGCTTTCCTCACCCTGTGACAGCACATTCATCCCCTCCTCTCTTTATTTCCAGTATCCACTCAACTGACACCATCCCCTCCTCTGCAACCTCTTCTCTTCCCTTTAAAGAGACCAGTTGGACAGCCTCATATATATTAAACCATAGAGTACACACAAGTGCATTCCTCTGTGTCCCTTAGTCCAGTCCAATCTTTGTCTGAAGTGTTGGCTTTAGTACTGGACTCAGCTCTGGGCTGGCAGGGCCATGTTCTCAGGGGACTCTCCAGGTTGTCGGACCATCAGGTCTGGTCTTTTAACAGAGTTCTTGCTCTGCACACCCCTTTTTGTCATGCTACATTGGAAATTATACGTTATGTTCCCTGACAGAATTGTCTTTGGTGGTGGCTGGGCACCATCTAGTTTTTCTGGTTTCACACTGATATAGCCTCCCAATAATATGGACCCTTCTGTCTCCTAGGCTCATATTTTTCTGACATTTTTTATTCCATTTTAGGTTTCTATAACACTTGTATAGAAGTTAATTTATAAATAAATTAATAATATCTAATGAATAAATTTATAATATAATTTATAGTATATAATTTATATAATATGTTACATATAATATATTTTATATTATATATTATAAATTAATGTGTATTAATTTATAAATAATATATAATTTATATTGTATATATAGATTTATATCTATACTATATAATAAATAAACTTATAATATAATTTATATAATCTATTATAGATATAAATTTATATATGTTATATAATGTATATTATATAATTATGTATATAAATTACATGTAAAGATAATATAATTTATAAAAATATAAATTTACTTTGTAAATTTAAATTTGCACAACAGATTTATGAGGCTTGCATCTTTATATTGAACAAAGATTTAGATAAACAGAGATAAATGGACATATTGTAGAGTTCATTTCACCGTGAGCATGGCCATATTGTGCCAGAGGTCAGGAGAAAGAAAAACAAAATGCAGGCACCATCACTGTGGAAGATCAAACAGAAATGGCCATGAACTTCCAAAGTCTGGGGCCCACATGGTGCAGGCCCTGTGGGAGCACAGTTGGACCCTGATCTTGGCCCAGCTGGCCATCTGAGAACACACTTATCCTTTGGGTTGCTATGTGGCTCCTTGCATGCCTCACCACATTCCCCCTGGGGAGATACATGGGTGAAAAGGACTGCCACCCCTACCTCACTTCTCTCTACAGATGGGCTGGGGTGACCTGGGGGTGAATGGAGAACCTTCCAGAGAGACCCCAAATTTGGACCGAATGGCTGCAGAAGGCATGCTGTTCCCCAGCTTCTACTCAGCCAACCCTCTGTGCTCACCATGTAAGTCACACTTGCCTGCAACTAGAGCAGGGCCAAACAACTAGGGTTGGCATCAGCCTCACTAGTTTCTGTGGTAGCAATCTGGACCCAGAAGCTTTGAGAACTTTCTGGTGGATACCCGACTCTCAGGAGCAACTGAGCTCCATGTTGTGGGACACAGACATGTTAGGACACCTCCATGGATATGAGGCTTTAGGGAATTTCTGAGGTCAAAGCACTGCCCTGGCCACCATGGCTCTGCGTGGTCTTGGGGATGAGCTGAGATAAAGCCTGGTGAGAGTGTTACGTTCTTGTCTCCTTCAAGGATAGGCCTGTGTGATCATATCCAGTGGCTGCTGTTAGTGGGGAAGACTAGGGGAGGATCTCCTGTGGCCATGGGTCTGGAAGAAGCAGTAGCCTAGGAGACAAACCTTGTCCAGGGGCCCACAGTGCCACATGCACCCAGGATCCCTTTTGCCAGGAGGATAGTGGTGCCTGACATTGAGGCTGCCAAGAGGCTATATGGGACCTGATATGGTGGCAGCTCTCAGGAAACCCAACATTGTGCACACATCAGACATGGCACTCATCACATACATGACAAACACATCAGAGAAATGGTACACGTGTGTCACAGACATGGTGCACATGCATCTCAGGGTGCACATGTCACTAGCATGGTACACATGTGGCACAGACAAGATGCATGTGCTACAGAAATACCTATATTATAGACAATGCACACAGCACAGATATGGAATGCACATGACAAACGTGGTGCATGAGTCACAGACACAACATGCATATCAGACACGATGTCATAGTGCACATGGCACAGACATGGCACACACATCACAGACACAAATGTAGGTGTCACAGACATGGTACATGCATCACAGGGCAGTATGCTCATCACAAATAGTGCACACACATCACTGATAGAATGCACACATCACAGACAGAGCACATGTGTCACAGATATGGCACTTCTGTGTTATAGGCAGGGTTCATGCATCATAGACATGACACACACATCACAGACACAGCACCCTCACAGTGCCCTTACCCTCCCATGCCCTCACCACATTTCTGTTTCTGTCATTTCCATGCAGCCAGAGCAGCTCTGCTTACAGGACGCCTGCCCATTCGTAACGGCTTCTATACTACCAACGGGCACGCTCGGAATGGTATGATGTCCCTCAAGGGGCCCCTGTTGGCAGGGCAGCCAGTGTTGGGGCAAGGATGAGAGCAAGAAGAAGACAAAGGCCCGCATGTAGTGAACAGGCTCCACTCAGAGAGGGTTACTCACCCAGATCCAACATGGTTCTTGTTAGAATGCTGCACAGCTTGACAGCAGGTTGCAGCTCTCCCATCAGAGGGCACAGCCCTGTAGGCGCAGAAGCACACCCTCTGCTAGGCATCCTTCCTGCTCCCAGGTGCACAGTCTCCCAGAAGCATCTGTTCCCCTTGGATGACAAGCTGTGTGCCAATAAAGAGACTGTTGTAGAGCTGGGTGGGGCAGGGTACTGGACAGAGTGCAGGGGAGCTTGGAGATGATCTCTAGGTGCTACTCACACAGAAAGTAAGATTTCAGGTGACCTTTTAAAAGAGTTATTCAGAGCAGACTGGGGAGCAGAGAAGGGATAGGAATGAGTATGGAGACCACGAGCACAGCAGGTGAATGGGCAGAGAGCCAGCAAGAGGGGTCCGTGGACTCTCCAGCTTTCATGCTCCTGCTCCCCACCCCCTGTAATGGAATGACACTGAGGATGTGACAGCTCCCAAGCGTGGCCTTGGCCCTTGCCCCTGATGGGGTCAAGCAGACTGAATTTTAGGTCCATCACTAGCTAATCCGAAGCCTCTGCCAGCCTTAAGATCCACTGACCTGTACACAACCCGTGATCAGCCATGTTACTCTCCACAGCATACACACCACAGAACATTGTAGGGGGCATCCCAGACTCAGAGCATCTCCTGCCTGAGCTCCTGAAGAAAGCCAACTATGCCACCAAGATTGTTGGCAAGTGGTAAGTGCCACATGACTGTGTGAATGGGTCCTGCACAACCCCCACCACACACTGCTTTCCGAGGGGCATCATGGAGACTTTCCAGATGCGTAACAGATTCCTGGGAGGAAGTGGGCACTGTGAATCCTAGCACCAGTCACCTCTCTAGTAGGAAGGAGAGGAAGTAGCTCTCCAGTAGCTCATAAGCATGATGTTCAGAAGTACAGCCAGGCCCAGACACACCCCATGGCATTCCAGCAGCTTCTGTCCTACATGGAGCCTAGCACTGTCAGCCAGCAAAGGCACCTTCATCTGAGTTGGACTACTGTGAACAGGATGCAGCCAGGGCAGGCAGACAGGCAAGCCTTTCTGAGTTATGGGATCACGAACAGCAGGGGTGAGCACTACTCCAGTTTCCATATGCGTTATACCTCTTGTTTGCAGTGTACAGCCTGGGAGCTGTGTGAATGTACAGCCCCTGCAAACCCTGGAACCAGTTTCCTGTGCTCCTCCCTGATGGCTGCCTAGGTTGTGACTCCCTCCACTTGGTTCTGCCATCCCCTCATCTCCTTCCCCATGGGGTGACAGTTCCAAGCATGTCCAGGTGCTACTGATGAAGGCCTAACCAGCAGCCCAAGCATACTAGGGCTGCCTAATAGCTGAGATAGCACTCCTACAGCTCCTGACAAGTGGAGGCCACCCTGCCGCAAAATGGTCCTGAGGACACAGGGGCAGTACAATGGCCTAGAGCCAAGTACTTCCTGCAGTGTCTGCCAAAGCCAGGAGAGCTTAGGCAGAATAGTGGGGAAACCAGAGGTCAGACGGTGAGCACCGTGGAGGGCTGGGCCCTCCAGCTGGCCCGGAGTCCCACAGCCAGGCCTGCAGGTTAGTGGGGCTTCCCTGGATAGCCTCGTCCAGGACAGCTATCTTGGTGATGACTGTCATGGTGATCACAGTGTGGGTGTGGCTACACTCGTCTCTCAGTCTCAGGTGGTAGACCATGAGGGTGCATCCATAACACAGAACAGCCTGTCTTTACTCTTATGGGCCAGCACTTGGGCCTGACCACCTTACCTGGGAGAGGGGAGCGTGGTGTTTTGGAAGTTGGCATGGTGCATGTGGTGATTACCTGATGGAAGCTTCCTTTTGGCAAACCCAGAGGATGTACCAGGCCTATGACTTGTGGTGGATGTTATCCTAAGAGTCAAAAAGAGGCAGGAAGAAGTGACCTAGAGCAATGGCCTTGGCACAGTTGGCTTTGTCATGGTTTAACACATCAGGACCAAGTTCCTGCTGACTGGCAGAGCCTCTTCATTCCCATGCCCGTGGCACCTGCTCACCTGCTGGGGCTGGAGGCTGGACACAGGGCAGGAGGGACTGGGTTTCCCACAGGTGAGGTCACCTGGCACCCCTTGTGTATGGCATGGCACACCTGGTAAGTGCTGCCCCACTAGAGAGGGTGTGAAGATGCTGTTGGGATCCTGAGTTCCTGGGTCCCTGTTTCTAGGCACCTGGGCCACAGGCCCCAGTTCCATCCCCTGAAGCACGGCTTTGATGAATGGTTTGGATCCCCCAACTGTCACTTTGGACCTTACGACAACAAAGCCAAACCCAACATCCCTGTGTACAGGGACTGGGAGATGGTCGGCAGGTAATACCCTGTGCCTGTCCCTGCCTGGTCTCGTGTAGAGGGACTAGGAGGTAGTTGGCAGGTGACACCCCATCCCCACCCCTGCCTGCAGGGATCATCGGCTAAGCTGCTCTTAGAGCCCTCATCCAACCCTGCAGTGTGGCCATTTCTGCAGCCCCTGAGCTCCAGTTGAAGCTGTGTTCTCTCTTTTTGTAGGGCTCTACCCCAAAACCTCAGGGTACTCACACAGGGACCTTTGCTGGGGACCACTGTGCAGCTTCCTGTGATGACAACTGAGCCTACAGTGTGGGGGCTCAGGCCTGTTCTGCCCACTAGGGACCCTGGGCCTGGGAGATGTATCAGATGCACCCTCAGTGGTCAGGATAAATAGCTGCAAGATGGAAAAAGTGATGGGCTGAAGTAGTCCCACAAAAGTGACTTGTCCAGTGTGGCGCTTTGTTGAAATAAGTGTTTGCTTTTTAGCTTTGGGAAGCTCTTGTCTCATATCAGTACCAAGGGCTGCCAGCCTGGTACCATTTTTTGTAAGTTTTTTGAAGTATAATCACAAAACTCACCCCCTTAAACTGTACAACTCTGTGGTCTTCAGCATATTCATAGACTTACAGCTTGAGAGCATTTTCAGGTCCTTAAAAAGCTAACTTACACCTTTAACTGTCACCACTGTCTCCACCGTGCAACCACTGATCCACCTTATTGTACTTTTATTACTGGCTCTTCAACTCTTGCTCCCAAATGGCAGGATGGCAGCAGGGCTACACATCACCTCACACTGGACAGGTCTGGTGTCAGGGCAGTGTAAACCAGCCGTTCGTTTCATAAGCGGCTTAATGAGGCAGCAACTCTGCTATGCAGTCTAGGAGGAGGGGGCCTTGTCCTAGATACTGAGTTCCTCTGAATCTGTGTTGGTTTCAGATTTTATGAAGAATTCCCAATTAACCTGAAGACTGGGGAATCCAACCTCACCCAGATCTACTTGCAGGTAGTGGGACCTACAGTGGGCGGGCAGACTGGGGCAGGGTCTGCCCAGGGCTGAGGGAGACATGCCCTCCTCCCAGGAAGCCCTGGACTTCATCAAGAGGCAGCAGTCGCAGCAGCACCCCTTCTTCCTCTACTGGGCCATCGATGCTACGCATGCACCTGTCTATGCCTCCAAGCTTTTCCTGGGGACCAGTCAGAGAGGGCGGTGAGTGTAATCATGGAAGGCTGGCCACCTCCTGGCAGCCACAGGCCAACTCGGCCCCTCTAGGGATGGATGCTTAGCTGCAGTGCTCCTGTCCAGAGGAGGATGGCATCTGTGGCTGGGGAGCTGCCCAGCAGTGGAGGGGGTGGTGCTCTTGGGACCACCCTGATACCCTTATGCCTGGGATCCTGCAGGTACGGGGATGCCATGCGTGAGATCGATGACAGCGTTGGGCAGATCCTGCAGCTGCTCCAGGGCCTGCACATCGCGGAGCACACATTCGTGTTTTTCACGTCGGACAATGGCGCAGCTCTTGTATCTGCCCCTAAGCAAGGCAAATGTGCATGGTGGCCACCCTTGCACCTGTTGGCAGGACTGTGCAGAACTATGTGGGGAGAGCTGAAGCAAGGAGATAAAGGGGACAAGGGCTTATGTGCATCGGCACAGAAAGAAGCGGGGATGGGAAGGTGTGGTTGGCAGGGGTGGGGTGTAGAGTTAGGTACAGGCAGCAGCTGGGGCAGGGGCACACTACCTCCCATGAAGATGGGGTACCCACCAGCACCCATTCCTCACTGAGCGGCTGTTCCCACTCTCACCCCTCAGTCTCTCTCTGTGTCTACCTTGCTTTGTCTGACCTGTGTACCCCCTACCTTGGCCTTGTTCTGACCCGCGACGTCTGGAGAACAAGCTGGGGATAGGAGTGTGGTACAGAAGTACATGCTTCCTGGCTTCATACCTGCATCTGAGCTCTTCACCCAAACCTAGGCCTTATGATGATCTTGGTGTGTCCATCAGGAAGGACAGGCAGCCAGAATGGCTGCTCCTGCTGCTGAACAAGCTACAGTCCTCAGGGTACTGTCCAGGCTAACTGAGATCTTTCTCCCTGCAGCTGGCAGTAACGGTCCCTTCCTGTGTGGGAAGCAGACTACCTTCGAAGGAGGTGTGCGGGAGCCGGCAATTGCATGGTGGCCTGGGCACATCCCCGCAGGACAGGTAAGAGTCAGGCTAGGTGTGGCACTATCCCTCTCAAGAGTCCTCACTGGGCCCCTTTGGTCCTCAGAGGTGCCGCTAGACTCTGCTAGGCTGAGCAGGTGGCAGCAGCTGGCCTGTGATTACATTAATCACGGAGCAAAACAGAGTGGAACAGGTTTCGTTTTCTGTGGAACTTGTTAGAACCTTTAGTTTGCTAGTATAATCATGAACTCCCCTAGGGGCCTGGAGTAAGCCAAGTTTTCTGAACTCAACATAGCCACTGAGTCTCTTTTTCCCAAAAGTGCATCTCCCAGGGAGCAACCTGTCACAGGGACACTTGGTGGCATCCCTCCCTGGGCACAGGAGCCCCATCATGTCAGCCCAGGCCCACATGGTGTACTAGTCTCCGACCCTGATGCTGTTGGTGCCCAGTGGGAGAGGGGAGCTACCTATACCCAGCTGTTCCTCATGCCAGTCCCACCTTCCGGGTGGCCCACAGGAAGCCGGTACTGCAGGCCCTCTCATTCCATCTGCCCTCCAGAAGGGTCCAGCTGGGATACAGACATGTTTGAGGTTTGGAATCCTCTGTCCCAAGCCAGCCCACTCCAAGCCTGTCCATTCCTATTCCCTAAGAGGAAAAGAGGCATTACAAGCGGCCTCTCCCCACTGCCATCCAGCCAGGCAAAATTAAATCAAGACAGGTGTCGGCTGCGTGCTGTGATAACCGTGAAGGGGCTTGTTCAGAAACTACCTGACATTTGTCCACTGGCTTCACACACTCCACTCCCCCGACTCAGGTAGGAGCGACTTTATTAATTGTTGCCTTTGATTTAGACTTAAAGCTTGAAAGTTCTGATAACAACATCAATGACCCCTCTCAACATGAGGTCCCAGCCAGTGGATTTCTTTTCCTTAAAAGCCATTACACGCACATGGAGAGTTTATTTTTTTCAAAGAGTGCATCCCTTGGAGTGCGCCAGCTGTTCTGGGCTGATAGGATGAAGATCAGATACCTGCTTCCTCTCACCTCCTTGTCTCAGCCACCACTCTTCCCAGCTGATCCTCCCAGATGCTTCAAGTGTCTGCATTCCTTTCTTTTCTTGTCTTTAAAAAATGTTAGAAGGGAGGAGAGTGACTGGAAGAATGGTGTTGACCAAAATCCCATTATTTCCCTTCCCATTTGGGAAGGCTGTGAAGGATTTTTAACCAAACCTTAGCCCTGTGTTCTCCTCCCATGCACCCTGCAGAACCCAGATAATGCCACGGCTGCAGAGCATGCCTTCCATTTCTGTAGGATGTTTCTCTTCCTTTAGAAGATCCTCATGAGGTTAAGGCAGGACTAGGTGACACAAGCAGTGATCCCGCTGGCTAGTGTCTTGGTGCAGCTGAGATCCCAGGACCAATGGGGTGGCCACTCAGTCTTGCTGGCAGTGGGAATGGAGACCAAAGCTCTGCTTGGTGCTGCCCACCCAGCTGAAGTTGCGACCAGCCTTCCTGGGCCCTGCTCAGTAGATGCAGTCTCCGTCTGTCTCATAGTCCAGTCCCATCAACCCTCGTCTCTCCAGTGCCCAGCCCAAGCCCTGAGGTGCAGTTAAGGTGCAGGGCCATGGACTCCATGGCAGGGAAGCAGGGATCAAGCTGCTTGGCATGTTGACATGAGCAAGGGACATCTGGGAACATACATCTGGAGACTGCGGGCCCTGCCCTTCTCACAGCTGTCAAGACTCAGATTTGAGGCCACAGCTGACTCACATGGGCTCATAGGACCCAGACCACCAATTCAGTCAGGTGCCAGTGTCTAAGAGGAGACTGGTCCCAGCCACACCTGCTGTGCCCACCATACTCTCTACCCTCAGTGTGTTCTGAAGCCTTTGGGATCCTCTACTGGGACCCATATCTGACTGGGAGAACCCACAATGGGTTGGAGTTGTTGGTGTCAGCCAACCCTAACTGGCTCCGTCATGGAGCAGCTGCCTGGGGACAGTGATCCTCCTGGGTCTTAGCTGGATTCCTTCAAGAAAAAGTTGGGTGGGGAGGTTCCACCCGGGCTACATCTGTGCCAAGTAGATATAGGAAGTGTCATCATTGGGCACCACTTGGGAGACCCCATTGGCCTCAGCCATCTCACAGTGTTAGTATCTGGGGACTCAGGCAGCTCCAAGCCAGTGGGGTTAGCAGCTCAGCAGCTGACGGTCTCTGAGCTTATTGGAGCAAGTGGTCACGTTCTCCCTCCTCCTGCTTCTGACTTGAGAGCCATAGGCTGAAGAGCCCGTGTGACATCTGTGCCATAATGGCTCCGCTCGGAGGCCAGGCCAACTTGGCTTGAGCCCCTCTTTGCCCTCATGAGTTCCTGAACTGGCTGAATCCCTTAACCATGGTGTGCAGCTTTCTCCTAGTGACAGAAGGGCACTACTCCTCCGCCTGCAGGGTTGTTGAGATGTAAGTGCACTCATACATGCTGACCATATGGCTGAGGCCCAGCATGTGCACCAGCCTTGATAATCATGGATGGACACAGAAGTTCCTGGAGAACCTAGGGGCTTAGAGGCAGTATATAGGGAAAGGTAGGTTTACCTCCACCCCATACATGCAGATGTATATGTGCAAGGGGCAGACATGCCTTCACTCCATGTGTGCAGACACACATGTGTAAACATGTGTTCTCCAGACACAGCTGGGAGATGAGCACATATGCCCTCTGAGCCCCCTGGGTACCCAGCCAGTGGGTCATGCTGTGTTGGTTTCAGGTGAGCCACCAGCTGGGCAGCCTAATGGACCTCTTCACTACCAGCCTGTCCCTCGCAGGCCTGAAACCACCCAATGACAGGGAAATTGATGGCCTGGACCTGCTCCCTGCCCTCCTTCAGGGCCAGCTGATTGACAGGTCAGTACTAGATGGACACCCTCACTCCCCTATTACTACTGACCAGTTCTACTGGTTGTTCTACCAATCTTAGATTGGGGACATGGAGGGCAACATGAAATCCTGGTAGATGAGCACTAGATCCCTGTTTGTCTTGCCTGGGGGGAGGTGTCAGGGCACAGCCAGCCCTGACCCTCAGGTAAGTACTACAGGAAGGCTAAAGAGGTATATTGTGCCTCTCTGCAGGCCAGTGCTGATATGTTCAGCCCTGAGTGCTTCTCCCGCCTCCTTCTCTGGCTTATCGTGGCAGTTCCCACAGTACCATCCTTTCTGTTTCAAGCATGAAAACCAAAAAACAAACACTGCTGTCGAGTCGATTCTGACTCATAAGAACCCTATAGGACAGAGTAGAACTGCTCCACAGATTTCTCCAAGAAGCTCCTGGTGGATTTGAACTGCCGACCTTTTTGAGTTGTGGAAGTAGTCATTCTTACGGTACTGGGTTCTGACTGGGAGAAGACCACTGTCCACCTTGTGAGTCCCAAGCTCCCTCTCCTGCCACACCCCTCTACACTATCAGCTGCCAGGTCTGGTGCCCAATATCCACAGTCAGAAGCAATGTAGTTCTTCATGGCTCTGAAGGGCTTGCGTATCTGAAACTTCCTAGAAAAGGAATAGCTGCCTCCCCACAGAACTGCTCTGACTTTGAAGGTGGATTGAGGGGGGACCTGGCCAGGAAGAGGGCATGAGGTTCTCAGTGCCCCTGCCCCTCTGGGCCTTTCTCAGCTGCCCGTGTCTTCCTGCTGGACCCCATCCTGCAGACCCCTCCCCCACAAGAGTGGACTTTCTCACTACAGCTCCAGGAAGTAAGGACTGGGAGGGCTTGCCATTGTTTGGCACAGGAGGATCTAAGCATACAGTACTTCATCTGTTAAGGTTAGGAGAGAGCCACACAGGAGAACATCTGCACTCTGCCAGAGGGTGCCCTGGAGCCTAGGACTTGGATATGAGGTCCCTCTGTCACTCATGGCCCCTCCTCCAACAGGCCCATCTTCTATTATCGCGGCAATGAACTGATGGCTGCCACTGTGGGACAGTATAAAGCCCACTTCTGGACTTGGACCAATTCCTGGGAGGAGTTCAAACAGGTAACACTGGCTGGGGGATGGGTGCATGGTCTCCATGCTGGGCTCTGGGCAGCTGAGACAGTAAGGCCCCCACCCTTCCATGATCCTCCTCCCTGGTGTGACCTCCTGGGCACCACCCCTGCTGCCTGTCCTGAAGCAGAAATAATCTGAGGCAAAAATCAGGGCCAGGCAGGCAACAAGGACACAGTAAGGGGGCATTTTAGGGCTGGAGCAGGCACCTGTGTCCCCTTCCTGCTTGGAGTGTACTCTGGCCCCAGAGGCATTAGGAGTCCTAGTGGCATAGCTGAGGGACAGTCCCAGGGGTGGGCAATCCCAGGATGTAATTCAGAGTGCTTTTCTGGCCATGACCCATCCCAGTGCCACGTGGGCCAGCAATCTCTCTTCACACCTCAGGTCCCCCTTTTCCCAAGCTGGAAGCTAGGGAAGAGTGGTCTGCAGTGTTAGCGCTATCCTTGCTAGCTGGCCCAGTGCATGAAGGCCCCTGTGAATGAGGCCATTATGGCAGTTTACCCCAGGGTTGGATGTGGGAGACAAATGCATGAGGCTGGGCACCACCCATTCCCTCATCTGGGCAGCACCTTCTTTGATCTATCAATCCCTTCTATGACTGTTTCACAGCCCATAATGTTGAACATCCATACCCTGGGGTGGGCAGAGACCCCAGCTTGCACTGCTCTCCCTCCTCTTCTGCCCTCTCATTTACCCTCCTCCTACCCCTCCTCATTCTCTCCTGCCACCCCCTTTCCCTCATCTCCTGTTTCCTCGTAGTTTCTCCTCTTCCCCATCTCCCTGCCCTGCCCCCATCCTGGCCTCTATGAAAACCTTGGTAATTTGCCATAATTGGAAGGAAAATCAATTTGAGTTAATGAAAAACCTAAGTAATAGCTCAATCTGAACCAACTGATGCAAATCACAGATTTATTGGGCATCAGGCAGGTGCCCTGGATCATGGGTGATTGGCTGCCCAGTCTCCTTCCTATCTGCTTTGGGCCTACCTGCCACCAAGCAGAGGGACTGGAGGTTCCCAGGCTGCACAGGAACAGTCTACCTGCAGAACACCCCACCCACAGAGCTGTGAGACTGCAGCACCTTCAGACCCTGCTGAGTCTTGGGGGTCACAGGCCCAGGCCAGTCACCACCTCGGATCCTGTGGTCCATGCCTGCTTTCCAGCTGGCAGAGGAGGGAGAGGGTGAACTTCCATTCAGAGATAGGGATGAGGGTCAGAGGTGGGGGCCTCAGAGGCAGGGATAGAGTCAGAGGTCCAATCACTCTGTGGCCTGGACATCACCAGGACTCTCACCATGGTCTTACTTACTCCAAAGATACCGCTCCTGACTTCCTACCGTGGGCTCTGAAGAGACCAGTGCTTTCATTTAAAATGGCCAGTGGCTCTGGAGATACTGGCCTGCTCCTTCTGTTCCTTTCAGATAGTTAGCACATAAGAGTGATCTTCAGAGCGTCCTGAGATGCCCAGAGGGAGAGATCTTGAGGGTCAGGGAGCTGCCCCAAGGAGAAAGGGCCCTCATCCCAGTGGTCACCTTCCTCTACCCTACTGTCTTAGTCATCTAGTGCTGCTCTAACAGCAGATGATTTTAAAAAGAGAAATTTTATTCTGTCACAGTCTGGTAGGCTACAAGTCCAAACTGAGGGCATCAGCTCCAGAGAAAGCCTTTCTCTGTGGGCTTGGAGGAAGATCCTTGGCAGTCTTCCACTGGTCTGGGAGCTTGTGAGGCAAGAGGGGCCTAAGTCTTTTTCAAAGGATGTTTTCTGCTTCTGGCACTGCTGCTTAACAGTATGAGGTCGCCATATCTCTGATTCTTTCCCTTTCCTTTACATCCAAAAAGATTTTCTAAAGGCACGATATAATCTTACAGATTGAGCCCTGCTTCACCAACGCAACTGCTGCCCATCCTCCCTCACTGGCATTGTAGAAGCAGGGTTTACAATGTGTAGCAACATCACACGACACCAGGAGTCTTGACACAACCAAATTATTACACCTATTTTGGGGGGACACAATTCAATTCATGCACCCACCCAGGTAATATGCTAGGAAGCTTTGCTTGCTGAGGCACCACAGGCCCTACCCAGGGGTTTACTTGGTGGCTCTTCCTGGGAAGGGGCCCTTGGCATTCTGGCATAGCAGTCCAGTCCACTCTGACTCACAGGCCTTGGGTGAGTGGGTTGGGGGCCCTGGTGCAGTCCCCACACCCCTAAGGAATGTCCTGCACCCCTGTGACTTCAGTCTGCTCATCTGGTCAAGCCCTCTCTGCTCTGCTACCCTGTCCCTCAGAGACTGAGGTCCACTGGGAGGAGTAAGGCTGTCCCCTCACCAAGCTTTGTTCCCAGAAGGCCCTGGGAGGGGAGGGGTGAAGGGAAGACTTATCTGGCTAGGCTAATGTGGTTGGCAGCTAACATCTAATCATCCCTCCCCCACTTCCTCCTCCCACCCTGTTTGCACCTGGGAGTTCTTCCCCACTCAGCTGTGTGTTAGTTCAGCTATTCACCTGTCTTTGGGTCATGATGTCCTTGAACTTGAGGACCATGCTGGCACTTCTGCCACAAGTGGTCCAAACTAAATACCTGGTGGGGTCTCCAGGGGCCAAGCTAGGCTCTGTGTCTTCCTCCGCTGCAACCATTCATGGTATGGGGGGGGTGGGGGTGCAGAGGAGGCAGTGCTCTACAGTGTAAACAAAATTCCTCTTCACTATGCAAGATTTGGAAACCCTGGTGTCACAGTGGTTAATTGCTATGGCTGCTAACCAAAAGGTCAAGCAGTTGAAATCCTCCAGGCACTCCTTGGAAACTATAGGGTAGTTCTACTCTGTCTGTAGGATTCTATGAGTCAGAATTGACTCAGCAGTGGATTTATACAGAATTCATAGAGGATAGCACCAAGAACATGATCTCATAGTGGGTCTGGCAGGGGATTGGCAGAGGACATCTATTCTTTCCCTTAGTAACTTCCCTTAGCATGGGGTGGAGCAGGGAGTGCTAAGCCAAACTTCTGTGTTCCTAACACTGAGGATGGAGATAGGAGTTAGCACACTCACTTCACTGAAGACAGACCGGAATGACACTCCTGCCTGCCGCACAGGACCTGGGGAAGAACTCCCAGGTGCAAACAGGGTGGGAGGAGGAAGTGGGGGAGGGATGGTTAGATGTTAGCTGCCAACCACATTAGCCTAGCCAGATAAGTCTTCCCTTCACCCCTCCCCTCCCAGGGCCTTCTGGGAACAAAGCTTGGTGAAGGGACAGCCTTACTCCTCCCAGTGGGCCTGGGGCTCCATGATAGGCAGAAGGTGCTGTAGGCATTGCTGGCCCAGCCGTCAACACCCAAGCGGACAGTCTCCCTCCACAGCCTCGTCAGAGAGAACCCTGTACAATTAGCAGGATCTTAATTAAGTAGTTTATTTGATTTGCATCCAAATTATAATTTGTGTTTTCTGTCTAGACTTGGGTCCTTCTCCAGTGAAGGCTCAGCATTTTTATGTCAAGTATGGCTGTTTCTCCAGCTGTTAAATCCACATTGTTCTCTAACATTTTGGCTCCTGGAAGTCAAAAGGTCACCCCCTTTATGAATTCGTTTTTAAGCTCATCATCAGTCACCCTGAACAGCTGACATCACAGCTCCTTACTCTCCAGGCACTGACACAGGGCTTGATGGCTCAGTACAGACTAGTGGAATTTTATGGGCTCCTAACCTCACGCTGTATGAATACACGACATTAACTGCTCTGCTGGCCGTTACAGTGCAGCAGCACTTAAAAACAGTGTGCAGTCAGACAGGTCTGAAGCCTGCAGAGAGCCTTCAGCTTCAATTTCAGAAACAGCGCATGATTCCCCCATCCCTGCTTCCCTTCCTCAGTTCAAGTGTTAGCACTGCACATACCATAGCCACATCTGCAGTACCTGTTGATGGTGGCCTGAATCAGCTGGGTTTCTAATGCCAGTCCTTTACAGGACACCCTGAGCACCAGTGCCAGAGGCAGGGAGCACCTTCTCCTGTACTCTCTCCCCTTGTGATGGACTTGTAGGGGGATTTCCCCCTGTAAATCCAGGAGCCCCAGATAGTAGGCTTCATGTAACAGAACACAGATCTCAAGTTCGACCCCTGACCGTAGAAGATCTTAGAGCCCAGACCACAAGTTCAAGTGCAGAGTCTACCCTAATGTACATCAAAGGCTGCCCCGTGGGTAGAGAAGCCTGTAAGGGCAGAAGGCAGCCCTTGGCATGTGTGGACCAGGACTGGACATCTGCTCCTGTGTCCTGCAGGGAGATGGGCTGTGACCACACACTTGAACTTTTGAAAGGAGAACTAGCTTATTTTCTGTTTTCTCAATCTTTTCTTGAATGTGTTAATCATAGTTACTTTAAAGCCCTTGCTGTTACCTTGAATACTTGGGTCATTTGTGGGTCCTGTTCTGTTGTCTCTTGGCTTTCAGTTGTGTGGTCCTCACCTATCTCATGATTTTCAAAGAAACATTGTGAACTATTACCTTCTATCCTGTCATGTCCTCTGCTAGGCAGATAGAACTGGGATGTTAGAAATGAGCTTTCTTTTTCAAAACGAGTGGCAGTTACAATATGGGGACTAAATAAAGACACTCATCACTCCTGCTCAAAGTAGGGGATGGTTGGCAGCATGATTCTTCCACAGCTGTGGGCCTAGTGGTCACCATGGGCTACCCTCAGGGTGCCTTTGGTCACTGGCTTTGACATCTAGGCTCAGGGTGCCTCCAGCTCTGAAGAACACACCCTCGTCTGCCTCTCTTGCAGGGCATCAATTACTGTCCAGGGCAGAACATCTCAGGAGTCACAACCCACACCCAGGAAGAGCACACCTTATTGCCTCTGCTCTTCCACCTAGGACGAGACCCAGGGGAGCGCTACCCCCTCAGGTGAGCTGGGTTGCCCATGTGCATGTCTGCAGAAGTCTGGACTTCTGTGGATCACTGAGACTGGAACTACCAGCGCCACACCCATGATGATACCTCTTAGTTTTTACAGTTATGGAACAGCAGTGTGCTGATGAAGGGGACATAAAAAGACAACATGCACCTGTGCACCCCTTCCTGCTGGATCTCCCACAGGTGTACCTTTCCCACATGCTGGCTGTACAGCCTATTTGGTGGTGCCCTTGCCCCTTCCTGCACTGCCCCCCTACTTACACAGTGTGCAATGGCACCTCATTGTGTTTAATTCCTATTCTGTCCTTGGTGATGAATGGAATCTTTTATGTTTGTTTGTCTTTGTGGAAATGATAGAAGTGGCAGAAAGACTCTTGCCCACTGAGGTCACCTGTCCTCCAGGGATTAGACTGTGAGTCAGTGACACCAGTGTTGTGACACACTCCTGGGCCATTTAAATGTTTTCTTAGAAAATAATAGGACTCAAGATGCTGAAAGTGTGTATGTTGGAATTTTACAGCTGTTGGTGGTGTTTCCATTGTTTTTTAAATTTCTCACACTGGGACAGCAGCACTTCATAATAAAGCAAATATGATCACTTAACAATGTTGTGCCAGTACTTCATGTTGATAAGGCTGCAGAAAGGTACAGGAAGTCCAGTGCCTCGCATACTCAACCTCCAGCCCATGACCAAGTGCCCTCTCCTTCCAGCTTCGCCAGCATCGAATACCAGGATGCCCTGCTTAGGATTACTCCAGCCGTCCAGCAGCACCGCAAGACCCTGGTGCCTGGCCAGCCCCAGCTCAATGTGTGCAACCCGGCTGTCATGGTGAGTGGGCTCCCTGCCTGGGCAGTCTGGGGCCACTCTGCACTCTGGGGTCTGCATGCCATATGGTTGCTCTAACCACAGTGCCCTCCTCCTTGGTGCACAGGGTGCCCCCAGGCCCTGACCTCTGTAGAGAACTTCTGAGAAGCCCCATTGGCTGCGACTGCAGGACCACAGCACAGAACTTCTTCCCTCTAGCTACTCACTTTAGAGAGATGCTTAGCCCCTTCTGCCAAGTGCAGGATGGGCCAGAACCTCCGAGGACCCCAGGACATCATGGCAGGGCCAGCAGTCAGCTCCCAAATGGGCGTCCTGGTTCTCAGGGTTCCCTTCCCCATGCCACCCTCCCCTAGCACCTGGCCTAGTCCCCAGATCAGTGGTACTGTGGGAGCTTTCACTGAGGAAAAGGGGGAGGGTGTCCCAAAGGCATGTGGGACCATGGGACCTAGCCCCTTTTTCCTGACATGGGTGTCACTGTCCAAAGCAGAGGGCATCCCTTCTCCCGATGCCCCAGCTCTGCTGGGCACCAGCACAGAAAGAACAGGTCTATAGTAGGGTGACTGTGGTCAGAGATGCCTCAGCTGACATGGGTGTAGTGTCCTTCAGATACATGATGGCAGGGCTTCCTCCAGCCACTCTGCTGCAGTCTGTGGCACCACTGCCCCCTCAGGAACCTGGTGTCAAATCCAGATATGGCTTAACTCACAAGTGGCCTCTTGTGTCAACCAAATGAGAGAAAAACAGTCAAAGCTGTGAGGCACGTACAGCCACAGGGGTAGTCCAGAAATGGCTAGGAGCACTTAAGGTGGCTTCCTACCTCCCGTAGGCCACAGTGGCCACAAGGCTGTGGCTCACAGGGCAGAGACACGAAGTAAACAATGCCCTGGCCATTCTGAATAGTCTTGAGCTTTGGGGCCTCCTGGCAGACACAGCCAACAGATCCTTAGTGGGCGTACCTAACAGGCAGTCTCAGCAAGTAGGATCCTAGAACCCTAGGGGACCCACCTGCCAAAACTGTTCAACACTGCTGCACCCACTATGTTTACCAGACAGCACATGCCTAGAGTCCTGTACTCACCCCATCAGCTTCTCCTGCAGTGCCTCACACACCCCACATACCCGCCCCACCAGGCACCTATCCCATGGATGAGCTGGGTCAAGTTCTAAAGGGACTGATTTGGGGGAGGTGGTGCTTTTAGGAGCTTACATACTATTAAGGGTGGGCTTTTTCTCTGTAGGAGAGAGAACCGACTTAAGACCCTCAGATTGCAGCCAGGTGGCTGCCTGAAGACTTCTTTGTCCCCTAAGTGCCCTTGAAAGCTGAACTCACAGAGCTCGGGGCCAGGTGGACATATCCCCCAGGAAGTGTGATTGCTGGCTTAGCCAGAGCTATAATGAGCTGTAATGGGAGAACACTGTACACAGGAAGTGAAGTTGAGCACAAGGCTGTTTTCCTGCATTGAGGACTATCAGGCAGATGACCATGACAAGCAGCAGAGTCTGCCAGCCTATAGGAGGGGCAGCTCAGGATGGGCCAGTGGTGGGTTTGTGGCCACTGTACCCCAACAGCACGACAGGGGCTCCTAGTGCCCTGCAGCCTCACTTCATCCCCATCTTAGGAGCCAGATAGGCCACCCACTCCATGTGCAGTCTCATCTCATGGTGACTGTGATGTCTCTTGGTGCTACTTCCCAATAAGCCATCCTTGGAAGGACTTGGCTGCCCTGGTTGGTTTTCAGGCACACCGAGGTGACCACCACCACTGGGGCAGGTACTGAAAGACATTGCCATCTGCTGGGTGTTGGAGGAACTGCCTGCCAGCAGCCCTCGAACCTGGGAGACAGTAAGGCTGACTCCACAAATCCACCACTGAAAGCAAACCTAGAATAGCGCAGGCTAGATCCCAGACTTTAGAGAGCACTTGAGAGGCACGTGATTTACATATCAGCACACATGGGCACATGGCTGTGGGGATTCATGTTGTAGGTGTGCATGTATGTATGTATGAAGCCTCACATACCTGCTACCCTACACCACTTTCCCATTATCCCACCCTGGCCAGGCTTCTCGAGTTCCCAAGCACATAGCCCCACCCAAGATGAGATACTTGGTGACAAGAGGTAAAGGCACCACTCAGCCTGTTGCAGCTCTTGGTTGCATCTGTCTGTCCCAGCTGCACATGAGACACTGAGGAGGCCTCACAGCACGGGCATACCCTCAGACTACCAAAGCTAGATGGGACGGGCCCAGGATCTGATTCTGTTCCACCCCACTGTTCTTTAAGGAGCTCCTGGGAGCACACATAGTCACTACTCATCTAGCAGCCAAAAGGACACAGCCTTAAAAATCCCAGGGAGCAGTTCTATTCCACACACATGAAGCTGCAGTTAGTCAGAGTCAACTCCACAGCAACTAACTACAACTGCCACTCTGCTGGCATTCACAGCTCAGGCAGCTCTTCACCTGCACACACCCAGAGCTGGCATTCCACACAAAGGCACAGCACAGGGACCACTAACTCAGGAGCATAAGCTGACACTGACCTGGGCAGGATGACCGCTGATATGCAGCTGCTGACATTCTGGGAGTGGTGGCTTTGGGCCTCTAGATGCAGGAGGTGGCCTAGCCATGCTCAGCAAGACCAGGCTGCACTGCCCTCCAACCAAGGGGGCTAGTCTAGGGCAAGCTTCTCTCCTGGAAAACTGTCCTTACCTGGAACAGGGCTGTTTATTAAAGTGAGAGAGAGAGAAGCAACTCACAGTTGTACTCCAAACACTATACAGAAGGAAGTTCAGCTGCTGCTCAGGCTCAGCTCTAAAGAAAGGCCCAGGAAACCAAACCCGGCAGTTAAAGCACTTTGTCTGGTCAAGACGAGGAGAATCTTCCTGGGGGTACACTGTCCTTTTCCAGCACAGCTGGGTGTGGACAGGTCTTTAGGCTCCTTGGGAAGCCCTCAGAATCTAGAAGCTGCTCATCCCTGTGCCTGGAAGAGTACTGGGCAGAGGACCGGGGTCTGGGGTTACCCTGTAGGCCCCGTTCCACAGCCATTCTCACCTCTTTCACCCCAGAAGCTGTTGTCCTGTGGCTCGTTCTGCTTCACTATTCCCATACCACCAAGTTCAAACAGGTAACCACCTTGGGAAGGACCTGGTGATTTCATACTGCAGCCAGTTGAGAAGGTTTCAGAACCCAAGGGGAGTAAGTCTGAAAACTGAAAGTTGCTGCTCATTCCAGTGCTTGGAATAACCGGATATTCTTTTTCTGAATTCTCACTTTGCAGAACTGGGCACCCCCAGGCTGTGAAAAGCTGGGGAAGTGTCTGACGCCCCCGGAGTCTGTCCCTGAGAAGTGCTCCTGGCCCCATTAACACTGCTGAACCGAAGCCAGTGTCCCAGGTGGGAAAGCTCCATCTGCCTGCATCCAAAGCTGCCTATGATGCACTCCCAAGGGTGGCAGGGGACACCAAGGACCTGGCCCTGAAAGCAGCAGCCATACCTCAGCCCTCCTCCTTGCCAGCCTGACCCTACAGCCCAGACCATGGGCCACCTCAGCCCCGAAGCTGCTACAGAACTTGGTGATAGAGAAGACTGCTGCCCCGCACATCTCCATGACCACAGGACCCCTTCGCCTGCCTCTGTCCTGGTCGTCCCCCCACGTGACCCACAACCTCAGGCTGGCCTTGCCTAAGCCACCCCTCCTATTAGGACCCACAGGGCTGAGACACTGACCACCTCCTCCTTCCCCTTGTATTTCAGCCTCAGTGTTGAGGCTGCACTGCCAAGGCTCGTGTTCAGTTCCTCGGTGCCCTATCCCCTTGCCTGAATATCCATGCCTTCTCGGATCCACCCCTCTTTTCTCATTGCACTACCCACGGTGTGGGGAAGGAGGGTGAACTTGGAGGAGATGGGGACAGGGAAGAAGGCAGCACCCTCTGTCCCTACCTAGTAGGGTACCAATGTTTCAACCTCCTCCATGTCCTGCCTACCTTTGGGATCTAGAGCTGGCCTGGCACCAGCACCACTGTGAAACTGTCTGCCATCTGCAGGGCCAGCCACCTGCCCTCTCTCCTCCTTAGCAGCTGGGAGGCAGACAGGACAGTGACCAGTATTATGTCTTCAAATACTATGTCACCCTCCCTGAAGGCTGGAGGAACACCTTCTCACACTGTTATTGTCATGCCAAAGAGAAACTTGGGAAACCATGGAGAAAATAGCTTTAGAATAAAATAGCCCAAGGCATTTTAGTTCCATCGTCTTGTGTTTTTTAAAAGTGAGTTATGTTTGGGGAACTATACTCCTGGTGACCCGTTTTCCTGCAGCTATGGTGGAGAGGTGGGAAATCCCAGGGCAGCCGTGGGCAGGAAGACTGAGCACCGGCCTCGTCTCTTGGCTCTATCCAAAGGCTGGCTCACAGACGCTTCAGTGTCTACTCTGGTGCTCCCTGTCCTGTGTACTCAGACCTCCGTGATGGGTGCCCAGACACCAGCATGGGTTACCACCACAAAGGTCATCTCCTTTGCCCCCCAAGGAGGCACCATCACCTCACCCACTTTCTTCACCTGGGCCACTCTTGGAGAGTCAGCCCAACACTACAACCAACGGCCAGAGCAGCAGGCCGGGAGGGAAAGGACGGCCTGCAAGTGGGGGCCAAGGCCAGGCTGGCAACTAGCAAGATCAGCCTAAAATGGCTCTCCGCACCATCACAAGCAGGCAAGACCTGGCAGAGAGGCCAGACACCACAGAAAATGCCGCTGGACCAACTACGGACGCTACCCGCCTTCCCAGGCAATTGGAGTACCCCCTAGAGAGAACGCATGAAGTCCACCTCCCAGCATTCAGGCGTGTGGGGCTTCAGTTGTGCAAGAGATCGTATTTCACTGGCCGCACTTGCGCCTTGATCGCTGTCAGACGTCTCTGATGCTGGACAGTGTGTCCCTACGTCTTTTCGGCAATATAACACTAATGATGCGTCTTAAAATAGATTGCACCTTAAATTCGGAGAAATACGGTAGTACTGAAGGGGCCGTGACCTCTTGGAGTTCCTGCACCGCCCCCTAGTGTTGCACCCCTGCCCAATCGCCCCGCCCTTCATGCTCCCTAACCCCGAGATTTCCCACTGAACTTCAAGCTCCTCCACGCCCAGGCGCCACGCCCATCACATCCTGCCCCGCATGCGCGGCGCCACGGATGCAGCTGGGTTCCTTCCGACCCCGACACAGACCCGAAGGGACCATGGCGGACTCAGAGCTGCAACTGGTGGCACGGCGGATCAGCAGCTTTCCGGACTTCCCCATCCCGGGTGTGCTTTTCAGGTGCGGACTCAGGCACAGGCACAGAGTGCCGGGCCACTTGGGGCCGTGCGGATTGAAGCCCTGCACTGGGTGTGGGCGCCGGCGTCCCTTTCCTACCCTCACCCCGTGTCGTCTACCCTCCCCTCCTCTCCTCGTGTGGAGCCGCCTATCGGCCTCTTGCACAACTAACGGCGGAGTTTGCGCCCGGCGGACCAGGCAAGGGCCCAAGTACAGGCTCGGCCAGGTCCTACGGGCCTTTATGGTTTGGGGAAGACAAATCATCCCTATGTGCCTCGTTTTCACGCTCCGTAAAACGAGCGCGTGGTCAGCAGCCTGACCCATCGAGCCAGTGGCGGCCGGGGAGGAGGTTTAAGTCTGCCCAGTTCACCAGGGATGCCTTTGTGCCCAGGGATATCTCACCCCTCTTGAAGGACCCCATCGCCTTCCGTGCCTCCATCAGCCTCCTGGCCAGTCATCTGAAGAAGACTCATGGCGACAAGATCGACTACATCGCAGGCAAGCTGGGAGCAGTGTTTCTGCCCCGGAGTGGGTGGGACTTGCTGGTTTCTGAGTTCCCCAGATCAACTCTGGCTGGCCCAGCTTACCCCCTGGGCTTCCAGTTGTAGGTGGCTGACCTGCACTCCAGGAGTGCCGTGGCCAGCCCTTTCTCTCCAGACCTTAACCATCACCGAGCCCGTGCTGCACAACAGACATCCTGGGTGGGAGTTTGGGGGTTAGTGGGGTTGTGACTTTTCATTCTCCAGGAGCAGGGCACACACATGGTATCTGCTAGGGGAGAGCTTGGGGGCATTCAAGGGAACTGGCCTGAGTGGGTTTTACACTTGGTGATGACCATATGGCTGTAAGATGGCTCTCATCCCTACTGTTCAGAAGGGCTGCTGGTCCTGCAACCCATGGAAACCAAGGAGCTGGCCTCCCACCCAAGTTCCTGCTCAGGCTTGGGAGGCAGGTGCCCATGGGTTTGTCCCTGGAGGGTGTGAACTGGATCAGCTGTGCAAAGCTTGTTTCTCCATTCCCTTTCTACAAATATACTTTGAACACCTACTTTGTACCAGGCCCTTGACCAGGTGCTGGGACTTCACAGAGAGGCAAGTCAGAGATCCGAGGAAGAGCCCGGGGAGGAGGCAAGGAGAAAGACTGGGGGTTTCTGAGGGGAGGGGGTCCCACCTCCAGCATCGCCACGTGGCACAGGTACAGCTAGGCAGTCAGGCCCTGCCACCCCTGCTACAGGCTTTTTTGGTCACCCTGTTAACCAAGCGGAGAACCCGCTCTTGCTTTGGGGCATAGTCAGGCTGTTTGCGCCGTACTTGGCCATGTCCTGCTTATGCTTTCAGCCCTTGGCCACACCCCTGGGCTGGGTAGAGCTTTCCTTCTGCCTTCTGTGCTTCTTTCTGCCCACCCTACAGGGAGGCTGGGCCTGTTGGCTGCAACTCCTTGATGAGAAGTCTCTGGGCAGATGGTACACCTGAAGAACAAGGGGCTGACCTCATGTATGCACCCTTGTGCCAGCTCTTGAGCATCACCCACGTCACAACCAGCCCATAGAGGCAGAGAGGGTCCTGAGGTGTGCAAGGAGGCCAGGCAGCTTGCCCAGTGTCTCAGCTAATAGGCAACCATGTTGGCCTGACCTGGACCTTGGCTGCACCCTTGACCTCTGGGTCCCAGCAGCCCCTCTGTACGGAGAACACTAGGTAGACATGTGGACAGAAAGCAGAGCAGCAATCTCCAGCTGGAGCCAGCAAAGCTAGGGGCCACTTGGAATAGGTGGCTCTTTGTCCCTGACCAGTGCTAGCCCCAAGGGTCCCCTGGGCTGCTGTGCCTAGTGGCTACTGCCCAACACTGACTTTTACTCAGGCCTTGACTCCCGTGGCTTCCTGTTTGCCCCGTGCTTGGCCCAGGAGCTTGGCTTGGGATGTGTGCTCATCCGGAAGCGTGGGAAACTCCCAGGTCCCACCGTGTCTGCATCATATGCACTGGAGTATGGGAAGGTAAGAGAGTACATGGCCCTAATGGGGACTCAGGCGTGAATCTAGGGAGCCTGAGCTGCACCCTGAGTCAGGTGGAGACAGAGTAGTTGGAGTACACATGAGGACTTATTAGGTCAGGATGCTCAGTTGGCCGGGAAGGCAGGGTGGGCCTGGGCCAAACACAAGGCAGTGAAGACCACCTTGCTGCCGTCCTCCACAGGCTGAGCTGGAGGTCCAGAAGGATGCTCTGGAGCCAGGCCAGAGAGTGGTCGTGGTGGACGATCTACTAGCCACTGGTGGTAAGGGGCTTTTGTGGTACCTGGGTTTTTGTAGGGGGGTGGAGTATGTGACTTCCCATACAGAGTGAGGTATGGCCCTAGTACTCCACAGGCAGACCCTGAATGCTACTGGGGGCCCAGGAGCTGGGTTGCCCTAACCCACCCTCCTCCTCCCCACAGGAACCATGCAAGCAGCCTGTGAGCTGCTGGGCCAGCTTCGGGCTGAGGTGCTGGAATGTGTAAGCCTGGTGGAGCTGACTTCCTTGAAGGGGCGGGAGAGGCTGGGCAGCGTGCCTTTCTTCTCTCTCCTGCAGTATGAGTGACCTTGCCGGAAGGCCCCAGTCCCCTGTATTTCCAACAGGAAGTATGGCCTGGGCAGCTGCAGTGACCTCTCTGGACCACCAGAGGGCACTGGATGACACCTGGGACTTTTTTATAATTTACGCAATCCATTGAGTCTCCCTTTGAGTGTAAGCCCTTCCTGCTTGTAGCCCCTGCCCTAGTGGCAGAGCCAGTTCCCAGCCACAGCTGGTTCATTTATACACACAGCAAAACAAGAATAAACAACTTTGTCACAAGTATTAACTTCTGTCCTTCTTACTGAGGATAGGATCTAGACCTGATGTGGTGGTATTAGGTGCCAGAGTCAGTTCTGACTCATAGCAACCGTATGCACAACAGAATTAAACACTGCCCAGTTCTGTGCCATCCCGACAATAGTTTTTACGCTTAAGCCCATTATCGTCCTATGTCAGTCCATCTTGTGAAAGGTCTTTTTTTCACTGATCCTCCACTTGACCAAGCGTGATATTCTTCCACAGGGATTGCTCCCTCCTGACAACACGACTAAAGTATGAGACATGTTCTTTACTGTCTCTGTTTCTGAGGAGCACTCTGGTTGTACTTCTTCCAGAACAGATCTGTTTGTTCCATGGTACATTCAGTATTCTCTAGCACCACAATTCAAAGGCATCAGTTCTTTTTTGTCTTCCTTATTCATTGTCCAGCTTTCACATGCATATTATGTGACTGAAAATGCCATGGCTTGGGTCAAGGACTTTGTCTTAGTAACCTGGTACTACTCCAACAGAAAATACCATGAGTGGAAGGCTTCATGAAGAGAAATTTTTATTGACATAGTCTGGTAAGCCACAAATCCATTCTTCAGTTGTAAGTCCATTCAGTATGAGAAATCATCATAGTCCGGTAAGCCAAGAGTCAAAATCCAGTGAAAGCATCTTGGCACAGGAACCTTGGGTCCAAAGGATGTGCCTGCTCTCGGTCATGCTGCTGTCTTGGTGGTATGAGGTTCCTAACTTCTTCTGCTCACTTCTCTCCTTTATATTCCACAAGCTGTTAGCTTGCGTCCTGCCTCGCTAACAAAACTGTTGTCCATTCTCCATCATCAGTTATCACAGAGGCAGGATTCACAACACGGGACAAATGGCACCATACTGGGACTCATAGCCAAGTCAAATCAACACACATTTTTGGGGGTCACAGTTCGATCCATGACTCTTGGTATTGGTCTTCAAGGTGACATCTTTATTTTCCAATACTTGAAAGAGGCCCTTTGCTGCAGATTTTCTCAATGCAGTGCATTTTGATTCCTTGAGTGCTGCTTCCGTGGGTGTTGATTGTGGAAACAAGTAAAATGAAACTCTTGACAACCTCGATCCTTTCTCCATTGATCATGATGTTGCTTACTGGTCTAGTGAGGATTTTGTTTTCTTGATGTTGAGGTGCAGTCCATACTGAAGGTTGTAGTCCTTGATCTTCATAGATATTTTCAAATCTTCACTTCCAGTGATCAGGGTTGTGTCATCTATTTAACAGATTGTTAATGAGTCTTTCTCCAAGCCTGATGCCTCCCTCCTTCATGTAGTGCAGCTTCTTGGGTTGTTTGCTCAGCACACAGACTGAAAAGGTATGGTGAAAGATACAACCTTTCCTGACTTGAAACCATACAGTATTCCCTTGTTCTATTTGCATGACCGCCTCTTAATCTATATACAGGTTCCTCATGAGCACAACTAAGTTCTGAAATCCCATTCTCCATGGCATCCACAATTTGTTATGATCTACACAGTCTAATGCCTTTGCATAGTCAATAAAACACAGGTAAACATTTTTCTAGTATTCCGTTTTCAGCCAGGATCCATCAGACGTCAGTAATGATATCGCTGTTCCATGTCCTCTTCTGAATCCACCTTGAAATTTCTGGCAGTTCCTTGTAAATATACTGTTAAAGTGCCTCTTGAGTGATCGCTCACAAAATTTTACTTGCATCTTTTATTAGTGATATTTGTTTGGTAATTTTTGCATTCACTTGGATCATGTTTCTTGGGAATAGGCATAAATATGGATCTGTTCAGTCAGTTGGCCAGGTAGCTGTCCTCCAAATTTCTTGGCATAAACAAGTGAGTGTTGCCCACGTTGGCATCTACTTGCTGAAACACCTTGAAATTCTTGGAGCCTTGTTCATCAGCAATGCCTTTAGTGCAGCTTCGACTTCCTTCAGTATCATGAGTTCCTGATCATATGCTACCTCTTGAAATAGTTGAACAGCTACCAGTTCTTCCTAGTACAGTGACTGTATATTCCTTCTACCTACTTTTGATGCTTCCTGAATCGTTTGATGTTTTCCATATATAATTCTTCACTGTTATAACTTAAGGCTTGATTTTTTTAGTTTTTCCAGCTTGAGAAATGCAGAGCGTTGTTCTTCCCTTTTGGTTTTCTGTTTCCAGCTCTTTGAATGTCATTGTAATACTATGTCTTCTCAAGCTGCCCTTTGAAATCTTCAGTTCTTTTACTTCATCATTCCTTCTTTTTGCTTTAGCTACTCAACATTCAGGAGCAAGTTTCAGTCTCTTCTGACATCCACTTTGGTCTTTTCTTTCTTCCCTATCTTTTGAATGACCTCTTGCTATCTTCATGGATGGTGTCTTTTATGTCATTCTACAACTTGTCCAGTCTTTGGTCATTAGTGTTCGTCATCTGTTCTTGAGATGGTCTCTAAATTCAGATGGGATATACTCAAGGTAGTACTTTCGCTCTTGTGGACTTGTTCAATTTTCTTCAGTTTCAATTTGACCTTGCATGTGAGCAACTGATGGTCTCTGCCAGTCAGCACCTGGTCTTGTTCTGACTGATAGCGAGCTTTTCCATGATCTCTTTCCACAGACACAGATTTGATTCCTGTGTATTCCATCTGGCAAGATCCATGTGTATAGTCGCTGTTTATGTTGGTGAAAAAAAGGTTATTTGCAATGAAGAAGTCATAGATCTTGCAGAATTCTGTCATGTAATCTCCAGCATCATTTCTGTCTACAAGGCCATATTTTCCAACTACCAAACCTTCTGTTTCCAACTTTTGCATTCCAATCCCCACCAGTTATCAGTGCATCCTGATTGCATGTTCAATCAATTTTGGACTGCAGACACTGGTAAATATCTTTTTTTCTTCGTGGTTGGTACATAAATCTGAATAATAGTCATATTAACTGGCCAGCCTTGTAGGCATATGGATATTATCCTATCACAGTATTGTACTTCTTGAAATGCTCTTTTTGACAATCAATGTAAAATCATTCCTCTTCAAGTTTTCATTCCTGGCATAGTAGACCAAATGGCCAATAATGATTCATTTCAGCTTACTAGTGCCTAGAATACTGATGTTTATGCATTCGATTTTTGATGATTTCCCCGTTTCCTAGGTTCGTACTTCGTACTCTCCATATTCCGAATATTAGTGGAGGTTTGTAGCTGTTCTTATTTTAGGTCATGCCACATCAGCAAAGGAACGGTCACACCATCCACATCCTTAAGGTCTATTCAACTTTGAGGCAGCGCTTCCCTACTCTTTTGAGTGTCTTCCAACTTGCGGGGCTCATTTTCCAGAAGTGTATGCTGCTATTCATAAGGTTTTCATTGGCTGATTCTTTTCAGAAGTAGACTGCCAGTTCCCTCTTCCTGGTCTGTCATAGTCTGGAAGCTCAGCTGAAACCTGTCCACCATGGGTGAACTTGCTGGTGTCTGGATACTAGTGGCATAGCTTCCAGTGTCACAGCAACACCCCCCCACAGCACAACCATCTGACAGGCAAATGGGGGGAATCTAGACCTAGGGGTGGAAAAACTGATCACCCCAGAGCCAGAACCATTGCCAAACTGGACCCAGATCTCACTGGGCCTTCTCACCTCTGCCTCAGACTTCTGAGGATGGCCCACACTAGTTAAAGAGTGCTCTGCATATATGCCTTTACTAATGATTCTGGCCCTTCCTGTCCACAAGAGCCCAGCAGAAGCTGTACGGCCTGTTTATGGGAGTGGTTAAGGCTCTGGAGGATAATGGGAGCTGCGTGAAGATCACCAAAAAACCAACCAAACCCACTGCCACCAAGTCATAGAGTAGAACTGCCCCACGGTTTCCACGGCGTGCCTAATGGATTCAAACTGGCAACCTTTCGGTTGGTAGCCTTAGCCCTTAATCACTGTAACACCAAGGTTATAGTGATTAACTCAGTTCCACCAGGAGGGGGTGAATACAGTGTATGAGTCCTGTTGCTACAATTAAACTATCACAAATAGTGGTTTAAATAACACACGCTTTATCTAGTGCTGGAGATTAGAAGTCCTAACTCAAGGTGTTAGAGGCTTTAGGAGAAAATGTCTCCTTGCCTTTTTCACCTTCTAGAGCCATCAGCTTCATATATCCTTCCTCTGAGGCCCCCTGCAAGCACCCTGAGCCCACCCAAATAATCCAGGGTCATCTTCCATTACAAAGTCACCACTGCCATGTGAGGTTATACATTCAGGTCCCAGGATACAAACAGGTGTGTTTGAAATTTTGTCTGCAACCCACTGTGAACCTGTGCTGGCCACAGAGCTCCCCTTGCCCCCAACAGCCAACCACCAGTGATGCTGGGACCTGCCCCAACAGCAGCAAAGACACAGCACCAATAGAAACCAGTTTAATGTCAACATGCTGTGCATTAGTCCTGAGGCAGACCCACTGCCTAGATGGTGGGAGATCCTGGGCCAAGCAGCTCAGACCACCCACTTCACTTCCCACCCCCGACTCTGAAGAGGGGACAGAAAGTACATCACACTAGGAAAGGGAAATAAAATACAGGCCTGGCTTCATCCAGGCATCAACATGCAGCTCACAGCCCCTCCTCAGCACGAGCCAGGCGTGCCAGTCGCACAGTGAGGCCCGCAAGGTCAGCAGCCTTGTCCAGCTTGAGGTAGGTGTCGGTGCGGACGTGGTGTAGGCTGAGCCAGTCAGGCAGCAGCTCAGCAAGCAGCTGCAGGTGTTGCTCCATGTCACCTGTGGAGAACACCATGTCAGAGCATAACCTGGGACCAAGGGCCACAAGGATGGACTCGCCTAGCCAGCTGTGTGACCGCAGCCAAGTCCCATGCCTGTGTGCAGATGTGCAATGTAGTGGGGTCTCCAGCAGGCCTTCCCTCAGCTGCAGTAGTTCCAAGCAGAGGCCAGCTGCCTTCATACCTGCCCCCTCCCAGACACAGAGTTTCTGCACGTACCAGGGCTCATAGGAGAGTGGTAGCTGCCCACCATCCTGGCACAAGCCACCTCCATGGTCAGTGCTGGTTTCCGCTCAGACACAAAGATACCACGCAGCACACGGGCCAGTTCAGGCAGACGCTCAAGCTGCCTCAGCCGCTGTTCCTGCTCTGGCCGTCGTGTCATCTGTGCCAACTGCTTCTGTGCCTCCTTGGCACGGATCTGGGTAGGCATAAGGGTGGGTCAGTGGGCAGCCTAATAGCCCCCACACACCAGTACTGCCAAAACTCACCCGTTCCAGTAGGGCCTGCGACACCCCCTTCAGGGCGCTAGGGGCAGTGGGTGGGGTGGCTGGCAGGACCAGGCAAGGGGATCCAGGGCTGCTGGGCTCAGCTGTGCGCAAGGCCAGGTCACTCAAGGCCTTCTCCATCTGAGAGCAGTGAAGGAGACGTCATGAGAAGCCCACAACTCAGCCCTTTGAACAGGAAGCCCTATATGTATTTCCAGGCTCCCATTTACCCTCAGAAACTCTGGTAGCATAGTGGTTAAGTGCTATGATTGCTAACCAAAAGGCTGGCAGTTCAAATCCGCCAGGCACTCCTTGGGAACTCTATGGATTAGTTCTACTCTGTCCTATAGGGTTGCTGTGAGTCAAAATTGACTTGATGGCAGTGGGTTATTTACCCCCAGCACATTGGCTACCTGTCCTTATCAACTAAGGACTGAGACTGACCAGAATCCAGTGGGCACTGGCAGCCTGATCAGAGGCTAGTGGCCAGCTTGTAGCTGTGGGCAAGCTCCCTGAGCTCCACGGACCTTGGATGAATTAAGGACCACATACGATGTGGGGGCAGGTTGGCCTCCCTGGGACACCAACCTGGGGCCCACCCAAGCCCTCGAACCACCCCCAGGGTCCCAGCCTCACCCTGGGTGACATTAAGCTTCGGGCTCGAGCAAGCACTTCCTGGGCAGTGGCAAACTTCTCTGTGGGGGGCGGCTGCGGCAGTTCTGCCGGCTCAATGTCAGGCACCTCATCCACATTGAAGCGTGGGTGCCAGCGGGTCAGCTGGTCCTCAGGCACCTCCATGGGAGGATCTAGGGTGGCCAGGAAGGCCTATGGGGGAATAGCGGAATGAAAGGGCCAGCTAGGTGACCGGTTGGGGTCCAGTGCTATGGGACCCCAGGTGCTAAGAAGGCATAAGCACTAATGGCAGACTGGCCTCCTCAGACGCCACGGACCAACCCAGAAAGTGGCCACTCATACAAGGTCAGTGAGGCTGATATGGACGTTAAGCAGGGCTACAGCAGAGCTGGCCAAGGACTAACCCGAGGCCTCAGCCCACCACCACTCACCTTATGATGTTCCTTGACCCGTGCCATCAGGTTCTGGCTGAAGATGTGCCGCCGCTTAAGGAACTGAGATGCTGTGAGCTGGGGAGCTGCCCCACTAGCCTCTGTGGAAGAGTCCAGGGCTGAGTAACCCATAGCCACTCAGCTCAACCAGGACCCAGGGCTAGGAACTACTAGCTGGTTGGGGGGGCAGGAAGGGAGGACGCCTATGTGTGCCAGGCCTGTCATTTGGTGTCACAAAGGGAAATGAAGGCTCTCTTCCAGACCCCCGTGGGCCTGGTACTCACCCTGGTCAAGCAGTGGCTCAATGGTAAGCTGGTAGTCTGACCTCTTGATGTCATCCTTGAAGGTGGGAACATTGCGCTCCTGACGAAAGCGGTAAGAAGCAGGATACACAGTTTTGATCTGGCCCACATTCCTCTCCTCAAAGCGCCTTGAGGATGAGAGAATGAGGATCAGAAAGAAGTGGGTACCCATCAGACCCTAGGGCTGGGCCAGACAAGGCCCCCATAGGCCACTCACCTGTGCATCATGTCCTGGACGCCCCGCTTGACCTTGGCAAAAGTCACAGCCTCAGCGCGGTTGTGCAGCATGCCCACAACAGTGTCCATACTGCGAAACATCTCAGCCAACACCTGGTACTTATAGGGCAGGATCAGGCCAGGGGCACCAGGCTGGGCCAGGGCATGGAAGCGCTGGTAGGCAGGTGCCTTCTCACTATTGTGAGGAATAGGCCTGGTCAGAGACACCGCCTACCCACCTCCAGCAATCAGCAACTGGCATGGTGGCCAGGGGTACAGGAATTAGAGCCTAAAAAGTACTTGCTTAGATGCACAAACTGTACTGGATAGTTTACAGTGCCCTCACATCTATCTTCTAGTTACAAGCAGTATCAAAAGAAATGGAGAGAAGGAGACCTGGCTTGAAATCTAGCTCTGTTGCCCCATGATTCTAGGAGACTCCCGACCCTCCCCAGCCTCAATTTCCCCATTTCAAAAAGGAATAAAGATGACAGTCCGACAATCCATGCAAGTGCTCAGTAACCACCTACTGACAGTATCTGAAACACCCATACCCCTTCACAGGAGGCCGGGGGCAGGGGTAGTGACATGCACAGGAGTCAGGCCCCACTGACTATGCCTACCCTGATGGGAGAACTGGACCCCCAGCCCCACCCCACCCTCACCTGACTACACCTCCCTCAGCCCCACCAGGCTTACCATGCCTCTGCTGGGTGTCCCTCAGGCTCTGGCATGGTGGACTCTCCTGCATCCTCCTCCTGGGCATGAGCCTTCAGTGCCTGGACTTGTGCACCCAGCTCCCGTGCCCGCTGCAGGCACGCCTGGAGCTCAGAGACTGTGTCCTTCCTGGGGACCTAGGACAGAGGGCGTGTCAGCCCAGTAGTCACCTCACCTCAAGCCAGGTCTGCTGTTATGCACCCTCCTCACCTCATCCCTCTGGGCTGAAAGATAGGGCTGCTGGCCTGCTGAGACGGTAGCCTTCTTTATCTTCTTGCCTGGAGGAGAGTGGGCTAGGGGGCCAGAGGCTACCAAGGAGCTGGGACTGGGAACCTGGGTGGGAAGGAACCACAGAGAGTGGAGTGCTGAGACGCCAGGTACACAAGCTCTTCAGGCATGGTGACTCCATGCAGCCTCAGGTCACAAGAGTCCCAGGACAGTCCTATGAATCTAGGCTGCCTAGCCAAAGACAGCTGCTTTGGGCTAAAACCAATTGCTAAGGATATGGGCAATCAGCTGGTCTGCTACCCATGACCCGGCCTTGCAGCCAGCCAGCATCCTCAGGTCGTGCTCACCTGGCTCCAAGGCACCTAAGGTTTCTCTCCAGCCCATCCGGTCAAAGCCAAGTCCCACTGTCCCCTGTCCCTTCCCATCCCGGACTGACCCTTCCCTCCCCATTTCCCATCGTCTTCTCATGACAAGGCTTCAGTTTCCCTTCCATGCCCCTCCCACTGTCGATTACCTCCGCCCCACCAGTTTCCCATCCTGCTCAGTCTCAGTACCGCACCCCCAGCTTGTCCTTCCTGAACCTCAGGGTCCCCCTCTCCCTCGGTTTGTCCGCTCTCGCCCAGGTCTCAGTTTCCCCTTCCCACACACGACCCTTCCGCCCGGGCCTGAGTTTCCCCTGTCCCCCACCTCGTCGACAGACTCCGGGGAGGGCGACTGTAGCAGCTGCAGCCTCCTGCGGGCCGGCGGCACGGGCTCATCGTGCACATTGTTGGCGGCGGGGCGGGTGCGCTTGCGGCTGCCCCCTGGCGTGTCACTCAGTGCAGGGGCTGGAACATCGGGCGGAGGCTTCGCAGGGCTCGGGGTGCGCAGGGCCCGTTTAGCCCGCGGCAGGCAGGCCAGGGGCCCGCTGCGGCGGCGCGCAAAGAAGTCGGTGACGCGACGCTGCGCCATTGCAGCCCGTGTCAGCGCTCGGTAGGAAGTGGCTTTTCGCGCCACTCTTCGGGTGTTTTTCGCGCCAGCACCAGCACCAGGCCCCGCCCAAGCTCCGCCCCACACTAGGCCGAACCTTTGGGGCTGGAGGCTGGGTGATGGGGGCGGGCTTCGACGCCCCGGACGCATGCGCACTGCAGCCCACGGGTAGTTGGCCGGCAACCTGGAGGCAATCGTGGAAGGGAGCACTATCCTGGGTCTGACGGACTTAAAGGTGTTAACGAGAACACTACACATTCCTCTTTTGTGCAGTCTTGCTGACTCAGTGTGTATGCTGCACTTTACAGCTCAACTCCATTGGACGCTAGCATCTCAGAATGAAATGCAGTCCTAGCGAAACAGCGAGGCGTGCAGAGTAAGGAAATACGTACACTCTCCAGTGGCCCCTAGGGTCGCCATGAGTCGGATCCGACTCGACGGCACTTGGCTGGCTCCAGTGTTTACAGTTGAATTTAAAAGTAAAATTTGTGCAATAACCATTCAGCTCCTCGGTGGCACGAGCCGTGTTCCCATGGCGCACTGCTCCAAATGAGGACAGAAGGGCTTCGCCGTGACCCAAGCGGACCAGTGGGGTTCAGTGACCCCATGAAGTGCAGGGGCCTCAGGGAGAGGTGCAGGGACCCTACAGGGGGATAAAGGGTACAGTGACCCCGGCAGCCTACGTGCATGGCGATGGAAAGACAGTTGCTTGGTCGCTGCCTCTGGTTTTCCTCAGTCACCCTTCCAACTTAAAATGACATGAGCAGCCTCACTGTCGAGATAAACTGAGGCACAAGGGACTGGGACTTTCAAGGTTCCCAGTTGAGGAGATGGGGAGCCCGGATCTGAACCTGGGCGGGAAATGCACTTTAAAAAGGACGGCCTTTGCGAGGGATGGGATGCCCTGAAATTAGACACTGATGACCAGTCCACAACTGAATGCTAAAACCACTGAGAACTCTGAGCACTAAAACTACTGAGTCTACATTTTAAAAGAGTATGTGAATTATATCTCAATAGAGCCATTATTTTTTTTTTTTTAAAGAAAAAGGGGCTGCCTTCAAAATGGAGCCCTTAGTGGTGCTGTAGCTAAGAGCTCAGATGTTAACCAAAAGGTGGACTGCTGGAATCCGCCAGACACTTCTTGGAAATCCTATGGTGCAGTTCTACTAGACCTGTAGGACTGCCATTAAGTCAGAATCGACTCTACAGCAGCATGTTTGGTAGGGTTTGGTTTTGGCCTTCAAAATGGCTGAGATGAAAAAAACACTAGTTGGTACTAGAGTGTAAAGCTTTCCATTCTCTGAAAAATAGGATCAAGCTTAGATTACCTGAACAGTTTGAGAACCTGATGCAAGAGCCCTTCATTCTAGACCATGCCAGATAAACAAGACATTCCCATCACAGAAAAATGCTGTCAGACCGGTCCTTGGAGTGCAGCTCTGGGGTCTGGAAAGGAGGAAAAGAAATACATGACTGTCTTTGGGAGTGGTGAGACCTGGGAAAGGCTTCTTTCTTTTCCAAGTTTTTTGTAAAAAGCATGAATGTATCTATTTGAAACTTTAAAGTAATGGAGACATCAGTTGGGTGGTGCAATTTGTACTTAGAAAATAATCTCCAGAGTGAGAAAGTTGGCAGTGATGTAGTAGATGGGGGGAACACACTGAATGATCAGGGGCTCCCCTGGTCAGTCATAACAATTGGGCTGGCAACTAGACCCATATTTTACAAACAGCAAGTTATTATTGGATTGAGAAATCAGTGTAGACAGTTGATAACAGCTTTGTTAAGGCTACATTTTGTTTTGTGTGGTGTATGTGCTGTAGGCCACAGTGTAAAACATATTTCATAATTAAAACTGGTTGTCATTGGGGCCTCATGACAGGAACTGACTGGAAAGGAACATGAGGGAGACTTTCTGAGTGATGGAAATGGTCTGTATCTCATCAGGGGTTTGAATCACACAGGTGTATGAATTTATCAAAATTTACGGAGTGGTATATCTAAGATGTATACACCACTGTATGTAAGTTCATCTTAAAAAACAAGTTATAAAGAAAGTTTGGGCTCTAGTTAATGGCATATACACAGATGTGGTTTGGGGTAAAAAGTGCTCATGTGTCAAAAGAATAAGATGGATTAAAACAAATCATTGCCATTGAGTCAATTCTGACTCACAGCAACCCTATATGACAGAGTAGAATTTCCCCTTAGGATTTCCAAGGATCAGCTGGTAGATTTGAGCTGCCAACCTCTTGGTTAGCAGCTGAGCTCTTAACCACTTCACCACCAAGGCTCTCTGTAAGACAGATAACTGAAAAAAAAGAAAAAAAAACTATTTCTACTGAGTTCGTTCTGACTCCGTGTGATCCTATAGGACAAAGTAGAACTGCCCCATCGGGTTTTCAAGAAGCAGCTGGTAGTTTCAAACTCCTGATCTTTTTTTTATTATTATTATGACTGAGTGAAAATGTACATTCCCATGTAAATTTGCATGCCCACCTACTCCTGATCTTTTTTTGATTAGCCCCCTCTTAACTACTGTGCTGCAGTATGTGATAAATCAAGTGCAATAAAACATTAATTACAGCATCTGGATGTGTATATAAGTGTTTAAAATTCTTCCAACATTTCCATTTGTCTGAAGTTTTTCAAGATAAAATGTTGAAAAGGATGTATTTCTCACTATGAATTGTGGGCAAGAAAGTTTGAAAGCCCCGGATGACAATTAACCCAAAAAGCATTGCGAAAATTAGAGTAAAACACAGGCCACGTCAGCAAACATTATACATATCTCTGGTAGCAGAGCTGAGGCAAATTTCAATCCCCACTGTTTCCTCTGTACAGATTTAACTTGCCCAACTCTGCATGACAACTCTTACTCTAGAGTCTTTTCCAGCTGTAATATTCTGTCTTTTCTCAAAGGGAACAGCAAGTGATCTGGGGTTCAGAGTGCAACACACTCTAAATTTAAACCTGCTATGCATTAAGGAGGAAAAGCATGTGGGATTCTAGAACTGTAATGAGAACATAAATTATAGGCACGAGCTCTCCATAAGACTGCAATAAATTGTTTGGCTGAAGGTCTCTGATCAGGAGGGAGAGAGCCATCTCCTTTCAGAGCAATATGGTGGGTCCTCACTCTTTTGACATTGGAAAATAAAGAAATACCTAGTCTCTAGAGAGGAAGAGGGAGCTGGATCTAACCTGTTTCAATATCTGGTTCCCAGTGCAGCTGTTTGGCTAAACCCCTGTCTTCCGCAGATAAGCTGATGAGCCGGTGTGGCTGGGAGGCCTTCCCGGGGCCTCTAAGCATGAACAGGGTTCAGGCCCCTCTAGAGCTCTGTGAAAAATGTGAAAACAGGCCCCAGGGCCATCAGAAATCCAGGGAGGCCCCCTTGGATGTAGATGCCCTTCCCACCTGGCTATACCTTCTGTGTAACTCAGGTACCACTGAGGGTCCTCATCTGGGTCCCTGGACGCAGACCCAGAGATAATGATTCAGGAGCAAATCATTTATTTGAGAGGTGGTTCCAGGAAAGAGGGGGTCAAAGGTGAGACAGTGTTGAGACAACTAGTAAAAGGTGTATTCATGAGCAGATGACCACTGTAAGCAACTGGGGTTCAAACCCCTCCTTTGGAGACCTATGAGAAATGCTATAGTATACTTCTGAGCTGTTCACTCAGAGGCCACAGAGCAGGGGTATATCTCCAACTCCATCCCTCATTGGTTGAGGGCTGCTCCCAGAGACAAACCCCCACACCACATACAGACTGTCTCATTCTTAGACAGGAAGATCCAAAGAGCCACTGACATGGATACAGCCTGTTAGGGATTGGCTTCTGTCCTCCCAGAAAAAGTGTGTAGCCATTTGGCTGGACCGTGATTCCCAGCGTTGTGGGGTTGCTCTCCATTTTGTGATTTTCCTATGCTTTAATGCTTATCTCTGCCTGTGGTTATTTGGGCAAAATAGGAGTATGTTACAGAGGATTAGGGTGGGACCATAACACCCTTACTAAGCGAGTTTCCCTGGAGCATGGTTTGCACCACCTTTTATCATATACAACATAAAAGGAAAGGGAAGCAAACAGAGTTGGGGACCTCATGCCATCAAGAAAACAGCACTGGGAACAGAACACATCGTTTGGGCCTGAGGTTCCTGTGCTAAAGTGCTCTTAGACCAAAGGAAGACAGATACAACACAAAGACCTTCCTCCAGAGCCAGCAGAGAGTGAGCTAGCACCCTAAATGAGACTTCCGGCATACTAGACTGTGTAAGAATCAACTTTTACTTGTTAAAGTCATCCTCTTGTGGTAGTTCGGTTACAGCAGCACCAGATGACTAAGACAGAGCTCCACGGAGCAGAACTGGGGTCTGGATTTGCAACCTCTGACTTGCAATGAGGAAGAGCAGTGTGGGTTAAGGCCAGGATCTGCGGTCAGACAGCCCAGCTCGAATCTAGGTGTGAAATTCTGCACGGGCAGCTGCGCCTCACTCAGCCCCAGTCTTCTCCTCCATAAAGGGGGCCATTGTGATAATAAATGGCTCACAAGGAGCTTGTGAGGGCTAAATGAGGAGGTACCAGTTAAATGCTTAGGGCAATGCGAGGCCCTCAGCCGGGGAGAGGAGATGAAGCAAGTCATTATCATCATTGTCGTGACCATCATCATCGCAGTCATCAACCATCACCAGCGCCATCGTAATTGTAATCATTGTTGTCATTGCCTACCGCCATCATCATCCCCTTATTATCACCAACACTGTCACCATCACCACAATCATTGTCACCACCATCGCTATCCTCACTGCCATCATCACCACCATTGTCATAATTATTTTGGCCACACTGAAGGGTATTATTACAGTGCTGTGGGTCTCCAGTTTGGGCTGAGGCCATATCTAGCCTTCCCTATCCCAAATCAGAACTACTTCCCACCCTTGTTCCTGTCTCCACAGCCCTGATCCCTGCCAGTCAAATAACAACTCAATCCAGGCATGGTCAGGACTAGCAATAGCTCATCAACTGCTCTATCCCAGTGCCATCTACATGTAATAATAATAACAATAACAAAAAGTTAACAACAGCAACAGCAACCAGAGGTGCACAGTGCTTTACAGCTTTCAAAGCAGTTCCACAAAACAGAAGCAGCTGAACTCCATTGAGGTGTGCTGCATGCAGGCTCTGTCCCTGTGACTGGATACTGTATCTGTCACAGCCTCAAATCAAGCCTCCCCAAAATTCTCATGGACTCCAGACTTTCTGGAGCCACAGTGGGTAGATGAACCCATGAAACTATTTCCCTGGCATAATCTTTAAGCTTTAAGCCAAAAATATCCCCTGAAGTCATTTTAAAACTGAGCAGTAGTTTAGCTTAACTAGTAACATACATCTGCCTTGAACATAGTGCCCCTTTAAGAGCTGTGTATGCAGGATCAGACTGACAACAGCAAATTGAAAGATTAATAGGAACCTTAAAGAGCAGTGAGTTTATGTTAATAAAGAAGCAACGGCTAAGAAAAGGAGGGTGAGAATAACGACACAACTCAAAGAATGTAATCAGCATCACTGGATCGTACATGTAGAAACTGGTGATTTGGCTGAATGTTTTGATGTGCATATTCTCAACAACAACAAAATAAAACTTGATGGGGGGAAGCAAGCCCCCAGGTAGTCACCCATCCACAGGACCCATTTGAAGGTTAAGAAGCTGAGACTGGCAGGGCACAGAGCTGGTGCACGAGGAAGCTGGCTTTGCGTGCCCACGTCCACTATGGCCAGTCCCTCTTCCTTCCACAAGGGCCTGATATGAACTGAAAGCTAATGGCAGAGATAAAGCTCAGGCTCTCCTGGGACTGCGGAAAACCTCACCTGTGGCCTTGAGAGAGGGTTCACAGCCTTGGTTAATACTCGGTGAACACACAGAGCTGGAATCAATTTGCAGTTGGCTGCACTTCCACCCAACAGTCTTGGGACCCATTAAAGGACAGGAAGAGAGCAGAGGTTGGAATGCTGCTCCACAAGCGAATGACTAGGCCAGTCTCCTCTACACAGGGGAGTTTGATCCATGAACACTTTGAACATGACACTGGTGGTATGATAGGTACTTTACTTCAGGGGATTCCAGGGTAGGGAGAGGGCTAGCTTTGTCCTGAGGGTTAACCTTCAGAGCAGCCTTGTCTCACGGAAACTGTGTGAAGCACACAAATCATTTAAAATTTTCTGTTAGGCAGGCAGACCAAAATGGTGGAATAGTCAGATACTTCCTGTGGTCCCTCTTACAATAAAATCCTGTGGGGGAAAAAAGTGAATTGATTATATATGGCAATTTAGGAGCCCCAAACACCAAAGTTAAAGTTGAAGAATCAGATTCAGTGGCAGGGAGAGGGACAGACAGTTCAGAAGCAGCAAGGAGTTGCCAGAACTGACTTGGCAGGAACTGGCATTCTGCAGGCTCCTGGACCAATTTGTATGTGCAGTGAGGAAAACAGTGACACTTGGGATGTGTTTTCCACAGTGGGAGAGACCAAGCAATGGAAAGTCTGCTCAACCCTCCAGAACCATCAAGAAGCAGTCCTCAATCAGCAAAAGATAAGTACACACATCTAATCTATTGCACAGGTTAAAAAAAACACCCCCTTGGGAATAAACTCCTCTCCAGTTTACCTCCCTCTTCACTGCTCTGCAGCAGGTCCAGACCAGCTTCCACAACTGCTGCGTACCGTGGCCTGGAAGTTGGACCCATTTTGTTCCCTGAGGCATTCCCTAGCTCTGGAAAGGGAAAGAATTAACAAGCTGGAAAAAATAATCTCCCGGCTCCTAGGAACTCAGGGCAGGCACAGTTCCTTTACCTAGGCACAGGCATAAGGGATCCCGGACTTTGAATGCCTTTCACATTGCATAGACCTGTGTGGGCCCATATCAATAGCACAGGTAAGCCCTGATTAGCACAGCACAATGGAGTATGCATCTTACATCTATTTTCATCTGTATCTGCTATAAGGGGGAGTGGCAGGCTTGTGACACTTAACAGGGCTCTGGCCATTAAGCAGAGTCCTCACCTACCCATATCAGGGCCCTGAGAAGCACCCACACCACCTAGCCACCCACTGCAGAGATCCAAGAACAAGTGGTACCACCCAGTCCTCACGGCCAATAGCAGTGGGTGCCCATAGTCTGGCTACAAGACAAACCCACGCACCTACATACTGTAGGAGATAGAGACACGCTTTCCTCACAGGTACTTAGGGGCAGCTGTCAGTCCTCTACTTAGTTCAGCCAGATACCTGTGACTTCTGTTAACACTCTTGCCCATCTAGGACTGTAGGTACCAATGTACCTGAACTCCTGGGCTTGCAGACCTAGAAACAGCTTTAGCCACCTGGTAGAAAGTTGTGAGAGCTTCAAAGCAGCAACAATCAAGCTAGTTTACAAGAACAGCCTATTTGGACATGTCAAAACAAGAAGCTAGGACACAGCAAGTGAACATAAAATAAATAATATAATAACTTACTGATGGCCCAGAGACAACCGTCAATATCAAATCATAAAACACTCAGACCACGATAGCTTTAGCAAGCTGCCAAAACAAAGAAGTAAGAAATCTTCTAGAGGAAGAGCACTTCTTGGAATTATCAGAGGTAGATTTCAAAAGATTAATATACAGGGCTCTTCAAGAGATCAGGAAGGAGATAGGCAAAAAAATAGAGCAGATTGAGGCACAAAGTAGCAGAAGAATTTAAGAAGGTTATGCAGGAGCATGATGATAAATTTAACAGGCTGCAAGAATCTGTAGAGAGACAGCAGACAAAAATACAAAAGAGAAACAATAAAATTTCAGGATTAGACAACTCAGTAAAAAGTCATAGTAGAGTTGAGGGAATGCTTGTCAGAATTAGTGAGACTGAAGTAAGGAATTTGACACAAACTTATTTGGGGAAAAAATCAGATAAAATAATTAAATTTTCTAGTTGCTGTTGTTGTTAGCTGCCATTTAGTTGGCTCTGACTCATAGTGACTTCATGAACAACCAAACAAAACATTGACTGGTCCCGTTCATCTTCATGATTGCTGGTATCCTTTGAGTCCTTTGCTGTAGATACTATACATTTTGAGAGCCTACCACCCTAAAGGCTCATCTTCCGCACTGCATCAGACAATATTTTGTTATAATCCATATAGTTTTCATTGCCTAAGTTTTGGAAGTAGACAACCAGGCCTTTCTCCCTAGTCTATCTTAATCTTGAAGTTCTGTTGAAATCCGCCCATGATGGGTGACTCTGCTGGTATTTCAAGTAAATTACTGGTCCCACAGCTGGTGTCAACACACAAGCCACCACAGTATCACAAACTGACAGATGAGTGGTGAAAATGTTCCAGTAGCTACAATAAAAGAGCAAAAAGAAACAAGTGAGATTAATTTTAATAATATATTTTACCCATTACACCGAAAATATTGTTGCAGCACATAATCAATATAAAAATCATTATCAAAAAGCTATTTTACATTATTTTTATCATACAAAGTCTTTGAACCCCCACTTGTCTGGCAGTTTACTGTGCTGTGGAGGCTTGCATTTTTCTGTGATGCTGGAAGGTATACCACCAGTATCCAGATACCAGCAGAGTCCCCATGGTAGACAGCTTTCAGCTGAGCTTCCAGACTAAGACAGTCTAGGAAGAAGCACCCAGCAATCTACTTTTGAAAAGAAATTAGCCAGTGAAACCCTTATAAATAGCAAGGGAATAACGTCAGATGCAACACTGGGAAAGTGAGCCCCCCAGGTTGGAAGATACTCAAAAGATGACTGGGGAAGAACTATCTCCTCAAAGAAGTGTCAAGCTTAGTGACGCAGATGGAATCAAGCGTTTGGGACCTTCATTTGCTGATGTGACAGCACTCAAAATGAGAAGAAGCAGCTGCAAATATCCATTAATAATTGTAATGTGGAATGTATGAACTGTAAATCTAGGAAACTGGAAATCATCAAAAATGAACTAGAACACATAAACATCAATATTCTAGGCATTAATGAGCTGAAACAGACCAGTATTGGCCATTTTGAATCAGACAATGATATGGCCTACTGTGCCGGGAATGAACACTTGAAGAGGAACAGCATTGCATTCACCATCAAAAAGAAGATTTCAAGATCTATCCTGAAATACAATGCTGTCAGTGATAGAATAACATCAACACACCTACAAGGAACCAGTTCATACACCTTTTATTCAAATTTACACACCAACCTCTTACACCAAAGATAAAGAAATCGAAAATTTTTACCAGCTTCTACAGACCTAAATTGACCAAACATGCAATCAACTACTGGTGACTAGAATGCCAAAGTTGGAAATGAAGAAGGATATGTAGTTGGAAAATATGGCCTTAGTGACAGAAATGATGCTGGAGATCGCAGGACAGAATTTTGTAAGACCAGTGACGTTGTCATTACAAATACCTTTTGTTACCAACATAAACAGCCACTATACAAGTGGATCTCACCAGATGAAATACATAGGAATCAAATTGTCCATGTCTGTGGAAAGATGATAGACAAATTCAATGATAACCTGCTAACTGAAACTGAAGAAAGTTAGAACAAGTCCACAAGAGCAAAAGTATGATGCTGAGTGTATCTCACCTGAGTTTAGAGACCATTTTAAGAACAGATTTGATACACTGAACACTAATGATCAAAGACCAGATGAGCTGTGAAACAACATCAAAGATATTACACATGAAGAAAGCAAGAGGTCACTAAAAAGACAGGAAAGGAAACAAACAACCAAACTGGGTGTCAGAAGAGACTCTGAAACTTCCTCTGGAATTCTGAATAGCTAAAGCAAAAGTAAGAAATGATGAAGTAAACGGACTGAACAGAAGATTTCAAAGAGTAGCTCAAGAAGAGAAAGTAAAGCCTTATAAGGACATGTGCAAAGAGTTGGAGATAGAGAACCAAAAGGGAAGATTGCACTCTGCATTTCACAAACTGAAAGAACTGGAGAAAAAAATCAAGCCTCAAGTTGCACTCGTGAAGAATCGTACAGAGAAATACTAAACAACTCAGGAAGCATCAAAAGAAGATTGAAGGAATACACAGAGTCATTATACTAGAAAGGATTGATGTTCAACAATTTCAAGAGGTGACATATGATTAGGAACCGATGGTACTGAAAGAAGAAGTCAAAGTTGCACAGAAGGCACTGGTGAAGAATAAGCCTCTGGAAATTCATGGAATATCAACTGAGATATTTCAACAAATGGTTGCAGGACTGGAAAGGCTCACTCATCTATGCCAAGAAATCTGGAAGACAGCTATGTGACCAACCAACCAACTGGAAAAGATCTGTATTTATGCCTATCCCCAAGAAATGTAATCCAACTGAACGCAAAAATTATCAAGCAATATCATTAATATCACACACAAGTAAAATTTTGCTAATGATCATTCAAAAGCAACTGCAGCAGTATATTGACAGGAACTGCCAGAGATTCAAGCCAGATTCATAAGAGGACATGGAACCAGGTGTCATTGCTGATGTCAGATGGATCTTGGCTGAAAGCAGAGAATACCAGAAAGATGTTTCATTTGACTATACAAAAGTGTTTGGCTATGAACATAACAAATTATGGATAACATTGAGGAGAATGGGAATTCCAGAACACTTAATTGTACTTAAGAAGAGCCTGTACATGGTTCAAGAGGAAGTTGTGTGAACAGAACAAGTGGACACTGCGTGGTTTAAAGTCATGAAAGGTGTGCATCAGGGTTGTATCCTTTCACCATACCTTTTCATACTTTGAACAGATAGTCTGATAAACTGGACTGTATGAAGACAAAGGAGTCATCAGAATTGCAGGAAGACTGCACAATGCAGATGACACAACCTGGCTTGCTGACAGTGAAAAGGATTTGAAACACTGATGAAGATCAAAGATCACAGTCTTCAGTATGGATTGCACCTCAACATCAAGGAAACAAAAATACTCAAGCTGGACCAGTAAGCAACATCATGATATACAGAGAAAGGATCGAGGTTGTCAAGGCTTTCATTTTACTTGGTTCCATAATCAACACCCATGGCAGCAGCAGTTGAGAAATCAAAAGATTCATTGCATTAGGAAAATCTGCTGCAAAAGACCCTTTTTAAAATGTTGAAAAATAGAGCTGTCAACCTGAAGACTAAAGTGCTCCTGATCCAAGCCATGGTATTATCAGCTGCATCATGTGTAAGCGAAAGCTGGACAATGGTAGGACAGAAGAGGAACTGGTGTTCTTGAATTCCGGTGTTGGAGAAGAATATTGAATGTACTGTGAACTGCCAAGAGGACAAACAGATCTGTTCTAGAAGAAATACAACCAGAGTGCTCCCTGGAAGCAAGGATGGTGAGACTACATCTTACATATTCTGGACATGTTGTCAGGAGGGATCAATCCCTGAAGAAGGACATCATGCTTGGTAAAGCAGAGGGTCAATGAAAAAAAAAAAAAGAAGACTCTCAGTGAGATGGATCAACACAGTGGCTGCATCAGAGGGCTTAAGCGGAAGAATGATTGTGAGCATGGCACAGGGCTGTGCAGTATTTCTTTCTGTTGTGCCAAAGTTTACTATGAGTTGGAACCGATGCAACAGCATCAAACAACAAGTCTTTGAAATTCAGTGAGTATTTTGTGCTTGCAACACATCTCAATTCACACTAGGACTTCACTTTTTGGAACATTGGATCTGTATTTGAATTTTGCAATATTTTCAGCTTGAAAAATATGTTCACATATCCAAGGTGTTCCAAAATACATTAAAAAGTTTTCTAATGACTGAATTGAGTGTCAGTTTTAAAAATCACAATTATTTAAAAGTAGATTGTCATGGCCCCTAGACTTACTGCTATCCCAGAGCTGAAACCAGTATTTTTTTCTTTTCTTTTTTTTATTTAATATGACTGAGTGAAAATGTACATTCCCGTATAAATTTACGTGCCCACCTATATGCAGCTTCCACTGCTCTTCCTATCTGGTGACAGCACACTATTCCTCTCTGCTCCATACATGTTTCATCCTCCCAACAGCCTCCTTTCCTCTCCTCTCCACCCACTCTCCTTCCTCCAGCCAGAGGTCAGCAGGATGATATCCTATAGATGTATAGAACCATAAAGTGCATCCAATATATGGTCACTCTACATTGCCGAGTCCAATCCATTCCTATCCAAAGAGTGGATCTTCGTTATGATCTATGGGTAAGGGCAGCATCAGGGCCGGGGGCCATGCTCTCAGGGGAACTCCAAAACTGCTGGACCATCAACTGAAGTCTTTTAGTGGAGATCTCAGGATGCACCCCTTTTGATTCTTGTGTTGCCAGTGAGACTCCTCTCTGTGAGCTCCATTGTGGCTATCACTGGTGGTGGCGAGGCACCATCTGGTTCTTCCGGTCCCAAGTCGATGTAGGCACCCACTCACGTGGGTCTCTCTATCTTCTAGGTTGTCTTTACCCCGTGTCATTTTGGTCCTCAGCGAGCATCTGTTCCTGCTGAGTTGGGACCATTTGTTGTGTCCTCGGATGGCAGCTTGGCAGCTTTTAAGACCCCAGACGCCGCTCACCAATGTGGAGTGCAGAGAGCTCTCTTAGCAAAACACTAGTTGTGCCAGTTGGCCTGGAATTTGCCTAAGAGCATGGTCCCCCGCCCCCCACCCCAGCTACTCTATCCTTGCAGTGTTGAGTTTAGATGGAAGGAGTACTCAAGTTATGCTGAAGTCCACTTAATGTTGTTCTTGTTTCTAATGTGTGCTATCACCGATTTCTCCCAACCAGATTTCTAGCAACTATCTAATCTAAACCCTCCCCCTCTCGTCCTCCTTCCCTCCCCTCCCTTGCAGCTGTCAAAGAGTCTTTTCTTCTATACACGCGTCTGTTTTTTGGATCTTGTCGTAGAGGTCTCACACAGTATTTGCCCTTTTGTCGCTGACTACTTTCCCTCAACATAATGTCTTCCAGTTGAAACCAGGTTATGAGATGTTTTCTGGAATCATCATTATTCTTTATCATTGCGTAGAGCTCTGAAACCAGTATTGAAGCCAACACTTCAGACAAAGAATGGACTGGACTGGGGACACAGAGTGATGCAGGTGATGTGTGTACTTCATGGTTTTATATATATATATATATATGTATATATATATATATATATATATATATGAGGCTGTTCTACCGGTTCCTTTCTGGTGGGGAGAGGAGAAGGTGCAGAAGAGGGGACAAGTGTTGGTTGAGTGGATACTGGGAGTGAAGAGTGGAAAGGAAGAGTGTGCTGTCACAGGGTAAGGAGAGCAGATAGAATTGCAGAGAAGTGGGTGCTCAAGGTTTCCTATGGCAAATTGACTTGGATTGCAAATGTTCACTTAATCACAATTAAAAAAAGAAAAAAGTACATTGTCGCGGGCTGAATTGTGTTCCCCAAATGTTTGTAGCAATTTGGCTAGGCCATGATTCCTGGTATTGTGTGAAGTTCCTATGTGTTGTAAATCCTGCCTTTATGATGTTAATGAGGGATGAAAGGCAGCAGTTGTGTTGGTGGGGCAGGATTTCATGTGTAAGATTGTATTGTGCCGTGAGACAATCTCTTGGGACAGAAAGGAAAGGGAAGCCAGTACAGAGTTCGGGACCTCATGACACCAGGAAAACAGTGCCAGGAGCAGAGAGAATCCTTTGGACCTGGGCCCCTATGCCTTCTGCAAAACTCCCTGTCCAGTGGAACATTGACTATAAGGACTGTTTTCTAGAGCCAACAGAGAAAGACTTCCCCTGGAGCTGATGCCCTGAATTTGGACTTTTAGCCTACTTTTCTTTTTGTTAAAGCCATCCACTTGTGGTGTTTGTTATAGTAGCACTGGAGACTAACACATATATGAAACTAAAAACCTAGCTCCCAACACACCTGACATGTCCCAGGTGCTAGATGCTGGCTGTGGTCCTGGGCAGATCCAAGAGAGCGACGGCAACGAGTGGACTACATCCCCTGTGACAGGAGATGTAGGCACCGGGCCACACACAGGGGATCTGGCTAAAGAACACAGGATGGACTGTCCCTTCAGGTGAGGTCAGAAGTCTGATGACAAGGTGGGTGATGGAAGAAAAGGAGGGTGCAACAGTCCTGGAAGCCAAGAATGCTTAGAAACAGGGCAGAAGCTTCCTGAGTCCCGCCAACCTCTCTCAGCCCCAGACGCCCAGTCCTGAGTCCTCCTCCAACCCACCGTGACTGAGTCGGGTCGGACTCATAGTGACCATAAGGGTCAGAGTTGAACTGCCCCATAGAGTTTCCAAGGAACGCCTAGCAGATTTGAACTGCCAATCTTTTGGTTGGCAGACATAGCATTTAACCCACTACACCACCAGGGTTTCCTGAATCCTCCCCAGCCATCCCGGACCCAGCACCAATACCCCAGCGAAGGTGCACCCAGTGCTGTCAATCACGGGCCTAGAATTGTCCAGTTGGTGAGAGGAGGAGGCACGTAGTGGGATGGGGCTTAGCGGCTAGAAGCGGACAAGGTGTGTGGCTGTGTGAGGTCTTGGCTATGTGGGCAAAACTGGGGGACTCACTCGGGCTGAACTGGTTGCCCTCTCCCCACCACAGCCTCTGAGGGAGAGGACAAATCTAACTGGGAAGAGGGGCTGAGGGCCAGAGAATGAAGCTGAGAGGAAAGGCTGAGCGGAGACTAGGAGGTGGGAGAAGAGAGTCTAAGGCTAGTAGTGCAGCTGAAGGGCAGAGTCTGAGGTGAGGAGGGGATGCTGAGATGGGAAGTCTGAGGCAGGGAGGAGAGATTGAGGGAGAAAAATCTGGGGCGGAGAGGCTGAGGGGACCATAGAAGGGAAGAGACTCACCAGACAGTATGAGAGGGAAAGGCTGAGGGCAAAACTCTGAGGCCAAAGCAGCCACCTCAAGCCTGTGAGAGGCCAGAGGTGAGGGGCAATGACCATTGAGGTGAGACTTGCAGGGATCAGAAGGAGGATTTGGGTTGAGTACACTCAGGGCTCAGAGTACTGTCTCAGTACAGACAGACACTAGCAGGATCAGCACAAGACCATGAAGCCCCATTGCCTCCCCTGATCCTTAGGCCCAGTGAGTCTGGAGCCTGTATCCCATCCTGACCTCAGTTTCCTTCAGCCTGGTGCCAACCAGCTGGCCTTGAGGCCCCAGTATTTTCAGGTCAGCCCACCAGCCCTTGCCCCAGACTGACTCTGAGGATACAGTACAGAAGAATCAATGGTCCACAAAGCAAGGGACCCTGAAAGGCACCAGGACCTCTTGTCACGATCCCACTACGATTCTGCAACCAAGGGCCTATGCCCAGAGAGGGCTCCCCTTCCTTAGCAAGATACTCTGAATTATTTACAAACACACAGGGGACAATGCCTAGAATATAAAATATAACTTGGAATATCCCCAGGAAACTGGGGTTCTTTTTCCTGGAGGAAGACCAAGACTGCTCCCCAGCTTTTCAAACAAATCAAAACTAGTTCTTTCCCCCCACCTCACAAGTGAGAGCAGGTATCCCAGGTGACTTTATTGCAGGTGGGCTCTGAACTGTACATCTTATTAAACAAAGAGTTTTGAAGGGCATGCTTTGAGCCAGAGATCAGCTGCTGTTCAAGGAAATCTAGGGTGAATTAGAGGTAACTCTGCTTTCGAGGAGGTCATGGCCCCATGGAACTTAGCTTTGTGTTTAAGAGCCCACTGTGTGGGATGGGAGACCCTTCCTTCAACAGTATTAACTGAGCACCTGTGTGTGCCAGGAGCACAGGGAAGCGTCATGTGTATCAGTGTAATCGTTAGTTAAGCTGCTATCAAGTTGACTCTGACTCATGGTAACCCCATATTCAACAGAATGAAATGTTTCCCAATCCCGAGTCATCCTCATGATCCCTAGAATCTTTTAAGTCCGTCATTGTGCCAGTTTATCTCACCAGGGCTCTCCCTTGCCCTCACTGGACCTCCTCCAACACAGTGAAACATTTCCTAGGCCTGTGCCATCTCAGTGACCAGCTATGTATTGGATCTTTGTGATCCACAGGGTTTTCAGAGAGTGATTTACAGAAGCAGATCACCAGGCCTTTCTTCCTAGCCTGTCTCACCATGGAAGCTTCACTGAAGCCTGTTTATCATAGCAACATGCAAGCCTCCACTGACAGGCAGTGGCTGTACATGAGGAGCATTAGCCGTGAATCAAACTCCACGTATTACATGGAAAATGGGAGTTCTATGGCACCACCCAAAATCTTTTGCTGCCGAGTGAGTTCTGACTCATAGCAACCCTATAGCATACAGTAAAACTGCCCTCATAATGATTTCCGAGGAGCAGTTGGTGGATTCCAACTGCCCACCTCTTAGTTAGCAACTGTAGCTCTTAACCACTGCACGACAGCGCTCCATGAAACTCCTTCTGCCCTGTAAACTTTTGATGGACTGTTGCATCTCCATAGCCGTGATACTAAAGTTTGTTGACAGGAGACATTCTGCTTCCAAACAGTTTGCTACTTTATCACAAGGTAAACAGACAAAAAACCCCTCTGTCATCAAGTCAATTCATAGTGACCATGCGTTACAGAGTAGAACTGTACAGAATTTCTTTGTTGTAAGCTTTACAGAAGCAGATTGCCAGGCCTTTTTTCTGTGGCTCAGTTGGGTGGGTTCAAACAGCCAAACTTTAGGTTAGTAGTCAAAATGTTTGCACCTCCTAGAGACTCTGATCGCTGGGTATTTCCCCATAAAGACTTTCGTCTGGTGATAAAGGCCAGCAAAGTTGAGTGGAAGGTTCAGAGGAAGCAAGAAGGGAGATGAACGTGGGGGTCAGAATCAAACAACGGCCATGTGGTCACCCAGGGCTGGTGAGCACTGTCCCCTGTGAGGATGAAGATGAGGCTACCCTCCCTTGGGTATCTTCACAGCCTCCTAGCCCTTGCTAGTAGGGACTGAGTGGAAATAGTCTATTCATTCCTGGAAGCGCTGCCTCCTAATCTGAGCTCCCCAGGAAGCACAGCCCGAGGTTCTTTTGCTAGGACTGGAATCAGGGAGCAAGAGAGAGGGATGAAAGGAACAAGGCCTGGGGGGAAGGTGATTCTTTGAGTGGCCACCTTAAGGGCAGCTGGCCACTTAGTCACTAATAAACACCTGTCAAGGCTGTGAGTCCAAAAGAATAGCGAAAGAATTCCCCTGCTGGCTCCCACTGGCCAGAGGTCAGCTATCTCTCTTCTGAGTCATGCCCAACATGCACAGATGCGGGACACTACCTCACCACCAACAGAGAAGCTGGTCACAAATGGGAGGCAGGATAGTGGGCATCAGAGGGGATACGGTAGTTGGGAGCAGGAATGAGGGTATTGTCTGTCGCCCACACGCAGCTGGCTATGGCAGCCATCAGTGGCAGTGATCAGTGGTTAGCAGTCTGTGGAAGTGGTTGACAGTCAGTGGCAGTGGTTAGTGGTCAGTACTTTGTGGTCAGAGGTCAGTGTTAGTGGTCTCTGATCAGTGGTAGCAATCTGGAGTCCACAATCAGCGTTCTGAGGTCAGAGGTCATTTGGCAGTATTCTGTGGTCAGAGTATCAGTCTGGAGTTAGCAGTCAGTGGTCATTGCTCTGAGGTCAGTGTAGAAGTCTTTGGTCAGCGGTGGTATCTGATAAGGGCAGTAGCCACACACCCACTCTGCACATACGATATAGCTCTCCTCTGTACTAATCACTGTGCTGGTCTTGGGGGTATAAAGTCTGCAAAACAGAGTTCCCAGTGCATGCTGGCAGGGTGGTCAGAGTGTATCAGAGACACAAAACCCTTCGGATGGCCAAGGCAGAAAGTGATCACCCCCTGGCCCCTGGGCCATCAGGAAGTCTCCTTGGAGGTGGTGGTGGCAAACAGGCCGAAGTGTGAGTAGGAGTGGTGAGGTGGGGGCTCAAATACCAAGTAGCAGCATGGAGAACTACCTGCTTGGGAACTGGCTGAGTCACAGGTGGTGGGGTAGTCATGGTCTGAGGAGCAGGACTTACCTGTGGGTGATAGGGCATGGAAAGACTGGGGGAGGGGTGACACAAATTGCTCTGGGTCTCCTGTCTCCCATTTTCACTCCCAGCTAAGCCCCCAGGACACAGAGGCCACATCCACCCCGGGGAGCTTCAGAGAACTAATCATGTGGGTGTCCTGTGCTGTTTCCAGTCCACCGGAGGCTGCCAAGAGATATTCCTTTCCTGTCCCTCCATGGGTTTTGATTCCCATCAGCAGACTGTTATTGGGGCAGGAGTCAAGGGTGCACCCAACGGACCGTGAACAGAAGCCGTCTGAGCAATGCTCAGGCTGGAGGTGACACATATTCCACCCAAGAGCTTGCTGGCAGGAGGAGGGTGCCGGCATGCCCAGCCCCTGCTCCACTCTGAAGCTGACACAGCCAGCTCAGGCCCACCAACAGTGGCAAGGCTGGCAGGACAAGGCAGAGGATGCCGGTCAGCCCAGCTTGCTCATTACCTCCTTCAGCTTCAACCGGCCCCCTGGGAGAGCCAACCACCCTAGGAAAAGCCAGACATATCTGAAGGTGTGCTTGCTTTTAGTCGGGGTAAGTCTATGGACTGGGAAGAGGCATCTAGTAGCTCCAGGTGGGCTGGAGAAGACACCAAGAGCTTGACCCTCAAAGACATCTATCTGCTCCCAAGGATTGACGCAGGGCTAGAAAACCCTAGCTGTGAGAGGCACACAGGTGGCCTGAAGTGACCTGTCTTGAATGAGCGAATTATTTCTGTGCTAACTTCACCCTTGATGACTTAGTAGATGGGGGTAACCTTCTACCCTCCTAGCTCTCAGCTAGCCAGCCAGCCCAGCAGGCCAGGGCTAGCATCAACTCTGGACCACAGTTGCTGTATCACACCCTGAGCATGGGCAATAGTGAACGCTGTTCATCAGGCCATCTAGACTGGCTTGTAGGGAGTGAGAACAATTGTTTAAGGCCAGTATAGGCCAACAGACAGGGATGAGGATGAGGTGCTTTTGTGTCATAGTATGTCATTAGCCTGAATGTCGATGTCTATTGGGTCCCCTAAATGTGCACCCCCCACAGCTGTATAGCACGTTATCCATTTCCACCTGTGCTTCTAAACATAAGTGACTCTTCATTTGTCCCTCACAACCATCTAGCGGAGCTAGGACCCTTTCCCATGGATGAGAGCACAATGGGGGCTCACAGCATTGTGCAATCTACTCTAGGTCCTCGGCAGTGAATAGCAAAGTAGCAGAGTCCTGGGCTGGATTTAGGACTTCGGTGTTCACATCAGCTCCTTCCAGCTGAGTGGGTCCCTGGCAGGACAGAGCCTGGTTCTAGAGGTGGGCAGGTGAATGACAGCAGTGACCACACAGGTGGACTTCCACCCCTTCTTCTGTCCTGTATGGCATGCCCTGGCCTTCTTGGGGCCCTCACGTGTTTCCCTGGGACAAAGAAAAGGAGCAGGTTTGTGGAAAAAGGAGTTTAGAAATGTTTGGGGTGGGTAACCTGCCCACTGCTGGATAGGAAAGGGTTTTCTTTTAATAGAATCTGATAAAGGGTCCTTCCCCAGGCCTGTTCAAGACCTGCCCCTTAGAATTGTCACAGGAGCAGGTGATAGGAGCCCGGGCTATGCTTATCCTCCTACAGATTGATTCCTGCTCTTTGTTTCCAGAAAAGGAGACATGGGAAATGCAACAGGAAAGTACTCAGTGAAGTAAAATAATAACTCCCTTCAAAAATCACGTAAAATTTCTGGCTAGAAGTCAGGAAAACCATGTGCTGAGGAAACAGATAACGTGGCTGCCACTGGGGAGGGCTCTCGGTGAGGGGAAGACGCACTCTGCTGCTAGGATGTTTTTTAATCATGTTTCTTAAAACTGCTTAAATTTATTAAAACTGCATATTTCTTTTTTTTTTATTTAACATAACTGAGTGAAAATGTACATTCACATGTAAATTTACACGCCCCCCTATATGCAGCTTCCACTGCTCTCCCTGTCCGGTGACTGCACACTATTCCTCTCTGCTCCATACATGTCTCATCCTCCCAACAGCCTCCTTTCCCCTCCTCTCCGTCCGCTCCCTTTCCTCCAGCCAGAGATCAGCAAGATGATATCCTATAGATGTATAGAACCATAAAGTGCTTCCAATATATGGTTACTCTGCATTGCCAAACTGCATATTTCTTAAAACTACTTAAATTTATTATATTGTGGTGAGAATATACCTAATCAAATATACGTCATGTCAACATTAAAATTGATGTTTGAATTTTTTTTAGTTTAATTTTATTTTAGTAAAAATATACATAACAAAATGTTTGCCATTTTAACCATTTTTACACGCACAGTCCAGTGACAAAAATTATATCACCATGTTGTACAACAATTACCACTATCTCGTTCCAAAACGTCTTCATCACCTCGGACAGAAACTCAGATCATTTCCTCTTTCCCATTTCTCATCCCTTGATAACCTTGAAAACATGTTTGTCTCTATGCATTTGCCTCTTCTAGATATTCCACTGGGGGCATAGTGGTTAAATGCTACATCTGCTAACCAAAAGGTCAGCAGTTCAAATCTGCCAGGCACTCCTTGGAAACTCTAAGGAGCAGTTCTACTCTGTGCTATAGGGTCACTGTGAGCAGAATCGACTTGATAGCTGTGGGTTTGGATTGTGTAAATATTCCATATGCATGCAATCACACGCTATATCGGTTCTTTTGTGTCTGACTTATTTCCTCAGCATAAAGTTTTCAAGGTTCAAACACATCATAGCACACGTCAGAATTTTATTTTCCTCTGTGGCTGGATTTGTTTTTGACTACTAACCTATGAGTCCTGGGGGTGCAGTGGTTAAAACCTTGGCCGCTATTGAAGAGGACAGCAGTTTGAATCCACTAGCTGATCCTTGGAAACTCTGTAGGGCAGTTCTACTCTGTCCTATCAGGTGACTATGAGTTAGAATCCATGGCAGCAGGGCTGTTTTTTTTTGTTGTTTTTTTGTTTTCTTTTGTTTTTAAGTTTGGTGGTTTGAACTCACCCAGCGGCACCATGGAAGGAAGTCCTGGCCATCTGTTTCTGTAAATAGTACAGCCAAGAAAACCCCTGTGTAGCACATTTCTGCTTTGTAACACCTGGGACTAATATGAGTCAAAAGTGTCTGAACAGCAATAGGTTTGGTTTGGTTTCTGGTTTTGTATGGATAATACCACATTTTGTTTATTTAATGATCTGTTGATGGACACTTGAATTGTTTCCACCTTTTGGCTATTATGAATAGTGCTGCAAAGAAGATTTTTGTAATATAAGAGTGCTTTGCATATAAGTACAAGTGATGATGACTCTTATTCTCAGGAAAAAGTGAAAACTTGACAGATGAAGCTGAAGTCCTAAGAATTAATTTATGGCCCCTTCTCTCTCCCTAGAGGGGGCTAGCTCATCTTCCGAGAGTAAATTACTACTTCAGCAACAGTGACAAAACAAATTTAGAAAGGGACTGAGCTGTGGAGTGATCAGATGGAAACAGTTTTGGACACTGAAGTCAGGAGAACCGGGGTAAAGCCCTGGCTTCTCATTTGGCAAATGATTTTCCTACTCTGACCGCTGATGTCCTCATTTGTGAAAGGAGCTGCATTACAACATGGTGTGCATTCCTCAGTAGCTGTGAGCTGGCCATGGCTGGTCATGGCAGGAGGACGCTGCTACCTGCCCTCTGCCCACTCCTCTGACCCTCTTCCCTGCCTGGCAAACAGGCCAGGGAGTTCTTTTTCTGAAGCCTCACCCCATCTGAAATTTTGTTTCTTGAATATGTGATACATGAGTCTAGCAAAAAAAAATTGTTAATGTGCAAAACTGTATTTCAATGACAATTATGTTTGTCTCCCCGATGGTCCTCACCAGTTTCTACCTATCCATCCACCCAGAAGCGGTTAGTGTCTAGGAAAGCAGGTTATACTGTATATACCTGTTAAACTGTATATGTTCTCGTTGTACTGTGTTACAACAGGTGGGTCTTATAGTGGGTGTACTTGTACTGCTATATGTGTATACAATTGCCTCATTATTTTTATGTGTTATAGAAACGGGGGTGGTACAGTGGTTAAGAGCTACGTCTGCTACCCATGAGGTCAGCAGTTCCAATCCACCAGGTGCTCCTTGGAAACTCAATGGAGCAGTTTTACTCTGACCTATAAAGTCGCTATGAGTCGGAATCGACTCTACAGCAGTAGATTTGGTGGCTTTTAGGTACCTGTTATGCTGGTATATGTGCATGTGTCTGTTACACTGTTGAGTATGCTTACACTGTTGAGTATATCTGGCTGTTTTCCCCAGTTATAACACAGTATCAAATTGTTTCATACTGCTACAGCATAGTTGCCTCATTCTCTTAAACTTCTACATTGTATTATGCTACAGATGCACTTGTAAACATATAGTTAGTGTTTTCCAGTCTCTTTCTACTCCAACAATTTTTTTCTTTGCCACACACATACACATACATTTTGCTTCTTTGCAAGCACATCTGTGGCACATTCCCAGACTTCCCCATCTTTTTTGCAGAGCCAAACAGAGGGTGGGAAGTACTGTGAAATGGCTCCAAATGCTGCTTAGTTTGGGGGCTTTGGGCTCGCCTACTCTGAGGCTCCTCACCCTCACTTAGCCTATTGCCTTCTCCCTCTCACGTCTTGCTTGCTCTTGGGAAAACCAAAGTAAAACCCAAGGCCACTGAGTCACTTCTGACAAAGCAGACCTGCTACGCGGGTTTTCTTGGTTGAAAACTTTACGGAAGCAGATAACCAAACCTTTCTTCCAGAGTGCTTCTGGGTAGGTTTGAACTGTCACCTTTACGTTATCAGTTATTGGGTGCTGTCGAGTTGATTCCAGCCCCTAGTGACCCTGTGTGACAGAATAGAACTGTCCCATAGGGTTTTCTAGGCTGTAATCTTTATGGGAACAGATCACCAGGTCTTTCTCCCTTAGAGCCACTGGATGGTTTTGAACCTTTAATCTTCCATTTAGTAATGAGTACTGTTGCACCACCAAGCCTTCTGTCTAAAAAAAAAAAAAAAAAAGTCACCACCAAGTTGATTCTGATTCATAGTGACCCTATAGGTCAGAGTAGAACTGCCCCATAGAATTTCCAAGGAGCACCTACTGGATACAAACTGTAGACTTTTGGGTTAGCAGCCACAGTTCTTAACCACTAGCCACTAGGGTTTCCCAGTGCAATCCTTTGCCCTCCCCTCCCCTCCCTGGGGGACCTTTGCTCCTGGGAAAGGGTCTGAAAGCCTCTAATCCTAGCCTCCTCAGCAGAATTTAGTTTAAAGCAGTGGTTTCAAATTTCTTTGGCCTTTACAACCTTAATTCAAAAGATATTGTCTCAAACCCCAGATATGTAAAACAGCTGCACCCTGGAAGCAGTGAGGGTGGGGGGTGGGGTGGGGGCTGACACACACTGGCTTGAAGAATTCCCTGGAATCTTGGAATTCTCAGTGTCAGAGCACTGAACACTGAGCAGTAGATCCATCCCTCTTGCTTGTGATAGAGGACAGAGCCTTAGGAAGGGCAGTGATATGTTGGGTTCACACCCAGAAGGCTGAGGTGTTGAGGAAGGCCCTGCGACGTCATCATTTCCTGCCAGTATTTAGCACTGCTTCGCTGCCCTCGCGGGTGGGGAGGGGGTTGCGGTGGGGCTCTTTGTCTTCTCTGACTGTGGTTGACGCATTCCTAGAAAGCCAGTGGGGCCAGGATGGGTTTCTTTGCTCCTGAACAGGTGTGGCTGGGTATTAGTGCCCTCAAAGGGAAGCCCCTGGAAGCTATCCCAATGATGGCCCGGGAGTAGGCCAGGCCAATGACAGGGGAGGAGGAAGACTGAGCATCCGGTTTTCTGAGCTGTGCTTTCACTGCAGAGTTTGGGTCCGGGGACTGAGCTTCCTGCTACACTTTGGGGGGCTTTGCTCTTACAGCAGGGGCCCTCCACTTCTCGGAACCCAAGGAGCCCACGTCCGTGGTGTGGAAAGGCCAGCACACTCTGTACTCAGACCTCTGGACGGGCTGCAGCAGGTGCTGTGGCTTTCTTTAACACTGTTGGGTGGAGAGGGAGCAGGACCGGTCGCCTGGCAGTGGCGGGAAGCAGCCGCCTGCCCAACTGAGCACAGTGCTGGCTGCCAAGTGGTCCAAAGGCCAGGCCTGGCTGAGGCTCTGCCCACGTGGGCGCCTCTGGCCTTGCTGGCGGAGGGCTCTGAGCCCCAGGGGGCGCTGCGTCCTCGTATCTTGGTGATCAAAGCGAAAGTCGCTCTGGCCACGCGGGGCGCAGTTGAGCGTGGGGCGCAGCCAGGGGAAGCCTGGCTGGGGAGCCTTTGTGGGGACCCCAGGCTCGGCGAAACGAGCCCCCCTTTTGCCCATCACGGGCATCCGAGCGTCAATGCCAAAGGGGGAGGAGGTGCCGTTTCTCAGGGCGGCCCTGGACTGGAGTTTCAGGCACTGCGCGCAAGCGGGGCGGGAGGCCGGCGAGGCCGCGCTGGGTATGCCCGGCCCGGGCGAGCGCGCTGGGCCGTCGGGGAAGGGCGGGGGCGGGCCCGCTGGGGAGGCAGGGCTGGAGCCGAGCTTATAAAGGCCCGCGGGCCAAAGACATCAGTAAAGCGACTAGGGAGCCGCGGTGCCGCGCCCCTGTCCCTTTCGGCCTCTGCTCTCTCCGCGCATAGCTGGGACCAGAGCGAGTGCGGACCCCACTCCCCGGCTCGGCTGGAGTAGGACGCAGAGGTTCCCGGATCGAGCCTAGGGTTCTGGCCGCCGTGAGCGGCACGTGCGGCGACGCGTCCCTAGCGTCATGGCGAGCGGGTCCCGGGGCCCCCGTAACGTCCCTTAGCGTTGCCGCGGCCCCGCGGCCCCGGGCTAGCCCGACCGGCATGGAGCGGCACGTGCTCGGCGCCGCGCTCTACTGGCTGCTGCTGCCGCTCGCGCTCCTGGCCGGTGAGTGAGGCCGGCGCCGCTCGGGGGGACTGCCGCCGCTCGGGGAGACTGGAGCGCCCTCAGCCCGCCCGGTCCCCCGCACTCCTAGCCCGCGAGGGCTGCGCTCGGAGGGCGGGCAGGCCACGGGGACTCGGGCCGCGCGCATTCCAGAAGCATGAGACGCCGGCGGCTGGAGGCCGGGGCGCGCGGGGGCCGCAGCGGGGCCCCAAGTGAGCTGGGCAGGAAGGGCGGGCCGGGCAGAGGGGTACCCGGCGCGCCCCGGTGCTGGCCGGCAGAGCGCCCTGGAGAGGGCGGTGACACCTCTGCTTGCCCCGAGGTGAAGATGGGGCAGCCGTGAGGGATGCGTGTGCAACTATGGGAGTTTATAGAGTGTGAGGAGGGGGCTCGAATTTCTTTCTCTTTCTTTTTTTTCAAAAGTACAAACTTGCATCATGACTTCCTGACCAATCTGGGAGAAGGCGGGCTTCCTGCCTGGAACTGTTTAATTTGGAGCCTCCAGCAGAAAGAACAGCCATGCCCGGGCGCCCGCGCCCCCGCCCCCCTTCCCACTTCCCGCCCCCTGCCCCTGTCGGCCTGGGGCCTTGCAGTCCTTTGGAAAAACTTGTTATGGTTCCTTCCTGCCCTTCCCCTAGGGCTGGCCGACTACAGAACTGGGGAGAGGAGTGTGTGGTGAAGGCTGGTAGGCCTCTGTGCTGGGGAGGCACGTTTCTCTCTGGAGGCTTTGGCCTAGGTGTCAAAGCTGGGGTTTCCAGACCTCATCGTCAGCCTGTCGCGTTCAGGGAAGCCATCTCTGGAATCCTCCTTGCCTTCCACCTTGCCCAAGGCAAGGTGCCCGGGACCTCGGCCCACCCGATACCGCCCTCCACCCCCCTCCACTGGTACTGGTCTCTACTGGGTGTGAGCTGGAAAACGGTCTGATTGAATGAACTCACGGAAAAATGGAGTGATTTGCCTTGTGAGAATCCATCTGTTGGGTGGAAATATCCATCCACGGGTGGGTGGAGGTGTTTTTGTTCAGAAGGCTCTTCCAGAACCTTCTGAATCAGTCCAGGTTGGCCTCTTCCAACTTCTGTTATAGGTAGGAGCTGGTTCCCATGGAGCAGGATTGTGGGGTACAGTGGGCCCTTCACCCTGGCATTTAGGCAGACTGTTTTCATTTGTGGTTGAGAACATGGGTAAAGTTTGGGGAACATTTTCAGGACAGGACTCAGTGAAAACCACTGAGCTTGGGAAGGAGGGTTTTTAGAAGCTTCCCTCCGCCTGTCAGCCGTTCTGTGGGCAGAGCAGCCTTGGACGGCTCAGGGGAGCTCCGGGTCAAACAGACATAAACAGTGTGGGCTTGTTTGCCTCCTGTTCCCTCAGAACGGGGCTTAGAAGTTGGGCAACTTCAGAGTGGGTCAACAGGTAAGCTTCTTAAAGGTGCAGTGTTTCTGCTGAGGTCCCACAGGCCATCAGCAGCTTCCTTAAACTTGCTTTTTGAGATGATTGGTGGCTCAGCAGGCCCTTCCTTCTTTGTCTCTGAGGTGGAGGCCTGAGATAGTTTGGGGCCCTTGTGAGAAGCCAGGAAATACGGGCTCTCTTGTGTAGGGGAGGGTCCCGATTTCCTGGTGGGGCCAACTTGAGCAGGCAGGGCTGGCAAAGTTTTCCTGTAAAAGGTCAGTAAATATTTTCACAGCATGAAATCATTTTTTTCTGATACATTTTCTAACCCTTAAAAACCACTCTTGGTTCCTGGGCTGTACCAAAACAGGTGTAGGGTTGACTTTGACCCTCGGACTGCAGATTTGACTCCAGAGAATGAGTCCGGGGCTTGGGTTCTCCTGGTTTCATTCCTGGAGAGGGTTTTCCTATCCCCTGGCCTGCTGTCTCCAGGGTGGGATGAGGCGATGCAGGAGCTCAGGGTCCTCACCTTGCCTAAGAGTTGGAATCACCAGGGGAGCTTTTAGAAGATGCAGCTGCCGGGCCACACCCCAAACTGGTGTTCTGTCTCAGCATGGGACTTGGGCCCCTATATGTTCCTTCAGCTTCTCAGGGAAGGTAATGCAGAGCTGGGTTGAGAGGTGGGTTGAGACTTGTGCCAGGTGATGCCTGAGTCGAGTGTAGGCAATTCCCAAAGGATTCCCCTTTGACGCTGCTGATGCCTGGTCCAACCCTCCTTGCTAAAAGGCAGAGTTGACTCCCTGCTCATCCTCTGTGTGTCCTCAGTCACCGGTGATCTTTCGCCAGGGGCTGTCAAGATCTCTAGTGTTTTGAAAGCAAGCAGTGAGTGAGCACTGAGGGAGGCAAACAGAGGCATTAGTCAGCCGGGCAGCCCGTACTGGCTTGGGCTGCTGCTGTGGTGAGGGTTTGACTCATCTTGGACTGCCCCTCACCCCACACCGCTCCCCGCGGGGGGTGTTGCCCTGAAAATCCTAACAATCCAATCTGTCTTAGTTTTGACAAAGATCTCTGGCCATGTTCCCAGAATGGCGACCACTCTGGCACTCGCAGTTCTTGTCCTTGGAGTCCTGGGGGTTCAGAACTTGGTGCTGGAAGTTCTGGAAAGATGTCAAGGCAGGAAATTTTGTGCCCTGATGGGGCAGCTGGAAACCTGAACAGTGTAGCAGAAACGCACAGATAGTGGGAAGTGGTGACTTGCTGGTGCTGCTGCTTCTCCAGACTTGTGGAGGCAGCAGTATGGCTCCTGCCTGTTGGGATGGCCTCAGGGATATGCCCACCACTCCCTGGGGCACCCCCAGGGCACTGACTGTGCACTGAGAAGTGCTGCAGTTGCACTCAAGGGACACTTCCTTATTTTCAGAGTATTCTCTTGATTCTGGTCCCAGCACCACTCAAGACAGGTGAAGGAGGCTTTTCCTTCTGTCTTCTTTTGGGAGCAGAAGGCACTTGTCTGCAGTCACTCAGACCCTGTTCTGTGGCTCCTGGTCTTGCAGGGAAGGTGAGTTGTAGTGCTTATAGTAGATTCTCACATTTCTTGAGTGACCCCTTTGGGAGGTGGCTCTGTGCTGGGACTTCAGGGCTGGAATCGAGCCTGAGGCTGATGATACAGAGGCCATGTCCTGTACTTCTGCCAGGATGAGGGTACCCAGACCTCATCGCACAGTGCAGGACGCAGGCCTGCTTTACTCTGTGGCCTTAGGCATCCGTTACTCTCTGGGCACTGGCCCCCTTGTTCAGCAAAGGAGGTGTACCGCTGCCTCCATGCTGTCCCCCAGAGAGGTTGAATGAGTCAGCAAGAGTTAGCAGTATCTTCTTAGTTCCGGAAACCAAGGGTTATGTGTGTGAAAGTGTGTGTGCGTGCGTGCGCGTATGTGTGTGTCTTCAGGGCAGGGGCTGTCTTGGGTGAGATGGAACTCTCCCGTGGTCCTTGCCCACGGCAGGGCACGTCTGACCTGAGTCCAGTGAGAAGGGTCCCACAGAGGAAGTGAGGTAGTGCCCAGTCTCCAGTCCCAGACCTACAAGTGTCCTTCTCATCCTGAGGGGCCACCTAGTTTGCTCTTGAAACTCAGATGATGAGCGGAAGAGGCAGAGCGTACTAGACCCTACGTGGGTGGAATTCTCCTCTGACCTTGGCCATGGGAAACCCCAGAAGATGGCCTGTGTGAGACGCAAGACGTCTACAACTATCTTCCCGCCTGTGCCCCAGTGTACCTCTTCTCACAGGAGACCATCCCAGTGAGTGGCACCTTCAGAATTCCCCGTCTCCTTAGAATTCACCAGAGCGTTGCTCTTCTCTCTAAAGTCTGTTTTAGAAAAACCTCATTAGACATTCACTTCTTTTCTGGAGAGCTTGTGTTTTTTTTTTCCGGTTACTGAAGCCGTTTTGCACATGTTCACACTCAAGAATTCAAACATCGTAGGCACAGCTGACGAGCTGGTGAGGGTCTCCTGTGCTTCCATCTTGCCTGTCCGTAGTAGGCACTCTCCAAGTGTGGTTTTTCTGTAGCAGGCGTGTAACCGCTGAGCAGCCCCTGTCCATCTCAGCTTGCTGCTGTTCTCTGGGGCTGGGAGAGGTGGGCAGGACAGATCAGGACCACCTGGCCTGCACACGCACTCTTGGCCACACTTGACCTTTGAGTTCCTTCCCCAGCTTCAAAATGTGGGTGTTTGTTTTATGGACAGGAGCCTAGGGGTGGAGGTAAGCTAGTTAACTCACCCAGATCACAGAGGAGGAAGCAACAAGGCTGGAGTGATGTTCTTCCTCTCCTAGGGGGCAAGCCCTACACCTCTCACCAGGAATGCCGTAGATGCAGGAACCTGGTAAAAATTTACTTCAAGGACAGAAAGGGAAATTTGGGATGTGTGATCAGGCAGAGGCTTAGTTGGCTTTCTTACATAGAATTTGTCTGCCCCTGCCTTGAGGCTGAGCCCAGAGACATGTTAAGACCTCCCCAGGCCCCAAGTCAGACTCTGACCCCCACTTTCCCTTTGATGTCTAGCCAAATTGCTGGTCCCCTGGGGAAGCTTCCTCTAGGGCTAGCAGGGTGATGGGACACGGCACCTTCTGCCTTGTTGTAAACTTACTTGGCCTCAGTTTCCTTACCTGTCAAACTCATTGCTGTGGAGTCAAGGAGTCTATAAAAACTTTATGGCTGCTTCCTGGTCTCTGATCCCTTTGTCTCAGGGGCTTCAGGCCTGCTCTGTGGGCGGGAGCGATTGAGTTGCCCTTTATCAGATAGGCCAGTGACTGCAGGGATTGGCAGCCAGCATCCTGCTTGGAATAGGGCTTCAGAGTGATTTTCCAGATGTTTGGCGTGTTGGCTGCTGCAGCGTGGGCCTGAGCCTGATGGATAGCCAGGTCGGGCCTCCAGGGAAGTAGGTGGAAGGAGGGGGCCACCCACCACACACACCCTTCATACAGAGCTCCACAGAACAGGTGGGAGGAGAAGCCCCTCACTTTCTGTAGCCCCAGGCAGTTCCAGAAATGCAAGGCCTGGTGTCCTTGGCAGAGTAGCAACTGTAGGCTAGCTGCCTTCCTGACCCTGAGCAGGCCATATCCCCAGAGGCACCCACAGCAAAGCCCCCTTTGGCCCTGCACATGCCACAGCACAGGCCCCCATGTGCTCGCAGAGGTGCTGTTAAGAGTCTTCCGGATCTGATGAGGCTTCTGCATCGAGGGCTCTTGGAACAGAATGGAGGCTATGGTGCAGGCAGTGGGGGTTGCTAGAGCTCAAGTTATCTCTCTCTGTGAGACCATGGTGTCCTGGAGGTGGTTCACATGGTTAAGCACTCATCTGCTAACCAGAAAGTTGGTAGTTGGAATCCACCCAGAGGCACCTTGGAAGAAAGCTTGGCCACTGAAAACCCAGTGGAGGGAAGTTGTACTCTGACGCATGGGGCTGACGGCACAGCAACTGATTTACTGGAGGGCTGTTCCTTGTTGTGTTTGCTTACAGGGTGCTGGGTCAAGCGCAGGTGGGAGAACAAATAAGGAAAATAAAGAATGGTGGGCAGAACAGGCCCATCCTGGCCCAGCCCCCTCTCCACAGCACACACTTAAATAGGTGGATACACAGTCTTGCTGAGGCAGATCAGGGATGGAGCTGTCTCCTGGGCTCTGCAGTTCCTGCGGATGGGCCAGAGACCCAGAAGTCTCTGCGGGTGGGCCAGAGTTCTGTCAATCCTGGACACAAGTCAGCAGCAGCACAATAGTAGGTCCAGGCTGCCTGTGGAGGCCAGGTAGCGCTGGGGAGAGGCAGGCATGGGGTTGGGGGGACATGAGCCTGGCAGGAGGACAAGAAGGTGTAGCAAGGCCTGAAGACAATGTTGAGAGGGTGCTCCCGGGGCCCTATGGTCAGCTGCCCTACCTCCACCACCAAGGTGCTCCTTCCCGACAGAAAGAGTTGCTTGCTTGCCCTGATGGCCTGATTGCTGGAGAAGGGCTGGCTCTTCCTAGGGTCCAGGTCCCTGGTGATAGATGAAAGGAGAGACTGGGTGGTGGGTAGAAAGTCAGGACTGTTGAGGACCTGAGCCTCAACTGCTTCCCCCTAAGGTTTTAGTTTCCAATTGAGTTTAAATTACAAGGGTACTATGTACATACTTTGATAACAAAGTGAAAAACCAAGTGAGATAAGACAAATTCACTGTGTACTCCTGTAGGAAACCCTGGTGATACAGTGGTTAAGTGCTGTGTCTGCTAACTGGGAGATCCACAGTTTAAATCTGCCAGGCGCTCCATGGAAACTCTATGGAGCAGTTGGACTCTGACCTACAGCGTCGCTATGAGTCGGAATCTACTCAGCAGCATTTTGTTTGGTTCTGGGTTAAGCATGCCCCTCCCTGCTTGTTCCCTGGGCCACTTGATTTCGTGGTATCTCTACTGTGTGAGCACAGCAGTGTCTCCGTGTGCCCTGCCACGCCGTGCAGTTTGCAGCTGTTGACGTGCATGTCCCCCACTTCCTGTCCTGTGTCCCAGAGCAGCAAGCCAGCAGCTGTCCCGGCTCTTCTGGCTCTCCCTATGGGGAACGTGAGGCTGCCCTGGGGCTGTAGGGTAGGGAACACACAGCCTTGAGCTTCTTGTATGCAGTCTTTGCTCACTTGAGCAGTTCTTGGGACCGAAGGGCCGCCTCCCTGTTCTGTGAATGAGGAGACTAAGGTGGTGACCAGATGCTCAGGCAGCCTAGTGTCCTCTGGAGTGATGGCAGGCACCCTTAGCTGTGCATGGCTCCCTTGGCATCTTGGAGCCGTTGCTGAGTGGGTGGGCCTCTCTCTCTGGTGTGTTTTAATAACATAATTGTAGTGAGTATTTTTAGGTCCCTCTCATGGCCGGCAGGGGCTCAGCCGCTGTTTACCAGGCTCCGATCTGCACGCTATTTTTCTCTAAGAGTATATATAGCTGGGGCCACTTCTTCTTCCTTAGGGTCAGGTCAAAGAGGGACAGTGCCACCTCAGCTACCTCCTGTGGTTTCCTCTGCAGTGAATGGGCAGTAAATGGGCGCAGGAGGGGCTAGTGGCTCACCAGATCTGCTGAGAGCAGGCCAGGGGGTGGGGGACTGATGACAGGAAGGGGAAGTGGGAAGCGGAGAGCAGGATGGGGAACTAGGAACAGGATGGGGGGGTCGGGGGCCAAAAGCAAGATGGGAGGGCAGGATCAGGACAAGGGGGCCTGAGAGCATAGGATGGGGAGCCAGGAGCAGGGCAGGCAGAGGAGGTGGCAGTAGGGGCTGGGAGCAGGATGAAGAGCTGGAGGACTAGGAGTAAGATGAAGGGTTGTGGGCATGGGAGCAGGACAGGGGTCAGGGGACCAAGGTTGGGGTGGAGAAGGTAGAAGGTGTCTGTGCTGCACATAGGAGCTGACCCCGTACAGGGATGGGGTTGTATAAGAGGTGGGCTTTCTCCCATCCTCAACTCCAGCAGTACCCAGATTTGCTTGTGAAGCACCCCCAGTACCCCGCGCTGTCACCGTGCCTGAAAGCCATCGACCACTGATGGACTTCCCTCTGGGTCCTCTGGGGAAAACACAACAACCAAACTGCGACACAAACAGATTCCTCAGGCTGCAAGAGGTACCAAAGGAATGTGAATGTGGCGGCCTCACCCTGGAGCCAGGCTGGGAGGGGCTGGCACGGGGCAGAGAGAGGAGCGTAACACTGGGCATCTGGCCAGCAGGTGCCCTCTGTGGGGGAACCTCTCCATCCTCCCTTCAGAGTGGCCTGCTGCCGCCTGTGTGAAAGCCCCACTGCCCAGCTCCTTATGGGCCCTGGGGGCCTAGCTCTCCTGCTCTGAGCTGGCAAGGCCACTACCCTCCTCCCCCATTGAGGGGGTTTCTGTTTATGGTTTACACACCATTTAAAACAACACATCATTATAACATCAAAGGGAGTTTTAACTGCATGAACTAAGCAGTTGTTTATATTTTTGCTTCCTTCCCAGTCTTTGTGTTATACCCTCTGCTTACTGAAGGCCCTAGGTGCCAGACTGGGCACTGCTGTCTGTCCCCTGCACTCTCTGTGCTCGTCCAGTCCTCGTCCTTGTCTTCACAGCATGTACCCTTCCTGATCTACAAAGAGCAGACCAGGAGTGGTCTGCTTTGCACAAGTCACCCAGAAAGTCAGTAGGGGCTCAAGTGGGGTATGTAGCTGACTTAGATAGCCTGTGTAATGTTCAGGGTCTTTGGAGGATAGGTGCAGGCTGTGTTGTTTTTCAGAGGAGATAGCTGTCCAGTTTTCCTGGCTGTAGTGCACCTCGCTTGTTCCTAAGCCCCAGACCCCATCCCACTCATTGGGGGTGCCACTCCCTCAGTTGACCAGGCTTCCCTTGAGTGTTTTCTGTGTCTCCTCCCTCCACCCAATGGGTACAAACCTCAGCTCCTTCTAGCTGAGGGTCAGCTTGCCACAGCACTGGCTCCCGCCCTCCAGCACTTACCCTACCCATGCCGTGACTCCATCTGTCCTTCTCTCTGCCTCTGTTCCCAGATTTGTCCTCTTCATAACCACTGAGAGCATCCCACTGCCCACTGCAGACACCTTGGGTGCCATGCTTGGCATACAAGTCTACCTGGATCCTCTCATCTTCCCCCAGAGGGCCAGGTGCCCCTCATCGATGGCTTCCATGTACCCCATTGCACTGATGAGGGCATAGAGGCTCAGAGGTCAAGTTTCTGGGAGGTGGAGTAGGATTGGAGCTGGGTTGGCTGGACTCTGGAGCCAGGGCTCTTACCCACCACTCTTGCGTCCCTGAGCCCCCAGCCCTATGGCCTTCAACTGCCCTGGGTAGTGCTCCTGCTAAAACCATCTTAGAGGGCTTTCCAGGCCCTCAAGTCTGGCCTCTGTCTCTTACCCAGACACCCTACCACACACTCGCTGTCACTTCACCCTCTGCTACTGTTTGTCCACTCAGGAAATATGAAAATAAATAGAGAGGACCTCTTCTGTGGCAGGTCCAGCTTTAGGTTTGGGGGTGTTGATAGCATCCCCACCGAGAGGTAGCACTTCTTGGAGAGTTTTTTTTAAGCGGGAGGACGTTTAGCAAATAATGTGCAGAGACCTTCAGTGATCCATCAGATGTGTCCGCCTGCTGAATACACCCATCTACTACCAGTTCCTGTCAAATAGGTTCCAGTTTACCTTGTGTGTGTCATAGTAGAAATGTGCTTCGTAAAGCTTTCTTCTTTTAATTGGGTTGTGGTAAAAATATACATTACAAAACATATGCTATCTCAACAATTTCTACATGTGTAATTCAGTGATTCTGATTATATTCTTTGAATTGTGTGACCATTCTAGACATACTTTTCCAAATCATTCCATCACCGCCGTTATCCATAGCGTTTTCAATGGATGATTTTCTTCAGAGGTAGATGGCCAGGACTTCCTTTTGAGGTGTCTCTGGGTAGACTTTAATCTCAAATCTTGTGAGCAGCAAGCATATTAACCATTTCACCCACCCAGGAACTCCTACACTCATATAACCAATGCCAGTGATGTTGATTCAAGGCATGAAACACTTTAAGCCCCTTGGAAATCCTCCAACCCTTCCCAGTCAACCTCCTCTCTCCTTGACTCTAATTTCTGTCACCTTGGATTGGTATTTAGATTTCCTAGAGATGAAATTGCCCAGATGCTGGATTCTTTCGTTCAGACTAATGTTCGTGACATTCATCTGGGCTGCAGTATTAGTGATTGTTCTTTTTAAATTGATGAATAGTATTTCTTTGTACACCTATACCACCATTTGTGTATCCATTGTCCTGCTCCTGATATTTGGAGTGTTTCCAAATTTTGCTGATTATGCGTGAGGCTGTTAAGTACAGTCATGCATGCCTTTTTGTGGACACAAATTTTCATTCCATCCACTCCTACACTCCAAGGAGTGGGTTGCCGGGTCGTGGAGATGATGTTTAAAGATACTGCCAAACAGCTCTCAGATTGTTTGTGTCACTGACACCCTCAAACAGGGTGTGAGGATTATAGTTGCTCCACACCTTGGTCAACACTTAGTATTGTCAAGCTTTCTATAGTGAGGTGGTATTTTCTTGTGGTTTTAATTTGCATTACCCTGATTGCTAATGATCTTAATCACCTTTTCTTCTGCTTATTGGCCTTCTAGATATCTTCTTTTGTGAAGTGTCCCTTCCAGTCTTTTTCCATTTTAAAATACTGTATTGTTGTTTGTGTGTTTTTAATCTTCATTCAGTTAAATTATAGTTTTCATTCACATGACTTTTAAAGGAATTTATTTATTCTTCTGTTGAGAATAGACACAGCAAAACATACACCAACTGAGCAGTTCCTGCCTTACTTTGATTACATTCTTTGAGTTGTGCAACTATGCTCACCCTCCTCTTCTGGGTTGTTCCTCCCCCATTAGATAGTTTGTCTTTTTAAGTTTTCTTTTGATTGTACTTTAGATGAAGGTTTACAGAACAAACTAATTTATTACAAGACATTTGGTACACGTATTGTTTTTATGACATGATTTAACCACCTCATGACATGTCAAAGCACTCTTCTCGACCTTGAGTTCCCCATTACCAGCTTTCTTATCCCCTCATGCTTTCTGGGCCTTGCCCCTAGACCTACTGTGCGCCTTTAGTCTCATTTTTTTAATTTAAAAAAAATTTCTTTTTTTTAGTATGATTGAGTGAAAATCTACAGTCCCGTATAAATTTGCGTGCCCGCCTATGTGCAGCTCCTGCTGCTCTCCTTGCCCAGTGACAGCACACTCCTCTTCTCTGTTCTATACATGTCATATTCTCCTAATAATATCCTATCTCCTCCTCTCCACCATCTCCCCTGCCTCCAGTAAGAGGTCAGCAGGATGACATCCTATAGATGCATGAAACCATAAAGTGCACACACGATATGATCATTCTGTGTCAGCAAGTCCAATCCATTCCTGTCTGAAGAGTTGACCTCCATTATGATTTACAGACAGGGGCAGCATCAGGGCCAGGGGCCATGCTCCCAAGGGAACTCCGAGGCCCCTGGACCATCAATTGAGCGTTCTTTTAGTGGATATCTCAGGGAGCACTCCTTTTTATTCTTGTGTTGCCAGTGAGACTCAACTTTGTGAGCACCATCATGGCTGTCACTAGTGATGGCCAGGCACCTCCGGTTCTTGCAGTCACATGTCAAAGTAGTCACTCACTCCCATGGGTCTGTCTTCTGGGTTCTCTTTCCCCCCATGTCATTTTGGTCCTCGGTGATCATCCATTTCTGCTGAGTTGCAACAATTTGGTGTACCTCAGATGGCAGCTTGGCAGCGTTTAAGACCCCAGACGCCACTCTCCAATGTGGAGTGCAGAAGACTCTCTTAGCAAAATGCCAGTTATGCCAATTGGTTTTGATGTCCCCCGAAAGCATAGTCCCCGGACCCCGCCCCAGCTACTCTGTCCTTGCAATATTGGGTTAAGATGGGAGGAGTAATCGTGTTACGTTGAAGTCCAGTTAAAATGGACCTTTCTAATGTGTGCTGTCACTGATTTCACCCAACCAAACTTCTATCAACTATCTAATCTATACCCCACCCTCTCCCACCCTCCCTCCCCACCCTTGCAGCCGTTGAAGAGTCTTTTCTTCTATGTATGAGTCTGTTTTTAAGTTCTTATTGTAGGGGTCTCATACAGTATTTGTCCTTTTGCCGCTAATTACTTTCATTCAACATAATGTCCTCCAATTGAAACCAGGTTAGGAGATGCTTCCTAAAATCATCATTGTTCTTTATCACTGCGTAGTGTTCCATTGAGTATATATACCACAGTTTACGTATCCATTCCTCTGTTGTTGGGCATCTGGGTTGATTCCATCTTTTTGGTCTTGTGGACTGTGCTGCAATAAATATTTGTGTGCATGTATCTGTTGGTGTGAATGGCCTTGATTCTGCAGGATATATTCCAAGCAGTGGAATTACTGGGTGAAATGGTATATCTATTTCCAACTTTTTAAGGAAGTGCCCTTTAGTCTCATTTCAATGGGCCTGCTTAACTCTTGGCTGATAGGTGAACCTCAGGAGTGACTTCGTTACTGAGCTAAAAGGTTATCCAGGGGCCAAACTCTTGGAGTTTCACCATTCTGTGTCAGGCCAGTAAGCCTGATCTTTTTCTGGGATTGACAATATTGTTCTACATTTTTCTCCCGCTCTGTTAGGGACCCTCTATTGTGATCCCTGTTGGAGCAGTCAGTGGTAGCCGGGCACCATCTATCTGTACTGGACTCATTTGGTGGAGGCTGTGTTGGATGTGGTCCGTTAGTCCTTCAGACTAATCTTTCCTTTTCTCTTTAGTGTCTTTATTGTCCCTTGCTGCTGAAGGGGTCAGACCAATGGCATATCTTAGAAGGCCATTCGCAAGCTTTTAAGATCCCAGATTTTCACAAAAGTGGAAGGTAGAACACCTTTATAAACTGTTAGGCCAATGGAGCTAAATGGTTCCTAAGACCATGGTCCTCGCAGCCCATGTCACTAGTGATGGCCAGGCACCTCCGGTTCTTGCAGTCACATGTCAAAGTAGTCACTCACTCCCATGGGTCTGTCTTCTGGGTTCTGTCTTCTGTCTTCTGGGTTCTCTTTCCCCCCATGTCATTTTGGTCCTTGGTGATCATCCATTTCTGCTGAGTTGCAACAATTTGGTGTACCTCAGATGGCAGCTTGGCAGTTGGGTCGCTTGGGGACTTTGGATGTGTCTGTGAAGCTTCCATGACCTTGCCTTGTACAAGTTGCACTGGCTTCCTCAGTACTGTGTAGTGTCTTACACTTCACCAACCTGTTGTCTAGTATTTTTCCATCCCTACCCCTCTCCTTCCTGTTAACCATCAAAGATTTGTGTGTAAATATTTTCTTTTTATGTATAAATATTTTCATGAGTTTTTATAGTAGTGGTCTCATACAATATTTGTCCTTTTGTGATTAACCTGTTTCACTCAGCGTCATGCCCTTCAGGTTCCTGCATGTTATGAAATGCTTCCTAGATTTATCATAGTTCTTTATTGTTGCATAATACTCCATTGTGTGTATGTACCATAGTTTGTTTATCCATTCATCTGTTGATGGACTTCTAGGTTATTTCCATCTTTTTGCTATTGCGAATGCTGCTGCAGTGAACATGGGTGTGTATATATCTGTTCACCTGATGACTCTTACTCCTCTAGGATATATTCCTAAGAGGAGGATTGCTGGATCGTATGGTATTTCTATTTCTAGCTTTCTAAGGAAGTGCCGTATCATTTTCTGTGGTTATATGGTTTTGCGTTACCACCAGCAGTGCATAAGAATTGTGATCTCTTTGCGGCCTTTCCAGCATTTGTTATTTTCTGTTTTTTTGATTTGCACCAGTAATGCTGGGGTGAGATGGTGTCTCGTTGTGGTTTTGATTTGCATTTCTGTGCTGGTTAGTGATTGCAAGTATTTCCTCATGTGTCTGTTGGCCACATGAATGTCTTTGGTGAAGTGTCCACTTTCTCTGCCCATTATTGAATTGTATTATTTATTTGTCTTTTTGTTGTACCAGGTGTTAGATTTTCTTGTAGACTTTAGAGACTAGACCTTTGTCTGATTTGTAATAGCCAATTTTTTTTTCCCAGTCTATAGGTTCTCTTTTTACTCTTATTTTGGGGGGGGGGGGGGGTTATTTCTTTATTTTTTGACACGTTGTAAAAAATTTATTTATTTTATTTATTTTTTTATTATGACTGAGTGAAAATGTACATTCCCATATAAATTTACATGCCCACTTATATGCAGCTTCCACTGCTCTCCCTGCCCGGTGACAGCACACTATTCCTCTTTGCTCCATACATGTCTCATCCTCCCATCCTCATCAGTCTCCTTTCCCCTCCTCTCCACCCACTCCCCTTCCTCCAGCCAGAGATCAGCAGGATGATATCCTATAGATGCATAAAACCATAAAGTGCATCCAATATATGATCACTCTGCATCGCCAAGTCCAATCCATTTGTGTCCAAAGAGTCGATCTTCATTATGCTTTATGGGCAAGGGCAGCATCAGGGCTGAAGCCATGCTCCCAGGGAAATCCCAAAGCTGCTGGACCGTCAGTTGCAGTCTTTTAGTGGAGATCTCAGGGTGCACCCCTTTTTTTTCTTGTGTTGCCAGTGAGACTCCTCTCTGTGAGGTCCATCGCGGCTATCACTGGTGGTGGCCAGGCACCATCCGGTTCTTCCAGTCCCAAGTCGATGTAGGCACCCACTCATGTGGGTCTCTCTATCTTCTGGGTTGTCTTTACCCCATGTCATTTTGGTCCTCGGTCAGCATCTGTTCCTGCTGAGTTGGGACCATTTGCTGTGCCCTCAGATGGCAGCTTGGCAGGCAGCTTGGCAGCTTTTAAGACCCCAGATGCCACTTACCAATGTGGGGTGCAGAGAGCCCTCTTAGCAAAATGCTAGTTGTGCCAATTGGCCTCGATTTCGCCTAAGAGCATGGTCCCCTGCCCTCTGCCCCAGCTACTCTGTTCTTGCAATATTGGGTTAAGATGGAAGGAGTATTCAAGTTATGTTGAAGTCCACTTAATACTGTTCTTATTTCTAATGTGTGCTATCACCAATTTCACCCAACCAAATTTCTACCAACTATCTAGTCTAAACCCTCCCCCTCTCGCCCTCCCTTCCTCCCTCTCCTTGCAGCCATCAAAGAGTCTTTTCTTCTATACGTAAGTCTGTTTTTGAGATCTTATCGTAGGGGTCTCATACAATATTTGTCCTTTTGTCGCTGACAGCTTTCACTCAACGTAATGTCTTCCAGTTGAAACCAGGTTATGAGATGTTTCCTGGAATCATCATTATTTTTTATCATTGCATAGTGCTCCACTGAGTATATATACCATAATTTACCTATCCCTTCCTCTGTTTTTGGGCATCTGGGTTGATTCCATCTTTTTGCTATCGTGGACTGTGCTGCAATAAACATTCTTGTGCATGTCCGTTGGTGTGAATGGCCTTGATTCTGTAGGATATATTCTAAGCAGTGGAATTACTGGGTCAAATGGTGTATCTATATCCATTTTTTTAAGGAAGCACCAGATTGCTTTCCAAAGAGGCTGGATCTTTTTACTCTTCTGGTGAAATCTTTTTTTTGGTAATTTTTTATTATGATTAAGTGGACACTGATAATCCAAGTCAATTTGCCATACAAAACCCCAAGTACCTGCCTCTATGCAACTCTTATCCACTCTCCTCACCCTGTGACAGCATAGTCATCCCCTCCACTTTTCCAGTATCTTTTCAACTGATACCTGTCCCCTCCTCTCCAACCTCTCATCTACTCTCTAAAGAGACCAGTTGGACAGCCTCGTATATATATTAAACCATAACTACATACACCACCTGCATTACTCTGTGTCCCTTAGTCCAGTGCAATCTTTGTCTAAACTGTTAGTTTCAGTATTGGTCTCAGCTCTGGGCTAGCAGCAAGTCCAGGAGCCATGTTCTCAGGGGACCCTCCAGGCTGTCAGACCGTCATGTCTGGTCTTTTTTATAGAGTTCTTGACCTGCACACCCCTTTTATTTGTGCCACATCAGGGACTATACATTGTGTCCCCCTACAGAGCAATCTTTGGTCATGGCTGAGCACCATCTAGTTCTTCTAGTCTCATGCTGATGGAATCTCCCAACCATATGGACTCTTCTATTTCTGAGGCTCCTATTTTCTTCATGTCTTTGATGTTCTTGGTTTTCATCTGCTCCAGGTGGTTAGGAACAACTGATGTTCCTTAAATGGCAACTTGCTGGCTTTTAAGACCTCTGGTGAAATCTTTTGATAAGTGTAAGTGCTTACTCTTTAGAAGATCCCAGTTAGCTACCTTATCTTCTGGAGTTAGTGTGTTGTTCATTATGATTTGCATCCTGTTAATGCTGTGTTTTAGGTCTTTTAGTATTGATCCCATTTTTCCTTCTACAAACTGTATAGGTTTTTGCTCTGTATTTAGGTTTTTGATCCATTTTGAATTAGTTTTTGTATACTGTGTTAGAGTTAGGTGTTTCATGTTTTGACAGATGAGCATTCAGTTTTGTGAGCATCATTTTTTCCCCCATTTGGTGGACTTTGGGCCCTTGTTGAAGATCAACTGACCATAGGTGGATGGGTTTGCATCTGGGTTCTCAGTTCTGTTCCATTGGTCAGCGTATCAGTTGTTATGCCAGTACCAGGCTATTTTGACTACTGTAGATTGATTTTTTTTAAATTTGGGGGGCTCCATAGGGATTCTATATGTAAGTTCTTCATCAGCTGTTTATATTGTGAGTATTTTTTTCTTTGTGTTTGGCTAATCATTTTGCATTATTTTTCATTATGTTTTAAGTGAAAGTTTACAGTTTGAATCCGTTTGTCGTAAAAGAATCTTACACACACTACTCTGTGACCCCAGCTGCTTTCCACACACTGTGACAGCACACTCCTTCTTTTCACACTGTATTTGTCATGTCCATTCAATCAGCTCTTGTCTCACTCTGCCTTCTCATTTCACCTCCAAACAACAGATGCCTGGTTAGTTTTCTATATCTACTTAAATCAAGGAGTACCCTCTTCACCAGTATTTTTATGTCTTACAGACCAGTTCCGTCTTTTTCTGAGGAGTAGGCTTCGGGAATGGTTTTAGTTCTGGGCTACCAGAGAGTCCAGGAACTATGTCTTCCAAGTACCCTACAGTCTGTCAGACCGTTGAGTCTAGTCTTTTTAATAGTGTGAGTTCTGCACCCCACACTTTTCCTGCTTCATCAGGGACTTTTTGTTGAGTTTCCTGTAAGGGCAGTCATTGGTAGTTGCTGGGCACCATCTGATTCTTCCAGTCTCATGCTGATATAGTCTCTGGTTTGTGATCTTTTCTGTCTCTTGGGGCCATATTTTCCTTAGGTTTTTGATGCTTTTCATTCTTTTTGCTCCACGTGGATTGAGACCAGTTGATGCTTCTTAGGTGGCTGCTTGCTAGGTTTTAAAACTCAAGACACCACTTATCAAAGTGGGCTGCAGAACCTTGTCTTAATACAATTTGTTATGCTCTCTGATTTAGATGTCATCCAAAACCATAGTCCCAGATTCCTGCCCCTGCCACTGTGTCCCTTGAAGTGTTTGATTATATTTAAGAAACTTCTTAGTTTGGGGTTTAGTCCAGTTGTGCTGACTTCTCTACTGTATTGTCCCTCCCTTTACCTAAAATTATTCTTTTCTATTATTTAATTAGTGAGCACCCTTGTCATGGTTTGAATTGTGTCCCCCCAAAAATGTGTGCAGCCATGTGGCTGGGATATGGTTCCCAGTATCTTGGAAATGTCCTCCATTGTGTGGTTTTGCTAACCTGTAGGTTAAAGGATTAGGGTGGGGCTGTGAATTCCTGCTATGGGGAAGTTTCCCTGGAGTATGGCTTGCCCCACCCTTAATGCTTTTAGCTTGCAAGGAATAAAAGGAAAAACAACCAAGGACAATTTGAGAACCTCACTACCATCAAGCAAGCAGCACCGGGAGCAGAGCACGTCCTTCAGACCAGAGATTCTTGTGTGAGGACGCTCCCTGGACAATGACTGATGCAATACCGGACTTTCCTCCAGAGCCGTCAAGGGGAAAGTCTTTCCCTGGAGCGGACACCCTGAATATGGACTTGCAACCTACCGGACTGTGTAAGAATAAATCTTTCTTTGTTAAAGCCATCCACTCTGTGGTATTTCTGTTAGAGCAGCCCTAGCTGACTAAAACAACCCTCTCCTTCCTTCCCTACCCTCATAACCATCAAAAACTGAGTTTTTCTGTTTAAACCTTTTCTTGAATCCTTATAATAGTGGTCTCATTCATTATTTGTCCTTTTGAAACTTAATTTCACTGAGCATAATGCCTTCCAGATTCCTCCATGTTATGAGATGCTTCCCAAATTCATCATTGTTTTTTTATCATTGCATAATACTCCGTTGTGTGTATGTGCCATGGTTTGTTTATCCATTCATCTTTTGATGGGCACCTAGGTTGATTCCATTTTTTTGCTATCATGGATAATCCTGCAGTGAGCATTCCTGTGTGTATATATTTGTGTGACAGCTCTTATTTCTCTAGAATGTATTCCAAGAAGTGGGATTGCTGAATAGTTTGATAATTCTATTTCTAGTTTTTTAAGAAAGCACTAAATCAATTTCCAAAGTGGTTGTACCATTTTACATTCCTGTCAGCAGTGTCTAAGTGTTGCAGTCTTTCCACAGCCTCTCCAACATTTATTATTTTGTGTTTTTTGGAGTACTACCAGCTGTGTTGGGGTGCAGTGGTATCACATTATAGTTTTAATTTGCATTTCTCTGATTGCAAATGACCTTGAGTATTTCCTCATGTATCTGTTAGCCGCCTAGATGTTTTCTTTGGTGAAGTGCTTGTCCATATTCTTTGCCCATTAAAAAAAAATGTTTTTATTGTGATTAAGTGAAAGTTTACAGTTCAAGTCAGCTTGCCATATAAAGTCCTGAACACATGCTTCTGTGCAACTCTATCTGCTCGTCTTACCCTGCGACAGCACACTCCTTTCCACTCTGTATTTCCAGTGTTCATTTAACCAACACTTGTCCCCTCCTCTCCACCTTCCCCTCTCACCTCTAGAGAGGAGCTGGTTGGACAGCCTTCTGTGAATATTTAAGCCAAGAAGTATACACACCAACTACATCTCTCTATGTGTTACAGTCCAGTCCAGTTTTTGCTTGAAGAGTTGGTCTTAGTTCTGGTTTCAGCTCTGAGCTAGCAGCAAGTCCATGGGCTGTATGTTCTCAGGGGACCCTCCAGGATGTCAGACCGTCAAGTCTGGTCTTTTAATAGAGTTCTGGATCTGCATTCCCCTTTTTCTCATGCTACATCAGGGGCTCTACGCTGTCTTTCCTGTCAGGGCAAGGTGGCCAGGCACAATCTAGTTCTTCTGGTCTCGTGCTGATGTAGTCTCCCAATCAGACGGGTCCTTCTGTCTCCTGGGTTCAGATATTCCACATGTATTTGATGTTCTTGGTTTTCATCTATTCCAAATGGGTTGGGACCAATTGATGCTCCTTAGGTGGCAGCTTGCTCCTTTGCCCATTTTTTAAAAATTCTGTTTTTATTGTGATTAAGTGAAAATTTACAATCTGAGTCCACTTGCCACATGAAACCCTGAGTACCCATTCTATACTACTCTATCTGCTTTCCTCACCCTGTAACAACACACTCTTTCTTTCCATCCTATATTTCCAGTATCCGCTCACCCAACGCTAGTCCTCTCCTCTCCCCTCCAGAGAGGAACCAGTTGGACAACCTCATGTATATATTAAACCATAAAGTACACACACCACCTGCATCATTCTGTGTCCCATAGTCCAGTCCAATCTTTGTCTGAAGAGTTGGCTTCAGTACTGGTTTCCTCTCTGGGCTAGCAGCAAATCCAGGGACCGTGTTCTCAAGGGACCCTCCAGGTTGTTGGACCATCAGGTCTGGTGTTTTAATAGAGCTCTAGATCTGCATTGCCTTTTTTCTCATGCTACATCGGGGCAGTCTTTGGTGGTGGCCAGGCACCATCTAGTTCCTCTGGTCTCTTGCTGATATAGTCCCCCAATCATATGGACCTTTCTGTCTTCTTGGGTTATATTTTCCTCATGTCTTTGATGTTCTTGGTTTTCATCTGCTATAGGTTGTTTGGGACCAACTGATGTTCCTTAAATGGCACCTTGCTGGGTTTTAAGACTCCATCTTTTGCCCATTTTTTAACTGGGTTATTTGTCTTTTTGTTATTGAGATTTTCTTGTTGTAGATTCTGCAGATTAGATGCTGATTGTATTTATGGTAGCTAGTTCCCCCTCCCCCCACCAGTCTGTAACTGGTCTTTTTGCTCTTTTGGTGAAGTCTTTGAATGAGCATGAGTGTTTGATATTTAAGAGTTCCCAGTTATCTATTCTCTCTTCTGGTGCTTGTGCATTTTAATAATGTTTTGTATTCTGTATATGCCATGTATTAGGGCTCCTAGTGTTGTCCCTGTTTTTTCTTCCATGATCTTTATTGTTTTAGATTTTATATTTAGGTCTCTGATCTGTTTTGAGTTAGTTTTTGTGCATAGTGTGAGATATGGGTCTTGTTTCATTCTTTTGCTGATGGATATCCAGTTATGCCAACAGCTAATCATTTTCTTGACGGTGGCTTTTTTTTATTGCTGGCATTTTTTTGTAATTGTGATAAAAAAATACATGTAATACAAAATTTGTCATTTTAACAACTTTTAGATGTATTATCCGGTGACATTAAGTATGTTCATAATGTTGTGGAACCATTGTCATTGTCTGTTTTCAGAAAGTTTTCATTACCCAGGATAGAAATTCCATACCCACTGAGCAGTAACTACCCCCAGCCCTAGTAACTTCTAATCTACTTTTTATCTCAATGGATTCAACTTTTCTAGTCACTTCATATAAATGGCATCATACAATGTTTGGTTTTTTTATGTATGGCTTATTTCACTTTACAGGTTTTCAAGGTCCATTCATGTTGTGTTATATAATGAATTTCATTCTTTATTGTTGCTCTGAAACTCTGATGATGTAATGATTGAGAGCTACGGCTGCTAATCAAAAGTTCAGCAGTTTGAATCCACGAGGTGCTCCTTGAAAACTCTATGGGGGCAGTTCTACTCTGTCCTGTAGGGTCACTATAGGTCAGAATTGACTTGACAGCAGTTGGTTTTCAATGAGTCTTGTTGTTGTTCATTGCCATTGAGTTGATTCTAAGTCATGGTGACTCCCGCGTATGCAGAGTAGAACTGCCCTGTAGGCTATGCAAAAGTGTGACTTTTTGGAAGCAGATTACCAGGTCTGTCTTCCAAGGTGCTTCTGAGTGAGTTCAGACTGCTAGTATGCAAGCAATCCAAGTCAGTTTGCCGATAGCAATTGCCACTAGCAATTTGTGCTATCTAGGGACTTCATTCCTGTTTATGGCTGAATAATATTCTGTTTATGGATATAGCACATTTTGTTTATCTAATCTTTTCTTCATGGCTTCAGGGTAATTCTGGCCTCATGGAAAGTGTTATGAAATGTTCCCTCTTCAATTCTGTGGGAGAATTTGAGAAGGGTTGTTTTTAGTTCTTTTAAAACTTTTTGGTAGATTTCATCAGTGAGGCCATCTGGTCCTGAGCTTTTCCTTGTCAGTAGGTTTTTGATTACTGGATTCAGACTCCTTTTTTGGTATGAGTTTATCTAGATTTTCCATTTCTTCTTGAGTTTGGTGTGACAATTTCTGTGTTTCTAGGGATTTTTCCACTTGTCTTGTTTATATAGTGCAGTTATAGTAGAATTACCACAGTGGATAGCAGTAAGAAACAGAAATTTATTCTTTCACAGTAGAAGAGGTTAGAAGTCCCAGTTTAGGGTGATGGCTCTAGGGGAAGGCTTTCTCTCTCTGTTGACTCTGGTAATGTTTCTTGTCATAAATCGCCCCTTGGATTTTTCAGTGCGGGGATCCTCGGTTCAAAGGGTATGCTTTGCTACCAACTCTTCTGTAATGGTAGTAAGAGGTCTATCTTCTCTCTGCTTGTTTCTCTCTTTTATATGTCAGAAGAGATTGACTGAAAATACAGTGTCTTCCTGTAGATTGTGTGTTCTGCCTCATTAGTGTAACGGACAGTTCTCTCCCAAATAGGATCGTAACCATAGGCATAGACGCAAAGATTTGCGACATACAGAACAGTTACGTCAGATCACAGAATGGAGGACAGCCACACAATACTGGGAATCATGTCCTAGCCAAGTATACAATTGTTTATAATATTCTCTTGTAATCCTTTTTATTTCTCTAAAATTGTAACAGTGTCCCTACTTTCATTTCTGATTGCAGTAAGTTGAATCCCTGTTTTTTCCTTGGTCAGGGTAGCTAAAGTTTTGTCGATTTTGTTGTTCTTTTCAAAGAAACAACTTTTGGTTGCTGTGATTTTCTGTTGTTTTTTATTCTCTGTTGTGTTTATCTCTGCTCTGCTCTTTGCCATCCAGTTGACTCTGACTGACAGCTATCCTATAGGACAGAGTAGAACAGCGACTTAGGATTTTCGAGGAGCAGCTAGTAGATTCAAACTGCTGGCCCTTTTGTTAGCAACCAGACTCTTAACCCCTGTGCCATCAGGGCTCCATTGCTCCTCTAGTCTTTATTATTTCCTTCTTTCTGTTAGCTTTGAGTGTGCGCCCCTTTTTTCAGTTCCTTAAGGTATGCAGTTAGGTTACTGATCTGAGATCTTCTTTTTCAGTGTAGGCGTTCACAGCTATAAATTTCTCTCTTAGTGCCACTGTTGGTGTATCCCATGATTCTGGTACGTTGTGTTATCATCTCTGTTCATTTCACCGTATTGTCCGATTTCTCTATTATTTGTTCTTTGACTCATTTGTTGTCTAAGATTGTTGCTTAACTTCCATATATTTGTGAATTTTTCAGTTTCAATCTTCGTACAGGTTTCAACCCATTGTGACTGGAAAGGATACTTTATGTAATTTCAGTTTTTTTTTAATTTGTTAAGACGTGTCTTGTGACCTAATGTATGATTATCAGGGGTACTGTTTCCTGTGCACTAGAGAAGAATGTATATTTTGCTGTTGTTAGGTGGAATGTTCTAAAGATGTCTGTGAGGCCTAATTGGTTTACAGTGGCATTCAAGCCCTGCATTTCCTTATTGATCTTCTGTCTAGTTGTTCTTAATGGTGCCTTTTTAGGAGCAGACATTTTTAATGTGGATGAAGGCCAATTTGTTCTTGTGCTGTGAATGGTATTTAAATGTTTGGTCTCCCAACTAGACTATGATCCCTCTACTCTGTGTGAGGGGACCTCGCAGCATGGCTTATTGTGGGCTCATTGTCCACCTCGCTGGCTTGTAGTGGGCCTCATTCAGTGTTTTCTGGCAGCATGGACCTGCTGGCTCCGTGGTGGATGGTTTCCCATTTCCTCCACACCCTTGTGTTACCTTCCTGCCCTGGCCTAACTTCCTCTCCTTCAGTAGATCCTGCACACCCTCATCCCCTGCTTGTGTCTGCTCTGGATATCCCTGCCCTCTGTCGGCAGAATTGGCCGCTCCACAGAGCCCTGGAGCAGGTGGGCCCTTGCCTGCCAACCTACCCTTGTCCAATGGTAGCCATGTTACTGGGCTCTTGGTCGGCATGGCTTCCCCTGGACTGCCTGGCACCTGGGGCCCTCAGTCGTTATCTCTTGGATGAATCAGGGTTCCTGTAAGTCCCTGCCTGCGTCCTGATGCCTCAGGCTCTGTCGCTGTCCCTTTTGTCCGCAGTGGCTGCAAGGATGCTTTCTGTAAGACTTCACTTCCTGCCATTGATTTCCCTCTTGGGACCAATTCCCAGGAGTCAGATTACAAACCCGTTGGATCACAGCCTTATGCCAGGCAGCTTTCCAGAGCACCAGTGTTGCACACACCCTGCATGCTGGTGCCCTGGCGTTGCTTTGCTTTTTGGTTTTATCTCCTGGGATCTCTGTGCTGTCAGGAGCCCTGCCACCACCACAGTGTGCTTGTGAGCACGCAGCTGGTCCCTGGCCTCCCCTGTCTAGAATGGGCAGCACTTCATTCATGGGCTTGTCTCTGCTTCTTTATCTGCCCTTCCTAGGCCTGATTCGAGGACAGCTGTCATGTGGCCAGTGGCCAGGCCTCTCTGGCCTTATCACAGAGTCAGCATGCCTGCAGTGGGCTTTTTCTATCTGCACTGCCTGGCCTACTCCCAGCAGAAGCATCCTCTCCCTCTTGTAGGTGGCTGCCTGCTCTACCTTTATTTAGGCAGGTGTGTGTAATTTCCTCCAGTTTATAGTATCATGGATGGTCAGGGCTGGATGGGAGCTGGGACTGGGAGTGACGGAGCAGGCGCTGCCGAGCTCCGTGTTGTCTTCTGGTCTTGGAAACTCCGGAGAACTGCTGCCGACGTGTCCCTGTCCCCATGTAGAAGCAGCAGAGACATTATCAGTGGGCACAGACCTTCCCCTCTGTGGGGAGAGGGCTGAGTGGGTACTAATCTCCCAGGGTCAGGAAATGTTGGGGGATGGTCTGTGACCAGACTTGAGTGGACCTGGCAGGACTTTCAGGGCTGCATTAGCTGTTACATAACAGTTAAGGTCCACTCCTGGTCCCTTGGTGGCACTGAGGGAATGTGCAGGGGTCTTATGATTCATATCCTCGGGGTGGGCAGCCCTGTTTGAGAGTAGGCTGTGGACACGGCCAGCTGGTATGACTCGAGGAGTGGGCTGATGTGTATGGCTCAGCCAGGTGCCTCTCATGCTTTAGTTTCCTCATCCTGTCAAATGGGCACTAGCAGATGTCCTGCTGCAGCTTTCTGAGACCCAGGTCAGTTCATCTACAAGCAAGAATTCCCTGTGAGGTGGCAGGTGGTGTGTGGGGGTGAATGTGTTGTTGATCTGGAAAGACCTTTGCAGGGCAGGCACCCCAGCTTCAGGACAGTGGGAGGACTGGATGATGAGCTGGGAACCTTGCCCCATGGGCCTCTTGCTGCTTCCACCTAAGAAGGCCCAAGGAGGGGCCCATATGTTCCTCGGGTGAGGGAACAACCAATGCTCTTCCCAGAAGGCTCAGCCTGCACAGGGGTTCCAGGTGAGGAGGTGTTGTGCCTGAAGAGGTTTGGGGAGCGTGGGTACATGGGCAAATAGCTCTCTCCAGGGTTCAGTGAGTCCCAGGCTGGACAGGACCGGCTTTTTGGCATTCCAGAGTCTTGAAAGGCACTCTAGGCATCCCCAAGGTGGGAGCTCCCTTTTTACGTCATTTATTTACTCCCTTATTTACTTCTGGGTGTGTAGAGCATACTTGCTGAGAACCAGATCCTGGGCTCAGGGGCTCCAGAGGTGGGCAGATGTATCTGTTTACTTGTGGAGGGGCAGCTGCCCTTTCCTGTGGGGGCAGGACTGCCTAGGGGTGGCGGTTAGGACAGATCTGTGCCCACAGGGTCAGGGGAGAACTCACATTCCTTGGAGCGGCCCACCCCCCAGGAGGTAGTGGAAGGGCTCCCTTGGTGTCCCTCTTTGTCCTCACACTCACCCTGCCACCCATGCTGTCTGCATCTCCTACCGATGGAGTGTTGGGGGTCAGGCCTTTCGCTGTCTTTTCACCAGATTTCATCTTTTCTTTGGGGCATGGGGCAGTGCTCATTTCGGCCCCATTTACAGACAAGGAATTAGGAATTGAGCCTCACAGAGGTGAGTCACTCCAAGGCTCCCAGCTGGGACAAGGGAGGTGGAGTCAGATCACGGGTAGGAGGGCCAAGGGGTATGGATGGAATCTGGCCCTGAGGAGCATGGGGCACTGCTGGGATACAGGGTGCTGAATGGGTGCTGGGTGCTGAATGAGTGCTAGTGCTGGCTGTCCACACAGGCTGGCCTCTACCCTAGGCCCTGGTGGCTCCAGCAGCTGTCTGCTCTGCAGCTGTGGGAGGATTGCTTGGGAGCACAATTGGAAGTGACGTGCAGCCAGTGCGTGTGTCTGTGTGTGGGTGGGGGATTTCCCAGCCTTGGTAACCTCTTCCAGTGGGAAGAAGAAGCTTGAGAGGTAGCATCAGAAGCCAGGTTTTACTCTCTATGCTAAGGGGACCAGCTGAGTATATGGACAACTGTCCTTTCCTGTGAATGCTGTAACACAGACCTGAGGCAGAGGCCTTGGTAGCCAGAGTATGAGGCTGGACTGGAATCCAGGGTCCTGCAGAGAGAGTCCCAAGCCAGCTGGTGCTTAGGAATGGCTTCTTGAAGTGTGTAAATGAGGGAGCTGTTGACCAGGCCTGCATTACCCACTCCTGCCCAGACCATAACCTCTGAGCAGAAGATAGAAGTGGCCCCATCCCAGTCTCCATGGTCTAGGTCAGTGTGGTATGAGGAGACAGACATCTGCCCCAGCTACACCAGCCCTCAGGCTCTGCCTCTACTTGGGTTGTCTGGCATGGGGAGTCAACACTCACACAAGCACCCTTGGGCCTTCTGGACTCCACAATGGATACAGAGGGCAACCAGGCCTGGGGAAGGGGATGTCCTGAGTCCTCTGCAGGCTTTGCCTCTTGCTGACAGAACCTGCAGACCTTGGGAGCCCGTAACCAGCGACCAGGAAGGTGCCATGGTGAGACGCTGTGGCAGAAGAAAGGTAGATGGAGGCCTTCTGGGTCCACTTCCAGGGCCCTGTGGCTTTGGACATGTGACTCAGAGGTATGCTGTCTATGTGAGAGTTTGAACAGGGACCTACCACCAGCAGGCACTCAGCAAATGTTCTTTTCATGCTAATCGATAGAGTGATGCTCACAGCTTACCATGTGCAAGCAGCTTGCTGCAGGGCCATTTATTTGATAACCTTGGGCTTGGATCCCCATTGTAGATAGTATGAAAATGGTGTGGTAGAGGCATCTGATCTGCTCTAACTTCATGAGCAGACAGAATCATCATCAGAACAGTCCAAAGCTAATTCATGTGAGGCGAATGTCAAACATACCTCCCCCCTCCAACCATTTTACCAGTTCTGACATCAGCCATCCTTGTGGCACTTGCTACTTGTCTGCTGGATTTGATAATTTGTTGCAGTAGCTACAGAACTGACAAGCTGCACTTATAGTTAAGGGATTTATTAGGGAAGTAATAGGTTATAATTGAGGATACAGGACAGCCTCTTCCCAGCCGTGTCCACAGTCAGGCCTCTTTCTGGCCCTTAGCCTCTCAGTACCTCAGCCCATCCCCTAGCCTGCTTGGGCAGGTTTTATAAAACTGTTTAGCTCTGCCAATAAGGGCTTGGGGGAACCCCACTCTGCGAACAGTCCTCATGCCCAAAGGTGCTCAGCTTGCTTGCTCTGTGTTGGCAGGCCCACTGTGCTGTCTCCTGATGGTTTCCTGGTTATGCTGTGTGGTTCTCTGCTACACTTGTTGCCACTTCCTGCTATCTTGTGGCCTGTCCAGTGTTACAGCTGTCTCTTGGGTCTAGCAGGTTCTCAGTGCAGGAACCCTGGGTCTAAAGGACACGCTGTACTCCTGTCTCTTCTTTCTGATGTGGTTCCTCTACTTTCTGCATGTGGGATGGCTCATTTTAAGCCCAGGAAGATGGCAAAGTGGACCAATCCCCTCATTAGGGCTCTATACACCTTACTTATATGCTCTCAGCCCTTAGAATGATGCCACGCACCTTATTTGCATTATTAGCAAACCATCCAGTGTCTTGGTGGGCCACAAGCCCCGTGTTTGCATAGTCTCCAGGTAATGTCATGCACTCCCAGGCCAGGAGAAGAGCTGATTAAACAGCCATTTAAGAACTGAAAGTGGTTGTTCTCTCACCTGTGAGACAGGGACAATCCAGCTGATGGCCTGAGAGTTCAGTTTCTAGAAAAACAGAAATGAGAAGAGTGTGCACACTGTTGTCACACCCACTCCATCCTGTTTTTATGGAAAATTAATCTAATTCCCAACAGCAGAGCAGGCAGCAGACATCCGTCAGGGTCCGCAAAGGTCATGGTGAATGGCCCTCATGAGGGTCTGCCCTTGAGGTGAGAGCCCTTCCCCTTCTCCTTCTCTCCTCCCCTCCTGCAGCAAGAGCCTGCTCCAGTCCACCAGCCATCAAACCTCATCATGACTGCTCCCTCCAAGCAGTCTGCATGGGAGCAGCTGTCACCATTACTCTCATGTTTGTCTAGCAGGGTGGGCAGGTCAGAAGAGTGCTGGGACATCACCCATTGGGAGAACATAGCCCTGAGCAGTGCGGTGTAGTGCCGCTGGAGTCGGAAGAGCCTGGGCTGGAGGCTGCACCCGTACGTGCTGTGCAGCCTCTCTGTGCTGAGCCTCTAATTTCCTCCTTTGTAAATGGAGCCTCTAGCCTGTCCTACTGGGATGGCTTGTGTGTTGCTGTGATGCTGGAAGCTATATCACCAGTATTTCAAATACCAGTAGGATCACCCATGGTGGACAGGTTTCTGCAAAGCTTCCAGACTAAGACATAATAGGAAGAAAGGCCTGGTGAGGGTGAGGGACACTCTCAGTGAGATGAACTGGCATGATCACAGCAATGGTCTTGAACATGCCAGGGATCATGTGGCTGACACAGGTTTGGGCAATGTTTCATTCTGTTGTAATGGGGCACCGTGAGTCAGAGTTGTCATATCTCAGTGGCATCCATTCATCCATGCACCTATCCACCCATGCACCCATCTACCCATCTGCCTACCTACCTACCTATTCATCTGTCTGCAGTGTGTGAATTGCTTTTATATGGCCTTTCTAGCTGTGGTCTTGTAACTCCCATTAGGTGACTGGATGGAACCATGCAAACAAGGGGCTTGTGGCCCATGAAGAGACTGAACAGTTAGTTACTAATGCAAATAAGGTGCATGGCGCCACTGTAGGGATCAAAGCCTACAAATAAGGTGTATAGAGCCCTACTGAGGGGATTGGGGCCAAGCCTGGGCATTGGGCCTGTGCCTTGCTGGTGGATGCTTGGGCTCCTCGCCCCAGAAAAACACATATCTGCAGACGGCCTTGGAGGCCTGGGCCCCCGTCACAAGCCTCCAGTCCAGCTCACTATGATGAGAGCTTCAAGGCATGGAGCTAGACAAGGTGCTGAGAGGAGTGATGTCACTCTGTCCCCTGTGTCGGATGGACAGTGGGCAGGGATCTGAAATCATGTGTGCATGTCGCATAGTCTGCTGCTTTAGAGAAGCAGACAGGAGTCAGCCTGAGTTTACTTATCAGGGGTCATGGACAGACCCTGACAAACTTGGGTTCCATAGGGAACATGGGTTGTTACATGAGTGAAGGGCTGAGCACAAATCTTAGATCTACCCCGTCTCCTCTCAGTTTCCTCATCACTCCAAACCCTGGGAGGGTATGCCCAGTAGTCAGAGGCTCTGGGATCAAATGTGGTCTGGCTCAGCCACTTACAGGTGGTAGAACAACAACAGGCACCTTTGCCTTGTGGGCCACAGGTCTCCCTTGGTGAAGTGGGGTCGTAAGGGTATCCCCTGAGGATTGCCGTGAGGATTCTTGTTTGCAGAAGCCAGTCGTTGCACTGGTGGTGAGATGACATAGAAGAGTGTGCTTTCCAGAAGGTCAAACCACCTCACACTACCCCCATCTCTGCAGACAAAGGAAGCTGGAGAGGGCCATGTGCTTTGAAGGTGTCTGAATTTGATTTGAGAGCTGGAGATGCCTGAGCCTGTGCCCGCAGTAGGTCTGACTGGGAGCTGGCGGGCTCTGGGCTCCCCTCCCCCAGGGAATCAGGGCTGGAAAGAGTACTCTGGTATCTTGGCCAAGACAGGCCCTGAAGGCTCCGTCTGGATAAGCATTTCTATCCATGCCTCACTGCTCCAGCCGCGCTTGCTCCACCACATGAGGCACAAGCCTGGCCCCTCCTCTGAGGCTGGGACCTGACCCCATGGACTCCAGGCCCAGACCTTGAGTGCCTCCTGAGAAATGACTCAGAATCCCAGAGCTCAGAGAGGACTTTTCTTGGAAGGACAGATGGAGTTCTTGACTGTTTCTTTCTGGAAAAGAAGAGGACCTGCAGTGTAATAAAAGTTTTGTTTGTGGGGTCAGATGTACACAGGAAAAATATGTGAAAATACTAGCAAATGCTAAGTAGGAAAGTTGTTTAACTTGGGTCTTGTTATTTTTTCTGTACATCTCTGCATTTTTAACTGTCGAAGTAAAGGGAAGTGAGGGGTCTGTTGCTTGGTCAACTGCCTTTCACGTGAGGGGAGACTGAGACCCACTTCCAGTATAGCGAGAGCCTGAGTATGTGAGCCCGGGTGGCCAGCAGTGCCCTGCGCAGGCCAGTAGCTCTTGTCTTTTGCTGGGGTGCTCAGAGCAGCCAGGTCAGCCTCAATTCCGGGGCCTGCTTTCCTGGATGCAGACAGGCTGTTCTGTGTGATGTGCCCTATCTGCGTGTTGTTAATGATGGTGTTGATTTTTCCCCGGTTACTCTCATGGGCTTGTTGAGTTTCCAGAGAACCTGTGGGCCCCAGTAGCCTTCCTGCTCCAGTCCTGCAGTTGTACTGCTGTGCAGAGCCAGCCACCTGGGGCTTCAGAGATAGCACTGTCGAGGTTCTGGGGCTGCGAGGCTCACCAGGGTTTGGGGGCTCACCCAGGCTGGGAGCCTAGGGGTCCCCAGGTCTCAGAGCAGTCCCAACATGCTGTTTTCCACAAAGACCCTTGAAATTGGACCTGTGACAGAAACCCCCAAAGAATACATGGGACATAGACTTGCATGTTACAGTTGTGGTGACACCTACAAGCTGTGGGCCAGGGTGGGGACTCAGACCACATCTGTGGCCTCTGCGTCCCTTGTGCAAAGTGAGGGTGTCAGGACAGACTCTGTGAGGACTATCACTCAGACTTCACCGTCATGGCTTCATATGGGCCCTGGGGACATCCACTGTGGCTGGAACCAGACAGCACTTTGCTGGACATGTGCTGGGCCTGGGGCTGAAACCAGCAAGGCACAGTGGTTGTGCAAGTTGTGTACAAATATGCCGTTAATCTCCTTGTGCCACAAGGAAAGACTGAGGCACAGCAGAGGGTGAACAAGGACCAGGCACCACCATCTGCTGTGTGTACACAGAAGTCAGTGCCCCTTCCAATGCCCTTGGCAAAGCCAGCCTCCTGCTACTCCCTGGGGAGCCTGGGTGCTAGGGGTATGAGGCTGGGACTGCTTACCAAGCTGATCAGCTTGTTGGTGACTCATATGATTTACCTTGCCTGGAGCAGGAGATAGCCAGGTGGCATTCCAGCTGACACTCAGGCCTGTGTTGTGGGTGGATGTGGCCCCTATACAGCAGGGCTACCATGACCCGGCCCTGGGCAGTTTGCAAAAGCCAGACTGGACAGGCCAGGAGATGTTGGGGTGTTGTGGGTGGCTGAGTCACAGGGTGGAGCCTCTGAGTCAGCACCCCAGCCTTGTGTCCTCATGCCTAGAGTGAGGAAGAGGCACAGGACAGGCAGCTCTGCCTGGGTGAGACACTCACCCAGGGAATGGCTTCCCTGGCCCAAGGGTGGCCACCCAGAAGGTCTCAAGAACCCAGCAGCTCTTACTAAGCCCTGTGTTGCCTGCACCAGACAGCCACTGTGGCCATTCTTGCCAAGCGGATGCAGTCCCTGCCTAGTGGAACACTGGATTTGGAGAGGGCAGCCACCAGAGAACTGGAAGGACAAGGTGACTGAGGATGGGCATAATGAGACCAAGCAGATGCTGCTTTAGGAGCTGTCACAAGTACACTAGTAGGGTTTTAAGTCATACTTCAAAAAAGGGGCTTGGGCAAGTGGAACCTGGTGAAAATGGAACTTGATGAAGGATTGTACTGTTTCCTCCTCGTACGTCTGGAAAGTCACGCATCTACTTCCTCCCAGCTCTTAGGGCAGCATTTTGTAGGCCTTTACTGTGTGTCACAGCCCTGGAGGGCTCACTGAAAATGCGCAGAGGCCCTGCCCCGGAAGTCTGGGAGAACCCTGGGAATCAACATGTCCTGCAGGCCCCAGAGGATGCTGGTGCTGTGAGTCCATAGAACAGGCCTTACTGAGCTTTGGAGCGTGAAGAATTTGCTGCACATTAGGCAGAAGGACCTCTGTGAGGACTCGATCCCCTAAGATGAAATCTGAGACCATGTGGCTATGTTGTGTCCCCAGCAGGCCCTGCTTCATTACCTGCCTGTGACTCAACATCACACGGGCCTCCCTGGAACTCCAGAGAGACCGGCCCATTTCCACCACAGTGTCTTTGCACTGGGTGTTCCCTCCCTTCACCCAGCCTGATCATCTGGCCCAGGTTTTCACCATCATCAGGGCCAGCTCTGGTGTTGTCCCAGAGAGGTCTTCCCTAGGGACCACTTCAGGGCATCCCCCCCTTGCCCGTCCCATACACAGCTATCTTCATTATTACCCACATTTGTTCTTGCATTTGTTTATTTGTGTTTCCTGGAAAGTGAACTTAGTGGGCAGGGATTTTGTTCACTCCTCTTGGTACCATCGGGCTATGTGGCTAATGGACAACTGGTCCTCTTTCCAACACTGAGCCAGCCCCTGCTGGACCGTGTGTCAGGGCTGCGTCCATCATCTGTCCTTTATGGGTACCCAACCCCCGGCTGCTCCTCCCTGCACTGTTCACCGACTTCTCATCATCAGCAGAGATGGTGGCCCAGATAAGAGGCCTGGTTTCTTCTAACTCTTCGAGGTGGGGGGTGGGGTGCATGGGCCTGGCCCCAAGAACATGGCCCCCAGTCTGGAGCTGAGTCCTTTGGGGTGAAGGTAGGAGGGAGGGGACCTTTGGCCCATCCTGTGGAGCCACCCTGGTCTCCAGATGTGAGCTGGGAGTCTTCACTGGTCACGTGAATAGTAAGGATGGGGCTAGAGGTAGATCAATCCTGGTTTCCTGCCCTCTGTTGTTCTGATTGGCTGTAACCATCTGCAAGTCTGCCTGTCCCTGGCCCTCTGCCCCCTACCCCTGGCCGTGCTGCTGCAGAGCTCTGACCTTGGTCCTGTCCTCTCCTACTAGGGATAGGCTTCCCCGCAGCCTGGGTTCCCTCATCTGTAAAGTAGGGCAGCAGCCCACCTCCTTGGCCAGTGTGAGCTTGCAGGGCTGGCCATTGTGAGCTTGCAGGGCTGATGAGAAGTGTGCACAGGACTGGGTTTTGTCACAGTAGACTGGGGATATCAGCCGGAAACATGAGATCCAGCTCAGCCTTTCCCCTTCCTCATGACCTTAGCCTTCCTGGGCAGGGGACATCCCCCACCTACACCTGTTCACATAGCATGGCCCACCTTCTCTTTCCCCATACCACTAGCTTGTCTTTGTCTACCCTTCTTCCCCGCCAACCCTCAGTGATAGCTGTACCCCTAGGCAACTGACACACTAGCCCTTCTTAAACAGCCTTGGGCTGCGCATGTGGGAGAAGCAGAGTGTCTTCCAGAGACACTGCCAGCAATTGTGGGGGCCTGGGAGCCTTGTCACCCAGCAGATACCCTTCTGTGAGCCCACAGGCTGCCTCTGCCGGGTCTCCCAACACCACACTCATTAAACCCCAAAGGCCCCGTGCCTGGCTTCCTACCCAGGTTCCAAGTAGGTGACAAAGTGTTCTCTTCACCTGAACTGCCCATGGGCTGCCTTCTTGCTTTCTGGTTTCCCAGAACTCTGTGTGTGTGTGTTTATGTGTTTATGTGCATATGAAAGAGAGATAGAGCCTTGAAGTACTGGGCCCTGGAACCTCAGGCCTGGCCCTCCCAGGTGGAGCTTGAGCCTCCTCTCAGGCTGTTGGTCCATCCTAGGCCCCGTGAGCAACTGCTGTTCACTTGACACTATTCATCTGAGGACTTAAGGCAAACAGCCTGGGAAGTGACAGAGGTTCATTCACTGATGTCCCTGGCATTTCTGAACTTTGTAAACTAAATTGCTGTAGGAACTTGTGAGTCTGTGCCATCCTCCAAAGAGGGAGTAGAACAGACTGTCTTTTTTCTTGTATTTCTCTCCAGTTTTTGTCTGTGAGCAGGAAAAGGGACAGGAGCCAGAGAATGCCATGTGAGGCCACCCCCAGCCCACTGTCCAGTGCATTGTGGAAGTAAAAGTCTATAAACATGACAGTTTTGTAGCTAGAGTTGGGTTAGTGAGAGGACAGAGAGACTCCTTCATGTGCTGGGTGGGTCCACTGTGGGACTATGTAGAAAGTGGGGTGAGGGAAGAGCCTTACACCAGGTGCAATGAAGCGTATTGGTTCTTAATCATCAGGTTTGGGTTTGGTTTGACGTTCTGCCTTTTGCGGGGAGGAGGTGTGGCTTCAGAAGCCCTTTGAGGTCTTTAAGGCGTTGGCCTGGTGGCTCTGGCCAAGGAGCCAGGAGCGAGAGGGAGCTGCGTGCCAAGCTCTCCTGCCACATCTCCTCCTCCTTCCTCCTCCTCTCTTCTCCACAAGTCCTACTTCTGGCAGCAACAGCAGGGAAGTGTTTATGGGTGTTAGGTGCTGATTTTGGGTGACAAGTAAAGGGGGATTAGGGCAGAGGATAACTCAGGATGGTCGATGCTTTGGGGGGCTAAGCTGACTTGTGGCAGTCTTGGCCCTGCCTGCAAGCAGTTGTACTGATAAGGAGGGTTCAAGTGGGATGGGGCCTTGGGGTGAGGGTCCCCCACCCTAGGAGCCCCCAGAGTCGTCTACCCCTCCCTAGCCGCCGTCTCACTGTGCTCCTCCAGATGCTGTGCTCAGGGACTCTGCGATGTCAGGCTGGACTGCCGTCTGAACACCATTGCCACCCTTACTCCAAGGCTATGTGGGAAGTTGGGGTGGGGCTCCTCACACCAGCCAGTCCTAACCCAACCTCCATTCTCTGAAACAGTGAGGTTCAGCCGGTCCCCACTCTACTACATTGGTTCTTAAACATCAGGTTTGGGTTTGATTTCTTACTTTCCCTTTTGTAGGAAGGCAGGTATGGCCTCAGGAGCTCTTTGCAATTATAAGGTGTCATCCTGGTGACTCTGGCAGGGGAGTCAGGAGAGAGAGCTGGGTGCTATCCAGGCTCCCCTGCCACATCACCTTCTTCCTCCTCTTTACCCACCCCACCCTCAGAAGCACTAGGAGGGAAATGTGTATAGGTTCTTGTCCGAGCCAAATAAAGCTGAGCACATGGTCACCTAGGGTGGAGCAGGGTGTGGGGACTGATGTGCCCTGCTCACCAGATGGCACCCTCCCCACCCTGGGCCCTGCCCTGCAGCCTGTGATCCCTCCCCTAAACTCCATCTTGCCTCCTCAAAGCCTCCAACTAGTGGGCAGAAGAGCCAGGCTTTTGAGGTGCCCAACCTGAGTCAGGACACCTGGGTCCCAGTCCTGCCATGTTGCTGACACATGCCAAAAGACCCTGCAGTAGGCCTCCCTGGTCCCTCCAGGCCTTCAGGGTATGCTAGGCACACATGGGGGCCATCATGTGCAGACCTGTGTCTGTGCCTTCACAGGATCTGAGAAGATGTTTCTGCATGCACACTGCATTTGGGGCCACTGGAAAATGACCTGTGTCCACTAAAGAACTGAGAACCCTTCAGCAGAGGGGGTGATGAGGCCAGTGGGGCCCGTTGGTGCTCTCACCCCATGCTAGGTGATGCTCACTGCAGCGGTCCCATGAGATGGAGCACTTATGGTCCCAGATAGCAGTGGAGGAAGCTGAAGTCCAAGAAGGCCACATGGTCAAGGAGCAGGGAGAGAGGATTCGTTCCCTTGGGCATGTCCAGCACTTGTCAGTCTGCAGTGTTGTGACTTCACCATCCCTCTTCTGCAGGGAATTCTCAGCTGTTCACTGGACAAGGGTCATTGCTCAGTGGCTCTCAGCTGCAGTGTGCCCTGCCTGTGCATCTTTGAGAGACGTGTGTGTGTGTGTGTCGGTGTGTGTAGACACTTCCTCCAGAGCGTCTGTGAAGAGTGGCGCCACCAGGCTATGAGAGGGACTGGTGTTTTCAAACAGCATGCTTATCAAAGGCAGGAGGAGAAACTGAGTCATGCTATCAGCCTCACTCTGGGAGTGAGGACAATACATGGGGAGGGAGCCAGGGACAGGGGCACCCTAGATGACAACAATTAGGAGCTGAGCACTGGGAGAGGGTGGGGTTCATCCCATGCCAGGAGCACATACAAGCTACAGCTTAGGTGCAGACAAAGCTCAGGTTGCTGGGAACAGCAGAGCCCTCAGAAGGGGGGCCAGAAATACTGGAGGTATGACTAGAGCGGAGACGGCCCACCTTGAAGGCTGCATGGTCACTCATCCCTGGCCTTCCTTGTGGGAGAGGAGACAAGGACTGGGAGGACCAGCCGTCTGCTGCCTGGGATCTGTCCACAACCTGTGATGTGGGAGTTACCCAGGATGCCCACCCCTGTGGGCACTCTGAGAGGGTTCCTGAGAGGACACAGATGGGTGCTCTGGTGGGGTTCACAGACTCTGGGCTGCCCATTTCAGGAGCCCTCACCTGTGGCGCCTATTCATGTATCTCCTGGAAAAGTTGGCGGGGTAGTGGTGGGTGGTGCCGCTCATTCCCACAGGGTATTGGGACAGGGACATCCTGACAATTCCTAGCCTCTCCCATTCTTCCTCCACCTGTGTCTCTTGCGGGTTTTGGTTCATGGCCCTGGAAGCTGAGTCTTGGCTTAGGGTCTTGGAAGTCTGTCTCAGTAGATCAGTCTGGGTGTCCATAGTTCTAACCCTCTCTCGTGTTTTGACCTCACGCTAAGCCCTGCTCAGAATCCCACAGAGGCCAGGGAAACTGCCCAGTAGGGCAAGTGGTGGGTCTTTACCCTCCCAGCCTCAGTTTTCCCATCTGTAGGACAAAGACCCTACCAGGGATCCCCTACCCCCAAAACTTTCTCCCCTACCCCATCCTATTGTTGCTGGCTCAGGAAGACGTTTCCCTCATGAGGTCACAGTCCCACAGCTCCTGTAGGGAGGTGAGATCTGTTTCCCCCCAGGCCTCCCCCTTGTGCCTCAGACACCTTAACACCCTCCTCCCAAGCTCCTACACACACTCTGTATAGGTCCTGGGCCCCTCCCTGGGTCATCTCTGGCCCTCTTTCCTCCAGCTAAATTTCATCTGCTGAAGCCTGGGGTAGCTGCAACCTCTGACCTCTCCCAAGTCTTAGCCTCCCTTCAAGGCCAAAGGGAGACGCCTACCTCCTCTGGGTAGCCTGCTGGGACTGTCCCCTTGGGGGTTTCTCTTCTGGCCTCTTTGGCAGTGAAGTCACAGTCCACGCCAAGTTCTTGGAACTTAAACTGGCAAGGCTACTCTGGTGGGGATAGGCACAGGGAATATTTTGAAGGCTCTTGCTTGGAGTCGGGTGTCTGCACTTAAATCTGCACTTGACCAAAGCCTTCCCTTTGGTGAGCCTCTTCTCTTCAGAGAAGTCAGGGTGCTGCAACCAGAATGCATGGCTGGAGCCTGTGGTCACTCCTGTCTGGCTAGCTTGCCTCTTACTCTGTCTGTCTCTTCCCCAAGGCAGACAACAGGGAGGGTAGGAGAGCTGACAACTGATGGCCTCCGAGCCCTTTATATGTACTCCCACGTCAACTCCCAGGGCTGGCCCAGCAACATGGCCACCCTCCTCGAGGTGCCCTGGCTGGGATAGCGGGCTCCCTGGCTGCGTGTTGCTTGTTTGGGGCCAGCTCCGTATAGGACTAATGGGGTGGTAGAGTCAGGGAGACCAGCCAGGACTAACCCATCTTCCAGACTCCCTTTGCCATCTCTGGTGAGCTAGGGTAATAGGGGCGGTGGGCTTGGGCAGGTCAGCACATTGAGTGTGGGCCTCAGTGGGGCCCTTGACCCTCTGAACCTCAGTTTCGTCATTTGAGAAGGAGATGGTAGTGGGCAGGGGTAACGTGTTGTCAGTGCTGGTGAGCCTTGAAACAAAATGTTCCACCAGCCCGGGTACCTACACCTGCCCAGGGCACAGGCTGGACTCTGCAACAGTGTGCTTTTTCTCCAGCCCTGTAGTGTGTCCCTGTGCTTAGTGTCTAAGACGAATGAATAAACTCAGGGTGAGAGCCATATTCCTCAACCCCCAGGGAAGGCTCACTTGAGATAGGCTGGGCAGACTTCCACCAGGACTGGGTGTGCCTTTGTGGGTATGCCTTTATAGGCATTCCTCCCTCTCTCCCTCCCTCGTGCCCTCCCCTCTGACCCCATTCCCTTTGACTCCTCAGATTTCCCCGCTTTGGGCAGATAGAGCTTCTGGGAGGTTCTTCCCCTCCTCCCCACTTGGGGGTAGGGTATGGATGGAAGCAGATGGGCCAGCTTCAGCTCTGGCCCCTAGCCCTGGCCCCAGCCCTGGCCCCAACTCAGGCTCAGAGGCGCCTTTGCTGCAGTAGATGAAACGCAGGCCGGAGGCGGCTGTGTCCCAGGAGGGCACTCCGAGGCTGGCAGGCTGCCTCTGCAGATGGCCCTTGACCTCAGGCCGCCCAAACCTAGGCTAGTTGCCCCCTTACAAGGGCAGATTTTCACAACTGGGCCTACAGCATATGTCCCAAAGGTGGACACTGGCCTGGGAAATTCCTACCTGTACCTGAATTGCCTTATGTCTGGACTAGCCCTGCCCAGCACAATCCGTGACCAACTTCAGATCTGCTCATGGAGCTGGCAGGGGAGGCTGGAGGAAGATGTGTCTTGTGAATCTGCCCCCTGCTCTCTCCGAGCTGAATTTCTACTGGAGGGAACACCCCGAAGTGATGACTGTGGGGTTCCAGGGGAAGGAGGGAGTGGAGCAGAAAGCCAGCATACCTCCCCAGATGGCCAGGAGAGACACCTGGTCAAGAGAACAGGCCAGGCACTGTGGCTGGCCTGGCTGGGTGTCTGAGCATGTTCCACTGCCTAATTTGGACTGATGGAAGCAGGGTGGTAGGTGGAGCCAGGAAGGTGCTGGGTCTCCGCAAACAGCCAGGCCGGGCCTTGGTCTTGATGAGGGGTAGAGGCCCCCTGTAGAGGAAGGGCATGAGGAGCCTGGAAGGGGCAGTGTGAGGCTGGTGCCAGAGAAGCTGAGGTGGGGGCGACAAGCAGGCTCACTTAAAACTTGGGACCTTCAGTGCCGGTCTGCAGGACCATGACTCCAGCCTCATGAGTCAGACCTGCAAGAGGCTGGCTGAGCTCAGCACTCAACTGGGTGCTGTCAGGAGCCCGTTTTACTGCTGCAGTCCAGAACACAGGCTCCTTATGATGCCTCTTTATGGCCTTAGCACTTCCCTCTGCCTGAGTCTTAGCTCCAAGGTGGGTGGGGTCTGCTAATAGTACCCTATCCAGTACAGCAGGTTGGTTGTAAGAAGGCTTGGGGCTTGGCCGTCCTGATTCCCCAGGTTAGCAGGGACTTGGCTAGATGTAGCTTGGAAGTTGAGGTAGGTGGGCTGCAGCACTCTGCTCTCTCTACTCAAGTGGCCCTTTATCAGTGGAGAGGCACCATGTGTCACTGTGGTCTGGCAGGTAGACAGCACTGCCCAGCACACACCTGAGGGAGCCATAGTTTCCCCCTGCCCCTCCGGTGTGTGGCACACTGTGGGAGTTGAGTAGGCCTTGCATCCTGACTTGTAACTGACACCCCTGCCCACCCCTCATGCTCCAGCACTGCCCTTCGAGGAAAGGGGTGCAGGGCTCCTGTAACAGTGAGTGGGTGGCCCAAGCTTGGAGGAGCACCAGGCATGGAGTAATTATGGAATGCCAGCATCACCACAAGATCCCAGGCCTCAGATGTGACTGGCTCTGCTCCCTTTACTGCGGTTCTTTCCGACTCTCCGTGTCTGCTATCTGACTATATCCTGGCCTTCATGTGTGCTCATTATGCCTCTGCCAGAATGCCCTCCCTGTCAACTCCTTGTCTCACAGACTTGCCTTAATAGTACTTTCTCCAGCATTCCTCCCCAGTACCTGCCAGGTCCAGAATCCTATCAGGCTTTTGCACACTGTCACCGACACACTCTTACTTGTTCAGCGCCAGGTGTCCCTGGAAATAGGGACCTGGTAGAAGGTCCATGTCCCTGGTAGAAGGTTATTCAGATAGGTGGGTGAGTGCATGGTAGATGGACAGATAGATAAAAGAATGGGTGAATGGATGTGCCAATAGATGAAGGAGCCTTGATTGCACGGTTAAGTGCTCATCTGCTAAGGGTCAGGGGTTCAGTCCATCAGAAAAAGATGTGGCAGTCTGCTTCCATAAAGATTTATAGCTTTGGAGACCCTCTGGGACAGTTTTGTTCTTTCCTATAGGGTCGCTATGACTTGCAATCTACTCAACACCACACAACAACATGGATGGATGGATGGATGGGTGTTACCTGAATGCAGATCTCTTACCAGGCTGCTGCAGACAGGGAATGTGCCCGGTGCAGGGAGAGAGCCAGAGGCCAGCAGGCTGTAAAGTGCAGCTCAAGAGACAAAAAAGAACTTTAGACAGGCCACCTACAGAATGGGAAAAAATATTTGACAACTGTATGTCAGACCAACACCTGATCTCCATAATCTGTAAGGTAGTACAAAATATCAGTAAGAAAAAGATAAATAATCCAATTAAGTGATGGACAAAGGAGATGGTCAGACACTTCTCTAAAGAGGAGATCCAGCAGCCAAAAACACATGCGGACATGCTCACGACCATTAGCTATTGAAGAAATTCAAATCAAAACTACAATGAGATACCATCTCACCCCAACAAGGTTGGCCAAGATCCAAAAAATGCAAAACAACAAACGCTGCAGAGGCTGTGGAGAAATTGGAACTCTCCTTACACTGTTGGTGGGTTTGCAAAATGGTGCAACCTCTTTGGAAAGCAATCTGACACTTGTTTAAAAAGCTGGATATAGATACACCATTTGACCCAGTAATTCCACTGCTCGGAATACATCCTAGAGAGTCAAGGCCATTCACACCAATGGATATATGCACACAAATGTTTATTGCAGCACAATCCACAATAGCAAAAAGAGGGAGTCAACCCAGATGCCCAACAACAGAGGAATGGATAGGTAAACTATGGTGTATGTACTCAATGCAACACTATGCAATGATAAAGAATAATTATGATTTCAGGAAACATCTCACAATCTGGTTTCAGTTGGAGGACATTATGCTGAGTGAAAGCAGTCAGCACAAAAGGACAAATATTGTATGACACCTCTGATAAGAACTTAAAAACAGACTCATGCAAAGAAGAAAAGACTCTTTCATGGCTACAAGAGTGGGGGAAGGTGGGAGGGGGAAGGAGGGAGGGTTTAGGTAGTTTATTATTTATTAGAAATTTGGGTGAAATCTGACAGCACACATTAGAAGATGAATATTAACTGGACTTAAAGATAACATGATTACTCCTCTCGTCTTAACCCAATATTGCAAGGACAGAGTAGCTGGAATGGGGGGCCAGGAACCATGCTCTCAGGGGAAATTGAGGCCAAATTGGCACAACTAGCGTTTTGCTAAGAGAGGCTTCTGCACCCCACCTTGGTGAGTGGTGTCCGGGGTCTTAAAAGCTGCCAAGCTGCCATCTGAGGGTACAGCAAATGGTCCCAACTCAGCAGGAATGATGATCACCAAGGACCAGAACGACATGGGGGAAAGAACCCAGAAGACAGGCAGACCCACGTGAGTGGGTGACTACATCGACTTGTGACTGGAAGAACAGGATGGTGCCTGGCCACCACCAGTGACAGCCGTGATGGCGCTCACAAATTTTGGCCTCTCACTGGCAACACAAGATTAAAAAGGGGTACACCCTGAGATTTCCACTAAAAGACCGCAAGTGATGGTCCAGGGGCCTCAGAGTTCCCCTGGGAGCATGGCCCCTGGCCCTGATGCTGCGCCTGTCCATAAATTGTAATGGAGTTAACTCTTCAGACAGGAATGGATTGGACTTGGTGACACAGAGTGACCATATCATGTGTACACTTTATGGTTCTATGCATCCATTAGATGTCGTCCTGCTGACCTCTTACTGGCGGCAGGAGAGTGGGTGGAGAGGAGGGGATAGGAGATTGCTGGGAGGATAAGACATGTATGAAGCAGAAAGGAAGAGTGTGCTGTCACTGGGCAGGGAGAGCAGTAGGAGCTGCATATAGGTGGGCATGCAAGTTTATATGGGAATGTACATTTTCACTCAATCATAATGAAAAAAAGAACTTTAGAAACTTAGCATTAATGTTTCCCTCCTGCCTCTTGGGTCAGATCAGACTGATTTTTTTTAATGAAAATGTTAATTGTTGAAAACTTTATATTTAAGCTTTGCTGGGAGGATGTAGCATCTTGACTTTAGAGGTAACTCCTGGGAAGGGTAGTTTCCTGGTGGGGCAGGGGCTGCTGCTGTGTCCTGGCAGGAAGGTGTAGTGGAGACCAGATGGCTTACAAGTCTTTGTGAAGCTGAGACTCCCTGTGGGTTTTTCTATCTGTCCATATTTCCGGGGTGGCAGATGGGCCTTAAGGAGTGGATTGTAGAAGGAAAAGGGCCTGTGGCCTGCGGCCTGTGGCCCAGGCTTGGACTTGGCTCTGTATGTCACGTTTCTGTTTAACCCTCCCAAGCACCATTAAGGGCAGGTCATGTTAACCCTGTTGTGTTAACCAGGCTTTTCCAGAGAAACAGAACCAACGAGATATCTCTGTGTCTGTATGGGGAGTCCCTTGGTGGTACAAACAATTCGTCTGCTTAGCTGCTAGCCCAAAGGTTGGAGGTTCGAGTCTACCCAGGGGTGCCTTGGAAGACAGGCCTGGTATCTACATCTAAAAAATGAGTCATTGAAAATCCTATGGAGCACAGTTGTGCTCTGACACATGTAGGGGTGCCTTGAGTTGGGGTTGGTAGCATCTGGTTTATAGGTCTGTCTAGAAATTGGTTATAAGGGACAGAGTGTGGAGGTGGAAAATAAGCCTCCTCATCTGGTTACAGTGGTTTGGGCCAGAGGCTGGGCTGTCCAGGGGACAGGGATTTTGTAGTGAGGGCTGACTCCTTGCAGCTTGTGCTACGTCTATGGTTGCTGTGTGGGCAAGACTGAGGCCACGGACAGTGGAGTCCATGGGTGTGTCGTGTACTGCCTATAGTCTTTGGGCCAAGAGAATAAGTGGGCATGGGGCCTGAGTCGGCATAGGCCCTCCTGTAGGGCTTCACAGCTCTTGCTCGATACCCGTGAGTGGAGAGGCTTGTTTGCTGTGAGTGAGCACAGACATAAGGGTATAGCCACATGGGGCAAGAATAACTCTGTTTTGGATGAGTCCTCTGTTGCACAGGGGCTGGCTGTTGCCCTGCTGTGCCCCTTAGTAATCTCTCTCTTCCTTGCAGCCTGCCTGTCCCGCATCAACGTCCTCTCGCTGGTCTACCTGCTGTTCTTGCTGCTGCTACCCTGGTTCAAGGGCCCTACCCCGCACAGCATTCGAGGTGAGCCCACACCCTCAGATTTTCCTGCCCCAAGGAGAGAAGAGGATCCAGGTGCTCAGAGAAGAACAGAGACCCTGTAGAGGGGTGAACTTTTCTCCAGTGATTCAATAGTCCTGGTTTAGAAGATGATGGGTCCTCAAAGTTTCATTTTCCATCATAAACTTGGCTAATTTTGGAACCTGTTTTTTTTTTTCCAGTTGCTCTGCTCTCACTGAGTATGTTGAAGGTGATGAGGTGGTCAAAGGAACCCAAATGAAGCCCAGCCCTCCTGGGGCAGGTAGCCTCTGTGAGGACATCTCCCTGTGGGGGTGCTCTGGTCCCACAGCAGAGTCTGTCCTTCTAGGCCTGAGCCAGTCTTGCTGTCCCTTGGCTCCTCTCACCTGCCCCAGGGATATGTGTCTGTGCAGCTTCTGCAACAGCGTTAGTACCACCCTGTGTTTCCTTGGTGCCTTGTGGCACCTTTTGAATCTTGGGTACTTGGGTACATGTCAGTGCATTCTGGGATTTTTGAGCTCCTGGAGGCAGGTGCTGGATTTCATTTACCTTCATCTGCAAATAAATAGGTGGGACAGTAAGGAGGTCACAGGGCTGCTGTGCCTACAAAAGGGTCTAGGGAATTGGAGGAGGTGTGGATGGCCCTGATGGCCCACGTCCTGGGTCTTCCGAGGGAGGCTAAGACCAGTGGTCCACTACCATGTTCTTGGATGCCCATGTAGAGGGGTGATCAGGATACCTCGTAACCCACTTCTTAGCCTATAGACACCAGTATCTAGGGCAGCAGATGGCAGGAAAGGCGCCATTCCCAAAGGATCTCTACATCCTGGACATTGCACCAGCTCCATGGGTACATCAGAGCTAACTCCACTCCTAGCTAGGACTCAGAGAGCTACCCCAAAGACTCAGGGACCCTGGGGAGTAGGGAAGGGCCCTCAGCCAGTCCTTTGGTCTAGAAGAGGATGGAGAGGCATTGGGCATAAAATCAAACCCTGGGAAAACAAGTTGCCACAACGTGAAATCTGACTGCCATGGAGACAGCATAAGCAGTAATCCCTCAGGGCCAGGCCAAAGATGGGCTGAGGACCAGGCTGGGTGCTGCTGAGACCAGCCAGGAGCATCAGCCCTTGGCCACTGCCCTTTGGGAAGGACTGGACACAGCAGACTGGGTGCTCTGGGGCTAAGGGGTAGGGTGTTTGTTGCTACTGAAACAAACAAGCTGGTGGCTTAAAACAGCACATTTATTCTGGAGGTCAGATGTCCCAGGCAGGTCTCATTGAGCTAAAAATCTAGGTGTTGGCAGGGCTTCTTCCTTCTGGAGACTGCAGTGGGGGTCTGTTGTCTTGCCTTGCTCAACTTCTAAAGGTCCCCTTGTTCCTTGGCTTGTGGGCCCTCGTGCATCTACAAAGCAGCAATGGCTGGTCAGGTCCTGCTCACATGGTCTCACTCAGATAACACTCTCTTCTGCCTCCCTCTCCATTGACAAAGGCCTCAGATTACACTAGTCCCACTGAAATCATCCGGGATGGTCTCCTATCGCAAAGTCAGCTCATTAGCAACCTGAATTCAGTTGGCTACCTGAATCCCTCTGCCAGGTGACATAACAGATTCACAGGTTCCAGTGAGGAGGATGTGGGCATCCTTAGGGGCCATCATTCTGCCACCCAGGGGGTAAAAGGTCGCATCCTGCCTGGCTTATTGGCATCTGGCCTTCCCCTTTCTGTAGACCCCTTCCTCTCTTAGGGGCACTTTGCAGAGGGCGCTGGTCTGGGAGCAGGTAGCATTTGGATCTGAGAGGGAAGAGCATTTCAAGGAAGAATTTACACTAACTAGAGCTCCATAAGACAGATGCCTCAGCCAAGCTGCCTAGCCCACAGTTTGGGTTAGGGGGCTGCCTCAGCCTCTCCCACTTTGATGGGGGCCCAGTGGAACAGGGTGGGGGTAGCTAGGCAGGCGTCACCATCCTGCCGCTCCCTGTTTCTCTGTGCAGAATGGGCTGTGTGTCCCCAGCTAAAAGCCATTTGTTCCGTAAATATTTCATGCCCCAAGTGCAATTGGAAACGCTTCACTCAGGTCCGATGTGGAGAAATTGGGCCCGCGGTCCAGAGCCAGGAAGGAGGGCAGCTGCTGGAAAGGGGGCAGCTGGGAAGGGACAAGCTAGAACTCAGGCTTCCTGCCTGACTCCATCTGTCCATCCGTCCCTCTGTCCTCAGAGGTCCTTTGGGGACAGTGCCCAGATTTCCAGGTGGGAGGAGGAACTTGTGAAGCTGGCTCAGTGAGGCTTGGATAGCATATTTTGAAGCTTGGTTGCCAGCACACTCCCTGGGCCTGGGAGGTCTGATGCTGCCCGGAGGCTAGTGAGAGAGGACCCCAGCGCTACAGTCAGCTCCTTGCCCAGCACCTCATAGTCATCAGCCTGGTTGTGACTGTGCAGGGAAGGAAGGGGCACTGTGTGCAGGCTCTCCTCAGGAAAGTTTCAGTCCTTTCTTGGGATGTGGGCTCATAGGTAATCGTGTTGCCAGGGGCCAGGGTGTGCAGAATGTGGTCCTTCCTTGAGACTCTGTCAGCATTTAAGGGGCTCAGGGAGCCACATCTTGGCTTTAGCACAGAAACCCTACCTGCTGACTGTCACCCTCCTACCTGCCATCTTGCCCTCACTCTCACTGCATCCTGGTTTCCCATCTCCCCACCACAGGAGGCTACTCCTAGACCAGGCTGCCAGTGTGTGCTGGGGCTCCCCACACCCTGTGACAGATGTTACAGCTGTGGCTGCCCCTTCTGGGCACTTGCTGAATGCCATCATCCCCAAGGACCATGAGGCGCCCATGCTTTGCCAGACCCCAGCCCCTGCTTCCCACACAGCTGTTACACCCGTTACCTCGACTCCACTGGGAGTCAGTCCCAGCTGGGCCACTGGGCCAGGCTGAGACAGTGCTTAGGTCTCAGCCTGGGAGTGCTTCTTTGGCAGCTCAGCACTGGGCCCCAGCTCTACATTTGGCAGTTACAGAAGGTGCCAAGGCCAAGGCAGTCCAGACATGGGAGGACTTAGAGCTCTGCCCTCCTTTGCTGACCTTAAGCTGTTTATTTAAGCTCCATGGGCCTCAGTTTCCTTGTCTATGAGATAAAGAGGCTTGTGGTGAGGCTGAAAGCGAGCAGCGTCCTACCTGCAGAAGTGCCAGCTCAGGTGTATGGGTCTTGTGCCTCGATAGCCTTGTCTGTAGCAGCAATAACTTCCATTCAGCTAGTTGTCCTGAAAAGGGGTTCATTAGCTGAGAAGTGGGCTTTTTCTGGTGTGGACAATGCCCGGCAGGCTAGCCATCTAGCTGCTACCCAGGTCAAAAATGTCTGTGCCGGGCCTATCTGCCCAGTCCAGGCCACCTCACCTTCTGACGGTTCCTGCTGCTTCAGTCTCGGACCAAAGTCTGTTGTCCTCACAGTACCCCCACCTCTCAGGCTCCACAGCTCCACCCACCAGACCTCTAGAGGCCCACTCTCCTCTCCTCCTCCCATAGGGCCTTTGTAGTCTTCCCTCTGTCCAGCCTGCTCTCCACCCTCCAGTAAATGTCCAATTTCTGTTGCCACTCACATGCCTGAGCACAGGGTCAGGGGCAATGGGTGGCACACAAATGCTACCTCTCTCAAGGACCACTGCCCTGTGCCCTGAGATGGCCATGTACCTTTTCAGTCTGTTTTCAGAGGGACAGATGGGCCATCTTGGGGCCACAGTGACTTGTTCTATCTACATATGTCCTTTCCCTCTACATGTGTCCTTTCCCTCACTTGTGCTTCCAGACCAGCAGAACAAACCCCAAGGGGAGGCTTTGCTTTTCCTCCCTGTGCCCAGCTCTTCATTTGTGAATTGGGGCCCCAGTAGAGCCCACCCCATAGCTGTGGTGAGAATGGGATGAGGACACTGGTGATGCCCGAAGTCACCATGGTTACCAACAGCTTCCCAGCTTTCTTTGAAAGGCCTGCCTGTGAATTCCATGTCTGTGCTGATTTATGTCTCCGACTGAAAACTCAACACTGCCCTTGGCATGTCCAGCCCCATAGCCTCACCCACTGATTCTGCTTGCAGGTCACACTGGCCGTCTTCTCCGTGCCCTGCTGTGCACAAGCCTCCTCTTCCTGGCAGCCCACCTGGCCTTCCAGATCTGCCTGTACACAGTGCCCCGCCTGGGCGAGCTGCTGGGCCCCGGCTGTGAGTTGGGGAGGTAGCTGGGGTGGGGGGCCCCCAGGGGACTGGTCTTCCTTAGCTGGCCTAGATGTAGGGTGGGGGAGGGTGTTGTAAGAGGTGGCACGGAACTTCCTGCAGATGGCTCTGGGCATCTCCATGCAGGCCTGCCTAATATGGGTTGTCCTGAGTGCCAGCAGCGATTTATGTCTAGGACACACAGCCCCAGGTTAGGTCCCAATAATAACCTGAGCTGGGTCTGGGGCTGAGAATGGCACAGAGCTAATCCCAGACCCCTCCCTGTTGTCAGCACCCTACTTTGGTTCCCTGGCTGCACTTAGGCTTAGAGCCCCAACTGGGCAGTGCCTGTGAGCCCTCTCTATGAGGACAGCACCTCCTGTTGGCACTTTCTTAATCCCGGGCCACCTGTACTAGCCCCCTTGTCCTGCCTGCTGCCAGTTTGCCCCAGCATTACCCAGCAATGCTCTGGTCCCCCATTGCCTGCCTCACCCCTTGAACTTTAGAGGGTGTCCCCATTTTCTCATTGATTCTGGAATGACAGTCCTCTTCTGCAGTTGGTTACTGAAGCCCAGGGCAGGCAACATGCTGACTATGTCCTCAGCACCCCTGTCAGTTCCAGTGGTACTGGGTAGCAGTCATTGCAGTTGGAACCTGACTTGGCAGGCTTCCCCTAGACACGTAGCTCAGAAGCCCAGCACGCCTGCCTCTCCTTATCAGGCCACAGGTACCAGTCCTGCCCTTAAACTGGGGCAGCCTTCCTCTGGTTGGGTCTCAGTTTCCTGTTGTAAAGGTGGCTGGAATGAGCACCCTGAGAGTGGTCATTGGCCCCAGGCAGTACCCACCAGCAGCCTGCATAGGAAGGTAACTGCACATGAGCCCCCAACTCAGTCTTCTCTGTGCCTTTCTCTGCAGGCAGCCCCTGGGAGATCCTCTCCCGGCACATTGGGGTCACAAGGTAAGAGCCCTTCCTTCAAGCCTCTCTTGGGATTCCTGGGCCCAGGGCTGAGGTAGCCAGTGAGGGGGCCAGCATCTCCTTAAGCCTGTGCTGCATGCCTGTCCACTGGTCCCTTCACAGACTGGACCTAAAGGACATCCCCAATGCTGTCCGGCTTGTGGCTCCTGACCTGGGCATCCTGGTGGTCTCCTCTGTCTGCCTTGGCCTCTGTGGGCGTCTCACCCAGAAAAGTCAGCGGACGCCACACTCCTGGGAGCTGGTGAGGGGCATGAGAAAGTTGGGGGTATATTGGAGGACAATGTCAAGGCCATAGCTCCCAGCCCATGTATGGACACCTTTATCTCCTATTTCCTTGCTAATAGATGCTTTTTCACTGAGAATGAGTGCCAGTGTGTGGGACAGACACAGCACCCTGGGAGAGAAGAAAGAGGCCCTGTCTCTGGGGCTTGCCACATTCGCAGTTTGGGACGTGTCCTCCAAGACTGGCTGTCTGGTGTCAGAAGTGCACAGCCTCCCTAGGCGTGTGTGTGCCCTCAGCACCCGCTTACAGCGACTCCTGAGGGCAGTGGTACAGGGAAGTCACTTATTGGGGTAAATAGCCATGGTGGCTGTGGGCACTGGAATGTGCTGCTCAGGGAGGTGGGAGATCCTGCACCCTGGGAGCCAAGGACCTGAGTCAGAGCCCCACCTTTGGCAGATGAGGGAAGATCCAGCCCCTAGGGGGTCTGCGTGGGCCCCCAGGTTAGGTTTGGCCGGGTGTCCTGGCTGTCAGATGGCTCAACACCCGCCTTCAGCCCTGGCCTCCCCTCCTAGGGCCTGGTCCCAAGTACTCAGGCAAGATTTACGGCCACAATTTATGACCATCTGGGTGTCCAGCATGAGGGTCCCTGCCAGGGACATGTCACCATGTGAGACTCGTTTCACCCTTCCGCCCTCCTTCTAACTCCTGTGTTGAATTGGGAAACCTCAGGCCCAGGGCAGGGAAGGGGGCCCCCATAGCCATTCATTAGGGGACTTGGAGGCCAAGGGGCTTTTTCCAGTGTTTGTGGGGTTGAGTGTTTATGGGATCAAACCAAGACTGGGAAGTAGCACCCCCTAGCCTCAGGGCCTATTGGGACTGAGAACGCCCCTCACTCTGCCTGAACTGTCAGCCCCTATCACAGGGTGGTGTACAGGCCGGGCAGTCTCTGGTTTCCCCATTAGCTGGGCCAGGCTTCCTGGAACAGCTCTGCCGGGAAGAGGCTGAACTGTTCCTACTGCCTAGGGCGGGAGTGGGCTGGACTGACTCCCAGGGAGAGAGGAATGGAGGGGTTCCACTTCCCACCCAATGCTGCCATCCACCCTTCGAGGCCCAGCCACCCTGTCCAGGACGGGCTGCTTTCAGGCATCTGTGGCCTTGGGACCAGCTCCTCTCTCAAGCCCAGTGGCCTCAGTGACAACAAGACCCACCCTTATGCTGCCTTGGGTGGTGGATGTGGACAGATGCTAGTCCTTGTCCCTGAGGTCCAGGTAGAGACTCAGGGGCACCTGGCACATGCCCAACCACAACACAGATGTAGTCCTAAACCCAGAGCAACAAGTGGACAGATTCACCTTCGGACACACAGCTGCTTCTCAGTTCACACACGAGCATGCACACACAAAGATGCTGATCCATGGGACATATGTCCACAGCCCCTGATCATGGGCTGCAGGGTCTCTGTGGGGATTAAGATGAGAAGGGCCTGGGCCTTCCAGGGGTGGCATGTGTGGCCTGCCAGTGGCCTGGTTTCTGGCCCAGGGCTGGGGGCAGCCTGGAGCACCTGTCTTTGCCTCACAGCAGCTGCCTCTGTTCTTTCCACTCCCAGAAATGCTCATTTTCCACACCCTTTCTTGCAGAGTTTCCCAGGACCAGGGCCAGGCGGTGGGCAGGTGCTTGGGCCTGGCAGTTTCCCCTCTTCTAGTCTCTCTTCCCACATCAGGCTGGCCCCCAGGCTGCCCCTCCTTGTAGCTCCTTCACTGAAGCCGGCAGGGTGAGGATGCAGTCTTCCCACCCTCTCATGTCAAGGTCTAAGGGAAGACCCTGGGAGGGAAAGGAGTATCTGGGTATCTGATCCTGGCACTGCTAATAGCTGTGTGGCCTCCGAGAGGGAGTGGACTGGACACGTGTATCCTAATCCTGTGTACCCAAACTGGCACACCCCTTCCCTTCATCCCCTCTTTCAAGAACAGGTAAACGTCACCTCCTTGGGGCCTTCCCGGCCCCACCATGGGAGACCTGTGAGGCCAGGACCTGTCTGGTTCTTCTCTCAGAAACTCAGTGATCTGCCTAAGGCCCCATAGCTGGGGGGCTGGTGGAGCTGACATTGGGCCAGGTTAGTCTGGTGCCTGTGCTTGGCCTTGATACTTCGCCACCTCAACTCCGAGAAGCACACTGGCACCAGTTCTTCACATGAGGACACTGGGCTGGTCATCAGCTAAGCTGAGCCTGAGCTGACTTGAGCTGTGTTCTCTCTGCCACCCCTTAGCCTTCCCTAATGCCTGGGAATGGAGAGGCAGAGCCAAGGATGCATCTGCTGGGTCTATGCTTGCTTCTGGGCATGTGAGGTCAGTCATGGGCAGGGTGTGGCGTGCAGCACGGGGGCTCTGCCGGGCAGGCTGCCACCCCCGTCCCTGCAGAGGTCAGAAGGTAAAGGATGGTCCCTCAGCCCCAGGCAGGTTGGCTCCTCAGGGAGAGGCCAAGAGATGGAGTTCTGCCTGGAGGAACGGAGGAAGGGCACACCAGTTCTCTCAGACTCCTTGTTGCTGCCCAGAGGCATGAGTGGTGGAAGGGGAGCCAGCTGGCCCCACTGAGTGGCCTGGGAAAGTCACTTCTCATCTGTGGCTTTGGTCTCTTCACGTATAGAGAGGCTGCCTCTTCTGCCCTGAGGGGCTGCAATGACTCTGAGAGCTCTCGGTAACCTGTAAAGTGCGGTGCGTGTGCTGTGTGTGTGCCCATGTGCATTTGATGCTCTCCTTCGTTTCTTGGTAAAAATCTTCACCAGGATCTTTCTTGAGCCACCTGCGGTATGCCACATGCCTGAGGCCCTCCCAGCCCCTGAGGGCCTGATGGGGAGAAGGGAGGTAGCGTAGGCCCTTTGGGTATTCCAGAGTGGTCCACCTCCAGCTTGCCATGGTCAGAGCCATTTGTACCCTGACTTGGCAGGACTGGGTCGGGGGGTGGGGTGCTGCTTCTAGGAAAGCCTACAGCTGAGCTGGGTGGCAGGATGGTGGACAGGCCGACGACCGCTAGGTGTGGAGAGTGGTATGGGTGAGGACCAGGGGCCCACAGCCCCTTTAAGGGTGATGGTGAGTGTGTCCTGAGGGGCGGGACAAGATCCTGAGGGCTGCAGCTACAGGTGTCAGCGTGCAGTGTTCCAGGTGAGACCAGATCTGAACACAGTGCTCCCAGCGGGGACAGCTGTGGGGCCATATGTGGAACTGCTGCCTCTCTCCTCCCCACCCCCTTGTGGTCTTGTCAGGATGATGATGAGAGAGAAGTGGACCCCAGCTCCCCAGTGGGCCTGCGGGGTGCTCATGCTCCAGCCCCCAAGCATAGATCACGGCTGGCCACCCGCTTCCGCATGAGAGCCCACTGGCTGCTTGTGGCTGCGGGACGAGCCCTGGCCATTGTGCTACTGGCACTGGCAGGTACGTTCAAGGTACATGGGAGGGACCCCACAGGGCAGGATTGGGGCCTGTGCTAATCAGGTGTGAGCCCCACTTCTGTCTGCCTGTAGGCATTGCCCACCCCTCAGCCCTCTCCAGTGTCTACCTACTGGTTTTCCTGGCCATCTGCACCTGGTGGGCCTGCCACTTCCCCATCAGTGCCCAGGGCTTTAGTGCCATCTGCGTGCTGGTGGGCTGCTTTGGTGCTGGCCACCTCCTCTGCCTCTACTGCTACCAGGCACCCTACTTCCAGGAACTGCTCCCACCCACTGGCATCTGGGCCAGGTGAGCCCTTTACTCATGCCCTGACCACCATCCCCTGAGCCCCATTCGCTCTTGGCGGTGGCCCGTGACACCCTTCTCGGCACCAGGGTGCTTGGTCTCAAGGACTTGGTGAGGCCCACCAACTGCTCCAGCCCCAATGTGCTGCAACTGCACACCGGCCACGACTGGCCCATTTATGTGAGCCCTGGGCTACTACTGTTTCTCTACTGCACCGTCACCTCGCTGCTAAAGCTGCGCAGACACCCACACCCCGCGCAGGTGAGCCCACCCACACGGCACTTTGGGTTTGAGGCTGGCTGCAGAGCAGTGTCCTGGGAGCTTACTCTGCCTCGTTTACAGAAGAAGGAGGCATCCAGTGAGGATGAGGAACAAGAGCTGGAGCTGACTGAGGTGGACCGGTGGCCCAGGGGCCAGGGCCAGGCCCAGGCTGCTGCCAAGGAGGAGGCCCATGTGAGGCCAGGGGGGTGGGAGGGTTGAGCTGAGCAGGCGGGGGCCCAGGTACTGCCTCCCTAATGCAGCCAAGCTCATCCTGCTGCCTCCCCTCCAGCCCATGATGTCCCCTACACCTGAAACGGATGCTGACAACTGCATCGTTCATGACCTGACAGCACAGAGCCCTCACCGGCAGCGCCCCCGTGAGTACAACACAGTGTAGGGCGCCTGGGACCCAGGGACAGGGTCTTCTGGGTGGACACTTGCGTCCTCCACCGGCACGCCCACTTGGCTCTCCAGGCTGAGACCAAGTGCTGCCCCCTGGTGGCCACTGCGGACAGTCTGGCTGCATTAGCTCTAGTCTCACCCCATCTGCGGTCTCTCCCTGACAGTCCCTAGAGCCACATCATGCTAAACTCGAAGACCCCATGTGGGCTTCTAGGTCTCCCATTTCTCCACACCTGCCACTCGGTTGTAAGTGAATATGACTACTTGAGATTGGGCCAGAATCTCTGTGGGTATCTGTAGATGGACCAGAGGGTAGGCTGAGGGTGTCCTGGGCAGGTGCCAGACTGGGACTGTGGATGCTGGCAGTGTCCCCATGGGGAGGAACAGGGGCCTTCTGAGTGTGTTTTGGTCAGATGTTGATTTCTGCTATGTGGTTTGTCTGAGTGTGGGCTGCCCCCAAGAGGAGCTTGGGGGCCCTGGTGGGAGGGAGGTAGGCCTGAAGATGTCTTGAGCACAGAGAGCAGGAGCCTGAGGGCTGTTGTGGCCATCCTTTCCTGAATCTTGGGAGCCAGTCACCAACAGTTGGGAACAGGGTTAAGCCCTATGTCCAAGACCCTTTCCAACATTGCCCCCATGCCCACCAGAAGCTGTCTCCAGGAATAGCCCCCTTCCCTATGCAGGTCCAGCCCTACTCCTGCCCGTGTATGTCTCATAATGCAAGGGGGGCCTGGGATCTGTCCAGCTGCTGGAGCTGCCCCGGCTGCCGGCGTGACCCCATCCCTCCCACCCAGTGCGTCACAGGCTGGCCAAACACGCAGAGCCATCCCCCTTGCATGGGCTAGGCCACCTCATCATGGGCCAGAGCTACGTGTGTGCCCTCATAGCAATGATGGTAAGGAACTGCCAAGCTGGGCACCCTTGGGGCTGGGACCTCCATGGGCTTTTGTAGCCATGGTTCACAGTGGGGACTGGGGCCTGTACCCTAACTAGAAACAGGGCAGTGATCTGGTTAAACCAGCATCACACAAGCCAGCTCGCGCCACAGCTGTGCATACACATGTGGTGTGTGCCCCATCTTACATACTTGTGCTTGGCAGAGTGTGCTCATCTTCTTGTCTGAGCACCCTGTCGTGTGGAGGGCTTGGGGCTTGAGGAGGTGACCTGGGCTGCACAAACCTTGTCCTATAGACCTTACCTGCCCTGCCCAGGTGTGGAGCATCACCTACCACAGCTGGTTGACCTTTGTACTGCTACTCTGGGCCTGCCTCATCTGGACAGTGCGTAGCCGGCACCAGCTGGCCATGCTCTGTGCTCCCTTCCTACTGCTCTATGGGCTGACACTGTGTGGCCTGCGCTACGTGTGGGCCATGGACCTGCAGCCCGAATTGCCCACCACTCTGGGCCCCGTCAGCCTGCGCCAGCTGGGCCTGCAGCACACCCGCTACCCTTGCCTGGACCTTGGTGCCATGGTGAGTGGACGTGGGGGCCACAGGGTCTGCCTGGCAACTCACAGTGATGCCACTGTGTGAACCTGTGAGTGCAAACATGTAAAACTGTGTGCGCATGTGTGAACCTGTGTGTAAACAAGAACCTGTGTATATGTGAACCTGTATGTGCAAGTGTGAAGCTGTGTATATATTTAGGGTGTAAACTGTGAACGTATGTGGGTGTGAACATGTCAGCCTATGCATGCGTACACATAGGTGTGAAAGTGTATATTCAGAAGTATGAGCCTATGCATGTATATGAGAATACGTGAGCTTGTACTCACAGAAGGGCGATGTGGGCCTCCTCTTGCCTGAGGGTCTCTGTCCTGGCCCCACAGCTTCTTGGCCTTGGGACTGGGAGGGACTCTAGGCAACCTAGCCCTCAGTGACCATCCCTCCGCCCCCAGCTGCTCTACACTCTCACCTTCTGGCTCCTGCTGCGTCAATTTGTTAAAGAGAAGCTGCTAAGGAAAAGACGGCCAGGGACCACGCTTATGGAGGTCACCGTGGCTGAATCAGGTGAGCCAGGTGGGTCAAGTATGGGAGACCTCTGCCTCCCTGTCCCCAAGGCCACATTGTTCTCCTCCTGGTGGCCCACAGAGCCCACGCAGACACGGACGCTGCTCCAGAGCCTGGGGGAGCTGGTTTCTGGAGTGTATGCCAAGTACTGGATCTATGTGTGCGCTGGCATGTTTATCGTGGTCAGCTTTGCTGGCCGCCTTGTGGTCTACAAGATTGTCTACATGTTCCTGTTCCTGCTCTGCCTCACCCTTTTCCAGGTATCTGGGGTGGGGATGGGGCAATGACAGGCCAGCAAGCAGAGAGAGCAGTCAGGCAGGGGGTGATGGGTGGGGGAAATGGTGGGTGGGTAGGATAAGAAAGCAGGGGGCAGGCGGGGTGGGAGACGAAGTGGTAGGTGGTCCTGGCCCTTTTGTCCTGTTGTCCCACAGCGGCGTGTTGCTGGGGACATAGCCATGCTGCATTCCTGGACATCTGCCCTTTTGGGAGTCCCTTACCCAACCTGCCCAAGCCTCATGCCAGTGCCCTGACCCCTCTGCAGGTCTACTACAGCCTGTGGCGGAAGCTGCTCAAGGTATTCTGGTGGCTGGTGGTGGCCTACACCATGCTGGTGCTCGTCGCCGTCTACACCTTCCAGTTCCAGGACTTCCCTGAGTACTGGCGCAACCTGACTGGCTTCACAGACGAGCAGTGCGTGGCAGGAGGGTGGATGTTCAACCAAGTGGTGGGTCAAGCGGGGCGGGTGGGCATGGGGCTGTATCCGGGCAGTCCTGACATCTGCTGCCCTCAGGCTGGGCGACCTGGGCCTGGAGCAGTTCAGTGTGTCCGAGCTCTTCTCGAGCATCCTCATTCCTGGCTTCTTCCTCCTCGCCTGCATCCTGCAGCTGCACTACTTCCACCGGCCCTTCATGCAGCTAACTGACCTGGAGCATGTGCCAGCCCCTGGGGCCTGCCCCCCACGCTGGGCCCACAGGTGCCACCCCACCCTCTTTCCATCCCCCGGCTCTTCCTCACACCTCCAAGTACAGGCCCTGGCCAGGTCTCTCGGAGTACTCCACCAGAGATGGGCATGTAGAAGGCGGGCCCATCTGCTAGGAATGATGGCAGGTTCAAATGAGTAAACTCTTCATTGCTGGACCTTGGCATCAAATGTCCTTTCGAGCTCCCATGAGGTTGGGACACCTCAGGGAGTCCAGAGCAGGATGCCAGTGACCCCTGGTGGTGCAGGGTTGGCAGAGAGGATACTGGGGGTATTTGCTCAGCCAAAAAGGGCAGGGGAGTAGACAGGCCTGCCTAGTAGCCAGGTGGGAAGTGACTCTTGGCCCATCGTAGGCAGGACACGATGAGTGGGGCCCCGTTGCTGCTGCAGCAGGAGGAGATGTTGGCAGCCCCGGGGGACGAAGGGCAGAGCATGGCTGGCCCCTGCCAGGCCAAGCAGAGCCCTGAAGGTGAGTGAGGTGGGCAGGACTGTAGAGATATGTACACAGTGGGATAGGGGAGCCTCCCATCAGCCTGGCCTGGCTCACCATCCTCTCTCCTTCCCTAAAGCCTCAGCCAACAAGTGGGGCTTGGTGGCAGAGAGGCTGCTGGAGCTGGCGGCCAGCTTCTCCGCTGTGCTGGCCCGTGTGCAGGTGTTTGTGCGGCGCCTGCTGGAGCTGCACGTCTTCAAATTGGTGGCCCTGTACACCGTTTGGGTGGCCCTGAAGGAGGTGAGCTGTGGTGGAACAAGGTACACCCGTGAGAGTGGGACAGGGACCTCTCCCTCAAGACTTAGTTTGCTCACCTGTAAAATGGGGCCACTCATGGTCCACACTCACTGGGTTCTGAGCTCAGGGTGTGAGGATATGGGAACCTAGGGTATAGGCCACTGTGCCCACCTGCTCCTGGTCTCACCCTGCCCTGCCTGCCTCCCATAGGTGTCAGTGATGAACTTCCTGCTGGTGGTGCTATGGGCCTTCGCCTTGCCCTACCCCAGATTCCGGCCCATGGCCTCCTGCTTGTCCACCGTGTGGACGTGCATCATCATCGTGTGCAAGATGCTGTACCAGCTCACTGTCGTTAACCCCCACGAGTACTCCAGCAACTGCACCCAGGTACTAGCACAGCTCGGATGCTCAGAGCGGCTACAGAGGGGGACCGGGAAGCTTCCTGAAGGAGCTGTCCTCCAACCTGGTCTGAGAAGACCTAGAGGTTCCCCCTTTCCCCTCCTCCCTGTGCGAAAGTGTTATGTGAACACTTTCCGGCTCAAGGGGGTGCCTGGTCTGCTTGATTGCCGGACAACTGCAGGTCGTGGTGTGAGAGGCGCTGGTACTCGGGGGCAGCCTTGCTGGAGCTTTGTCCATTCTTTCTCCCCTTCCCTGGGTATCTTCTCACACCCCATGCCCTGGCCCTGCCTGCGGCCTCCCCATGCCCCACATGCCTGTCCCTTTCCCTGTAAAGGCGACTCGTGGCTAATGTCCCCACATGTCCCTGGAGATGGCAGCTCTTCCCTGGTCCAGAGCAATGGTGTGTGGGACAGGACTGTGAGGTAGGGCCAGGCTAATGGTGTATGGGGTCAGAATCCTGCCCCTCACCTGCCCGGGCTCCCAGTCTGGGGCTGAGGAGTGACACTTGCCTCCTCCCCACCCCCTTTGTCAGCCCCTTCCCAATAGCACCAACCTGCTGAAGGCAGAAATTAACCAGTCCTTGCTGTATCAAGGGCCTGTTGACCCTGCCAACTGGTTCGGGGTGCGAAAAGGTTTCCCTAACCTAGGCTACATCCAGGTGAGTGGAGTGGGTGGGCTAGGGCAGGGAGGGGCCAACAGGATAAGATGGGATGGGTAGCAACGTGGGGCAGGTTTCAGTGGGTGAGCCTGGCTGGGAGGGGTGGAAGAGGTGGAGTAGTTATATAGTTAGGTGGGAGGTAGGATCAGTGAGCTAGTTAACCTAGTGGGCAGGCGTGGGCCAGGCTATGAGCAGGTTCCGATGCTCTACCCCTCCAGAACCACCTGCAGATCCTACTACTGTTGGTATTCGAGGCCATCGTGTATCGGCGCCAAGAGTACTACCGCCGACAGTGCCAGCCACCCCTACTGCCTGCCCAGGCTGTCTGCGCCAATGGCACCCGCCAGCAGCTCGACCAAGACCTGCTCAGCTGCCTCAAGTACTTCATCAACTTTTTCTTCTACAAATTTGGGCTAGAGGTGAGGCCACTGATGTCAGCCCTTTCCCCAGAGTCACTGCATTGTTCCTATGGGGTGTCTAGTGAGCATCAAAAGCACACAGACATGGTGGAAGCCGTACCTCTTGCCCCCAAGGAGTATGAGGAGGGAGGCATGGGTTGGGGACGGGCTCACATTAGGGATGACCAAGGCACATGGAGGGCACCAAGGGCCTGGAGCAGGGCCACTTCTGAGAGTCCCCCCGGGAAGGACCAGTAGACCCTCCCTGTTCTAGTCAGCTGGTACTTCTCTGATACGAATACCACAGAGTGGATGGCTTTAACAAAGAAAAGTCCAGTAGGCTACAAGTCTAAATTCAGGATGTCTGCTCCACAGGAAGACTTTCCCTCTTGTTAGCTCTGGAGGAAAGTCCTTGTATTGCATCAGTCTCTGTTGAGGGAGCATCTTGGTATAGGAATCTCAGGTCAGAAGGACATGTTCTTCTCCCAGGGCTGCTTGCTTAATGGTGTGAGGTTCCCAAATCTCTCTGCCAGATTTTTCCCATTATAGCTCGGGAGACTGCCTCAAGGCACAGAACAAACTTACAAATTGAATCTCGCTCTGCCAACACAACTGCCGTCCACTCACTCACGTTAGCATCACAGAGGCAGGAATTCCAGCATGCAGGACCGTCACACAATATGAGGCATTATGGCACAGCCAAACTGTTAGCAGTTTTTTAGGGGACACATTGATTCCATGACACTCCCTCATGACTGTTGTTGGGGTTTAGCCTCACAGTCCGGTTCATGAAGATAGGCCTGGATGCTGGTGGACTGAGTGTGATGAGAGGCCTGAGGCTGAAAACCTCTCCTGAGCCTGGCTGGCTCAGAGGCGGGAGTGGACAGGGTGGTGGAGGGCCCGGCTAAGGCAGGATGTGGGGTTTCCCAGAACTTCAGTGTCCTCCTCTTAGTGGAGACTCAAGCACATAGGGACAGCTGTCCCCCTGCCCGCCCCCACCCAACAGACAGGACCCTGGCCTTGCAGCAGGTGACACTCAGTGCTCAGATACCTTCTACCCACTCCTGGGCCCTCAGGACTTGCTGTGCCTCTGCGTTGAGGTTGTGCAGGCAGGGTGAGAGTAATGCCCCTTCATGTCCCCCAGATCTGCTTCCTGATGGCGGTGAATGTGATCGGGCAGCGCATGAACTTCATGGTCATCCTGCATGGCTGCTGGCTGGTGGCTGTCCTCACCCGCCGGCGCCGTGGGGCCATTGCCCACCTCTGGCCCAACTACTGCCTGTTTCTCACACTCTTCCTCCTCTACCAGTACTTGCTGTGCCTGGGTATTCCACCAGCCTTATGCCTGGGTAAGCCAGAACAGGTGTGGGTGTGCAGAAAGAGTCGCGGGCATGGAGACCTAAGCATGGGGTGATCAGGCACCTATTGTTCTTTGGCTGGGTGAGCCACAGTAGGCATAAGTGTGTGGCCATGAGTCTGTGGACATGGGCATGGACGTGGGGGCCCAAGAACAGGATGACCAGGCACCTGCCGCCCTGTGCCTGAGTCAGCCAGAGTGGGCATGGTCATGGGTACACAGGAGTGAGCACAGGGTGACCAGACATCTGTCATAGGAGTAGGTATGTGGGTCCAAGTATGGTGAGAGACTGAATGCATGTGAGCTGGCATTGGGGGTGGCTTATGGGTACATGGGAGTAGCTGGGGTTGTAGGGACATTTGGGGCCATGTGGAGCTATGTTGATATGTTTCCTGTCTCCCCTGGCCTCTTGTCCATTTTTCTGGAGTTAGCTTCAGTCCTTCTATCCCCTCACCCCGTCCCTCAGTTTGCCTCCTCCTCCAGTAGCCACTGTATGTCTGGGGGGAGCAGCAGTGACCCCTGAACCATCCTCCCCAGAGCCCTTTTTCCCTCTGTTTGCCCTTCATTCTTTTAGGGAAATTCAAGCCTTCAAAACAGCTGTGTACACATTCCTTTCTAAGTGTCCTGATCTCTTTCTGAGCATGTCCTTGCTTTCAGGTCCCACAAGGTGTTCCTGCTTCCCCTTGATTTCCTTTGCTCAGCCCTGAAATTAACTGCATTTCCGAGAAGACTTGGTTCCTTTTAGTGGACAGTGGTGTTTAGTAACCAAGACCTGGGCACTGGGGGTGCTCATTACTCCTAGGTATTACTGCCCTGATGCCACCTTATTAGGGAGGCCCTCCCTGACCAACCTGTCGTGAGCAAAGCGCACCTGTTTGCCCCATGACCCTGTGGGCTACCACACAATCCTTTTGCCTCCTAGGCACCTAGTGCATACTCAAGAAATGTGTATCATAAGAACATGCTAGAACTTTTGGGTTTGTGTTTGCTCAGACTCTTAAGTGTGAGTGTGAACAGTGTGTGTGTGTGTCTCTCTGTGTGTGTGTGAGTGTATATGAGTTTCTCCGTAGGTGTATGAGTATATCTGAGTATAAGTGCATGTGGTATGTGTAGTGTGGATGGATATGAGCTGTATGTGTGAGTGTGTGTGTGTGCTTATGTGTGTCTGTGAGTGTGTACTATGTGAATGCATGTTGAGTGTGTTTGTAAGTGTGTGTGGGCATAAAAACTCCAATTCCCTTGGATGTGGGTGATTCGTGAGAGAATTACAGTTCCTCATGGGCACATCCGGGTCCCTCGGTCAGCCTGGCTCCCTCCCAACACAACTCACTCCCCACAGACTACCCATGGCGCTGGAGCCAGGCCATTCCCATGAACTCTGCTCTCATCAAGTGGTTGTACCTGCCTGACTTCTTCAGGGTCCCCAACTCTACCAACCTTATCAGTGAGTGTCACCCAGGACTGGGGTCCGAGCTGTGTGGGGAGGACCCCTCATCTAGCCGAGTATCGTGCCTGTGAGGACACAGAATGTGCAAGCTTAGGCCTTGTTGGGTTCAGTTGTATGCTTCGTGAGGACACCCCCATGTTTTAATAGGCTCAGCCGTGGGAGACAGGATGGCACAGATTCACCTGTGCACGGAGGATGTGAGCACACATGTGGACACCAGGGCACAGACACACACACACAGAGGGACACCAGGTGCATGCACACACATGTGGACACCAGGGCACAGACACACAGACACGGGACCATAAAACACACACAGACACCAGGGTGCAGACACGTGCACAAGTGGACACTAGAGTGCACATGTACACACAGACAGGCATGTTCACAGATGTAGTCACCGTGTACACAAGGCTTGTCCTGTGGGAAAGCCTGGGCTCCTGGGCTAACACAGGTGGATGTGCACCCTCCATGCAAACATACACCGGTGCTGGGAGCCTTGTGCACACCCAGGCCGTAGTCTCTCATGACAGTGCCCTGTGTCCCCACAGATGACTTTCTCCTGCTGCTCTGCGCCTCCCAGCAGTGGCAGGTGTTTGTGGCTGAACGCACTGAGGAGTGGCAGCACATGGCTGGTACCAACACTGACCATTTGGAGCCACTGCGCGGGGAGCCCAACCCTGTGCCGAACTTCATCCATTGCAGGTGGGCCAAGAACAAAGGGCCAGGCAGGCCCATGAGGCCCTGGGCAGTCAAGGCGGCAGAAGTTCTAGGAGGCCATGGGGTCTGAGCTAGCATGGGAGTCCAGGGTGATCAGGTAGGTCATGTGATCACGTGTTTGCCCACATGACGGCAGGTCCTACCTGGACATGGTGAAGGTAGCTGTCTTCCGCCATCTCTTCTGGCTAGTGTTAGTGGTGGTGTTCATCACGGGGGCCACCCGCATCAGCATCTTTGGCCTGGGCTACTTGCTGGCCTGCTTCTACCTACTGCTCTTTGGCACCGCACTGCTGCATAAGGACACACACGCCCGCCTTGTGCTGTGGGACTGCCTCATCCTCTACAATGTCACTGTCATTGTCTCCAAGAACATGCTCTCGGTGAGTAGTCCACTCAGCACCCTGACGTGACTGTCCCCACCACAGGCCCAGGCCAACCCTCTTCCCTCCTTCCAGCTCCTGTCCTGTGTTTTTGTTGAACAAATGCAGAGCAGCTTCTGTTGGGTCATCCAACTCTTCAGCCTTGTGTGTACCGTCAAGGGCTACTATGACCGTGAGTGTGGTGGAGTGGGCAGGTGAGGTAGGGAGAGATGGTTTAGAGTGCACTGCAGGGCATGTGCACGCAAAATGTAAATGCACAACATGTGCATATACTTAGCACATGCACAGCACACAACTCATGAGGTACATCAGTAACACACACATAGTACATGCACAGCATGCACTTGTGCACAGCACATGCACAGTATAGACATAGCCCATGCCCTGCACACACACAACACATATACACAGACTTAATCTGGTCCCTGACCTGGCACCCATGTGCAGCCAAGGCAATGGCGGGCAAGGACCAAGACTGCGCACTGCCTGTGGAGGAGGCTGGCATCATCTGGGACAGCGTCTGCTTCTTCTTCCTGCTGCTGCAGCGCCGCGTCTTCCTCAGCTACTACTTCCTGCATGTGGCTGCCGACCTCCAGGCCACTGCCCTGCAGGCCTCCAGGTGCAGCTCCTGCCCGGGGCCTTGGGGTGTAGCTCTGGGGCCTACTGTCCCGACCATGCCATGTACCTCCCCAAGGCCTGGCTGGGGCAGGCACAGCCACTGAAGGATCAGCTGGAGAAGGAGCTGGAACCCTGTAGGGCTGTGCCCTAACCAACCGCTATTTGCTGGCACTGTTGTGCAGTGCCTCAAGAAGCGGTGTGCTAGGTGGGCTGTGCTATCAGCCAAGATCCCCTCACCAGCCTGTAGCCCATCAGCAGCTGAGGGGTGTGGCGCAGCATCTTGGAGCTCCTGGGAGGATGGAGGCCTTTGTTGAGCTCTTTGCCTCAGCCAGCACCTTCAGTGGCGCCACACTCTGCCAAAGTGGCTGCGTGGGTGGTGGCTGCATGTTTCCCTACTTGAAACTGGAGGTAGCCAGGTCGCTGAGTGCACAGCAGGGCAAAAAATGCAACTGCTCAGAGCTGTGGGTCAGGGACAGGATGGGCACCTTGGACTCTTGCAGTGGTGCCTAGGAGAGGGGAAGCTGAGGTCATGCAGGGTGTGAGAAGGGTCCTGCTCAGTGGAAGCAGGGGCTTGGGAAGCCCCAAGGGGTGAGAGGTTAGGAGGAGTTCAAGGTGGGGGCCTGGGTGCAGCTGGATGGACCCTTACTCTTGCCCCACAGAGGTTTTGCCCTGTACCACGCAGCCAGCCTCAAGAGCATTGATGCCCACCGCAGGGCTGAGGAGAAGTCCCTGGCCCAGCTGAAAAGACAGTAGGTGCCCCCCCGGGTCCTCTGGTGGGTAGTGCCACGGATAGGCCAGCTATTTCTCAGACCTCACCCTCACCCCCAGGATGGAGCGCATCCGTGCCAAGCAAGAGAAACACCGGCAGGGCCCAGTGGATCGTGACCACTGTAAGGACCCTGGGGACCCCAGCCAGGAGCCAAGTGAGTGCCAGTGACCCCACTACACCCAGAAGCATCTGTGCCGCAGTGTCCCAGTTCCCAGCTTGTCTGCTGTGACCATGGCCAGCATCGCCACTCCATCGTCTGTCACATGGGCACTGTATCTGTCCACGTCTACCCCCTGCTCTGCTCATGCCTGCCTGTTCTGCCCCCTCCACAGGTTCCCACAGTCCAGGGGGCGCCTTCCCGCCACAGAGACAGTGGTGGCGGCCCTGGCTGGACCACGCCACAGGTACACCTCAATGGTCTGCCTCACCAGTGCTCCCCAAGCGCTTGCTGCTTTCTCAGCTCCACCATTCCTGTCCCTGGCCCTTCCCATGTGGATCCCCCACCTGTGCATGCTCTCCTCCACTCATGATTCCCTGCAGCCCCGGTCCTAAGATGTTCAGAGATGTGCTCAGAGTCGTGCTGTCTGGGCTGAGCGTCTGCTTGTCCTGGGTCCCTGACAACAAGCTCGGTGATCTGTTCTGGCTTTCTCCCTTTCGGACTCACTGCCCACTCACTGATGTCCACACCCTGCCTCTGCCGATTCTGTAGCGCATCCTCCCATGCCCCATCAATTCCCCTCTCCTGCATTCTCAGTGTGTTCCTTCTCATCCAGTTTTGTCTTGTGCCTGCGGCAGCCCCTAAAAAATATTATCTTGGTGTGCAGCCTGGGGCTGTGGGAGCCTGTGCCTGTGGGAGAGGCACTGTTCCTCTCACCTGCCTCACTGCAGAAATGAGCTGGCGGTGTGAAACTCTCAGAGGGGAAGAAAGCCAGGCTAGGCCCTCACCCTGCCCTGTATCCACAGTGATCCACTCAGGGGACTACTTCCTCTTTGAGTCAGACAGTGAAGAGGAGGAAGAGGCACAGCCTGAGGATACCAGGCCATCAGAACAGAGTGCCTTCCAGGTGAGGACAGATGCCCACTGGCCTGAGGGCCTTAGGGGCCTAGCTCCTACCTCCCCACTGGGGCCCTGCCCAGCCACCTTCATGCAAGCAGGGCAGCAGCCACTCCCCTCCGTGCCTCACCCCTGCTGCAGTAGGGTCTTTGTATGGCATGCCTGGTTCCTGGCACAGGCCTGGTGGTTACCCAAGAGGACAATGGGCAGCCCTACTTCCCACAAGGCTCAGAGCAATCACATTCCCCCGTTGGCCACCCCAGGCCCCTCCTCGTATCACCCAATGAGGCAGCCCCTTTCTGCTGTCCTGGGTGATGGGCAAAGCACCTGATGGATAAGAAAGAAACCAAGGGTCCTGCACCAAGTGGATCCAAAGGTCAGCTGGCTGGAGTGGGTGGGGATTGACCTGAGCCAGGATCTTGACCCCAGGCCCTCTCCTCAGATGGTGTATCAGGCATGGGTGACTAATGCCCAGACAGTTCTTCGGCGGCGGCAGCAGGAGCAGGCACAGCAGGAGAGGCCACAGGCAGGGCAGGCACCCATAGGTGAGTCAGTGTAGGCTAGCCCAGGGACTTGGGGAGGGGGCACTGCCCATGGCAGCCAGGCCCTGACCAGTGCCCTGTGCCCAGAAGGTGGCCTGATCCAGGAGGCTGAGCCAACAGAGGGTCTGGAGAATGAGGCAGCAGGTGCGTGAGCCCCACAGACATTGGGGTGTTGGTGGACGTGAGTGGGGGTGGGAGTAAGTGGGCTCGCTGGCATCTGCCCGTGCCCCTAGCATGTCCTTCCCCCAGGCCGCAGCCACGTGATGCAGCGGGTGCTGAGTATGGTGCACTTCCTGTGGGTGCTGGGCCAGGCATTGGTGGACGGGCTGACACGCTGGCTGCGGGCCTTCACACGCCACCACCGTACCATGAGTGATGTGCTGCGCACTGAGCGCTACCTCCTTACTCAGGAGCTGCTGAGAGTGAGTGCCACCCCCTCCCCCCTGTTCACCACCCTGGGGCCCATCCATCTGTGACTTTCCCATGCCTGCAGGGTGGAGAGGTGCACCGGGGCATCCTGGACCAGCTGTACGTGAGTGAGGACATGACTGAGCTTCCAGGCCCTACCGATGGCCCTGAGGCACCAAGCACAGCATCAAGGCAGGTGCATAGGGGCTGGAGGAGGGTTCCCACCTGACCCTGCCTCCCCCCGGCCTGGATGCCACCCAGGACCCAACTACCTCCTTCTGTGGACCCTCTCTTCAGTCCTCCCCCTTTCTTACCCTCACTCTGCCACCTCTTGCCCAGGTCCTGGACCCCCACCCCAAAACCTGTGGCTACCTACCCAGGAAGCTCCTGGGGGCCAGCTACCACTAGAGAATGCCCAGCACCCTGGCTGTCCAGCCTCATTAGCCACCCTGACCCTCTTGTTCCCTTTCTGCCTCCATTCTCCCAAGCCTGTGTAACCCCGGCCTCTTCTGCCCACAGCGGTCTTGGAGTTGAGGAGCGGCTAAGCAGCACAACTGAGGACATCAGCAGTCCCCTGACCACAGGCTACAACACCCGCAGCAACAGCCAGGAGGTTGTGGTCGACCCCTTGAGCCCCGAGGCTGACCCTTCACGCCGCGGCTCCCGAGAACTTCTAGCCAATGCACGCACGCGGACACGTACAGCCAGCGAGCTGCTGCTTAACAGGTGTGAGTGGGGCGGGGCTGGGCAGCAGCCACACGTCCCAGGGCCTTGACTCTGCCCCACCTGGGACATGCGCCGGGGGATCCCAACCTGGGAGACTCACCCTGGCCCTGCACCCTATGGTTCACCCAGCCCAGCCTGGTGGTTGCCAGTCCCTTGTGGCCCACGTCCCCCTCTTTGGTCTGCCTGGCCAGCCCAAGGTCACCTGCCTACCTGGCCTCCCGCAGGCGCCTACACATCCAGGAGCTGGAGGAGGCAGAGCAGTTCTCAGCCGGGCAGGGCCGAGTGCTGCGGCTGCTGCAGGCTGGGTATGAGTGTGTGGCCGCCCACTCGGAGCTGCTCTGCTACTTCGTCATTGTCCTCAACCACATGGTCACCGCCTCAGCCGCTTCCCTCGTGCTGCCTGTGCTGGTCTTCCTGTGGGCCATGCTGTCCATTCCTCGGCCCAGCAAGCGCTTCTGGATGACAGCCATCATCTTCACTGAGGTGGATGCTGCCAGGCGGGGTGGGGTAGGATAGGGCACAGGTGGCCCCTGCATGCTGAACCCTGCCCACCTGCCCCTCCACAGGTCACAGTGGTCACCAAGTACCTCTTCCAGTTTGGCTTCTTTCCTTGGAATAGCTACACAGTGCTGCGGCGCCATGAGAACAAGCCCTACTTCCCACCACGCATTCTGGGCCTGGAGAAGACTGACGGCTACCTCAAGTATGACCTGGTGCAGCTCATGGTGCTGTTCTTCCACCGCTCCCAGCTGCTGGTGGGTGCCACTGCGTCCAGCAGGCAGGGGGACACCCAGGGCAGCAAGCACCAAGAAGAGAGCACACACAGGATTCAAGCACCAAGGGCATGGGGGGACACCCAGGACAGAAAGCACTTGAGGGGTTACACCCAGGACAGTGAGTGCCAGTGATGGGGTCACACCAAGGACAGTGAGCGCTGAGTGGGGGACAACCTCTGAAAAAGGGGGAGGGTATCCAGGGTAGCAGACACTGAGAAGGGACAACTAGGATAGTAAGCGCCAAGAAGGAGGTGCGGTGGCAATACCTAGGACTGGGTGGGGCAAGTGGCCCCCAGGACAGTGCTGAGGACAGGTCAGGTGGTTGGGCAGCCTCTAGCACCTTCTGGGGTACAGGCCCAGGTCAGGGGTGGGCAGTGGTTGGGAAGCCCCAGGCAGTTCAAGAAGGGGTTGGGCTGGCCTTGCCCTCACTGATCGCCTCCCCCTCCCCTTCTGGTAGTGCTATGGACTCTGGGACCACGAGGAAGACATGCTTTCCAAAGATGCTGACAGAGGTAGTGAGAAGAAGACAGCTGAGGAGGAGCCTGCAGCTCTGCTGGGATCCCAGACGGAATCAGGAGTGGCTGGGACCCCACTTGAGCATGACATCCAGGTCGAAGCTAGGGCTGGGCACGAGGAGGAGTCCCCAGAGCCCAAAGTGGAGCTCAAACCAGGCAGCCTGAGGCGCATCAGCCTGCGTTTCAGGAAGAGGAAGAGAGCAAGCCCAGGGCCCAAAGCGTCAGCAACTGGCAGTTTAGTCACCCCGATTCATGGTAACTCAGGGTCTATAGTCCTTACCACACACCAGTTGCCCTCAGCCCTATCTCTGGGGAGGTGGATGAGGCAGAGTGGCCCATTCACAGCTGACTGCCAGCCCAGGGCTAGCCCAGGACTCCAGCACTATCCCGGGGCCTGGGGCTCTGCCCTCTCAGGGGAGCCTGTAGACACCTCCAGCTTCAGTTGCTGGTGTAGTGCAGGCGGAGAGGCCCACTCTCTTGGACTAGACCTTGATGCAGCTGTATAACAGAAGCCCTCAGTGGGGACACTGGCACAGTGCCTAGGCTCTGTCTCGTCACCTGCAAAATGAGGCAATGCCAGCCTCCTGAGCTCATCTCAGGGGTCAGGGGAATGAGTTCATCCCAGCCCTGGAGCTCTGTCAGCAGCAGCTTCTTCCCACAGGATCTGGGGATAGGGAAGGGAAAGAGGAGGAGGAGGATGCTGTGGCCTCTGAGAGATCCAAGAAACCGAGCCATTCCCGGGAGAGGATGAAGGCAGCTGGGCTGCGGCTGCAGAGCTTCTGCCTGTCGCTGTGAGTGATGCGGCCCTGGGAGCAGCCCTGGAAGATGGGGCTGTGCAGGGATGGAGGAGAGTCCTGAGGCCAGTATGGAGGCTGAACCCACACGTACCTGCCACCTGCCTGCCTGCAGGGCCCAGAGTGTGTTCCGGCCCCTGCGGCTCTTCTTCCACGACATTCTGCACACCAAGTACCGTGCTGCTACTGATGTCTATGCACTCATGTTCCTGGCTGATGTTGTCGACTTCATCATCATCATCTTTGGCTTCTGGGCCTTTGGGGTGAGCCTTCAAGTCACTACAGGCTGGCAGGGATACACAGCTGACCCCAGTGAGTGACCTGTGTTCTCTCTGGTCACAGAAACACTCGGCAGCCACAGATATCACCTCCTCGCTGTCGGATGACCAGGTACCTGAGGCCTTCTTGGTGATGCTGCTCATCCAGTTCAGCACCATGGTGGTTGACCGTGCCCTCTACTTACGTAAGACCGTGCTAGGCAAGCTGGCCTTCCAGGTGGTACTGGTGGTGGCCATCCACCTCTGGATGTTCTTCATCCTGCCTGCTGTCACTGAGAGGTGAGCTGGGTGCCCTCACTCAGGCAGGGAGGTCACGGGCTTGGCGAGGTCTGGGTCTGATGATGCCCTTACCTGGCCCGGGCGGTCCTCACAGGATGTTCAGCCAGAATGCAGTGGCCCAGCTGTGGTACTTCGTCAAGTGCATCTACTTTGCCCTGTCTGCCTACCAGATCCGTTGCGGCTACCCTACCCGCATCCTGGGCAACTTCCTCACCAAGAAGTACAACCACCTTAACCTCTTTCTCTTCCAGGGGTGAGTGTGGGCCTACAGGCTGCAGAGGTGGTGCCAGACACTCCCCCTCAGGCCCACTTAACAGGGGTCCTTCTGCTACGGGCAGGTTTCGGTTGGTGCCGTTCCTGGTGGAGCTGCGGGCAGTGATGGACTGGGTGTGGACGGACACCACACTATCCCTGTCCAACTGGATGTGTGTGGAGGACATCTATGCCAACATCTTCATCATCAAGTGCAGCCGAGAGACAGAGAAGGTAGTATGGCCCAGGCAGGGGCTACCACAGTGAAGTGGGGGACACCGCCACTCCCTGTAGGGACAGGGTCCCGGTGGTGAGGAGCCTGCACTTGGCCATCCCTATCAGAGCTAGAAAACCACAGTAGGTCTTCCTAAGAGGGTCAGCCAGGGCTTTATGGTCGAGGAAGGGCGGGTGCGCTTAACTCTGATAGAGGGCATCTCAGCAGAGCAAAGGTCTGGGCAGGAGTGTGGCTCCTGGGTCATGGCTGTGCCTAGGCTGGGGTATGAGGCACCAGAATGTTTTTTTAACAGCCTTATTGAGATACAACACACACCACACAATCCATCCATTTAAAGTGCACAACTCAGTGGCTTTTAGTTTAGTCACAGAGCTGTGCATCTATCACCGTATCAATTTTAGAATGTTTTCATCACCCAAAATGAAACCCTGCCCCCCTTAGCTGTCAACCTTCCCACTTAGCCCCAAACCCTTGGTAATCACTTTCATTCAGTGGAGTCTCCTGTTTCATGTGAATGGGCTCCCACGACATGTGGTCATTTGTGATTAACTTCTTTCACTTAGCATGTTTTCTAAGGTTCATCTGCATTGTACTGGGTTATCAGTCATTCACCCCTTTTGACAGCTGAGTAACACTCCACAGTGTGGACGGACCACACTTGGTTTATGCTTTCATTAGTTGGTGGACATTGGGGTTGTTCCTAGTTCGACTCTTATGAATAGCGCTGCTGTGAACATTTGTGTACAATCTTTTGTATGTTTTCATCTCTCTTGGATACTTAGGAGTGGAATTGCTGGGTCATATAGTAATTCTATTTCTCACATTTTGAGGAACTGCCTGTTTTCCAAGTGGCTGCATCCTTTTATACCCGCCACCCGAGCAATGTAAGCGAGTTCTAACGTAACCTTCTCACCAATTTTTTTTTATTATTATTATCACCATCCTGTTTAAGTATGAAGCAGATTCTCATTGTGGTTTTGATTTGCATCTCCCTGATGACTAATGACGTTGAGCATCATTTCCTATGCTTATTGGCCACGTACATGTCTTCTTTGAAGAACTGTCTATTCAAATTCTTGGCTTAGTTTTTAAATCTAGTCATTTATTTTTTAGTGAGGTCTAGGAGTTCTTTATATATCCTAGATATTAAAATCTTAAAGGATCTTTGAGTTGAAAAAATTTTCTCCCATTCTGTGGATTCACTTCTCACTGGTGTCCTCTGAAGCACGTAAGTTGTTGTTGTTTTAATTGCGATTAAGTGAAAGTATACAATCCAAATCAGTTTTGCATGCACACCTATGTGCAGCTCCCTCTGCTCTCCCCACCGGGTGACAGCACACTCCCGCTTTTCACTCTACATATCTAGTATCCTCTGAACAAGCATCTGTCCATCTATCCCTCCTCCCCCCTGTCCCCTGTTCTCTTCTATCTAGAAAGAGACCAGTAGGACAGCCTCCTTTAAGTGCATAGAACCACAAAGTACTCACACTACATGGTCTGTGTCCCCGAGTCCAGTCCATTCTTGTCTGAAGAGCTGACCTCCTAACTGGTTTCCAGTCAAGAGACCCCAGTAGGTGTAGGGGCCATGTTCCCAGGGGACCCTCCAGGCTGCTGGACCATCAGTTCAGGTCTTTTAGTAGAGTTCTTAGGCTGCACACCTTTTTGTCTTATTGCCTCATTGTGTCCACTGTTATAGCTGACTTTGGTGGTGGCCAGGCACCATATGGTTCTTCTAGTCTTATGTTGATACAGTCTTCCATTCATATGGGCCCTTCTCTCTCCTGGGCTTTTTTTTCCTCTTTGTTGTTCTCAGTAATATCTGTTCTGGATGGGTTGAGACCATTTGGTTGCCTCAGACGGCAACTTGCTAGCTTTTAAGAGCCCAGAAGCCACTCACCAATATGGGGTGTGGAAGACTCTTATCAGTAGACTAGTTACACCAGTTGGCCTCGATGTCCCCTGAACACATGGTCCCCAGACCCCCATCCCTGCAACTCTACCCTCTGAGATTAGGTTTAGAAAACCTTTCAGTTTGTGGTGAAGTCCAGTTAAGTTGATCCACTCTCTACTGTGTGAACCACAAAAGTTTTCAATGATGCTATCCAGTTTATTTATTTATTCTCTGCCTATGTTTTCGGTGTCGTATCTACAAAATTTTTGCCTAACCTAGGGGCAGAAACTGGGGTGGCTGCCTGGCCCAGCCCAGATGCTCCACTGACCTGTGTGGGCCTGTCTACTGGGGGTAGTTATGTTGGAGTGGCCTAGCTGTGTCACCACTTGCCCTCTGTGCTTGGTCCCTAAGGTCATGGAGATTTACCCATGTTTTCTTGTAAAAGTTTTATGGTTTTAGCTCTTTTGGATCTTTGATCCATTTTAAGTTGATACGTATGGTGTGACTACTGTAGCTTTAACAGTAAGTTTGACATGAGACTGAGGCTTGACATTGTGGGGCCACTCAGTAAGCCAGAGATCATGGCCATGTGAGGGAGGGAGGAAACCATGGAGCATGCAGCTCTGGGCATGGCAGGGAGGGCCTTTCCGTTGCCCTCATGCCTCTCTCTTATCTCTGCAGAAATACCCACAGCCCAAGGGGCAAAAGAAAAAGAAGATTGTCAAGTACGGCATGGGTGGCCTCATCATCCTCTTCCTCATTGCCATCATCTGGTTCCCACTACTCTTCATGTCACTAGTGCGCTCAGTGGTTGGCGTGGTCAACCAGCCCATTGATGTCACTGTCACCCTTAAGCTGGGTGGCTATGAGGTGAGTGTGGTATCCTCGCCAGGGCAGCACAGTGAGTACAGACTAGGGCAGAAACTGGGGTGGCTGCCTGGCCCAGCCTGGATTCTCCAGTGACCCTCTGTGGGCTCCCGTCCGCTGGGCTGGTGTGCTGGGGTGTCCTAGCTGGACCACCACTTCTCCTCTGTGCTCAGCCCCTATTCACCATGAGCGCCCAGCAACCATCTATCGTGCCTTTCACGGCCCAGGCCTACGAAGAGCTGTCCAGGCAGTTTGACCCTCAGCCGGTGAGTGCCTGCCCAGGGCTGTGGTAAGTAGGAGGGGACAAGCCAGCTTGCTGAAGTGTGTCCACCCTGCCTCCAGTTGGCCATGCAGTTCATCAGCCAATACAGCCCTGAGGACATCGTCACAGCCCAGATTGAGGGCAGCTCAGGGGCACTATGGCGTATCAGTCCCCCGAGCCGGGCTCAGATGAAGCGGGAGCTATACAATGGCACATCAGACATTACCCTGCGCCTCACTTGGAACTTCCAGAGGTGGGCAGGGTAGAGCGAGGCTAGTGGGGCTGGAGGGGATGAGGCCTGCCAGTGGGGCTCACCCTCTCCTGGGCCCTCAGGGACTTGGCCAAAGGTGGTACTGTGGAGTATACCAACGAGAAGCACACCCTCGACCTGGCTCCCAATAGCACAGCGAGGCGCCAGCTGGCCAGCCTGCTTGAGGGCACATCAGACCAGTCTGTGTGAGCAGGGGTTGCCTTCAGGGAGGGCAGGGCAGCCGCTGGAAGAAGGGCCAGGGCAGCTGAAGGGCCAGGCCTGAGCCACCAACTTTCTCCTGCAGGGTCATCCCCAACCTTTTCCCAAAGTACATCCGTGCCCCCAATGGGCCTGAAGCCAACCCTGTGAAACAGCTGCAGCCCAGTGAGTGCCTGGTTTCCCTGAGGGTGGAATGTGGAATGTGGGCCAGCTGAGTGGGAGGCCTCACCCACTGTCCATCCACTCTTTGCAGATGAGGAAGAAGATTACCTGGATGTGCGCATCCAGCTGCGTAAGGAGCGTGTGAGCCCTGGGGCTGGTGGCTTCCTTGAGTGGTGGGTGGTAGAGCTGCAGGACTGCCATACTGACTGTAACCTGCTGCCCATGGTAATCTTCAGCGACAAGGTCAGCCCACCCAGCCTTGGCTTCCTGGCAGGCTATGGGTAAGTGTGGCAGTAGGTGGTGGGGGTGGCCAGGGTGGGGCAGCCTGGGACTCACCCCCTTTCCCACAGGATCATGGGCCTCTATGTGTCCATTGTGCTGGTCATTGGCAAGTTTGTGCGTGGCTTCTTCAGTGAGATCTCACACTCCATCATGTTCGAGGAACTGCCCTGCGTGGACCGTATCCTCAAGCTCTGCCAGGACATCTTCCTGGTGCGTGAGACACGTGAGCTTGAGCTGGAGGAAGAGCTATATGCCAAGCTCATCTTCCTCTACCGCTCACCCGAAACCATGATCAAGTGGACCCGTGAGAAGGAGTAACGCACTAGATGGTGCACCGGAGAATGAAGGAGCCGCCAGGCCACAGAGCATGGACAGGTGGGCAGGTGGCACTGCTGGCCCACAGGGGAGCAGATGCCTGAGCCCAAGGTCACCAGCTGTGACACCTCCTCCCCAGCCCACCCGAGCCCTGATGCTGCTGCCAAAGAAGGGAGCGCCGCGTCCACATCCCAACCATGGGCTGTGTCCTGACCACAGTCACAGGTTTCCCTCAGGACTGGCCACACTGGGCCAGGGGTCCTGGCCTCCCTTCCCCATGCGTACTGTAGAGTTTTCTAATTAAAAACATCTTTATTTATACAAATAGACATTTATATGCCAGGACAGGCTCAGTGGCTCTGGTCTTCTGCCCAGCGTGGGCAGCCCCCACACTACAGTGCTCACCCTACAGGGCACTGTGCTCAGGCACTGGGGGAAGGCTCTGGGCAAGTGGCATGGCTGGGCAGCTCTGTCCCAGGAGCAGTGACAGTCCAAGGGACATGGTCCAGGAGCTCAGCTTTGGCCTGTCTCCGCCTCGTCCTCACTGTCCTCAATCAGAAACTCCTGGATCTCCTGCATGGCCTGGGCCCTGCACAGAAGCTGCACTGGGATCCCTGCCCAACTCAGGGTAAAGCCAAGGCCAGAAGAGCCCTCCCCGCAACAGGGCTACCCCAGCAGAAGGGGTCTTGGGTACCTGTGGCTGCGGAGCTGGGCCTCATTCAGGATGTAGGGAGGGAGGGAGTCCAGGGAGGGCTGCAACAAAGGGGCCACATGGCCAGGTCCAAGAGCCACAGAGCTCAGACTCCAGAGCCAAGGTGGGCCAGCGCCATAAGGAACCCTCCAGCCTTCCTCAACCCAAGGAACCCACCTCTGGGCTTAGTGTGAGAAAGGGTCCACACGTCACAAGCAGTAGGTCTACTCACCAAGTCCTTTATGTTCACACGGCAGCTGTAGCACAGCTGCTTTATAACACAGGCTTGGAGGTCCTCCCTAAGGAAGCAGTTGAGCCTATCCCTCTGGTCTTGGCCCTCAGTAGGGTGGGCATAGTGGGGGGTGCCCCCATCCCATGCAACTACAGGGGCTGGCCATGGAGTGGGCAGGGACTCACCTCTCACTGGGCCTGACGCCTCTGCAGCAACCCTGGTCCCTGCAAAGCCCTGGTGAGCAGCAGGGCACTGTGGATTCATTGGTGGGCGCCTGTCTCAGTGAGAAGGCTCTAGTAGTTTGGGCCCCAAAAGCTGTGGCACTATCTGCAAGCAAAGACTGGACTGGGGGACATGGAAAGGAAAAGGCAGGAAGGGCCTGAGGACTACAGGGGCTGCTGGACTGTGACCCAAGCCCACCTGCCCTCCAACCCCATGTATATGGTTCCCCAGAGACCAGGATGTGACGTGAGGCTGTCCCCCTTGACCAGGGTATGACCAGAGCCCACCCCCACCGCCAGACCAGGGTGCAGACCAGCGCTGTCAACATCCAGCATGCACAGGCAGAAGAGACAGCAATGGTGGGAGGGGCTGGCGGCCTGGCCAGCTCTGGGTGCCTTGACCAGCTTCTCACTTGTCCTGTGGCCATGCAGGGATAGGGCACCAGTGACTGTCAGTGGGGGATAACCCAGGTAGGTGTTCCCCCAACTCCACAAACATATTCTCCCTGACCATACCTATACACAGTGCTGACAGTGGAGGGGAACTGGGCCTGCAGCCGGAGAACAAAGGCCTCAATCAGCTGGTGGATGCTGGCCTTCTCAGGGGCCTGAGGGAAGGTCAGGTGGAGGCTGTTGGGGCAGCTCCAGTGCAGAGGGTAGACCCTAGCACAGAAGGCAGCACCTAGGCTGGGGCCATCTGGAGTGGAGTCATAGAGGCTGCCCAAGAGGGGTTGCTGCCTACAGTAGCTGGGAGTTGCCCTTGTTGGGTTGAAGAAGCAGCCAGGTAACGTGCTTTGTCTCCTGTAGCCCCACCCTACCCTCTCCACAAGTCTGATCCTCCCGCATCGGGCCAGGCCAGGACCCACTGTGCTCACCTACCTTGGTGCTGATGGCTGGTGCAATCACAGTGGGGACGGCAAACAGGCGATTGTAGAAGGCGACCTCTTTCAGGGTATGCTCCCGCATGGGTCGCACCACCACCACATCCCCATGCCGCTCGTCTGCAAAGCCCTGGGTGTCAGAGGGTTCCTATCATGTCCACAGCTGGACCTTCTGACCACCCCCTTCCCTGCCAGCTCTGGGGCCAGGCTCACCCTCCTCCTGTGGGCCAGGCTCAGGCTCACACTAAGTTGAGGAAGCAAGGGAAAGGGAAGACCCCAGGAGCCCGCCTGACTGCGCACCGTGTCCCAGGCAAGGAAGGCCCCTCGCCCCAGTGCCAGGTTGGTCAGGAGCTTGATGGCCAGACGGGTGCAGCTGTCTCCTGTCATCACTTTGGAGTAGCCATGTGTTCGGGCCACATGCAAGATCAGATGGGTCCTGTGGGCCAGAGCATCTAGGGGCCTCAGTGGAGGCAGGGTTGGTCCCCAGGGACAGAAAGGACATCAAGGACCTGGGAAGGGTGAAACCCGAAGGTGCAAAAGGCCTGGGTGGGGTGAGACCCCAGGTAAGAGGGGTGTAGGGGTCTAGATGGGCAGGGGGAAACCCCAGGGTGGAGGGATTTGGATAGACAAGGTCTGGGCCGAGGGCTGAGCTCACCGGAGGGTTTGCAGAAGCTCCTCCTTAGCAGTCAGCGTCCTCACTGAATTGAACAGTCTGGACAGAGCCTCAGTCTCAGCAGTTGTGGGTGGCCTTGCCATGCTCTGGGGGTTGTGGGGGCTAGACCAGATTGGTTGCTCCCCTACCAGAGCAGAGCAGGGGTTGTCCCTGGCCCTCTCGGTCCCCAGGCCTTTTTGCTGCCGGATAAAGCCATCTACAGCCTCTTTGTAGGCCCCGTCACCCGTGGCTGGCTCCTGGGAGAAGTGCCGCAGCACAGACTGGGGCAGGTCAAACACCTTTGGGCCAGAGAGGCATGTCAGGTGGGCAAGCGGGGAGGCTGGTAGTCAAGGGGAAACTGCAGCCACACACATGCCCCAGACCATCCCCTCCTGTCTCCCATGTGGACACATGCATACCTCTTCCAAGGTGACGCCATGCCACGGTAGGCCAGTGGAGTGTAGGACTGACCGTACTTCAGCCAGGGTTTCTGCTCTGTCCTCTGGGCTCCGGCCACAGGCTGCTCCCTCTGTAAGCCAAGCGGAGAGGAGTCAAAGCCCCAGACAAGCCCAGGGAAGGATGTCTGTCTTGTCCCACAGCCAGAGCATGGTGTGGCCACCTCCACAAGGGGACTCCAGAGTGCATGAATTTGGTGAAAACCTCAGATATGAGCCTGTTTCCCTTTGGGGAACATTTTCAGAGTTGGCAGCAAGTTTTTATCATGGCTTGGGGAGTGGGGAAGGGGACAGGTGAGTCATTGACCGCTTCCCTGCACAACTCCCTTCTAGTGGGGACACCCCCCACCACAAGGGAGGTGGGTCTGATGCCCATTCCCAACCTGTGTCCAACAATAACTGAAGCTTGTGAAACAGCGCTATTTCCTGTCCCTGTCAGCAACGTCCCCACTCCCTCCCTACCCCAGCCCAGCGCAGGACCAGCGCCTGCAGTACTTGATCAGTCCACCAGAGGGAAGCCCACTGGCCTGAGTGCCCAGAAAGCTACACCTACCATCAATATAGACAACCCCAGGCACAAAGCGCAGCTGCTTGGCTGACTCTCGACTCAGGCCCTGCAGGAAGAAGCAATGACGGTCTCCGCTGGGGCAGAATCAATAACTAAATGTCCCTGGCCTGCAGCATGGAGCTGTAGGACAAGCCCCCATCAGATGCTGGGTTCCACCTGCACCTCAGACTGCCTTTAAACAAGCAATTTAGTCAGATCAAGGTGATGCCCAGGCCCTTGCTGCACCCTCATCTCAGACTTCTGCCCCACCCCACCCCTCCAGCCTTCACATCACCCAGCAAAGTCCCTTCTCCTGCTGAAGTCCCATAAAACCCAGCTCTTCTGGAAGACCCCAGCAAGGGCTAGCCCCTAGGTCACCCAAAGGCACCTGTGCTTATCTACCTGTCTTATCTGCTCCCTGGGAGCTGAAGCCCCAGAGCACAAAGTGGCCTAAGGAACACCTTTACTCACAATTCTGCTTGGGTTGTATGCTTATATTCTACACAGTGGAGTGGGTGGATGGGGCTGCCCTGGGCAGTGTGACGTCCCAGAAATGGCTTCTGGCTGTGCACCTCTTTACACATACTCCCTCCCCAGTAGCCTCTCTAACACTGACCAAGGACACCACAGTGCCAGCTAAGAAGGGCGGCCCCTCTACCCTAAATCTCAACCCCATGGCAGTCTTGGCCTGGGAGGGAAGGAAAGGGGGTGCAGACATACCTCTAGGACTTGCCACAGCATGGAGCTGGATGATGGCCCACCTGACCACGCAAGGAGAACCTGGGGAGAGAAGGCACCCTGAGAGGCACACTCAGGTCTGACAGGAATATGTCCATCTCTGAAGTCCCCAGGAACATGGTGTCTCCCCCTTGAAGCCACAGGGAGTAGGTGGGTGGGACAGGCTGGCTGCCTGTGGAGCCAGGGCCCCTCAGGTATGCTGTTGGCACTGAGACGCAGAGTCTACTCCCAAGCAGAGGAGGTGGGCCTCAGACCCCACACTCACCTTCTCACCTGGAAAGATGAGGCGGTTCTTCCCGAGCACAGCTCTGAACTTGTGGACGTAGTATGCTTTGAAGCAGTCCCTGCAACACAGACCCCACCAGCTGTGGCCAAAATGCCGGCAAGCTGTTGCCACAGCCAGTCCCTCAACACACACACTCCCACACCCCTGGCATCTGGACCAGAAAGTCTGTTCATGCCTGGCTAGCACGGTGGACACTTGAAGCTGTGTTTGGTTGCTCCTTTCTTAATAGGTAAGGAACAAGGTGAGGATGTTTGGTGAAGACCAGAATCCTCAATCTGCGGCAAACGCAGTATCAGAGACCAGCAAGGGGAAGGGTTCTTGCCACCTGCGGATGAGCCTCATCCTGCACAGCCCTGAGACCCTGGGCTGCACCAGGCACAGACACTCATTGTGGGGAAAAAAATGCCTGCAAAGCCAGTAGTCTTTAAGAGGCCAAAGTGGGAGGGAGAGGTCTGGCCTTGTCCCTGGGAACTATGGGTCAAGAAGAACCAAACACTGAAACAGTTAAACACAAGGGAGACAGGACAGGGCCACATCAGAGAGAAAACAGAGAGCCTTCACACTCAGGTTTCTATAAATGGGCCTCTGACCCTTCCCTGTGGTTCTTGTAGACCTGGGAAAGCCTGTAGTTCTCCTCCTACCCTGCTTCCTCCACTGTTAAAACAGGCATCACTGAGCTAAGTGATACTCACCCAGAGGACCTGCCTCTCAGTGTGGCCCACATGCACCCAAATGACCACCCCTTCTTTATGCTACCCTACTCTAGACATCCCCATACCCACTTTCAACTCTCCTCCTAAGCTCCGTTTGGTATCTTCCTGTCACCTGGTCCAGGGCTAGGCAGTGGGAGAATGTTAGTCAAGCAGGAAACTTTCCACCTCTACTATGACAGAGTCAGCAGCCATGGCACTGTAACCAAAGGCTTTTAAAAAGAAAAAACAAAATCTAAGAACTGTAGGCTTCCTAACTGGTATGCAAGACTACATTCTCCAGGGCCTCCTCCCCATCTCAATGTCCTCACCTGCAGAAGGCATCTCCAGCCCGGATCACCAAGACAGGCACCCCTTTCTTGCACTTCACACACCATTTCACACACTTCTGCTCACAGCTTTGAAGATGAGGGTGGGGGAAAAGCACAGATTAAACTGGTAGGCTTCCAGGAGACTGGATCCAGTTTCTCACCCCCGGGGGGTGAGAGGAAGGCACCAAATGTGGCATGGTCACGGAGAAGGGGGGGAGAGGGTGAGCCTGTACAGATAAACAGGACTTGTTCCATCCACCAATTTAAAGACCAAAGGATTTGGGAAGCTGTTTGGCCCGGTGAAGTGGGTTCTGGGATACATAAAGGCCACCTCTCAAACTCTCTCGGCCGGCATGGAGAGGAGAGACAGAACTTGTTCCGTGTGGCCCTGGAGGGGAGGCAACTGTGGGCAGAAGCGACAGGATGGCAGCCTTTTTCCCCTGAGTACGACAGCTTTGTGACTGGCAGCTGTCCCCAGTGGCAGCAAGAATATGGGCAGGAGAAAGTGGAATGAGACTGAACCATTTTCTAATACTACTGAAAGAGTTCAAGGCTTCACTGGGCCCTGGGCCGGAGAACTATCAGGGTCCCTCCCACTTCCCGAGCCCGCGGGATCCCAGAAGTGACAACGAAGGTAGGGCACGTGTGGGCTCCTCCAGACAGGGATCGCCACCAACCGGAACGAAGGTAAGGGGGAGCAGGGGAGAGGCGGCCTACCGCATTCCGTCGCCTAGCTCTTACCCAAGCCGTGGCGGCGGCGGCGGCGGGTCCTTGGACATCAGCTCCTCATAATCCTCACCCACCTGACACATCTCTACGCTGCCGGAGGCTGCAGCAGTAGTAGTGACGGCGCGCTACGATGACGTTACGTCGGCGCCGCTGCGGACGTGACAAGCCACTAAGTCGGTGTTGGCGAGCGCACCCCGATGACGTCAGCGCCGCGACCGTGACGCGCAGGTTGATCTCGGCCGGCCAGGCCGGGCCAGGGGGCGGGCAGCGGCAGCGGGCCTGGCCCCCGCGATGGCGATGTTCCGCAGCCTAGTGGCCTCGGCTCAACAGCGGCAGCCTCCAGCCGGACCCGCGGGTGGCGACAGCGGCCTGGAGGCGCAGTACAGCTGCCCTATCTGTTTGGAGGTCTACCACCGGCCGGTAGCCATCGGCAGCTGCGGCCACACGTGAGTGCGCCCGGCCTCGGGGAAGTGCGGGTCTGTGCCCGGCCCGGAACACCGAGGCCTGGCAGAATCCGTCGCGCGGAGCACTTGTGGGACGCAGGGCGCGCGGGGGACTCGGAGAACGTCGGGGGCTCGGGGCTCCCTTGACGGTGCCGCTCCAGCTCTCGGGCACGTTCATCTTAAGCCCGGCCTTTTGTCCGCCAGCTCCAGGCTCTCGACCCGAACGGCGCCTGGGCACACGGGGATGAGCTGGAGCCCTGCTCGGATGGGGGGGAAGGGACATGAAGGGGACCGTCTGGATACTAGAAGGCTGTACCGCAGACCAGTGCGCCAGTCGCCTTCCACTTGGTCCACCCGGTGAAGACGGGTGGCCGCTGTAAATAAATGACTCGTGGCTTTTTAGTGTTAACTCGTTTTCAGGCCCACTGCTTGCTTTTCTTGATTACCACAGAGTGCAGTTCCGTAGTGTTGGGAGACGGTTTTGTGTGGAGTCTGGTGCTATTTTGTTTTATTTCAAAGGGGAAAAACTTGAGTCACACGGCAGGGGACCAGACACCAAACACCTTACCGCGGTTTCCAGCTGCGCCAGTGGTGTTTCAGGAACAGGACTTGAAGATGTGGCTTTGCTCCCAACCAGGAGCTGTGTTCCATTCAGAACTACAATTTTCTACACAAGGGCATCTCCCAATGGCTGAATAATACAGCTCTTGAGAGAAAGAGGAGCCTTGTTAAGAGCTTGGCTGCTAATCAAAATGTGTGCAGTTCAAATCCACCAGCTGCTCTTTGGAAACCCTATAGGGCAGTTCTGCCTCTGTCCTGTAGGGTCGATGAATTGGAATGGACTCCACCGCAAGGGGTTGAGAGAAGCAGCACAGTGGCTATGGGACAGGCCAGTAGGGCTTGGGCTACAGGGGACCTGCTGAGGAGATGGGGCTTCTACGGTAAGAGAGTGGGGTTGGCCAAGTGCACCCAGGCTGATAGGAGTTCCTAAAAGATTGCAAACAAAGGCAGCTGACTCCAGAGGCTGCTGAATCAAAGTGGGAGCTAGAGCTGCTACTGGCAGTGGGTGTGTGCCTGCAAGGCACTGTCAGGATCAAGAGCCAGCCTGCACGTCCCTTCCCTCGGTGTCAGGCTGCACAGGCGCCTGCCTACACTTTGAGAACAAGCATGTCAACTAATCTTGTGAGGGGGCTGCTTCGCCTCTTCCAGGCTGGTTGTGATGAAGTAGTAGGGGTCACCTTGAGGCAGACCTTGTTTATTGTGCATTTGTGCTGGCAGGTATTTGGAGATGTGTTTTCCATCCACTAGTCCACTATTCAGAGCTCTTTTGGGCTGGTCATGGTCTTAGTTTTGGAAAGCCTTTGCTCTGTAGGCATCAGGTAGTGTGGCTGAGTTAAAGGAACCGCCTTGGTACCAACACCTTTTATCTTTATCTTGGCCTTGAGTACACATTGTGCACAAAGTAATACTACGTCTTCCTCTTTGTCAAATAAGTCTTACTTTAAGATGTGGTTTTAATAGCATAAGATTCAGAACTGCATGCCAAGTCTCTGTTCCTGTTGACAGCCCTTGGTGCTTTTCCAGGCAGAAGTTGACAGCTCTCCTCTGAGTCTTGGTGCTGGCCCCACTGGAACCTGTTTTGCTGCCTAGTCTGGATAAGACCCTCTCCCCCTTCCCACTGTGCTTTGTTTCTCTGGCTGTTATCTCAGCCTCCTACTTTCTCTGAGTTATGCCCTTTGTTGCTGAAGCACAAGACAGACAGGCATGCATACATTTCCTTTAGAATGTGTTCTCATGATCTGGCTGTTTCTCCTCCGGGAGCTGCCCAACTCTAAGCAGTTTCCTTCTACCAAGTCAATTTTATAGTATTGGTAGCCCTGTCTGGGGGCAAACGCTCCTGGCTGCAATGTGAGACAAAAGGTGGCCTGGGTGGGAGGCTCCCGCATCTGAGGTTGTGGGCAGGAGGTTGTGCTCTGTGGAGGTGCTCCAGAAATTCCCTGAGCCCAGGGCCCTGTTACCTATGGCCAGACACCTAAGCAGTGATCCAGAAGGGAGCTCTCAGGTGGGCCCTCCCCAGAACACCAGCCTGGAGACCTCAGGCTGCTCACAAGCAGCATGTGTGGAGGGGTGGCAGGGCTGAGGCGCTCAGGCCCATCCTCCCTCAGGTTCTGTGGGGAATGCCTCCAGCCGTGCCTCCAGGTGCCGTCCCCTCTCTGCCCACTCTGCCGTCTGCCCTTTGACCCCAAGAAGGTGGACAAGGCCGCCCACGTGGAGAAACAGCTGTCATCCTACAAGGCACCCTGCCGTGGCTGCAACAAGAAGGTACCATCCCTGCCCCCACACCTAGGTCTTCCTGGGGGCTGAGTCAGTCTGTGCCTCAGAAGAGGACAGGGTACAGGGCTGCTTTCCTTCCTGTTGAGCAACTGTTAGTCTGTGCTTCTGCATGGGCTTCTCACACAGCACGCATTTCCTGCCACGGTCATGGGAGGAGAGGAGGGCCTGCTAGGTGCAGCCCTGCCTGCACCTGCCCAGTTCCTTAGGGTCCCCCATGTCATGTCCCAGTCTTTACAGTCCCCACCCCCATGTGGCATGTGAGTGTAGAGCTACCAAACCTATCACACACAGACCAGGTCCTACATGTCATGACAGAATTTGGCTGTCTCTGTCATTGACCCTGGCTTCCTCTTCCAGTTTCCTCTAGAGCCTACCCTGTAGCGTGCTGTGGCCATGATCACCCCAGCTGGTCCCTCTGTCTCAGCAACTATGAGCAGAGCAGGCAGTTCTGTGTTCACTTCATGTTTCCACATTGGCATTGCCACCTCTCTAGTTACTCCCCCACCAGTTGATCCCATGTGAAGCTGCCCCACCCTTTGTCCTGAAGGCCCTGCAAGGCAGCAGAAAGGCAAGCAGGTGATGTCCCCTCTTTCTGCACTGCAACCTCAGCTCAAGGGTCTTCCATTATGTGCACTGTCCTTGTGCTCACACCAGGCTGGGCAGGTACCTCAGGATCTGCCACTGGGAGAGCCAGTGATGATGGTGCCTGGAGCCCCTTCTTTAGCAGCTGCTGTCTGGGCCAGGAGCAGGCTTTGCCCACCACTGCCAGTGCTAACATGTTATTGCTCTCCTGCCTCTTTGCTCCCAAGCTCAGTTTGTGAGAGACCTTTCCACAACTCACCCCAGCCCCTTGGCATGTTTTGGACAGGGAGCTGTGTGGCATCCACTCCCTCGGGAAGTCTGGCTGTGGCTTCCTCCTTCTTCCACTCCTTCATGTAAATGACATGGAAGTGCACCTCAGTGCCACCTCCAGGCTGGTGTCTGCCCTGGAATAAATGCCTCGCAGGGCTCAGGCTACAGCTGTACTGTGTTCTCACACTTCTGCTTTACTGTCAGGAGACTCCTGACTGTTTGAGGGGACTTTGTCCCCTGGTCCCATCAGGAAAGGTGCCCCTCACTGGAACGCCCCTCAGAAGTCCTCCCATGAGTTTACTGGAGAGTTCCCTGGCAGCTGAGAGGCAGCTGTGGCCCAGAGAGGGTTTTCCCCCTTGTCCCTTCCTGCCCTGTGCTTCCATTGATGGGTACTGCATGGGGCCCAGCAAGTGAAAAGCAGAGGGGACTGGGCTCCATTTTGTGGGCTGCTCCTCCTTTAGATGCCACCCCTTACCCTGGCTGACCAAACCTCAGGCCAGCTATCTTCCCACCCTTTCCTGCACCTTAGGTGGCCCTGGCAAAGATGCGAGTGCATGTCTCATCCTGTGTCAAGGTCCAAGAACAGATGGCCAACTGCCCCAAGTTTGTCCCTGTGGTGCCCACATCGCAGCCCATCCCCAGGTAGGCAGTCCTGCACCCTAGGTCAAAAATTGGGGCGCCGGCTAGCCTGCTTACCACCTCAGCTGTGGTAGCTCATATCTGTGTCCTCATGCTGACCAGACTCTGGGACTCTCTGTCACTGTGGGACTTTGCTCTGGGGAGTGAGGCTCCTTCATCCAGGGGTAGGACAAGGGGCCCAGACAGGCTGTACCTCAGTGCCCCTTGGGTGGAAAGGGTCCCTGAGCAGGTGCAGTCCGGTGTCTGACACAGGCTGGTAGTGACAGCTCTACATAGTGATGTCATTGGGGTAGGAGCAGGGGCCTGGGCTCCCCAGCAGGATCTCTGCTTCAGGGATCCAGTGCAGAGTAGGGGGTTCTAGCTTCCAGGCTCCCGGCTCTGTGTCTGCTGCAGTGACACACATAGCCACTAGGCGGCAGCCATGTACCCAGAGCCTGAGAAGGCAAATTGGGCAGCGTTCTCCAGGACCTGGTGTTTGCAGTGAGGAGGCCCTGGGAGGACACTGCTCCTTCAGGGCCATGCTCAGCTCTATCAGACTCCAGGGCCAGCAGCCACGGCTCACACCCTTCCCACCCTGCCCCCAGCAACATTCCCAACAGGTCCACTTTTGCTTGCCCATACTGCGGTGCCCGCAACCTAGACCAACAGGAGCTGGTGAAGCACTGTGTGGAGAACCACCGCAGCGACCCCAACCGTGTGGTGAGTCTCTGTGCCACCCTGTCAGTCACCTGGTGGGCCACAAACATCCTCCCTGCTGTATGCAAGGTCTTTGCTGAGCAGAACCTCTCTCCCTGCCCAAAGGCTCAACACACACTGAGGGCACCCTGAAGTGGATGTGGGGGGAGGGTGGCCTGCTGTAAGGCCAGGCCATGATCTCCAGATCCTGCACCTCGAGACCTACCTGCTCACTTCCCCACCCCCGCCTGTGCTTCTTCATGCTGAGGTCTTCTGCCCAGGTCTGCCCTATCTGCTCAGCAATGCCCTGGGGGGACCCCAGCTATAAGAGCGCCAACTTCCTGCAGCATCTCCTCCACCGACACAAGTTCTCCTATGACACCTTTGTGGTAGGTATCCCCTTGTCCTGCCAGAGTGGCCAACAGACTCAGGCCTGACTTCTCCTCCTGGCCCTCTGCTCCATCTCATAGCCCCCCACTCATGCTCCCACTTCCTCCCCCTTGGATGTCGCTCTCCCCTTTTTGCCTCCCCAGAGCTCCTCCCACTTGCATCCTGTTCCCCCTCAGAGCCCTCTTTTGGGCTTTACTGTCCCAAGCATCCTGAGAAACCTGGAAGCACATTAGCACTAACGGAATGGCCTGTGGATCGGGCTTTGAGGGGTGCTAAGTCCAAGTAGGGAGCCCTGGTGGCACAGTGGTTAAGAGCTCAGCTGCTAACCAAAAGGTTGACAGTTCGGATCCACCAGCCACTCCTTTGAAAATGTTATGGGGCAGTTCTGCTCTGTAATGTAGGGTCACTATCAGTCAGAATCAACTTAAGTCAACTTAAGGGACAAGGTTTTTTTTTTTAAGGACTGAGTGGCCACCAGAGGGAGTTTTGGTGCCTGGAACTAATACAAGTGTCTGTGGGACTTGGACTTACAGGCCACTTCCCCAGTGATCAGCAGCCCAGGTGTCCCGTTTAGCCCTGCCAGGGGGCCTTGTCACAATCTCCTTTATTCTGCAGCAATTCCCCTTTGGGGAGATAGAACGAGAAGTGCCCACAGGCTCTTATGGGGAGAGGTAGCCACAGCGCTCCCTAAGGAGGCACTGGTCCACACATGAGGGGACAGGGCCTCTGAGGGTGAAGAGTTAGAGGGACTTTGTCACCCGTATCTCGCCTCCTGCCTTTAAGGATCTGGGTAGTAGGACTGGCCCCAGACCTATGCATACCCCCTTCACTCTTCAGGCCTCAGGGCTGTGCAGCACCCCCATGTTAACCTCAAGGTGGGAAACTAAATGTGGTAGAGCTGGTATATCTTGGGGTGACACCTCCTGTCTTTTAGGACTATAGCATCGATGAGGAAGCCGCCTTCCAGGCTGCCCTGGCCCTGTCTCTTTCTGAGAACTGAAGGCCTGGCCCCCTTCCCGCCCCAAGGTCAGCTGCTCACCCTGCACTGGAGGTCCAGCTCCTTCCCCAGCTCCTGATTGGGCGTGCAGCTGTGAGCCAGGTGGAGACTCCACAAGGCATGAGGAAGCTGGTAGCAGAGCTGTGGGGACAGTAGAGCAGCCACCCCTCACCTCCCTGCAGCATAGCTTGGATCTAAGGGTCTTTTCAACTGAGCTTGTGCCCTCGCAGTGTTGGCCAGGCAGGGCAGCCTGTGACTCCGGAGCAGGTGGCATCATTCAAAGCCATGAGGACTCTGTATACCCAAGGCCCTGCTGCTGAGTGGAGAGGGGGTCAGGGCAGACCTGCTGAAGACCTCTGCCACACCCCTGCCGTCCTGGCTCTGCCCCGTCTTCACCTGCTCATTTGGTACTGGCTTTTGTGATACCTAGAAATTCTGGCATTTTTCTATATTATCCAGTGTGATAATCTTTTCATATTTTATAGAGCAAAGAAGATGCAGTTACTCTTCATATTGCAATATGTGTTTGACTAGGAATAATAGTATTTTTATGGAACATTTACAAGATTATATTTTTTAAAAAAAAATGAAAAATAAAAAGCATTGTGTGGGATCTGGGGAGAAGGAAGCCTGGACAGGAGGGAAAGCCAGTGGGGCTGAGGGCATCATTTTTGCATGTGTGATGTGGTGGTGGCAGCTCCATCCCCAGATGACTATGGTTCAGGTTCTGTCATCTGTCAGTTTCTCTCTCAGTAATGACCAGGAAGAAACTCCAGGCCCTGGCCCACTTGCTGGTGGCTGTGGGGCCTGTAGACAGGACAGGGTCTCCCAGAGATACAGGACAGCCTTGCCCAGGGTCCTGGCTTGTTTGAGGTGGAAAGGTGCCCCATGGTTCCTTGTCACTACCCCATCTCAAGCCAGAGGGACAGAGTACAGGGGGCCAGAGCCAGAAAAACATATGTTTCATGGCATAAGTTATTGCTGTCTTAAAAAAACTTAAATAAAATGTTTCAGAGCATCTATAGGCACACTTGATCAGTGATTTATTCCACAAATACTAAAATCAAGGGCTCGTTTGGGGTCACCACATTGAGAGGTGTGGGGAGCTATCCCTTCTGCTTTCAGATGCCCCTGACAGTGCAGCCTGACTGCTGCTTCACTCTGTGGCTGACACTTGCCCACCAGGAGGTCTTAGGGTGGCTCTTCCCCAGAGAGTACACACAAGGACCCTCCCTGGTGCTAGAGGTGTTTCCACTGCTGGTGCTCACTGCCTGGCCACAGCCCTGGCCTGGTATGCACCCTAGGTGCTGGCTGGGTGGCCTCCATCTGATAGGGCTTACTTGGTGGCCAGTGATACAACGGAAGGGTTGCAGGGTATGCCCCAAGTATTCACCAGGGCCCATATGGGGAGGTCTGTACCACTTGCAGGGTCCTGTGTTCCACTGTCATCCCCTCTGCAGGTGCAGAGCACCTTTGAGGTATTCACCTCTATCAGAGTCACTGACAAGTAAGCAGCAGCCAGAGGGTCCCTGAGACCAAGACCAGTGAGCTGGGCCAGCACTCAGCTCTTCGCACTCGCTAGCAGTGGCAGGGTGGATGCAACATAAGGCTGTACTGAGCGCCCTGCAAAGGCCAACTCTGACTGTGCCACATGTTGGACAGGGCATAGGCCAGGGTCACACGTGTTTAAGTCCAGTATATTCAGTCAAGGCCCACAGGCCTATGCCACTCTGCCCTGTGCCACTCCAGCTGACCTTAGGACACCCAAGTGTAAGTCATGGGTCCCACTGCACCCCACATCCCTGCTCCCCTCCCAGGGCCACGGTGGGGAGGTGGTGAGGAAGTCACTGAGGCTGGTCCAGGTGTTTATCTATTAGGGACTCAAACTGATTCAGATTTGAACCCCTGCTGAGAATTTGCATTTCCATCCAGATGCACTGAATCAGAATCTATAGTTGATAGAGATTCCCAGGTGATTTTTACATATGATTTTGAGAACCACTGCTCCACTTACTGGTTCTAAGTATTGGCCCTGGGAACTTCTTAGAAATGCAAATTTTCAGCCAGGGTTCGAACCTAAACTAACAGGTTTGAAGCCCTAGAGAGGACAGAGAAAAAACCCTGAGAGGTCAAAAAATAGGTGAACAGCAGGAGACAGGCATGTGCTGTCTGAAATCCACATGTATGACATGGAGTGCATAGTAGTGTGGCAGTAGGAGATTGACAGTGAGAGGCTAGCAGTGGAATAAGTAGCAGTGAGGGACCCAGCTGCAGGGTGCATGGCTGTGAGGTGCTGGCAGTGGGTGTGTGGATGTGGGAAGCACAGCTATGGGGTGCACAGCAGTAGGGAGCCCAACTGGTTTGTGCAGGGGTGAAGGGCTTGGCCACAGGGTGCTTGCTGTGGGGTGTATGGCAGAGAGATGCATGCCAGTGGGGTACCTTTCTGTGGCCCAGTGCAGGCAAGCACCTCCCATCCACAAACCCACATGTCAGGAAGTATCTGGAGATCTGCGTCCAGGTCCCAATTCTACCCATAATAACCTCTCTGAGCCTTGCTCTTCTCATCTGCAAAACAGGGATTATGCTCTCTCAGTTATACACCCCGTAACTGTAGGAACATAGGACATTGGTGTGGCATGCTTCTCTCCCATCATTCTCTAGTCACCACTATCTCCAGCACATCCACCCCCCCTACCTAAACCCATAGCTGGCAGCTGTGTGGAATCTGGGGCAGGCCAAAGAGGACAACCTGCTACCCAACTGTAGAGAAGCCCAGCAGCTGCTCTCAGGGTTGCCAGGCTGCTCTGTCTGCCCCTAAAGATGAGAAATAACCTCACTGAAAGGGACCCAGCCCCAACTCCACCCAGCTCTTTTATTTTGGGAAAGATTTTCAAGAACCCAGAAGCAGCAGAACGACCTGCCTAGGGCCACAGACGTGGGCGTTGGAAATGATTCACCATCTGTCATCCAACTCCTCTGGAGTCCATCAGCCTCAAAAATCAGGAATTCTAGCAAACTCGTTACACTGCTGCGGGCCCTCATCTCACCAGTAAAGGCCACTCTCCTCTAGGCTGCCTGTCCCCAGAGATCTACTGGTCAGGCCGGGTCATTATAGCTCAATCCCAGCACTGACATTCGCAGAGATGGCGGGCTGTTAAGTGGCTGGAGTGAGCGTTCTTGGGGGACTTGCTTCCGCCTTCATTCCATCCTGTACAGACTGGATTCCTAGATTATAAAATGGAAGTGCTGGATTCAGTCCCGTCCAGTTCTGAGGGCCGCCCTTCAGTACTCAGATGGTGGGTGCGCCAAGCCAAAGAAGGGTCAGTGTGAGATTCCACGCCCCGCGGAGCCAAAGAGTCTCGTGGGAAGGGCACCGGCAGCCACGTGGCCCTACGCCCCTCCCCTGCGGCCCGGCACCTGTCTCAGGCGTGGCAGCGCGGCCCCGCCCACGGCTGAGTCGGGCCCTGGTTGGTGGAGGTGGTGCGTCATGCTAATAAGCCTGGAACTTCCCACCTCCGCCTGCGCAGGCCCTGCCTACTTCCCCGCCCATGTCCTCGGCCACGCCCCTCCCATGCCGCACTCTGGCTGGCTGAGAAGCCGCTCTAAGATAATATATAGTTGCTGCCCATTTCGCTCCCGCCCCCGGCACTGCCCGCTGCCCCGTACCGCCCGCGCCGGGCCCGGGTTGGCGGAGCCTGCGCGCTATGCTAATAAGTCTGACCCCGTCCGCACCTGACTCCCCGCGGACCCGGCCCGCTGGCCTCGGGACTGACGGACCGAAAAGTTGGGACCGTGTGCTGGCCCCGCTGCCCAAGAGGAGAAGATGCCACGCTCCTTCCTGGTGAAAACGCACTCTAGCCACAGAATCCCCAACTACGGACAGCTGGAGATGCAGAGAGGTAGGGGTAGAGCCTGGGAACGGGGTGGGAGTTGGGGGTGAACACCTGTCTATAGTCTCAGGTGGGAGTCCAGGACAGGGCTTCACCAGTGCAGCGGAGATGAGGGGTTCTACTGGGCGGAGACTTGGGGGCTGGCTGTACGTAAGGTGGTCCCCAGGGCACCAGTTCATATCATCGAACTAAGCCTGCAGTGACATAGGGAGAAGTTCTCTTTTGCCGACTTACAGGATTATTTCGAGGCCCCCAAATCTTGGCGCGTTCTCCCTGTGGATGGGGAACACGTGTCCCTAGCAGTGCAGTCCAGCTAAAGGGACCCCAAAGGCACCAGGTTTGGGAAAAGTCCTGGAGATGAAGAGGAGTAAGACAGAAGACCACCTGGGATTTGGCCCCTGGTAGGCAGAGGAGATGGGAGGAGGAGGTCCATGGGTTTCCTCAGTTACAAAAGCCTCTCTGATCCCCTATTCAGCCGGGGAGGGATCTCCCCACACCTCCTAACACTTCTTGGTCACTTCCTCCTCTTTCAGGGATGCCCTCTCTCTCACTGGTGGTCACTTCTGCAGGGCAGGGGTTGAGATCCAGGGCGTTGAGACTCCCACCTGGTGGGTAGGGGAGGCAAGTAACTATGTCTACTCAGCCCCCACCCTGCTGGACAGGGACACAGGAAGGAGGCCTCTGACAACCAGGAAGAGCTAAGGCACAGAGGGATCAGAGTGAGCCCCACCTAGCTCAGCAGCTTCTTGGGACCAGGACCCACTTGAAGACCACAGGTAGCGCTAAGCAGGAACAGAGGTAGAAGGGCACCAACCAGCACTCCAGGGAGGTTCTTCTCCCTCTCAGAGCCTAAAGCAGAGGCCCACTCCCACGGCAGGAAAACAGCCAAGGCTACCACCAGGGGGCGACTTCTAGGGCTGTGCCCTTCAAGTGAAATCACTGTAACCTGCCCCCACCAGAGGTTTTGTAGAATAAAATAAACAGAAACACTATCAGTGCCTAACATGTGGTCAAAATGCAGGTGTACCCATACACAATACAAACTCGAAGTTTCATTGGTCATAGTTTAAAAACTGTTGCATAGGGTCTGGTTATGCAGTGCACCCCACGTTGCCATGTCAGGTTGCAGACACATGCTGGGTGCCAGGTCAAGCATGCACCTGAAGGGGAAGGTTCTGCCGTTTGCACCCACTGAAGCACTTCACACCCTTCTTAGTGCTCTCTGCTCCCCCTCCCTCACTGTGGCTCCTGGTGCCTGGCTTTCTGAAGGACAAGTAGCCACAGTTGTCCTCTTTCTGCCAGGATGCTCCCCCAGAGTAGGCCTCAGATGCTAGGACTTGGGGGTCCCCCACTCTGTCCTTTAAGTATAGGCTCCTTTAGGGCTGACAAGGGAACCCCTTGAAGCCAGAGGTCCTGAAAAGTCTTTGGTCCCAGGAATCCAAGCTGCAGAATGAATTTAAAAGCAAGCAAAACTGAGCAGATATGGGAGAAAGCCATTAAAAACTACTAACCTTAGCATGAGTCCAAGCCCCCGTGGCTGTCTCCCCATCCTCTTCTCTGGAGCTTGTCCCTGGCCCTGCACACTTAGCTGGGCTGGGGAGGCATGGGATCAGGGTGGGAGCACTCCTCAAAGATAGGCAACAACTTCCTTCCAGCCACTGAAGCTTGAGAGAAGAGACCTCTCCCCTGTAGAAAGGCTCCTGAAGAAGAGTCTAGAATGCAGAGCTCCTAGGTTGCCATGTGCCTGTCTCAGAGCCTCTGGGACATTGTCTCAGTCTGTCACTACTGTCAACTCCCATGTGGGAAGACAGAACTGATGTGCTGACTTTTATGACTGGGAGGATGAGGGTGAGAGAGATTAACGACAGGGGATAGCGGAGGATGATGCATCTTCCCTCACCTTTCTGAGATGAAGGGGGTGGCTGGCAGTCCACCACCAATGTGGCCATGCCACCTTAGCACACTTCTTCCCTAGCCCCTACTTTTCTGTGCCAGCTCTGGAGACCTGGTGTTGGGTGCCACCTTCCTGCCTGGGATTGAGGAGCAGAGGAGAGTTCATCCAGGAAGATACTTCGCTGGAGTAAACAATTTTTTTGTGCTGGTTCGGCTAGGGTGAAAGGTCCACAGGCTTTGGCTAAGGACCCCGAGTTGATGAGAAGGGAACCCAGAGGAGGAAAGGGGAACAGGAAGAAAAACATAGATAGGGAAGAAGCAGCAAAGAGGAAGTAATAAGAGACAGAGAAGGGGAAGAAAATCATGTGAGAGATGAGAAGGGAGCAGGGGAGAAGAAGGGAGGCAAAAGCGGGGCCGATTCAGACTTGTCCTTGGTCAAGTTTGGATCTGGTGCTAGGCTGTAGCTACCTGACAGGTGAAACCTAGCCTTCTGGCCTCACCAGGGAGGCCAAGGGTCATAAAGCTGCCGCTGTGTGCCATTCCATACCCCTGTACTGGTGTCCTACTGCCCAGGTCTCTTGAGACTGAGGCCTCCCATCTGCTACCCAAGCCTCCACAGAAACCTTAGCCCTCGAGGTGGGTAAGTCTGGCTCCTGAGCATTGCAGGAGGGCCTTCTTAATGTTCCTTTGAGCCTCATAACCCAGTCACACTAAAAAATGTGCAGCCTGCAGCTGGAGACCAGTAAAAGAAACTCCAACTTTTGGTGACCCAGTGTATTTCAGACTAGAACTGTGCCCCATACGGTTAACTATAGCTGATTTTTTAGAAGTAGATCACTAGGCCTTTTTTCAAAAAACAGCTCTGAGCGGATGAGATACACTAACTTTTTGCAGTGTGGTGTATTAACTATCAATTGCTACACACATTTTGGGGGGGACACAATTCAGTCCTTGACACATGCTACAACATGGATGAACCTTGAAAACACGGTGCTGCATGAAAGGAGCCAGTGGCCAATTCTGTTTCCTGTTTCTCAGAAATACCCTTTAAACCTTCAAATTCAATGCAGCAAACTATTTCTTGATCACTCACTGTGTGTCCAGCTCTGTACTTGGCTGTGGAGCTGATAAGAGACAAGTGTCTGCTGTATGGACTGTAGGGTCTCAGAGGACACAGCACAGGAGGGGAGAGCTGGGGATTTTCACACAACACTCACAGTCATGTGTCACACCTTCCACCTCCTCTCTTAGTGTTTCTGTTTTGTTTCAACAGCTCTATTGAAATAAAATTCACATACCATACAGCTCCATCATCAGTGTATGGCCCAGTGGTCTTTACTATATTCACAGATTTATACAATTATCATCACCAGTGCCTAATTCCAAAACATTGTCATTTCCCCAAATGGAAATCCAGAACCCAGTTAGCAGTCACCTCCCACTCAAAACCCTGGCAACCACTCATCTGCTTCCTGTCTTTGGTTTTGCCTATTCTAGACATTTCATTGAAATGGAATCCCACACTATTTGGCTTTTTTTAAATCTGCCTTCTTTCATTTGACACAATATTTTTGAGATTTATCTATGTTGCGGCATGTATCATTGCTTTCATTTTTGTTGCAGAGTATTATTTCATTGTATGGATATAACCCACTGCTGTCAAGTCGATTCCTACTCGTAGCAACCCTACAGATAAAGTAGAACTGCCTCATAGAGTTTCCAAGGAGTGCCTGGTGGATTCAAACTGCCTACCTTTTGGTTAGCAGCCACAGCACTTAATCAGTACGCTACCAGGGTTTCCTTGTATGGCTATGCTATGTATTTATCTATCATCTGTTGATGGACATGTGGTTATTTCCACGTTTTGGCCACTGTGAACAATGCTGCTATGAACATTTGTGTACAAATCTATGTGTGGGTGTACATTTTCATTTCTCTTGGGTAGATACCTGGGAGTGGAATTGCTGGGCCATATGGTAACTCTATGTTTAACTTTTTGAGGAGCTGCCAGACTGTTTTCGAAAGTAGCCACACTATTCTGCATTCCCACTAGCAGCGTGGGAGGGTTCTGATTTCTCCACCTTCTTGCCAAGACTTGTTTTCTGTTTTTTCTGGTTGTCACCATCCTGGTGGCTGTGAAGTGGCATCTCACTGTAGTTTCTGTTTGCATCTTCCTGATGCCCTAGGGAGGCTGAGCATCTTCTCATGTGCCTAATGGCCCTTTATGTGTCTTCTCCGATAAATGTCTACTGAAGCCTTTTGCCCATTGTTTAGTTGTATTGTCTTTTCATTGTTGCATTTCAAGAGTTCTTCGTTTTATCCTGGATACAAGTCCCTGATCAGACCTGTGGTTTGCAAGTATTTTCTCCCCTTCTCTGGGTTATCTTTAACCACAGATAATGAAATTTGACCAAAAAGCCTGTCACGGAGGAAGCAGAAGATTTACATCAATCCATATGTAATAAGAAATGAGTTGAGGGCTGTTTGGAGATTTGGGTTGTGAGAAAATCGAGAATTCATCTCTTACACTCACGCTAGCTTGTGTGCTTGGAGCCGTCACCATTATAGTCTGGCTCCCCGTGGAGTGTGCTGGCCCACAAATTCCTGACAACAGTCTTGAAGAAAAGCCAACTATAGGAATAAGTTGTATTTTACCTAATAAAGCCAGTCTTGACTGTCAGGCATTGACAAGAAACCGCAACCCCCACACAGCTCAGTGACAGGAAGCGGAGCAGCTGAGGGTGCCCCCTAGTGGCAGAGAAGGGCTTCCCAGAGCATCCTCACCTCTCCCTCACAAGGCAACGCCGCAGGCAAGTGACATGATAAGGGTAATTAGCTTCAAGTGGCTGGATTTTACTTGTCTGGCTGGCCGCCAGGCTTCCTGGCTAATGTCGCGTTGCAGTGCTGAGTCAGTGTAGTGTTTCCCACTCTGGAGATGAGGCGGGGGCCAGCTGACAAGGGCAGCCCCGCCTGGAATGGTACAGTGGGAGTCTCTGTGCTACTCTCTTCCGTCACGGATATGGGAGGTCCGTGAGCTGTGTGTCTGCCTGTGTTTGTAAAGAAGAACTGACAGTCACCCTCTAGACCCCAGGCCTCTCTGCTCTAGATGTTCTCACACACATACCCCTGCAGAAGGGCGTCCCCACGCTAAGTATCTGTTGTAAGGCAACTCTGACAGCGTGGCTGCAACAAAGTTGTACTGGCCCGTGAAGCTGGGTCTGTGATGAGATGCAGGAACGGAAGCCGAGGAAGTGAAAGCTGGGCGGTGGGTGGGCCTGTCTTCACTGTTCCCTTGTGTTCTCTCCCCCTTCCCCTCTAGAAGTCAATGGCTCCTGCTCCACCTGCGGAGGGCTGGTGGTGCCCCTCCTCCTCCCAGACAGTGAGTCCACCTCCAGTGGCACGCCCCGGCCCCAGGACTGCACCACTGTCATCTCCTGCCTTACCCTGCCTCTGCCACATGATGAGGAAGCACGGGGGACTTCCAGCCCCAGACCCTTGGGGGTTAGCCTCGTAGACCCAGGCGCTGGCCGAGCCCCCAGCACACCGCTGAGACATAGCCTAAACCACCTCAACCTGCCCCCACTGCTGCTCCTGCACACAAGGTGGCCCCCGAGCCTGGGTTCTGGTGGGGACAAATCTCCAGAAAAACTGTGTGGGGCTGCAGGGATGCCCCGGCCCCCAGGCTTCCTTGAGTGCCTCGACTGCCACCGGCCCTACCACACGGTGGCCGGCCTGGCCCGGCACCGGCAGCTGCACTGCGACCTGCAGCCACGGCGCTGCTTCAGCTGCAAGCACTGTGACAAGGAGTACGCCAGCCTGGGTGCCCTCAAGATGCATCTGCGCACCCACACACTGCCCTGCGTCTGCGCACTCTGTGGCAAGGCCTTCTCCAGGCCCTGGCTGCTGCAGGGCCACATCCGCACTCACACAGGTAGGGACCCTGCGGGCAGGGACTAGGTGGGGTGGGCTCCATGCAGGTAGGGTAGGATAAGGAAGGAGCCGTTTCCACAAGGATTAGGATCGAGGGGGCAGATGGGATGTAAGATAAGACAAAGCGGAGACCTGTCACCACACAAATGGAGAACAAAATGTGGTCCACCACACAGTGGACTATCACTCAGCCATAAAGAGAAATGAAGCCCTGACACGCGCTGTCTCAGTCCCCTACTGCTGCTGTAACAGAAATATCACAAGTGCACGGCTTTAACAAAGAGGAATTGAATTCCTCACATTAAGTAGGCTAATAGTCCAAATTAAGGGGGCCAGCTCCAGGGGAAGCCTTTCGGTGTTGGCTCTAGAGAAAGGAAGGTCTTTGTCTTTACTCTTCCCTGGGCTGTTTGCTTCCGAGGCGCAGAGATCCAGGTCCAAAGGATGCGCTCAGCTCTCAGCGTTGCATCTTTTCTGATGGTATCCCACATCTCTCTGCTAGCGTTTTTCTTTTATACCCCAAGAGATTGCCTCAAGGCACCATACACTCTTATAGATTGAGTCCTGCTTCAGTGACACAGCCACTGCCCATCCTCCCTCATTAACATCATAGATGCAGGATTTACAACATAGGAACATCACACAGTACTGGGAATCATGGCCCAGCAAAATTGCTACACACATTTTTGGGGGACACAATTCAATCCATGACACATGCTACAACATGGATGAACCTTGAAAACATGATGCTGCATGAAAGGAGCCAGTTACCACAAGACAAGCTCTGTTTGCTTATATGAAATGGTCTGGAACAGGCAAATGTGTAGAGATGACAGTAAGTCAGGGATTACTGGGTAATGGGGTGGGAGGGAGGTGAGGGGGAACTGAGTTTCTGTTTGGGGCAATGGAAAGCTTTTGAAAATTAATAATGATCACAGTTCTCCAACATGGTCAGTGTCATTACTGTCACTGAATTGTACACTTGAAAAGGTTAAATGGCAAATATTATGTTCTGTGTATTTTAACACAATACAATTAAAAGGCAAGGAGGGGAGGAATGGAGTTGTAGAAACAATGGGAGAGAGACGTCAAGTCCTGCTCTGCCTCCCAGGAGCCCAGGAGACTGTTTTCAGCTTTCCTGGCTGTTCAGCACTCCAGAGCAGTGGAGTTAGGAAGGGAAAAGAAAGAGCTGAGCAGGGCGAGGCCTGAGTCACCTGGCCTGGTAAAGGGCAGGGGAAAGCAGCAGGACTTCATTCTGATTCAGGAGACTGAGAGAGTGGCTCAGCAACTGCAGGAAATAAAGGAGACAGAGGAGGAGAAGAAGAGGGGCAAAAGGACCCAAAGACAGAGGAAAGGGGGAGTAGTCAGAGCTTGTTGCTAAAAGAGACCTCACAGGTTAGCCTTTTCTTCCATTGATTGAAACCATGGCTCGCAGAGAATACAGAGACATCTGTCCAGGGCGATTCATGGTCAAGCCCGCGTCTACTCCAGCTGGGCTGTTTAACCACACCAGTGGTGTTCAAGACAGGAAGAGAAAAGTAGAGTCCAGGAGTAAGAATCGCATCTGGCCCTTTGACTCAACAACTGCAACACACACTTTTTGCAATGGAAGGTTTCTGACCCCGAGGTCACAGCCCTGTGGCTGACATGCCCTGAGTCACCCCACTGGAGGGAGAAGGCAGGGGTATTGGCGAGGAAGATTCCCCAGGTCCCAGAAAACTCCTCAGTTTTTCCTCCATCGTTTGCCAAAGATGTCTTGAGATGCCTGTTCTTTTTCAGAGGATGCTACCGGGGCTGGAGCGCCCAGCTGCCAGCCACAGGGCTGTAGGTGCTTTGTGTTCCCTAGTGGTTGTAGTCAAGCATCTATCAGGGTTGTAGGATGCAGACCCCACGGGCAGAGAACAGTGCCCTGCCCTTGATTCTTGCTAGGGTCCTCCTACTGACCCCATTCCCACAGCAGGGACTAGGAGCCCTGACTGAAGGTGCTTTGAAGAATACAACCAGCGAATTTTTTTTTTTTTTTTTGGTGACAGAAACATATATAACAATATCATGATGTTTTTGCTCTCATCAGTGGAGACCTTCTTAGTCTAGTCTTCAGAGTAAGGGAGCTGCTTGGTTTACTTTTACAACACTCAGGAGCATTCTTTGGCAAAAAAAAAAAAAAAGTAATACAACATTTGCCAATTCAACATCTTTTTGCATGTATAATTCAGTGACAACTATTCTATTCATTACCCATATCCATTGCCAAGTTTTCTATCATCATCAACAGACACTCAGTGCTTTCTCAACAAGGATGCCTCCTTCCCAGCCAGGTATCTCTGCTCTTTTCTAAATACCTGCCTTCTAAGCAGGTCTGTAGGGCTGTGTTTTACCTTCAGGCTCAACCCTATAGGACCCCAGCCACCCCCCACTGTTTCCCTGTCACTGGGATGATCTGAGGCTTTTCATCTCAGGTGAGGAAAGGCAGTCCCAGGAGAGTCCAAGCAGACACCAGGTAGAGGGAATCAGCCATGAAACACCCTCTGTTTCTCAAGGGGATTTTAGAGACTGTCAAGTATGCCCCTCCCCAAGCATCTCACCTCAGATAGCTCACTTCTTCCTAGGAGTCTCTAAAGCTCCCGTCTTAGGGAGGGACCATGAAGGATTACAAGTGGGCCTTTGGAAGGGATATAAAGAGAGGCCTTTAATTTATAAGAGAGGCCTGTAAACTTCCTTATTTGCCATGAGACCAGAAGAACTGGATGGTGCCCAGCTACCAATACTGAACATTTTGATCAAAGATTCTATAGAAGAATCCTGATCAAAAGGGGGGAAATGAAGAACAGAGGTTCAAAGTCTTATGGAATGTAGACTTTCTGGAGCCATGGACGCAAGGTGAACTTCTGAAACTATTGCCTTGAGATAATCTTTTTTATGATGATGAAGTAAATGTATACAATCTCAGTCAATTTGCATGCTCACCTCTTTAGAGCTCTATTGTCCTTACCCTGTGACAGCACACTCCTACTCCTTCTGTTGTCCAGTTAATGAACACCTGTCCCCTCTTCTTCACTCTCTCCTCCCCCCTCTAGAAAGAAACCATAGGACAACCTCCTATATATGTATAAAACCATAAAGTACACACAGCACATGCTTTCTCTGTGTCCCCAAGTCCAGTCCATTCTGTGAGATGTTGACCTCAATACTAATTTCAGCTCTGGGCTAGCTGCAAGTCTAGAGGCCATGTTCTCTGGGGACCTTCCAGGCTGTTGGGCCATCAATTCAAGTCTTTTTTAATAGAGGTCTTCTGGTCTCATGCTGATGTAGTCAGCCTGAGATAATCTTTAAACCTTAGATGAAAACTATTCCCTGAAGTCTTCCTAAAAGTAAGCCATAGGAGATTGGAACTCTTATGCAGTGCTTGGGGGAATGTAAATGGTACAGTCACTATGGAAAATAATATGGTACCTCCTTAAAAAAACTAGAAAAAGAAATACCATATGATCCAACAATTCCACTCCTAAGAATATACCCTAGAGAAATAAGAGCCATCACATAAATAGATATATGCTAACCCAAGTCCATTGCAGCATTATTCACAATAGCAAAAAAATGGAAACAACCTAAGTGCCCATCAAAAGATAAAAAGATAAATTATAGTAGATATACACAATGGAATATTACACAACGATAAAGAACAATGATCAGTCTGAAACATCTTACTACATGGAAAAATCTGGAGAACATTATGCTGAGTGGCATAAGTCAATCACAAAAGGACAAATGTGTGAGAACACTATTATAAAGAACCCAAGAAAAAGTTTAGACAGAAAAAAATACCCAATTTTTTATGGTTATGAGGGGAGAGGTGAAGTGGAAAGAGAAATCACTAACTAGACAGTAAACAAGTTAATTTTGGTGAATGGAAAGGCAACACACAATATAGAAGAAGTCAACACAACTTGACCAAGGCCAAGTCATAGAAAATTCCTAGATCGATCTGAATACCTTGAGGACCGAGTTACTGTAGCTAAGGGGTAGGGACCATTGTCTCAGGGAACATCTGAGTCCATTGGCATAACACAGTTCATTTAAAAAAAGAAAAATTGTTCTATATTCTATTCTGGAAAGTAGACTCTGGGGTATTAAAAGCTTATGAGTAGCCACCTACTGGTCCCATCCCATTTGGAGCAAAAGTGAAAGAAGAAAACCACAGACACAGGAAAACAGTAGTCCACAAGACAAACGGACCACATAAATCACAGCCTCCAGCAGCCTGAACCCAAAGAACTAGATGGTACCTGGTTACCACCACCCACCACTTTGACAGGGATCACATCAGAGGGTTCTGGACAGGTCGGGATAAAAATGTAATTCAGATTTGCAAAAGAAAAAGAAAAAAGAAGACCTGACTTACTGGTCCGACAGAAACTGGAGGAATTCCTGAAATTATGGCCCCAGACCTCCTGCTAACTCAGAACTGAAGCTCCTCCCAAAGCCCCGTTTTCAGATAAAGATGAGACAGGCCTATAAAATAAGCACTCACACAAGTGAGGACTGTGCTTATCAGTCCAGTATGTGACACCAAGTGGGTAACACCTGCCCCAAAGTAAAGACAAGAAGGCAGAAAGGGACAGGAACACCAGACAAGGGGAACCTAGGCTGTAAAGGGAAAAGGAGGAGTGCCGACACATTGTGGAGATTGAAACCAAAACACAGTACAATTTGTGTATAAAAGTCTGAATGAGAAACTAATTTGTTCTGTAAACATTCACCTAGAGCACGATAAAATTAAAAAAATAAAGTTTAGCTTCATTAGTAATGAATGTCTTCTTTGAGCATTGTACTCTTTTGAGATCTATCTGTATGGGATCAAAGTGACAGCAGCAACTTGAAAGATTAGATAAGAACCTCAGAGGACAGTGTGTTTATGTTAATGTGGGAGAAACAACTTGGACAGGGAGAGTGGGGATGGTTCCACAATACGGAGAATAAAATCTGTGTCAATAAATGGTATGTAGAGTAACTGTTGAATTGATGTATGTTTTGCTGTGTGTTTTGCCAACAACAACAATTGCATTAAAAAAAAAAAAAAAGAGGGACTGCTGGGCCTGCTTTCCCTGGAGCATTCTGGTAGGTCTGTCATTCACCATCCCCTGTCATTCTCCCCAGGTGAGAAGCCCTACACCTGTTCACACTGCAGCAGAGCCTTCGCTGACCGATCTAACCTCCGGGCACACCTGCAGACACACTCAGATGTCAAGAGGTACCAGTGCAAGGGGTGTGCCAAGACCTTCTCCCGCATGTCACTCCTGGCACGCCATGAGGAATCGGGCTGCTGTCCAGGTCCCTGAGCACTGGCCAGTCAGCACTGGAGGAGAAAAGAGGACTGAGATAGGGGTCCAAGGCCAACATCCTTCCTGGGAACACGTGTCACCTGCTGGCTCCTTTTCTGCTGCCACCTTCCGCCTCTGGTCAGAGCCAGAAAGTCAGATGGCAATGGGCTGGAGGCTGACCCTACCCTGTGCAGCTGTCCAACCCCCTCACCTCACTAGACCCGGGAAAGGTGCCCTGTCTGCAACCTAACAGGAATCACATGTAGATTGCACTTTGGTGCGGTTTTCAGTGTCATCTCTCAAGAGCTCAAGGCTCTGCAGGTAGATGACCACCAGCACTGGGAAGTTCTTCCTGCCTCTAAGCTGACTGATGGCATGTCTTTGGGGTTGTCAGTAAGACATGGCCAGGGCTGGCCTCCACCCTGCCAGTTGCTGAGTGCTGGGATACACTGTCTCCTCTCAGCATAGGTAAACATACATGTCCTTCCCCCACCCTGAGATGGACCAGGACACACAGAACCAGCAAGTGTGGACAGAGCAAGTCAGTGGAGCCTGTCCCTCTGTGCCTTTGAAATATCCTGGAACCCTGGAGGCCACCTGCTCTGTTTCTGTGATGATGTCCGTAAAGAATGTGGCCTCTGGGTAATAAAGTGCCCTTGCTCTCTGTTCTTGGAGTCGTGGGTCTGCTCAACCTCCATGTCCATGGGAGGCGAAGCCCCCAGGCAGCAGTGTCCCAGCAGAGTGGGGCCTCTGGTAGCAGAGCAGGGGACTGGAGGAGGGGCACTGCAGCAATGGAAAGTGACGCTTCTGTGGAAGCACAGCAGCGACAAGGGGTGCAGACCTGACAGGCTGACGGAACAAGGTACGGGCTGTGGGCGGGAGGAGCGATGAGAGAACTTGGGTACACCTAAGGCTTGGGGACAAGCTTGTGAAGGGTCTGTGTGTCTGGGTAGACGGGGATAGATTTTTCCCACATCGTCGTCACATTTAGAAGAGGATCCGGTTCTCAATGCCCAATGACAGAACACCATGTGGATTTTACCTATTCACCACCACTTTGCCAAGTTGTGTCACTGTAGTGAACACTGCTGTTTTTCCTCCATGCCCTGAAGCAGGTGTCCTAGACACACCTGCCCTGCTCAAGACCCTCACAGCATCCCAAAGCAATTTGGTCACTAGGAAATAAGACCTTCTCCCAAGGCCTCTTCCCCGGTTATGTAGCTTCATACCCTTCTCTCAACATGCCTCAACCCTATCGCTGGGCAGCTCAGACTACCTCCCACTGGGCTGCCCCCCACCCCCACCCCATGCCTGGGTATGATGACCTGCCCCAGCGCCTGCTGGCTGGTGACGCCTAGGATGAAGGGTGCATCCAAGTCAGCCAGGACTGATGTCAGCAGTGCTACTCCTGGGCCCAGCCAAGGGACACGCAGCAGGCACCTTGAAATGGAGCTACCAGCCAAGTAGGCCTGAGCCTCCTGAACCTGTCAAGCCTCCATTTTTCTGCAGAGAATATTCTAGAATGCTCACCAGGGTGGTGTCTGGGCTCAAATCACCCCCTTCCCCACCAACCAGGTTTAATGTTGGTTGCAGGCAGTGGTGACATCAGGCCTGGGCTGAGCCCCCTAGAGACCCAGCCTGGCTGCTGTCTGAGGCAGCTACAGGGCCTGGGTGGCTGGTTCCGTGGCAGCCATTGAGGGGCCTTGATTGAGTGGAAGCCACCCTTGATCTTAGGCTGCTCTGGGTCAAGAGTGGCCTTGGTGAACGGACCACCCAAGGCAGCCTCCAGCTCCAGCCAGCCACAGACCCTGTGTCACAGAAGCAGACCTTGAGTAAGTTGCACTCCTGCCCTCAGAGGCAGGTCCCCAAACTCACACCCATAGGGTGCAGCTGTCCCTTGAGGCCCAGTGTGAACTGAAAGCTAGGATGTGCCCATCCTACCCACGAGAGTAGATTTTTCAGAAGCACCCAGAAATGCCCTCCCCAGGGCACTAATGCTTGGAGCTAAAGAGTGTTGAATCAAATTTCTTCTCTTTGCTCTCAGTCTTCATAGGAGCACAGGAACCCTCCTTTATGGGCTTTCTAGAGTCACCTACCCCAGTGTGGGACCTCCTGCTGAGAGGAGGCTGGTCTCCCTTCTCCCTCCTGTCGCCATCCCCCAGGGCAAAGGTAAGGCACAAGTGAGGACTGCAGCCCTGGAGCGGGTGACAGGAACAGGTTTCTACCACACACAGTGGTCCTCTTTCCCAAACCTTGGGCTGGGAGGGGATGCTTTGTAGACCTGGCAAAGTAAACCTCCAGTTGATATCACATGTGGAGAATGGGTGCTTACAGGACAGATTTGTGTTTTGTTTTGGTTTTTTTGGTAATAGAAGCCAGATGCCTAAAGGAAGCTATATTGTAAATTGGGTTCTATTTCTGGTTCCTGGTAGCTAAATGGGGCAGTTGCACCTGTTGGGCACGAAGGAAGGGAATTTCACAGGCCGAAAATAAAGTCAAATGTTTTCCTTTCTGTAACAGCCCATGGAAAATGCTCTTGTATTTATATCTGGGCTGGCGGAGGGCAGGGGGTAGTGGAGGTTGAACTGGCATGGAGCTAGAAGAGCAGCAGCCCTGCCAGGGAGTTGGTGAGCAGGGAGTGGGGGCGGTTTTCCATGTCTGGGGAGTCAGGTAGGCACAGGCAGCAGCCAGGCCCCTGTGCCTGCTGCTACCCCTCAGTCCTTGTGGACTCCTGTCCACCCTCTACCCCCGCCCAGAGATTCCCAGTGATCCTTAGAGTGAACCTGGGCCAGTCCCAAGACTGATCAGAGTAGAATCACCAAGTGGGGGTCTGAGTAGCTGGTGGAGCCTAACTGGGTGGGTGGTACAAGCAGTTAACGTGCTCGCTGCTAACTGACTGGTTGGAAGGGCTAGTCCACCCAGAGGCTCCTTGGAAGAAGGGCCTGGCCTGGCAATCTACTTCAAAAAACCGACCATGGTGCAGTGCTACCCTGATACCCACAGGCTCGCCAGGAGTCAGCCCCTCATACTGACTAAGGACTTCAGTTTGCAGTGGTCCCAGGCAATTTGTGGCTTCAGCTGTGTGGAAGCTTCTCTCCACTAGCTCTTTTTCTCTGAGGACAGGGATTCAGTTTCTCACTCAAATGTCTTCCTTTCCCACCCTGGTTTTTATACACATTGTTTCACTTTTCTCTCTAAAGGAAGTCCTTTGTTTTTTTTTTAATACATATTTTGTTGTAAAAATACACACAACAAGAAAATTGCCATTTTAGCCATTTTTAAGTGAACCAGTCAGCGGCATCAATCCTAATTCACCATTTGTATAATAATCACCCTAATCTTTTTCCAAAAACAATCAGCTCTCTATGGCTGGGGACTCCAGCTTCTTCCTGGTGTGGCAGGCCCTTCAGTGGCGGACCCAGAGATAGCAGATGACCATCGGGCCTCAACAGTGCCAGAGAACACAGGAGATAAACTCGTGAGGCCACTACCTGACCACCCCCACCGCCACTGTTTTCTGACTCATAGGGTATAAGCAAAGAAAGCAGCAGGCCTTGGTGAGAGGGAGCTATGGGGACAGGTGTGACAGGGACACCGAGGCTCCGTAGCTGGTCACTCTCCTGAAAGCCATGAAGCACTGGGGCTATGCCTTTGCTTCCAGAAGTACAGAGACAACTATAAATACCAATTTGCCCCAGAATCTTCTGGGGGGTTCTCTGGATGTTTGAAAATAGTCCACTTGTTACTATCTATACTCAGAGAACCCACTCCTGGCCTCCACTTCTGTGCCTAAGTATAGCTCCCTGGCTCAGCTCAATGGAACAGAAGTTTCCAGGCCTCCATTACCCAGTGGGTGGTGGAACATTCCAGGGGGAGAGCCTCAGCTGCCAAGACTCGAAGGAGCTCAGTGTGAGGCTAGAAGGGACAGAGGACGCTGTCCATGGCCAGGCTCAGCAGAAGAGGTTTCCAGCTTTCACTGGAGAACTCTGTGAGGCTCCCGGGGGAAATGAGACTGCTGCTTCCAGCAGCATAAGCTGGACGCCGGTAACGCTGTCTGTTGGTGTGGACCTGATGTGCTTATAAAATCTCAGCCTCCTCTGTGAAGAAGAGTGCTAGCTCCCATGAGCATACCATACCAAGTGCATGGTAGAAAGAAGCACCTCGGATACCTTGACTAAAACAGAGCTGCCAACTGAAGGATAGCCTTCAGTCTTGTTTCCTTGTAGAATCCAGGTCCATTTCCTGACAACCAAATGTGGCTCCAGCCAATTCCTCCTCCCCGTGGCCCCTACTGGGCCCCTGAGTACACCACCACCTTTCTTCCTTTTCTCCCAGGCATCTGCTGTACACCTAGCACCCCAGCATGCTACTCTGGGCAATGCACGGCTAGGGAGCAAGGTGGCATAAATTTCTGTTCCAACGTCCAGCTTAGCGGGGACCAGTTCTCAGCTGGTTAGGTGAGCACATTCCATGTCTGCGGATTGAGACAAACCTCCATGTAAGGTCACCTCCAGGTGCCCCTAACCTTTGACCAGCCAGCTGTCCCTGAGAGACCACCTCACTCAACGCTGACAAAGCTGAGCACCAGTGCCTGAAATCATCTCCCTGCCTCCCCTCCCCTTTCACCTTTTGGTTAGCTCCTCATTTGTTTCCTCTGCCTAGTCTTCTATCTTTTGTTCTCTGTCCCAGGGATCATCCTTCAAGGAGATGTAGAATCATTTCATTTTGCTCTACCAGCTCAAAATACCAGCAAAACATTTCCTTCCCCTGGGAACAAGCCTAGAGGAAGGCCTCCAGGAAACAAGTCGTGCCTCCACGGATGGTTCCAGGTGATGAGACAGGACTTCCCTAAAGATTTACAGCCTTGGAGCCTTATGGCACAGTTCAACTTTATACCGTAAGGTTGCTATGAGTTATAATAGACTCAAAGGCAACAAGCTTTTTTTTTCTTTTAAAATTTCAGGGAGAAGGCATCCTGGTGGCGCAGTGGTTAAGTGGTCAGCTGCTAGCTAGAAGGTCAGTGCTTCAAACCTATCAGCTGCTCCGTGGTAGAAAACACGTCGCCATCTGATTCTGCAAGATTACAGCCTTAAAAACCCTATAGGCAGTTCTAGTTTATTCTCTAAGGTCTTATGAGTTTGAATTGACCCAGTGGCAGTGAGTTGGGTTCTTTTAGTTATTTTAGGAAGATGGAGAAACTTTGGAAATAGTGATGATGGTTACCCAACATGATGAATGTGATTAATGCCACTGAGCTGTACACATAAAACTGGTTCAAGTGACAAAGTTTGTTGCATATTGCCACGATAAAATTGAGAAAAAGGGACTCTGAAAACACTCAGTGTCACAATGTACACTATCTGTAACATTACATACCAGGCCACTTTTATCACCCCTAAGACTCTATACTAGCTTAGTCATCTATGTCTTCCCAGCACCCAGCAGGTATCTGATCGATGGTAAACACCAAGTAACCATCAAGGCGATGAATGAACAAGCAGGGAACAACACCAGGCTCTGTCTAAGCCGGTCTTTGGGATTTCCAAGGCACTTGGAAATGGGTTAATTGCACAAGACAATTTTTCCCATCCTCAGAAAGGGTAGTTCTTTTGCAACAAACTGAATGACCATTATGGGTCCCCAGAGACTTGAGTAAGCCAGGTCCTATGTTCATCCAGGCAGAATGCATCAAGCCCCAGATATATTTATCCGGGAGTGTGGTGGGTGCCGGATGGATTCCCGGTACAGTTTGTTTGACAGCGTGTGTCCCCTCATTGGAGAAATACTTTCCACAGCCGGTGGCTGAAGGATAAAGATACCACAGAGAATGCTGAGCAAGCTGGCTTGACAGGCCAGGTCCCAGCTGGCGGGATGTCCCAGCCAGTGCTTACAGTAAACCAGGGCATGTTTAGAGCCCTTGTTTTGTAAAACTGGGGGCTACAGAGTAAACTGGGTTATGGATCACCAAGTGAATATTCTGTTTTTTTGAAATGCAGCTATTCTCACACAAGAGCTGCTTTGTAGAACCAACGATGATCAGTACTTTACTGAGGATTTTCACTAGCTAGACACTGCCTAAGAGCACAGAGAGGTTAAGCCAACTGTTCAAGGTCACACAGCAGGAAAGTGGCAGGGCTAGGATTTCAACCCAGGCAGTTTGACTCCAAAGTCCCAAATGTTACTGCCATTCAGTGGAAAAGACTGCCATCTCTTTTCATTTAGAGACCAGAAATCAGTCACCAGTGTAGGATGCCAAACACTGTGTTTTAAATTGGGGACAAGGCACGAGGAAAGAGTGACGAGGTCCAGGAAAAAATATTGAGAGCTCCAGAACTCTAGCCCCGCAGCCAGGGGCCACTTCCAACTCCCTGGCTAAGGGAGACAGAAGGTGTAGTAAACAGAAAGCAGCTGAGCCGAAAGAAATGGTAAGGAACTGAAAATGCTCAGAATAGCAGGAAAAGTTTGCAGTCGTATAGGGTTTGAGAAACAAGACCAAAGAAGCAAAGGAAAAGAGATGGGGGCAGGGGAGGGAAAAGGAGCAGGGGCAAAAGACATCAAGTCAATTCCAGCTCATAGCAACCCTATGAGACAGAGTAAAACTGCCTCATAGGGTTTGTTTCCAAGGCTGTCATCTGTACAGAAGTCAAATGACACAGCTTTCTCCTATGGAACAGCTGGTAGATTTGAACTACTAAGCTTTTGGGTAGCAGCTGAGCACTTAACCACTGAACCACTGGGGCTGTCCAAGGGTAGATGTGGAGAGCATTTCTCCCTGAGTCTGGCTCTGACACTTTGGCACCCACAGCCTTCAAACTGACAAAGAAGCTTGTCATAAGGGTCTTGGTACACAGCAGAGCATTGCATATACTCATGAGGCCTAGTGCCCTCAGCCTCTAAGGCTCACAGCAGGGTTCCTGATTTATGACTGGAAGGGCCTTATTCAGTTCTGTCAGACTGTAGATTTTCCAGGGAAACTCAGCATTATGGATTTAAACACGCCAGTGGTAACAACAGTCAGCTCTGATGATGACTACCTAAACCCCAACACCGCAGATCACAGACCACCCCAAAAACAGCCCCTACCAGGTAATTCAGAGTGTCTGGCCTGGGTCAGGGTTCCTCGGTGTCTCAAAAATGCAGAGCATCATAGGTTCCTTTGAAAACCATTTTATTTTTTTGTAAACTTTTTTAACAGACTTTATTTTGTAGACAAGTTTTAGGTGAGAAAAATTGTGCAGGAAGTACAGAGAGCTCCCATGTATGCCCAGCCCCTGCAGTTTCCTGTTATCAGCATCTTGCATTGGTGTAGCATGGTATGTTTGTCACATCTGATGAGCAGTACCGATACATTACTACTATCGAAAGCCCACAGTCCACAATAGGGTTCACTCATTCTGTCATCCAGTCCTCTGGGTTTTGACAAATGTATGGTGTCACATATCCACCATTATGGTGTGATGGTGAATATTCAGAACAGTTCAACTGCCATAAAATTGCTCTGTGCTTCCCCTGTTCTTCACCCTTCCAGCCCCTGGCAAACACTGATCTATCTTTTCACCATCTCTGCTGCTTCCACTTTTTCAGAATGTCAGAGAGCTGGAATCTCACTGTGTTTAGCCTTCCCCTTTCACACCTTTAAAGCCCTCAGGTCACAGGCTCTGCTCTGACAGACAGCACTGCCCTGCCTCACTGTCTCCCTTTGTCTCTGCTGTCATCCCATCCCTGACTCTTAGACCCACACCTTCTACCCTTCCAGCATATGGTTTCTTCCTCTCTGTCTGGAGCCTGTGGCTATCACCTTCCCTGTTCACAGGCTCCTCGCCCCACGCCAAATCTCTGTTCTCAAGACCAATGCCCACGTGTACATCAAAGAAGCACCAGGAACTAGAAACCTGGCAATAGAAACCTCATCACTGCTTTTTCTTCTCTGCTTGCTGTTGGTGTTACTGTTGTCAGTGGTCCTCGAGTCCTCATGATCTGCGGGGTTTTCATGGGCTGATTTGGCTGGACACTGATCACTACAGATTGGTTTGCGTTTTCTAGATTTTTTATAAATGAGACTGGGCAAGATCTGTCCCTCAGCCTACACCCACCCACTGTGGCCTTCCTGAAGCCTTAGATGCCGGGAATTCCCACCTCCAGGCCCTGTGCAGCTCTGGCTGGTTCTCTCCAGTCATGTTGCAACAACCTGTCAGGGTATGCCCCTGACTGTAGACTATCCTCTGCCCAGTCTACCGAGTCACAACCATAGACCCTCTCCAGACGCAGTTACAAGACAGGACTCGGAGTGGTCCTGTCCTGACTGCTTCCCACCAAGCATTTGCTTCATCTTCTGGTGGCTAGTTTTGGTGCCTGGAGCATCTCTGGGTCACTGCCAGGGGCTGTGTTATTACTCACCTTTTACAAGATGTCTTGTCTCCATGGCTGGGCAGACAACCCCCTGAGGGCAGAGCCCTGCCTGCCTGGTATCCGCCTTGGAGTAGGGGAGTCCGTGAACATTTGCGAATAAGCACAGAGGAGTGATGCTAACTTCTGTAATGTCTACAGGGGGCAGAAAGCTGGACAGCCTTCTCTTCTGTAATTAATGATCTGTAGTTCTTCTCTTCTTGAGACAGAAGAGAGAACTTTTGGAAAGCTCACCAGTAGGAAACACAGGAACAACCTCAGTCAGGCCTTGTTTGCTGAGATCCAGGTCATCACCAGCCAGAACTCTCCGTGTCTCCCCATTTCCTGTTCCTGTGACTAAACCTCCTACCTTCGGATTCCCCATCATTCCCAAGTTCTGGCAGGTGCCTCAACTGAAAATCCTGGCCCCGGCAATTGCGCTGTCTTCTCCTTTGCTCTGGGTCTCTGATGTTGGATTCTTTCTGTAAAGATGAGAGCAATGGTTCTTAGGAGATGGGACTACGGGAATAGTAAGTCTCAGAAGCATAACACAGACCTACTCTCAGGTACAGTCCCCATGGTATGACTCTGAAGGACAGCCAGCCTGGGACAGTAAGCTCCAGTTCAGGGGAGGGGAGAGTGGGAAGGAAGCCACAGGTAGGAAGGACATGCAGGGGGCTTTCTGAGAACAACGGTGTTTGGTTTATTTGGTGGTGGCTGGGAGCTCACTCTACTGTGCCTTGAATTAATAATGCATTACCTGCATTCTTTTATATTCATGAAATATTTCTCAGTGAACAGAGAAATACTTAAGAAGCAGTAATAGTTGCTGGAGGGGGGTGGTGAACGTTGCTCAGTGGTGATTTCTGGGGACTTGGCCGAGGGAGAACAGGTGCCATCTCCTGTCTCACCGGACAGGTGTTTCTGAGGCGCCATGAGGTGCAGTGAGTGCTCACAAAGAATCTGTTAACTGTCACCTGTTCCAGGCCCCCTTTGTCCTGCCCTGCCCCAGCTTCTTCCCTGAGCACAGAACAGATGCTAACGGCTGTGGTGCTTTTGCAGGCTTGTGACTCTCTGCACGTCCCCCCTCTCCTTCTGAATCCCAGTCATCTGAATGAAAGACCCAGCAGCAGCTGAAAGCCAGAAGTAATCACAGAACAGGACCAGGGACCCTGCACTCTGGTGCCCCCTGCTGACCTGTCTGCAGACAGCCAGGCCTGTAAGACCTAACACAGAGGACCAGGACATCCCCTTCTACTCAGCACTGGACCAGGGCCCCATGTCCTGACCAGGGCCACCACTGCCAGGTCAGGGTTCCAACCTGGACCAGGTCCCCAGAGCCAGGCACAGGTGACCTCGGGCCTGGGGTCACCCTAGCCTCTAAGGCCTGATCTGATGTGCTGCCTGATAAACACACACAATGACCCTCATTTCTGTGCTTCTGCCTGGAGAGTTGTTCTCTGCTGAGTATCAGCTGCTGGTAAAACCATCAGTGACTACATGCTTCTATGAGCCAAACCAGCTCTAGGAAATGGAGGAAAACCTGCTTTGGTACTTTTATCACTTCTATAGTGGGCGTCACTCCCATTTTACAGACCAGGAAGCTGAGTCTCAAGCAGTTAAGAAACACACAGGCACAAGGCCCCAGAGCCCAGGCGCTTTCCATTATCTTCTTCGTTATTCAGTGGGTTCTGTGGACTGGCATGTTCCACATCAGAATCACCAGAAGTTTGCTAAAATGCACTCTCAGGCGCCACCCCAGACCTGCTGAACCAGAGCCTGCATTTTTAACAAGATCCCTGGTGACTCATGTATACCAGGACTGCCAATTAAGTTTGCAAACATCCTAGAAAAAGTGCTACATACCTCACTGCTAAACGTCACTATGGTCACCTTTGAAGTACTTCCCTTGTAAAGCTATGCACCAGTACCAGCCTAGTCCACCCTTCAAAGCAATCGTGCAACTCTTTTTCTGGAATGGCCATCAGAGCTGTTGTCATATTACCCTTGATGTCCTGAAAGTCATCAAAATGTCTTCCTTTCTGGTGCCCGGACACCACCAGTGATAGCCACGATGGAGCTCACAGAGAGGAGTCTCACTGGCAACACAAGAATAAAAAGGGGTGCATCCTGAGATCTCCACTAAAAGACCTCAATTGATGGTCCAGCGGTTTCGGGGTTCCCCTGAGAGCATGGTCCCCGGCCCTGATGCTGCCGTTACCCATAAATTATAACGAAGGTCCACTCTTTGGACAGGAATGGATTGGACTTGGCAATGCAGAGTGACCACATATTGGATGCACTTTATGGTTCTATACATCTATAGGATATCATCCTGCTGACCTCTGGTGGGTGGAGAGGAGGGGAAAGGAGGCTGTTGGGAGGATGAGACATGTATGGAGCAGAGAGGAATAGTGTGCTGTCACCGGATAGGGAGAGCAGTGGAAGCTGCATATAGGTGGGCATGTAAATTTATACGGGAATGTACATTTTCACTCAGTCATATTAAATAAAAAAATATATCTTCCTTTCAGTTTCCTTTCTCTTTGGGTAAAGAAAAAAGTCATTGGGGCCCAGATCAGCTGAGTAGGGAGGGTATTCCAATACAGTTATTTGTTTACTGGCTAAAAACTCCCCCACAGACAGCAATACAATTAAGTTCACAAACTTGCCACTGTGCCACCGTGTGCAATGGCCATTCCAGAAAGATTTCCAAAATTTCTCTGAACGGTGATGTTTTAGTCAGCTAGTGCTGCTCTAACAGAAATACCACAGAGTGGATGGCTTTAACAAAAGAAAGTTTATTCTTATACAGTCTAGTAGGTTACAAGTCCATATTCAGGATGTCTGCACAAGGGGGAAGGCTTTCCCCCTTGTCATCTCTGGAGGAAAGTCCAGTATTGCCTCAGTCTTTGTCCAAGGGAGCATCTTGGCGCAGGAACCTCAGGTCTGAAGGAGGTGCTCTTTTCCCGGTGCTGCTTTCTTGATGGTGCGAGGTTCCCAATTCTCTGCTTCCTTCCCTTTCCTTTTATTTCTTGCAGGATGAAAGGATTAAGGGTGGGGCAAGCCATAATCCAGGGAAACTCCCCTTACAGTGGAGCAGGGAGGTAATCCCACGAAGGAATTTACAGTCCCACCCTAATGCTTTAATATACAGCATAGGAAAGTTATAAGATGGAAGACAATCACAGAATACAGGGAATCCTGGCCCGGTCAAATTACTATACTTATTTCTGGGGGGATACAATTCCATCCGTGACAGTGGACTAGGCATTGGCATTGGTGCATAGCTTCCCAAAGGAGTACTTCAAAGGTAACTGTAGGATATTCAACAGTGAGGTATGTAGCACTTAGAACAAGTAAGTTTGCAGATTTGTCAGACCTCATATATAAAAATCTGAGAAGCACAATCCTACACTTTCTTCCATCTCAGAGGCAGGGTTGCAGCAGGGATTTTATGCCTGGAGCAGGAGAGTCTCCTGGGTATCCATTCTTGCTATTTAGCCTTGAACTTGCAAACTTGGCTTCCTGTCTTCCCTGTACCTCTCTTTGGAAACATGTTATAATTGAACACATGAGAATAATGTGGGATGTGCATTTTAAAGTTTCTGTCCTCTGGTTTGCTAACACTAATTTAAGGTGGGTGACTGTCGTGGATTGAACTGTGTCCCCCCAAGAAGTGTGTGTAGCCATTTGGCTGGGCCATGATTCCCAATAGTTTATGATTATCCTCCATTTACTGAGTTTCATATGTTATATGTTAAAAAGGATTAGGGTGGGACTGTAAATCCCTTCCTAAGGTTACCTCCCTGCTCCAGTGTAAACAAAGTTTCCCTAGAGTGTGGCTTGTACCACCTTTTATCCTTCTATCTTATGAGAGATAAAAGGAAATAGAAGCAAGCAGGAAATGGGGAACCTCACACCATCAAGAAAGCAGCATCAGGAGTAGAGCATGTCCTTTAGATCTGAGGTTCTTGCACCAAGATGCTACCTGAACAAAGACTGATGCAACACCAGGACTTTCCTCCAGAGCTGACAAGGGAGAAAGCCTTCCTCTGGAGCAGACATCCTGAATTTGGACTTGTAGCCTGTTGGACTGTGTAAGAATAAGCTTTTCTTGTTAAATCCACCCATTTGTGCTATTTCTTTTTTTTCTTTGGATTTTCATGAATCTTGATGTATTACTTTTTATTATTTTTTTACTACTATGACTGACTGAAAATGCACATTCCCACCTGTGCTATTCCTGGTACAACAGCACTAGCTGACTAATACAGAATTTGGTACCAGGAGTGGGGTGCTGCTCTAACAAATACCCGAAATGTGGAAGTGGTTTTAAAACTGTCAGTGGATAGAAGACTCAGAAGGAACTGAGAACTATTAAAATCGAAGAAGGCACAGATGTTGAGAAACAACAGCAGCAGAACCAGACCAGTGTGAGACAGCACTGGAGCTGACCCACAGAACAGGAAAGCTACGTGCCTGTGCACCAAGGTTTCCTGGAGGAATGGGGTGCCTCTGGGCACTTGAATCAGAGGAGCTACAGAGCTTTGGAATGCTTGCCTGAGCAGGGCAGGTGCAGGCCTGAGGTGTAGGCCATGGGGCCATAGTAAGCAGAAGCTGAAGACACAAAAAGCCTAAGAAGCTGAGCTGCTTCAGTCTCAAAAGGTATGTTCATGACTCAGGGGGTTGAAAGGGTAGAAACATGGCTTCCTGTGTTTATAAGGGTGGAATTTGCCACTTATTTGGCCTCAGGGTGCACCTAAAGCTGAGCAGGCAGAGTTGATGTCCAAGTGGGCCTAGAAGGCAGACTTGTAGCACAGGGCTAGGGTTCTCCATTTAGAATCTGCAGAATATGAACAATACCTAGAGTCTGGAGGGCAGAGCTAATGTGTAAATTGTCTCAGAGAACAGATGATTATTTTCAAAGCCTTCAGGGCTAACATAATGTGTTTGGCTGACTTGTTGCCTGTTTCACCTTCTTTCTTCATTTGTAATAAATGTCTAACTTGTGCCTATTCTGCCATTGTACCTTGAAAGCAGATAGCTGGTATCTTAGGTTTCACAGAAACCTAGAAACAGAAGAGTTTTTGCATTTTGAACTTAAACTGATTTAAGACTTCTGTCATATGGGATGGACATGCTTTTGCTATGACTTTTGCTATGATGCGATAAATGTGTTACATGTTTCAAAGATGTCCTTTGGGGGGACCAAAGGGTAGAATGCCATAGATTGAGCTGTGTCCTCCCAAAAATATGTGTAGCCATTTGGCTGGGCCATGATCCCAGTATTTTATGACTGCCCTCCATTTTGTAATTTTCCTATGCTGTATTAAAGAGGATTTGACTCGACGGCACTTGGCTATTAAAGAGGATTAGGGTGGGACTGTCAGTCCCTTCCTAAGGTTACCTCCCTGCTCCAAAGTAAAGGGAATTTCCCTGGAGTGTGGCTTGCACCACGCTTTATCTTTTTATCTTACAAGAGATAAAAAGAAAGGGAAGTAAGCAGAAAATGGGGAACCTTATACCTTCAAGAAAGCAGCACTAGGAGTAGAGCATGTCCTTTAGGGCTGAGGTTTCTGTGCCAAGATGCTCCCTGAACAAAGACCAATGCAACACAAGGAATTTCCTCCAGAGCTGACAAGGGGAAAAGCCTTCCCTTGGAGTGTACATCCTGAATTTGGACTTGTAGACTATTGGACTTTGTAAGAATAAACTTGTCTTATTAAAACCATCCATTTGTGGTATTTCTGTTAGAGCAGCACTAGCTGACTAAAACACTGACCCCCTAGGCACTAACCCACACAACCCACTTGACAGAAACCCAGAAATAGGAAAGACTAATTCTCATTGTTAGTTAACAGAGAAGATAAAGGAAGAGTTCCTTTCCAACATGAGGAGTGGCAGTCCAGGAGAGCTGGGGCCCCAGGTGTGGACATGGGTACCTGCGACCCGCCCTTGTCATGGGGGCTTTTCATCCAAGACTCCCTACTAAATAGGTCCCCACTACCCATATGCACTTCATCAGACACATTTCTGCCATGAGGCTCAGCTGTGAATATGATTCACATAGTCACAATATCACAATAAGGAAAACTGTGAATACCGATTTAACTGGATAGGGAGGATGGGGAGCTAACTATGTGGTTGGAGATGGAGAATTCCTTATTTCTACTTAGTAGGTCATCATTAGATGGTCTCTGAAATGGGAAAAGGAAGTAATATAAGCATGTTCTTTAGAAATAGAGAAAAAAAAGTTTTGAAAGCAGTTGCCTTAGCCGAGCAGAAAGCTGGAGATGGGATTAGGGTAGAGCCCTGCTACTTGCCTTAACCATACAGATGTGATGCTTTTTGTTGTCATTGGGTGGCATCCAGTGGATTCTGACTCATATCAATCCCATGTGACCCAGCAGAACTGCTCCACTGGGTTTCCTAGGCTGTAATCTTTATAGAAGCAGACACAACGTCTTTCTCCGTAGGAGCTGGTGGGTGAGTTTGAACCACCAACTTTTCAGTTAGCACCTCAGCTCTTAACCATTTCCCCATGAGGGCTCCTTCTTTTGATCACAGGTAACAATAAAAGTTAAGCCAAAGCCAAGTGCCGTCGACCCAGATGATATAGGTAAAGCACCTAGCACAATGCCTGGTACAGCACAGAAACTGAACACAGTTTGAGTGCTCCTTTTCTTCACTGCCACTGCAGAATATAAACTACTACTTTCACTGTGGCCTGTAGTTCAATCAACCCTTTCCTCCTGAGACCACTGCTTAAACAATCCACCATAATGTCTTCAGAAGTTGTGTTGCATGGAACAGAAAACCGATTGCCAGAGACATTAAAACTAATCACCTTCTAAGATACAAATTTAAATAACAGTGAGAGACTTTTTACCCCTTTAGATGGATGGATAATCCTTTGGGAAGGCCTGGGCATACTCTCCTACTTCAGTGGTGGATGTGTAACAATTACCACTATGATCTAGTCAATTCCAGTTCATATTGACTTTATTAAAAAAAACAAAACCTACTGCTGTTGAGTGGATTCTGACTCATGGTGACCCTACTGGATAGACTGGAACTGCTCCATAGTTTTCAAGGAGCACCGTGGTGGATTTGAGCTGCTATGCTAGCCCTTTGGTTAGCAAACATAGCACTTAATCACTAGGCCACTAGTGCTTGCTCCCTAGTTTCCAAGGGCTGGCTGGTGTTTTCAAACTGACGACCTTTTGGTTAGCTGACTAGCTCCTGACCACTACACCACCAGGTTTCTGATTACATCCACCCAAAAGAAACAAACCCTGTGCTGTGGTATGGATTCCAACTCATAGTGACGCTATAGGTCAGAGTAGAATTGCCTATAGAGTTTCCCAGGACCACCTGGCAGATTTGAATGGCTGATCTTTTCGTTAGCAGCTGTCGTGGATCAAATTGTGTCCCCCTAAAACTAGGTGTAGCCACGTGGCTGGGCCATGATTCCCTGTATTCTACGACTGTCCTCCACTATGTGATTTTGCTGTGCTGTATGTGAAAGGATTAAGGAGGGACTGTAAATCCCTTCAGAAGATCACCTCCCTGCTCCACCGTAAAGGGAGTTTCCTGCAAGAGATAAAAGGAAAGGGAAGCAAGCAGAGAATCGGGAACCTCACACCACCAAGAAAGTAGCACTGGGAGAAGAGTGCCTCCTTTAGACCTGAGGTTCCTGCGCCAAGATGCTCCTTGGACAAAGACTGATGCAACAGTGGACTTTCTTCCAGAGTCGACAAGGGGTAAAGCCTTCCCCTGGAGTGGACATCCTGAATTGGACTCATAACCTATCAGACTGTGTAAGAATAAACTTTCCTTTGTTGAAGTCATCCACTGTGGTATTTCTGTTAGAGCAGCCCTAGCACTAATTACTACACTACGAGGGTTTTTGATTCAGTCCACTAAAAAAAAAAAAAAACCACTGCTGAGTCGATGCTGACTCACAAAGACATTACAGGATAGAGTAAAACTGCTCCACGGAGTTCCCAAGGAAGACTTCAACTGCCAGTCTCTCGATTAACAGATACAACACTTAACCACTACACCACCAGGGTTTACATCCACAAAAGTTATCTATTCGCCAATAACTAGATTGCTGCTGAATGTATGACCTAGCAATTCCACTTTCAGGGAATTTTCCCACAGAAATACCCACATTTGCAGAAAATGTGTGGAAAAGCATGCTTATAATATCAAACACTGATAATAACCTAATTATCCATCATCAAGGGACATGCTAAGCTTTGTTTCCAGAAGACAAAATAAGGCAGTGCTTTTTACCACTGAATTGGATTGTCTCCAAGAAACACACATGTGGAAAAAGCAAAGTAGGAAAAACCTATCTGCTGGTACTACATGTAAGATGTTGATGGAAAGATATACAAAGTATTAGTAACAATAATCTCTTCTGGGAAAGAGAACTGTGTGACTCCCAGAGAGGGAGCATTCACATCGCATACTCTTCTTCTGCAATTCGATTCATTGTAAAGCTAAAAAATGTTTTAAGGGACAGGACTAAAAGTGTATCTCCGATGCATTTAATCATTTTTTTGCAGGCAGCCCCGGTCCGCAATGATTGTTGGCCCGGGAGGGCGCCGAGGGCCTTGACGAGCGAGAAGACCCCAAGTGCAGGGCGCGAGGAAGACCCACAGCTTAAGTACACCAGGGAAGCCTCAGACGTCGGGGAATACTCTTGACTGCGAGTCCCACGAAGCCGGACGCCCGATCCCACTGCACTCGGAGCCGCTCACACCACAGAACCAGGTATCATTACCTCCCTGGGACTACCAAGCGCCAGCACCTATCGCCGGAAGTGCATCCCGTGGCAAACCCTACGCCTGCGCAGACCCTACGCCTGCGCAGACCCAGTGCGCCCTGCGAAGGGCGGGCCCAGAGTCGGCAGCCCATCGTCCGATGCGGCCTATTGGCTGAGAAGTGGAACGTAAGCCGGTCCCGTCGCTGATTGGACAGAGCGCGGGCAGCGTGGGGCCCACCGTCCAATAGCGGCGCGGCACCGCACATATGCATAGACACCTACGGGTCAGCAGTACCGTGTGGCTGCGGGCTCCGGTGCCCAGTGCGAGTCCATGGCCCCCGAAAAGCAGTTGGTCACCTCCACTGCACCCGTCAACATCGCCGTCATCAAGTACTGTAAGTACCGGGGCGTGCAGACGCCTAGTGGAGGCCGACGGCGCCCGGACGAGAAGGGCAGTGGACGTCTCTGGCGCGCACTCACTGGAGGTCTCCCATGTGTGTCACTGCGCGGGTGGGCGGGGAACAGGAAAGTGCTAAGCCTGTCCATGCGCTCTCCTGGGAAGTGGGTGGGGACCATGTGGGTGATGGTCAGGTGGGTGGGGGCTGGAGTGAGCTCGTGAATTCACTTACTTGTAGGGTGGAGGGATTGCGATGCGTGAAAGTCAGGCGATGGGGGGGCTGCTGGATGGATGAGAGCATGGGTCGTCAGCCTGTCCATTCACTCAACCTGCAATTGGGTGGGGGCTATGTGGGTGACAGCTGGCTGTGAGGGGGATCGGCTCAGCGTGTTTATTCACTCACCCAGTGGGTGAGTCCAGGGTTGGACTAGAACAGAGTGAGCTGCACAGAGATGCAGGGGAAATTAAGAGTGGTAGTGGCATGGACTGGAGGCTAGTGGTGCCATACACCATTATTCTAAGTAGTTATAACAACTGTTGCTATTTATGGACTGACTTTTGTGAGCTAGACCTAATGTTTCTTTTCACATTGTCATCTTCTTTAATCCGCCAGGGACCCTGTAAGTCAAGTCCTATTAGCCTCCCATTTACAGATGAGGAAACTGAGGCTTGGGGCATAGAGTCACCTGTCCCGGTGTATAGCCAGAGGTGGTAGTGCCAGGTGTCAAGCCCGGGCTGTTCCATCACTTCACATTTGGGAGGCAGGGAGGTTGGGGAATCAGCTTTGGGCAGGCCATTTGGAAGATCAGTAGCCTGTTTCCTTCTATGAGCAGGGACTTAGACAGCTGGCAGTGCCTGGGACTGACTTTCCATCCCCCTCTGTCTGTCCAGTCAGGGCAGTCCTCATTCCAGGAGGACAGGTTGGGATAGATCTTGCTCAATACAATCTGCCCCCACTGGCGAGCTGCTCAAATCACCTAAGGTATCACCCTGGGCCCTTGGCCTTTTTAATTTGGCTTTTTATTTTGGTATAATTGGAATTCACATGCAATTGGAAGAAATAATCTTGTGTACCTTTCATCCAGTTTCCCTCAGTGGGAAAATGAAAAAGCCAAGCCTGTTGCTGTTGAATCACTTCTGACTCTTACTGAGCCTATAGGATAGAGTTGTTCCATGGGGTTTCCAAGGAGCGACTGGTGTATTCTAACTATAACTAAAGTACAGTGTGGCAACCAATGCACTGACATTGGTACAGGCAAGATACAAAACATCTTACCACCACAAGTATGCTGTGGTCCCTTGGTGTGCATACAGTTTGTACTTGAATACTAATTTAAAGGTTGGTGATTCAAACCTACCTAGTGGCACTGTGGAAGAAAGACCTGGCAATCTGCTTCTGTAAAGATTATAGCCAAGGAAACCCTCTGGGCAATTCCACTTGTAACACAGATGTGGTCAGCAAGCACTGGAACCATGATCTACCTGCCTCAGGAGGACTTAGAAATCATTGAGAAGGGAGTGGCCTGGTTGTGGGGAATGAGGTGTTAGTAAGCTGGGGGACTGACGGGTCCGCCTTTGGTCGCTCACTCTAGGGGGAAAGCGTGATGAGGAGCTGGTCCTACCCCTTAACTCTTCTCTGAGTGTCACCTTGCACCAGGACCAGGTGAGTGTGCGCAGGGATGATGCCACATGGACAAGTACAGAACTGCTTCCCGCAGTTAGTGAGGTGAGGGACTCAGCATTGAATACTGTCCCAACCAACCACGGTGTTCTGTCTCCACTTGTAGCATTGCTCCATATACACATATGTGCACAACCCGGTGTCTCAGGTCTTATCACACACTCTTACATGTACACTACTGTGCACAGATATACATACATGCCCCAGGGTCTCATCTCACGCATGCAGCACACACATGTACACACCAGTAGACATGCATACACACATGCCCTGAGATCTCATCTCACACACACTTGTACACACCAATACACACACACATGTGCCCTGGGGTCCCTAAGAATACCTGGCCCTCTGTGTAGAACTCAGCTCTGCTTTGGCAGATGGAGGCTGTTCACAGCTGTCAGAGCCCACACTACCTCAGCTTACCCACCTCAACCCAGGGTTGTACCTGTCCCAGAGGCGCCACGGGATGGAAAGACCTCATCAGCAAAGAGGGGATGGCAGGTTGGACTCCCTTTCAGCCCCAGAGGTGACCATCTTTTCTTTCCAGCTAAAAACCACCACGACTGCTGCCATCAGCAAGGACTTCACAGAGGACCGGATCTGGCTAAATGGCACAGAGGTGGATGTGGGGCAGCCGCGCCTACAGTCCTGCCTCAGGGAGAGTGAGTCTGCGCAGTCACGGCTCCCCCATACCACCCTGGCTGTGGGTGAAGGTCTAGTGCTCTAACCCAGTGGTAGCAGTTTATCTCAGTTTACTCTCCCACCTGACTTCGCAGAGCTTTGGGCTGTCAGGGGAGCACTCGTTATCACTAGGTGGGTCTGGGGCCTGGAGCTTTTCCATAGCAGGGGCTGTGTGCAACTCTGGGCCTGTGCCTCTTCCTGGCCTGGGGGTGGGCCCTCTCTGCCCATCACTGCGTGCTAACAGTGTCCCTGTTCGGCCTGCAGTTCGCCGCCTGGCTCGGAAGCGCAGGAGCACAGATGACAGGGACACGCCACCCCTCAGCCTCAGCTACAAAGTGCACATTGCGTCGGAAAACAATTTCCCCACAGCTGCAGGCCTGGCGTCCTCTGCTGCGGGCTATGCCTGCCTGGGTGGGTACCATAGAGATTCGCACAACTGTGTGGTGGCAGAGGACACTCAAAGTATCTACAGAGCCCAGGCAGTATTAGAGCCATCCTTACTGGCCCCATCCCTTCTCTCAGTTTGCTAGTCTCTCCTAAAATGTATGTCTGAATCTTAGAGCCTTTTGGTGGCCGGTAAGCTAAGGCCTCTAACTGCTTTAAGCTAGGAAAGGCACAATTTCTTGGCTCCTGTAACCAAGAAGTCCAAAGGGCACAGTTCACTTCAGGCACAGCTAAATCTAGGGTCCTAGCAACATCACGAGGAATATGTCTGAATCTGGGCTCTGCTTTCTCTCCCTTGAGCTAACTGTCCAGCAGGGCCCCCTCATGCCAGGTGATGGCAGAGCTGGTTACCAGCACCAGGAGACTGATAGAGAGGGTTGTCTCTCACCCAGTATGGCAATTATTGGTATAGCTTGCATCACGTGACCTGAGGGAGCAGGACTTGGGGTAGGTTCAGCCCCTCTAGGGGCATGTGGACCAAGAGAGGGCAGGGAGGAGGTCCTGGCAGAGAGCAGGCATCATGCCCTTCCTTTCCCTAGGCCCTCAGTGCTGCCCCATGCTGAGCTGTCTCATCCCAGCCCCTGATGACTTTCCAGACTCCTCCTTCTCCCTCAAGACCAGGCTCAGGTGTCCCCTCCTCAGAGAAGCTCCCTCTAGCCCCTTTACAGCTCCATGCCTTAGGTCCTCCAAGGCTCTGAGAATCTCAAGACCTGGGGCTTACACCAGGCTACTTGGTAGTCCAAAGCAGGGGCTTGATGGATGGTGGGTGGGTGGATGATACTTGGATGGGCAGGCAAGTAAACGATGGTCAGCTGTTAAAACTGATGGTTGGGCAGTTTAGTGGTCCCAGCACTTGTAGGTCACCCACAGAGGGTAGTGGGGAGTGTCCAGGTCTAAGCATCTGCACCTGTCTCTTCTGTGTTGTCCATATGGCCTCAGTATCCTTGTCGATGTCTGAATCCCCCACCCTCCTCTGCTTGCAGCCTACACCCTGGCTCGAGTCTACGGAGTGGAGGGTGAGCTCTCAGAGGTGGCCCGCCGCGGCTCAGGCAGTGCCTGTCGCAGCCTGTATGGTGGCTTTGTGGAGTGGCACATGGGGGAGCGGGCTGATGGCAAGGACAGCATCGCCCAGCAGGTGGCCCCTGAGTCGCACTGGCCAGAACTGCGCATCCTTATTCTTGTGGTGAGTGAGCCCCGGTGAGCACTCAGAGGTAGGATCTGCCTCTTGTCTGGGAGGTAGGCAGCTGTTACAGCTGCACCAGCTGCTAGACTGCTAGTGAACAGAGACCCTCTTGGCAAGCCTCAGGGCTGATCCCCGACCTGCTGGGCACTGCTGCCCTGGTGAGGTTGAGGAGGCGCCAGCCCAGAGCTGTACTGCCTCCACCATGGCTGGGGACCGGCACTGGTTCCCACCTGGTCAGCACAGCCCACACCTGCTGCGTCCACCCCAGCTGAGGGGAGGCCTCCTCCTACACATGTGCACAGCCAGGCCTGCCCTCAAGCCCTGCAGCCAGACTGTCAGCAAGAGCACAGCCTCCATCTCCTCCAGCTGCCCTGGCCAGGTGCATGTGTGTGGAGGGCTAGCTCTGGGCCCAAATCACGGTGTGCACCTCACTTGCTGGCTTTGGTTCACTCAAGGTCACACGGGCTGCAGGGTCTGTACTCAATTTCTAGAGTCTGAAGAGCTGGCATCTCCCCTGCTGAGACTTGGCCCTTCTGGAGCCATGGTCCGGCGCAAGTTCAGTGCCCTGCGGGACACAGACATAGGTCATAGGTCATAGGGCTCATTTCTCCCCTGCAGGTGAGCACAGAGAAGAAGCTAATGGGTAGCACAGCAGGTATGCAGACCAGCGTGGAGACCAGCACCCTGCTCCAGGTGAGGCAGTGGCAGGAGGAGGGCCCAGGTGGTGCATGCTGGGCAGGAGGGAGCTGGTATGGTTGCTGCCTGAAGGGTAGAGTAGGTTCAAGCCCTCGGTTAGGAAGCCCACGCTGTGCTAGAACGTGCCTGTCATCCTGCAGTTCCGGGCCACGTCAGTGGTGCCAGCTCGCATGACTGAGATGATCCGATGCATCCGTGAGCATGACTTTTCTGGATTCGGGCAGTTGACCATGAAGGACAGCAACCAATTTCATGCCACTTGCCTGGACACCTTTCCCCCAATCTCCTACCTCAACGACACCTCTAGGCACATCATGCATCTGGTACACCGCTTCAACACACACCACGGACAGACCAAGGTAACACAGCTGAGTCACTGCATGGAGGATGCCTAGGGCCCTGTCCTCCAGCGCCATCAGCCAGAATCCACCCCACCACTGCTCAGTGTCTAACTGTGCACCTGGGAAAGAGCATGCTGTAGCTGTAGACACAGCACGCTGGTAACTGGAAGTTCACAGAACACAGCCCACCCTCACAGTGTGCAAGGCACGGTGGTATTTCTGCTTGCTTCCGTTTTGTTTTGTATAGATGGTGTCCTGATCGACACGTTGATTATGTCACCTGGTATGGCTGCAGCACCTTTTGGGCACCGAGTAGAAGGTTTCTTCCCTCTTGTGTTATCAGGCAGTGATCCCATGTCAGAGAAACAGTGCTGCCCCCTCTGGTTGGTCCAAGGCCCTGGGCAGCTTAGATGGGCTGAGTAGGTGGGTGCCATGTGGCTGACCAGGCTGACTGGTGTATTTCAGGTGGCATACACGTTTGATGCAGGCCCTAATGCTGTGATATTCACCTTGGAGGACACTGTGGCAGAGTTTGTGGCAGCTGTGAGGCACTGCTTCCCCCCAAAGTCGAATGGAGACAAGTGAGTGACAGTTCTGTCCTGTTTTTGCAGAGGAAGGTCTGTCCAGAACAGAGAGAGGGTGGCATTCACAGGCCAGGGTTCTGAGCCAAGTAGGAGGACTGCAGGTGGTGGCTGCACATGGCAGGTGCACCTCCTGGTGGCTGTAGTGTGTCTCAGGGTCCCATGGAGAGGATGCACCCTTGTGTGCACTTACCGAGGGGCTGCATGGACCCGGTGGGTCCAGCAGCCTGGAAACCCACATGCCTGCCTCTCGCCTTACTGGGGAGGCATACATACCTGCCCACTTAGCAGAAAGTATCCTGCAGCCCCAAAGCTTCCTGCTCACAACAAGAACCAGAGCCAGACAGGCCTCAACTGCTGCTGCCTCCCGTGTGTGGGTGCATTCCATGGGGCCCTGCCTGCAGTCCAGACACAGCAACATGTGTCAGTTGTAACCTGGGTTTCATGCCTTCCAGCTGTCTCGTTGATCCGGTGTCCTCAGGGATCATTGGGGCAGTGCTACCGTTTAGGGCAAGGTGACAGAATACTGGCCTTCTGCACCATTCCTTGCTGTAAGGAGTGCAGTGATGACCACAGGTGTCTGAGTGAGTCTCTTCCTCTCACACTGTGTGAGCCCTTGCGGCCTAGCACAGCTGTGGGCCAGGGTAACTAGAACATCCCAAGGGGGATGCTCTCGTGACCCGCCTGTCTCTGTCCAGGTTCCTAAAGGGGCTGCCAGTGACGCAAGTCCCCTTGTCAGAGGAACTGAAGGCTACGCTGGCCCTGGACCCAACCCCCGGTGGTGTTAGATACATCATTGCCACAAAAGTAAGTCTGGGCCAAGGCCAGTGTCTGCGGCTCAGGCTCTGCGGCACTCCCCTCCTGTGGGGTCGCACTGGGGACTCACTAGCTGGAAGGGGATCCACACAGCTGGCAACACTGCGCGGCAGCCACGGGAGCACGGAAGCAGTGGGAGTTCCGCTTTTGCATTGGTGGGGCCAGCGTGGCAGTTCTGCTTTCACAGCGAGACAGGATGCAGGGGTGGTCACTCCCTTGCTCAAACCCACCTTGAGAGGGAGTGTCTCAGGTGCTGAGAGGGAAGCAATGACACGATGAGAAGGTGGACATGGATGTGGTCCTGGGAGGGACAAACTCTGGGACAGCAAACAAGGAGGCCACTCACTAGAATGAGAGTGGTTTCCAGGAAGGGGCTGGGAGCCTTTGGGATCCCCTGTGACTTTTCCACCACCCCTGGGTCTGGGTGAGGGAGGCTGGTGACCAGTGCTGGCCAGGAACAGGGAGGTCACAGTAGGAAAAGGGGTACACCTCCATCCACAGGAGGGAGCTGAGGGCAGGGAGGGCTTACTTTCCAGGTGGGGCCTGTCCTCTCTCTTCAGCTTCCTACCTGGACTTAGCTTTAAAGGAGGGGCAGCTGGAGGGGCAAGGCTGCCCTGTGTTGCTCTGACATGTTTGTAACCTGCGCGGTAAAGCCCTCCCAGTCCCCAGTAGATGGCTGGAACAGGTAGGATGGGAGTGCTGCCATCACTCTGATGTGACATTGATTTCTCTGTCCCCAGGCAGGGCCAGGGCCTCAAATCGTGGACGCCCCCCACCTTCACCTCCTGGGTTCCGACGGTCTGCCAAAGCCCAAAGTTTGACCCTCACTGGTATGCTGTTTTCTGGAGCTGGGAGCTGCTACAGTGGCTGAGCGGTGCTGTGGTTTCTGGGTGGCCACCTGGCTCTGGACACCAGGGGGTGTGTTAGCCTTCTGCTAGGGCAGCCTGTAAATCACCTGCAGCTGTGTAGGCTCCTGCTCCATCTATCACCACTAGGTGCTGAGGTGGGAACTGGGACTGAAGTTTAGAGACCTGGTGACAGGGACTTAGCCCAGCCTGGTATGACCACAACCCCATGTGGAAAGCTTGCTGACCATGTGCTGGGGCCACATGTGCAGCTTTGGACACAAACCAGCCTGTCACACTGACATGGCAGGACCTGGCTCTCCCGATGTGGGTGACCAGTATGGTGCAGGGATCAGCAGAGTGTCTCAGGGAATCTCCAGGGCCCCTTCTGAGGCTGACAGGCTGCTGCTGAGACCTGGGCCCCTGTGCTGAGCCCACAAGGAGCAGATCCGTGGCCTAGGGTGGCATCTGAACCATGGGAGTGGCAAGGTTATTGCCAATACACCTGAAAGCCACCACCATGCAGCCGGTCAACGAGAATAAACCTAGTTGTCACCAACTCCTGGTCCCCTCTTTCTTTATTGGCATTGGGGTCACAACTTGCCTGAGGGTCATAGAAGTGGAAAAACCGCAATACTCCCCTGGGTGCTGGGACAGGGCAGCATTACTGGGTCAGACCAAGGGTTCCTTCATTCCTGGAGGTGAGGCACTTGTAACACGTACTGTGTTCAGGAAGCTACCTTCTCCTTTCCCTGCATGGATGATAAGTGGGTACATCTCTCTTTAAACCACCCACCTGTGTATACATGGTGAGCTGAAGGTTTAAACAGAAGTGATGCTGAACCCTGAACTCCAAAGCCATCCCCAACTTGGACAGTCTCACTGCCTGCCTGCCCACTAACAGGGCTAGGAGGTTTGGGGAGCTTTCTATTAAGGGCAGACCACACGCAGTGCTGATGCCAGCTGGTATTAAGCACTGAATAGGCATGGGGATAATGGTGGGGATGCATCTCAGAATTCCCAGTGCCTGCACACAGGATTGGCTCAGGTTTTCCTTGGCTAGAGCTTATAGGGTCCTTTCCTAGGGTTACTGGGTTGCTGCAATGGCTTCTGAGACCCTCTTATTTCCACCACCAGCTTTACCTTTAGGCCTCTGCCCACCAGACACCTCCCACTTGCTGCATCTGTTTTTGAAATCTGCCCCTGGGAGAGGTGGGTCACTTCCCCCCAGGCTGCAGCTGCTCCGGAGCCTGACAAGGCCTCACCAATTCCTGTCCCTGTGTGGTTGCCCCTGTGCCTGCTTCCTGTGGCTCACATCAGGAGGCATGTCCAATGCTAGGACCCTGAGCAAAAGTGGAGGAGGTGACAAGGTTTTCCCAGTTTTATACTGTCCCATGTGACTTGAGCCACCTCCCCGAGTTGCAGAACAAAGGGCCACAGTCTATGACCCAGGCCCCCACGCTGCACTAGGCTGGAAGGAAATGAAGGTCAGCCGCTGGTGGAACCTTGGTCCCTGCCCAAAGCATCCCCAGGAGCTGCCTGGGAGGAGCAGACTGGGGAGGGAGACCTGTTAGCCCAGCAGCTGGGGAGGCTAGCAGATGCCCTGGTGTGGCTATCCGTGCTGTCCCTGTGGGAAAGGCCTGTGGTCAAGCAGTGGGGTAAATCCATGCAAGTCCTTACACTGCTGGCTCTTTAGAGAGATGCCTGCCCCATCCTCAGTGTGGCGCCCTTAGTCCTAACTAGTGCGCGAACACTCTGGTCTGGGATCGCCACAGTGGAGCCTTGGGAACTGGTGAAAACGCAGAGCCAGGGCCTCCAGTAGCGTTTATCACCGCAGCTGGTGATCCGAGTAGACTGGAGCTCGGACACGTCGGGTTAACTAGGCCAGTCCACTACCGGTGCCCCAAGCGTTGGACGAATGCTGCGCCAAGGGCTAAAGGAGGAAGTAGGGCCTCACCCGGACAAGACCTGAGCGCAGGAAGCTGGCCAGGCCTGTGGGGGTGGGGACCCCCAAAGAGTTTGCGTTCCCCTCTATGTAGAACTCCGGAGGGCCCAGGACCTCACTTACAGGCAGCCCTTGATCCCTCTGCTTCGGGTCTGGGCAGGAGAAGGTGGGAAGCAAGGATCCTGTGGTCTTCACTGCTCTAGAGATCTGCGCCAGGCCCGCCTCCAGTCTCAGTTTCCCTGCTTCGCGGTTAGGGGGTGTGCCTCCGGGGGCGGGGCCAGTGGCGTCAGAACTTGGGACAGGGTGAGGCGGGGCGGGGCGGGGCGGGGCAAGGCAGGGGTGGGATTCTAGGGCGTGGAGGCGCGGGGCACAGAGCCTAGCTGTCGCCGCCATGGGGCAGATCGAGTGGGCCATGTGGGCCAACGAGCAGGCACTGGCGTCCGGCCTGAGTGAGCACGGGTGGCTGCGGGGTGCGGGCGGCCTGGGCCGAGACCTTGGAGGGGGCTGGGGAAGGGGAGACTGAGACTCCGGGCTGCAGACCTGGGAAGAGGGCTGGAGACAACTGGGCGGAGACTGGAACGAGGGGAGACAGACCCCAGATTCACTTTCCCGAGGAAGTGAATCCCAATCCCTGGGGTGCTGGCTGTAGCTGGGGATGGAGAACCAGGGACTTTGGGGGGCCAGTAACCTCAGGCTGCGGGCCTGGCAAGTAGGGGGTGAAGACCCCCCAGGCTTCAGGCTGGAGAAATGGGGCAGGCTGGAGATAGGAGCTGGGGCATCAGAAACCTCGGGCTGCTGCTGAGGAAGGCGGGGTTCAAGGACCCCAGGGTGTGCAGCAATCTCCCGTACTGGCCATTCCGCCCCTTCCACGATCGCCCCCTCCTCCCCCCTCCCCCGCCCCAGACCTCTGTGCCGGGAGAGGAAGTTGCAGTCGGGGGAAGAGGCGGTTCGGCGCTTGTGGTTTCCGGAGAGTCACCACTCAGCCTGTGTTGGGAAAACCCAGACTGATGACCCTTGCCTGAGACCCCCAATCCCGCCCTGAAGGATCGAGAGAGGCTCCCTCCTACGGAGTCAGTCCTGTAAGAGAGGTCCTCTGGCCGTGACCAGGCAGGGTTCACACCATGAAGTGTATCATAAGCATAAGGCCCCCTGCCCACCTTGCTCACTGGCTTGTGGATGCCATCTGCAAGGCCCCTAGCTTAGGAGCCTGCTTGGTGTTGAGAACAGAAGTCTCTGGCTCAGGATGGGTGGTTGGGACTTTGGTCTCAGGCAAGAGGAAACTTCTCGAACCACCTCCTATCTCTGGGGATGCTCCTTTCCCTCAGGTACATCAAGCTGCTCTCCAAGGACCTGTTGCCCTTCACTTGCCACCCCAGGGACTGAGTGAGCAAGACGAACTTGGGAAGGGGTGATGGTGAAATGGGACCCAACCACTCACTCACCTGAGACCCTCCCAAGTCAGCCCGTCACCTGGGGGAAGTACAGTCCCCCTTCCTGGCAGCCAGCACTTGACAATGACATTAGGGTAGGAAGCTTTGGAGCAGGGGGCCCAGCCATCTGCTCTGTGGCCAGTGGTCTTCTCCCTTTTGGAGTCTAGAGTGGCTGGAAACTCTGCGTGTCAGTTTAGACCTAACTGCTCTCCTGGGGAGTGTCACCCTGGGCCACAGACTGTGAGGTCTGTTACCCTTCAAGCCAGCCAGGTCCTCCTTCCTGCCACAACTAACCAAACACCCCCAAGAAGCAGATGATGACAGACCTGGGTTCTAGTGCTATTAGTGCAGATAAGGTGGTCACAGCAGCCATGTTTAGTGTGCTCATACTGGTTACCAGTAGTTTCTGTTCTTTTCCTCATTGAGGTCCCCTGCACTGTGAGGTGGTACTGTTCTCAGGTCCCTTGCAGACAGGGAAGTTGCAGCCTAGAAAAGTTCAAGTTGTAACCTGTATTTCAGTTGGTTGAGGGTTGGTCTCCCAGGGCCCAGCTCTGCACTCCAGCCTCTTCCCGACTGCTCTTCATCACTTTGCATAAATTGCAGCCACACAGCACCACTCAGGCCTGGCTGAACCCCATTATTAGCAACTTCATTAAACAGGTTTCTTTTTATCCTAGAAAATTCCATTATGTCAGAATCTATCCCTTCCTTACTTAAAACCCTCTCTTGACTTCCCATCCCATAGAGTATGAGTCAGCTTCTGATTGCTCAAGCCCTGCCTGCTTCCCCAGTTTACCCAGCCCACCCTGGTTCTCCCTAGCTGTTTGTGCCCTGGGGCCTTTGCAGTTGCTGTCCCAGTCTGGATCATCCTGGCTGTCCTTTCCAGTCCCTTCTCAGCTCAGTGCTGCCTATTCCAACGAATCTTTCTGAGCCCTTGGCCCAGCCATGTCCCCTGTCCCAAGTCACCATTCTCCAAGGTTGATTTCTCTCCCCTCACCAGACGGTAACCCCCTTGAGGGCCTAGACCTAGTCTGACCGGCCCCTGCCAGTCCCTAGCACCTAGAAGATTGTCTTTATGTCATAGGTGCTCCCCAATGTTTGCTGAAGGGAAGACTGAGTCTTCACGCCTCTACCAAGCCAGTCGTTTTTGCTGTTCTCCTGTTTCCCCACCAGCACCCATCTGTGCCCCACTGATGGCAGGTAGCAAAATGGAGGCTTGGGACATGGTGTCCCCAAAGGCAACAGTTAACAATGTGCTGATTAAATGCGTGAGGAAACTGTTCTTCCCTTTATAACACACAGAAATGCTGATAGACATACCAAGCAAGTTAATGTGTAGCTGAGCTCAAAACAAGAAATCTGCAGGGAACAAAACCAAGTGAGGCTTTAGGATGATGAGCAGGATTGGAGTTGGGGCACCTGAGAATCAGGGTCACAGAGGGTCTAGACTTTGACCTTGTAGGTGTCAGGTCCTCCAGTGGGAAGGTGGCTGAGCTGGGCTTCATGGTAGAGGCCCGAAGAACAGACTATACACAAACCTCCAGCTCCTAGAAGCAGCAGGGATGAGTGCTTCCTGCTGTCAGAGCTGAGTGGGAAAAAGTCACAAGACAACAATCTTGGAAGTTCAGGCTGCTGCTGTGCATGGTGTGAGTGTCAAATTTGTCCTGTGCTTGTACAAGGACCCCTGACCAAGACAAACCAGACTCAGGACCAGAGAAGCCCTAGGCCCCAGCTGGGGCTCACGTGAAGGCTCCCTCCGCACAGGTTGGGAGGGACAAAGTAAATGATAGCTGGTGTTTTAGTCACCTGGTCCTGCTCTAACAGAAAACACTGCAAGTGGAAGGCTTTATGGGAAGAGATTTTATCAACACAGTCTGGTAAGCCACAAACCCATTTATGAATTATAGTCCACTCAGCAAGAGAATTTACCAGTCTAGTAGTAGGCTGAGTCCAAATCCAATGAGAGCATCTTGGCATAGGAACTTCAGGTCCAAAGGACATGCTCTGCTCTCGGTGCTACTTCTTGGTATGAGGTTCCCCACTCTCTATGCTCACTTCTCTCCCTTATATCCCACAGCTCGTAACGTGAGTCCTGCCTCACCAGCATAACTGCTGCGCATTCTCCGTCATCAACATCACAGAGGCAGGATTCACAACATGTGGGCAGAATGGTACCATATTGGGACTCATAGCTAAGTCAAATCAACACATACATTTTGCAGGGGACACAGTGTAATCCATGACACCTGGGGAAAGATTAGATAAATCTAGAACATAGAGTGGGGCACAGGCATTTTAAAAAGTCCTGGAAAACCAAACCAGTTGCTGTAGAGTTGATTCAGACTCACGGTGCCCCATGTGTGTCAGAGTGGAATTGCATTCCATAGGGTTTTCAGTTGCTGATTTTTCAGAAGTAGGTGGGTCCCTGGGCTTTTCTTCGGAGACACCTCTAGGTGAACTTGAACCAACAACCTTTTGGCCAGCAGCTGAGTGCATGAACTATTTGCAGCACCTCGAAACTCCTTTGGAAACCCTGGTGGCATAGTGGGTTAAGTGCTATAGCTGCTAACCTAAAGGTCGGCAGTTCAAATCCACCAGGTGCTCCTTGGAAGCTCTTTGAGGCAGTTCTACACTATAGACTGGATGGCAGTCAGGGGTTGGGGGACTGTTTTAAATTGTGGTCTGTTCATGCAACAGAGTGCAACTCAAGAAAGAAAAAAAGAATGAGCTTGCCCACAGTAGCATCAAAGCAGAGGAAAGGAAGCCAGAGGAACATTCCAGCCCTGAGTAGAAAGGGACATGAGGGGATGTTTTGGTTTGGTCAGAGGTCACGGAGGAGTTCATACATGTGAAAGGCATTAAGCTTATGCATGTACATTTGACTGTTTGTAATTGTACCTCAGTAAGTTACTGGGGGAATGTAGAGATTAAGTGCTTACAAGCAGCACGCACGAAGCAAGATGACACTAAACCAAAAAACCCTTTGCCATTGAGGCAATTCCAAGTCAGAGTGATACTATAGGTCAGAGTAGACCTGCTCCACAGAGTTTCCAAGGAGCTCCTGGTGGATTCAAACTGCAGACCTTTTGGTTAGCAGACATAGCACTTAACCACCAATCCACCAGGGTTTCCAAGAGGACCAACCCAGTGTTGAAAATAAAGGGATGGAGCATCTAACAAATGTGAAGTGTGCACAGGACTTTGTAGGGTTTCCAAGGCTATGCCTTTTGGAAGCAGGTCGCCAGGCCTGTCTTATGATGCATCTCTGAGTTGGTTCAAACTGCCCATCTTTTGGCTAACAGTCAAGGGGTTAACTGTTTGCATGACCTTGAGAAATGGTACTAGCAGAAGTCCTAGTCATCTAGTGCTGCTATAACAGAAATACCACAAGTGGATAAGTTTAACAAAGAGATGTATTTTCTCATAGACACGTAGGCTAAAAGCCCAAATGTAGGGCATCAGCTCCAGGGGAAGTCTTTCTCTGAGAGTTTCTGAGGTGTAGGGACCCCCAGGCCAAGGGACACACTCTGCTCCCAACACTGCTTCTTTCCTGATGATATGAGGTCATCAACTGTCTGCTTGCTTCCCTTTTTATCCCAAGATACTGCCTGAAGGCACAATATAGTCTTATCAATTGAGTCTTGTATCAATTGAGTCTTGTCTAACTAACACAACCACCACCTATCTTCCCTCGTTAACATCATAGAGGTGGAGTTTACAGCACATAGGAAAATCACACCATATCAGGATCACAGGCTAGTCAAATGGCTACACACGGTTCGGGAGGGACACAATTCAATCCATGACAGCAGGTAAAATTTCCTTAAGGTAAAACATTGATAGGAATAAACAGCCACACCGTGTAATAGAAATGAGGAATCCACCAAGAAGATACAGAAATTAAGCATTAACAATATAGTCTGGATGCATGAAGCAGACTCAGTGCAGTGCGGAACCTACGCTCCCACACTCCAGGCTAGTAGCTCTGAGCCCCAGCCTTTTCCTACCTAAGCACCTGTGTCTCAGCTGCCTCCCCACCTTCACCAGTGAATACTGGCTCAATCGTCTGCTCTTAGCTCACACGTCATCTTCCTGGAGGAGCGTATCCCTGACCTCCTTAACTAAAGACATCGTCCATTATCTACAAGAGGTCTGTACCTGCCTGGGTTCCCCTTCCTGGCCAGGGGACAGCAAGCACATAAATGGAATGAAGGGCAGCTCTGTGATGGACTAGTGACCCTGAGGTAGGAGGAAGGCACTGTGTACTCCAGCCTTTCCCTCTGGCCACCTACTAACCTGCAGCTTTCCCTGCAGTCCTCATCACTGGAGGCATTGTGGCCACTGCCGGGCAGTTCACCCAGTGGTACTTCGGAGCATACTCCATGTATCCTTGTCAGCAGCTGCTTCCCCCTGGGGTGGATGGGTGCCAGCAAAGGGCAGTGGGAGCCTGGCACCAGCAGGGACACAGGCTGTGGGTTTGGGGGGGGGGTGATGCCGCTGCCCCTGTGGGCCCAGTACATCATAATTTGCAGAGTACTTTTCTGCTTAGAGTCACATCTTGAAGGGAAGCAGGGCCCAGAACAGTGAAAGGACCTTCCTGCATTCACACAGGGTTAGTAAAGCCCTCCCTCATGCCCAGGGAGTGGGTGGCATGGTTATTGCCCCTGAGGCAGGCACTGGGACTGGCCCAGCCATTGTAACCCCTGTACACCCACTACAAGACAGTGGCTGGCTAAGGGGCTGGAGGGCTCAAGACAAGATTCTGTGTTCTGGCTGTGTGACCTTAGACTATGGCAGCACCTCTCTGAGCCTCTCAGGTCTCTATGGGTCTCTATGGGCAAATGGGGCTCCTGATGGCCTCCAGGGCCAGGCTGCTCCTTAACCAAGTGCTTAGTGCAGCAGGGGTCCTCGTCTGCTTGCTGGAATACCCCCGGGGGAAGAGGAAGAAGGGCACCACGATGGAGCGATGGTGAGTCTGCCCCCCACCCCATGCAGCTTACATTGGCGGTCTACTCAGGGGTCCTGGGATCCCTCCAGGGGTTCCTGGGGCCCCATTTGGAGATTTGGGGGTCCACTTTGAGGTTACTGGGTCCATGTTGGGGATGCAGGGTCCAGGCGGAACTCACGGGGACAGGATACTTGGCTGGCAGCCCATGAAGGAGTCTGGTCCCTTCTCTTTGAAGCTCAAGGCACCAACCAGTTCTGGGCAAACTGAGGCCAGATGCCTGCCCAGCTTCTGTCCTGTGGTGCCTGGGATAAAGAGGCTGGGGGTGTCCAGAGTGGGATAGGTACTAACCCGACTGTCTGTCCTCCTGGCCTTCCCCTTCACCTAGTGGACAGAAGTATATGACATCTGTGCTGAAGATGCTTGGACCGCTCACCAGGAACTACTACATCCGAGCCTTCCTGCACCTGGTGTGAGTCCCCAGCTGTGCCCCTCTGTCTGGCTCCAGAGTTCTTGGAATAGGCCCTCTTCACTGGCCTGGTGGCCTGGACAGAAGACCTTGGGCCAAATCAGACCACCTCCCTGCCTGGAGAACTCAGGCTCTGGCAGACATTCCCCAAATCTGTCAGTTATCTGTTGCTTCGTAACAATTCACCCAAGCTCAATGACTTAAAACGCTAACAGTAAAGGTTCTGGGGTTGGTTGAGCTCAGCTGGGTCATTCTTGGTTCTGGGGTTGACTGGGTTCAGCTGGGCAGTTTTTGCTGTGGGGATGCTGGCATGTGCTTGCAGCCTACCTCACTTATGCGAGGTGATTAATGCTGGTCTGAGGTCCAAACACCCACACAAAGCCTCTTCACTGCTGCTTGGGCTTCCTTCCAATGTGGTGGCTGGATTCTCAGAGCTTGTGTCTCGCAAGGTACAAATGACGGAAGAGAATAGCTCAAGGGGCCCAAACTGAGAATCCTTACCTTGGCAGGGCTGGACATTCCCTTAGTCCGGGGTCCTATGGGACAGCACATTTGTACTTCATTTTGTCCTGAGATCTCTTCACTTCTGTCCCAGGACTGGGGCTTCTGGTTTCTTTCTGACTGACAATTCTGATGTCTTCTGCCAGGCTGTCCGTACCTGCAGGCTTCCTGCTTGCCACAATTCTTGGGACTGCCTGTTTGGCCATCGCAAGTGGCATCTACCTGCTGGTGAGTGGTGTCATCTGTAGCCAGTGCCCTGCTCTTCCACACCTTCGGCAGTTCCACTCCTGGCTCTTGACAGCCTCAACCTTTCAGCTGCTCTGTAGGCTGAGCAAAGGCCCACCAGGAGCTCTTGAGGTCCTTCCTGTAGCAGTCAGGGTCCTGTGTGTTTTCTCATGTCTTGGTGAGGATGGGTTTGACTGTCTAAGGTGTTTCTTCCCGGTGTTTTCTTATTCAGTATGCACCTGTAAGGCAGCGCTGAGCTCCAACTGTACAGATGAAGACGCAGCAGGGCAGGGAGGCTCCGGGCTTGCTCAGGGTCACACAGCCTAGCCAGAGGCCCAGCGTGGGTTGGATCTACTTTATCAGGCTCTTCCCTCCTCTAGACCATTTCTTTCCTCCACATTTGGGGCCAGGTGTGAGGACCACTGGGGGAACTTGCTAGCAACACAGATGCAGACAGTTGAGTTTGCTTGAGACTTAGAGAAGGCTTTGGGATGTCCACCAGGAAGTTAGCTCCGTGCTCTTCCAGAAATCCACCCCTTGCCACCTGCTGTCACCACCAGGAGAAAGTGGCTGGCTGTGGTGTGGGAACATCCAGTCTGGCTGTGTGACCCTGGGCACGTCATTCAAACTTTCTGAGCCTCAGGTCCCTCATCTCTGATGCACCCAAGTGCGGGTAGGGGTGGGAGGGTGGTCAGAAGACCGCTCCCAGAGTGCTCCTCCCCCACAGGCGGCCATCCGTGGCGAGCAGTGGACTCCTATTGAGCCAAAGAAGCCCCAGGAGCGGCCGCAGGTCGGTGGAACCATCAAGCAGCCTCCCAGCAATCCCCCACCAAGGCCCCCAGCCGAGGCCCGCAAGAAGCCGAGCGAGGAGCAAGAGGAAGACGCCTCCGCCAGAGACACCCCAGGCGGCCCCCAGATTAACCCGGTCCCGGTGACGGATGAGGTCGTGTGACTCCCACGCGCAGCCACCAGGCGGCGCTCGAGCCACTAGGCACTAAACGGAATAAAGGCTTGGCGGGCGTGGGCGTGTATATGGGGAACCGGCGGTGCGCGTCTGGGATCGTCCACTATTGCGCCGCAGTGCTCTCGCTTTTCTGCCTGCCTTGCAGAACCTAGCGCAGTTTTTTGGTTTCATTAGCAGCTGCGTTTTCTTCTCAGTGGTACGTAAAATTATATGCACCGTATATTCTGTGAAATACGGTATCTGACTGCTAGGTGTTTTAATTTCTAGTCAAAATGTGTCTTCCCGGCTTGGGAGGTGTGAGCGTTGCTAACCAGCTCTGCAGACCCGGTCAGGACACACCTTCCTAGGACATCCCTGCCACCACCAGGAGGTCTGGGTTTCAGAACTTTCCAGAGTCTGAGTGAAGAGGGAAAGTAGAACAGGGGTGGGGGGAAAGGTGGTGAGTCCAGGAGCAGCCCTCGTAGCCTGCAGCCTCTGTGTGTATTCTGCGAAAACACTCGCTGAGGCTTAGTGGAGGTGATCCTTGTCTGCCCATGTATGGGCAGGGTGCCCCCTCCAGGGCCCACCAGCGTCAGGCTAAGCTGTTGGAGGCTCGGGCCTGCCCTTTTCCCACTCTCTCCTCCCAGGCTATCAAAAAAAAAAAAAAAAAAAAAAAAAAAAAAACCCTCCTTAGCCATGGAAGGGCACAGACAGTGTCACATGGGCTCTAGCTTGCCTTCCTCCAGCCACAGGACCCCTCTTAGATGTCCCACATAGACCCAGAGTGTTTGTCTTCAGTTCACTCCCCCTCAATTCAAACTTGGGTGCCCTTTTCTCCTCCACAGGCCCTCTTGTGGCCCCTCTCCATGGTCTAGAACATTCCTTAAGCCCCTTACCTCCTGTCTGAGTCACCTGCTCTTGGAAATTACAGTCAGAGCTAGAAGACCTCATGCCCAGAGGTGGGGAGGGACTTGGACCCCACCAGCCTCAACTCTCCATTGCACCAAGACCTGAGTCCAGTCCTGTCCCTGTCATGGCAACTTGTCCTTCCAGAAAATCAGCAGGCACCTAGGATCCCTGACTCTTTTTCTGTCCCCCTCTTCCTTCCTTTCCCCATCTCTCCTTTCGGTCTTTGATATACATCACCAAGCCCCCTCCTCTGCTTCACCCTCTGCCTGCATCTTGGCAGTGCTCCTGCCCCACTGGGCCCAGTCCTGTACCAGGTGAGTCTGTGTGTCTCTGCTCAGAACCACAAAGGCTTGACTCCCTCCCCAGTGCCCACTGCTCTGACCCAGCCCTCACCTACCCTAATCACTGACACTACCAGCCAGGGCCTTTGCAGAAGGCCCTGAGCTCTGTCTGGTCACCACATGGCTCCCTCTTTCCCATGCTCCCTCCTCAAAGGCCTCTGCTCACATGTCCCCAGCAAGCCCTACCTACCCCTTGCTATTTGGACTGGTAGCCCCTCCCACAATCCACTGGCCTCCGTGTCCTTACTGCTCCCTGTCTGCAGACCAAGCCCTTTCCAGGCTTCCTCCTCACTATCAGCCACTGCTGGGATGGATGGGTTTGACCTGATTTGCTTACTTCCTGTTCCCAGAGCTGGGAGAGTAGGTAGAGCTAGTTGCTTCGAAGGGACTCATTCCACGTGTCCAGAACTAGTAATGCTCCCAGCTAGTCCTAGCTGCCCTCCTGGGGTCTACCCTCACAGCAGGCGAGAATCAGTGAGGCTCCCTGGATAGGTCCCCTCTCACCACGGTCAGACCGGGTCCTTAACGAAGAGCCCTCCACATAATCAAACCCAAATGGACTCCAGCACAGGTCATTCCACTGATGTGTCCCTGAGGCTGCTATCCTGGCAGTCTTGGCCCTCATGGTCTAGTAGGCAGAGGGCTGTGTGGACTGGCAGAGCAAGGCTCACTCTAGAAGACTGTGACCCCCAGGTCCAATTAGGTGGGGCACATGCTTCCAGCCATCCCCCACCCTGGATGGGTGTGCCCTTGGAGCACAACTGGAATGTGACTGGCGCAGGATGGTGAGGGTCAGAGGTGAGGGTGACAGAGATCTTTCTGCACCAAATACCCTCTTGTATCATCAAATGGCCTCCGGGAATGTTTATGAGTTTAATCTCACACTTAAATTTAAAATAAATATAGTTTATTAAGAAAATAAAGGGGTGCCTTTCCTCTTGAGAGCTTGAGAGGAGAGAGCCAGGGACTTAGAGATGGGACCCCATCCTGACACTTTTTGTTGTTTAAAGAGGTTGTAGAAGTGGAAATAAGGCCCTTCCAGCCTACTTGTCAGATGTTAGGAAGAGTAAACAGAGGCTGGAGAGGAGTGACTGCAAAGGGTCACAGCAGAGGTACCCAGCGCGGTGTTCCCCTAACTCCATCAGTGCCAACCTTGGACAAGAGCAGGGGGTCCCCAGGGCGCGGCAGGTGGCCCACCAGGGGCGAGGCACACCCCCGCTGCACATAAATAACCAATAAATATACATAAATAGGAAGTATGGGTTGAGGAGGAAGCCCGGTGTCCAGTGCCAGGAGGCACTCAGCTCTTTGCTCGGACGCTCGCAGTCAAGGCGGTCACCCGGTGGACCTGGGCAGCACGCAGGTGCAGCCGACAGGCACCCGGATGAACTCGGCGTGAAAAGTGAAGGCGCCGGGCTGCGGGGCTCCGGCGCCGTCTGGGGCACACGGGCGGCGCTTCAGCACCAGCAGGCTCTGGTGCAGCTGCACGGAATTGAGCGCCGGCGTCTCGCGCCCAGTGCGCGCGCTGATGCAGCCCCGGCACAGGCACTCTGCGAAGGCCAGCTTCTGGGGGTAGCGGTTCTCGTCCGTGTCGATGCTGCGGGTGGCGGGACCACAGATGTGAGTCTGCGCTCGGGCACCTGGCACCTGCACCTCCCTCTGCCACTGCCCTTGGGGTCCCCGTTTATCCCCAAGAGCCAAGGAAGAAGCTGCACCAAGGATGCTGTGGGCCACCCGAAGGGCTTCCTTAGTGCAGGGCTTGGCATACAGTTGGTGCCTCCTAAGTAGCTCTGGTTCCCCAGGTTTCCCTGCTGCCCTCGTAGAGCACAGAAACACGGCACCTTAGCGGGGCTCCAATGGGACACCCAGAATTTTTCTCAAGGATTCTAGGTTGAGATTTGTGGGGCAGCAAGTAGGAGCAAGGCAGTGGAAGGGGGGCTTCAGCCAATGAAACTTGAGTTTCTCAGGGTAGACAGGCTCGGTGGGTGTTGGAAGGGTCAGAATTACTACCCCTATTTTACAGGTGAGAACACTGAGGCTCAGAGAACCTTTGGGAAGCCAGTGCTCAGAAAGCGGCAAGACTACTGCTCACCGATATCTCCAGGGTGAGATGGAGCGCTGGTGAATGTCCGCTTCTAACACTTGCTCAGGTTGAAGGACTGGGCACTGTGTCTCAGCCAGGGACCTGTCGTGCCGCTTCCTGCGTCCCACTGCCTCCAGACTGGACACCAGCATCACAGGTAAAGCTTGCTCCCACCTGACACCACGAGGCAGCAGGTGTCGGGGTGGCTGACCCAGGGGCAGGTCGTCAGCCAGGTAACAATGTGGGGTCTCATGGGTGTGAGGGCCCCTCAAGAATGCAGCGCCATGGCGGGCCAGGCTGGTGGGTAGCCAGAGCAGGAGCAGGAGGCCTGGGAGGTGCTTGCGGAGCAAATGTCATCTGTTACGGGTGCCCAGTCAGAGCCAAGCCCTTCCCACCCAAGCTAGCCCCGCACCCCTAGAAAGATGGGCTCTGGCCTGACAGATGGGGAGACTGAGGCCCTGAAGGGCTAGCCCTCATTCCAAGGCGCCCAGTGCACCGGAGATTCTGGCTTTTGGGTGGAAGGTTGGCTTCCCACCTCCCGAAGATTTGGCGTGTTTCCTAGCTCCCATCCCAAATTCTCAGCCCAGGGTCATGGAAGCCCCAGCCTATTAGGACTAGGTGCACACTGTCCAGGGAGGAGCCAGGTGCCGGCGCAAGCTCACCATCATAGTGGCTGCAGTGCCTGTGATTTGGTGATGGTGGCGGCAGCGGCGGCAGCAGCAGCAGCTGTGCTCAGAGCAAGCACACCTGGTGGCAGATCTGGTGGCTGCTCTGCGCAGTGCCCTTTATACCTATGGCCACGCCTGGGGAAAATCCGGGTGCTACACTGCTTCCTCCTGGGGAAGTGCCCAGCCATGAGCTTCCTCTCCTGACTGTCCTCTCCCCAGGAGGCCAGGCACCCATCCCTACCTCATTGCCTCAGCTTGTTGCAGAAATGAACACCAGAGACCCACATGAAGTCCAATGTAGCCCCAATCCTGGCACCTTCCCCCACCCACAGGGATCCCTACCCCAGGTGTGCTACTCTACCTGCACAGGGCACCAGGAATAGGGCCTGCTTTGCCTGATGTTTTAGAATCTTCTATGAAAGAGGTCTCAGATTGAATACCTCTTGTATTTACTGTTTCCATGTTTGCTTTTCGGCTCTGTGGATGGGGAGCTGCGCTCATCCCTCTTCACTGTACTGTGGCCCTCTGTGTGGCTCTGCCAGCTGCGAGTGTGAGGGTTTTCATGTTTCCTCTTTCTCTATCAGAGATATGGGCGCTATGGAGGGGGCATACGAAGTCCCTGGGAATTGTAAAGTGCCTGTACCATCACCATAAGAAGCTTTATTTAAGGAGGTCCCCCTAGCACAGCTGGCTTGGGAGGTACCTTTGTCACCCCTAACAGGGAGACAGTTTGAAGCCGGATCATGCAAGATTTTGTGTGTGGGGGGGGCGGGGGACGGAAACCCTGGTGACATAATGGTTAAAGTGCTACAGCTGCCAACAAAGAGACTGATAGTTCACATCCACCAGATGCTCCTTGGAAGCTCTGTGGGACACATTTCTATCCTGTCCTATAGAGTCACTATAACTTGGAATTGACTCAATGGCAGTGAGTTTTTTTTTTTTTTTTTTTTGCATTCATTACATTTACCATGTTGTGCAGGCATCATCACTATTTCCAGAATCTTCATCACCTGAACAGGAGCCCTGTGCACATCAGCAGTAGCTAACCACCCTGCCCATAACGTTTCATCTACTTTCTGTCTCTGTGTTTCTAGGTATTTCATGTAAGTGGATTTGGACAATATTTGTCAAGTTTTTAATGCTGGGGTTTGGATATTATCCACAGTGGGCCTACCTGGCATTCTCACCTGAGGCCCATCTGTCTTAGGAATCAGTTTAGCATGTACTGCTGAGTGGGGAGGGGGTGTGGTCCACCAGCCTCAGGTGCTCTCACCTGTTGGCAGCTGCCAGAAAGGACACCATTAGGCGTCTCTAAGTGTTTAAGCCCTTGATTACGGTAAGGGAGCTAAGGGCACTGCAGAAATGTGGAGACATCACTTCAAGTTCTGTGACTTTGAGCACATGACTTCCCATCTCTGGCTCTTAGCATGTGCTCCCATAAGTGGGGACAGGTTCCTCCCTTATCCACCCCACAAAGTGCAGATGAGAAGACATTTTGTCAGTGGGGGCTGCCTCACAACTCTTTTCTCCACTGTTTCCTAGCACTTTGGAGTAGCTAGGGCTGCTCCTCCCCACACTGCCACCACCTGGGGCTATCTACTCTCTGCTGGCACAACTCCTGCGAGGGGGAGCTCACCATCTTTAAGTGTTGACTGTCAAGGACTGCTGCAACATAAGTCCACAAACTGCACCGCTGAAAACAACACATTATAGTCTCTCATGGTTCTGGAGGTCACAAGCCTGAAATCAAGGCTGTTGCAAGGTTGGTCCTTGCTGGAGGCTCTGAGAGAGGATCCATTTCCATGCTGCTTCTGGCTTCTGGTGGCTGCCGGCAATCCTTGGCCTGTGGAGGCATCGCTCTCAATCTCTGGCTTCCATAACCTCTCCCTCATCTTTCTGTGTCTCTGATCTTTCTGTTTTTCTTCTCTTCCAAGGTTGTCAGGCAGTGAGTATAGGACCCACCCGAATCCAGGATGATCTCATCTTGAGCTCCTTTACTGATAACATCTGTAAAGACCCTTTTTCAAATAATGTCCCACTCACAAGCTCTGAGGTTAGAGCATAGACACCTCTGGGGTCACTTTTCAGCTCCCTGTGGGTTAGCTTCAGCCTCAGGAAAGGCCCTGCTTAGGTTGAGCTCTGTCGTGTGCAGGGATGTCCCAGAAAAATTCCAGTCCCTCATTCTTTCTCTGCTCCCACAATGGCAGTGTCAGTCCGTGAGATGGGGCTGGTTTGTGGTGTCCTCTCTTGTGCCCAGAACATGGTGGAGGCTCAGTCAGCATTGGGATATGAGGGGTGAAGGAGCCAGCCTCAGTTTCCCCATTGGCAAAGTGAGGATGATGGTAGCTGAGTTCACAAGCTTTATCAAGAACTGAGCACACCGCTTGCCTGATCTTGGAAAGGACAGTTGGTGGGACCCACCACTTTGAGGACAGCGGTGATGACAATGATTACTAGTTCTGCCGAGGTGTCACTTGTCTTTTCTCTAGAGTTCCCAAAGTCATTCCTCCTTCCTCTCGCCAGCCCTCCTGTGGCTCACATCTGCCAGGCAGCCCTGGGGACCTTCACCTGCCAGGATGAGTGGCCCAGGAAGCTGGTTCTGAGGCCTGAGGTGCTGTGGGGGGCACCTGGCAAGGCCTAGCCCCACCCCCACCCTGGCTTCTGGCCTTGGTGAGACTCCAGTGACAGGAGTAGGGGGTCCTTTTCTGGTAGTCAGATGTGCGCGCGTGAGAGCCTTCAGGGTTTTCCTGCACCGATATTCTGAATCTGTGAGTCAGGAGGTGTGCTCCTAGAGCACTGAAGTGAAGGCAAAAGCTGAAGAGAAGGTAGCCAGTAGAGGAAGGGCTTGAGGGGGCAGAGGGGCATCTATTGTGCAGAATTAGAAAGAGGGATCCCTTGGGGCACCAGTGTGTAAGGAAGGTGTGCATGGGGAGGTGACAAGCTGGAGCTCAGCTCCCTCCCACATCCCCACTCACCCCTAGGCTGGGAACCTCCTAGGGTGTGCAACCTGCTCAACCCTGCGTTCTGGGGAAGAGAGGAGGGGAGGTGGGCAGAGAGGCATGAGAAGGATCAGCACCGGGAGGCGGACAAGGCCGGTCAGGGGGTGGGTTGCCTGTCGGTTCCTGTCCTCTCTCCAGGTTTCCATTCTCTATAGCACTGTCCACTGCCACACATCTGTCTAACACAGGCAGTCTCCCTCTCTGGGCCGTGATCTCTGAGAGATAGGGCTACGTAAGGGAACACTGGCCCAGTGAATGCTGAAACAAATGAGTGGAAACCACCTAAATGAAGGCGCACTGGGCTAGTGGGTGGGGCAGAGGGGGAATCAGTGGGGTTGGGAAGGAGGCGGGGAGGAGTGAGGGACAGAGAAGGGACACCCCAATGGAGGGTCCTCCCAGGCTCCCATCCTACTTGTGCCACCCCACGCACCGCAGCAGCAGCTGCGGCCAGTCTACACTCTACCCTGTTTGCCACTGTCCTCAGTCCTAGGGATCGTGCGGCTGGAGGGGGAAAAGGGGAACCGATGGGGGGATGCCTGAGGCTCAGGGGAGCCAAGGGTTGGGGGCCAATCACGAGGCGGGGAAGCCGGAAGGACGCGGGGCGGGACGCTGTGGAAGCACCTCGTTCTCAAGGGCGAGCCCAGTTCTGGGTTGGGCAAGACTGGAAAAGCGGCCTTGGGAGGAAGGCAGGAAGTCATCGGATAGGCTCAGCACCGCTCCAGGCCCGCCCCCAGGCCCCGCCCCTAGGGGCGGGGAGGAAGGAGGGATGCAGGCCCACGGGCCGGAAACCTGGACGGGGGGAAGGCTATATAGACCGCCACTGATGGAAAGGCAGGAGACGGACTGGAAGAAAGGCCGACAGGAAAAGCACAGGCACATAGAGACAGAGACAGAGGGACAGATGAGCGTGTTCATCTGGGCTTGGCCTTTGGCTCGCAGCCCTGATCAGCCCAGGCTGGACAGAGGGACGTGGCCTGCAGTGGTAGCTTGTGCCAGGCTCTTCCCTCCAACTTGGGATCTGGTTCTGCCTCTGCACCTTGGCTCTGCCTGTGGGGGAGGGTCTGTCAGGCTTCAGTCTCTCATCTGTGAAATGGATGATCCTACTATCAACCCCCTAGCAAGGCTAAGCAGGAGGGAGGGCGCCTGTGGAGGCCTTGCCCAGCAGAGGGGCCTCTTCCATCAGAGTTCGGGTGCACACAGTGGAGGACAGGCCTGACCGTGTACCTGAGGTGCTGTCCCTTGGGGGGGGGGGCTCTCTCTGCCCAGCAGCTCCTCCTGCCTCCACCTAAGCCCCTGCCTCAGGGCTGGTCCTCAAGATTAGGCCCTTTTGGAGCTGTCTAGGCTGTCCTGTGGTGAGGTTGAAGGGTGTAGGGGTGTGAAGTCAGAGGGTGGGGCAGAAGGGGTCACGACCTGCTGTAGCTGTTACAGGAACAGGGACCAGGAGGCTGGGAACACAGAGATGGGACATCTCTGGGGAGCAGCCCTCAGGTAGAAGTGGTCTTGACTCAGTTGTCCCCACAATTTGCAAGCCAATCATCCATACATATAGCAGCTTACCTCACACTTCCTGGAGGACAGTCAGGTCTCAGGGCTTCTCACTATACACTAGGGCCTACCTTTTTCCAAAGGCCTGGTCTGGAATCTTCTTTTCACTAGACCTGCTGGGGTGAGGCCAGCCATGCACCCAGGAACAGGACCTCTGGAAGGGTCCATGGGCACTTGGCTGACCTGTTATAGTAGATGACAATAATGGCCTCCCTAAGAGCCACTGTCTCAGCCTAGAGACTTTTGAGACTACAGTCTGGTTGGTCTGTGTTGCTGGTCTCTCGCTGGTCATATGGGGGTGGGGGGGAGGGCAGCTGTATGCTGGATTCACTTTCTGTTCTTGGTTTCAGGGAGCAGCAGAGATATGACCCGCTCACAGGGCCTCCCTCACCTTGCTGAATATGGTCACTGCATTCTGAATTCAGATGGTAAATCTATGCCCTAGGTTTACTGTATAGACTGCCAAGGCCATGCAGGAGATGGTAGACACTGGCAATGACACCAGCAGCAGAGAAGGGAGCTAGGGCCAAGGCCCCAAGTCCACGGCCTCCCTGGGCCTTGCAACCCCTGGCACTGGGACAGCTGTTATGACAGTGCCGTTCTTTGTCCCAGCTTCAGCGACCCATAGCACTGAGACCTGGGGCAGACTTTGTGTGGGGTGGCAGCTCTAAACCCGGTGGACGTCTGCACCCTGTGGGGAGCTGACCTAAAAGGTGGAGCGCCTACACAGGCAGACGAGGGGCTGCTGGCTGCTCCCAGGGCTAGGCAGAGGGAAGCTCCGCACAGCATGGCTGGCTGCACCCTCCACTGAACTCCTGACCACCACATGCCCTCCACAGAGTAGAGGGGGAGGGGACAAGGGTAGGAGCAGACGGTGTATAGGGCAGCCACCAGCTCTGGGGAGGGCGGTGGGGCTTTGGCACATGCACATGTCACCAAGAGGGCCAGCACAACTGCTTATCAAAATATTTTATTTAGGAGCCCCTCAAAAAAGACCCTCCACATTAGACAGACACCTGAACAATACCCTTGGGCTTTTTTTCTTTTTTTGGTGTTTTCTGTATCATTTCTTCCTTTTTAAATCAACTAAAACAATGTTATGCTTAAAATAAAAGACAGGAAATATTTCCCAATTAGATTTTAGTCAAGAATATATATATATTTTTCTGATCCTGGGGACGGGCAAGGAAGGCGAGAGGCTGCAGTAGTTCACCAGGTTTCCGGTGTCCTTGCTACGCGGTGAGGATGGTGTCATGAGGACATGAACATACGGCAAGGCCGACGAGGACACGCCTGACTAGGAGAGGGGTGGTGAGTGGCAAAGAAAGGGGAGGAGAGAGTGACGGAACGAGAGTGACAGTGGAGACAGACAGACAGACAGAAGGGGGAAAAATGTACCCAGCAGGAGAACAGTGCCTGCTTGGGACTTACAATTTACATAAAAATGGTGCTGCCTGTGCCACCTCAGTGCTGAATCCACCTGTCTGTCTACCTGCGGGACTTCTGCCCTGGGAAGGGACTGAATTCAGTCTTGTGGGAAGGCAGCTGGGTTTCAGCTTCATCTTCATTACGTGTGTGGCGTCTCCAGCTGAGAAACTTTTTTTTTCCTTTTTTAATTTTTAAAAAGAATTGCAGCCAAAATAAAGACATTCACTGCAAAATCCAAAATGGCTGCACTCATCTATTTATAAAACACTGTGAGTCTTTGCTCAAGGTTATACCGGCGGCCACTAGACTTTGCCAGGAATTTTGGCCCGCTTGCGGGCGATGGCATCCTCTACAGCCTTTAGCTGCTTCAATAGCTCCTCACGCCGTGACAGTGTGCTAGCCTTTCCTGACTTGGCGCTGGTGGCGGTGCTGGTGGCACTGGTGTCCGTGGCTTTGCCAGGCACACTTGTGACTTTGCTGGAGCCCTTGGACTGGGGTGACAGCTGGCGCTTCCTACAGGGAGAGAGGGTACCATCAGTAAGGGTGAGGGCTTCTGTCCAGGCAGCAGCTCCATCTTTGACCCCAAATCCCCAACAAGGGTAGGTGAGAACCTGACTCAAGAGACCACTAATGCCCCCCTTTGGGGGCCCAGCAAGGAGGTTGGGCATTGTCAGTGGAGGTGGAAGAAGCTAAGCATGGGTAGGGACCCTTCCAGGGAGCTGCTCTTACAGGGGTTCAAAGGTACTCCCAGAGGGGCAGGTGCTCTGTCTTGTTCTGAAGTCTCTCCAGCCTAGTGGAAGACCCAGCCCAACACAAGAACATTTGGCCAGAGTCATACCTAGTCCCTGGCCCTTCCCTCCCCTTCAGCACTGAGGCCAAGGGCGGTGGGGGGGTTGGTGGGTGGGGTGGGTGTGGGTGTAAGTTCTGCACTGACCCCTTCCTCTTGTCCTCCTCTGGTGATTGCAAAAACATGCTCCCGCATGGGGAGGCGGCAGTGAACCTTTCGCAAGGAAACCTGCCCCTCTGACAGGAAGTGAAGGAGGGCACCTGTCTGGACACCTGCCCAGATAACAAGTGAGGCTGAGGCTCTACCCCAAGAGGCTTGTGCATCTTGACTTCTGAGCAGCAGCCTGCCTCCAGTGCCAAAGTAGGGCTGCCCTCTTCCTGTGTTACAGTGTGACACTCACCTGTCGGGCTGTGTCACAGGGGCTTTGGGATTTTGACCTCTCTGCCGCTCGGGCTTTGGAGAACCAAGCCTCCCTCCCGATTTCCGGTCCCGGGAACCTGCAATGTGGGCAAGCGTATAAAAGAATGGTGTTTCCCAAGCACAGGTAAGACAATCATCTGGTCACCCTGGGGCTCCCAGCAAGCAGACAGTGAGGGCCCACCCAGGGGCCAGATGCTGTGCAATATGCTTCCTTGATCTTTACAAAGAGGCAGGTAAGGAGAACAGAGCCAGCAAACAGAAAAGTAGCCAAGAGCAGGAAGTACCAACAGGTCCAACCTGGGAATGCTGCTGTGGCCAACTCATACTGTGAGCCCTAAGCCCTCACTGCCAACTACAGGACAGACCCTTTTTGTAGCCCTGAGGCCTTTACCATGTGAATCTATAAGGGTATTAACAGGTGAAATACGAATGTGAGAGCTCTGTACTGCGCTCCCACTCCACAGAGCCAGGGAATGGCATGGGCAAACTCCAGGAGTGGCTGGACCCCAGGGTTCCTCTCCTACCCCTGATAGGCCAGGGACCTGCAGCCAGTCTAGACCAGCCTACTGGGGGCTGCCCTGTACTTCCCATTTAGGGAAGAGAGCGGTTTGGCAAAACTAGGCCTTCTGCTTGACTTGTTAAAGTCTCCCAGGAGACACTTGCCATGCCTTTCAATCTGAACCAGTGGATCATAAAGGGTGTGCCAGGCCGCCAGGTCCCCGAGGGTTACTTCCCTTGTAGCACTACAATCTTGTTGGCCTCTCACCTCTCCTTTCTTGAAAGCACACAGTAGAGTGTGAGGCTACAGGACACAAGGTACACAACAGACAGGAGTGTTCGGCAGCTTACTGGAAGCCAGACACCAAAGAGATTTGTGAAAAAGGAAAAATCCAGTTATACAAAAGCTCTGTGGGGCCTTCACTTTAACAAAAAACGGAGTTCTAAGCCCAGCTAGTCTGGCCATGACAGGTTGACTCTGAGCAGGCCTGGATGGCTCCTCACCTCGGTCTGGGGAGAGGTTGGCTCGCTTGGCTGGAGGACTTTGCCTGTCCTTGTCTGATGGCTCGTAGCGCTTCCTGCTGGCTTTATCCGCGGCCTGAAACAGTGGCACAGTGAGGAGGCAAGACTTAAGCTGAGGCAGACGAAGTGCAAGGGACAGGCCTCACCCTGGGGCAAGCAGTGGCCCTGTCCTCACCCTCTGCTCCTGTGCAGGACCACCTCCACCAATCAATACCATGTGCAAGCAGTGACGCCATGCTCGTGTGGCCTCTGAGCATATGCTTTGTGAGCAGAGCTGGGAGGACAGTGCTAGCTGCAGTGAGGGAGCCTTTGCTGGTGTGCTGTTCCCTTGATTCCTTAGAACTGACCTTCAAATGCAGGGTCAAGGAACCTCAGGCCCTGCACCCTCACAGCCATGCTATGCAGACTTGGGTGTGGCTGAGAGCTTGTGGGGCCTGTACCTCAGGGGCTGGGGAACACTGTTTGAGACTGTCCACTTAGGTTAACAGTGTGAAGAAGCCACCCCTTACCCCAAGCCCTGTACCTGGCCTCAGGAAGGATGGGGAACAGATACAGAGAAGCAAGCTTTCCAGAACAGAAGCCATTTCCACATCCCTGGAGTGTTCGGACTCCCAGAGCCATCTGAACAGCACATTTCACTCCCTGTTTTATTGAATCACTGCTCACAGAGTGGGACAGCCTTAGACTCCGGCTCTGAAGGCCCAGGTACACTGTGGGCCTAGACACCCTGCAGGCCTTAAAACCAGGGGGTGCAATGGAGGGCTTTGTAGGCTTACCTTATTTAGCAGTGTCAGCTTAATCTCCTTGTGGGCAACAAATGCAGCTTGCTGGGGCTGCCCTGGTGGTGCCTGCTGAGGGGTGGAGGGCTGCTGTGACGACCTGCTGCCTGCTGAGGGCTTGGTGGACTTGGGGGGCTGCGTGCATGAGTCCCTTTTCCGCTTCTCTTCTTTAATGCCATCCTCTTTTTTAGCTTTTCCTGCTAAGATAGACCCTCAGTCACTGGCTACAGTGATGTCTGCTGTGTGCCACTTCTCGGAGGAAATGCAGGCCGTGTGTCCTCATACGTCTGCCAGTGCTGCCCTGACTGCAGGGTCTGTGGCTCAGGAGTCTTCCCATAACCATGCTAGGAAAGGCTTCTCTGCTGCAGGCTGGCCCCTCCCCTGCTGCTGCAAAAGCCCAGGGCCAGCACATACCTTTCTCCTTCTTGGTCTGGGCAGGGGTAGGGGAGCGTGAGCTGGCTGAGGAGACAGGACTGGCCAGGTCTGCATACATGTCCTCTGAGTCCACACTGTGCACTGAGCTGCTGCTTGATGTGGCGCTGGACACTGAGGAAACGCTGCTCACGCTCAGGGACCTGCGTGAACCACAGAGCCACATGAGAGACCACAGGGCCACCGGGGGGTGGGGCTGTTCACGGTCCACGGAACCCTCGGTCCAGTGGCCATGTGGGAGGGCAAAAGTGCCTCTCAGTTTAGTGCAGGGTGCCCAGGTCACTAAGGCAAGGATCCTGTTCCCCAAGTTAAGGGATACACTGGTTGCTGGGAAGAAAAATATGACTAAACACGACTAAACAACTTAATTACAAGATCCTGGTTAAATATGCAAAATGAAAAACAATGTTCACTTACAGAAAATGAAACAGTAGGTTACAGACTCAACTGAGAGTAGGACTTATGAAAACTTGGGCAACAATGGGTGATTTAATATGCCTTTTGATTTTTGCCAGTTTTCACTACAGGTGGGTGTGAAACAGAGCTGTGGGAGCACTGTTTTGTTTGGCCTGAACTGCACTGCATGGCTGATGTTCTGGAGAAAATACCTGTGTTTTTACTTTGGACATGAACAGGGAATAACAGGTAAATGGGAGAACCAATAAGTTTTTTTCTAGTTTTCCCTAAAGGTTAGGTCTTTAAACACTCTACACCTATTAACAAATAGTTGGGCGAATGTGTAAACCACCCTGCTACCTGAAAATTACCAAAAAGGTCTGCCTCAATTTAAGGATTGATATTTGACATTGTCCTCTTTTCGAACAACCTACTGGCTTTTACTTATTCTTTTCTGTCACATTTATTCTCTTAAAAAATTCAAGACTTTGCTTTGAGAATTTTCTCCTTCCTTCTTGGAAACTCCTAAAAGAGGACTGAATTTCAAGTAGCTGCCCTTCCTGGGTGCCCTGGGGCTGCCGGTGCCCTGTGCGACCTGCCCCCACCACTCAGGCCCCTCCTGGCTGGTCTTCAGGGCTGGCATCCTCTACTGAAACAGGACAGGCCTTTAGCTAGCCTAGCTGTCCTGTGCCTGCCACCTCTGACAGGGGTCTCAGGGCAGCCCCTCAGTTGCCTTCATATTTTGGGGCTCCTCTGGGGAATGGAGGGCACCTACGCCCTGACATGAAGGCAAATGCCCCTTTCTGCCACCTGAGCACCTCTTCTGCCAGGTATGTGTCCTTGCTGGGTGATTGTGGGTTATCCTTTTCAGGTAGGATGCTGATGATACAGCCGCAGCCATCCTGGGTGACTTCTTTTAAACTCAGACTGCTCGAGAGTAGCACCCACCTGGTGAATTTGTCACAAGACCCTGATTAGGAGGGGCAGGGCCTGGAGGGGATGTCAACGATGACGTGGATCTGGGAAAAGACTGTGACTGGGAGGGTGGGGCCCTGAAGGGCCCCAACAATAACCTGGATCTAGAGCTGGAGCCACTGGAGCTGCTGCCGCTGCCACTGCCGCTGCCACTGAGTGTCCGCCTGCAACACAAGTGGGGCTGTCAGACACACCTCACAGTGTCCATAAGAACTCCAAGTCTCAGAGACAGACATTTGCACCAGCATAAAACTAGAGGCTAGCCCTTCTACCAGGGGTCCACGGTGGGGATGCTCAGGACCAAGGGCTGGGAGAACCTCACACCCTGTCACTGCAGCTCCCCACCTCTGTACACTGCTCCTCAGAGACCATCTCACCCCTCTATTACGCTTGTGGGGAAACCATGGCTCCATGAGGCAATGTGACTGACAATGCCATACAGGCCAGAGGGCAGAAATGGGTTTGGTCAGGTCTCCTGCTCCTAGCTCAGTTCTCAGCATCTCTCGGAGCTAATGAGGTGGCCACTGAAGCCAGCAGGCCCACCTCCTGGGGGGGGTCCTGGTCTGCCGCTCCTTCCTTCTGGCTTCCCGAGGATCCCCTGGCTTGGCAGGCTCAGGGATGGGAGCAGTGGTTTTGGTGGACTGAGGCAGGGTAGGTGGCGGAGCAGGCTTCTTCACTGACTTCTCCCTGCAAAACAGACAAGCTAAGATATAGCACACAGACCCACAAAACGCTTGGCCTTTAGCATCTCCCCAGGTGCCAGACTGTTTTCTGCAGGCTCAGCACTGCCTGCACTTTCAGGATACTAATGAGACACACAGCATTCCCTCCCCACAGGGACGAGAGGACAGCAGGTTTCTGTGGAGGCCTGTGAACCCAATGACAGCTAGTGCATTTCTGTCAAGCATCATGTACTCAAGAGGCATGGTGCTCCGGGACCAGTGGCAGCAGCACCGTGCTAGAGTACAGACCTGCATGCTCATGCAGCCCTGAACAATCAAACTGGGGTGTGCCAGCATCTGTGCCACAATCAGCCCTGAGGAGTCCCTGACCATCCGTGGCATGATAACTACCAGCCCTGCAAGCTTTTCTGTGGGGACCCTATCACCACCAACAGTAATATTAGCAAAACAGAGTGAGTCTCATGCAAAGGAAGTGCTTCAGTTCAGCATTCTGACTGGACCTTGAAATCACAGCACGAGAGTGACCTATGGACATACACACTCCAAGACTCAAGTCAACTCCAGAAATGTACGCCCACTGGCAGTGACAGCAAGCCAACCAGTGCCACCTGGGATGCAGGGATAACTCTGTGTTCTGACGGTGATGGTGGCTTCACAAGTACACATGCTTGTTAACACTTGCTCAAGGTTAACATAACACTGACACAGCGTATCACCCAGAAAAAAAAAAAACCGGTATGGTGAGTTTTAACACAGTTGCTTAGGACTATCTAGGACTTTCTGTTATTGACCCATTGGGCATGAAACACTTGAAGCGTGAAGTATACAAGGCTGGCCATAAAGTTGGTGCTTCACTGTTCTCTGTGACGTGAGTAACAAATACAACCACAAAGACAGCTCAGCCCCCATGGTGATACTTTATCTTGTAACATCCCTGAGAGGCTGAAGCTCAGAGGGCAGGTGGCTGTGCAGCACCAGGGAGGGGTGGCCCAGCCTGGGTTCCTGCTACTGTGCAATGGTCCCACTTGCAGTGTCCGGACACTGCCTGCCTCTTTGGCTGCGAACATCCTATGACAGGGAGGGTGAGAGAAGGCCCAGAACTTACCCTACTTTCCCAGGAGGAGGGGCCAGCTCCCCCTTGGCTCTGATGGAAGACCTGTGGGGGGAAGGTGTTGGAGACGGAGACGGCGACGAGGAGAAGGATCGAGACCTAGGAGCAAGCAGAGACGTCCATGAGGCATGACGCGGTGGTGCTCTGAGCACTGCTCCACTGGGCTGGCCACCGCGAGGACATGCTCAGGCTCAGAGACCACACCACGCAGCTTCTAGGCATTCCTGAGACTGGGTGTGATTTCCAGATGGTTCTTAGTGCTTTCCTAAAATCACAACCCATGAGTAAGGAGACTGTTAAAGGAAACAGTATCCCTAAAGGGGCTGCAGGCTCTGGGAGTTTTAGGGGTATGCGCCTGAGTATGGCACAAGAACGCACCCATGGAACAATGGTTCTACTCTGAGGTGGACTCAGACGCCCCATGTGCCTACAGACACCAGTGACCAGACACAAAATGTGCTGCTCAATGCAGGGTGCTCAGGTGGAGCCAGAGAGAAGCCAGTGGACAGTATACTGGGGCCAAGGCGAGAATGCAACAGACCCAGTGGCAATAAGGGAGGACTTCCTTTTTGGAAGAAATGTCATGAGATGATGCCTGGTGGTACAGTGCTTCAGTGCTACATCTGCTAACCAAAAGGGTGGCAGTTCAAAGCCACCAGGTGCTCCCTGGAAACTCCACAAGGCAGTTCTACTCTGTCCTGTAGTGGCTATGAGTCGGAATTGACTTGACAGCTGTGGGTTTGGTTTGGGTTTTGATGCCTTGGCCACCAGCCTGAGTGCTGGAGCAGAGAGGATGTAGAAAAGGTGGAGGCTAGCCTTGGATAGGGAGGGACACCTAGGAGAAGATGACGGGAAGCTCAATTTCAACACAAGATTCAGGCCGTCAGCAGGTGAACACAGCGCGTGCCTTGAGGCACAGCTTCAGTGGCCTCACCAGGACAATCCACGTGAGTGAGCAGCTCCAACAACTGGAGCAGCCCAGTGATTCATGTGGTGACATGACCCACAAGGCCAGCACTAGTGCTCACAGGATGACCTGATGGTGCCTCCCTGTGAAGTCTCAAGACTTCCAGCTAAATTCAGATAAAAGGAAAACTAAAAAATGAGCATCACGTAGTTACATATGAGCTGCCATATTTTAAAGACAAAGCTCCACAAAATAAATCTCCTTCACTGATGCTGGGCTGCCCCATGATGGGAAAGAAAAGATCGCCCAAGCCAAGCTGACTGACTAGAAGCTACTGTGAGATCAAATGTCCACACTCCTCCAGATCCAGGACTCCTTCCTTCAAGCACCCAGTCCTCAGGACACCACTGCCAGCTTCAGACACATCAGCTGAGAAGCCAGTGCCTGAGCACAGGGTTGGGTAGGTCCTCAGTTTTTTGACTCAACTTCAGACTGGTGCCTGCTCCTGTGGGTGCTGACCCTGTTGCTTGTCAGCTGATATACACACCTAAATACAAGTGTATCCCTCAGATGGTGTCAGGGAATAAGTGGGGGATTCTGCTCAACAGTCAGTTGTTTTCTACCTGAGGGATAAGCTAAGTTGCTAAAAAAGTGGTACCAAATTCTGGGAAAATGGCTAAGGAGTTCCGGTTCAAATTGTGAGGATCTTAGGACACTTAGAAGAGACGTCAGCTCTGGAACACAGGACCAGGTCTAAGGTAGAACTTACTCAGAACCAAGAGAAAGCTCAGTGTCCGCTAAATCAGACATCACAGATAACTGACATCAGGAGTGGTGACGGCCAAGTGCTACGCAGGACAGACCTTCCAGATCACTTTCTGTTGGATTCTCCTTGGGCCTTCTTCAGGCATGACAGGCTAAAGAAGCTTCTGCTTCCTGCATGGTGAAGGGGGCCATTCTGCAGTCAGTCCTGAGTGTGCAGCACTTCACCCTGTCTTTACCTTAGATCTTATCAAGACCACAGGCTTGTGTGACCACAGGGCTTCCTTTTCCAGCTCTTCTATAAAAACCAGCCAAACATACAGACAGGCACCTCTGATGTAAGTTATCTTTACATCATTGTGACTCTGCACTTCTAAAATCTCCCAATTCTTGGCTTGGCCTCAAGGCTTCTCTCCTGACATCTCATCAGCCATGTCTAAAACAAGCCACAGACCTTTCTTCTGCTTCTGATGCTGGGACAACTCCTTTAGGTCTCTTAGCTTACCTCCTCCAGGTAGTGTTACCTGACTGCTTCAGGATGGTCACCCATCTCTGCTCCTCTGGGGACTACTCACACTCTGGGTGGTGACATGTGAGACCCCAGTGGAGCCTGCAATTGGGTCCATCACCTATCTGCTACATAACCAGCAACAAACCCACTGCCACTGAGTCAGGTCCAACTCATAGTGACTCTAAAGTCAGAGTAGAACTGCCCCATGGTTTCCAAGGAGCGCCTGGTAGATATGAACTGCTGTCCTACTGGTTAGCTGATGTAGCACTTAGCCCACTATGTGACCAGGGTTTCCAGTTCTGCCAGATACCCTTGAAAAATGGGCTCTCTCCCCACAGATGTCTGTTGCTCTGCATGAGTCAAAGCTCTGGGGAAACAGATCCCATACAATCTACTCATTTGCTCCATCCCCACTGAAAAAGTACACTCAACTGTCAGATCCAATAGCCATCTCAAGATCTTCAACTACTTGCTTTCCAAAGCTCTACAACATGTCCAGAAAAGACATCTGCTAGGAAATGCACCATCTGTGTTAAACAACAAGCTACAGTGAGATGCACTGGCAAAAAGGAGAGAGCTTCATGCCAAGAATGACATATGGTGGTAAGGCTTCCAGAAGGAATGGGGTGGACGTGTACGGGAACATGTGCACAAACATGCGTGTGCACATGTTTGCCTCCCCACCGCTCAATCACGGGGATCCCAGTGTATGTGTCCATGTGTGCCTCCTTACTGTTCAATGAGTGGGATATTGGTGTGCATGTGGGAGCAGGTGACTGGGAAGTTGGGTTGGAATGCTGCCTAACCCCATGGCTTCACTGGGGCTGCTGTGTAGTACCTACGGGACAATGTGACTGAGAGGTAAATCCTTCAGAATCCACTATTAGACAAATAATGTACTGACAACGTCCTGGAAAACACACCCAAAACAGCCGCCCAGGTGGAGCCCTGCCACAGCAGGCAGGCAAACCCGACTAAGGTTCTGCTGTATCCAGTCAGGCCCAAGGAACGGAAATAGTCTGTAGGCCCACCGGCTCCACCCTGTGCTTGCTTGTCCCCTAAGGACACACCTGGACTGGCTGCCTGAGAAGGAGCTGTGTCTGGAAGACCGGCTGGAGTAGGAGCTGTAAGATGAAGACCTGGAACGGGACCGAGATGAGCCAGAGCCAGAGTAGGATGACGACCGTGATGATGACCTGTGTTCAAGGCAGTTGAGCAGGTGAGGACTCCACTGCTTAGCACTTAGTTAGACCTTGCTCTTCAGTGCCGACTCGAATGGCGAGCACGCACGCACACCTCCCCCAATATACCCACCATCGGTACTATTCCCCTGCTGTTCCCAGATACAAAGGAGCTATTTCCAAAGCAAGTATGTGGTGTTGCTGTGCCCTGGCCAGAGGAGAGCTGCTCTGAGAGGTCTGACAGCCACAGCCACAGCCACAGCAGGACTATACTGGGCCTCTCCACATTACTTGAATAAGAACACAGAGGTTGTAGGATATTTTTAGGATTTGGACACATCTAGAGGATTCTTACACCCTCAAGAGTAGGGATTCTATTTTGTCTTTTCCAATTTATGAATTTTTACATTTTATTACGAAACAACTTGGTCTTACTTTAGCACAGCTCCCCACTGTTAACACTGTACCATGACTGTACACAGGAAATGAGCACTGCAGCCTGCTTACTGGTGGACCGACTTGTCACCCTTCCCCAGGTTTCCACAAGGCCTGCTGCTGCTCTGGGGCACTCTAGGATGCTACTCTAGGATGCTACATCCACAGCTTTGAGCTTTCTCTTCAGGCTCCTCCCACCTTCCTCATTCCCTAACTTTCTTGTTGTCTCAGGACCTCGGCGCCCTAGGGGACAGCTCATCAGCTACTCTGCTTCACTAGCTGTTGTGCACTGTCCTTCCCCTGTGTGTGGTCTTGGGCAGCACTTTGTGGGGGACACTGGACAATGTGGTTCATGCTACTTCTCACTGCAACCATGGCTCTGCTTCAGCATCACCAGGGGTCCTAATGCTGGGCTACTGTTGGCTCTCCTCCCCTGATGTTTACTAGGTACAGTTCTGCTGGGAGGAGAGGAGCTGGCTTGTGCCCATTCATTTATTCACTAATTATTAACTGCAGGGGCTCTGGATATGTATTTTATTCAGAGGAATGATATTTGACTCTGTCATTTGTTATTTTATTCTATGGGCAAACACCTAGTTTTATCATTAGTTACTTTGCTCTACACTAACACTCAATTTTATCATTAATTTTTTGAGCTTACACTGCCACAGTGCTTACTGTAGGGAGCCCATGACTGATGCCAGCATCCCTCCAACACACCCATCATTATAGCTTCTTGACTTTTGGGCACACACACCCATCTTGGTCCTCTCAGCAGACAGTCAGGAGGTTGAGTGTGTATTTTTACTTCTATGTCTATCCATGTGTATCTGAACTGAAAACTCTGAATTCACACCAACACTGTGGGTCCAATCCAACACTGCAAGCCCACCCTAGCCTCATCTCTAACTCCTTGGCAGTGAAACTTGGCTCCCTTATCTGTAACACACAAGCTTGTTTTTCTGACGCAGCATGCACACAAGCAAGTGTGCGCGCACACGCGCACACACATGTACACGCAGTTCAGAAGTACTAAGGAACTAACTCCTAGAAAAGCAATTTGTAATTTGACACAGCTGTTCTGGTCTTCAACCTCACAGTACCTGGTCAAGATAGTGTCTCTAATGTATTCCCTCCCTTCCTGCTTCCTCTGGTCCCCCCACCCTTGCTAACTTTAGAGTATGTGACCCCTTGCCCTGGTTCTTAGCAGCCATCTTATTTGGGACCTTCTAGCACCCCGGAGTTACCCAATAAACCTCTGTTGAGTAAGCACAGACCCCCTTAGCATCCTCACTTTTCCTCAGGTCACAGCCCCCACAGGGCCTCTTTACCTAGAAGAGTTGGAGGCGGAGGCTGATGAGGCGGATGTTTTTCGACGCCTTCGTGCCCGGCTAGGAGACACAGATACTCCAAGTTTCTTCTTGGGAGACTTTGATCGGCGCCAAGGGTCCTTCCACTCATCTGCCCGCTTAACCTGTGGGCCTGCAGACGTGGCCTCCTTCTTTGGTGGCTCAGCTTGCCGGCTACAAAACAGACCAGATGTGACCATGACCATGGAGTCATTATGTCAGTGGGTCATGGCAGGCTTCATGCTCAGGGTAGATCTTATATAAGAGCCAGACCACTCTTTGGTCTCTGATTTATGTTTAACTGTACTCCCACACAAACCTCCTGGCTATACCCCAAAAGATGAAAAAGCCACCTAAGACAGTCTCAGATGCCCTGTCACATGTTTCACACGTGCAACTTTCAGTCCTCTGGAAGCCCATGCGCTTCAGAGGAAACTTGACCAGGAGGAACCCCTTTCTGATACGCAGGGACAGAGGTAGCTACAGGGGCAAAGAAGGCAAGGGGTCAGCTGGGAAACCTCCCCACAGAGTTCACAGCAGCAAGGATGGGAGCTAAGCAGATTTGGCATGCCAGGAAGGAGGCCCCAGAGTGCATTTTCTCAGGCACAAGCCCTCAAAACGACCTACTCAGAATGGACACAGGGTCTTGGATAAAATCCAAGTAATTTAATTGTAGTGATTATAAAAAACAGACAAACAGAAAACACAAAAGCCTAATGAAAGGTATCTGCAGATCCTAGAACATGTATTTTTAGTATTTAGACATTGCAGAAGTTCACTTAAAAAGTTTCGGGAAACAAAGTAAGGAAATAAAGACCACTGATGTCTTACTCTCCTGAGACGTTCTAGCCTTTTTGCATTTCCTCTCAGGCCTTACTTGACTTTCTATGATGTGTAGACATGTGCACACACACACACACAAATACAGCCTGCGTGTACACACATGAACATTTGAAACACACTTGCCACCAGCCTCTGGTGGCCTGCTTGCTCTTTTCCTTGTCAGTATTTGGTGAAATGTGGCCTTTATCGATTGTGTAATAATTCACTGTCAGATGCTGGATGTCTGAGCATTTCTACACTGTGTGTAGTTTAAAACTTTTTTAACATTAAAATGACTTCTCTATATGGGTATCTTTATAAACATGCAAAACAAAGTCCAAACCTGTTGCTATCAAGTTGATTTCAACTCACAGTGAAGCTATGACAGGGAAAACTGTTCCACAGGGTTTCCAAGGAGCAGCTGGTGCATTCAAAATGTCAAGCTTTTAGTTAACAGCTGTAGCTCTTAACCACAGCACCACCAGGGCTCCAGGCATGTTTATGGATGTCTGATATTTTCAAGGCAAATTTCTAAGAAGTGGAGTTAACACATCAGAGGAAATGAACTTATGGGCTCATGGTAAGTTGTCAAACATCTCCCCTGCAAGTTAGGCTGCTTATACTCACTAGGGTGAGCAGATGTCCATCTCGCTGTGCTCTAAGGGCTTCTGGATGTGATCCACAATACCAGGCAACACAAGACAACAACTATTACCAAGCAAAGAGAAAAGGTCTCATGTTTGACTGCCTCGCTGATGACTGGCAAGGCTTACCCTTGTTTTGGCTTACTAGTCGCTTACATTGAGTTTTCTACTCTTGTTTTCTGTCCATTTTCTAGTCAGTTCTTTGTATATCAAAGACTGTACCACTTTTACTATCCTGTATTTTCCCTGGGTTATTTACTTTTCACTTTGTACCGAGACATTCAAGAGTTTAGGGTTTCTAAACAGTCAAATCAATGAGCTCTCCTACCCTTATGAAGGTGTTTTCGTTTGCTCTTTGTTTAGAAAGTCCTTCTCTGTTCCTGGCATACTCATATTTTTCTTTTACAAATGTGACTAATTTAAAGTTTCCTTTTTCTTAAACCCTACTCTCCAGTCTACCTGCAATCTGTTAGCTTAAATATATGGAATGGAAAAAACAAAAACAAACTCAAACCAAGCCTACTGCCGTTGAGTTGATTCTGACTCACAGTGACCCTACGGGACAGAGTACAGCTGCCCCATAGACCTTCTGAGGAGCACCTGGTGGATCTGAACTGCCAACCTTTTGGTTAGCACCTGTAGCTCTTAATCACTGTACTGCCAGGGTTTCTATGGAACGAGAGGAGACTCTAAATTCCTTCCTATGAGCTATCCTAGCTGCACCACTGAATAGTTTTTCTCTCCCTTATGACAAGAATGCCCTCAAGTGTGGACACCATTCCTTCCTCTGGGGACAGTTTAGGGGACGGGTGCCCACAAACTCAACTACTTTCACCCTGCATGTGTACTGAATCCCACATACACTGTTGCCAAGGTTTCCTCATATCTTGCCCATGTGTGCTTACAGAAGTACCTTCTGGCTTTTCACTAAACTTTTTAACGAGAATAAATGCCTTTCAGTACTAAGCCTTTAATAAATACAGTATTTTAGGTCTACTTTATAGGCATCAGCAAAAGTTTCCAGTTTTCTTCATCAAAGGTCCTGCCTTTTCTTAGATGCTTAGTTACTGTGTTACTATGAATAGGAGTCTTTACCATCACCATCCAGCTTTCTAAGCAGCTCTCTGTGAACCAGCATCTAATCACACTACAGGACAAGATTTTTAATAAATTATTTCTGTGTGTTTAATTCTATTTAATCAGCAGCATGCCTCCTGCTTGCTAACAATTTCATGCCAGGAACAACAACGAACATTTAAAACTGCCTTCAGAACACAAGGGATCAAGGCTTTAAGTCCTGTTATCTTCACCAAAGTCCCCGAGTCCCACATAAACACATCTTCCTGGAAAAGTAATGCAGGAAGGAAGTGAAAACCATTTGACAATCCCGGGTCATTCTGTACTTGCTTTCACCTTTATAATTCCTGTGTTATTCTCCTCCTGAAACCCAGCAGGAAACCTAACACCTTGGTCTCAGTTTCCCATGAGTCATCAGAATGGTCCAACCCTGTTAGCCTGCAGCCTCCTAACCCTGAAGGGGTGTGGACGGAAACTGAGGGGTTGTCAGAGGCCTTTCCTCTTGAGGACGGGGCCATGCCAGTATTTACCGATCTTTACTGCAGTCATGGGGAAGGAGGAAAAGGGCTTTGGCTTGTGCCCAGATCTCAGTGTGGAAAATCCAATATTTCTGGCCTTGGGGAGGCTGGCCAGCCCAGGCCCTCCACAGCGTTAGTCAGCTGTCTCACTAGGAGGTTCTGTTCACCAGCTCCTTTACTCAGGCAGGATGATGGCTGACAGGTGTCACTGGTGCCATGGGTGGGCCTGGATACCTCCCTACCCCCTCAAGTAAACCCTGTGCAGACCTGGCCCACAGCAATGATGAAAATGTCTGCAGGTTTAAAAAGTGAAACTTCTAAATTACATTAGAAGCAGTGAATAGAGAAAAATCACACAGGGCAGAAGGGTGAAGTTAGTTACGGTGAAGTACTGGGTCACTTCTGTATATGACATGGTCAAATATACAACTAAGCCAAGTCCCCCTTCATTTCTCTCCCAGACTCTCCAGGAAAATGAGTTTGCTCTGACCTGGATCGATTTAAGAGAAGGTGTTTTGGGAAGATTAACTAAGTGAGCAATCAAAAAACATTTCATTTGAAAAGTCTCATTTGGGACCAATGTTCACATAGTTTGAGCAGGGGCCAAAGTGGCAAGACTGAGTATGATCACAATTCTATCAATCAAACCACCACCACCAAGTTTGGAGATGTCTCAGAGGGAGAAAACCATGGGGCTATAGCAGTAGCTGTCTCCAGGAATCATTCCTCCCTTACTTCTTCTCCACTCTGGAAAACTTTCCAAATGTTCTAAAATTATCTGTTTTACACTTATCCCAGGAAACACCCTCAATATAATTTCACACATCTGGAAAACTTTCAGTACTGCTGACTGCCACACATTCTGAGGAACCTGCTAATAATCTAAGCTCAGCGGCATTCTCCTCTGATCAGGGAGCACAGGGAAGGAGGGCTGCTGTCCACAACCCCGAGGCCGTCTCACCGCAAGGGTGAGCAGTGACCACAGCAACAGGGGACATCGTTCCCAGTTAACCTCCAGTCTCCACCACCCTTGGGGGAGCAAAGGAGACACCTGTATGCACATTAGTAAATCAGACACGGTAGGAATAAGACCTGCAATATGGCTGCAGGCTAACGCACCACTGGATTCCTGGTGGAGAAGGCATCCGGGGCACTGAGCTCAGGCCAGTTTGCTTGTGGGGTCGATCTTGAGAGCTCTCCAGACAGGGACCCAGAAGCCTGTCAGCTGACACCTCTGTTCTGCCCTGACTGATGGACGCCTCTGGACGTGTTAACTTTGTTAAGACAGCCAGAAGAAACAGGGGCAGAAGTCATTTTGGAAGACAACTACTCCCCATGACAGGATGAAAACCATCTCCAACACAGATCCTAACCAAACTGGGAGAAACCAGGGAGAGGGGCAAACAACTAAACCAAAATAAAAAATGGCTGACCCTCACACATGCTACATGTGGGCTATGTTCACCACTGAACACTCCCAAGATGCAGGTGGAGAAGCTGGCCTGAGTAGAGAAAGCTGGTGGTGGCCACACCAGCAAAACTGACTAAGGATTCAAGTAAACTAAGAAGCACAGCCCTTCCCTGTCATGATTCTGATGCTGGATGTAGCTGTCCCTTGCTGCATATCTGTGTGATTTTATGTTCCAGGTCTTTTGTTCAAGTCCACAGAAAAACATTTTCCAGGGGGCAAAGCTCATTTTTACTACAATTAAGAGTGTCAATACATCTAGAAGCAAAGCAAATGTTACAACAAGAACAAGGGCCCCAGATCCACTAACACATCTCAGTGATGTCACCAGACACACAAGTACACAGGTGCAAGTCATGCAAAGCAGCTCAATGGCAAGCATGGCTGGAAACTCCACTGAAATGGCTGCCAAATGGGGTAGATGATTAAAGACGGATAAAAACAGACAAAAGATCTTTTCTATAATCCAAAGGATTAAACCTCTCATAAAGATATAAACCCCCACAACCCGAAACCCATTGTCAACAAGTCGATTTTGACTCACACTGACCATTTATGACGGAACAGAACTGCCCCACAGTTTTCAAGGACTGCACAGTAAATGTGAACTAAGAACTTTTTGGTTAGCAGCCAGGTTCTTAACTATTATACCACTAGGGTTTCAAAAAACACAGTATAGGAGAAGGGAATTTAATTTTTTTCCCTCTTATTGAACTTGCCTATATCTGTTTCTGGAAAGATTCACAAGGTCTTTAGCAGCAGTTTTTCCTCTGTCTCTCACCTTGTGAGGCCTCATGGAGACCAACAAAGGGCCTGGCATGCTGTAAGCCTCCCTGAGAAGTGGAGCGACTAGGGCTCACAGTCCCTAAGCATTACTCCTTATCTGTCCTACCTCAGGACCACTGTACCTCCTCCATGGACTTCTGGGATGGCCTCTCCCACCTGGCCCTCACAAGCTGTCACTTGTCACCTCCAAAGCCCACAGCTTCAAGTGCCGCCTTTCCTGCTCAAAAGCCACAGGGATAAGCTGTGCCAGCTCTTTCCTGCTATTCCCTTCATGACAGTCTCTGAATAAACCCTAGCACTTCAGCCCACTTGGTAAAGTCCACCACATGGAGATCCTGCCCCTCCTAAGGCCAGGAGACCACTGCTAATTTCTGAGGAATACACTGCCTACCCACCTACATCACACTGCAGGAGCCTCTCTTAGGGACCTGCGCACGAGCGATGAAGACAGACAGGAGGAACGAGGAAGTGTAACCCCTACTAACATGTCTCCCCTTCGCAGCCTGATCGGACCTTGCAGAGGGCCTACAAGACATGTCAAATGTACCTGAGTTAAAATCCCACCAGCCCACACACTCAGTGAGAATTCTACACCACTCTGGAGGCCAGTTGAGGGCCTGGCCTGGTTGTCCTGGGGACCAATGATTCATGCTTGATGCACTAGGCAGGGCTGTGGGTCACTGGCCTTCCAAACAAGGGAGAAGGCAGGCAAAAGGCAGGCATTCACTGCTCAGTGGCAAGCAGACAGCAAGGACACATGGGGGATCAGAGTCTCGACGTCTTGACCCAGAGATTGTGAAAACATGTTTGAACTGAATCATGAGCAAGTAAACTGGGGAAAAAACTGAACTGTCAGCAATCACGATACCAACATTCTCACATATTACATTCCAATTTCTGGGCTGAATAAGGAAAAAAAATGATCTGTACCATTTCAGGTGGGTAAAGTTTTCTAGTGTTTCAGATGGTGAAGTTGTGCTGCTAAGAACCGTTTTCTTTTTTTATCGTGCTTTAAATGTAAGGTTACAGTTCAAGTAAGTTTCTCACATAAAAACTGACACACACATTGTTATGTGATCCTAGTTGCTCTCCTTATAATCTGACAGCACACTTCTCAGTTCCATTCCAGATTTCTCGTGTCCATTCAACAGCTCCTGTCCCTTTTTGCCTTTCCATCTCACCTGCAGACAGGAGCTGCCCTTTTAGCCTCATGTATTTACTTGAGCTTCAGAAGAAGCCCTTTCTTCACAAGTATCATTTTATGTCATACAGTCCAATCTAATCTTTGTGTTAGAAGAGTTAGCTTTGGGAATGGCTAAGACCCACTTTCTGACTTTCTTCCAAACCTGTTTACATTGTCTTGGTTCTAGTATCACTTCTCCACTCCTGCCCACCCTCGATATTCCACAATAAATAGCTGTACGACAGAGTAATGATTCAAATAAGATCTACATAGTTGTTTCTAACTTGTGATTATACTTGTACACAATTGCATTTATCTAAGATCTACTGATGTGAGACATCTATAATTAGAATTTTAATACATGAGAGACCACTACGTATCTATTTATTCATCTCATCAAATGGTGACTTTGTGAGCAATTCACTGGGTAAGCTGTCAAGAAAAAAAAAAGCACATACACTTTTCCTAGAAAATGCACCTGGCATTTGACTTTCTTAGAGCCAAACAATTAAGCAACAGATCAGAAGAGAATAGAAAGGCAAAGTAAGGTTTTTCTCTCAGGAGTTTCTTTTGCAACAATAGAAAAAGATCAGCAACTGTGTTAAGAACAGACCTTTCAGCACTAGGGAATCTAGTTTTGAGCAACCTCATGCCATCCAAGACAATGGAAAGAGTGATGTCAGTGGAGAATGCAGTGGGAGGCCTGGCTAACCTGCTCAGCGCGCTGGTGTTCAGGACAGGGTGGCCTGGCCTGTGTCACGCACATCCATGACCTGCTTACAGCTGCCCTAGAGTGTGCTTTTATGAGTGTAAACACACTAGAAACAAAGTAGATGTCAGCAAAACCCAAAAAAGGACCTTGGGCCAATTCAGCACATATCCTACACCTAAGGACAAACACTTAAAAAGGTCAGAAAAAGCATGCTGTTCTATGATAGTGGGACAGTGGTAAAGTGTCAGTCATGATGTCTGCCTCTGCCAGTGGACAATCTGCTCGCCAATGTACAGAACTAGTGACCCACTGCCCAGCCCAGCACAGTGTCAGCGAGGACTAAAGCGGCAGACTGCTTCACCCAGGAAATCAGAGAGGGCTGTAAGTACTAAAACTAGAGAACAAACCAAGGGAAATACGACGCTTTGGGGCACTAAGGACAGAGGAGTCAGATGATGGGCCAAAGCCAGAGTTGCCTTTCAGCCCTTCTTGTAACTTGGATAGAGGGCCACATGCGTTCACCCACACCTGTGAGGAGCAAGTCTCAGCACACAGATGCCAAGAGCACCAATAAGTACGCAGTGACTTATACTTGAAATTAACACCCCAGAAAGCTAGTCTAACACTGGCTCTGAACCTTTCTGAGGAAGACAGACCACTCTGAAGGATGACAGCACCTTGTGTAAGCCCTGAAAACCACAACCCAGTATGTGAGGCTCTGTACTTTAGGATCAAGGTTTCTGAACCCCAGATGCCTTGAAGGGGATGGCAGCCTGAGCAAGAGGCATGGCCAGGGCCCCTTCTGGGTGAAGCAGAGTCTGAAGAGCACCCAAACCGTAGGTGCTCACAAATGCCACGTGGGCAGCAGGAGAGGCCTTAAGGACAGGAGAAGTGTCTTTCAGACAAGCTGTTCCCACACTTGAATGACCTGAAGGATCGGGAAAACAACAAGGCATTAATTATCAGGAGACCTGCCTAGAGGTGAAGGGCTGCTGGTCAGTGCCACCTTGCGAGGACAAAGATGCACCCTACATGCTGAAAAGCCTCCAATTTCAACCCCTTAAGGGGTGGGAAAAGCCTCAAAGGTAAATCTCAAAGTTTAAAGAAATAGCTTTAAAGATGGCAATTTAGGTACCTCTGACTGGAAGGTCCCAATTACTATTTATATCTACAATAAAATGAATTTGCCTATGGCCAGAAACATTATAATTACGTGGCCTCAGTCTCACCAAGATAACCTCACCCACAAGCATGGCTATAAAGATTAGAAGTGGGTGTCTCAGAAGGGACTTCCCCTATTTACATAGATAGATTACATAAAACTGGTTGAAAGCTTTTGTTCTAGTCTAAACACAGCCAAGATATGGGACTGGGCAAAAGTCTCAAAAGCTACATCACAAAAGGAAAACCCTGATGGAAACAGAATGGTCCAAAATGGCTCTATCCAGTGGTAAGATGTATAGAGCAGCTGGCCAGAGGTCCCAAAGCAGCTCTCCAACATGACACGAGCTGGCAGTGACCTGACTCATACTAGAGAGCCTAGGCCAGTAAGGAAGAAATGGTGGGAAGAGAAAAGGGGGTCCCCAGAGAACACAGAGCCAGGCAGCCAGCAGATGTGGCCTGGCTGGGGCTGTCTTGGTGCCTGGCATTCTGCTGTTTCCTTACTCTATAGCACAGAGCAGCCCAGGGCTAGCCGCCCTTCGGTCCTTGCTACTGCTTACCTGTGTCTCCCCTCTTGGGGTTCGGGTCACCGAGTGCTGGGCTGCAGACCAACCAGGAGAGTAAGTGGGCATTGTTAGTGTTTGTCACCATCTACTCCCACTGTGAATGTTAATGGAATACTGGAGACAAGGCCTATGCAGAAAACTCTGGGCAGAACTCCTCCTTAGTCCACCCAGTGGCTGAAAACAGAATCCTCCCAGGTGGCTCTCCAGATCTAAAAATGTCATCTCCTATTTCAGGTAAGAAAGTTCTTTCCCTCCAGCTGATTAAAAATCCTTAGGCTGTTCCAGGCTATATATTCCTAAAACAAGATGAGATGTATGCATCACTGCAATGGAAACCAGCCACCTCCTAAAAAGCGGCCACACTGGCTCAGGCTGCTCAAAGAGAGGAAACGGAGCACAGGGTTGGAAATTCTGGTCTGGTGAAACACTGGTGGCTCAGACAGCAGCAGCCAATTAGAACCAGGGGGCCAGAGACTCACAGCATGAAGACGGCTCAGTCACTGCACAAGGAGTATTTTAGGAAGAAAAGAAACAGAACACTAGCCCACCAGAAAGACAAGAAATCAGAAAAGACAGTGACCCAAGTCTGGAAAGAACTAAGCCAGTGAGAAGTCTCCTGAACCAAGGCCTGTCACCCCAGCTCAGACCACAGAGCATCTGAATCCGTACTGATGCCTTCCCTAACTTCACAATCTGCTGGTGTGAAGCCTAGAGCTCCAAAGTTGGCTCCACACTGCTCTGTGCTGCACTGATCTTTGTGACTTTGGGCTAGACAAGGGATTCTCAGATATGATACAAAAAGCACAATTCATATAACAGAAACAACAAGAAACTGACATGATCAAACACAAAACTTCTGTTTTTTAAGACACTATCAAAACAGCAAAAATAAAGCCAATAGACGGTGAGAAAATACTTGCAAATTAGGTATGTGATAAGGGATTTATATGTCTACTTAGAACTCTCACAGTCCAACAGCAAAAAGACAAACAGCTGATTACAAAATGGGCAAATCACTTGAACAGACATTTCTCTAAAGAATACACACAAATAGCCAACAAGCACACAAAGTGATGCCCAGTATCATCAGTCATCAGGGAAACACAAGTCAAAACATCAACGAGAGTCCACTTCAAAACTACCAGGATGGTGGTAACATAACAGATGGATGACAACAAGTGTTGCCGAGGGAGTGGAGACCCCGAGCCCTTGCTCCACGGCTGGGACTGCCCAACGGAGCAGCTGCAGGCAAAGTTGGGCTGGCCAGGTCCGTGATTCTCAAGCTGTGGGACACACAGTGCTGGGAACTGCTAAGCAATGGGGCCAAGACACTCTGGTTGCAGGCATGCAGCCACCCTTTCTCCCGGGGCCTCCCACCTCCAGTACCCAGACACCCAGGGTGAGCTGCCTACCTTGGCAGCTGTGGAGACCGGGGCTTTGGCTTCTCTTTCTCCTTTTCCCGCTCCTTCTCTCTGTCCCGGTCTCTGTGCTGTCTGTCCTTCTCGTCCCGCTTGGCACGCTCCCGCTCCCACTCCTCCTTCCTCCGCTGCCGCTCCTTGTCGCGTTCCCGCTCCCGCTCGCGCTCCCGCTCTCTCTGCCGGCGCTCCCGCTCGCGGTCTCGCTCCCGTTCCCGTTCTCGCTCTCGCTGTCTGTTCTCTCTGTCTCGCTCCCTTTCCCTTTCCTTGGTTAAAAAGCGAAACATACAAACTGCTATTGAAATGTCTGATTGGGAAAAGCACAGGGTAGAGAGAGACGCCAAAAGCCAAGTGCTGTTGAGTCAGATCCCAGAGAGAAGAGCAAGGAAAGAAAAAAGAACACAGTAACAATCTTAAATGGTGATTTTTATCTCAAAAGGCTTCTCCTTAAAACACTATGTGAAGAAACAGAGCGGATAGCAGATCAAACTCAGCCTCAGTGGGAAATCATTCCGGACACTAGTTCTACTAGCCTGGCAGCCCCAGCCCTAGCTGGGTCCACAATCCTGCCGTGGATACCCACCGGCTACACTGGCAGTGCCGGATCTGCAGCAGTGTGGTCTGGCCACGTGTTTAGTGCTCTGGGCAGCTGCTCAGCTGTAACACAGAGGAGCACTGCCCTGAGCAGCGTCAGGCATGATGCTCACGGTATCCTATGCTTCAGATCTAGAAAGGGGTGAGCACTCCCCGAAAGGCTGCTCTTGTTTTTTTCTACTATATAATTTTTCAACACCTGCTTCAACTCTGCCTTTTCTTTTTCGTCTGCTATACTACTCCATTTATGACAGAAAAAAACACTCACAGCACATGTAAGACGTTTTAGGTTTCACCTGCTTCTGGGGACAAGTGGCATGTGTCCATGCACTTTGTCCCAGCCTACCTCAGGGATGAGCAGAGGACCGCAGCGAGAATAAGGTAGCACAAGGGCCTCCTTGGGCTACCCTCCAGCCAGGGGACTGCTTGGAGGGACATGGGATGCCAGGGGGAATCTCCTTCTGCACTGCAGGCCTCCACTTTCCATAGGCTTACAGAAGGGTATTGGGCAGCCACCCTCCTGTGCCACACATGTCCATGTCTAACAACTGTCCTTAACTCATCTCCCTAGTCCATCTTTCCCTAGTCCATCTTTCCCTTCAGGCAGCTTTTTCTGTCACCCTACAAGCTCTGAAATTTAGAACACTCTCCTAGTCCGAAGCATGTCACCTTATAAATAAAGGAAACTCTGAGGCTCAAATTGATGCAGGAGATACAGTGCAATGGCACAGTCTTCCAGAAGACACCTATGTACGGGCCGGCCCTGTCTTGAACATAGTTACCACAGTGTAGGTGAATCAGCACTACACTTACAAATGCTGTTACTACTAATGAGCTTGAAAGCAGCGAACTTAGGAAGGTAACACATACTCACTCTGCAGGCCTACAATGTCAATAACACAGTCAGCAACTCCTATTTTAAAATACCACACCGATATCACAGATAAACTCAGAAGTCCTGTGCAAATCACCGTAACTTTAATCTGTTAATCTGAATGAACTCTCCATAAGCAATCAATTTAGGTTTGTGATCAGTTTGAGCTCATAGAATGTCCTATACAAACAGGATGCGGTGACTCCCACGAACAGATCTCCTGTAAGATCCAGACATGCATATTCCAGCATACTCACCCGGTAGTTATGATATGGTTCTGTTTCCGTATATTGCACCCTGAAGTTCTCATACTGGCCACCACGCCAGAACCGCTCTACTTCATAGTCATAGTAAGGGTCTGCATAAGGCTCAAGTCTGCAAAAAAGGGATTAAAAAGCAAATCTTCTCACCTAAGAATACCAAAACTTTACAAAAAAAATTAGTAAACAGAACCCCACATCACACGAAGACAATGACACACCACAGCTCAAGGGGCTATATCCCAGGAATGCAAGATCAAGTCAATACCAGGAAATCTAGTCACATACCACACTCAATAACAGACTTGCAGAGAAAGTAACAGATTTGTAACTGGGAGATGATGAGAATTCGATGAAAACTGAATACCCATTCCTGATGAAAATACTCAAGAAGCTAGGAAATGACATTTTCTTAACATGATAAAAACATATTACGAAGTCAGGACGAAAGCCAACAGCTGACATTTGGACTGGTGTCTCCATTGAGGTCTGAAGCGAGGCAGCTGCCTGGGCCCTGACCACTCACCAGGGTCGCAGGTACACATACAGGGAGGTGGGAGAGGGAGACAGACTGAGACAAGGGGTGACATGCCCATGATCTGCGCATCCTGTGTCATTATCCCCAACACAGAGAGAATCAATCAGAGAAATTCTGAGGCAGAGGCTAAAACAGTACCACACAGAAATGAGCAGTCTTCACACGTTAACAACCTGTTAGGAGACAGAGGTTAGAGAAAGAACTCCAAGAAAGAAAAAATACTTAAAAAAAAATTTTTATTGTGCTTTACATAAAGTTTACAGTTCAAGTTAATTTCTCATATAAAAATTTATATACGAGAAAAAATACTTTTAGTGAAAAATGTGCAGAAGCTATCTGAGGAAAACTTTAGAGCCTTCTGAGAAACACAGAGGTAGACGGTACTGAAGAAGACTGTGCTGGCATGTACCGCAGCCTTGACACCGCCACGCCGTCAGCGCTCCAGGCGACTGGGGAATTCAAGGCAATCCCAGCAACAAGCCCAGTAACAACTCCAGCACTTTTGGTGGAGCCAGACCCAGTGATACCAAGGGTCACATAAGAGAACAGGCATGTGAGAGCACTGAAATAAAAAAAGAAAAACACAAGACCAGCCCTCCCAACACAACAGTGTTCTAGAAACCCTCTCCAGTCAGGAGGGCCAGGCTGGTGAAGAACAAATAGTCACCAAAGGGAATGCACATCCAGAAAGAGACCCAGCATGAGTGATGCAGGTGGCATTTTGCTGGGGTAGTTCTTTTTTTAAGTAAATGGTGATGGGAAGTAGACTAAGCCCCAGGAGTAAGGGAAGATCAGACCCTACCTCGCAACACACACAAGAAGAAACTCTAAACAGGACAGACAATGGTGGGAGTTGGCTTGGAACTCTTGAGGGAGGGGTGAAGGAAAGGGTATGTCCTAATCTAAGGCACCGATGACTCCACCCCCAGCCTGAAGACGGCTTAACTTTGGAGAAGCTGCTGGAATCCCATGCCAGGCGCTACCCTGAATGGAAGTCCATTCACATGTCTCTGTGACTTGCAGACAGGCAGCTCTCTAGGAAACCTTCCCTCAGAAGTTCAGGTGTAGTCTGGCAAGGAGAAGGCCTGGGCTGGCTGTGCTGACAGAATTGGCTCTTCTCATAACAGCCAGCTATCTTTTAAATAATCTGACCCTCCCTAGTCCCCAAACACTATTCAATTATAGTAGCCAGTGGGTGCTGAAGGGGCTGCAGCAGCAGTGCATGGCATGGAAGCGCAATGGAAATGAGAACTCCTTTGACCTCAGAGACGAAACCACTGCAACACGCGGTCACTAACATCTTTCCCAGCATGACAGTGGTGTTCTGTGAGAAGAGGGTACATAGCCAGTGGGCTTTTGTGAAGCTGCTTAAACGAATTCAAAAGACCTCTGGGATGCAAGTGCAATACAGAGAGGCACATAGCAACAGAGTGGTAGCTTTTTGTAAGCCTGCTTCCTCCAGTACCACATCTGGGCTTTGTTCCAGATCAGCATGCCAGGCCCAAACCTGATGCCGATCCAGCCTGCCTCTGGGATATGGAGGTAGGTCCAGTCATATCTTTGGAGGCCTGGAGCCTGCAGCACACACCAACTCTGGTACAGGTTGAGGTCGACAGCCATCTGCATCCTGAAACAGCCCTTTACCTGGCACCAAGACACTGAGGCTAAGTACACAGGAAGATACTGAAACTGCATATACTGCAGGCACCATCGCAAACCATGCAGTCCCCTCATCTGCCTCTAATCAGGCATACAGGCAAGGCCTCTGTGTCCCCACTAACCCTTCAGAGGAGAACAAATAAGAAGATAATAAATCGAAGCTCTAAGTTCCTCTTTTCATACCTGTACAGAATTGACAAATCACACACACACAGGTTCTCGGGAGCTCACACACAGCCCTCTAGGAATCATGAAGTCTGTACTCCCATTTCACACAAGACACTTGAGGCCTAAATGGTTTCATTGATATCTTTGATACCAACCGAAAATCCAGGCTTGGCTCTGACCCAGACCCCCCTCCTGGGATCTGATGTTTGCATATGCTAGGATTTCAACAGAAATCTAAGTTTTAACTGTGTTTTCAAATCTGTATGCTTCAACCTCTAAGCTGTTACCTGCTGACAGGTTTGGACACCTAGACTCTGAGACAGCCTTGTGAATCCAGTCAGCACGCCCTTTACAGTCATGTAAGCTATGAGTCACAGTGAGGATGACTCTCTAACTGCACACACACATGTGGAGACTGTTACAAAACTAGAGCCTGGGGAAAGCAGCCTGGGCCACTGACTGGTCATAGCCACACCAAGAGTCCCTCAGGCAGAAACAACATCTGTTTCTATATCTGCAAAGATGATTTCTGAGCAAGCCTGGCTGCCTTAAGGGCAGGAGTGGTACAGACGAGAGTTGATTTTCTGTGTTACACAATTCCTAAAGTTTGATGGATATTTCTCAGCCAGCGTGGCATTCTTGTGATTTTTCTTTTAGGAGTCCATTAATGAAATGTCTGGGGAGGAGAAACAATCAGATAGCAGCCATTAAGAAAGGCCTTCCCTGCCAAACATCTGGATGTCAGTGACAGCTTTCATGGGCTTTTCTGGTCCTGGGTAACACAAGGAAAGGTGAGGGGAGAGACAGGCCAGGTTTGGGGATCAAAATAGGCCTCCTCAGGACCTGGAGGAACCTCAACAGGGGAGCCCCTCCAGGCCACATAACCCTGCACAGGACTCACACATTCCCTTTACAGAAGCAAAGCCAGAGTGGAACTCATTGCAGAGGATGTCTGGGTCATTCAGGGCTGTCCCTCTATGCTGCTGCCCCAAGCATGGCCTCAATGCAGGCTCTGAGCCCCCTCTCCAGAGGGGAGGATGCAGAGAATAGGCCTTACGCTGTGTCTCGGACATCCCTCGTGATCCGGTAGTTCCAGTCTCGAAAAACCTCATTTTCTTTGTCAAACTCCCGCTCATCCTCGCCAATAGTCACTGTAAACCGTTTTTCCTCAAAGTCAGGCTCCTGTTCCTTCCGAATGGTGGCTTTCTTTAAAACCTGCCAGAGTGAAGAGATGTCAACATGGAGCATAACAGTCACTACGAAGACAACAAACTGCTGCCTGGCTCTAGTGTGGCCCCAGAGTCCCTGTCCTGGGCCAGGAATCACATAGCAGGGGCAGCTCAAAGGCCAGCACGGATACCCTGAGGCCCAGAGGGGAACAGTCTGGTGTCTGTCCTATGCCTGCAGCCTGGATCTGGCCCTACCCCCTCGCCTTGGTGTACCCACCTGAGCCATGGGCTTTGTGCATTCAGAGGACTAGGTTTCATTACTTCTTACAAGCAGCCTTGGAATCTAGCCCAAGGCCAATAGGTCCACTCAATGCCAAACCCCAGGATGAAGAGACAGTGTGGTAAGGAGTAAAGGTGGCTCACTGCAGGGATGTGGGAAGAATGGCTTAGGAAGCCTGTAAAATCCAGAATACAAGAATGTGGCTCAGTGTGGATTGAGGGCATGAGGAAGAAAAGGGCCATTTCTGTCTGTCATCTCACTGGGGAGACACTACCCTGGAAAGCTGAGAAAGATTGATCCTTTACACAATTCTTCTTACAGGACTGCACGTCTGGATATAAGCCTCCTCATGAGCACGCAGGGAGGGGAGTGTAGGGAGTCCTGGCACGAAAATGGGGGTCTCCATAGGGAAATATGATAGGCCATGATGGGTGAGAGAAGGGGAGGCAGGCTCATGGTGTCTAGGTGGGCCACCACTGCACCAAGCTCTCTCAGGGCAGGAGCTGCACCAGGGCTGCAGGAAGGGGACTGCCTGTGACCTGGCCTGCCTAGAGACAGCCAGATCTCATACTCCACTCTCAGAAAAGTCCTGAATGCATGCACTCTACATAAAGAGCACCCCACCTTTTCTCAGGTGTTACCTCCTTCGCATGCCGGAGCCCTCGTTCCCAGGCACTTTCTGTCGGGGGTTCTGGAGGGGGTGGTGGCAAAATTTCATCAACTACTGGCCCACCCTATTTTAAAAAAAAAGAGAAGAGAAAAGAAAAGAAAGAAAATGTTAGAATCAATAATGAAACAGGGGAGCAAAACTATCCCTGGACACACCAGCTGGCCAAGTACTGCTGCTCTCACTGAGCCTCAGCAACCCCGCACATGGCCTTCCCAGGTCTGGGGTGACCTCCTCAGAGCAATGGAAGCGCCTGGAGAGGCAGTTTCATGACTCCATAGTCACAACAATGCCCTTTACATTGGGCCTATTAATTTGCTGTAAGCTCAAAATGTAGAAAAGGCCTGCAGTCCTAACCTGGCCACAATCAAAGATAAGAAGCTCACGCACCCAAGGGTTGGCAGGCATCAGCGGGTGCGGTCCTAGAGGCGGGGCACCGTTTGGTGGGAAGGGCTCAGCTTTGGTGATCAAGGAGTAGTTGCCCTTGTCGTTCACGCCAGGGTGGATGAACCTACAGTTCATTCCCCAGGTGCAGTTCCCTGTGAAGACAGAAGTTGGTCAGGTGGTGTCCCTGGCATTCAGTGCACACAGCGGGGGCACTGCCATGCTGTGGGCCACAGTGGCAGCCAGTAGTGACTGAGGACCTCTGGCATGCATCCAGTATATTAGATGCTTCCGCACGTTGTTGAACGAGCCCTCACAGCTCAGTCAGGTGGGGGAGCTGAGCCAGAGGGCCCCAGCTATGCATCACTGTGAAGGCAGGGCCTGGACTCCGTCACTGTACCTGGGCCTTATACACAAGAGGAGCTCACAGCAGGCAGGCCCTGCATAGCATCCTTGGTCAGGGACCTTCCCATGAATAGCATATCCTGAAAGGCTGTCAATTCTATACAGCTCACGGACGCCACTGGGCTCACGTTTTAAAGACAAACGGCCCTTGTTTCAAATTCCCTTTCCGAAGCTGAACACATTCCAGCTCTGAAAAAAGGCACTTTCCCTCCAAGACAGGAAGGTCTGAGTGTCCCCTGGGCCCTCAGCGGCAACACAGATGGCAGCTGGAGGGCACATAGTCCCCTCATGTGCCCTGCTTAGGGGGGCTCTGCTCAGGGGACACTGCTGGCTGCCATGCTGTGTCTCACAGGCACATGCTAGCATACTTTTTATTATGACCTCCCAAAAATCAATGCCAAAGTAGAAATGAGAAGCATAAAAGTATAAAAATTCTGCACATTTGTCCCAGGGTAATCTTTACCAGTTTTGTAAATTTACATTTCTCATATTTAAATTTTCACAAACTACTTCAGGGTATCTCTAGTACTTAAAAAATGCATGTTAAAGAGAAAACACATTAGCAATGATAATAAACTTAGCTTCTAAACTTAGCTCAAGAATCCCAATCATATAGCAAATAGGAATCAAAACTCATCTTTTAGCATCATGAATCAAAAGAACAATGGAATTTCTGAAGGAAACCGTGTGACTTTTCAGGGTAGAATGCTAAGAACCAGGCTTTTAACTTGGCTTGGGTCACATGCTTATACAGTTGAAAAATACAGTGTCTAAGTAGTTTTAAAAAACGTTTGCCACATGTTAACATGTAGTCACACTTTTAAACCACATTTTAATATACTGGAGCCCTGGTGGCACAGTGGTTAAGAGCTACAGCAAGCTATGACTGTTAAACAAAAGGTCAACAGTTTGACTCTATCAGAGAATAAAACAAACAGGAATATTCACTGGGTATTTAGGAGGAAGCCAAATTTTACTTTTCAACATTACGTGTATTTAAGCCCTTATAACATGATGGCAAAGAGTTTAGCTACTAATCAAAAGGGCCAACAGTATGACTCCACCAGTCACAGCCTGGAATCCCTATGAGGTAGTTCTAATGTGTCCTACAGGATCGCAGAGTTGTAATCTACTGGACGGTGGTGTTTTTTTGTTTTTTTTTCCTTAAGCTTATATTAAAAGTAACCCTTTTTTTTTAACACAATACAACACACTGATTTAAGTTAAATATTAAATAAAGTATACTGAAAACTCCTTCTCCGGGACTACAAAAATGACAAATTTAAAAAATTCCTAAGAGAATCTGAGAGATCACATACAAGTCAAAAGAGGTTATGGAGTGCTGCTTCACAGAGGCTCAGAATTCCAGAGCCTCTAAGAGGTTTAAAATAGTCATGCATTGGGTGGTGGGCACGTGGCTGTTTGTTATTCTCTGGTCTTTGCTGCATTTAAAAAAAAAAAAATCAAAGCAAAATAAACATCAGCTAGGATCCCACTATCAGAAGAGATTGGTTATCATTCACACTTTTTGGGGAACACAGTCGATGAGGAACCACCACAGATGGAGTCTCGAAATGAGGAACAACCATGGATGGAGCCTCAAATAAGTACCCAGATGGTAAGAGCTGCTGTGTCCTGGGGCCCTGGCTGACAGCCTGTTCCTTGCCAAGCACATGTGTCAAGTCTGGGCTACCTCGGGGAAGGAGAGGCTGGTCCAGGACAAAGTGTGACTGGTCCTCACATCCTGACGAGCACAGCTGTCAAGTACACATGAGACACGAAGAATAGAGGACTACTGTCACCTCACTTACATTTTAAAAAGTGAACATTTATCTGTGTAGGAAAGAACAATCAGAATTGTAGAGAAGGACACCGATCTTTCATTTTCTTTACTGTCAGTACGTATTACTTTCATAATTTAAAAATAAATAAAAGATTTTGTTAAAAAAGGGGAAAAACAGTTCTTTGATATAGAAGCAAAAATAAATACCTTCTAATTTCTAAATTGTATGGTCCTTTGATTTTAGATAAAACTTTGAAAAAGACGATTTATGTAGATTGCAATTCAAACTATGTAAAGAAGCAGGCTTACAATGACATCAGGGTTCTGTCTGTACATGGGGGGATCCATACCACAACCGGACAGTCATGGCAGGGTTAGGCCAATGTTTCCTCACTTCTGATTTCTAGGGGAACACACAAGGCTTCAAAGGCACTGAATACTTCTCAATTGAATGGTGGGCACATTAGCAATTGCCTTATTACTATTTATACCTTGCATTAAGTAGTGTATTTAAAGGTACACAGTGAAATGTCTCCCTCCTACTTCCACGGATGGCCAACACAGGTGGTTACCAATCCAGTGGAGATCAAGCATTCCATGGAGCCACTCCCATTTTTCCCTGGACATATTATACACTCATGCTGAGCCTTGTTTTTATACCACTAAACAGTATATCTAGGAGGCAGGAAACTGCTTAACAGCAAAAAAAACCCCAAACCTTATTGCTGAAACTGTTTTAGTGGGCCCCTCAGCAGAAACAAAGACCACAGACACAGCAACAGAAGGATTTTACACAGCAGCACTCCCCACATTGCTACATATCCACCCAGCCTGGAGGGAGGTGACTCTATCCCAGTGTGAGCACCTCAGGGAAGAAACCACCCTGGACAGTGAGCTGTGCTTGTCTGTGTGCATGTATTAGGCTGTATACACGCTTGCCCACGTGTTATGTCCAGAAACACTGTCAGCATCTGAAAAATTCTGATACATGTCTGGTTATCAGTAGAGTGCTGGTAGTATGTACACAGTTATACTGTCATTGTATATGCAGGGTAGCTCTCTACATAAAAGGCCTTGTTTCACAATGGAATTTTAAACAAAGACTGTTTCTGACAGTCAGTCTTATTAATAACCTTTGACCCCTTTCCTGCTACTCTGAATTACTCAGCTAATACAGCGAAGCCAAGTGCCATTGAGTTGGATCCGACTCATACAAGGTATGTCAAAATAAAATGATTTAAAAATGCTTCACCATTTAAAAAAAATACTTCATGAGAGGAAGGCAGAGTACACAACAAATCAAGTAATAAAATTTGAGGGACAAACATTAACAGACACAAGACTCCAATAAACCACAAGCAACAGATTATGGCTTTAATGACACATAACAAAGCACTCCTGAGTAATTTCCTTTCCTATCTCATAGAGCTTCCACAAACAGAAAACCATCACAGCTAGTAGTATTTTCAGATATCTTAACTTCCTTAGATAATACACTGATGACCAACCTCAAAGAAGGCTTCTATAAGATAAGCTGTGATATGGAATCTGTAATCGTTTCACTGAAATTTTCAAGGCTTTGGTGCACTGAAAGCCACTCGTCTACAATGAACTTAGAGTCTACCTTCTACCTAAGAATGATTTTGTAGCATCTTACAGCAGTCATATGTAAAATATTCAGAAAACAGTAAGTATTGAGAAGCTGTCAAGATCACGGTGGTGGACACAAGATTGAGAGAGTGAATTTTACCATGAGTCTCACTCAAGTATTCCCAGTTATTTACCTTGAAGGAGTAGACTCACTTCACCTATTGAGAAAATATCTGCCAAGTACCCAAGCCTCAATAAGCCTAGTCTGTCATCATTCTTTCAAGTAAAAACGGTGTTTCCTGAGAAGAGCAGCTAGCTTAGCTCCCTGATCAAATACCTGTACACCAGCTTGTCTTCCAAATGACTGTCCTTGTATTACAGCCTCCACCACACTGAATACTGAAAAGATGTGTACTGAGGGATCTCATTCGGGTGATGGACAGGAACTGAAAGTCAACAGTGGTGACAGTTGCACAACTTGGTAAATTTGCTAAAAAATTACTGAATTGCAAGCTGAAAATGGGTAAATTTTATGATATATTAGTTATACATCATTACAGTTATCTTTAAAAAAGTAAACCATACTCAAGTGTTGAGATTTAACTAAATCATAATTCCTACTTGACTAAAAGGGGGAAAAGGTAGAAAAGAATTTCATATTCTCATGGAATCTTGACTTTTCTAGAGCCACGGAGGCTGGACGAACCCCTGAAAAAATTGCCTCACAATAACTTTTTAAACCTTAAACCAAAAATATCCCCTGAAGTTTTCTTAAAAATCAAACAAAAGTTTAGCTAACTAGTAAAAGTATGTTTGCTTTGGGCACTGTGCTCCTTTAAGATCTATCAATATGGGATCAAACTGACAAGAGCAACCTGGAAGACTAGACAGGAAGCTGAGGGGGTGGTGAGTGTTGCTATTGGTGCAGGCATTGCTCAGAGAAGGAATCACAACAGCTGCCCAGTTTGAAGAATGTCATCAACATCCTTGAATTATACATGAATTATACTGCTGACCTGCTGCATGTTCTGCTCCGCATATTACCAACTACAGAAATAAAATAAAAAAACTGTACTTCTCATTGTTTTATCAAGGACATCGTTTCAAGAAGCTGGCCTTACTAAATGAAGTGCATGGTGTGGGCACATGACTAGCTGAAAGTAGTTTTCACTTCAAGGATCCCAAGAGGGTCTTGGGCACCTGAGAGGTTCTCAAGGACCCCCGAGGTCTCACAAACCCCACTTCGAGAACTCCTGCTTTGAAAACAAAAGGAGCAGGAATCAAGAGGCCTGGCACATGCATGAGCTTGGTATGGACCACAACCAGGGCAACCAGTTTCTTCGTGGCTATTAACTTAGTGTCATGAGCATTCAACATAAACATGTATGAGGAAAAAAACTACCACAAGCAAAGTACTAGGGGTTGCCAAGGATTGAACTATGTCCCTTAAACATATGTGTCAACTTGGTTAGTCCACAATTCCTAGGGGCATGTTTGTGGTGGTCTTCCATTTTGTGATTTTAATTTCACGCTCCAGAGATTAGGGTGGGATTGTAACACCCTTACTAAGGTCACATCTGTTTCCCTAGAGTGTGGCCTGCACGACCTTTTATCTTACAAGAGGTAAAAGGAAAAGGAAGCAAGTCTAGACTTAGGGATCTTATACCACCAAGAAAGCAGCACCTGGAGCAGAGTCATCCTCTGTACCTGAGGTCCCTGTACGTGAGAAGTTCTTCCTCAACCAGGGGAATATTGATGACAAGGATTTTCCTCCAGTGTTGAGACAGAAGGACTTCCCCTGGAGATGACACCCTGAATTTGGACTTTCAGTCTACTCTACTGTGAGAAAATAAATTTCTCTTTGTTACAGCCAGCCAGCCATTCATGGTATCTGTTACAGCAGCACTAGATGACTAAGACAGGGCTTTAAAATGCTTTCTAGTTCTGCTTCTAACATATTTTGCTGTCAGTGGCTGCAAATATTAATGAATTCATTTGGGCAATTGTATGATTACTCTATAGAGCACAATGTGCAATATTTTATAATTCACACACCATAAAAATTAATCATTTGAAGTGTAAAAGTCAACAGTCTACAGAATAGTCACAAGGCTGTACAATCATTACCACTATCTCACATTTCCTTATCACCCCAAACAGAAAACCTATTAGCAGGCATTCCCCCATTGCTTCTCCCCCTTGTCCCTGGCAACCCACAGTCTTCTTTCTGTCTCTATGGATTTCCCTACTCTGGACATTTCGTAGAGATAGAACTATACATGTGTCCTTTCATGAGCGGTTTCCTTCACTTAGCATGTATCTTCACGGTTCATCCATACTACAATATACTAGTGCCTCATTCCTTGTCTGTGGTCAAATAAAATTCCATTGTGTGAACAGACATTATGTTTATCTACTCATTCACTGATGGACATTCTGGGCTGCTCCCACTTTTCAGTTATTATAAATATTCATGTCCAAGTGTCTGTGTGATATATAATTTATTTTGGAGTTAAATTCCTAGGAGTGAACTGCTAGATTATATCATAACTGTATGTTTAACTTTTTGAGGAAGTGCCCAACTTTTCCACAGTGCTTGCAGCATTTTTCACACTCCCGTCAGCAGTATATGAAGATTCTGATTTCTCTATGTCCTTGCCAACACAACAAACTTCATTTTATTTTGAGAACGACTTCTCTGGTTACTGGAGGAAACTTAATTTATCTCAATTTAGCACTAAACTTACAAATCTCAGGTAAGCCACACACACACACACAAAAGTGCATCCAAGTAAATTTCTCGTAACTAAGAAAAAGAAGACATGTTCTAGAAAACCAAATCAACCGTTCCTTTCTGTGCTGTCACACTACTCTGAAGAATAAACAAATAGCCTATAGGATCACTATGAGTCAGAAATGACTCAATGGCAGTGCGTTTGGTTTCTGGCTAGAGAGGGATCAAAATATATTAAAACAGTATTTCTGGGACAAAAGCTGCTAGTAATGCCTGATAACTCTGTGAAAAGCCAGCTCACCACTGGCTTCCTTCAGATCCTCTGCAGTTGACATTCCCACATACGGTCTGACTCTCAGAAACCTAAGCTTAGCACCTAAGTGTAGCAACCTAAGTGTAGCCCTGGAGGTCTCACTTCCTAGAGGACTGGCCCCCTAGTCTTGCTGAGTGTCTGCTCCATGGAGCCACCTCCTGCTGTTTGTCTACCACGGCCCTGCCCAGTGATGAGCATTTGCAGTTTTTAGTAATGACTTTAGTTCATCTGTTTATTTGCTTCCATTTGTAAACTCTGGAAACAAGTTCAGCATGTGGTATTACTGAATACCTGCACCAGGGCTCCGTGGCCCAGAGAGGTAACACCACTGCCTCCTGCTGTGGGAGTCCTGAGGGACCCAGCCACACTCGGAGCCACACTGCCACCAACAGACCAGACACAGTACATGAGCCACCTGCAGGCAGCACTGACTCAAACAAGGACAGGAAGACAGAGATGCAGACACATATAAATATGTATTTTCCCCCTTCAACGCTTTAGAGATTTAAGATGGCTGATTCCATTTTTTTTCCCCCATATCATTATGGAAAAAAACTGCTTCAAGTTTAAAATTTCTGAACATGGACATTTCAAATACCAGAGCCTTTAAACACCAGTAACAATTTACTTTCTTAAAATGTACTACATGCTCAGCTACACGCCTCAGCAGCTGTGGTCACCATGCTTTCTTTACGGCACATGACCATGTCACGCGGCATCCATGCTCACCCCACGCTCTGCACAGTGTGTCCCCTCTCGGTGCAGGGTGCAGGCTGTGACACAGTGGAGACCCACTGTGTGCACACTCACTTGTGTGTGTCCACTGCCTTGTCCTGGCAAAAATGGCAACCATTGTGGGAGCAGGGCAGCTGCCCTCTCCCGAAGAGCACAGCTTCCTCTTGAGTACATGCCCAGAAGGGTGAGGCTAAGACCATCAGTCCCCGGCTCCCCATCCCCCTCATCATGGGTCATCTCTGCACACGAGTAATAGGGCTGTTTAGGGCAGAGAACCCACAGTGTCCCACCTCCTGCCCTCCCCAGGTACCCATGACCCCGGTGTGCCCCTCCACTGCAGCCTCACTTTGCAGCCCCTGCCTGCTCCAGTGTCCCCTCTGAGCATGGAGGGCCACACAGTTCCCTGCCCCAGGGTGCACCCTGTCCTTCAGCTTCACAGTTAGGCTCTGGACCCAGAGAAAGAAAGGCAGCCTCTGGAGCAATGGGAATTTAAGGGGCTAAAGAGTGAACAGAGCATATTTTTGTACCTTTAACCTGGCCTCTGAATGGTATGGAATTTGATAGTGGTGGAAGAGTGGATAATGGTGGCACAACATCTGGAAGAGAAGTACACAGGAAGGCGTGAGCATTAGGGGTGGTGCTGGTTGGGCCAGTAAGACACAGAGGAAGAAACATCTTCCTAGCTGACCAATGGAAACGCCAATTACAAGAAACATGCTGAAACTAACTCTGCACATTCAAGACATCCTTTCAGACGGGAAATGCTCATTTCTATTTACATTGCTCAAGACTTACACAACAAAACAAAACTATAATATCTAATGCTAAAGGGTTACAATATATTTGAAAATGTTAGTCCTGACTGCCCAACACGGTACTATCACACTGCCACCTGTTGCAGCTGCTCAGCGCAGTGTTCATACTATAGGAGAAAGTGAGCTCACAAAGGCCTCCCTTGGGCCATTTAGAAATTCACTCCAAACTCAGGATGTATTTTGATATTATCTTGCAGAAAAGTGGTTAATTTTCTTTACAGAGATAGGAAATTTTTCAAGATGGCGCCTGGGGCATCTGGCCTTATAAACACACCTGATATGTCTAAATCAGTCTACTGTAGGTGGCCAGGCTAGAGCTGGTGCCCTTGCTTTAAAGTGATGAAAAGACTGATAAGAGGATCTGATGTGCAACTTTCATACCACCACCACCATCAGCCCACACTGCCCCATGGGCCTACCCCAGGCATTTGCAGGCTGGACCACCACCATGCTTTCAGGAAACCCCGACAGAGGGCTGCTGCGGGCCCCATTCTAGACAGTTACCTTTCATGAAGAAGCGGCAGGTGGGACGAGGCCTCACCTTCCTGTCACTGGGGTCTTTGACCTCGCCTTCTTCCAGGTCATCATCCTGAAGCAGAGAAAAGGACACTGTGAGAAGGCTCACCACAACGTAAGAAGCACCACCAAGAGCCTACCAATAGGCACCAATTTCACCAAACAGGCAAGAATGAGAAGCCTGGCTAGAATGCTGAAATATTCCACAACACCATGTCTCAGGACTCACTCATGTATGTACATCTCCTGAGCCTTTGACTCTTCACCCACAAAATGGGGTGATCCCGAAGTTTTTTCAGAGGCTGAGGCATTAAACAGAGGAACCTAAGCAAAGCAGTCTACGAAGCAAGTGAAGCACTTTAAGTGAGCTTTAGTATGTTCCTCTCAATTAGGAATTTTAGGCAGGAAGTGGTTATATCCCAGGTTTTTAATATTTTTGTACAGTTAAACAAAATTTTTTAAGTCCCTTAAAATTAAACATGTCACTCCTCTCATTAAAAAGTCTGGCAGGCAGGAGGGAAGTTCAGCCACTCCCTCCCCTCTCTCCTACTGTTATGCTCATCTCATTCTAGACTGCAGCCCTACCCCTTTCTGAGGCAGCCTTCCTGAAATGTCCCTCCCATGTACAGCACGTGTTATGGCTGCACATGGGCATCCCTGCAGTGATGACATATGGCCACTATCCACCAGACTCACCTCACTGAGGCCTAGGATGCCATTTCTTGCAGCCAGCTTCAGGCTGGCCTCTTTTTCAGAGTTTCCAGTCTTGCCTGTGTACACCTTAGAAAAAGCCAGGCTCTCATCTCCAGGGATTCTGATTTAAGATGAGGGGTGACTTCTGAGCCAAAATCCAGAACCACTCTGCTATGCTCCCCAAGCCACCCTCACCCAGGGCCCTAGGACCGAACTAGTAGCAAACAATGCCACGTGGATCCTGCAATGGACACTTCTCCTTGGACTACCTCTAGCCAAGCAATACTACTGCCCCCTAACCCCTAACATCTCTGGTATGTTCTGAGGATACATCAAGCTCCCCATGTCCAAGGTGAACCCACTCCTTTCCCCCTACACCTGGCTTCCCCTGTCCCCAGCACCACTTGCCAGCCATGTATCTTTCCGGCATCTCTCCATCTGCAGCATCACCAACCTGGTCCAAGTGCCTCCCTAGCCTCCCTAGTGGTGAGTCTGGTCTCCTCATGCTGCTCCTAAATGCTCCAATTTGCCCTCTGCAGAGCAAAGTGACCTTCTCAAACTCTACACCTGGCCATTCCCTCCCCTCTCTCCCACTGTTATGCTCATCTCGTTCTAGATTGCAGCCCTACCCCTTTCTGAGGCAGCCTTCCTGAAATGTCCCTCCCATGTACAGCACGTGTTATGGCTGCACATGGGCATCCCTGCAGTGATGACATATGGCCACTATCCACCAGACTCACAGCACACTGCATGAGACAGAGTGAGTCCACTCACTCAGTGCAGGCCAGCACAGTGTTGGCCTCACAGGGGGTGATTAACAATTACTTGTTGAATGATCAGATACTGAAATTGAACCTAGCTTCATGATGGCTTAAATTTGAAAGTTTAAATACATGCATGGCTTCCACCTTCACATTACTAGGCTAAGAAGAAACAGTTTATAACAAAAGGAACCACCTCCTGAAATTCTATTCAGAAGGTGCATTTCTTTAAGGGTCAACACGCACATGCTGCCTGAGCACTAGGTAAGGAAATGCTGCTCTCTTCTCACTGTGAACCTTTGTTTGCTTTTTCCTAATATCCTCACTGCGATAATCAATCCATGAAAGCCTTAACGTGGTGTTTCTTGAAAGCCCAAATCTAAGCTGACAACAGAATGTCTTTCTTTGTTCCCACAAGGAAAAGCAAACAAACTGTTAAGAAGTCTGAGCCCAATCAAGTCTCCCTGCTCTACTTGAGAACTTAGGTACAGGTGGAGAGAATGTGCAGAGTTTGTCTTCAGAGATCAAGATTCCTCTCTACTGCACTGGGTCAGACTTAATGAAATGTTTCTACAAAGAGGGAGCTGTAAGTGCTTACCATCTGCAGACTGGTGGAGCAGCCACATGATCACACATTGGTATCACGTAGCTACTAGAAATCATTACTAAACAGACCACAGAAATGCCTGAAAAAACACACAAAATGAAGTGACCCCAAACACCACAAAACAGCAGCTACCCAATGGTCTCACTCATCCAGTTCATTTGTTGCCTGGGAGACAGAGGGTACATACACTAGTTCACTAAATTTAGGGATTCTTCTTTAATTAAAATAATAAAAATAATGACAGAACACAGTACCCCACATTTTCAATTAGCCATTCATTCGCTATGATGGCCTTTCACATACTGGATGATTACAACAGTTTCTTAAATCTTGTTAGGAATTTCATCCAAATACAAGTCCAGAAGTGGACTTCTAAAGCCAAGTGCACATGCTCCATCACTGAGGACTGTCACATCTAGTTTGTGATGACAGGAATTCTTTTGGGCATGCCTCCCTGCTCTTCACACAGAGATGGCCCTCTGGTTACTTGACCTGGACTGAACAACAGACATCAGAACATGGTTGAGGCTGAGTGGACAGGTCAGAGGCACACTGGTGGGTCTATAGGAAGGACAGAGCCCAGGATCTCTCTGTACACATGACTCAGGACGTGCAAGAACAATAGCAACACTTAGCATGGAGGAGTGCCCAAAGTGGACAATAAAGCAGAACTGCACTCCCCATCACTTGATATGCTGCTAGGGCAGCCATGTCCCACTGGTACCTCTCTGGTGGCTCTGCCTAGGGTAAGTGTGCACAAGGATCAGCGGCATCCAGGTTTATTTTGGTTTTAAGATCCTTCACAGAAAGGAGTGAAGGCCTGGGTTTCCATCCTGGCTCTGCTCTTTCCTGTCCACTCACTCCACATCTACTCATCTTGGCTATGGTGATGTGGGTGCCTACTCTGCCTCTGAGCCTTGCTTTCCTCTCTGCAGAATGGAGCACACCTTCCAGGCAGGACTGCTATGGAGCTTAAGTGAAATGCTGTCAGCAGAGTACTCACACACAGCGTCTCACATAAAACACGAACAGGAAGTACTTCGAAAATGAAAACTGTGATTCTAACAGAAAAGGCCCTCAGAGATAATGCACCCAAATACAATTAATTATAAGCAATAATATAATAGGTGATTTGTACTTCCTTGTGCAGATTTTTATTTCCCTTTTTAAAAAACAATCAATGTGCATTACTCAGGTAGCTACAAAAAAAGTTCTTTCAAAAACTGATGCCTCAGTAACATAGGCAGATACAAAAACTGAGTCACCATGTGGCACTGCTGTGTCACAGGAATCAAAGAGCACAGAGAATATGCTGAACAGAAGCCTGGGTGGAATCATGGTCTTGCCACCTGGAAACTCACAAGCTCCCTAGTCTGTAATATGGAGATAAAAACAGAAGTCTGTTATCCCTTTTCCAAAACTCTTGTGGCCAGATGTTTTTAGAATTCAGAAATGCTTTGATTTTACAAGAGGTACAGTGGAGGAAAAACACTGCTGTAATCAACGGCACTATTTCTACAAGGGAACATGCACCTGCTCACACCGAGTGGGATAAAAGCAAGGCCACAGACAACCTCGTTGTTAGCTCGGTTCAGGTCTGCTCTCAGGTGTCCTGGATCTCACAGCTGCATGGCAAGACCCACGGAGATGACTGGGAGGAAAGAACTGGTGATCCTATAGTTGTTAGCACTTTAGCTTTTCCTCTCAAAGAGTCAGAGTGAGCTCTGTGACTGTGCACCTCAAAACTGACATGGAAGGGGTACATAAGTCAGCTAGGAAACAGATCCTTCCCAGAAAGAAAACTCAGCACACTAAGGACATGCTGAAGGAGATCTCCTGGGCTGAATCAGGCACAGAAGGGACAGGTAGAATTCAACATGAGCAAATATAAAATGTCATATGCAAAGAAATGCTTCATTTTGTAGGAGGTGGGCAGTGTGCTACCAGTGATGGCCAAGGGGGTCTAGGACAAGCTACTGAGAGCCTTATGCTCACTGTGTCGCAGCCTCGGGAGGGCAGCCTGACAGGAGACAGCACCGGTAATAGTAAGATCAAAAAAACATGCAAGCCCACCAGAGGCTTGAGCTGTGTGTGTGTGTCTCCTTAGAGGCCTCTCACCTGTGCAGGATGCCACAGAAAGAGAACCAGACTCTCCTGGGGCCTGATCCAGGGACTGCCTCAGGTTCTTTTAACTACATGACAACAACAACAAGAAAACACACCAAACTTGTTGTCACTGAGTTGATTCCAACTTTCAGAGACCACATAGTTCAGAATAGAACTGCCTCAAGTTTCCAAGGAGTGCCTGGTGGATTCAAACTGCCAACCTTTGGGTTAGCAGCTGTAGCACTTAACCACTACACCACCAGGGTAACAAGGGAGACATAAACACGGTACTGAGTCAGCAGCAAAGGAGATGCTGCACACACCAAGTGGACATTCTTTTGTTACGGCCAATTCCAGAGTGGACCCAAAGAGATCAGGGAGCAATCAAACTGCTCCCCAAACTGCACGTGGAGGAATGGCTATGTGAGAAGACTAGCCAGAGAAAGGGAGAAAGAAGGACCACCACACAGCAGATAGTCCAATTCTGCCCTACTCTCCTCAGATGTCACAGGTAGAAACGAGGCCCCAGGGAAGTCTGGTTCTCTTTCTGCGACATCCTGCACAAGTGGGAGGCCTCTAAGGAGACACACACACAGCTCAATCCTCAGCAGAGTCCTTGGCCCTGTGCCACAAAACAGCCCCAGCGCTGTGAGCAGCTGACCCTAATCCAGTGCAAGTAATCTCGTCCCCACCCCAGAAGGGAAGAGGCCTTTCTAGAAAGGCATCTCTGTTACAGAAATGTTTTGGCAGCACACCAAAAGACATAAAGGTGAATTCAAGGCCTGTATTACACATTTTGTGGTTTAGACAAAAGGACTTCAAGGCTCGTGATACCAACTGACATCACCATTACAAAAACCATACTGAGGGGAAAGAGCAGTCAAGGAAGGTGAGGACAGCCCCATCACTTCACTGGATCCAAAACCTAAAAAGGCAGGATGTGGTAACTTGAGAAAGCAAGTGCTACTGAGTTATTAAGATGATGAAGCAGTTTTCCAGACTTTTCCCTCATTGTAATTCACAGTGGCCACGACACCAAAGAAGGGGACACACAGCAAATGACGGAGGAAGGGCCTTCTGATTTAGGGAGCCTCTCTGCTTACCACCAGTGAGTCCTGCCAGGGAATGATTCTCCAAGGCCTCAGTCCACGCCTATACTCTGACTTCATAAAAACACACTTGGGTAGCTTACTTCTGATACCAGAGCCATGCTTGAGAGCAATGGAGAAAAAGGTCTTCTGGAATGTGTACTCTCCACTAAAAACCAAAAGTTACTTTCCAGAGATTCACACTAAGGGAAGTATGCCTGGGCTGTTCAGAAGTAGATCTGAGCCCAGGCTCTTGCTGACAAACCCAACGTGCACACCACACCTCTGGGCTGCATCCAGAGATAGCGAGAGTCGGGCACAGCATAGCATGCTGACAGTGGCATCTGAGAGAGAAAACGCAAATGGGAGCACATGGTAGGGACAAGTGCAAACACTCCAGCAATGAGACCCACCAAGGGTGAGAGGGCTGGACCCACGATGAGAGAGGAGTTACCTGTATGGAGTATCACCCGTGATACCCTTTCATCAATGTAAAGGCCACATCAAAACAACCCAACCAGTACAAGAAGATACTTTCCAAGCTACTAAGTGGCAGAGAGAATGTCTGTGAAGCTAGCTCGTTTTTCAATTTCGGTTCTCAACACTTGCTTTGTAATTACTACCATGATGCCTCCAGCAGTAATAAACTGATTTTCCTCCTTTACCGCACCTCCTTGTTTCTACTGAAGAGGAAATCACCAAGCCAGCCTCAGGGAGGTGTTCACTGCTTTCCGGATGAAGTAGATGGCCTCACCTGGCAGTAATTCCCTCCCACCGCAGCCCAGGCATACTTACATCAATCTCTCCGTCGTCAATCTCCCCATCATCGTCCTCTTTTTTTTTCTCCTTCACAGCCTCCAAGGGCTCTTTCCCTTCCACATTCTTAGCCCCTGCCTTCTCCTCTGTCTCTGGGGCACCTTCTCCCTTCTCCTCATCGCCCTCGGCCCCTGCCTTCTCGGCCTCGTCCTCCTGGGCAGCAGGGACAGGTTCCTCAGGGACCTCCTCATCATAATCAAGTTCATGCTCGTCCAGCTCCCTAGTGACGGAGGATGCCTCGTCCCTGAGGTCACTGGTCCGGTCCTCTTCCCCTCCACCCCCCTCCTCCTCACACGGGGGGCTCACAGGGCCCCCACTCAGCTCGTTGGCCTCCGAGTCTGGGTCCTGAGACTGGGGCTCGCTTGTAGGGCCCTCCTCATCAGAGTGGTCTTCCTCCCCCTGGCTCAGTCCTGGGGCTGTGTGATCCTCATCCTCCAAGTCAGATGCCCTCCCCCCAGCTCCGTCCAAATCCTGCTCAGACCCACTCTCCCTCAAAATGTCATCATCCGAGAGCCCCTGCTGCTGTTCCTCTTCATCCTCTGGAGAACATGGACCCCGTTCAGGGCTCTCGGCCACATCCATCGGTACCCACAGTTCTACAAGAGAGCGATCAGAGAGGCTTAGCAGTCAGCAAAGCGGTAGGCCACCCCACTCCCTCCTGGCCCATGCTCCTACCTGACAGGGAGAATCAGGACCTCCACTCTGCTTGGCCCTGTGTAGCACCTCCCAGCTCTGGACCCCGTGCTGCAGAACTGCTGCTGGCTGTCCCACTGGGGAGAAGACAAGTAGGTAAATTCACACTAGCACCCCAACAATGGGCTCTACTCAGTGTGCGTGAGTACAACCTCGCAGTAGCATAGCTCAGCAACTCCTCATTACAAATGCAACCTGAACAGCCAACAAAAAAAGTGAGTGAAGGGTAGCTGCTTGAATTCTTAGATTACATCTAAAACTCAAGAAAATGTGCATTGGCCAGTGCAGTACTACAACTGAAGGTGTGCATCTAACCATCGTTCTGGAATCATCCTGGGGTCTAAAACTCAGACCTGGGCTTTTCCCTGTACTGAACCCGCATCTTAGTGCATGACTGCCCCCATGAAAACCACCTGGCGTTCCCTAAGAACATGATTTCTAGGCCTCATCACAGCACAAGTGGATCTGAGGTTCCAAAGTTCTCAGGGCATCCATGTACCCCAGCACAAGGGCCACTGTAGGATTTGACATGCAAAGGAATTCTGGCTGAAAGTTGCACACCATTCAAGTGGTGTGCTTATGAATAAGATCGAGGGTGTTGTTTTAGAAGCCTTCATTTCTCTTCTGACCCATCTTGATTTAATTATAAAGTGAATATCCTCTAGTTTTCCCACCTCAAATATGCAGGTGTTCCATTAGTTTTAAATGTAGATCAGTAAGGCAGGATAGAGTGTACCCCCCAATAAATGAAGGCAGCAGGTGCTACCAAGGTAGTGTGTGATTGCAGGGACAGTGCAGGAACCAAGGTGTAGCTGAGTCTTCATTCTGTGGGGTGCCATTTGCAACTGTTATTAAAATTATGTCTTCCCAGTCATGCTGCCTGGTATCTCAAGAATTCTGGGAAAAGGTTATTCACTCCAGATTATGATGGATCTACAGATAACCAATTACATATATATCTACATATATGTACACACACACATACATATTTTAAGTCATACTTTTTAATTAGAACCTGCATTCAGAGATGCACAAGTACCAACAGTTGGTGCACCTGACCCTATCGTTAAAATTAGCTTTTTTCTGCTGTTAATGGAGATTACAACCCAGCAAATCACTTTACAAAAACTAAATGGTTAGTAGCAACAGAAACTTTTAAGCTAACCAATTCATCTCAACCACTTAACTGGTCATGTTTGAAAATAACTCCCTTTCCAGCCTTCTATAGACACTATCCAGTCATTCCCAGAGGAAGGAACTATGATTGTATAGTGACTTCCAGAGGCACTGCCCAGCCCCTCATTGCATGTGCTATTCCCAATAGCCTAAGGCCCACAAACAAGGGTGAGAAAAGCTAGGGACAGGAGCCTCTTGCTAAAGCCCCTGCATTCTGTTCAAGGCTAGAAGTATGTGGGAAGGTGGTTACAACAGTTAAGTTGAGGCTAGTGAAAACTGGCATTAAAGATCAATACATGAGACTTAGCTTTGTAGACAATGGTCTACACTCATCTTTACCAGAGTTTTTGCTATACTGTACATACAAATTCTTCTTCATCAAAGGGCAATGGCCTTTCATCTCCCTAGGTCTATCAGCAGCATGCATAGCCAGAGGGATGCCAGGCAGGTACCCAGGAAGAAGAGAGGTGGTAAGTGCTAACCAGTCACAGCCTTTTATAACCTTACTTGAAAGCTGACAAATTCTGATTCTCACATCTTGAAATCGAATGGCAACCCTGGAAACAAAGTTACACCTCAAATCAATAAAATGCTATGCAAATTAAGGTGTCCTAGCTAGAAGTCCCATACTTGACACCCTGCAGAAAGGATCTGCCAAGCCTGCAACATACTGTCCTCTGTTCCCAAGCCTGCAACATACTGTCTTCTGTTCAGAATGGGCTTTGCACAAACTCCAGTCTGGTGGCAAGCTTTTTTGGAGTCTACGGACAAACTAGGGTGCATTTTGGTTTCTGAGTCACAACGAGGTCCAACCAAACTGTATTTCATATGTTGGGAACTTGAAATGAAATAGTAATAGAAAATGAAAGAGTACCCAACTTCAATATCTGAACTAAGGCAAAAAGCAGGCAAGCGGGCAGTGGGACGTTTACCTGTAAACAAGCTGCTTTCTTTGTAGGCCACATAGGGCAGTGCAGAGAGCTGGGGCTTGTGAACTAGAACTTAGTCTACTGCTTCCCAGCTTTACGATTGTGGGCAGGTTATATAACCATACAGACCTCAATGTCTTCACCTGAAATGTAGGAATGACATTATTTACCTCCAGAGGTAGTTACAATGAGATGAAACAAGCCTCTGATACCAGGCCTGTCAGATCAATGCTCCACACATTCTCATTTAAACTGAATGAATCTAAAAGTTATTAATGGTAACCCTAACTTACAATAATTGCATTGCTGTCAGATTCGGTGCAGTCTCTGGGAGCACTCAGGAGTTAATTCTCTTAGTTTCATTCAATGAATACCCGAGAACTTACATAATGCAAGACCTTATTAAAACATTTCTGCAATACAATCAACAGCTGTCATTGTTTACTGGAAGACTATTCTGTGCTTAGCACCTGACTTATCCCCTCTCCTTCTTTGTAATTTTCACATCATGAGTTATTCCCATTTCACAGACTGGGAAACCAAGGTCACTATACAGGGGAGTGTACCTGCTGGTAAGGCACAGAGCTTTGCTTCAAAAGCTCAGACTCAGCCATGCTGCCCACAGTAAGTACGCTGAGGTAGCCAAGCCCCCACTTTTAACCAGTGTTCTCAGAGAAAGATGAGACTGAAGTTTCAAAGTGACCTTCTAAATTCTTTTTCAGAACACAGCCATCTTATATTTAGCTAGTAGACTTTTCCCATTTTCCTTTCCTCTTTTATCAAGTTTTATGCTGCTTCATCTATACTCCAACCTTGGCCCTACTGGAACCAAACACACACATTTTCATCTAGGTGGAAAAGCTACCACATGCTCTATACAGACTACTGGGCAAATAGGGATGGCCACATGCTAGTTATGATTTCAAACCTGTCAGAAGCCTGCATCTTGGAATCTTAATCAAACATGAATTTGATACAAGAGATTCCCAGAAGGACCCCATTTTTAGGTGTTCACCGAGACCACAGGAAGTGCTGAGCTGGGTGTACTATGGAGTAAGGGTGACTGACGGGGCTGCACACCCTGAGCAGTATGATCATGGAAACAACTGCAACATGTCAAGGATGCAGTTAGCTTCTCCAGCCCTCAGGAGCATTTTCCAGTGCTCAGAGCACCAAAGCAAAAGGGTCCCAATAGCACCCACTACCCACATAAAGCAGCCCTTTTCTTCTAGTCTTGATACTTAACCTTCTGAGGAAATGGAGTCTCTGAGAACCTGATAAAGGATATAGCTCCTCTTTCTACAAAAATCTCAATATATGTTATCTCATACTTTTGGGAGTTCAGAAACTTTCTTACATCTATGCGTGGTCACTAGGTTAAGAACTCTTGCCCTAAGTATACTGTTCATTATTTCATTAAGTATACACACTTAATACACTGTATTGCAACTGATGGTTTGCAAAATTTCTTGGGAGCCCCACCATTAAGTAGCTAGGCGGGAATACTGACTTGCTTCTGTATTCCCTGAGCCTAGCAACACGGCTGGCACTTAGTAGCAGAGCTACCATATAATCTATTGTGTAAACAGGACATTTTAAGCCAGAAAGGGGACATTATTAACAATTATAACACGTGTAAAGAGAGGCTTCCCTAAGGACACTGGGACACAGTCACCCCTTAGTAGGCTCTGAAAACTTTGAGAAACGGAGTGATTTTTCCCTAGGAAACCAACCAGACTTCAAAACTTGAGGCTCCATACAAGTGAACATCGTTCAGATGCCAACAACTCTACCTATTTATCAGAAGCAACCTGGATTACCTCACGTGGTAAAGAAAAGAAGCAATGTCCCTGGAAATCAGAAGACATCTTGAGTTCCAGGCCCTGCTCTCGGCAGGTTAACTATTACTGTGGGTGTCAGTGTCCTGTTTTAAGATTAATTCAATCCAGCATAGCTGAGTACATACTCTATGGTGGAGTGGTGGAAGAGAAATACACTGCCCAAGTGTGGTCGATGAAATGGGGTCCTCTGGACAAGTCTCAACACACTGAAGAGCTAGGAAGAAAGACATGTGGCCTAGTAAGTGTGGTCAATGAAATAGGGTGCTCTGAACAAGTCTTAACTGATATGCAGGGGTGCTAGGAAGAGAAATATGTAGTCTACAAGGTGCAGTCAATAAAACAAGGTCCTCTGGACAAGTCTTACCCAACTCCTATGATCACAATTTCTGCTCAGTTTTATCTTCTGACCCTGAATTTTGGGCTCATGGCAAGGTTTTGAGCTAAACCTGCAGTCCTTTGACCCACAAGATCATGAACTTGCCCAAAGAGTGGGGTGATATGTGTCTCCATCTGGCAGGTGGCACTAGATGAATGTTTAGTGAACAAATGCATGAATGACAGAATCTCATTACTTAAGAAAGTACCTGTTGCATACCAAGAAAAAAAATTTAAATAATTGCCTCATTTCATCAAAGATCAGCCACAGAAAGGGAGTACTCTCCTTTCCCAGTAGTCTGGAAAGCTATGCACCAATTCCAACAGCACTGCTGAAGCACAGGATACATGGGACCTTCTCTTTCAGAGTGATCATCAGATCACTCTCCTGGCTCTCTTTGGTAGCAGCAAATTTTTCTCCTTAGGATGGGTTAGTTTGAGAAACAATAACAGAGTCTGGTCTGGAGAGTGACTGGGTAAGAGAAGTTTTGGTCAGACATGAGGCATGACTATTGAATGCAACACATTTTCTCATATGCCTTATATATTCATTATCATAGCAGGAGTGCTAAAGAGGTTCTGGAAAACGACCATCAACAAAACATAAACATAACATTTCTGGACAACCATTTTTAACAAAGCAGTGTCCAGTGGAATGCCTCAATTCTGGCTTATCCAGATAAAACTCGGGCTCATAACTTCACAGTCTTAAAATATCTAAAGGAGGGAATCCTCTACAGTTGATGATTATTATCATTACCCAAAGTTACTAAGGTTGACCACCAAAACAAAAAATATAATTTGTAGCTGTGACAAGTAAAAACCTGTTCAATACAAGCACAGTCAGAACTTACCTGTATGCTCTCCAGAATGACTCCACAAAGCTTTCTTAGGAGTCTGAGCATTTCCCATGTAATACTGGACCTGGCTGGGCTATACTCAAATGCTTTTCAGACTGTAGTATCATCAGGCAGAGACTCCCCTCTCAGGGCCTGAAGTGGGATACTGCTTCAGGCACGGCTCACCTGAGAATCCCGACCACTGCCTCAGGAAAAGACCACTCCACGAGCAGTATGATAAAGATGAGTCCCAAAGGAGGGATGAGGAGTCATCACTACACCCCCAAACAGAAGTTCAGATGTCAGAGTCCCTTCTTTCATTTCCCCCAACTGGATCTGGGGACTGGCTTAGCCTTGTAAATAACAAAAGTTCACTTAACATGATCAACCACTCTGCCCAATAAACTCAACTGTCACAAAGTAACCAGAAAAACTTAAGGTTTTGGCAGGAGCAAGACTGGTTAAGTCTCAGTCTTAGGTTCTTCCAGCATCACTGCTGCAGTTATCCTAGGGGCCCATCATCCTTCGGGCTCCTAAGTTACAGGCAAGTACGTTACTATTCCTAAGAGATCGTTGAGCGTCTCGAACAACAGCGAACACGTCCAATCTGTGCACACTTTGAAGGCGAGGGAGCAAGCTCCAGGTGGCTCCAAGGAGCTAAAAGTTCCCCAAAGAGCCATCAATACTTGGGACCGGCCTACTCCGGAGGGCAAATGTGCATGCCTCTCGCTCTCCCTTTGTGGGAGGCAAACATGTGCCACACGAATGGCCGGAAGAGAACTGACAGCTTCAGGAAAACACACTCCACCAGGGGCGCGAAGGCAGCTCGCGAGGAGCCAAGACTCTGAGGGGTTCCAGGACTCCCGCGGGCCGGGGACTTGACGCGGACCGAACAGGGAATCGTGCCTGTCTCAGAATCCCCTTCCTGGTGGCCCAGGAGCCATGCTTCGGTCAGCAACCCCCAATGCCGCAGTTTGGACGCTCCATGGAAGCGGCGGCGGCGTGGAGTTTCGGGGCCTCGGCTCCCGCCGCCGCCGCCGCCACGCTGCCGCTCGGCCGCCGCCTCCGCCGCCGCCTCCGAGGCGGCCTCCTCCTCCCCCCGCCGGCGTCGCCGGCCCGGCCTCCTCGCCGCCCGCCCGGGCCTCGCTCACCTCAGCGCAGGGCCGAGAGCGGGCCACGGCTCCGCTGGAGTTGGGGCAGCGCGGAGAAGACGTCCCTTGGCCCTTCCGCTCCTCGCAAGCTCCGGCTTCAAGCACGACGCGGGCGGAACAAACGGGCTCCACTACCCGCGGGGGCCGGCCATTGTACGACGTCATCAGGCCGCGACAGTCGTCCTGGGGCAGGCGGGTTTCCCTCCCTGGTTCTTTCCGGCTCCCTCTTCCTTCCGGCCTCCGTGCGGCTCCGCCCCCCAGCCCGCGCCTGCCCGAACCCCAACGCGGCGCAGGCGTCGCCAGGGTGCTCCGCCCTCCTCGGGGGCGGGGGCTTTGGGCCCGCGCTCCTGACCTGACCGGCAGACGACTCCTGCAGGAAGGATTTAACGATCTGGCAAAGCGCTTTGAGCGCTGTCACGTGACGCCCCCGGTCACGTGATGTGTGCGCTGGGGCTGTCCCCGGCGGAGACGGTTCCTGGTTCACTTGCTGGAGTCTTTGCTGGCTGACGCCTCCGGGTGAAAACAGTCTTACTGATTTTAAATATCAAAGCGGAAACATGTTAAACTATCTTCGTTGGACCAAATATTTTCTCACCTTATCACATATAACCAGCTTTACGATTTTACTTTTTGCTGATCGGAGCACACTGCGTAGACACTGCGTTTTTTATTGATGACAAATTTCACAGACACTCAGGGTTGACTTATAATTGCCATCTACAAAAGACAGGCGGCAAGATGTTCATTTCTCAGGTGAGTGACCTGAGGTTTGGAGGAGCCCCAACCAGCCCGGAGACTAAGGAGAGCTAAGCACACGGTAACTGTTCACCGGTCAGCATCCTGCATTCAGTTACCGTCTTACAGATACTGCCGCGACGCCCTAGCCTAGGGAAAGCGCGCCAGGCTGGCAGAAAAGCTTTGGGAGCACATATTTCGGAATTGCAGTTCCCACATGTGTCTTAATGCGGCCTTAGTACAGTCTCAGCTTTATCTCAAAACCAAACCCAAACCCGTGGCTTTTGAGCGGATTTCAACTCTTAGCGACAGCATATCCGGACTCCGTTTTCTCATCAGGTCAACTGGTGAGATATTAAGAGTGTGAATGTGGACGAGTGTGGGTAAAGGAAAAGCAGAGTGAATAATACCCCTTCTGTAAACTCAAAAATACTTTTATTTGAGGTCTTCTGTTGATTTAGTGCAGGTGTTTATAAAAAAGGCAAAATGCAAGCAGGTGAGACATGAGAGGAGGCAAAGGTGGTGCCTCTTTAAAGCGCTCTCTCCCCCAGCTCGCCTGAGCTAGCCCGAGACTCCACGGAGAAACCTTTAATAGTTAGTGCTCAAACATGCTGGTGAAATCTTTTAAAAACTGAACTTTCAAGCTGCATCTTGAAGGATGAAAAGGGTGACTGACTGGAGTGTGGAAAGGGAACATCCTAGACAGAGAAATCCTCTTTGGCGAAGCTCATCAAGGTCTTTAGAAGAGTTGGAATTCCATGGGGAGGGCGATCAAGCAGAAAGATTGCACAAGTTTGGAAATTGGCTGTGCTTGCTCTGAGAGTGACAGCCTGGAGTAACCAGAGCCCTGTCCTTAGATGGGTCCGTGCTTGGTTTAGTGCCCTGCTGCTGCCAGCTTTACATTCTTAATTTGTGAACAAGGAGCTCTCCGTTTTAGTTTTACACCAGACACCGTAAACTATGTAACCACTTCTGGGGTGGGGTAACTAATTGTTTTGGGGTGTGGAGTAAAGAAGCCCTCTCTGCACCCCATCCTCCTCCCATAATGGAAGGACTATCATTGGGATTCTTCTGAGTCCACCCCCATGCATTCCCCAGATACAAATTTCTGGCCATAGTGATGTTAAATGTCCTCACTGATGTTTGTTCATGTTCTCTGAATAAATGTGTGAGGGAATAAATGAAAACAAATATAAGGTTACAATATGACCCAGCATTTCCACTGCTAGATATCTACGTGAGAAAATGGAAAACACACATCCATGGAAAGGCTTGTGCATGAATGTTCATAGCAGCACCATTCACAATAGCCATAAAATGGAAACAGCCTGAGTGTCCGTTAACAGATAGATGAATACACACAGTGTGGTATATCCATATGATAGAATATTATTCGGCCATAAAAAGGAATGAAGCACTGATACATGCTATCGCATGAATGAGGGTGTTTTGAGGGGTGAAGAAGGTTCATGGGACCTAGGAAGTGGGATTTTAAATATTTAGCAAAAATTTATTTTAACTTAAAAATATTTAGTTTGAAGGATGAAAAAGTTGATACATGTTTTTCAAAACCTAAAATGTCAAGAAATAACACTATGTGTATTATAAATGATGAAAATGGCAGAGGACACAATTAGAAGAGTTGACCTCTTGGGAGTGGGAAATGGGGGTGAAAAGGGACATTTTAAAAAAATCAGCCCCAGTGGGGTATAATCTGCTTTTGGTAAAATATACATCTTAAGTGTGCAGTTGGGTGAGTTTTCACAAAGGTGTACCCCCATGCAGTCATGATTACAATCAAGGGAGAGAACATTTCTGCTATGTAGAAAGTCCACTCGTGCCCCTTGTATTTGCCATGACAGATTTGAGTTGTCTTTCCCAGAGTGTTGTGTGATTAGGTGCATCCAGTATGTATCAGGTTTCTTTTACTCAGCACAGTGTTTCTGAGATTTATCCGTATTATGTGTATCAGTAGTTTGGGAAACTTTCGTTGTTTTGTAAGCTGTAGATTTTTAGACAATGGATTTTAACAAAAGACAAAAAAAAAAGTAGCTACCAATACTGAGAGCTTGCTGAGGGTTAAGCACTAACTGGCGATTCCACATTCCATCCCCAACCATTTTCCATTAAGATCCAAGCTCTGAGTTCCGGAGGCCAGGATTTGACTCTTGGCTCCCACACTGAATAAAGGTAAGTATGTACCTTTGATTAACTCTGGTTGTTTTTATTAGGGCTGCTGTTACAAAGAACTACAAAGTGAGGGGCTTAAAACAACAAAAATTTTCTCTCACAGTTCTCAAGGTTAGAAGTCTCAATTCAGGGTGTGGCTAGGGCCTTGCTCCATCTAGAGGCTCTAGGAGAGGATCTTTCCTGTCTCTTCCTGCTCCTGGTGCCCCTGGGTGTTACTTGGCTTGTGGCCCCGTCATTCCAGTCTTGGCTCTGTCTTCACATGATACTCTTCCCTATGTGTCTCTGTTTGTTCTATACCTAGTCTCTTCTTTTCTTATAAAGACCCTGGTTATATTGGATTAAGGGCCCACCCTACTTCAGGATGACCTCACGTTACCTTAGCGATTTCCATCTGCAAAGACCACCATTCCAAATCATGGCTGCTAATGGATAGGTGCTCCCTCAGTGTCTTGACATTTGCTTGTCTTTAGTGGAACGGTGAGGAGTTAATTTAATATGGGAGACTATCTGAAAGCTGCATTTTAGGAAGGTGTTTTGATAGATGAAATGACCAGGAGAGAGGGAGCCAGGTGGTCCTCACCAGGTCACAAGCCAGTGAATGACAGGGACTGCATTTGTCTTTTTTTTTATAATGCCAGCAAAGGGCACATCAGCCCAGCCCGTGGCAGTTCTTAGGAGGGCTGGCCAGTGGCTGAAGACCGCAGGTCAGGGGCACATAGAGTAAACCATCTGGTCCCAGCGTCCAGAAGCCTTGTCAAGTGCTCCTTCTTGGCCATTATACAGATGGCTTTGAAAGGCCTGGGTAGGCATCAGGGACCTGGACACTCATGTGTGTGAGAACCCTCTATTCAGAATCAACCAAGAGGGGACATCAGGCCTGACCACAGGTCAGTGCGTGCACACACCTGCATGAGGACACAGTATAGTCACTTGCATACACACATGTACATGGAGTCACACACAGGCACGTGTATGTTATAGATGTATACATGTACACACCTGTCAAGACATGCATACACGTGTACACCTGCATGTACATGGATACACACAAGCACATGCTTTCTTTCACCAGAAGCTCACTTTACCACATTGGTGCACACATTTCAGTGTTTTTTTTTCTGTGACTGAAACTCCCTTATTCAGAACAACTGTGGATTCCCCTTGAAGAAGGCCCACCTGTCTGTGCGGTTCTGTTTTGTATGAGTACAGACCATGAAGACCCAGGTGTCACAAGTGTGACCTGTCCCAGCCATTAGCAAAGCTCTTCCACTGTTCCCACCCCTCCTCCCTTGATTGCAGCGGAGCCAGCCCCTCCACCTGTGCCCTTCCTGTCCTGCCTGTTTTCTGGTCCTGGAACCAAGCACAGGGAGGCCACTGCTAAGCAGGCAAGCCCTTGAAGAATGACTGGTCATTTTTTCTATTCACAAAATCAATCCCAATTTATAAGTGCAGGTAAAATCGGTCTCCTCCCCCAGAGAAGCACTGGAACCTTGGGTGTAGGTCCCACATCCTGGCCTTCCCAGAGTTGGGGGGAACATGAGAGGTCACCCCAGCATTGCAGTTGGTAATGCTGGCTTTGGAGAAGTACTAATGTGGACTCAAATTCTACCTCTACCTGAGCTGTGTGTGGCCTTCGGTGAGTCTCCTTCCCTCTCTGAGGCTCTCTTTTTTCTGTGGGAAAATGGCAGTGATGTCAAAGACACCCGATTGCAAGGAGGGTATGGTGGTGCCACACAAGATGCCCACACTGCTGTGCCCAGTGCTTGGCGAGTAGGAAGCTCTGGATAAATGTTGGTGTTAGGTGCTGTCAAGTCTGTTTCAACTCACAGTGACCCTAGGAACAACAGGATGAAATACTGCCTTCTCCAGTGCCGTGCCCACAATCATTTTTATGCTTAAGCCCATTGTTGCAGCCATTGTGTTGTTCCATCTTGTTGAAGGTCTTCCTCTTTTTTGCTGACCCTCTACCGAGCATGATATCCTTCTCTAGGAACTGATCCCTCCTAATAACAAGTTCAAAGTATGTAAGATGCAGCCTTACCATCTTTGCTTCCAAGGAGCACTCTGGTAGTATTTTCTTCCAGAACAGATCTGTTTGTTCTGTTGGCAGTCCATGGTACATTCAGTATTCTTCATCAACACCACAATTCAAAGGCATCAATTTTTCTGTTTTCCTTATTCATTGTCCAGCTTTCACATGCATATGATGTGATTGAAAATAGCATGGCTTGGGTCAGGTGCACCTTAGTCTTCAAGGTGACATCTTTTCAATACTCTAAAGAGGTCTTTTGCAGCAGATTTTCCTAGAGCAATGTGTCTCTTGATTTCCTGACTGCTGCTTCCGTGGTCATTAATTGTAGAACCAAGTAAAATTAAATCCTTGAGAATTCAATCCTTTTTTCCATTTATCATAATGTTGCTTACTAGTCCAAGTTGTGAGGATTTTTTTTTTCATTATGATTGAATGAAAATGTACATTTCCATATAAATTTGCATGCTCACCTAAATGTAGCTCCCACTGCTCTCCCTGTCCGGTGACAGCACACTCTTCTTCTCTGCTCCATACATATCCTATCCTCCCAACAGTCTCCTATCCCCTCCTCTCCACCCACTCCCCTCCCTCCAGTAAGAGGTCAGCAGGATGATATCCTATAGATGCACAGAACCATAAAGTGCCCACAAGATACGGTCCCCCTATGTCAGCAAGTCCAATCCATTGCTGTCTGAAAAGTTGACCTTCATTATGATTTATGGACAGAGGCAGCATCAGGACCAGAGGCCATGCTCCCGGGGGAACCCTGAAGTCCCCAGACCATCAACTGTGGTCTTTTATTGGAGATCTTAGGGTGTACCCCTATTTATTTTCTTGTCGCCAGTGAGACTCAACTTTGTGAGCTCCATCATGGCTATCACTGGTGGTGGCCAGGCACCATCTGGTTCCTCTGGTCACGAGTCGATGTAGTCACCCACTCACATGGGTCTCTCTGTCTTCTGGGTTCTCTTTTCCCCATGTCACTCTTGTCCTCAGTGATCATCCATTCCTGTTGAATTGGGACCATTTTCTGTACCCTCAGATGGCAGCTTGGCAGCTTTTAAGACCCCAGATACCATTCACCGATGAGGGTTCAGAAATTCCTCATTAGCAAGATGCTGGATGTGCCAGTTGGCCTTGATTTCACCTGAGAGCGTGGTCCCCGGCCCCCCACCCCAGCTACTCTGTCCTTGCAATATTGGGTTAAGATGGGAGGAGAACTCAAATTGTATTGAAGTCCAGTTATTATTGATCTTATTTCTAATTTGTCCTGTCACCGATTTCACCCAACCAAATTGCTATTAACTATCTAATCTAAACTCTCCCCCTCACCCTCCCTCCCTCCCCACCCTTGCAGCCGTTAAAGAGTCTTTTCTTCTATGCGTTAGTCTGTTTTTCCTTTTTTCTTTTTATTATGACTGAGTGGAAGTGTACATTCCCATATAAATTTACATGCCCACCTATATGCAGCTTCCATTGCGCTCCCTGCCCGGTGATGGCATACTATTCCTCTCTGCTCCATACATGTCTCATCCTCCCAACAGTCTTCTTTCCCCTCCTCTCCATCCACTCTTCTTCCTCCAGCCAGAGGTCAGCAGGATGATATCCTATAGATGCATAGAACCATAAAGTGCATCCAGTATATGGTCACTCTGCATCGCCAAGTCCAATCCATTCGTGTCCGAAGAGTGGACCTTCATTATGATTTATGGGCAAGGGTAGCATCAGGGCCAGGGGCCATGCACCCAGAGGAACCCCGAAGCTACTGGACCATCAATTGTGGTCTTTTAGTGGAGATCTACAAGTGCACCCCATTTTATTCTTGTGTTGCCAGTGAGACTCAACTTAACTCTGTCATGGCGGCCATCGCTGGTGGTGGCTGGGCACCATCTGGTTCTTCTGGCCCCAAGTCTATGTAGGCACCCACTCATGTGGGTCTCCCTATCTTCTGGGTTGTCTTTACTCCATGTCATTTTGGTCCTCAGTGATCATCCATTCCTGCTGAGTTGGGACCATTTGTTTTTAAGTTCTTGTCGTAGGGGTCTCTTACAATATTTGTCCTTTTGTTGCTGACTACTGTCACTCAGCGTAATGTCCACCAACTGAAACCAGGTTAAGAGATGTTTCCTGCTATCATCATTGTTGTTTACCATTGCATGGTGTTCCATTGAGTATATATAGTATAGTTTACATTGTTGGGCATCTGGGTTGATTCCATCTTTTTGCTATTGTGGACTGTACTGCAATGAACATTCGTGTGCATGTATCAGTTGGTGTAAATGGCCTTTATTCTGCAGGATATATTCCAAGCAGTGGAATTACTGGTTCAAATGGTATATCTATATCCAGTTTTTTAAGGGAGCACCAGATTGCTTTCCAAAGAGGTTGCACCATTTTGCAATCCCACCAACAGTGTGGGAGAGTTCCAATGTCTCCACAGCCTCTCCAGCATTTGTTGTTTTGTGTTTTTTGGATCATGGCCAACCTTGTTGGGGTGAGATGGTATCTCATTGTTGTTTTCATTTGAATTTCTTTAATAGCTAGTGATTGTGAGCGTGTCTGCATGTGTTTTTTGGCTGCCTGGATCTACTCTTTAGAGAAGTGTCTGTCCATCCCCTTTGCCCATCGCTTAATTGGATGATTTATCTTCTTTTTATTGATATTTTGTAGTACCTTATAGATTATGGAGATCAGGCATCGGTCTGACATAGAGTTGCCAGATGTTTTTTCCCATTCTGTAGGTGGCCTCTTAATTCTGTTAATAGAGTCTTTGGATGAGCAAAAGTGTTTGATTCTTAATAGTTTCCATTTATCTATTTTCTGTTGATTGTGGTTTGTTTGACAGATTTTGAAGTCTGTCTATGTTGTGTATTAAAACTTCCATTGTTGTTCCTACTTTTTCATGGATGAGATTTATTGTTTTAGATTTGATATTTAGGTCTTTTATCCATTTTGATACCCTGGCCCCTAGGGTCGCCATGAGTCGGATCCTACTCGACGGCACTTGGCTTATCCATTTTGAGTTGGTTTTTGTATAAGGTGTAAGATATGGGTCTTGTTTCAATTTATTGCAGATGGATATCTGATTTTGCCAGCACCATTTGTTGAAGAGATTGTTTTTACCACAGTTTATTAGGTTTTTACCCCAGTTTCTTAGGGCCTTTGTCGAATATCAACTGTTCATAGGCAGGTGGTGACATCTCTGAGGTCTCGATTCTGTTTCATTGATCTAGCTGTCTGTTTCTGTATCAGTACCAGGCTGTTTTTGACTGTTGTGGCTGTGTAATAGGTTCTAAAGTCAGGTAATGAGAGGCCTCCCAGTGTGTTCTTCTTCTTTAGTAGTGCTTTATCCAGGGCTTCTTCCCTTTCCAGACAAAGTTGGTACTTTGTTTCTCCATCTCATTAAAAAATGTCACTGGAACTTGTTTGGGGATTGCATTATGTAATTACGTTGCTTTGGGTAAAATAGACATTTTCACAATGTTAAGTTTTCCTATCCATGAGCAGAGTAGGTTTCTCCATTTATGTATATCTCTCTTAGTTTCTTGTAGCAAGGGTTTGTAGTTCTCTTTGTAAAGGTCTGTTATTTCTCTGGTTAGATTTATTCCTAGGTACTTTATCTTCTTAGAGGCTATAGTAAATGGTATTGACTTGGTGATTTCTTCCTTAATAGTCTCGTTGTTGGTATAAAGGAATCCTACTGATTTACTTACGTTTTTGTTTTCTTGATGTTGAAGTACAACCCACACTGAAGGCTGTGGTCTTTGATCTTTACCAGTAGGAAACCCTGGTGATATAGTGGTTAAGTGCAGTGTCTGCTAACCAAAATGTTGACAGTTCAAATCCACCAGATGCTCCTTGGAAACTCTAGGGGGCAGTTCTACTTTGATCTATAGGGTTGCTGTGCATCAGGATCAACTTGATAGCAGTGGTGTTTTCTTCTACCAACATCAGGAAACCTTGGTGGTGTAGTGGTTAAGTACTATGCTTGCTAACCCAAAGGTCAACTGTTAGAATCCACCAGGACTCTATGGGACAGTTCTACTCTGTGCTATAGGGTTGCTATAAGTCAGAATGAATTCAACAGCAGTGAGTTTTTTGTTGTTGTTGTTGTTGTTTGTTTGTTTTGGTTTGGTACTAAGATCAGAGAAAGGAGAAGTGGTATAAAGGAAAGACCCCAGAGTAAGACTAAAAGTACTTGGCTTGGCTAATCCTAGCACTTATGATGTGTTTTCTCATGTCCGACTATTAGGCATGCTACATGGGTTGACTGAGAGAGTTCACACCAAAACCCTCAGTGCTGTGCCTAGGATGTAAAAAACCAGTTGCTGTCAAGTTGATCCTGATTCCTGGTGACTGCACTGTGTGCTCCATGGAGTTGTCAGTAGTTGATGTTTGGAAGTAGATAACCAGGTCTTTCTTCTAGGGAGCCTAGGTGGATCCAAACTGTCAGTTTTTCAGTTAGCAGCTGAATGCACTAACTGTTTGTACCACTGAAGGAACTTGGAATGTGGAAAGTGCTCCGTGAACCTGAGTTATCATTGCTGACTTCATTCATTACTGCTGCCAGCTGGATGTCTTGGACAAGCTGCTTTCCCTCTCTGGACCTGTCATGAGCCTTTGGCATAGAGGGCTGTGCAGCTCCAAACCATGCCACCCTATTCCATGTCTCTTCTAAGTTCACCCTATCCCTGCAGCTTCTACTAGAAGGCTTCATGCAAAGGGCAGTCAAGGTGGTTTTCAGCACCAGCAGGGAGGACAGCAGTCTGAGTGCTGTCCACAGAGTTGGCGTCTGAATCTGCAGGGAAGGAAATGGTGAGGCAGGCAGGAGAGTGAGGTGGGCGAGGGGTGGTAGCAGGAAATCGGACAAATGGAATCAAAGCCACTCAAGTGAGCCTGAATCTACCAGGCACAGTGAATCTTCTGAACAAGAATGCTTGTGAAGTCACATCTGGGAGCATGTCCAATAGCCCAGGGGTGACTTGGGGTGCCATGTCTGGGGCACTAGGAACTGCGTCTGCTGTGTGTTGCTTTTTCCTCTGCTCTCTCTTCTCACTCTGCAGTCCCAACACAAGCCAAGTCCTGGTAATCACATTTCTGGGGACCAAGCTAATTAATGTAAATGCCAGCCAGGCAGAACCTACATACAAGAATGTTCATAGCAGCATTCTTTTGATAGACCCAACTGGAAACAGCCCAACAGTCCACCAACAGGTACATGGGTAAATGACTTAGTATAGTCACACAATGGAGTATTACATAGCAGCAAGAATGGGTGAATGGCCATGACAAATATCATAGATAAATCTCTCACACGTAATTATGTTGTGTGAAATAAGCAAGACAAAGAATACTCTGTGATTCAGTTTCTATAATGGTCACAAGCAGGCGAATGAAGCTCTGATGTAGGGAGAGTAAATCCCTAAAGAACACCAGCAAAGGACAGAAGGATGGAAGGAAGGACAGAAGGATGAAAGGAAGGAAGGAGATGGAAACTCTCGCTCATTGGGAGGATGGCTGGAAGTCTGGGCAGTGGGGAATCCTTCATTTTTCACCCTGGGGCATGGGTACCTACCTTAGCTTGGGTCCTCTAGATAAACAAAACCAATGAAGTGTGTATATGCCTCTTTGTGTATGCGTGCGTGCGTGCGTGTGTGTGTGTGTGTGTGGACAGAGAGATTTACATTAAGGAAATGGCCTGTGTAGTTGTAGAGACTGGAAAGTCTCCAGCCTTTGGGTCAGGCTGGAGCCTTCTCCAACTCACATAGCTTTAGGGGCTGGCAACTCCAAGATCACTAGGCCAGACAGCAGTCCACTGGCTCCCAGTCTGTGGATGGTGATGAATCCCCAGATTAGCAGGTAAGCTGCTAGCTTAGATCCCAAGAATCAGAGATCAGATGCAGGATCCAGAGCAAGCAAAAGCCAATGAGCTTGACCAGAAAGTCCACATATATTGGATTTAGGCCACACCTCCAAGGAAATTCTCTTTCAACAGATTGGCTACTCAAAAGAGTTCTCATCACAGAGATCACATTATCTCAAATCTAACTGTGGAGGTGATATATGCTTATGTAGCTGCCAAACCACTGAGTGAGAATCATGGCCCTGTCAAGTTGACACACAACCTTAACTCTCATTAGACTGCCCAAGGGCTCACTTTCTTCATTAAGGTATTCATCTGTGTTTTGTGCATTTTCCTTAGTGTGTGATAGACGTATCATATTTCCCCGTAATAAAAATGTAAAAAGTCAGAAGGATACTGGAGTTCATCAGAACTTTCAGAGGCAAGTTATTAAAATGCAGACTCACAAGTCCTGTCCCAACAACTCCAGGCTCAGTAAGACTAACATGCTAACCCTTACCTGCTGGCACCCTGGTGGTGCAGACCATTAAGCACTTGGCTGCTAACTGAAAGGCTGGTGGTTTGAACCCACCTTGTGGCTCTATGGGAGAAAAACTGCGATCTGCTCCTGAAAAGATGGCGTGGCAGCTTGGGAGACTCTGGAGCAGTTGTACTGTGGTACATGGGGATACTGTGAGTTGAGATTGACTCTGTGCCACCCAACAACAATCACAGTGTGTGGCCAAGGGACCAGCTTGTTAAGCAGGTCTCTGCCTGATTCTGATGCAAATGCTTGTAATTTATGGTCTGAGAAGCCCAGGACCAAAGGATTGGACTGGGCTCCACGTGGGGTTAGCAGCAGCCTCCTCATGGAGCCCAGCCATTTACAGCCCCCACATTACAGCCCCCACACGGGCTCTATCCCTATGCTTTTACACACGTGAGTGAGGCATTTTGCTCTGCTGGCCTCAGTCTCCTGTTGATTGTGATTCTAGGAGTCCCCCAGGCAACACTGTAGTATCTCCAAGCTGGAAACAGTCCATGGGCATGCCTTTCCTTCCTTTCCTTGGCCCTCAGGAGCAGCCCCTACACTAGATTCCTCTTCAGATTCCAGACTTATGCCTCTCCCATCCCTGCTCCCCTATTTCTTAGTGGGTTCATGGCTCATGGGTCCCTGGATGTCACTTTGACATTGCCTGCACTCTCCCCTGTCTGAACTTCACCCTCCCACTCTGTGGAGTGCTTTGTAGGTTTATGGGCCTGCTGAATGCTGCTGTCCAAGGTCCTCCACAGCCTGAGCAATTCTTAGGGGGCTGCGCATCCCTAGGCGTGGAAAGAGTCCAAGGTTACAGCTCTTCCCAAGCAGGGACCTGCTTGCTGTCTTCTCACAGAGCTCCCTGCAAGGGATGCTGCATCAGTGACAAGGGGTGATGGTTAACGGGGCTAGTGAAGGGGAGGAGCATGACTGTAGGGAGCCAAGAAGTTGGCGGAGCTCAGGGCTGTGTTTGTGCTGATGCACGTGCGTGCACACACACACGCACACACACACACTTGCGTGCGTGCGTGTGAATTGAAGCCTGAGAACAGGAAGCCTTCAGTCGGGGAATGATTGAAGTGCCACACATTTTCCTCTCTCTGTCTCTGGGAAGAAGAGGAAAAGACTCCAAGGATTTTCACTGGGTGAATTCTGTGTGCTTGGAAGTTTCTCTTGGGGCCTGAGAGAGAAAGGATCCAGGCTGCCCACCTGGTGGGATGTTCTGCAGATAAAGCTAAGAATATAGGCAATAAGTGAGGGTGGGAGGAGGCCACTGAGATGCAGAGACTGTAGGGATGGGAGCTGCGGTTCCAGCTGGGACCTGCATGTCTGGGGAAGGGCTGCATGTCTGGAGGGGCTGCAAGTGACAACTCTGGGTCCAGGCCCAGATGCAGCCCCCACTGGCTGGGAGGGAGGGCATCTCTCGGTTCCAGGTGCTCATCCAGCTCTATGGAAAGTGGCCTCTTTCTCAGGAGAGTGGCAAGCTGGGGTGGGAGGTGAGGGCATATGCTGAGGTGGAGTGTATGCTTCTGTGTACTTGTGTGTGACACTGTGAGAGAATGGTGGGGTCTGTGGATCATGGGAATGTGTGTGTCATATACATATAAATATACATATACATACCTGTGTGTGTGTTCCAAGTTTCTAGTGAGTGTAGCATGTGTACATTTCTGCAGGGATATGTGTGTAGGGTATATGTGTATGTATACAGCTGTGTTGTGTCTCTGTGTTTATATATGCAGTTGTGTGTTGGCATACTGGGTCTAGTGTGGGGGGATGAGTTATGGGCATGTCTGTGAGGATGTGTATATGTTGTGTGTATGTGTATGTGGATTTGTTGTATCTCTGTGTGTGTATATGCAGTATGTGTTGGGTGTGCTGTGGGGGATTCCTGGGCCCTGATAATTTGCATGAATTTATGCTGGTGTGTGTCTGTGTCTCAGTGTATTGCTACACATGGGAAAGCTTTGTGGGTCCTGTTTCGCATATGGTGTATGTGTGCATGTGTGCACGTGAATATGTGTGACTACAAGCATTTGTGTGTGTAGGAACATGATATACTCAGTGTGCATGCATGTCTGGATGTGTGTGCCCAGGTGTACGCTAGGTGTACACACAGAAGTGTGGCAGCTCCCTGGGCATCCCTCCTTCCCTAGTCTCCCTGGTTGCCCAGAGTATGGGGCTGTGGGGCTGTTGGTGGTCCAGCTGAGCAGAAGAGGCCATGGGTCAGCTCTGGGTGCAGTGGAGTGGCTCTCCCTCAAGTACTCCAAGGTGACCTGTCTGGCAAAGGGTCCCCAGGCTGGTAAGGGAAGTATTGGGGGCTGCTATGGCTGAGTTCTTTGCATGCTTGCCATCAGAGCTAAGTTGGGCTCTGAGAAATACTGATATGGGCCTTTTGAATCAGTGCCATTAACAGGATTGAGGAGTGGAGGTGTGTGTGTATGCGGGGGCATGTGAATGTGTGTGTGATATAGTGTGGTGTGGTGTGGAGGTGCATGAGTATGTGCGAAGGGGTCTGTATGTGTATGTGTGTGTGATATAGTGTGTGATGCAGTGTATGGTAGGTAATGTGTATGTAATTTGCATGAATTTGTGTAGTGTAGTGTATGTGTATGGTGTATGCATAGTGTGTGTGTGTGTGTGTGTGTGTATATATATCAACACCCCTGAATCCCCACTTATCTGGTGTGATGTGGCATGTGGTGTATATTACGAGGTGTGTGGTGTATGTGGTATACATGAACATGTGTATGATATGATGCGGCGTATGACTATAGTGTGTTATCTGGTGTGTATGGTGTGTGTGTGAATAGCCCTGAGTAAACTACCTGTCTGGCCAGATTCCAGAGTTTCTTACTGTCCCTGAGCAGACATGGCTCCATAGCTTCGCAGACTCTCGGTACAACACCGTTCACATCAGATGTCACTTGAAGCACAACTCTAGCACTGCCGTGGTGAACCTGGATTCAGAGAAGCTGGGACTTCACCTTCTGGCCCGTCTGTTCTCTCTCAGAGAGCCTGTTGCCGTTCTGACCTTGAGCACAGCATAGCCTCCTAGTCAGCGATGCTACATGACTTCCTAGTAACAGTGGAGTGCTCCTGATGTGCTGGGGGTGAGAGTGACACAAACTTCATCTCATGTAAGCCTCTCGCAGTCATATGCATCCTGGATGGTTGTGCTTGGACTTTACAGATTAGAAAACTGGGGGTCCTAGAGGTAACTGACAAGTGGTATTAACACAAAGGCCCTTCCCTGTTGCACTCTGGCCTGGCCAGCAAAAGGCACTCATGGGCTAGTCCTGGTACTTGCCACAGCATGAGTTCCTGAAGCCTGCCAGCTCTGGTATCTCACTGAGTTTCCTATTCTCATCTCTCCCTAGCTCCTGGTCACTCACCATGAAAAACAGCAGCAGGGCAGAGAGCCCCAGTAACATCTTGCTGGCACCCAGTGGCATTACTTTGGGCTTCATCTCGGTCTTTCTAGTGCTCCTGGTGTGTGTGGTAGGCATCGTGGGCAATGCCATAGTGGTGGTGGTGGTGCTAGCTGACCAGGCAGGTCACGCATATGCCCACAAACTGCTACCTGGTCAGCTTGGCCCTGGCTAACCTCACAGTCTTGGTGTCTGCAGGGCTGCCCAACATCTCTAAAAGCCTGGCCAGCCAGTGGGTCTATGTGCACACTGGCTGCCTGGCCATCTCCTATCTGCAGTACCTGGGCATTAATGTCTCCTCCTGCTCCATCCTGGCCTTCACTGTGGAGAGGGAGGTGCCCCACACTATGAAGGGGGGCAGCGAGGACTTCCCATTAGTAGTCCTGGATAAAATAAGGCTCAGTGGGACAGGAAGTTGTGTTCCCCAGGTAGCAGGATGGGGTGGGGCCCCAGGGAATGCACACTGGGAGGTAGGCTTTGGGAAGTGGAATTGTCAACTCTGAGGCTCACAGGTTGGTGAGTGTCAAGCCACTCCCTGCATTCCTGTGCACCTTGGTTTCCTCACCTGGAAAGTCATTATTCTTTTGGATCTCTCACAGCTGAGATTTTAATGCCAGAGAAGAAATACAGCATAGTGGTTGAGGCCGTGGACTCTGAAGCGTACCACCTTGGTTTAGATCCCATCTCTGCCACTTTTTAGCTGTGGGACCTTGAGCAAGTCAGCCCAGAGAGGTTAAATGTCTTGCCTCAGGCCACATAGCAGAAATGGGACATAAAACGTAAGCCTTTTGACTTCCGAATGCTGGCTGGCCCCTTTTCCCTGTACCCTGACTCACCCCATCTATGCTTGCCTGGGCCCACTGGTTCCACTACACCCTTCATCAACACTGCTTGGTCATACTTTTGTTACACACATTGACCCCAGTGCTCTTGGGCCAGCAGTGTCCTAGGTGGGGTAGGGGTTGGGAGAGGCCTAAACTGTGACCCCTTGCCGGCAAGGGGCAGATGATGCTGTTAGTAGGCCTTCAAACTGGTTCTAACCGGTTCTGTCCTGGCTGATGCAAAGCAAACAAATTTCTAGCATGGTACCTTTTGACCCAAGTACAAAAAAGACAGGAGTATCTTGCTCAAAGATGGCCACCAGCCTTGCTGTCTTGAATGTGTGTGGCTCTCTGCAGTCCTACCAGTAATCCAATCTTACACATCAGGAAACTTTCAGGCGTCTGATGTGGCAGACTGGATTATTGGCAGGAATGTCGGGAGAGACACACATTTAAAGTGGCACAGTTGGCTGCCAACTGTGAGTCAGGCACTGCTGCCTGTTTCCTATTTAAGTCAAAGGGCGACGCACAAGAGATTTGGTTGCTGTGCAACTTATAGCCTGCCCTTGTTTTCATTGGTCATGACTAAGCCATTTAGAACTGGTTTGAGGCCTTGGCCATTAGCTGTCTTAGCCAGTGACCTGCGGTGGTAGGCAACAGAAAAAGCACCAGAACTCACACCAAAGGCTAAGGTCTGGAAGGCCAGTGGGATGCCCTGGGACTTGGGAAGAGGGGTGTGATGGCTGAGCTTTAGGATGAAAAGTCATCTAGAGGCCGTCCCTGCCTATCTTCTCTCTCTTCACCCTCTTACTGGCCTCTTTAAGGACTGACTCCCTGAACTCTGCCCATGGGACCATCTCATGTCTGCTTTGAGCAGTGTGCTGTTAAAGAACTATCTGTACGGGAACAAATTAACAACAACAACTTGAAAGGTTTGAACCTTAGAGGGCAGTGAGTTCATGTTAATGAACATGAGGAACAATTCAGGGAGGAACAACTCAGACAAGGAGGGTGAGAGCGGCTATACAACTGAAGAATGTAATCAGTATCCCTAAATTGTACATGTAAAAACTATTGAATCGGCATATGTTCTGCAGTGTATACTCTCAGCAACAACAACAAAATACATTATTGGAAAAGCAAACAGAAAAAGGACACCTAACTGCCTGAATCCTCTTGCCCTTGGAGTTCCCCTCCACAAAAATCAGGTCCAACCACAATATTTTCCATTCCAGTGCACCCAGAGAAAGTATCTGATTGGCCAAGCTTGGTCAGCTGTCTCTCTGTGGTCCGATCAGACATGAGCTAAGTGGGTCACGTGGCCTTTCAGCCCCAGGGGAATATGGTGGTCTCTGCTGCTTTCAGGTGCATTGCCATCTGCCACTCAGTTTGGGCACAGGGTGTGTGTACTGTTGCCTGAGCCAAGTGCATCATCATGGGCGTTTGGGGGTTTACAGCCTTCTACTGCTTGCTCTGGCTCTTCCTGGTGGATCTCCGTGTTGGTGAAAGCCATGCTGTTGAATGTGGTTACAAGGTGTCACGCAGCCTCTACCTGCCCATCTACCTTCTGGACTTTGCCATCTTCTTTGTTACACACTTGCTGGTGGCCACAGTCCTCTACAGTTACCTCAGGAGACTCTTGATCCAGAACTCCCTGTCTCACTTGCCCCACCTGGGGGCAGCGAGGCCAGGCAGGAGGTGGACTCCAGCAGTCACCTTTGGCCCAAAGGCTTCTTAATTTCTAGAATGCAGGTAAGCCCGGTCTTTTCTGGGGCTGGGTAGGGGATGGCAGGTGGAGAGCTGGACAAGGAGAGGGAGGTATCAGGGAAGTGTCAGGACATAAAGAGGCAGGGAAAGACCCAAAGTCATACACGGAAACAGAGAGAAAAGACACAAGGTCAATATCCAGCACTTCATTCATTCACTCATTAAGTCAACAAATGTCTGTTAGACACCTACTAAGAACTTGACTGATAATCAAAGGGTGGACAGTTCAAATCCATCAAGGCACTGCTTGGAAACTATGGGGAATTTCTACTCTGTCCTATAGGGCCCATATGAATTGGAATCAACTCTATGGCAGTGGATAATGAGTATGTGCCAGATAGTCTGTGGGTAGCACAAACAGTGTTTGACTATTGGCTGCAGGGTTGGTGACTTTAACCCATTTAGAGGTACCTCAGACTTGGTTCCAAAAGGTCACAGCCTTGAAAACTGCATGGAGAAGTTCTACTCTGCACATGTGTGGTTGCCACAAGTTGAGACTGACTTGGCAGCACTTCAGCTACTAACTCGAAGGTTGATGGTTCAAACCTACTCAGAGGTACCTTGGAAGAAAGGCCTGGAAATCTACTTCCAAAAAACCAGCCATTAAAAACTCTGTGGAGAACAGTTCTATTCTGGAACACACGAGGCTGCCATGAGTTGGTGTCAACTCCATGGTTCTGGTTTCATTTATACCCATCCTGGGTAGCTGCTGAAACAGGATCCTGAAGCCTCAGGCCCCATGCACCAATTCTTGGCTTTCTAGGAAATCTAAGAGGGCTTTAAGGGACTAGGTGCACTTAGGAGTTAGAGCAGTGACTACCTACCACCTGGTGTAGAAATATTATCTAATTGGCAAAGTTTCACATGTTGGGCCTGGCTTAGTGCACATGAGGAGCCAGAAGCAGGTGAGTATGGAGTGATAGGAGCTATTCTTTTGTGAATATTCTTAGTCAGCAACCACTAGCTTGAGGGGCATGGCACGTCCTGCCTGCAGCACTTGATGTACCACCAACTGCTCACAAACTGGGCTCGGGGGGCTCCCACTGCCCTCGCCACAGTCACTCGGATGGTGGTGGTGGTGGTGGTACTTTCTGCTGTCTTGTGGATACCCTACCACACCCTGCTCCTAATCAACTCCTTTGTGGCCTGGCCTCTCCTTCACCCCTGGGCTTTGCTCTTCTGCTGCACCTACATCTACGCCAGCAGTGCCATCAACCCCATCATCTACAGTCTTGTGTCCCAGAAGTTCCAGGGGGCTTTCCAGCAGATATGTGGGTGTGACTGCAGGCCAGAGGAACCCCCTAGGCAATCAACAGAACTGCCAGACCCTAGCTGCAGTGAGCCCCAGAGCCGGCTCCGTCAGCTGGAGAACACACCCATCAGCAAGAGTGAGGCTTCAGTCTCCCAGGCCACTGGGCCCCCTCCCCAGCAGCATGAGCCAGACCGCAGCCTGGTCTTAGGGCATCCACCTTCTGCACCCATCCCCCACCTCAATGCCTGAATTTGTGTGCAGGAGGGGTACAGCCGGACCTGCCCTGTCCACAGTGGGTAGCAGGGCCAGGCCTGTCCACTCCTGTGCCACTGGCTTATAGTCCATATTCCCTGTGCTCTCCCATCCTGTGAACTAGGACTTGAGTGCCCCAGACCTCATGCGTTGGACTTCAAGTCTGGATTCCACCCTAGGTTGCTCTTCCCCATTGCTAGGGAGATGGTGGAGGTGAGAGACTGGAAGAACCCGGCTTCAATTGGTATGAAACTGTGGCCTTCACCCAGCCATTGTTAATAAGCGTTTATTTCAGGGGTAAAAAAGTCCTGGTGGGTGGTACAGGGGTGAATGTCTGATCTTTGCTAACATCTGTCAGCAACAGCTGGGCCAGAGGCAAATAACAGTAAGGATTTGATACCAACATTAAAAGCTGAGCTCCCAAGTAAAAAGTAGAATTTTGGAAAACTAGCATCTGCCACCGTAAGGTTGCTGGTTTTGCAATACTTACGGACTTTTCTCATGAGATTAGGGTGATACTAATGAATGTCAAGTTGGGGTCATGTATAATGAGAATGGGAAAGGAGATCTGGCCCTGCAAGATTGCCCATGAGAAGTTCAGCCGTTTGAACTCACCAGCAGCTCAGCAGGAGAAGGACCTGTTGATCTCTTTGTGTAAAGAATATGGCCTAGGAAACACCATGGGGCACTTCTACTCTGTCCTACAGGATCGCTGAGTTGGAATTGACTCAAAGGCACACAATGACAACAGTAAGTGTGTCAACATTTGGAAGATCTGTATAGCTTAGTGAACTTAAATTTTCCAGGTGACCAAATGTGAGCTGTTGAGTTTTGGTGGCATAGCCAAGAAGAGTGGCCTTAATGCCCTGAAAAGTCCATTAAAATACATACTAAAATAACTATGTATTTGCATGGGGCCAGATTTTCTTTGCTTATTTCTACCAATATGATACAACAGCCTGAATATAGGAGTACATACGAGAATCCTAGTTTCTTCTATTAAGCTACATGTTAAAGAAATTTCGGTAGTAAATGAGTCATTCTTAACACTGATTTTTTTTGTTGTTGCTGTTTGAAAAAAATACTTTTTTTTGGGTAAAACATTGTGTTAACATGTTTATCTAATATGATAAATATCTATAGCTATAACCCACAGAAATCAAAGCTCCTGGGGATTCCCTATAATTTTTAGGAGTATAAAGACCAAAAGGTTTGTGAACTTCTGACTTTTTCAGACAGTAGACATGACTTAATTTGTATTATGCCTGGCACACACTAAGTTCTTGATCAATGATAATTTTCCCTCCTTCTGTTTTACCACTGGGAAGACTGAGGTCCAGGGAGAAGAGACTTCCCTGTGGACACAGACCTGCCTCTTGGTCTGTGATGGAGGGGACACTCCCTTTATTCACCAGATATCCCACCTCCTGCCTGTGATGTGACCTCTGAGTGAGGGCCCACACAGCTAGCATCTCTCTGAGTAGCTGGGGGCCTTCTAGACACTGGTTCAGAACCTACTGTAGGGAAAAGCCCATCTTTCCTTCTGCTCCAGGTGCTACCAGGATTTCCAGATACCTTACCAGAACTAGTTGTTACTGAGTCAACCTCAACTCAGGGTGACCCACAGATGTCAGAACAGAACTGTGCTCCAGAGGGTTTTCAACAGGTGATTTTTCAAGTAGTTCATCAGACTTTTCTTCTGAGGCATGTCTGGGTACACACAAACCTCCAATCTTTTGGTTAGAGGTTAAGTGCATTAACCATTTGCACTACCCAGGGACTCCAGTTAAAAATAACAATGCTTACTATAGATGAGAAAACTATAAAAAAGTAAAAAGATCTCCTTAATAGTTTATATTCAAAATGTTACAGTTTAGTGGTCAACAATAACACAAGAACTTTAAAACAAAGATGAGAAGGTAAGGGACAGGGAAACTAGATTAATGGAAATCAGATAATCAGAACAGAAATAATGAAACGATTCATGTGTTGTGAAGACAATAACCAATGCCACTAAACAATTTTTATAGAAATTGTAATGGAAACCTAAACTGCTGTGTAAACATTCACCAAAAACACAATAAAACATTACTTTTAAAAAAGTTACAGTTTAAAGGACCTTTGAACTCCTGTCTCATTGAGCTTCTCCACAAGCTGTGCCAAGGAGAAAGTTAAGAGGCTATGTCCATGGTCACAGTTACTGGGTCTTGAAAGCCAGGCCACCTTCTTCCCTGTATTGCCAACCCAGGCTGTCCTGGGAACCACTCAAAGATGATGATATTGCTAGCTTTTGCTAAACTATAAACCAGAGTGGGGAGGGCACCCAGTATGGGGCAGAAAAACTGGCTGATCAAATATGCATGAAGTTTAAGAACATTTGGGGAGGGCAGAGTCAAGATGGCGGACTAAGCACACATCTCCCCACATCCCTCTGGAAACTAAGACCTGAACTGATAATCAAACGAAGCCTTCTGATCACCTAATCAGCCCCAGGACATAGCACAGGGCTGTTAATTTGGACTTCATACCACTGAGCGAAAAACCTCCTCTCTTTTGCTGACTCCCACTCCTGGCTAACCCTGGCTCTCACAGACTGAAGGTAAATACACCATTTTGACTTTTTTTTTCTCTGTCTTGGCTGGCAGGTGGAGCTGGGTCTTGCTTAGCGGCTAGACTCAGATGTGTTGCTGAGGGGATAGGCAGGCGAAATTCCCATATTTTGAGAGCCAGGCTTAGGACTCTGTTAATCTAGCCACTTTGGGCCTGTCTTTTTGTCTGTCATAGCGGGGTTTGTACGGATTCACACTGCCAGTGTGCGGGACGCCATGTTGGGTACGGAGATTTTAGTGGGACCTAATTCTTAGCCTGGAAGCCAGCGCCTGCAAACAGGACAGTGCTTCTCCAACAGAAAAGCAGTAATTTACACAGTGCCGCCTAAGGTGGGGGCCCTGCAACAGAAGCAGAGGAATCACTACCTCTCGACACCTTTAGCCCCTCTATCTCCTGCCTGTGTGGAGGGCGCCATCGTGGATATGGTGGCCACAGCTGGACCTAATTCATAGCTTGGGAGCCAGAGCCTGCCCACAGGACAGTGCTTTTCTACCAGAAAAGCAGTAGTTTACACAGTGTCGCCTAAGGCTGGGCCCTGTAAGCAGAAGCCAACAGGGCAGTAGCATTGCTGCATTCTGAACTAGTTTGTATCATCTAGGGTTGGATATAGAGGTGCTTACTTTGCCAGCTGGGAAGAGGGACCTCTACACCTGAAAACCTCACTGACTTGGGAAGTGGTCAGATACCTTTTGCTTTACATTTTAAGACAGCCTAGAGAAACATCTGCAGTCCATCCTAACAGTATCTCTTGTAGCCTCTACTTACTCACATGGGACCCAAAAAGCAACAGACACTTGTGACATACAAGAAATCACCCATGGCTTCAGAAGGCTCCCAAACAAAGCAACCAAGGAGTTTTCCAGATGAGGAAACTTTTATGAAAACATCAGAAAGTGAATACAAAATGATTATAAACAGAGCTCTTCTAGACCTTATACAAAATGCAGCAGAACAAAAGGAGAAATTAAACAAGCTGTTTGATCTGATGGAACACCAGTACTCTGAAATCCAACAGATCAAGAACAAAATCAAAGACATAGAAACTTCAATCAAAGCCAAGAAAACAGAATGGAACAAATGGAAAAAAGAATTTCTGACTTGGAAGACAGAGCTACTGATGCCAGCATCTATGAGCAGAAATCAGAAAAAAGAAACAAGAAAAACGAAGAAGCAATAAGAAGCATGTGGGACTCTATTAAGAGGAACAACCTTCGATTAATCAGAGTCCCTGAACAGGGTGAGACACCTGAGAACACAGAGAGTATTGTTGCTGAGCTGCTGACAGAAAACATCCCAGAAATGGATGGATAGGAAGACTTAACACTGTGAAAATGTCTATTTTACCTAAAGCAATCTATTTATATAATGCAATTCCAATACAAGTTCCAGTGTCATTTTTTAATGAGATGGAGACACAAATCACCAAATTTGTTTGGAAAGAGAAGCAGCCCCGGATAAGTAAGGTACTACTAAAGAAGAAGAACACACTGAGAGGCCTCTCATTACCCAACCTTAGAACGTACTACACTGCCACAGTGGTCAGAACAGCCTGGTACTGGTACAAGAACAGACAGATCTATCAATGGAACAGAATTGAGACCCCAGAGATGACACTAATCTGCCTATGAACAGTTGATATTCGACAAAGGCCCTAAGACATTAAACTGGGGTAAAAACAATATCTTCAATAAATGGTGCTGGCAAAATTGGATATCCATCTGCAATAAACTGAAACAAGATCCATATCTTGCACCTTATACAAAAACCAACTCCAGCTGGATAAAAGACCTAAATATCAAACCCAAAAGGATAAAGTTCATCCAAGAAAAGGTAGGAACAACAATGGAAGCTTTAATACACAATGTGGACAGATTCCAAAGTCTGTCAAACAAACCACAATCATCAGAAGAGAAAATAGATAAATGGGAACTATTAAGAATCAAACACTTTTGCTCATCCAAAGACTTTATTAATAGAATTAAAAGAACACCTACAGAATGGGAAAAAAACATTTGGCAACTCTATGTCAGACTGACGCCTGATCTCCATAATCTATAAGATACTACAAAATATCAATAAATAGAAGATATATCATCCAATTAAGTGATGGGCAAAGGAGAGGGACAGACATTTCACTAAAGAGGAGATCCAGGCAGCCAAAAAACACATGCGGACATGTTCACGATCTTTAGTTATTAAAGAAATTCAAATCAAGATGACAATCAGATACCATCTCACCCCAACAAGGTTGGCTATGATCCAAAAAACACAAAACAACAAATGCTGGAGAGGCTGTCGAGAAAGTGGAACCCTCCTACACTGTTGGTGGGGTTGCAAAATGGTCCAGCCTCTTTGGAAAGCAATCTGGTGCTTCCTTAAAAAAATGGATCTAGATATACCATTTGACCCACTAATTCCACTACTTGGAATGTATCCTACAGAATCAAGGCCTTTCACACCAACGGACACATGCACAAGAATGTTTATCGCAGCACAGTCCACGATAGCAAAATGATGGAATCAACCCAGATGTCCAACAACAGAAGAATGGATAAGTAAACTATGGTGTATATATTCAATGGAGCACTACGCAGGAACCATCTCATAACCTGGTTTCAACTGGAAGACATTATGTTGAGTGAAAGTAGTCAGCGACAAAAGGACAAATATTGTATGAGACCTCTACGATAAGATCTCAAAAACAGACTTGTGTATAGAAAAAAAGACTCTTTGACAGCTGCAAGGGGGAGGAGGAAGGGAGGGTGGGGGTGGGGAGGGTTTAGATTAGATAGTTGCTAGAAATCTGGTTGGGTGAAATCGGTGATAGCACACATTAGAAACAAGAACAATAGTAAGTGGACTTCAGCATAACTGGAATACTCCTTTCATCTTACCCCAATATTGCAAGGATAGAGTAGCTGGGGCAGGGGGCAGGGGACCATGCTCTTAGGCGAAATCGAGGCCAAGTGGCACAACTAGCATTTTGCTAAGAGGGTCTCTGCACCCCACATTGGTGAGTGGTGTCTGGGGTCTTAAAAGCTGCCAAGCTGCCATCCAAGGGCACAGCAAATCGTCCCAACTCAGCAGGAACGGATGATCACCGAGGATCAAAATGACACGGGGTAAAGGCAACCCAGAAGATAGAGAGACCCACATGAGTGGGTGCTTACATCGACTTGGGGCCAGAAGAACCAGATGGTGCCCAGCCACCACTAGTGATAGCCACGATGAAGCTCACTATGTTGAGTCTCACTGGCAGCACAAGAATAAAAAGGGATGCATCCTGAGATGTCCACTAAAAGACCTCAATTGATGGTCCAGTGGTTTCGGGGTTCCCCTAGGAGCATGGCCCCTGGCCCTGATGCTGCCCTTGCCCATAAATCATAACGAAGGTCCACTCTTCGGACACGAATGGATTGGACTTGGTGATGCACAGTGACCATATATTGGATGCACTTTATGGTTCTGTGCACCTGTGGGATATCATCCTGCTGACATCTGGCTGGAGGAAGGAGAGTGGGTGGAGATGAGGGGAAAGGAGGCTGTTGGGAGGATGAGACATGTATGGAGCAGAGAGGAATAGTGTGCTGTCACCGGACAGGGAGAGCAGTGGAAGCTGCATATAGGTGGGCATGTAAGTTTATAACGGAATGTACATTTTCACTCAGTCATATTTAAAAAAAAATATTTGAAAACTGTGAAAGCCTGGCCAGTGTGTCACGCCTACTGTGATGGTGCTCTGGCTCATCCTGCTGTGGGACCTCGGAGTGACTCAGGGAACATGAGTGGGATCCTGCAGGCGGAGTGGCTGAGAGTGCCAGGGAACATAAAGGGACATTGGGTGCATGCCCACAGTGGAAGTCACTGCAGAAGGGACATGCCTGTTACTGGTGTGCATGGCAGCAGGAGGATGGAAGTGGAAGTGTCTGACAGGATGCACATGGCATTGCCTGAGTCTGGGTTCCTTAGAGGCCAGGACATGGGGCATGGGGAACAGGGGTTGGCTTAGGGGTAAGTTCATTTGAGAAATGTTTGTCGAGTGAGAATACCTGTGTCTCAGTCTCCTAGGACTGCAGTTACAAAAAATACCACAAGTGGAGGGCTTTGAAAAAAAGGAAGATAATGTCCTGCAAATTTGGAGGCTAAAAGTCAGAATTCAGGATGTCGGCTTGAAGGAGTTGGCACCTTGGGTGTTCCTTGGCATTTCTTGGTATTATTCATCTTCCTCTTGTGTGTGTGTCTGTGTCTACTCTGCTCTTTTTATAAGAGCACTCAGAAGAGATTAGATTTAGGAACCACCCTACATGACCTAATTCACGTAACAAAAAGCCCCTACCTCCAAACTGGCTAATGTGCAAAGGCCTGGACTTCAGCAACTATTTCTGGGGACACAATTTAACCCATAATACCCTGTAATGACAAAGACCTGCTATGATGCCTGGGACGCTCAACTTATGTCTATTTTTTTCTTTTTTATTGTGAAAAGGAAAGTTTATTCTTATTGTAAGTGAAAGTGTACAATCCAAATCAATTTTGCATGCCTGCCTATCTATAGCTCCTTATGCTCTCCTTGCTCCATGGCAGCACATTCTTCCTTTTCATTTTATACTTGTCATATCCTCTTAACAAGCTCCTGCCCGTTCCTCTCTACCCTCTTCGCTCCCATCTAGAAACAGACCAGTAGGACAGCCTCCTATAAGTGTATAGAACCATAAAGTACATACACCATATGGTCACATTATACCCCTGACTCTAATCCATTTCTGTCTGAAGAGTTGACCTCAGTATGTTTTCTAGATGAGGGCAGGTCTAGGGGCCATGCTCCCAAGGGATGCCTTGGGCCATCGGACCATCAGTTGTAGTCTTTTAGTAGAGTTGTTGAGCTGCACCCTCCTTTTTCTTGTGTTGCCACAGGGAGTCAACATTGTGTGCCCCATCACAGCTGTCTTTGGTGGTGGCCAGACACCATCTGGTTCTTCTGGCAATGTGCTGATACAGTGTCCCATTCACATGGGTCCTTTTGTCTCCTGAGCTCTTTTTTCCTTGTGTCTTTAGTGTTCTCAGTGATCAACATATGTCTAATTCTACCAACTCTGTTGTGGTGCAGACAGACAGATGTGCAACAGGGTGCAGAAGTAGACAGCTCACGGCTGACACACAGACATGGACAGATATAAAAAACCTAAGACCTCAGAGTCTACTCTCATAGGTCAGGAACCACAAAGGCAGAACTGATCCTGCATTTTCAGTCAGAGAAATTGAGGCCCAAGGAGGGGAAGGGACTTGCTCAAGGTCACTCAGTGACTGCTGCCCTGTTCACCCACCTCCAGGTTGTCCTGACTACTGTGGAGCATGGGCCACTTACTGCAAGGTCTCCCCTGGGACTCTTGGCTGCTCTGGAGGTTCTCTGCACCACTCTGTCTCTGTGGAAACCAACCACATGGGAGTGATTTCTGTAATTTTTGGATGTCGTTAGGACTCCTCATTCTCCCAAGCAGACAAAGATGAGCCCCACTACCTGCCCTCATGCTTGCCTGGCCTTAAAGGAGAACATGCCATGTCCCTGGAGTTGGACCGTGAGGTGGGACCAGGGGGTGTTGCTCAACCACAGCATGGGTCATAGCAGAACTCTCCTGTCTTCAGGATAAAGAATTAGAATAGCAGCAGCATTCAGACTGACCCCATTGAGCTGCTGGTCTATCTCACTGCTGGAACTGGGGGCTATCTCCACGACAGTGTGTGTGTGAGTCATGAGCTTCCTATGGACACTGTAAGGAGACCATAGACTGGATGGCTCAGACAACAGAAGGTGATCCTCTTGCAGTTCTGGAGGCTGGAAATCTGAAATCGAGGTCTCAGCAGGGCCCTGCTTCTCCAGAGACTCCAGCAAAGGACGTTCCTTGTCTCTTCCAAATTTTGTGCTCCAACCATCCCTTGGCTTGTGGCTGTATCACTTCAATGTCTGCTTGGTCTTCATATGCCTTTTTCTTTACATCAAACCTCCCTCTGCCTCCCTCTCATAAGGACACATGTGATGGCATTCAGGACCCCCATGGCAATTCACCAGTGTTTCAGTCAGCTACTGCTGCTCTAACAGAAATACCATGAAGTGGAAGGTTTTAACAAAGGAAAGTTTATTGTTACACAGTCCAGTAGGCTACAAGTCCAAATTCAGGATGTCCATTCTAGTGGAAGGCTTTTCCCCACTTGTTGGCTCTGGAGGAAAGTCTGGTATTGTATCATTCTTTGTCCAGGGAGCATCATGGCTCAGCAAACTCAGGTCTGAAGGGTGCACTGTTCTCCCAGTGCTGCTTGCTTGATGGTGTGAGGTTCCAGATTCTCAGCCTGCATCCCTTTCCTTTCATCTCTTGCAGGATGAAAGGATTCAGGGTGGGGCAAGCCACACTCCAAGGGGAACTCCTTTTGCAGTGGAGCAGGGAGGTAATCCTATAAAAGGATTTACAGTCCCACCCTAATCCTTTAACATACAGCACAGGAAAATCACCAAATATTGGAAATCATGGCTCAGCTACACGGCTACATATATTTTTGGGGGGACACAATTCAATCCATGACAACCAGGGTCATATATCCATCTGTAGCCTTTACTTACTTATACATTCAGAGATCTTTTTCCAAATTAAGGCCACATTCACAGATTTCTAGAGGACATCTTTGGGGTATGTAGTGTAGCCTCTGAAACCTCCACCAGGGGTCTGTTCTTGGTCTTGGTGAGGCTCAGAAATTGTGGCCCCTTAGCACAATCAAGTTGGAGGTTCAAATCCCCCCCTCCAGAGGCATTTCAGAAGAAAGGTCTGGCAATCTGCTTCCTTTTGAAAACCCTACGGAGAATAGTTCTACTCAGATACACTTGGGGAGCCAAGTCAGAGTCAACTCAATGGTTTCCAATCAAAAACCCAACTCACTGGGGCTAAGTCAATTCTGACTCATGGTGACCCTATAGGACAGAGTAGAACTGCCCCATAGGGTTTCCAAGGCTATAAATCTTTAGGGGAGTAGACCACCACATCTTTCTCCTGTGGAGCAGCTGGTAGGTTAGAACCTTTAACCTTTGATTAGCAACCAAATGCCTACTTAGTGCTGCTCTGTAACTGGATTCAAAAACCAAAAGCCAAACCCATTGTCGTTGAGTGATTCTGACTCCTAGGGACCATATAGGTCAGAGTAGAACTGCCCCATAGATCTTCCAAGGAGCACCTGGCAGATTTGAACTGCTGACCATTTGGTAGCAGACACAGTACTTAACCACTATGCAACCAGAGTTTCCAAACCAGCTATGTGGAGGCCAAGAAGGGTCAGAGGTTGGGAGACAGGATGGAAGGACAGAGGAAACTCCTGGGGTAAGGTGGATAGAGAAGGGAAGTATCAAGATTAGAAGCAGAGGATACTGTGAATTCAGACGCATGTCTGTTCAGAAGTGACGGGTCACCCAGGAATCATATACTCAGGTGAGAAAGGACAACAAGTGGGAAGATGGTCTCAGGAGCCAAACAAGGGCTGTTACCCAAGGCAGAGGGACTGGGGCCATGGGAGATGGGGTCCTGGAAGAAGAGCCTCCCCAAACCCAACATGCCATTCGGGGCCAATCTGGGCAACTCCAGTGGTGAGGGGAAAAGACATAGGCAGGACACACAGTAGGACTCCATCATTCACTCATTCATCCATCCATTCATTTGGAGGTATTCGTCAGTACTCTCTGAGCCTGGCATGCAGCGGCGTGGTACCCCCACCCTAGATCCCTGGGAGGGTGGTGAGGGGACAGGTGCTCCCAGCTGATGGTGGATGTGCAAGTGAGTCCTGCCTGCTCCGCATCCAACTCCTTGGGGCTGGATTCTCTGCTTAGTACAGCATTCCATTTCACATTCACACAAATTACCTCTTAATTAAAAGTTTGTAAGCTCTTTCATCTTGCTTATTGTGGCTGAAATGATTTATGTTTGTGAAGCTTTATTGAATAAAATGACCACTTAGCTTGCATTTCATAGCAGGTTCCAGGGAGGGGGAAGGAGCACTTCACTGGTGAGGCTTAAACACTGTGGCTTTAAAAAAAAATCATAGATGGAACAAGGAGGACTCTTGGGAATACTGTTTTTTGAAAGACTGAGCAGAATACTCCTCGTTCCTTGTCTTCTGTGTGCAGAGCCCAGAGAGCTTTACCAGCTTCTTTTCCCAAATACCCTATGAACATCTGATTCATTTCCCGACCCTCATGAAGTGCCAGGCCCCTGGTAGTGACAAATACGATACAGGCTTTGTTGACAAGGAGTCTTCCCTCTGACAAGATGAGGTGAAATCTGTGCATAATAAATAACTCTGTTGTTGTTGTTAGTTGCTGATGAGTCATCCCTTACTCATGGTGACCCCACGTACAACAGAAGGAAATGTTGCCCAGTCCTGCGCCATCTTTACGATTCTCGGTACATTGGAGCCCATTGCTGAGGAGGTTCTTGGGTGGATCCACTTCACTGAGGGCCACCCTTCGTGGACAAGTTTCTGCAGAGCTTCCAATATAAGACAGACCAGGAAGAAAATTAGTTAATGAAACCTTGTGGATCACCACAGAACACTGCTAAGATGGCGTATTCCTTGTTACCTGTATGTCACCACATGCACTGTGACAAGAGGGAAGGAGAGTGGGGTGAAGAAGTGAGCTGGAGTGGAGGTTGCTGACCCTTGGGCCTAGAGTCTGGTTCTTGGCTGCACCCCTGCACATGACCCCTCCTGTGGCCTTGATACACTGTTCCCTCACACCCTAGAGTGTTCTAACCTTGATCCTGTCTTGCCATATGGGTCCATGCAAGGCCTGATTCTGTTCGCCAAACCTGGACTATCTGGCTGACTCTAAGCCATGCTAAAGTGTTGCAAGAAAAAGGGCTTAGAAAGGTTACTAACGAGAGCCTTATTTAATAGGTCATAGAAAGATAGCAGAGCACACAGCTCTCTGAAGGCTATTACCAGTAGCCCACTTCTCTCTATTGGCCTCCCTTATCTAGTATGACCTCGGACCCTTGGTCCTAAGGCACTGGCTACACGGCCTGGGGTAGTGTAACCTGGTAGTGTACCTGGCTCTGGACCCAGTTCCCTTCAGCATGGGACTCTGGGGCTACTGCTTGTCCTCCTTGGGCCTCCATCTTTGCCCTCACGATAAAATGTGGATGCAGGGTAAGATGCCTTCTGAGGCCTCTCACTCCACGGTGTGATCTGTTAGGCCCTGTCTGGTGTATCTGGAGTTCCAGATGAGTCTAGAGGAGAAGAGAGATATACCTGTGCTTTATACCTGGCTACAAGCCTTTGCCATTCTCCTGGCTGCTTGGAGGACAATTTTGGTTTGTCTCACTCCAGAAGATGTCTGGTAGGTGGGGTTTTGTCAGGGGCCAGGCTGGGCTGGAAGCCACTTTGGTGTTACTGGGTAACTGTTCCTGCTCCTGTGGGGTCGTGGCCATGTGCCTGCCTTGGTCCACCAGAATTGGCTATCTTTAGTGTCCTGTGCCCACTTGGTGATGCAGTGGAAATCCCATGGGCTCTAGCAACTGGGCTCTGGGATACAGGGGAAAAGGTACAGCATCTACCCTGAGACATGCTGGGTACTGGGAGGACCCCAAACAGGCTATACCCTGTGGGTAGGAGACTAGAGGGTCAGAGGAGACAGATGGCATACCCTTTGCCATAACATCTGGCTTTGAAAATATGTACTCAGCTTCTGTAGGCATGGGGTGCCTTCTAGGCAATCACATGTGGACCATGAGCTTAGGTGAACATCTGCAGCTCACCGGTTCCTCAGATGCTCCTGGGAGAGGTCAGTCATTGGAGTGTTCCACCACAAAGGTGTGGTTTGTTTTTCCCTGGCAATGGGGTTTGGACCAGGAGTCCTGGAACCAGCAACCACAGGAGGTAACAGCAAAGCTTTGCTTCAGGCTCATTCCTGTAGGGCAGAGGGAGCCCAGAGGTTGTTCAGGACAGGATGGCCTAGTTAAGCCCTGGTCTTGACTGGAGGCCCCTGCAGCCAAGTGAAACCTTCCCTGTGGGGGCCTGAGCTGGAAGACCCCAAATTGCCTCCATACTACCTAGGCATTGGTACCAACTTCAGCATTCCCAGTTGCTGTTTGAATGAATGACTGTGTTCCTGGAAACTGAATTACCTATATACACTATCACAGACTAGAAGTAGCCAAGCACTTCAACAATCTGAGCTGCAGGATTTTAGATGTGACAGAATGAGACAGTGGGATGACACCTTTTATGAAATTAACTCTGAAATTCTGCCTATTTTTAGACCAATAGACAAAGTTTAATCTTCTCTGATACTTTTTGCTTATTTTGAGACTCCAGTAAGTCTCCTGTTTACCTTTCGAGTTTTGGGTGAACCTGGCTAAAAGCTGTGAGAGTCTGGTTTGCCCGACCACTTGAGATAGAGTATTGGAAAGAGGTGTGGCATTTAACCACTCAGACCAGTGGCATCACTAGATGAGGAGATGGGTGTAGACTGCACCGAGTGGCACTGAAAGTAATGTCTATAAAAATTTTGTGCAGTGTTTCAGCTGAAATTTATTATTTTTTATAAAAACATCCTTGCAGTTATAACAAATCATTTTTTGTAAGAACAGTGTCATGGACTGAATCATGTTCCCCCAAAAATGTGTGTGGATGTTTGCTGGGCCATGCTTCCTAGTATTTGATGTTCCTTTATGTTGTAAACCCTACCCCTATGATGTTAGGCAGTTACGTTGGTGGGGCAGGATTCATTGTATAAATTTGTTTTGTGCCTTAAGGCAGTCTCTTGAGATATAGAAAGAAGTTAGCAGAGAGTTCAGGACCTCATACCATTAAGAAAGAAAGCAGTGCCAGGAGCTGAGCATGTCCTTCAGAAAAGACCTCGGTCTCCGCACTTTAGAAGCTTCCGGTCCGGGGGAAGATTGATGACTAGGACCTTCCTCCAGAACCAACAGAGAAAGCCTTCCCCTGGAGCACACACCCTAAATTTGGACATTTAGCCTACTGTACTGTGACAAAGTTTCTCTTTTTAAAGCCTTCCCCTTGTGATATTTCTATTAAAGCAGCACTAAATGACAAAGAGATCCAGTTTACATATATCAATGTAGTGTACCGACAAGGCTAAAACTTTGTTAATTTACTTTTTTGAAAGCTTTCTAATAGTCTCAGGCCAGAGCTCTCATTATTCTCCAATGACAGTGATGCTTTGAATTACGTGATTTAACCTGCACACACCGTTGTTTTCATTGCTGCTGGTATTTCTGTAGTCCCTGATTTTGTCAATTTGTCTGGTGTTCTAGCTACAATACTATGGTAATTAGTATTTATGATGCTATATGAATAAATTTTTTCTTTATCATGATTGAATAAAAATGTACATTCCCATACAAATTTGCATGCCCACCTCTATGCAGCTTCCACTGCTCTCCTTGCCCGGTGACAGCACACTCTTCCTCTCTGTTCCATACATGTCCCATCCTCCTAACAGTCTCCTATCCCCTCCTCTGCACCCACTCCCCTTCCTCCAGTAAGAGGTCAGCAGAATGATATCCTATGGACACATAGAACCATAAAGTGCACCCAAGATATGGTCACTCTGCGTCGTCACCAAGTCCAATCCATTCCTGTGGGAAAAGTGGACCTTCATTATGATTTAAGGGCAGGGGCAGCATCAGGGCCAGAGGCCATGCTCCTAGGGGAAACCCGAGGCCTCCCTGGACCATCAATTGTCGTTAAGTGGAGATCTCAGAGCGCACCCTGAATAAACTTTGACAGTGAATTAGTAATTGAAGGAAAAGAAAATTTACCAGTAACATTAGTACCAAAAAACATTACTGAGGATTTTGTATGATTTGCTACAGGAAGGGAAACCTTGGTGGCATAGTAGTTAAGTGCTATGCCTTCTAATTGAAAGGTCAGCAGTTTGAATCTGCTAGGCACTCATTAGAAACTATATGGAGTAGGTCTACTCTGTCCTATGAAGTAGTTCTACTCTGTCTTACAGGACTGCTATGAGTTGGAATTGACTCAACGGCAGTGAGTTTGGTTTTTGTTTTGGTACGGAAGGAGGTCTATGGGAGATGACATCATGAGTTACCACACTGGGTGAGACAAACCTTAGGGAAGCCATTGACTTGGACTCTCTATTTCCTCTTCTGTAAAGCAAGGTAGGGGCATGGAAGGGTAACACAGGAGACCAAAACCAAAAAATAAAAAAACAGCCAAAATCATTGCTGTTGAGTCAATTCCAACTTACAGCAACCCTAGAGGACACAGCAGAACTGCCCCACAGAGTTTCCACGGAGTGCCTGGTGGATTCCAACTGAGGATGTTTCCATTAGCAGCTGTAATTACCTCTGTTCACTAGGGTTTCCAAGACAGAACAGAGGTTCCCAAACACAGATCCACAGAACTGTGCAATGTTTCTATCAGCTTGCAGTGAAGCAAGGTCATGTCAAAGCAGGGAATCTTATGAAGCCAAATTTGTTTCATGCAAAAGACTGTCTTTTTTTCTGATTATGCCCTCTCAGCATTTTGGGTGTCCGAATTAATATTAAAACTATTAAACAGTAGCTTAATTAATGTCATGATTTGGCAAGAGAAAGAAAGTGTACAAAAGAAAGAGACAGAGAAAAAGACATGCACAGAGAAAGGGAAACACAGAGAGAAACGAGAGAGAAGGGCAGAGAGAGAGCAGCCTCCAGCCAACTCCTTGGAGCTCAGGATGCTGCTTAGAAGGGAGGTTCTATTTGTAGCCTTGCCTCACAAAGAGACAATAAGCCCCCTGCTCATGTGGGCCACCTGGGTGACCATGCTCCTCCCCAGCACCTAATCAAGCTTTGCCTGCCAGTCTCCTCAGCCAGCAGCAGCCATGCACCTTCACCACCCTCAGGGAGGAAGAAGGGAGGGAGAAGGGAAGGAGAAGGAAGGGAGAAGTGAGGTGGGAGCCTTTTCAAAGGTCAAGGTCCCTCTGTTCCACAGTTGTTGCTCCTGCGACCCTTTTCCAGTCTCCTCTACAGGATATGATGGGCTGGTGACCACATTTGTCCACCCACAAAGCCCCCGTCAACACCCTTCTGCCACCCTTCAGGGAGGCCCCAGCAAAGGACTCTAATTCCCCTTCTTCCCCACTGCCCAGAGACCCACATCCATAGGGTCTAACTCCGAACAGTTGTGGTTTTCCATCATTCATTGGTTTTCCATCATTCACTATCTCATCTCTGACTATGTGGTCTATGAAATCACAGACCAGTTCACCTCCCAGAGCACACAGCTGCCCACAGCTTTGTTTTGAGGCAACTGTCGTACCTCTGGAAACTCTGGTTGTGGCTGCTAACCAAAAGGTCAGTGTTCCAATCCTCCAGGTGCACCTTGGAAACTCTACAGGGCAGTTCTCCTCTGTCCTATAGGGTCACTATGAGTTGGAATCGACTCAATGACAGAGAGTTTGGTTTTGGTTTGGTCCTACCTCCACAAGTGGCTGAAATGCTAATGTGTCCTTCTCATTTCACAAAAATATTTTACAAAAGTGGACCCTACCATGGAGATTTCATAAATTTAATAATTTTTACTGCTTCTACAAGGAAATTCTTAATTGAAATTAAGGTGATGACATGTAGACCAGATAGTGATCTCAATGAAATTATTATTATTATTATTTTCCTTTTGCAGCGTGGGTGATGAGGGACATGAGGGACACTTGGGACACTGCCTTGATTTCTGCTGAACTACCAACTAGTAAACCCACTGTGCCTTTTGTGCTGCTAAATATTAGCTAAAAAATTGATGGCTGTGCCAAGTAAGAAGCCCTGGCAGGTGCAGTAGTTAAGTGCTTGGCTGTTAACTGAAAGCCTGATGGTTCAGACTCATCATGGGAGAAAGATGTGACATTCTGCTTCTGTACAGATTTACAGCCTTGGAACACCTATGGGGCAGTTCTTTGCATACTCTGTCCTATAGGGTCACCATGAATCAGAACTGACTTGATGGCAATGAGTTTGGGTTGGTTGTGCCAGATGCAAAAACCTTTCTGAGAACACATAAATAAAAATGGCCAATTGTGCCACGTACAAACCTCTACAGCACTAACAGGGAGTCCTAACGTGTTCTAATAATGGTTGGGACTTTCCTCAAAAATCAAAATGACATGGAAAAGATGCTTATGACTCTCACATTAGACACAATCAGTCCCCACCCCAGATAAGTATAATGTGGAACCAATGACAGAAAGGCCCTGGCTTTGTAAGCCCCTCCTGCAATGAAGATATACTTCTTACCCAATCATTAAAACTTCCCTACTGGAAATCCCCATGTTGTTGGGGGTGCCACCTAGTTGATTCTGACTCATAGCAAACCTATGCTGCTCAGAAGGGAGGTTCTGTCCCGCAGAAGGACTAGAACTGTCCCGCAGGGTTTACTAGGTTGGAGTCTTTACAGGAGCAGATTGCCAGGTACCTCAGAGCCACTGCTGGGTTCAAAACGCCGACCTTTAAAAAATCTGCATTTTCAAAGGGTGTTAGGACCATTGTTTCAGGGGACATCTAGGCTAACTGACATAACATTTTTTGTTTAAAGAAAATGTTCCGCACAACACTTCGGTGAGTGGTGCCTCAGGTTTTAAAAGCCAGCAAGCTGTCATTTAAGTAGCATCAATTGGCCCAACCCACCTGGAGCCCAGGAGAATGAAGGACATCAAAGACAAGAGGAAAACAATGAGCCTAGCAGACAGAAGGTGCTATATGATCTGGAGAGTATTTCAGCATGAGACCAGAACTAGATGGTGCCTGGCCACCACTAATGACTGTTGTTTAACAGTGAACACAGCATAAAGTCTCTGATGTAGTAGGAGAAAAACGGGCGTGCAGAACTAGAACTCTATTAAAAGACCACACTTGATGGTTTGTCAGACTGCACGATCCCTTGAGAACATGGCTCCTGTACTCTGTTAGCCCAGAGCTGAAACCAGTACCAAAGCTAAGTCTTCAGACAAAAACTGGACTGCGCTATAAGACATAGGGTGATGCTGGTGAAGAATATGCTTCTTGGTAGCCTGAGCAGCTCCTCTCTAGAGGTGAGATGAGAGGGTGGAGGGGGATAGGTGTTGGCTGGATAAAAGAAGTACTTGGTGGAAAGGAGGAGTGTGCAACACAGGAGAGGGGAAGGTGGGAGAGCACTTAGAGTCGCAAAATGGTGTGTGTTCAAGGTTTTACATGGCAAGTTGATTTGGATGGTAAACTTTTACTTAAAGCACAATAAAACATTTAAACAAAACAAAACAAATGTCTTTACTTCCAGCCTGAGTGAGCCCTGCTACTTCTAGCTTTTACATTGGTGGTTTGCAAATAAACCCTGTTGGCTCTAGCTGACTTGATCAAATTGTTCATTTTAGCAGTGCCATTAGTGAAAACATGAATACAATGTGAAAGACCAAGACAGTCTTCTAATGATGATCCTGAGGAGGAAGGGAATTCTGAGTGTTTTGAGTTTTGAGGTATGGCTCAACTAGAATTTGGGGTGGCCTCTGTTTTAAGCAGGGACCCATCCTAGCATCTGGTCTTTGGCTTGTGCCTATGTGAGGAGCCCCAGCCTGTGCCAGCTGCTAGGCCACAGTGTGTGCTGTGGGGTGCTTCTTTCCTTGTTATTCAGCAGTTGGCACCTTCTCGTGGGTCCCCTCACTCAAGGCCCAAGCCCTTGTCAGCACTGACACTGTCTGGGTCAACACTGCAGGCTGTCTCCTTTGTGTGTCCCTGCTGAAGCCCACTCTGTGGAGCTGGAGCAAGCTCTGGTCCTTGCTGATGGTCTGGCTCATCTTCACAACCCCAGGTCGACAGGCAGGCTTGGGGGCACTGACAGCAGGTGGGTGAGCAGTGGAGAGGTGGTGGCTGGTCTCTGCCCTTCCTCCTTCTCTGCCTAGAAGATGGGATGCTCTGTGGGTCCTCCCTGCCTTCACGCTCCACCCCACTAACCCCACCTGGCTGTTCAAACGGGTTGCTTCACTGCTGTTCCCTGGTGCCTGCCAGTGTCACCTGTGTGATTCTGAGAGCCAGGCTTGCTCAGGCCTGGGGGCAGCACCTGGAGGGGTGCCGTAAGGCCATGAGAAGGCTGAGGTCAAGGGATTCTGAGGTGGATACTAGCCTGCCCAGCAGCACCAACCACCAGCCCCTGGGTGTCCCTACCCTTATCCCAATCTTCCCAGGTGGCCTGAAGCATCTGCAGCTATGTCTGGGCACAGGTCGAAGAGGTCCCTCACAGCTTTGTTGGCAGACAGAGTGGCAGGTGGCCAAGAAAGTGTGCTAGAAGCAGTGGGCAGGTGGGCTCATGCCCGGCTCTGCCGGCTGGTGAGTTAACTCTAGGTCATCTGGCCGATCTGAGCCAGAGTATTATCATCTGAAAAGTGGTACAATCAGAGTTCATGGGGGAGCTGAGAAGACTCGTGAAGAGCTGGCACTGTGCCTGGCAGAGAGAATGTCCACAGCATGGAAACCGTACATGAGGACCTGCTCAGAGGACAGGTGAGGCTGCCTGGAGCTTCCAGCCTGATTTGGGAACTAATGGTAAATTGGCAGGGATGGGGCAGTTTGGTTGTTCCTTGGTCCACTTGCTCTTCATGATTTCAATGGATGTACCCTTCTCCTGCCAGTGATGGGCTGGGGGCCCAGAATGCAGCAGTTGACAGAGGCCCTGCCCTCCAGGAGTTCACAGATACATTGGGTGGGGGACAGTGTGGGGGACAATGAAACCAGGGGAGTCCATAGAGAGGCTGTCTGTACTGCGTAAATGCCCAGGGTGACATGATGGGTCAGGGAACTCCTGAAAACATAGCTTCAAGGTGGCAGTGCATGCTGGGTACGAGCAGGTTGAGTATGAATGGGTATTGGGAGAGGGAAGAGGGGATAGTAGCTCAAGGGGGGCTACAGGTCCCAAGGGTTGTCTCTGAAGTGTGGAGAGAGGTATGGCTGGAGTCCTAGGAGGAGGCATGATAGACTCAGGGCTTGAATGGCAGTCAGCCCAGACCAGGGGAGCTGATGGATTGGGGATGGGAGTGAGACAGTGGTGGTGTGCATATGACCAAGGACCCAGTGCCTTGATGGCCCTCCCTCCTGGGACCTTGGAGGGGTTGTGGACTGCAGGGCCAAGGACTTACCTGGGGCACAGTTTGGCCTGGCCAGCAGGTGGCGGGTGGTTCACAGGTTGGGTAATTTCCATCTTCTGAGCTCTGAGGAGCTATAGGGTGTTTATCTCTTCCTTGTTTCCTCTTTTACAGAAGTGGAAACTGAGGCACATATGGTAGCATAGCAGGTGAGGTCCAGCAGGCCTGCGGCTTCTAACCCTGTCTTCTGCAGCTGGCTCACACTCAAGTGTGCCTTACATTTTGCATGTGACTTGACAGGGTCACTATGAGTCTGAATCGACTCAAGGACAATGGGTTTGGTTTTGGTTTCTGTGTGTTTAAGGGGATGCTTCACTGCCTACCTTCTTGAGTCTGAGTGGGATTTTTTTCCCCCCTTTTAACATCTGTTGCTCATCAGAGACTGTATCTCTGATGGTCCCCAGCACCGTAAGTATTTTTTATTTTCAATTTACTCACAATAAGCTCACTTGACTTCAAAGTCAGGTTTTTGAACAACAGCATGTTTGGAAATCTGAGTAATACCTGAGGCCCCTCAGGGGCCCACAAGGGGGCAGGCTTCGGTACTGTCCATGAAACTCAACGGAGAACAACGTTTAAGTGAGGGGCATGCTGTAGTTGCTGGGTTCCAACTCAGGAATGGCAGTGTGCCCATCATCCACCGGACTGCCTCTCCACCCAGTTGGTCTGTAGACGAGTGTAAGGCAGAGAAGCTGGGCTGTTTTCCAGGCCCCTGGGAGGGTGCAGGAACCCTGACTTCCCAGTGACCTTGACTGCGTGACCAGCTGGACAAGCTTATGCCAGGGGTGGAGGTGAGCTGGGCAAAAGCCTGTGAACAACAACATAGGTGGATGTTATGTGTCTCCAGGCACAGGCTCATCAGCCATCACCTTGTATGGCTTCTGTGTCATACCTACTTGCTTAGTTACAAAGCCAGGGTCAGGATTTGCACCCTCTCCTTACTGCCAGGAAAGCTTTGGGGTTTGGGGACTACGCTCCAGTGTGGCCTCTACTTGCCCCTTCCCGATTTGTGAGCTCTGCTTCGTCCTACTCTATCTCTGCCTCAGGAACTCTGGGGCTCCACCCTCTCAACTCTCCCAGCTCCTTTCTGGTAGCTCCCATCCTCAGTGGTGAGACAGTGGATACGTGCCACCCAGGTTCCTGGGACCAAGTAGATGGGAGGAATGCGGGCAGTCCAAACTAAGTCCTTAGTATTTGCTGGCCAGACTAGCCTTGTCGGTTGTGTCTTGGAGGCAGCTTCCCCTTCCCTAAGTGGGTCTCGACATGGCATCCTACAGACCTGGACCTTCAGCCATCAGTAGCTGTTTGATTCTGGCAAGAGCCCTGATCATTCTAGATCCACTGGCCTGTGAGCACTATGACTGGTACTGACCATTGGTTACCACAAACATGACACACGGAGGTGTTTGTGGACACAATGCTTGGTGCCCAAGAGACTGGCCAAGGGCTGTTCCCAGAGCCTCTTGGGTCACTGCTCAGAGAAGGAGGCCCGTCCACCACTGTGGTCATCAAACTCAACGTCTTTATTAAGTGCCAAGAGTTCAGGTGGGTTCTGCCACCAGAAGTCCCCATTTCCAGAGGTCTGTGCTCCGTGCGTGTGACAGGAACAAGCATTCCCAGAGCCAGGGTGTAGTCCCATCCCTACGGCTCCTGCGGGGAAAGGAGGCAGAGTATGGCTGCCAGCTCACTTCACATGCTCTGCGGCATGGGAGGAGCAGTAATACTTCTTGTGGGCAATGAAGGTGGACAGGCTGCTGAACTTGATGTTACACAGGCGGCAGTACCTGTGGTTGCCGTTGGGGACTGGTGCCGGTGGTCCTTTGCCGGGGGTCTGCACACCCTTGTCCGAGTGGGCAGGGGGCGTCGGCACGGGTGGCAACAGAACGTCAGGCACTGGCGAGAGGCTGCGGGCTGGTGTGGTGGCCGGGGATACGGGTGGGCCGGGTCGAGGGCTGCCGGCAGCCGGCTCCCTGAGCTCCTGGCCATTGAGGCTGTCCCGGGGAGCGCGTGGCGGAGGGGAGGCGGTGGGGGCAGGCGGCGTCCTGACTTCGGGCCTGCCCACCAGCAGCCTGTGCGCCCGGCGGAGGTGCTCGAGGAGGTCGCCACGCACAAGCCCGTTCGGGGGGCAGTAGGGACACACCACTGCGGCGGCAGGGGCTGCGGCTGTGGGGGCATCGTCAGGCGTGTGCAGACCGCGGAGCTGCGTGGCAGGGCACGAAAACTTCTTGTGCGCAAGGTAGGCTTCGAGACTGTGGAAGCTCATGCGGCACGCTGTGCACTCGTGGTAGTCGGCCAGCGGCACCGGCCCAGACGCGGCAGGAGTGGGCGGTCCCTCGGGGCCCTGGCGCCGAGGTTTCTTGCTTAGGTCGATGGGGCCGTCGGACGCATCGGAGACCGGGGACGGCGGACGCCCACTTCCGCTTCCGGGGTGCGGCGACGAGGGAGGCTCCGCCTGCCCAGAGTGGGTGGGGCCAGGTGCTGTTTGGGGCGGGACGCCAGGCGCGTGCACCTCGTAGAGCTTCCGGCGTCTGCGCGTGCGTACGGGCTGCTGTGGGCTCAAGGCTGGGGCAGAGGTGGCTGGACGGCGGGGAGGCGGGTCGTGGCGCGAGGCGCAGTAGTAGCGCTTGTGCACCGTGTAGGTCTCGTGGCGGCTGAAGCGAATATTGCAGGCCTCGCACAGCGTCCTGCTCGGGTCGTCCTCTGCGTCGTCCACTGAGCTTCCTGGACTCTGACTGCCCTCACTGCCCCGACTGGCCGCCTCGGCCTCGGGTGTCGCCGCCTGTGTCCCGGGAACCGCGCCGACTTCTTCGCGAGCCTCGGGGCTGGGCGGCGAGCGGCCCGCGTCGCCCTCCGGGGTCTGCAGTGGCGGGGCTGACAGCAGGGTCCCAGCGGGTGCGGGCGGAGCTCCTTTAGATCTGCGCACGCCTGGTGTGTCCTCTGCCTGGTGGCGTCCAGAGCAGTAGAGGCGCTTGTGCACATAGTAGTTGTTTATGTTGTTGAAGGTGATCTCGCACTCGAAGCAGGTAGCGCCCTTGGAGGCCGGCGCCCCTGCGAAGAGGGCCGGCGCACCCTGGCCCTGCTTGAGCCGGCTGTGCACCAGCTCGGACATCTTGGCTAGGATCTCTGAGGCCTGAGGGACCGCATCTGCGCCGAGCACGAACTGCGGCAAGAAGAGCGGCCCGGCTGGCGCTCCCAGCTCTCCTGGTGTGGGGCTGCAGGCGGGAGAGGGGCTGGAGCGCTCTGCCTTGACCTGCACTACTCGAGGGCTGCGCGGAGATGGCGTGCGTGAGGAAGCCCCGGGTGCGGGGCTCAAAGTCCGCGTCACCTCCGGCTCCTCCTCCACCTCCACCTTGATGCTCCGGGGGATGGCGGGAGGCTCGCTGCCGTTCTGTGGGGCTGTCCAGGCGTCTCCGTTTGTGGCCTCCGCCAGGGGCTTCCTTTCTAACCCTGGCGACGGGGCGGGTGCCAGGTCTGTGGTGGCCAGGGTGCCGTGCAGGACCGTGTGCTGTGGAAAGCCGGCCAGGCTGTCTGCAAGAGATCCCAGAGCCTCACTTTAGACCGAAGCTGGGCCAGACCTGTGGGACGTGATGACGGGGGGTGGGGAGCCCGGAGGCAGCTGGCTGGGTCCATATGCAGGGGCGCTTAGAGCCAAGGGTGACAATGACCCCTGCTTGCCTCGTTGCCAGTCCCACCCTTACCTACGCCTCTGCAGGAGGGGCTGCTCACCTACTGGGGGTTTGGTAGCCTGATATCCAGGGCCTGGTGAGTAGAGCTCACCCTTGGAGCCGGGCTGGCAGATCATGTGACTGGTCACCAGGTGGCTGTAGAGGATGTCCCTTGTGGTGGAGATGAAGCCGCAGCTGTGACAGACACCTGCAAATGTGTTGTGGGTGTCAGGGACCTGGGCAGTGGGTATGTCCACCCCTGCCCTCCTGTCCCCTCCTTGCCCACCTACCACTCAGGGTGTCTGTGTGCACCTTCAGGTGCCGCTCACAGTTGGCTTTGGTGGTGAAGGCGGACAGGCAAATCAGGCAGACGAAGGGGCGCTCTCCTGGAACACAGGACATGTGACAAGGGTTGGCCAGTCACTGGCAAGGAAAGCAGGTATGGAGGATTCTTTCAGCTTCCTAGGACCCCTGAAGGAACTTCTGTTCCACAGCCCATGGGAGGAGGGACACCACCAGGGTCCACCTGTGGCTTTGCTTTTATGAAAGCTCCGCAGGTTCCTGAATTAGCTTTCCTAGGAGTGTACTGTTCTCAGGAGATCTTGTGTGGCGTTTGCGCAGAGCACAGACTCTGCTGAGGTACACAAGTTATTTTAAAGAGCAGTGGCACCAGTAAGTGGGCAGGGAATGTGGGGTAGATTGCCACGGGGGGCAGGGAGGGCCGCAGGTGCATAGCGGTGGGTGGGTAGTAGGTATAGGTGGTGGGTGGGGTGAGGAGTGCCAGGTATGGCTGGGGTGCTGGAGGGTGTGGCATGGGTGGTGATTAGGAGGGAACGGGCCAGGGTGGGAATGCAGGAGGTCTCGTCAGTGGCTCACCGCTGTGGCTGCGCATGTGGATCTCTAGGGAGCTGGCGCTCGGGCAGCTTTTTCGGCACTGGGGAAAGGGGCAGATGCGCTCATTGGGGTAGATCTCCTTGGGCTTCTCCTCAGTGTTGGTAACAGCAGGGGAGCCAGCGCTCTGGCGGCTGGCACAGTAGTAGAGCAGGTGGGCCTGCAGGTTGCGCTCACTCCGGTACCAAATGCCGCAGTCCTTGCAGGGGAAGATGTCTTCTGTGGGCAAGAGGGTGCAGCAGTCTGAGAGTGCATCCGGCCCCAGAAGGGCAGCCCACTACCCATGATTGGCACCAGTGGCCCTTGTGACCTCCACCCCTGTGACCTTTAAGAGTATAGGCATGAGGGGATTCCTGTGGCCCCTCCTCTTGCCCCCAGCCCTCCTTTGGTCTTCCCTCTTCCGGTAACTGTGACTCCATCCATTAACCACAGTCTCTTTTTCTGCAGGTTGCTGGGATTCCTGAGTAACACCAAGAGGCAGAGCCCAGAGCCTCCTAGAGACCCCTTCCAGCAGCAAGTTCCATAGGAGCCATTCTGGTCTCACGGGGTACTGAGGGGAGGCATGTCAACCAGCAACAATGGAAGCATGGGAGTCGGGCTGGGCACCCAGAGGAGGTGCTGCTGGACATGTCTGTGGCCAAGGTGACCACGTAAAGGGGACATGTGACTCAGGGCGTGCATAGGCCTGATGCCCACAGAAGAGATGGTGTATTTGTGTGTACAGGCATGTGCAAGTGAACTGCTGCACAGGGACTCCATGAGCGTGAGTCACCAAGCCCAGGTGGTAAGTCAGTACACAGCTCTGGGTGCACTTCTCTGTGGGTTGAGCCGAGGGCTATGACTGAAGCAGCAGAAGAAAGATGGCCCTCCTCTCCCCACTTCTCCTGGCACCTGCACGTGGACACCCGTAAGCTCCCATGCCAACAATGGCTGACCAGGTGGTCCCCAAATACACCAAATAATACACTGAACTTACTGAAGTGTGTATGCATTTTAGTGGGCTAGGGTTTTACTTACATGTCAGGATTTCCCTAGTATGTGCTTGGCCAGGGCTTGGATGTTCAGTTCATCTTTTATAGTAGGCTTCTAAGGAAGGTTCCATTTGTCTCTGCCCCTGTTGCTCTAATCCCTTGCTCAGATCCCCATCAGGCCCTCAATGGAGACAGGAAATCGAAGGCTTTGCTCTGTCCTTGGCCTTGAACCCAGTGGTCCCAGGGTTCTTCATCTGGTTTTGAGATCTCCTGCACCTAGAGACCAGTGTACTGTTTGGTGCATCTCACCCTGGCGTCCCTTGGTGTTTTTTCTAAGAATTGTGTTATCTCTTCTCATAAGGCTGCCTTGGGTCCCTTGTGGGGAATTTCATTTCCTTTGTGGATGAGGGAAAGCCTTGGTGGGGTAGTGGTTAAGTGCTATAGCTGCTAACCAAAAGGTCAGCAGTTCAAATCCACCAGGTGCTTCTTGGAAACTGTGGGGCAGTTCTGCTCTGTCTTACAGGGTCACTGTGAGTTAGAATCAACTTGACAGCAATGGTTATGTTTTTTATGTGGGTGAGGTGGCCTCTTCCTCCCCTCATCCCTGGGCACCTGCCATTTTTCTTGTGATACTTCTGGCTTAACCCTCCTTCCAAATGTGTTTATTTTAGTGTTTTCATATCCCCTCTGATGTGCGGTCTTCCAAGCAGCCATGTTCTTGACTAGACAAGACCTTGGGCTGGGATCCTGGGTCTGAGAGGATGTCGGGGTCGGGTGGATGGGGAGTATTTAGAAACTACAAGGCCATTGCTGGGAACAGCACTTCTGGCTGGGACACAGGGAGGGAGACCCTTTGACCCCATCTGTATGCAGCCTTGAGACTTAGTATGGGTGGTCACAGTCCCTGAGGGTTAACCATGGGCTGGGCCCTGGCTGTGGTGGCTCAGGTAGCCTGTAAAAGATGTGTCTGCCCCCCGGCCCTCAGCCTGTGTGGAACTCACTGTGGCCACAGACTCTAGCTACCATGCCACCTTTCTGGCTTCAGCTTTTTTCTGAGCCACTCCTCTGTGGCACACTGGGCTCTGGAACTGCTGTCTTTCCCGAGTGGTTTCCTGAGTGCCCCAAGTGAAGTGACCCTGTCTTATCACCTCATCCTGTTTGATTTCCTCCATGGAGTGTATCAACATTTAAGTCTCTCCTCCTCCTCACTTACAGCCACCATCTGCCTCTCCCTGGAAAACTAGATCCCTTCGAAGGCTATAGTCACCCACAGTGACCCCAGGCCTGGGACACTGCATAGTTCACAGTGGCTGCTAATGACTATTAGTGGACTAAGGAAGTGGATTCCATTAAATGCTCACAAAAAATCCACGAAGGCTCTGAAAATATTCTTGTGGGAAGTGATAAACCCAGTCTTATTTCAGGGCCAGTTTTGTCCCGAAAGGTATTTCTTGTCTCTCATCACAACTGTGTGTGTGTTGGTATTGACATCTAGTGAGTACTAAACATCCTACAGTGCACAGGATGGCCCCAGTGGCAGTAGGGCTGCAGTGAAAAAGTCCAGTTCTGCTCCCAAACCAGGCAGGATTCTGCCCTTGTTTCTTGCTCACTGACTGGGGAGGCCTGGGACTAGGTTTGAGCCTCAAGCTGGTGGCCAGTTTGCTGGTGTTCATATTCTTGTTTGATGCCTTTAGCTATACTGCTGTCCTCATGTCCTCTGTCTCTGCTGTAACCCTGCAGCCTGCTCAGAGCATTAGTCTTGTTGACCCTCTTCCCTGCCTCATGTAGCATCTGCAGTGGGGGCACTTTCTCATCCTCTCCTTGTGGAGTCTTGTGTCTAGGTCTGTGTGTCTTGCTTGCATTTTTGGACAGCCTCTCTTTGGCATTCTCTGGCCCCTGGCCCCTGACTCTGCAAGCACCTCTGTGGCCCCTTCTATGGCTTTCCCTGGGCTGTGCAGCTCTGACCAGGTGGACTGAGCACAGGATGGGTGTACTCACTGTTGATGACTGCTGTGGCCAGGATGGATGCCATGCCAGCTTGCTGGGGCAGGAGCTGGATGTCTGTGTGTGCAGGGACCTGGCCCTCGGCCTCCCCTGGCTCCCTTTTCCTGGGTGGGGTGGGGGCACTGTGAGACTCGGTCATGAGGTGCACACTCAGCAGTCCCCCCACCAGCACTGGCTTGGTGGTCCTGCACCAAAGCACTTCATCTGTGGGGAGAAGGAATCATGTTATGGGGAACTGACAGCACTGTGTCAACTATCACTGGTTTATCACAGACCCTGCCTGTGTTCCTCATCCTCAGAAGAACCTTTGCTCTGCCCCATTTTACAGATGGATGTGTCAAAGCTAGGGGGAGGGAATTGAGTCCAGGGATGGCTTCTGGGTGTGTGGGTGCTCATGAACACCCCAGCAGAGGGCACTCCTTGGTTCTGCACCCACCTCAGTGGCACAGTGGGAGAGTCCTGAAGTCAGCTCCAGCTGCCCCACTTTTTAGACAAGACAGCAGACAGCGACTTGGGCCCCTGGGGAAGTGGCCAGAGGCTGGCAGAAGTGCAAGGTGCTGAAATGACCACCCGCCCAGGTGAAGACACCAGGTGATGCTATTCACATGGCTGCCTGTAGGGGGCAGCCTTGGCCAATGGACCTCGCCGGCAGCCAGTCTGAGTTCTGGCTAGATACGCATTACCAGCTCGGTGTTTTGTTTGTCCAGCAGCCGCTGGAGGCTGTGCTGGGAGCTAGTAGTAGTGCCCTTCCATAAGCAGGATGGGCCTGGGAGAGTCCTGGCCTCAGGTCACTCTGTGCCTAGGCCGGAGAGGAGGGGTCCATTGGCAGGTGGGCCTCGTTCAAACTCAGGGCCTGAAAGAGCATCAAGTCTAGCATCAAGTCTCATTAACATCAGCATGGTCAGGATCCTGTCCTTACAGAAGCAGGCCACTTGGGGCCCACAGCAGCTGCCACGCCCTGGCCTTTATTTCTGCGGTGCTGCCTCTCTATGCTCAGGTGGGGAAATGGAGGCACCTGCAGTGAAGTGCTGGTCCCATGGAAGCCCATGTGGCCTCAGATCCTCAGCCCACACCCACAGCACACCCTACATTCCCCTGGAGTTTCTGTAGGCAAGGCAAAGGCTTGAGACAGGAGCTGCATACAGGGGCTAGCCTCTTCGGAGCTGGGCTGGGGTGTGCACCAAGCAGCACCTGGGCTTGGGTTCACCCACTATGGTTAGTGGCTTTGGGATCTATCCAGAAGTGGAGACTGGGCCCACTGTGGGGCTACCCTGGTCTGTGGGGGTGTCCCCACAGCCTCTCAGAGGTCCTTGATGGTGCGTGACAGCAAGCACTGACCAGAGGGGAAGCAGGTATTCTGACTTCCTGAGATCCTACGTGCTGCAGAGAGACAGCCCCCTTCCCGCAGTTCAAGTTAGTCTTTGTCTGAGGGTACAGTGGGATGGTGGTGATGGCCAGGCCCTCCTTGGCCAACAGGGTGCTTTCCCTTTAAGGGCCAGCCCAGGAGAGCTGAATGACCCCGGCCTTCCTGAAGGCCAAGGGGCTGAGGGAAGTGCCACGTGATACCAACCCTTCCTGTAGATCAGCAAGTTGGCTTCGGCCTCCGTCTCAGCCTGAGGCAGTGTCCTCAGCCAGCAGGCCTCATCCTCCAGCTGCAGGGTCAGGGGCGGGCTCTGTGGGGGAGGGACACAGAACTCACCCTCCTGCCTCTGACATGGTCAGCACAGGGAGAGCTTTCCTTCCTCCCTGAGGGTACTCTCATTTTCACTTCTTGGTGAAGACAGTCACCACACAGCCACCAGTCAGTGGGTTCAAGTCAACTGGCCAGCTGGAGCCATGGCTGGGACTGACCCAGCCTGGCTGGGACTGACCCTTTCCCTGGGTCAGCAGTGGGCTATTTTGGACATGGAGATCCAGGGAGGTTAAGCGACAAGCCCGAGGTTATATGGCTAAGTCAGGAGTTGCACCCAGATCTGCATTCTCTCCAACACTTTTGCATCCCTAGGCTCCTCCATTGGCTCCTTCTACAAGATCCCTCAAACCTCCGAAATGAACTCTGTGGTCCGAGATCCACCTCAGCCCAAAGAGGACAGAGAAGGACTTTCATGTGCTCGCAGGCCTCCTCTCTACTTCCTGCCCCCAGCCTTTTGGATGACTTCTCAGAGCCCAGTGGCCCTGGACAGCTACGGTGGCTGTGGGGACTGATCACATCCCCTTCCCCCCACTGGAAAACATGGGCAGGAGTTGCTTTTGTCCGGTCAGATCCAGGAGTCTGTCCCATCAGATCCAAGTGCAGATGCTTGACAGGCACTGTAAACTGAGGTCCCAGGGCAGCAGGCTGTCCCTGTCCTCCTAAGGCCCTGGAGTGTGGCAACACTGTGTGAGGCAGCCAGTGAGGTGGACGGGGGGAGGGGAGGAAAGTTGGTGAGCAGGACTGTCCCCATGTACACTGGGGCCAGTGACCACTGTGTCCCTCTTGTGTCTCAGTCTCCCTCCTGCATTGCATGGGGGATATAGGAGAGGCCATCTCAAGTGTCTGGGCTTCCAGAGTCCCCGTCCCAGTTCTGCGCTTGCTCTTTTGTGTGGAGTGGAGGTAGAGGGTCCCCAACTCTGGCGAGTGCCACTTTGAAAGGTGTTGCATGTGGTTGTATCAGAGTATTTTTGTTGACTTGATTTTTGTCTTATGCAGATAAATGCCTTTTCATAAGGAACTTCTGCATCACCCTCTTTAATTGTCACTGAGAGTGGAGATGAGTATGTGGCTGCTGGGACAGGGCAGTTCTGAGCTGTGGGTAGCTGCCAGTCTGAGCTCTGACTCCTCATCTGCAGGTTGTGTTACCCCACTTCTGTGGAGGTGCCAGGAGGGTGAGAGGTTGCTTAAGCCACCTGTTTGCTCTGGCCTTGTTCATCACAGGGGACCTAAGGCTCTAGGGACTCCCTGGAGCTCAGTGCTGGTCCTGCCACCTGCTTGTTGGGAGCTATACGCAGGTCACTGTCTCCCGAGACTCGGTTTTCCCTGGGTTTTAGGGGATCCATGTGCAGTGCTGGCATGCACCTACTAGTAGGGGCCAGTTCAGCTCCACAGTTGCCCAGTGTCAGCCCTGCTGTGAAGGACTGGTGTCTGGTGGACCCCCATGAAGGTCTGAGGGCTGCAGGGCAGGGCTGGATGCCATGTAGGGTCATGGTGGAGGACAGGCAATGAGTCAGTCTCTTCCCTGGCCCCTGCAGTTGGTACCATGGCCCCCAAGAATGGGCCTAGGGATGATGCCCAGGACCCTTCAGCTCCCACTGCAGTGGCAGGGCCTGGCCTTCCTGCCTCTGCCTCCATGAGGTCTAATGAATAATAATGAGTGGAGGAGGGTGAAAAAATTAATCTGCTTGATCCCTGGATGGCTGCTGTGGTGACGATATGAAATCTAATTATTCGTCCCAATATTTCTAAACCCTCAAACTGAGACTGACAGCCTGCTGGTCGGTTTAACGCTTATCACTCTGGGGAGCAGAGTGTTCACAGCATGATAAAAATACGCGCGCGACTCTGCTGACGCTGCAGAACGCCTGGTATCGCTCCAGTAGGAGGAGGTGCCGCCTGCCATGTTTCCAGCCATTGCCCAGCCTAGCTTTGGCCATAGGCCAGCAGCAGTGTTCCCGCTGCCCCTCAACAAGTTAGGGGTGTTGTGTGGTACCTGCCAGGGAGCAACTGGGCACACATTCCCCAATCTCTGTTAGGTGGGGGGAAGTGAGGGAGAAGGCCACTGAAGGAGCAAGTCCGAATCCCAGGAAGGAAACAGTCCAGTAGACCCATGTGGACCTCTTATCTACCCTCTTCTGGGTTAGAACTCTTTGAGAGGGGGCCTACATCCTCACTTACAGAGGAAGACAAGCTAGGGAGTGGTGGAGAACCTTCCTCTTGTGCCATCCTGCAAGTCTGGGTGTGCCCGTACTGGCGCTTGGCCTTTGGATATGGGACCCTCATTTCTGGGGGAGACCAGTGTGGCTCTGCCCAGTCTGGCTCTGCTTCCTTGAGATGGCAGGGTCCAGGGGGCCTTTGTCACCAAGGCCAGCTCCTTGCCCTACCAGGAAGTATATCTTGGAAGCCTACCCTGGAGCCCACTGTGGCTCACTTACCCAAGTCCCTGCCCAGGGAGCCTGCTGCAGCACTGGGCAGGAAGCCGTTGCAGCCTCTGCTGCCCCTGTGGATGCTGCATCATTCAGGGCCCACTAACTGTCTTTACTCCAGCTCGGAACTGCTGGAAGTGGAAGCCCTTTTCTCTGGTGGCAAAGGCCCGTGGGCCACGCAGGGTGCCAGGCAGAGCCATTTTGAACCTCCCAGCCTGGACCCTCTGCCAGGATGGTCAGAGTGGGTGTAGTGCCTCTCTGTACTGGTCGTCCTGGCTCAACCCTCAGCTCAGGCACCCCCAAGTTCAGGGCCCCATGGGGCCCAGCTTGCCCAGCAGTGCCCTCATCATGACTGTTTCCTATTGCCAGGGTAAAGGCGGCCACTTTAAATTCTCCGTGGGCCTGAGAATGCTCCTTGTTTCCCCAACAAAGAGGTCAGTGTCTGCGTCTGTGCTGGGCATGATAACCATCAGAAACCCTATCTCTACCGCATCCGCTGTTACAACTTTATCGGGGGAGGCTGTTCCCAAGCGTGCATCCCTTCAAGGGGAGGGGGCTGGTGGGCAAGCTCCTCATCTGGGTGAGGTGCCTGTCCTAGCAGCCCAGCTGCCCTTCAGGAGCTCAGCAGGACAGTGGGGTCACCAAAGGGATCTGAGAGGCCACAGCAGATTCACAAGAGGGTTGGGGCCGAGGCCAGGGTAGGTGCTGATGGTGGTCCCTACTCACCCTGGCCTTCACTTGTCCCAAGGAATACCTGCCCGTCTCTGGTAGCAAAGGACCTTCTCACCTGTACTACTCTCTCCCCGCCAGATCCTGCAAGGTCTCCCATCCCACAGCCAGAAGACAGGCCCACAGAGGCAGAAGTGGCTACACAGGACCAGAGTCCAGGCCTGCGTGATCCTCCATATCTCTCTGGCCTTCTGTCTGTCCATCAGTCCATCTGCCAAACTACCCACTCATCCACCCATCCCATTGTCTACTCAACTACTCACCTATGCATCCTTCTGTCTACCTCTCTTGTCATCCATGTACCCATCTACCTGTCCATCTACCCATCTCCTGTCCATCCATCTCTTTGTCCATCTGTCCACCCATCCATCTATAGCTCTATTCATCCATCTACCCATACATCTCTCTGGCCATCTACTCACTCTTCCAACCACCTACCATATCATCTGTCACCTACCCATTCAGCTACCCACCTACCACCTATCTGTCCCTCTGGGTGCATTTGTCCAACCTATCTGTCCATCCATCTATCTACCCACCTACCCACATATTCATTATCCATCATGAATGTCTCTTCCATGTCAGATTATCTGTGAACTCCACCGTCTACTGAAGCCCTTGGTTCTGCAGAAGTGGAAGCTGCAACCAGGGTGAGGGTAGTGACCTGCCCAAGGTCACATAGCAGGCAAGTCAGTGCTGGAACATTCTCAGTTCCTGGCCAGGGCTGTGTGCATTCAGTGTCCTTCCAGGGTACTTGCTCCGACATCCACTGTAGGGGCTGTATCAGGAGCCATCCTGTCCCCTCAGCCATCGGGTGGCCCTCAGCCCTAAGGGGTGGGGAAGGGTGGCCACATCCGATCTGCACCCCCTACCCTCCTTCCCATTCCAAACAGCGGAGACAGATGGGCCAGAGGCTGATAGGACATATCTGGGGTAGGCTGGGAGGGAGGGGAGCGGAGAGAACTGGGACTCATCAGCTGAGCTCGATAAGGGGCCCGCTGAAATGTTAGCAAAAATATTTAGACAATAAATGAAGTATCAGGACGGCATGCATATCTCTGAGAAATCAATCATCTTGTACCATGTGTCTGGACACTCGGCGCCAAGGCAGAGATAGTGGCCACACTGGGGAGATAAGGGTTAATCAAGGATTTAATTCGGCAGGAGATAAAGCCGGAGTGAGAGAGGGAAGCAGGCGGCTTCCTCCACAGCTTCTCTGCAGGGCCCTCACAACGCTGGCCCCTTGTTGCCCTGGAAAGTTTCCAACATCATGCCAAGTTTCCCCAGTGACCCACGCACCAGGCTCAAGAAGGAGAGGAACCCCCTAGAAAGGCAGAGGCAGGCAGCAGAGGGGGAAGAAGCAGCTGAGGCTGGGGCTTATGGTGGTGGTGGGGAGCATGGCCAGATAAGGACCTGCTCCTGGGCAAGGCTGGCATGGCTGACCTCTCAGTCCTGTGGGCTTAAGTAGATACGGTTTTCATTCCTCCCTCTGCTATTTGATCTCGGGTACTCTGGGCAAGCCCCTTAACCTTCTGAAGCCTCAGTTTTCTCATCTGTAAGACAGGGGCAGTAATAGCTGCCTGACTGGGCTGTGGGAGGAGGAAACAAGGAATGTGTATGCACAGTGGGCATGTGACAGCATGTCTGGAATACATATCTGTCCATTTTGGGTGGGGCAGGATTGGTAAAAGTGGGGGAAGGGTGAGGGAGGGATATACTACCCCTACACAGGACATGCCAAGGCCTCCAGTCTCACTGCTCAGCTGCCCCTGACTTTGTCTAGTCCCTGAAAAGGGGACTCAGACATAAGAGCCTGGAGCTCCCAGCCCACTCACTTCTCTTTCCAGCCTTTCAAAGTGTCACCTGCTGTGTGTGTATCTCTAGTAACAGGGAACCCACTATCTCCAGAGCCACATCTATAAATTAGTCTCCTGCCTATGGCAAGCTGGTCAGGCTCCTTCCATGAAGCCAACATCCATGCCCTGCGGATCCCACCTGATGTTCATGACTGGAGGGTCATCCCCCTTTGGTCTATAAATTGATTCCCTTTCCAATCTCCCCAACAAGAGGGAACCAGACCCACTGGCCACACACATAAGGGGCCTTGAAAGTGGACCCAGAGTGCTGCCTGTGGAAGGCTCTGCCTGGCGGGGACATCAGGGAACCCCTCAGCTATGTCAGTCAGCCCCTCAGGGTGGAGGTAGAGCCATGCTGAGAGTCCTGAACCCACCTGACCCCAGGTAGACTCCACACTGGGAGGAGTTGGGCAGTCTGAAGCCAGGCCCTTATACTTCCCCAGGCACATACCTCCCCATCCCACCTCCCTGCACAAGACTCTTGTGACTCCCTGCGCAAGACACCTTGTGACTCCCCCCTGCAATTGTCCTTTCCCTTCTCAGCCTTAGCAACCTTGATTTGTTTGTGAAGGTACAGCTTAAAGACCTTCTCCTCCAGAAAGTCCCCCGTGTGTTCTCCTACCTGAGGTGCTGAAGCTGTCCCCAGCCCTAAGCCCCAGCCCATCAGGCCTGTGTTGCCCCACAGGCTTCTCTTGCTGGTTTCCAGGAAGTGCTGGAGCTTCTGGGTTGGACCTGACTCTGGCTAGAGGGGCCTGCGGCTGGGTGGGAAGCTGCCCCAGTAGTCATTCTATGCCTGGGTGGGTGGCTGAGTCAGGGCTCCTTACCAGTTGTGCCTGCCTGGGGGATGAGGCTCCACTCTGGACACTGCCACGGAATGGACCCCAGGTAACACCCTCGGCCAGGCCTCGCCGGGCCCGCACACACCATTGCCCATCATCCTGTAGCGCTGGCTCCAGCTCATCTGTGGAGAGACAGCAGGGGTGACAAGTGGGTGGTGACTACCAGCCTGCTCCTGGGGGCAGGGAAGGACAAAGGGCAGAGCAGAGAGGTAATGGACTGAGACCAGGAACTCTGTGAAAAGACCTCTGGTCAGTGGGCTGCAGAACTGCTGACAAGAGCTGTGGTGGGGAACTCTGAGGAGGCAGGTAGTTCAAGCACACGAGTGACACTCAGGGTCTTGAGCAGTCCCGACGGTACTGGCGAGCCTGCCTGTGTTGGATGCACACATGGCGTCAGGCCGCTGCCTCAGGCGGGCACAAAGGGCGATGTGCAAAAAAAGCAGAGATTGGAGTAATGCAGCCACAAACCAAGGGACACTGGAGCCACCACAAGCCAGGAGAGCAAGGAAGGATCCTCTTCTGGAGTCTTCAGTGGGAGTGTGGCCCTGATGACACCCTGAATTCAGACTCCTGGTCTCCAGACTGTGAGAATAGAGATGCAGTATTTTAAGCTCCTGGTTTGTGGCCTTTACTTGTCAGCCCTGGGACCACTTGCTCTGCATTCCCACTGGCTCTGGCCTCCATTCCACAGAGCCCCAGTGTGGGCAGCTTTGAACCCTCTAGGTCTTGGTTTCCTCAGCTGCACAGGAGACCCCACATGCCCTGCCTCTTTGGGTTGGCATGAGAGCTCAAAGGGCCCACCCACCTGACAGGCTCAGTGAAGGCCAAGCCCAACAGGCAAGGAAGCTGAGGCACAGGGCTAGGTACTCCCCCCAGGGACAGTCCGGGCAGGGACACCCAAAGTAATAGGGAGAGGTAGAACTGGCATCTGGGTGACTTCAGTGTCAGGCTTTCCCTTCTCAGAAGACTGGAAGGGTGGGAAGGGGTAGGCGAGGACCTATAACACGCCCATCCTCTGGAGACCTCCTCTTGCTCTCTGGAAAGTTCTGGCTCTTGACTCTGCTGAGGCCTGGGCCAGTACTTGCCTCTGCAGCCTATCTCCCTTCAGGTGGCTGTGCTCAGGGGCTGGGCTGATGCGGCCTCAGTTCTGGAGGCAGCTTATTTGGCAGGACCCTCAGGACCCGACTGTTTACGGATTGGCCAGCTACGAGCCCTGCTATGATGCGCTCGTGGGTGTTGTGGTCCAAGGAGGCTACAGTCAGACTCCAGAGCAGGCCACCTATACATGACCTGGTGATGTGCGGTGTAACTGGCCTCTCCAAACCTCAGTCCCCCTCAGAGGGGCTTCTCCTGTGCTGCACACCTTCTGTCTGCCCCTGGCCACCTTCTGCATCTGTGTTGCTGCTGGCTGGGCCACAGAGGCCTCACACAGCCTTGCCTGGTCTCCAGCCTGGAGTACTGGGCGGCGGCCCCACTTCCTGGAGCCCTGCTCCGCAGGCTGTGGCCTTAATGGGCCCGATGATCAGATAAAGCAGCCGCCTAATGGCAGCGATAGCATGTAAATACGCCGGGAGGCCCTGCTAAAACGCTTTAACTGGGTCTTTGTCTTCCCCAGGGTAGATAAGATGGCAGCAAACCAATACCCAGCGAGAAGAGCTTCGAGTGAAGCTCTGCACCCCTCGATCGGCCCAGAAGATGGCCACGCTGGGAGGAGCAGGGAGCTTGGGGCACAGAGGGGGGCTGTGCTATCCCTGCCAGCCTAGAATGCTCCCCACCTTCCTAGCCCCATGGGGTTTGGCACAAAGGGGCCCACACGTGGGCAGGGATGCAGCCTGGTTGGCACACAGTACTCGGTAGGAACACATGGTCACCCTCTAAGTTGGCCCTTTCCTTATACTCCTTTACAGTAGAGGACAGCAAGGTCCAGGAAGTCACACAATTGGATGGGGTACCAGGATTTGAGCCAAAGCCTCCCATCACACTGCCCCCTCCTCCTGATCTGGTTGGATCCCTACCCACTCCCCCCTCCCCAGGTCAACCTTCAGAGCTGCTCTAAGAGAGACAAGTGACAATAGCTTGATCTCAGACCTGCTGGGTGTCCCTTTGTCTATCTCCTGTTTCCCACTGGTCCTGTGTTGGGTTTCTCATGCTAGCAGGGAGCCTACTGGGGCTCTCATGAATGAGGCTCTCCTGCTGGTTAGGGCTGAGTGAGGGTCCAGGGGACACATCAGAACCCAGTCCTGCACCCTGCCCCATCCAATGTTCAGAAACATGGTCAGCTACCAAGGGGCCTCCAGCGAGGCCGCTCCTGTCTCTCCCTTCATAGGTCTCTGTTCACACCTCCCCTGTTTATGTCTGTTTACCCTTCCTGTTTGCACATCTTGACAACTCTCCACTCATACATCTCTGTTCACGCCTCTCCCATTCACGCGTTCCCTTTAACATCTCTGTTCACACTCTTCTATTCCGTCTCCATTCACACCTTTCCTATTCACGCCCTTGGGCAAGTACAGCTTGCCCAACTGTCCTTGGCAGCCCTGCTGCTGCTTGATGCCATCTGCTCAGACCACCAATTTCCAGCCCCTTGTTTCTGTCCCAACACTGCCTGTGGCCAGAACCAGGTCAAGGAGGAGTTAAAGTTGAGCAACAGTTCACCTCGACCCTCTCCCAGTCAGAAGTAAAAGAAAATCTGAAAAAGAGGAATGGGTACTGATCCTGTAGGCTACCTGGTGCCCAGTGAGGGGATCAGGATGTCACGAATGAACAGAAGTGTGAAACGAGTAGGGTGGAGGGAATGCTGAGCAGGGCATGGAAGCTGGTAGGGACAGGGACAGACAGGAGGATCCAAGCAGTGGTGGGTACGGAGACAGTCGGCCTCAAATCACATGATAGGAAGCCCGAGTGGGAATGCTAGTCTCTGGACTCGGTGCAACGATTGCTTGGTCTCCTGGGGCAAGGCTGAACCCTTGGGAGATCCCAGAAAAGTTACTCCCCCAACAGACTGACAGGGAGAATGAGACTCAAAAAGGTTAAGCTGCTAGTGCAAGGGTGCACAGGTGGCACAGCTGGGATTTGAACCAGGGCTCCTTGAGGTGAGATGAAGAGCTTTCTGACTTTGGTTTTCCTTGAAGGTGGTCTCCTCTGAGGGAGAGGCAGTGTCCATGCTGCCTGAGTGGCTCCCAGGGGCCATCACTACAGACCAGCAGTGGGACAAGGTCTAATTTATCCAGGCAAACAGCAGCTTCCATTATTTACAGAACAAATACTGGGTGCTTGGATTCAGCTTCTCCCCCAAGAATCTGCCAGGACCCAAATGAGAAATTTCAGCCTTTGTGTACGTAGATAATTTAAATATCCACTTAGATCTAAGTTCTCTGATGATGTCTCCAAGAAAGACTACAAGGTGGGGGCTGGGGAGTCAGTAGGGTATGGCTCAGGACCCTCTGGGGCACAGGGGCCAGCCCTGCTGTGAGGCCCAGCTGAGGGTCTTCTGGGGATGCCTTGCATTGGTTGTGCACATGTGTTCTCTGAGCCTCAGTTTACTGATCTGTATAAGGGGATGCCAATATGGTTGCCTACTCTGATGGGTTTGTGGTTGTGAGGTAAAGGAAAAGTGTGTTTGTCTGTTTATGTGGCCAGTACTGCCAGCTCTCTTGGTGACTGCCTGGACAAAGCTGAGATGTTGCACTGGGCATCCTGAGGCTGGAGAGGTATTCTTGAGCAGCCACTGAGCCACTGACACCCCAGCACCCGCCCTCACCCCCAATAGACCTCTTAAGATGAGCCACCATCTTTGCTCAGAGTCCTTCCCCTCTGTCTCTCTGAGTCTCAGGCCCCTTGTCTGTGAAATAAGGCAATAATGCTAATACTTTGTGCTATCATTTGAATGTGCTGATCCCAATGCTTGAGTCCTGCCCTCTAGGACCCCAAGATCTCCTGCCTGGCATCCTGTCCCTGAGCCTGAGAAAGCTGATTCAGGGACCAGCCCTGTGCTGGGGTTCCCCCTCCAGCTGGGCCCTTCCCCAGGAAGATCCTCATCTCCACACTTACACTAGGGCAGCCCAAAACTGGGTTCAGTGTTTGGAATATAGCCTGTGTTACAGGTGCTCTGCCCAGTAAGCTAGAGGCTGTGGTGCCCGCCCCCCCAACAGCCATATCAGTGGCACCTACTAACACCAGCCACGGTGCGTTCCTCAGCCCCGTACTGTACCCTGCTCTCTCAAGAGAACTGCATAAGTTTGTGGGAGCTCGGTGCTTACCACTCCCACTTTGAAGGAAGAAATGAGTTCCAGAGAGCTCAAGCCATGTACTGGAGGCACACAGCAGTGAGTGCAGCTACTCCAAGCTTTGTCTGTGCGTCCACTGAGCCCCTGGAGGGGGTGAAGGACCATTCCAACCTGGCAGTCTGCTTCAGGCCTGCAGTACACAGGGCCTTGGCTTCTCTACCAGCTCAAGGCCCCCACCTAGGCAGGTCTCTCCTCTACCCGCCAGCTGGCCTCTCCTTAAAGAGCTAGCCCTGCTGTGCTAATGGCCTGGTGGCCTCCTGAGCTCAAAGTCCAGGTGCTGGTCGCCCCTCCCTGGCAGTGGATCTGTAGCCGGTGTGTGGGAGCCCACCTGGGTCCCCACTGTGCCCACGTATCTAATCAGCCATCGCTCCACCCGGCCCGCCCTGGGTTCCGAGGGCCAGCTGGCCCCCAGCCTTATCGGGGTGGCTCTATCTTGGGATCATGCTGTTTGCCTTTGATAAAAGTCACAAAAAGAGAAAGAAAAGAGGAGAGAGGAGGGAAACCCTAGGATCTGAGTAGGCTCCACCCTGGTGGGGTTCTAGAAGCCTCTGTGGGTGAGGGTAGAGTAGAGGGGAAAGCTGGTTAGCCAGGCTGCATGGATGCCAGACAGTATTGGTTGTAAATGTGTCTTGGTACAAATGTTGAAACTTTCCCCAGGCACCATACCCTCTCACTAGCCCTCTCATGAAGCTCAGGCAGTCTCACGGGGTTGGGCATCATAATAGGTGAAGTAGTTTCTGGGAGCTGACAGCAGGGGGCACTGCAAGGTGACAGTGGCAGGTAGCAGGGCTTCAACGGGTTCCAAGTATGAACCTGCTGCAAGGCTGAGGTGGGGAGGGTGGGTGAAGTCCTGGGGCTTTGCCTAGTTGATCCAGGAGGGAACCTACCCTGGAAGCTCTGGGAAGCCTCGGCTCAACCAGGAAACACAGACAGGCCTTGCCTAGGGGCTACAGGTGTCCATGACCACTTTTGGCCTCAGTCTTCCCATCCGTGCAGTGGGGGCAACATCACCCACCCCAACACTACTTCACATTTCCTTATGCCTCCTTGTTCTCAGGTACTACCGTCTTCTACCACACCCCAGAGTTGATCTCTGTTTAGTGAGCTGTGTCTCCAGCTGGATGTCTGTCCAAGGTCCCACTGCTGGTGGCTGGGTCCCAAGGATGTGGAGCACAGTAGATGCTGGCCAGTGACATGGCGAGTGTATTTGAAAACAGTGGCCTGCACCACCAAAGCTCAAGATGAACACATTTTGGGACCACAGCAGGAAGTATGATGCCCAGGAGCTGCACAGGTGGTCCAGCTGACCTGCCCACAGCTTGGGAGAGAGCACAGCTGGTGCCACAGCACAGAGGGCCAAATTGGCCTGGTGCCCATTCCTCTCTGTTTCTTTTCTCACCTCCAGGAAGGAGGAAGCGTTTCTTGACTCGGGGCTGTAGCTGCCCTCTTGGCTGATCACCCCCACCCCCAAACAGCTGTATGACCTGGGCAGGGTAGGGCCCACCAGGTACAAAAAAGGTGAAAGGGGCCATCAGCCCAGGTGGAGGTGGCCTGGCCCAGGCACCTGGTGCCTACTGCCTCAGTCAGAGTCCACCTCAAGTAGGGCACTGGCAGTACAGGGGTGACAGCAAAGGAGGGAAGGCCTCCCCGACATCCTCCTGTCCCCTGGCCCCTGTCCTCGCCCCACCCACCCCTGCCAGCTGTTGCCTGTGAACTTGTCTCCCTATCTCTCGGGAACATCGCTGGGATTATTGATTTTTTGACACAGAACAACAGCCCATCTTTATCGGGCTGAACCCTGGCCCCAGCTAATGGTGGAGTGGGACTGTCTTAGAATAGAAAGTAGCTCGGGGTGGGGCCTGGGCTAGGGTGCTCCAAGGGAGGAGTACAGAGCGCTGGCAGCGGGGCAGGGCCTCTGCCCATCTGGTTAGGGCCTGAGGGGGTGGGGGTCCACAACAGGCCCTGCTCAGGCCCAGAGCTGCCATTTCTGCAGCCCAGCTAGAGCTCATGACCAGGTCCCAGGAGGTTTGTGGAGGCACCTGCTTCAATCCTGAACACTCACTTCCCAACACGGGCTCCTTGAAGGGCTGTCTCAGACATTCAGCCCTCTTCTAAGCACTGCTGAGTATGGCTCGGACAGTGGCAGGAACTGTGACCCTCTACATTCCCTTAGGGGCTACAGTACCACAGATGCCCCACATGGAAGTCTCCAAGGGGCTACCCCCGCTCCCTACACTGGATAGATCTCCCTTGGCCCAACGGGCCTGAGAATTGGAGCCTTCCCACAGCCTCAGAGCTTGCAACCTGTGGTTTCTCCAGGCTCCTTAGCAAGCCCTGGCTCTTGGGTCTTGGTCTTCCCACCTGTGAAGTGGGGAGAGGAAGCCCCATCAGTTCTAGGCCCTAGTGCTTTGGTAATGGGAGATCCTGGAGCCTGAGAGCCAGGGAATTACCGACTCTAGTGGTCTACCTCGTCCCTGTGGGTAGCTTGAAGCAGGATGCGTGATGAGCTATTTGCACAGGAGATATTTTCTTCATCTTCTTTGAGCCCTATTGCCTGGGCACTCTGGCTCCCACCTGTTTTTACAGGCCAGGGTCCAGCTCACCTTCTTGGACCCCAGCCTGTGTGCCCACCCTGCTGCCTGCTCTGGGTGGGGGAATGGGGAACAGGAGTACAAGCACTGCTTGTCCAACTGAGAGTGATGTGTCCACATGTCCCCTGGAGGCCTGTTTCTATGGGTGAAGCAGCTGAGGCAGAAGCCTGTGGTTGGTCAGCTTCCCAGCTACCAGCCTGACTGCCAGAGGCCCTGGTCCTGCCCCAGCCTTGGGGAGGGGAGCAGTAGTGGATACTGGGCAGGGACCGGATGAAGATGTTAGCCGCCAATACACAGAACAGAATGTCAGCCCACAGCCCAGGCATGTCAGGCCCTTTATGGATGACAAAGAACCTTCGAGAAAAGGAGACATTTCTGAGCACCCACCATTACTTTAAACTCATTATCTCATTGACTCTGTCCAGAAAAGTTATCAAGGAGGAGCTTTACAGGTAGGGTGACCACAGCACAGGGCAGGTTACCCACAGCATTACCTGGGGTGAAGGTGTGTGTCCTGGAGCCCTGAGGGACACACTAGTGTGCAGTGAGTGCCCAGGAGGCAGGGGTGCTCTAGGGAATTTTTAGTGTCCTCTGTTGTAAAAGCTATATGTGCTTGATAAAGTATCTGAAGCCCAGAGATGGGGACAGAGACAGCCACATGTGCTTTCACGGTGCTGATAGGCTGGGATCAACTTAATCCTCAAACCATTTCATGTCATATTATCTCACTTTATAGATGAGAAGTCTGAGGGTCAGAGAAGACCTGGCCACACACTGAGCAAGTGGCTGGGAGTTCAAGCCCTATTTCCCTGAACCCTGTCCAAGCTCTGTTCTGCCTCATATTCCTAGAGGAGGAAGCAGAATAGTCTGGGGAAGGCTAGGGGCCTGGGGAGGAGTTAAAGAAGAGGGATGGGAAGGTCCACGTCCTACCAGACTTGGCTTCCTCCTGCTATGCCTTTCCTCCTGCATCTACCGCCGTGGTACTACCTGCCCAGCCAGAGTCCACACCAAGTCACACATAGGACCCCTGGCTTGGGGAGCATGGTTCTACCTTTGACCTTCTGAGTATCCTGCCTCTCATATGCCCAAGCAGCCCAGTAGGCTCTGGGCTTTCGGGGACAGGGTGCAGCTGCCCCTCTTGCCTAGGCCTGGGGGCCAGATGGACGCTAAGTGATGCAGGAGGCTTGGCTGTCCTTGCCTGAGCCTGGGTGGGAGCAGAAACCACATGTGGGCTGCAGCATCAGGAAGTGAATGATGCTTCCCTACTTCCCCCCATTGTGGGAATCCTGCAGGCCTGCTTGCTCCTTCAGCTCCCTGCCCGAGGACTCTCCTCCCCTCTTTCCCATGCAAGAGAGGGTGATTTTTTCCTGGATCAAGTCCTAGAAGCAGACTGAACTTAGGCTAAGTGGGAGCAGCACTGTGTGGCCATACTTGGTGAGAGTTCACCAATCCCTCTGCACTGCGGCTCACATCAGGAAGAGGACTGCCAGTACATGACAAATTGGGAAACTGAGGCTGGGGGGGAATACAGGGACAAGCCCAAGGCCCACACGGATGACAAGGTGCCACGGGGGACAGAGAACACATTAGGGTGAGGGCATGGAGAGGGTGAAGGTGGGACTGCTGGTCTGTAAGGGGGCATACATGGCACTGGGGGCTGGGCAGGGCTGAGGAGGGAGTGGGGGGTTGAGAGGGGCACCCCTCCCTCCCAAGACACAATAAGCTCCTGGAGATACCATCGATCCTCATTTCAGGCTAGCTCAGCCCTCCTGGGCAGGATATGACCAGCCCTCGAGACGAAGGCAGCCCCTTTGTCCCATCTCCGAGGACCGATCTTATCAGGTCCATCCACCACCACAGTAATGGAAAAATACATTGAGGAAATCAAAAGTTACGAAAAGAGATAGACGCTAATAAATAAATAAATAAAGAAGGAACCCTGGCAGCTATGTGGCAGCGGCGGGGGTTGGGGTGTCCTAGAGAGTAAAGGGACACACGGCTCCAGGCATGTTACTGTCATCACAGGCAGCCTCAGTTTCCCTCCTAGGGAGGGGGGCAGTGGAGATACCAGCTGATGCGAGAGGGAACCAGGGGACTGACACCATGCCTTGGAGACCAGGCACAGCCCCAGGGTGGCCAGGACCCAGGTGGATGACTGTGCTGCACATGTTACCTTTATCTGTGCTTCCCCGCTGAGCCCCCATGCCCCTTGGCAGTCTGGACACATGAAGTGCTTGAGCCCAGGGAAGTGATGGACCAGGGACCCCGGAGAAAGTGGAAGTGCCAAGGTGGGAGCCCTGCTGCTGGAGCAGCGGTGACAGTGAGGGTACAGCCACAGTGTGAATGCTAGTAACAGTGCTAGTGTTAGTACTAGTGACAGTGATCATACTACTACTAGCAACAATAATGGTCCTAGTGCTAGTGACAGCAACATTAATGGTAGCAACAGTTACAGTGCTGGTAACAGTAACAGCAATACTAGTACTAGGAACAGTTACAGTGCTAGTGCCAGTAACGGCCATAGCAATGATAATAGTAACCATAACAGTAATGGTGCCAGTCACAGGCACAGCATCAGCAACAGTAATGGTAATAGTAACAGTAACAGTAAGGACAGTGGTACTAGTGACAGTGCTAGCACTAGTCCTAGAAACAGTCACAATGCTATTACCACCAATAATGCCAGAGCTAGTGCTAGCAGCAGTGACAGTGGCAGCAACTGTGACAGTGGGAGCACTGGTGGCACCTCCAACACTGGCTATGCTAGCACCAAGAATCCTGGTGGCAGTAACTGCCCACATACACTTGTCTCTGTCACTTTCCAACCCTCCCGGGCTAGTCTTTGTGGCCTTTTTGCAAAGGTGGTAGCAGGCTCCGAGAGGTGAGGAGATACCTGGGAGCTGCACGGCTGGCAAAGAACAGGCGAGGGAGATTTCTGGGAATAAGCAGCCAAGGACCCAGGACTCTGCTGTGTGGGGCTGGGGGTCTGCACTCCACTTACTACCAATGCTCAGAGACTGGCAGGGGCAGAGGCAGCCAGCCACTCAGCTATACACACTCACACTCATATGTGCAGGCCCTGAGGATGGGGGTGAGGGTGCTGGCCAGGGCAGGAAGCTGGGGGTAGGCAGGAGGAGGAAGCTGGGCTTGATTAGCGCCTGTGGCAGAGATAGACTACCCCAGCCACCGACAGCCACTCCTAGCAGGCAGGGTGAGGGTAGCCAGCAGCGTGGGGGCAGGTGGCCAGGCCTGGCTCCCATCCGCCCATGATGATCAGAGGCTCTGGGCTCTAGTGCACTCCTTGCCAGCGTCCTGCTGCAGCTGCAGGGTCCACCCCCAAGTAAAGAGACCAAGGGAAGCCTAGGGACCAGCAAGCTGAAGCAGGAGGACGGAGGAGCTTCGGCACTGAGGCATCAGTGGGCAGGGAGGACCACTGTCTCCACAGTAGGCAGTACTGAGGTGGGGCTGGGGCTGCTGCCAAGCTTCTCTGGTTCAGTTTCCTCATCTGTAAAATGGGAGCAGCACAGCACCTACCTGGGGGCTAACCAGCCAGTGGTACCTCTCTGCAAGTCTGCATCACAGCCTTTTCACAGGGATCCCCACTTCGGCCCTTGGCCCCTATAGTTTACTTTCCACACAGCAGCTGGCATGATCCTATTAAACCTAGGATGGGTCTTGGCCCTCCTTGGTCAAATGTGTCCCCAGCTCCCTATTGTGCTTGAGGACCTTCCTCCTGGCCTCCTACCCCTTCCTCTCTGCACCACAGCCCTCCTGGCCAGCAGAGGTGTAATAGCAGGGGCTTCACCCAGCTGTGTTTTGTGGGGTGGTTTTCCTGGTGTGGTGTCTGCAGCTCATCCCCCAGTGCACACGGGCTTTGCAAGACCCTCCCCAGAACCTGCGAGCACTTGCTCCCTTGCATCGGCACCTTCCATGCTCAGGGTTCAGACTCCCTGTTGATTGCTCCCCCAAGTCCTGACCGTTGCTGCTGCAGCAAGCATATGAACAAAGAAGAACAGGCTCTCTCTGTGGTAGCAGGGAGACGGGCAATTTGACGGGACAATGGTGACTTTCACTGATCCACTGGCTCCATCATGCTTCTGGTTCCTGGAAGCCCTGTGGGGTAACTGAGACCCTGTGGGGTAACTCTGAGGCCCAGGCAGTGTTATTGGGCACAGTCCCAGTTAGAACCAGGCCAAAGTGGTGGCTCCCAATAGACCAGAGCAGGGTAGTGTTGCTCAGCAGTCACCATCCCCGGGGTGAAGGGCTGTTGACCACATTATAGGGCGGCTCAGAGTCAAGCAGCCAGTCAATGGGGAAGCTGTGGCCCAGAACTGTGCCTTAATTTCCCTGCAAGTTAGAGGGCATGAGAAATCTGACTGCTGAAATCCCTCTGGATGGGGCTTGGCTCCTGTGTTCTCATGTCTTGGCAGCCCCAGGCTGCAGCCTCTGAGTGGGCCAGGAGGGGTCAAGCTAAGTCTACAGGAGATGCAGGCCATGCTCAGGCCAACCACGGCGGAAAGGTCACAGGAGCCAGAGGACGGACATGTGTGGTGTACCTAGGCCTCCCTGTGACATGTCTGGGGAGGAGTCAAAGATGAGAAGAGTGGAACAGTTACAGTTCTGTGCCAGGCTCTGTTTGGAGGAGCTGGTGGCCTAGAACTTTGGTGATGGATGCAGGCCAGGGTTTAGGTCCTCTGTTCTGGGCCTAGGGACCACTGTGGGTATTGTTGGTACTGGAGGGCATAATGGAAAGAGCCAGGGGCAACCACCCATCTTACCGTGCACTCTGTCAAAAGACTTGGATCGACGAATTCCACTTCTAAGACACTCCCTGTTGACTGCCACTGTGTGACCTGGATGGCTGGGGGCTGGGAGCACCTCCTCTCACTACTCCTTCTCTGCCAGAGTCACCCAGGACACATGCCTGCCAAAGGCAGCCCACGGCCCCCACTTCCCTGTTCCCCACTCAGATAGCAGCCCAGTAGACTCCATTCTCTATTTAGAAGTGTACCCTTACTCCCCTGCTTTGTTTCACTCAGAACCGTCTCTCCTTAGACATGGGGATCGTTTCCTTCACTGCTGTCTGGCATCTATTTCCCTCGATAGAACATCAGTCCTGGGGTTGGACTTGGGGCACACAGGAGGAGCTAATTAATGAGCATTTGTTGAATAAATGCAAGATCTCCATCTCACACCTATCCCTATGTTCCTGCTGATCTTACTGTTGGAGTCACCCCAGCTTACGCCTTGAGGGGAGCAGGACCACTCATATCTTCCCCAGCTTCCAAGGCCTAGCCCCTGTGGGGGCTCTGTATGCATCTGGATGAGGGAAGGAAGGTGGGATGCCCCCCTAAAGATCCATGTTCTGAGTCTCCCAGCACAGTATGTGAGGCAGAATGGAGTGTCAGGACAGAGGGAAAGGCCCAAGTGCTGTACCAGGCTCACGGGGGAGGGTCTCAGAAGGACATGACCTCCAGGAGGGGCTGGTGGTGGGCTGGGGATCTGAGGCCCCCCAGGCATAGTCAACATGGACCCCGTTTTCCTAGGACAGCCAGAGAAGGTGGCTCCAGATGTCATTGTGGGATCTGTCTTTAGCTGACCCCAGGCTGACCCCTGCCACTGCTCTTGCCCCCCTGTGCCCTTCCCCCAGCCCGTTAATCTAAGACAAATAGGCCTATCGGGCCACAGCGCCAGGCCTGGTGATAACACAAAATAGCTGAAATGATTTTTCCCACCCACACATGCCTCACTCTTGGGGGGGTGGGCAGGATTGTAGCCACCATATCAGCCCATCTCCCCGCTGTCCGTCAGGACGGGCTGCCCTGCCTCGGCCGCCCGCCCGCAGTCCGATAACAAACCTTGAGGTTTGCATTGGAGACTCCGGGCCGGGGAGATTAGTCAGCCAGGGCCCAGCCCAGATAACCAGCCCACTCCGCTCTCTGGCTGAAGACTCCCAGCTGCCAGCGGCCCTGGATCCTGGGTTGGGGGGCTGGGCTCCTGAAGCTCTCACTGGCCCTTCACAACCACTTCCTCCTCCCCATGCTCCCTGGGGGTGGATGCTGCTCCTTGGTCCCATTCTCTTCATGGCAAACAGTATCACCCCTAAATGCAAAGTGACCAAAGGCCCTACCTAAAACCCTTCAATTTCTGTATTTTATAGCCAAAGCCCTGCTCCTTTGCCCCTACCTGTCTCCCCAGCCCCTGTCCCTGATGCTCTGTGCCTCAGGGCCCTTGCACCTGCTGGCCTCTTACCTGAACACCCTGCCCCATTCTTCATTTGTCCTTTAGGGTTCAGGGTGGGGATGGGAACCCTTGCTGTTGCCCTTCTCATCTCAGCCCTGGCCCTCACTGCTCAGCTGACCCCTGTCTTGACCTGCTAGGGACAGAAAAAAATATCCAATGTTCGGCCACTTGGATTTCATTTTATAAACAGTGGTCACCACAAAAGAGTTCCAGGCCCTGAGACACAAGTGAAGAGGACTCCATTCCTGGAGCCCTGAGGATCAAATAGCCAGGCCAAGAATGAGGTGTGTCTCCTGGGAGTATGGGTGGAGGTGGCTAGAGACTCTCCTAACCCCAAAAGACACAGCCCAACTCAAGTCGCAGGTCCCCATCCACTGTAGGTTGCGTGACCTTGGCCAAGCCATTTCACTCTGCTTTGCTGAGCCTGTAAAATGGCGCTCAACTAGTATACTACCTCCCTCATAGGACTGTCAGTAGGATTATGACAGGTACTATGATTAAAGGGTTGAGTGCAGTTCAAGAAACATGTAACTGCTGAATAAAACCAATTTTCATCCACCCATGAGCACGCAGACTGGCTGGTCTTGAGCCTGGGTCTTGCCTCTCCCCAGGAAGCCTGTGACTCAGACTGATGCTGGGCTGCCCCTGCAGGGGCTGCAGGACTGGGGAACCCCTGTCTCTGTCTCTAGGGAACTCTAGCTCTGCCCCTACCACAAGACCTGGCTTCCAGGGAGCAGCCCCCACTTAGCCCTAGAGTAGGGGTGTATAGATATTGATCAGGCATGGAGATTGCCACTGCCACCCAGGACTGGGCACAGGGTCAGCACAGGACCCTCAGGGCTCAGTGCCTCATCCCTAGTCTGGTCCTATGCATCATAGTGGGGACTGCTGGGCTGCCCTACTTTCTCCCTCTCTGGACCTCAGAGCATGTACCCTCTAAGAGGTGAGATGCCACTGAGCTGGGGATTATAGATTATAGCTATCAGCCATTTGCATATCAGAATTTTAAATAGGCAGTCCCTCCAGTATAAGGTCACTTCAAAGATAAAAATACTGTCTTTCCTTCCTGATGCCTACCCTCTTCTCCTTTCAAACCTAGGTGGGCGGATTAAGGGCAGGGGACAGAGGGGTTGGCAGGAGCAGCAGGGGCCTCAGTGGTCTCCATGTGGGGGTGTGGTAGGTGGATTCTGAGATTCTGTATCCACTTCTTTCAGCCCCTGGGTCTGGATGGCCTACTCAGGCCCTCCTTGCCAGGGGCTATGACAGCCCTCCCTGCTCCTGGACAGAGCAGAAGAAGGGTTATCTCCTCACACACTTTGCCCTCCAAGATTACCATCTTCACAATAGCCTCATGAGGCAGCTGCCTTCTTTATAGTTTGTAGTTTGGGAACTTAGGCCCAGAGAGGCAGGTAGCCTGCCCGTGGTCTCCCAGTGACCGGGCCTGAGGGTCTGAGCTCCTGCCTCTAGGAACAGCTAGGGGCATTATTGTTTGAAGCAGTGACACTTGAGAATTAAGGTACCTGAAGCTGACAATCTCATGACTTGAAAATGAAAACAGACACCCCCTGAGTGTCCCCCATCCGTAGCTGGAACTCTGCAGTCACTAGGGGAGGGACAGAGTTGGGGACAGCTGGGATGAGGGCAGTACTGGGCCAAGAATTGACAGAGATAGCAGAGATGGCCATTTGCACGCCTGGGGGCCTGCCCTCTAGGGTTTAGACAGCCCTCAAGGACCCAGCGCCTTGCTTGTCTTTGCAGTCACCCTTCTGCCTGGGGCCATGGGAGATTTCCAGGGTGCTCTGCAGAAGTCTCTTAAGGTCCTTGATGACTCGGAGGCAGGCAGTCTTGCTGTACTCACCGGGCAGGTACAGAGAGAGGCCCTGAAGCCAGACAACCCAACAGGCCCAGGTCTTGGCTGCCCTCCTGTCCATGGCAGGGAGAACTTAAAGATGGGCCCGACTGGTGGGTCCTCAAGGGATCCTAGAACCGGGCCCCGGCAGTGTACAGCAGCTAGCGTGGGCTGAGCATTGCTAAATGCTGAGCCCTGGGGCTCCATCTCCAGCTCCATTCTGGGACCCTATCCTGCCCTCAAACACCAGGCAGGAGTTCTCCTTCCATCTGAAACCACAGCTGGGACTCTGCACCCCAGAAAGGAGGGAGAATGGTACTCAGGTTGCCCCCACAAGCTGGGCCCTCAGGTGAGGAAAGGTAGGGCTGAGAAGTACAGGGTGTTTGTACACCAGAGAGCAAGACAGACACAGAGAGAGACACACAGAGGTAGAGAGAGGGACTGAGGGAGACAGGCCATCACTGGGGAGACAGGGTGGGCTGGAACAGTGTCCAAGACCTTTGTGGTGTAGAAGACCAAGTCCCGATGATATCCCTGGTCACCAGTCATTACCCTCAGAGCCACTGACCCTGCCAGGCCCCTTGAGCCCTGATGCCCCCACGAGCTTGGGCGGTCCTTAGAGATAAGCGTCCATGGCCCAGTCAGTGATAAGGGGGACTGTGGGGGCCTGATAGGCAGCATGGCGGTTGGCGGGCAGCTGCTATCGGTCCATCGTGCCCACGACACAGAAATCCCTATCTGCGGGTGCTGGGGGAGTCAAGGGGGGCCTCGCAGCCCAGGACACAAATAGCACAGGAAGCTCAGGGGTGCACCCAGGCCCAAACCATGGCCCACCCCAGCCCCAAACCCACTGGCCAGACCCGTAGCCCATCCAGGCCAGAGAGGTAGGAGTGGACTTAGTTTTTCTACGTGTGGGAATTACCATCCTGGCCTGGATTACTTAGGTCAGGCCCTCCTCTCTGGGTCTTAGACACCCATCGATCATGGCAGTGGGCTGTGCTAAGGCAGCTAGTAACCACATGGTGCCAGTGCCACCATGTCCACCTTGGGTGCCCCTGGCAGACATCACTAATCGGTCCTGGCATTCTTACAGCCCAACTGAGCAGGTAGCTGCCATAACAAAAGCTGGCAGGAGCCAGTTTCCCATCTTGAGGGCCTCTAGGGAAGGAAGGGGGGTCATCTCTTTCCTGCCCCAGGGAAGCCTGCCCTGGTCCCCAGCAGGTCAGGCCCTTGCCGCATGCTTTCTCTCTAACACATTCTATTCCACCCATTACAAACCTGATTTGTTGTTATACCAAATACATGCTCCCTGAACACTGTATATCTGGTACATAGCAAGTGACCTATAAATACATGTTGTGTCCACCATGTGCCTGTCCCAATACTTGTCCTCTGTTTGCCCTCCACTCAAGGACAACCACGGCCTGCCTGACCTGCCCAGATGGACCCTTCCTCAGGTGGACCCTCACGTCCACCATAGACTCTCAAGATCTGGTTTCGATAGGTTTGCCCTGGAGAACTCTTCCAAATGCCATCCCACATTGAGTGAGAGCATTATTAATTATGGATGATGAAACAATGGGAGATCTGCCCTTCCCTGAGCTCACTGTTGAGTAGAATGTGCAGACTCTGACGGGGTGGCCAAGGATAACAGTGGACATGAGGTCCAGAGCCCAGTGCCACTAGAGGCAATGAGGGTGATAAGCAGGGACAGAACCACATAAAATACTCCCCTGTGGCCAGAACCAGTTGTTTGGAGCCAAATCCCAGCAAGGATGCTGCTGAAGCCCCCTGGGCAAAGCCTCCTCTTCTATCCAGCAGGGGCCTGGCATTTGCCCAAGGTCTCCACTGTGAGCCTCTGAGTCCCCAGCATGGCTGGCTAGGAGAGTTGGGTGCTGGGCGGTGCCGACACGGCCCTCCCTGCCCCCACTACACCTTTGTTCCGGTTGCTCCACCAGCTGCAGGGCCTTCCTGCCACCGCCACCTGCCCCTTTCCCACCCACACCTTCTATGCCTGTCTCGGCTTCCCAGGCCAGGGCTGAGCATGGGTGCCTCCTAGGCTGGCTACACTCATACTGCCAGCTCCACAGGCCCACCAGACTTCAGGTCAGGCACAGGCCCGGACCCTGAAGTGTCCACCAGATCCCTGGCTGACCAGTTCCACTCCACCATGAGCCACCAGGTGGTCGAACTCCAGGATCCCCGACTCAAGGAAATCTGGAAAGACACTGCTGCCACCCGACCTGCGAGGTTACCTGGCCCGCTCCAGGCACTGCCTGACTTCTCCTTCAGCTGTGTCTCTGAAGCCCGCCCTTCCATCTCTTTGGGGCTTCCTGGGGGTGTGCAGGGTGGCTGTGGTGGTGGTGATGGGGGTGGCTCTGTGTCTGCAGAGAGAAAACACTATCACATTGTTGACCTTTGGCAGCAAGCTGCCCACCCCACCCAACACAGGAGGGATACTGAGGCCTGGCACTGTGACCACAGGCCCTGGATCCCCTCCACCCCTTGGCCTCAGTTCATTGTAATGGAGGTCAGACACTTCAGTGTTAGCTTTTATTCCTCATTAATTGCAGCAATAATAATTGTAATTCCAGTTGCTGTTAATAATTAGAGGCCATAGATGGCCTATGGGCACGCCCAAGCTGGCAGCCACATGAAGGCCTCAGCTCCCGGGTTTCCTCCATCCTCCCATGAGCCCTGCACCCAATTCCAGCCCAAAGGGCATATTTGCCTTCCCAGCCAGGCCTGATAACCACTGCGGCCCCCAATCGATGCGCTCCCATAAAGGCCCCCCTTGGTGACGTCGTGCGCCCGGCAGATTATTAATACTAGTGATAAGGGCTGTGATTAACATCAAATAAATCAATCACACAGTATAAAAGTCCTATTATTTTTGGCTATAAATCAAAGTGGCTGGCACTCGAGCCCCAGCCACTGTGAGGGAGCCGAGCTGGGTCCACCCGAGCAGCAGATACTCGCCTGCACGGCCTTATCTCGCCCATCGTCATGTTATCACCACCCGTCTGTGCCAGGTACAGCCCCGGCTGCTTTTTCCAGCTCCCTTCTGGCCTCACCCCGCCTCTGTGGAGCCCCGCTCCCAAATCAGATAAGAGGCCTGGGCTCTGGGGTCAGAGTCCAGCAGCCTGGAGCAGTTGCCCTTTGGCAAGTCTCAGCCCCCCACCTTAGCCCTCACGCTAGCGCTCCCTCCGAGCAGCTGCTATTAGTAATGACGATGGCGGGGTGATAGGGGGTCACTGCCTGGGAGCATTCCTTCTGTTCACGGCCTTGCAGGTGAGGAAATGAAGGCTTAGCAGGGTGGCAAATAGGCTCTAGGGTCTGAATCCTGGTCCCAGCACTGTGGGTCAGTGATGACAAAGGGAGTAATAAAAGGAATTATAACCACAGGTGACAATTGCTGGCCAGAGACTGAGGCCTTGGCCGAGGCCAGGCTCATGATGCCATCAACCTGATTCAGCTGTGCTAGGTATGACAGTGTCCCAGGGAACTGAAGTGACGGGAGCCCTGGCCCTAGGTTCCAGTCCTGCTGGCCCTGCCTTACTCTTACTGTGGCCTTGGTGACCCCATCTGTGCTGGCCACTGGTCAAGGCTGCAGCAGCCTGCTCGCTGGGTGTGCAAGGTCTGATGGAAGATCATCTTGGGCTCCTGGGCCTGGGGAACTGCCCCAGTGGGAACTCCTGAAATCCTGAGACTGGGCATACTGGGGCTTGGGAGGAGGGCCTAACATGAGAAGGACCCCCCTGCTACTGGTGGTTAAGGCTAGACTGGTATCTCCCGCTTACTTAGTAACAGCTCTCAGCTTCCTCTGTCCACCCTGAAGACTGCTTCTGCAACCCACTTGATCCATTCCAGGGCCTTTGCACATGCTGGCACCTCTGCTCCATCTATCCTTCCTATGTGTGTGGCATGGTGGCCCCACATAGCTTTGCACCCCTTCACTTTCAGTCACACTGCCCACTTACCACCCACCCAGTTGGTGGTCTGTGACTATGTCTCCCGTATCAGACTGTGGTATTGGGGTACTTTAGACTCTGTATGCAAAGGGTATAGAATGGATGTAAGGTTGAACAATCTAGCTGGGCAGAGAACCCCTGTCTCTCCTGGATTCAATGTCTTCATCAGGAAAGCAGGGTGCTGACCTTCCCTGGGCCCCCACCTCAGCAAGGTCCTCCCTTGGGGTCTCAGGAACAGTTGACCTGAGAGGCTGGCCCAACCAGCGAGGTCCTGAGGTTAATCACTCTGGGGGGAAGGCTCTCCTTCCAAAGCCTATTCTCAGCTTGGGAAATGCCCCCTGGGAAACTGCCAGCAGGAGGGCCCAAGGAGTGTTTTGAGGTACCCTAGGGTGGGATAAGAGGTAGGTGGGGGAAGGCGGACCAGTCTGAATACAGGTTGACCCAGATGGGCTCAGGTACAGGCCTAGACTCCAGCTGAGTCCTTGCAGGCTGCGTGACCCTTGGCAAGTCACTTGACTTTTCTGGGCCTTATTCTCATATTTAATAGGAAGGGCTAGTACACACAGTGCATGCCAGGTACTGAGGCTGCAGAAAGCCCAAAGGATGCACCATGGCCCCTAAGGATGGACTTACTATCCCATTCCACAGAGTGTAAGCTGAAGCTGGGGGCATGGCCCATGTGACTACTTGTCTAACCCTGAGCTAGACACTCCTGGGGTCTCAGTTTCCCTATCTGTGCCACAAGGCTGGCTTTATAAGACCCACCAGCTGAAGGGATATGTCTTTTCTCTCCCTAGCTAATCCAGGGACCCCTTCAGGTGCTCTGGGGTACAGATCTTTGGAGAGAAGATGTCTAGGCCTCTCCTGGCCCCTACTGGGGATGGCAGCCTGTAGATACCCATCTCACAGATGTAAAAACTGAGACTCCACAAGAGTAAGGGCTGACATCAAGTCCCCAGGCAGGCATGTGAGCAAGACCCTGGGTCCTCTCATATGCCCCTTGACTCACCTCTAGTGGAAGGGCTTGGGGGCTTGGGTTCCCCTGGGGATTCAGGCTCAGGTGCTGTGGCCTCTCTCTCTGTGAAGCTTGTGTTCACAACCTGTGCCTCCTCTCCAGCCTCCATATCTCCAAGAGAACCTGTGGACACAGCCGAGAAGAGTGTGTGAGAGGCTGTGGAGCCACGCCTACTCAGCTCCAGACCCACCTTCCAGCAGTCAAGCACACTCCAGTCACAGAGGGGGCCATCAGCTTCTTCCTTACTAGGGCCTCTACCCTCCTCCTCTGCCCTGTGTTGCCACCGATGAAAGCACAGGGGCAGGTGGCTGGTGAGGGAAGTAGGCAGGCTTGTGGTGTGGCCTGTGGATGCCCTTGACCACCTGCCCAGCAAAGAACAACATGTAGCTGGATGGCACCCAATATCAGCCACAGACCAACAGATGCTGTCCATGGGACAGCAAGTGACCAAGGGATGTGATGGGTGAGAGAATCTGTGACTCAGTTTCAAAATTTACACAGAGCAGGAAGGTGAGGAATTCGGTTTTTCATCTGCTTGGATTTCAGCATACCTCTCTGTTCACAGGTTGACATGGGTTAGGTAAATGCCCTGGTGGATATATGTGCACACTGACATGAGTCCAGAGCAGTGTATGGGACACAGGGAGACTTCCAGGCCAGGGTGGGGAGATGGTCACAGAGACTCAATGGGCCTCACACCAAAAATAACCCCTTATAAAACAGCATGGTGTGAGCCAATGAGAGAGGGAAAAAAAAAGAGAGATGGAGTGGCTCCCAGGAGATCTCAGTGATGGCTGACAGAACTCTGAGCAGAGGGACCCATAAAGGCCTGGAAGTAGGGTGGAGCCTCCTGTTGGAGGAAGGGGAAGGCAGTTATCTGGATGGCTGCTGAATGGGACCATGTGATGGGAGCTAAGGATGAGGGGAGGGTTAGCCAAGCCATGTCACATGGGGAAGAATGCACTAGAATCCAAGGCCCCCAGGAGCCACGGCAGGTCTCAGGCAAAAGGTGTCCCAATCACAGCCCTCTGCCTCCTAGTTTTGGCCCCAGGTTCCAGCCTCCTTAGGACACTTCAGAGCTGTAATTACGCGGGGAGGGCGGTGCTGGACTTAGATCACACAGGAACCAGCCCCAGGACAAGCTCACACAGTAGGCACCAAGGGTGGGATGGACACTCACTATACTGACTGTTGCCCCTGGAGCAAGTGTGAGACCAATTCTGCTGTGACTTCCCCTGGCACATGCTAGGAAGGCAGGGCTAGGGTGGAGCCCCAGGGTGAGCCCCAAGCAGGCCAGCCTCTCCTACCCAGCCTCAGCAGCAGCACACAGCCCTGTAGTCAGCCCACCTTCCTGCCCATTTCCAGAAGCCCCTGCACTGTGTGTGGCTCTTCTCACTCTGGGAGGGCAGCCGCAGAGCTGTGGAAGCTGGGTAGCCCTCTTGGCCCCTCCTGTTAAATGGCCTTCATGCCTTACAGTCTCAACTGTCTGCTCTGGTAAACGGTCACAAAGCTACCTTCTTATGTGGGAGCTGGGTAGATGCTGGGTACAGCAGCAGACACACCCCCTCCCTGCTGTGGCCCCCAGGAGGGCCACCTGACTTAAGGTGCCCACCCAGGTGGGTTGAGCCACCCAGGGAGCCAGAGCCCCATGGCAGGCACATTTGTGAAGCACAAAGGCTCTGGCTCTGCACAAAGCCGTCAAGACGAGCGTGGAGAAAGGGGCTGCCAGGCTGTGCGGCAATTTATTCTAATACCGCTAATTCCAGCTCCGGCACAATTAAAAAGGCTCTGATAACGCAAGAAACAATTGCCAACTAGCAATCGCTACTGCACCACAAATGAGAGGCGTGAGGTGAATTTGCCTCCACGCTGCCTCAGCCTGATAACATGTTAACTCATCTCTGCTCAAACCCTGAGTCCACAACGAACCCATATGGATACAGCTGGGGCTCCACAGGCGGTTCTTGGGTGGAAATGGGGCACTGGGGTCCCTGATGACCTGGGCCTTAGTGAGGAAGCTTTCTCTGCTGACTTAAGGCTTCCCAAGTGCTGCTGCTACTCCCGCGCTAGGGAAGACCCCTGCCTGGCCCCTCCGTATATCCCCTCCCAATCTCTGTCAAGAGACAGGGAAGCCAAGTTAGCAGATGCTAACAGTGTCTGTGTGACCTCCGCAAAGCCACTGGACTCTCACATCCTAGGTTTCCTCATCTATGATTGGAGATAAAAGGGGAAGAATTGTGCTGGTGGCCCAAATTAGAGGGCTGCCCTCAGGGCTAGGCACAGCCAACATTACCCACTTTGATAACCCACTGCCCAGCAGGGCTTGGGAAATGGGGTGGGGCATGTGCTTATTATTAAGCACTGACTGTACTAGCTTGTGAGCTGAGTGTTTTACAAATGCCATACTTAGCTTCTCCCAAAGCGCAGTGAGGTTGTTCCCACTTCAGATGGGGAAACTGAGGCTCAGAAGGTCGGTGTTCCCAGCACACAAGAGCAGATGTGAAGGGGTATGCAGGAGTGGAGGCACATTCCCAGAGGCTGGATGGGTTTATGGGAGGAGTGGCAGAGAGGACAGAGGGAGAGATGTGGGTGGCTGGGTAACCGGGGGTGGTAGGGGTAGGGTGGAGGTGGAGGCAGGCCATGCATGAATGCTACCCTCCGATGGGCATGTCTCACTCCCTGAGCCTCTAGGGGCAAGCCTTGAGTCATGCCTACCTTTCAGACGAGGAAACCGAGACCCAGGAAGAGGAGCTGACTTGCTGTCATCTAAGAAGCAGGGCTGGGGCAGTGGGACAGGGAAGCAGGAGGCCTACTTCAGATCCTTGTGCCACCTGTCCTAATACTACATCCACCTCGGTGCTGAGCCAGGATGCACCCATTCCTGTGCTCTTCAGACCCCAGAGTGGCACTGGTCTCCCTCTGCAGCCAGGGGTGTCCATGAGGGGTGACTGTGGTCATCAGCTGGTCTGGTCAGAGTTGGGTGTGGCCCCCATAGTGCCCCAAGTCCCTCAGTTATCACAGTGAGCAGACACCCGCGCGCTGATCCGTCTCCTGCTCATTAAGCCGGACGCCAAAATGGAAATGAAAACATAATAGCTATTTGATTGGGGGTGAGATATTTTGCATATTGGCTCAGTGCTGATAGCAGGATTTCATCAACTCCCTTTTTTCATGCTTTAAAACTGAATTACGAGGCAGCTCTGTGTGGTGGGGGGGATCCTGACACCCTTCACATGCTCCGGCCCAGCTGGCTTTGAGAAGAGGCAGTGGGGGGTAGGGGGCTTTCTTCTCCTCCTTTTGAGCCTGAATGGCCACTGGTGGAGGAAACAGGTGTCTCAGACTTTTAACCTGCAGCCCAGCAGTGATGGGGTAGCTTGCAGCACTGGCCAGGGCACCTGGAATCCCAGGGGAGCCCCATCTGGCCCTCCTCCTGGTTGTGTGTACAGGCAAGTCCCCTGCAAACAAATCCCAGTCAGAGGGGCAACTGGACCTGTGTCTTCAGATGATGAGAGATACGGAGTAAGCAAGGCAGCACACAGGCCCCAGCCAGCCCCTGGTGGCTTGGGTCCTCTAAGCCCTGTCAGCCTGTTTCCTCAGCCTGTCCTTGTCCCTGAAGGTCCACTATGTGGTCACTTTGCTTATGCTCACCTGGCTAGGGCCATCCCACTGCCCAGGACCTATTACTGCAGAGACTGACACTAAACACAAGCCCTGCTAGCCTTGCTCCTAAACATGCCAGTCTCCCTGGGGGTACAGGAACACCTGGAGGGGCTCTGGCTGAGCTGAGCTTCTGCTCGGGCTTATCCTTAGTTACTGTTTATTCATTCACTGGTCATCAAGGCAATAAAGTTCCTCACTCGCCTACCTCACTCATCAATCTTACTGGAGCCGTCTCTGTGCCTTACCCTGCACTGGGCACTGGAAGTCCAGCAGTGACCAAGATGCCCTCAAGTAAGTAACAGTAGACTCCAAAATCTGTCAACAAACCACAATCATCAGAAGAGAAAATAGATAAATGGGAACTATTAAGAATCAAACACTTTTGCTCATCCAAAGACTTTATTAATAGAATTAAAAGAACACCTACAAAATGGGAAAAAATATTTGGCAATTCTATGTCAGACTGACGCCTGATCTCCATGATCTATAAGATACTACAAAGTATCAATAAGAAGAAGATAAATCATCCAATTAAGCTATGGGCAAAGGAGATGGACAGATATTTCACTAAAGAGGAGATCCAGGCAGCCAAAAAACACATGCGGACATGTTCACGATCTTTAGTTATTAAAGAAATTCAAATCAAGATGACAATCAGATACCATCTCACCCCAACAAGGTTGGCCATGATCCAAAAAACACAAAACAACAAATGCTGGAGAGGCTGTGGAGAAAGTGGAACCCTCCTACACTGTTGGTGGGGTTGCAAAATGGTCCAGCCTCTTTGGAAAGCAATCTGGCACTTCCTTAAAAAAATGGATCTAGATATACCATTTGACCCACTAATTCCACTACTTGGAATATGTCCTACAGAATCAAGGCCTTTCACACCAACGGATACATGCACAAGAATGTTTATCGCAGCACAGTCCACAATAGCAAAAAGATGGAATCAACCCAGATGCCCAACAACAGAAGAATGGATAGGTAAACTATGGTACATATACTCAGTGGAGCACTACGCAATGATAAAGAATAACGATGATTCCAGGAAACATTCATAACCTGGTTTCAACTGGAAGACATTATGTTGAATGAAAGTACTCAGTGACAAAAGGACAAATATTGTATGAGACCTCTACGATAAGATCTCAAAAACAGACTTGTGTATAGAAGAAAAGACTCTTTGACAGCTGCTAGGGAGGGGAGGGAGGGAGGTTGAGGGGGGAGGGTTTAAATTAGATAGTTGCTAGAAATCTGGTTGGGTGAAATCAGTGATAGCACACATTAGAAACAAGAACAATAGTAAGTGGACTTCAGCATAACTGGAATACTCCTTTCATCTTAACCCAATATTGCAAGGATAGAATAGCTGGGGCAGGGGGCAGGGGACCCTGCTCTTAGGTGAAATTGAGGCCAGTTGGCACAACTAGCATTTTGCTAAGAGGGCTCTCTGTACCCCACATTGGTGAGTGGCGTCTAGGGTCTTAAAAGCTGCCAAGCTGCCATCCGAGGGCACAGCAAATGGTCCCAACTCAGCCAGAATGGATGCTCACCGAGGACCAAAATGACATGGGGTAAAGACAACGCAGAAGACAGAGAGACCCACATGAGTGGGTGCTTACATTGACTTGGGACCAGAAGAACCAGATGGCGCCCAGCCGCCACTAGTGATAGCCGTGATGGAGCTCACTAAGTTGAGTCTCACTGGCAACACAACAATAAAGAGGGGTGCATCCTGTGATCTCCACTAAAAGACCTCAATTGATGTTCCAGTGGTTTCGGGGTTCCCCTGGGAGCATGGCCCCTGGCCCTGATGCTGCCCTTGCCCATAAATCATAACGAAGGTCCACTCTTTGGACACGAATGGATTGGACTTAGTGATGCAGAGTGACCATATATTGGATGCACTTTATGGTTCTACATGTCCATAGGATATCATCCTGCTGACCTCTGGCTGGAGGAAGGAGAGTGGGTGGAGAGGAGGGGAAAGGAGACTGTTGGGAGGATGAGACATGTATGGAGCAGAGAGGAATAGTGTGCAGTCACCGGACAGGGAGAGCAGTGGAAGCTGCATATAGGTGGGCATGTAAATTTATATGGGAATGTACATTTTCACTCGGTCATATTAAATTAAAAAAGAAAATAAAAAAAAAGAAAGACAGTAAAAGTACAGGTGTAGGCGCTGTCATGAAGAGAAGCCTTCCTGAGGAAAGTAACAAGTGGGTAGAGATTAGGACAGGGAGTACAGGAGGCTGCGGGCAAGTGGGGCCAGGCACAGGCCTTCCAATCAGAAGGAGAAGTAGGACTTGGAGCCTTGTGGCAGAGGGCAGTCACTTTTCATCCTGAACCTGGTCTTCTCACAGGACGTGGATGTGTGTGTGACAATCAGTTCTGTGTCAGTGAGCTGGTGCCACTGGCAGACAGCACAGCAAGCAGCTGGTTATTCTAGTTATGGATATTGTCTCCACTGTCCAGAGAGATGCCATGCATTCCCCTGGGGTAAGGTGGGGAGATGGACATGGGTAAGGACACACGGCTAGGAGGCCCCCAGGACCATGGGATAGGGAGGGCACATGGGTCAGGGGAGGAGAGGTTTGGGACCAGGTGGAGAGGATAGAGGGACACAGAATGTAGGAGGCAGCAAAGAGTGTAGGGGGAGGGGAGGGCTATTGGGGGTCTGCAGGGAGGGAAGTCATGGGGTTGGGGGTCAGAGGATACAGGAAAGAGGCCCAGCCCAGAGCAGGCTGGCAGAAGAGTGGTCTCCCCGCCACGCGGGGTGCTTTCTGTCTAACGATAACACCTTTTCTGGCTGGCCCTGGGCAGTGAGTGGGCGGTTGGGGGCACATCCCTGCCGAGAGAGACCCTGGCCTCCAGGCGGCACACAGCAGCCAGATAAGGCCCTGATAACGGAGAGAAAATAGCAACAGATTCAGACTTTCCCACCGGCCAGGCAGCTGGCAGCTCAGGCCATGGCGGGGACAGACAGGCAATGGGGCAGGCCCCTACTCTTTAAAGGGGCTGTGTGTGGGAGCCCAGGGAGACCAGAACCTGGGTGAGTCTGGTAACTTAGGCAGGTTAGAGCCCAATCTGTGGGCTGGGGCGGTGTGACATCTACATTGCACTTCCCCTGGGCCCTGAGAACAGGGGAGGCTCTAGCTAAGGTGATGTTTGACAAGTAAGGAAACTGAGGCACAGACAGGAGGCTAGCCAGGTGATGTAGATAAGTCAGAAGCCAGCAACCCCCAGCTCTTTAGCCTCTGACCATGGCCCAAGCACCACTAGGCCAAGTGACTTTCAGCACCATCCTAACAAGCAGGCTAAGTGATTGCAAATTGGATTTGGGCGGCATGTACAAAGAGGGAAGAACTGAGGAGGGATAGAGAGATGCGGAGGAAGACAGGAGGGCACACAGTGTCCGCACACCATTGGGCTCCAGGGCTGAGGGTCTCACATAACAGCCCTGGGTTGGCAAGGTCATGTGTGCCCATCATTGGAGGCAGGGGCATGCACAGTAAGGCATCTGATATAGGAATGGGCATGGACCAGGGGCTGGGGTACTGTGGGAGCTGAGACTGTAACAATGGGGGTTCCAGGCCCACAGGCGAGAATTACAAAGGCCTGAGGAAAAGGCTTTATTTGATGGAGAATTCTCAGAAAAGCTTTCTGAATACCTGGAAGCAAAGCCACTTTTAGAGAAGGAATGAGGGCCCTTGACCTGCTGCCCCCTGGGCTCAAAGCACTGGGAGGGGAGGATGACCCTGGGGTGCAGCTCCTGAGGGAGAAAAGAGCCCCGTGGGACCACTCGATGCTGCCCCCTGCCCCGAGTGCCCCTAGATGTCTGCAGCCCCCCTACAGCTTCACATCTCACAGCATACACTGGGAGGCTGAGGCTCAGCAAAGGAAGGAGACTTGACCTCCAGACAAGCACTGGAGAGTGAACCTGGGGAGTCCCCCTTCCTGTCCAGCTTTCCCCTGCCTTAAGGAAAGGGCAGTCGCTCTGCCGAGTTGATGTAGCTGCAAAGTGCTGAAGGAAGGACTACAGTCGAGATGAGGATGTTGTTCAGATGCAGGGAACTACACTGGAGCCCAGAGGGGTCCTTGGGCCCCAAAGAGGCTGGGGCTTTATGTGGGCCCTACAGGCATTGCTGTGGCTTGCTGGCTGCTCTGATCAGCACAGAATCCGTCCTGCTGGCAAGAGAAAGACCACAAAAAAACGATACTGTGGGACAGAATGTCCTTGTTTGCATGCCCCCCCACCCCCATGTCACGGGGGTGCTTAGCATCAGAGATGAAGGCTGATCAACTCAACCCCCAAGGGTCAGCCAGAGAATGCTTGCATATACCCTGTGATGGGGAGCTCACTACTGCCTGTCCAGTGGAACAATCATCTGTTTCCCAGAAGCTTCTATCTTTCAAGCCTCACTTGCTTGCCTGTGGGGTTCAGGACCTTCTTGTTTGCCCCACAGCCTACACTCCTTTAGGGGACACGAGAAGGCCCTGAATCCAACGGCTGTATATAACTAACTGTGGCCATGCTGTGTACCCCAGAAAGGCTGTGTTCATGGAAGTGGTTCAGACTCAACCTAGCACGCACGTGAGACCAACTCCAGGGAGGTGCTGGTGGCAACTGTACTAGGTGAGCCAGGCATAAGGAGGGTTGCAAACTGTCATCACAACACACCCAGGTCATTCTAAGTGTGACTTAAATAACTTCCAGTGCTTGGAGTTGTACCAAGCAGAGGCCCCTAGCCTCTCTAAGAATAACCAAACCCATGAAATGCACTGCGGTCAAGTTGATTCCCACTGATACAACCCCATAGGTCAAAGCAGAACTGACCCATAGAGTTTCCAAGGAGTGACTGGTGGATCTGAACTGCCTGCCACCTTTTGGTTAGCAGACATAGCACTTAACCATCATGCCACCAGGGTTTCCTCTTTAAGAATAAGAACCAATATTTTCTTTCTTTTTTCTTTATTGCGATTAAGTGAAAGTATACAATCCAAATTAATTTTGCATGCTTGCCAGTCTGCAGCTCCTGCTCTCCTTGCCCCATGACAGCACATTCCTTTTCACTCTATACTTGCCATATCCTCTTAACAAGCTCCTGTCCCCTCCTCTCCACCCTCTTCTCTCCCACCTAGAAAGAGACCAGTAGGACAGCATCTTATAAATGGATAGAGCCACAAAGTACACACACCATATGGTCACACTGTGTCCTCAAGTCCTGTCAAAGAGCCAATATTTTCTAATAAACATGTGCTTTAAACTTTAATTTTTTAAAAATGAGCTATAATTCATGTACCATAAAATCCACACCTTTAAGTGGAGTTCAGCTTTTTAAAAACATATTTTATTGTGTTTAGATGAAAGTTTATAGAGTAATTTATTTTCTCCTTCAATAAATTGTACACACATTGTTCCATGACATTGGCTGCAGTCCTCACACTGAGTCAGCACTCTCTCCATTTCCACCCTGGGTTCCCAGTTTCCCTTTGTCTGGTTTTCCTGCCTTTTTCTGCCGTCTCATCTTTATAGTTGGGCAAACGTTGCCCTTTTGGTTTTGTAAAATTGCTTGTTCTACAGAATATGTTCTCCTTTGGAGCTACTGTTTATTTTACAGGTTTGTCTATTGCTTGGCTGGAAGCGCTGGTGGCATAGGAGTTAAGAGCTCAGCTGCTAACGAAAAGGTTCCCAGTCTGAATCCACCAGCTGCTGCAGGGAAATGCTATGTGGCAGTTCTACTCTGTTCTACAGGGCTACCGTAAGTTGGAATCAACTTGAGGGCAACCAGTTTGGTTGTGGTCTTTATTCCTCAGCTGGAAGGTGGTTTCCAGGAATGCCTGCAGTTCCAAGTTAGAGGGGTGTCTGAGGGCCATAGTCTCAGGAGTTCTTACAGTTTCTATCACGTTAAGTCTGGTCATTTAGTGTTTTTGTTTCTTTTTTATTATACATTAAGTGCAAATTTATAATTTGAGTCAGTTTCTTATACAAAAACTCACACACACTTTGTTATGTGACCCTAGCTCTTCTCCCTGCACTGTGAGAGAGCACATTCTTCCTCTCTACCTGTTTTTTCCTGTGTCCATTCAACTAGCACCTTTCCCCTCTGCCTTTGTATCTCTCCTCCAGACAGGAGTTGCCAAGTTAATTTTCTGTCTCTACTTAAGCCAAGATGCACACTCTTCACCAATATCATTTTACATCTTATAGACCTGTTCAACCTTTGTCTGAAGTGTTGGCTTCAGTGATAGTTTCAGTTCTGGGCTAACAGTCTGAGGGCCATGTTTTCCAGGGACACTGTAGTCTGTTAGATCATCAGTTCTGGTCTTTTTACTGAGTTTGACTTCTGCATTCCACATTTCTCCAGCTCTATCACGGACTCTTTGTTGAGTTCCCTGTAAGGGCAGTCACTGGTAGCAGCTGGGTGCTGTCTAGTTCCTCGGGTCTCAGACTAGTGTAGTCTCTGGTTTATGTGGTCCTTTCTGTCTCTTGGGCTCATATTATCCTTACGTCTTTGATGCTCTTCAACTTCATTTGCTCCAGGTGGGTTGAGACTAATTGATGTTTCTTAGATGGTTGCTTGCTAGCTTTTAAGACTGCAGACACCAAAGCATGATGCAGAACATTTTTTAAATAAACCCTGAAATGCCAGTTGACCCAGATGTTACCAAAACCATGGTTCCCAGACCTGTTACTTGGTCTCTCACAGTGTTTGGCTGTATTTCAGGAAACTTCTAGGCTTTTGGAAACCCTGGTAGCGTAGTGGGTTAAGCACTATATCTGCTAACCAAAAGGTCGGCAGTTCAAATCCACCAGGCACTCCTTAGAAACTATGGGGCAGTTCTACTCTGACCTCTAGGGTCGCTGTGAGTCGGACCCAACTCAGCAGCAGTGAGTTTTTTTTTTTTTGGCTTTTGCTTTAGATTTAGTCCACTTGTGATGACTTCTCTACGGAGTTGTTCCTCCCTCTACCTAAAATAACTCCTTCTGCTATCTAATTAGTGAATATCCTCTCCCTTCCTCCCCACCCTTGTAACCATCAAAGACACTTTTCTTCTCTGTTTAAACATTTTCTTGAGTCCTTATAATATTGGTCTCATACAGTGTTTGTCTGTTTGATTCCTCCATGTTACGAGATGCTTCCCAAATTTCATCAATGTTCTTTATCCTCTTCATTTCCAGCAAGCAAACCTTCAGCATGGATTGCACTTCAATATCAAGAAAAGAAAAATCCTCACAACTGGACCAGTAAGCAACATTATGATAAATTGAGAAAAGACTGAGGTTGTCAAGGATTTCATTTTACTTGATTCCACAATCAGTGGCCATGGAAGCGGCAGTCAAGAAATTAAAAGGCACACTGCATTGGGAAAATCTGCTGCAAAAGACCTTTTTTAAAGTGTTGAAAATAAAGATGTCACCTTGAAGACTAAGGTGCACCTGACCCAAGCCATGGTATTTTCAGTTGCATCATATGCATGTAAAAACTGGACAACAAATAAGGAAGACAGAAGAAGAACTGATGCCTTTGAATTATGGTATTGGAGAAGAATATTGACCGTACCATGGACTGCCAAAAGAACAAACAGATCTGTTCCGGAAGAAGTACAACTAGAGTGCTCCTCAGAAGCAAAGATGGCTCGACTGCGTCTTACGTACTTTGGCCATGTTGTCAGGAGGGATAAATCCTTGGTGAAGGACATTGTGCTTGGTAAAGTAGAGGTTCAGGGAAAAAGAGGAAGACCCTCAACAAGATGGATTGACACAGTGGCTACAACAGTGGGCTTAAGCATAAAAATGATTCTGGGCGATGCAGGCCTGCGCAGTGCTTTGTTCTGTTGTGCATACCGTTGCTGCGAGTTGGAACCAACTTGATAGCACCTAATAACAACACAACAACAATAGCTAGTAATCCTTAGCATTTCCTCATGTACCTGTTAGCCGCCTGAATGTCTTCTTCGGTGTAGTGCCTGTTAGTATCCCTTATCCATTTTTCAATTTGGTTGTCTTTTTGTTGCTGAGGGTTTTTTTTAAAATAGTCTATTGTGCTTTAAATGCAAGTTCACAATCCAAGCCTACTGCATACACAAACATTGCTATGTGCCTCTAGCTGCTCTCCTCATCCTGTGACAGCACACTGCTTTCCACCCTTTATTTCCTGTGTCCATTCAACCGGTTCCTGTCCACCTCTGTCCTCTCCTCTCACACTGGACAGGGGCTGCCCAGTTAGCTTCACGTATCTACTTAAGCCAAGAAACACACTCTTCACCAGTATCATTTTATGTCTTATTGTCCAGTCCAACCTTTGTCCGAAGAGTTGGCTTAAGGAATGGTTTCGGTTCTGGGCTAACAGACAATCTGGGGATCACGTCTTCCAGGGACCCTCTAGTTTGTTAGACTACCAAATCTGGTCTTTATTTTTAATAAAGTCTGAGTTCTGCACCCCATTTTGCCTTTGTTACATTAGGGAATCTATGTCATACTCTGTCAGGGCAGTCATTGTGCTACCTGGGCATCTAGTTCTTCTGGTCTCATGCTGATGTAGTCTCTGAATTATGTGGCCCTTTTTGTCTCTCGGACTTCTATTTTCCTATGTCTTTAATGTCCTTCCTGCTCCTTTGCTCCAGGGGGGTGAGACCACTTGATGCTACTTAGATGGCCACTTGCTAACTTTTAAGATCTCAGATGCCACACACTGGTGGGATGCAATACTTTTCCTTAAAAAACTTTGTTACACCAATTGACCTAAACATTCCCTGAAACCATGGTCCCCAGACCCCTGTCCCTGCTACTCTGTCCTTTGAAGTGTTGAGTTTATTTAGGACACTTCTTAGCTTTTGGTTTAGTCCAGTTGTGCTGACTTCTCCTCTACTGTGTGTTGTCCCTCCTTTCACCTAATTTAATTCTTATCTACTAATTTATGAATACTCCTCTCCCTCCCTCCTTCCCTGGGTAACCACCAAGAACTCTTCTCTGTTTAAACATTTTCTTGTGTCCTTATAATAGTGGTCTCACACAGTATTTGTCCCTTTTCAACTGACTAATTTCACTCGGCATAATGTCTTCCAGATCCCTCCATGGTATGTCACCTAAGTTAACTGTTGTTCTTTATCATTGCATAGTATTTCATCATGTGAATATACCAGTTTGTGTATCCATTCATCTGTTTAATGGGCACCTAGTTTGAGTCCATCTTTTTGCTACAGTGGACAGTGCTGCAATAAACATTGCTGTGCATGTAATTTACCTGTTCATGTGACAGCCCTTATTTCTCTAGGACGTATTCCAAGGAGTGAGATTGCTGGATTATATGGCATTTCTATTTCCAGCTTTTTAAGAAAGTGCCCAATTGATTTCCAAAGTGGTTGCACCGTTTTACATTTCTACCAGTGGTGTGTAAGTATTCCAGTCTCTCTACTAGCTTCTCCAACATTTATTGAGTTTTTTTTTGGATTAATTCCGGCTTTGCTGGGGCAAGATGGTATCTCATTACAGTTTTGATTTGGATTTCTCTAATGGCTAGTGATCGTGAGCATTTTCTCATGCATCTGTTAGCCACCTGAATGTTTTCTTTGACGAAGTGCCTGTTCATATCCTTTGTCGATTTTTTAATTGGGTTATTTGCCTTTTTGTTGTTGAGGTTTTGCAGTATCTTTTAGATTTTAGAGATTAGACACTGATCAAATGTGTCATATCAAAAATTTTTTCCCAATCTGTAGTTTGTCTTTTCTCTCTTTTGGTGAAGTCTTTGGGTAAGCAAAAGTGTTTGATTTTCATGAGCTCCCAGTTACCTGTTCTTTCTTCTGATGTTTGTGCATTGTTAGTAATGTTTTGTATTCCATTTACACCGTGTTATTAGGGCATCCAGTGTTGTGCCTATTTTTTCCCCATAGTCTTCTCATTTTAGATTTTATATTTAGGTGTTTGATCCACTTTGAGTTAGTTTTGTATATGTTGTGAGATATGGTCTTATTTCATTTTTTTGCAGATGGATATCCACTTATGCCCAACACCATTTGTTAAAAAGACTGTCCTCCCCCCAATTAACAGACTTGGGGCCTTTGTTGAATATCAGCTGTTATTACGCCATTATCTCTGGATTCTCACTTCTGTTCCACTGGTCTATGTATCTGTTTTTGTACCAGCACCAGTCTGTTTTGACTGCCATGGCAGTGTAATAGGTTCTAAAGTCAGGTAGTGTGAGGCCTTCAACTTTGTTCTTCAGTAACACTTAACTTATCTAGGGCTTCTTCCCTTTCCATAGAAGCTGGTGATTTGTTTCTCTATCTTGTTAAAAAATGCCATTGGAATTTGGATCAGGATGGCACAGTATCTATAGATCACGCTGGGTAGAATGTACATTTTCAAAAAGTTGAGTTGTTACCATCCACGAGCAAGGCGGGTTTCTCCACCTATGTTGTTCAATTTTTTTAAAGGCACATATGTTTACTGGAAAAATGGGTCCAGGAGAAACATAACTCAAATGAAACCCAGGGTCCCATATAGCCTCAACCAAAAAAATAAAACACCTTAATGTTGAGTAGATATCGATTCATAGAAAACTTAGGATGCAGTAGAACTGCCCCACAGATTCTCCAAGGAGTGACTGGTGATTCCAGCTGTTAATCGTTTGGTTGGCAGCTGAGTTCTGCCCACTGCACTGCCAGGGCTCCCCAGATGGCCTAGTCTCATGCAGAAAACAATATTCCAGCAACTCAAATCCTTACTTATCTCTCAGTTAAAATCTTAGATTCTTGCTAATACTGATTACCTTTCCTTGTTGATTTTCCCAACCCCAGGCTGCCCAGAGACTCCCACTTTGGCCCCTAAGCCCAGACACACCCAGCCACAGCTCCCTTGTTGTACCCTCCTTGCTCTCCTATAAATACCTTCCTTGGCTTAGGTCCATTCTCTCTACCCCGATTTTCTAACTCTCTGTCCTGGAACTTTCAAAGCCAGGCTGATAAAGAGCTCGCTTTAAGGGGTATCTTTGGAGGGAACATCTGGGTGGCCAAAGACAAAATAAAAAATTCTCTCTGATAGACGGCAGGGTACATGCGGAAGGGATAAAGAACACCATCTTGTTATTTTCTTGTCCCTGTCCCTCTTATACCATGTGTGTCTATAAGGACTATGCTGGGGTGGGTATGGTTTCTTGTCACCAAGAGTGGTCTCAGGCCCCGAATGGGAATCCTGCCACCTTTCAATCACAAGCACCATCTCTTAGGGCTCGAGTGCCCCCTTTTACCCTCATTTGTGGTCTGCCATGCCTCCTCCAGCCATCATCTCAGGTATCACTTCCTCAGGGAAGCCCTCCCTGGCCATCAGCTTGCCTCTCTGCTCTCATATACAGCCACCCTCCCTGCCTGGGTAGTTGTGCAGACTCTGATACACTCACTGTGTGAGTGGCTGTTCATAGCTGTCCTCACTGGACTTGACCCTGTCAGCCTGTCTACTGCTGACCTTGTTCCTCCTCTTTTCCAGTGACTCCATGGCTCTCTGTTTCATCCACAGGAAAAGCCAGATCCTTACTGTGGGCCACATGGCATAGTCAGAACCCCCACCCTGGCCTTCCCTCCCCCTCCATGACTGCCCTAGCCACACCAGTCCTCTCACTGTTCTGCCTTTGTCCTTGCTGCTCCCTTTGCCTGAAACACTCTCCCCTGGTAGCCACTTGGCTCCCTCGTTCACTTCCTTGAAACTCCTCTACTGTCCCTTCCCTGCAAGGTCATTCTGGCCACTCTGTCTAAACTCTTAACCCCATAAGGCATTAACGGCCACCCTCCCTACCTCCCCAATGACGACAACTACTCATTGCATTTACTGTCCATCTCCCTGTGAGGAGGGCTCTTAAAGGGCAGGGACTTTGACCGTGCCTTGCCATATCCCCTTGTCTACGTAGTAGGATAGTGTCCCTCTGGCACATGGTAGGTTTTCAGTAAAAACTGTTGAACACATGAGGGGTAGGGGGATAGGAATAACCTGTCCATGGAGGACTTGGTTTGGGTCAGGGTGTGGCTGGGGGCTGCCCTAGAGCTCCCAGTTCAGAGGCAGGGACAGAGATGAGGACATGAGGATTCCGGCTCAGATCTGAGAGGGCAAGTGATTCCTCCTCTCACTGCTTGGGGGTACCCATAGTGCAGTACCCCTTGACTGCCCCGGATAAGTGAGGCCAACCCTGCCTTGGGGTCTCCAGGACTGGGTGGATGTGGGGCTTTGGGCTGAAATGGAGGAGACGCAGGGAGATAGGCACAGACACCCAGGAGGGGGTCCTGCACCCATATCATGTCCCCTGGCCCCAGCCACTTTCTCTGGTGGCCAATCCAGTAACCAGTAGCAGAACTCAGGAACTCCACTGCTCGGCACCACAGCTATGCCCAGCATCTGGCTGGCATTGGCCCCAGCTGGCATTGCGGTGGTTGCCTCCCTTCACACATGGACTGCAAGTGGCTTCCTGGGGCAAGAGTAAACAACAACAAAAATAGTAACAGCAGCACTAGACAATTCTAGAGGGGTTACTCTGAGCAGGTACAGTTCTGCAAACTCTAATTCATCAGTCAACACACTGAACACTCATAACAACTCAAATTAGTATGAATCCAATGCACAGATGGGAAGCTGAGGCATGTGGAGGCCTCACAGCGGGAGGGGGCCTGTGAATTCCTTACCTAGGGCCCCACCTTGCTTCTCTGAGTCCTCAGACTCACTGCTCTGTTCATGAGAGGTCACTCAAGTGAGATTTGGCCTGAGTCTGTGTGACTTCCAGGCATGAGGTCTTGCCTTTCCACTCACTGGGCCTCTTTCCCTGCAGGAGTTGTGGCTCACTCTGGCCTAGTCCCCCAAAGACACACACACACACAGTCCTCGACAGTTTATAAAGCCTGGACAAGTCCCTAATCGCACAAGTCTGTGAGGAAATTGACTCCACCAACAGATGAGGAAACCAAGGTGCAGCATGGCCGCGGCTGTCTGCGCACATGTCATCTAATGTGAGGCTGCAGAGAGGCCAGGCCAGATCCTTGGGCAGGCAAAGCCGGGCACAGACGGTGGGCTAGCCAGCCAACAGTCCTGAACCCTGGACCTGCCCAGATCTTGGTCTGCTTATTTGGCAAATGGGTCTCAGGCACCAAGTTTATGAGGAACACATGAGAGGGCTCTACAAGGGCTAAAGAAATACCAAGTGCCAGCTATTCCCACGAGCATGGGGACTGTCTAATGAGGCTTCCTGAGCCCCCACCATGAGGGCTAATGCTGGCCAAAGTAGTCCAGACCCTAGGGAAGTGTTCTATGTGTGGAGGGCACAGCCTTCAGAAAGCAGGCAGTGCCAGAACAGGTACAGGTGGGAGATCAGCAGAGAGCACATGTGCTGACTTTTGGTGGTATCATCAGTGAGGGCTTCCTGGAGGAGGCGGCCTCTAAGCTGAGACTGAGCAGGAGCCAAGGGGAGAATATTCCTGCTCGGGGAATGGCCAGTACAAAGTCCCAAAGTCAGGAACAAGCCTGGCGTGCTCTAGAAACTCAAGAAGGCCACTGTAGCCACCAGAGGGCTGTTGGGGTTGGTGAGGAGGTCTGAGACTGAGCAATGGGTTCTGAACAGAGCACGCTGGGACTGGCCTATGGTCCGTGAAGCCTACCTTGCTATCACCACCTCTAGGAAGCTCTCCAGCCCTCGGCCAGCTCTGGGCTTGAAGGATCTCTCCCCTGTCCTGAGCCTCCCCCTCCCCAGCCAGGGTCAGCAGCCGGTCTCCTACTCTGCCTGTCTCCAGGGTCTGCCAGGCGGGTGAGGCAGAGAGAAAGGGAGGTGTTGGAGGAGGGAAGAAAGTGGGGCCTGAGAATGCCCGGCCGGCTGATGCGGGAGATTGGTTTCAGCCGGAGCGACGGGCCTGCCAAGTCGACATACCCTCTCGGCCGGGTGACTCCACATTCATTACTGCACTTGGAAACTTTATCAACGCGCACGGTTGGCGCCATCTCCGTGCCTGGCCACTCCCGGCCTCTGATGGGCCCGATAGCCACTGATAGATTACACGAGATTGTTTCACTCCCAGACATGATTGCTGAGACTCTGTGTGGAGGCAAAGGAGGAGCAGACATACAGGGCCCAGCAGTGGCGGAGCGAGGGTGTTAGCTGGGGTCCCCAAATGTGGCAGGGCAGTGAGGCCCTGGCATGAGGTGGGGACAGTCAGGGCCAGGGCAGTAGGAAGGGTGGCTGAGATTGTGACATGGGCTAAGGTGGCTGAGGCCTTGGTGGAGTTGGTGGGCGAAAGGCAGCCCAGAGAGAAGGACAAGAAAAGCATGCCAGGAAGAGGAGCAATGGAACTGGGCATGACCCTTGCAGATGGGTAACAGGGGCTGACAGATGGAGATGTCACGCACTACACATCAGACTGACAGAGGCAGACTGCTTCCTAGAAGGGACAGGGCTCCAGCATGATGGGTCTCTGCCATCTGACTGGCAGGTGGGGGTGGTGTAAAGAGAGTGGGTACTTGCTCAGGGCCAGAGCTGCCACCACCCCGATGAATGGGAAGAACAGGCTCACAAGCATGCACATGGCCACTCTAAGATGGCCCCTCTTGTCTCCCCATGTTCAGAAGAACTAAGAGTCCCTGAGAGCCCACTCTGCAATGGTCTCAGCCTGAGTTTTAGCATTTAATTCACGTGACGACACCACAGCTGAGGGGTCAGCTGCAAGCACCTGCTTTGGCAAGTAAGGGCATACCAGGGTATGCTGTGGTTTGGGGTGAGCAACATTCGCACCCAGACCTACGAGGCTCCTGTGTCCAGACCTGTGGGCCAGGGACACCCTTTAGGATAAGAGGAAACAGTCATACCCTCTGGGGCAGCCTTTTCTCTGGTGCATGTGGCTGGGGTAACAGCAGCAAATCCACTCTGCCTCCACTGCAAAAGCGGGCACACAGAAGTGCAGAAAGGGAGACGCCTCTGGGTCCCCAGTCTGCTGGTCCCTGGGGGTCCACACTAAGTGTCCAGAGCTAAGGGATGGGCAGGATCTAGAGCCCTGGACAGCTAAGCTCAGACTCTGGCACTGTAAATCCGAGCTCAGGGGCACTGCACAGGCCGCTGGCCTACCCAGAATCTGTTCCCTCCACTGAAAACTGGAAGTTAGCACACTGGCCTGGCAGGGCCACGAGCACACAGCAAAACCAAAGCTGTCACCATTGAGTCGCTTTTGATTTACAGTGACTCCATAGTAGAGTAGAGCTGCCTCATAAGGTTTTCAAGGCCCTGCTTTTTTACAGAAGCAGAACGCCACCTCTTTCTTTCAAGGAGCAGCTGGTGGTGTGAGTCACTGACTTTGCAGTTAGCAGTTGGTGTCCAATGACCATGCCACCAGAGCCCCTTGAGCACACAGCGGGTGCTCACAAATGCTCCCTTCCCTTTGAGGATTCAGAGACTCAGTGCTGAAGATCCCAAACATCCAGCCTCTACTCCCCAGAAGCCCAGCTGGCTCCCTGAGGCATTCCTGGGTCCAACCGTCCTACTGGCAACAATCACACTGAACATTGGCTCACGGAGGCCTGGGGTGCAGCACTGCCCACATAGTACTGGATGGGCCTCTCAGCATCTGCTGAGGGGTCCTTGCCACCATTTCACAGAAAAAGAGACCGAGGCAAGGGTATTTAAGTGACTAGCCCAAGGGGACCCGGTAAGTGACTGGTAGCGCTGGGATTTGCACCCAGGCCACCTGGCTCCAGAGCCAGCATCCTAGATGCTCTAGTGTGAACAAAAGCCATGGCGGTCATCTCCAGGCCTGGACATTACAGCCTCAAGCCCCGACTCCAGTCTGCAGCCTGTGAGAGGCTCGAGGCTACGTGTGGCTGAGGACAAGGGCTGGGTCCAGGCAGACCAGACCGGTGGGGGTCAGAGAGCCTTGCTGTTTCCCTGTGCTGTCATGGTCAGAGGAGAGTAAGTGAAGAGGAAGTATCTAGAAAATGAATGGATGGGGACAGCCGTGAAGTTCCACGAGCTCTAACTGAGCCCTGGAGGGGGATAAGAAGCCACTAGCTCACTCTCTGGGCCTACCTACCCTCTCCCCTGCACCCATCAGAGGGCAAACCCTGGGCATACCTGATCATGGCTAGTGAACGTACTTAGAGAAAGGAATGCCTGTCCTACCTCTGGACCATACTGAGGGCCAGGTAGGCTAGGTGGCACTCTAAAGGTGGTGCTACCATCTGAAGTGGCTTGGCTGAAGTGTAGGTAACCTGTATTTGATTGTGCTGGCTAACACAGATACCAGTATTTCATTTTCCCCACTAGAACAATCCAATTCCCTGCTGAGAGCTTTTGCTCCTGCTGTTCTCTCAGCCACGAATGCTGATCCCCACACCTGCCACCTGCCTGGCATATCCTCATCCTTCAAGTCTCTGCTTTAACATCACCTCCTTACCAGCCCTCCCAACAAGCAGAACCCCTCTGGGGTTCTCTGTCACGGCACCTCTGACTCTCCCTAGTTAGGGATGGAATTCTTTGTTGTGTTCATTTTCTCTTTTCCCTGCAGACTAGGAGGTCTATAGGCCACTCTGAATCCTTGGTCCAGAACCTAGAACACAGGAGGTCCTCAGTACAAGTTTGGAGAAAGAAGAAGTGAAAACACAAGAGCGTCCAAAGTCAGCCTGTCTGTGCTTTGTTCCAGAGAGGCAACAGTGACAAGACCAAATGGGGGGCCCTGGCATACAGCACCCCCAGCACCTACTTCCATCTCTGCTCTTACCATGAAGAGTCCTCCATGATTCCACCACTTTAGAGCTCTCTGTTCATGACTGTGCCTAATTGGAGACTTTGCCTTTGTCTCCTGGGTTCTTTTTCCTTTTGGCTTGTTTTGTGTCCTGGGACTTGGGCAGGGTGGGGGGTAGACTTAGAACTCAGCCAAGTGAGTATGTATTGAGTGTATGTAAAGCACTGTCTTGGGGTAGACTGTGTTACCTTGGTCAGAGATAGTGGTTCTTTATGGAGAGGCTGGAAGGCCTTGGGGTAGGCTGGCATGGAGCTCAGCTTGTAGAGCTTACTGGACACTTCCCTGCACATGCATACCCTCCACTGTGTCTTACATTCTCGCGTGTGTTACCCTCATCTCTACATTCACCCTGTGAGCATCATCTCTCCATTTATGTGGCAGGGGCTTGGCTGCTGGCCTAATGGCCTTCCCTCCCTGTCCACTGCTCCTCCCTGTTTCCTTTCCTTAGATCTCAGCCCAAACTCCCTCATTTTTCCACTTAGGCAAGTCTGAAATGTGCCCATATTGGGGGCTGGCTTTCCGGTCACAGGTCACAGAGCCTTGCATCGATGCTAGAGCTAGGACCCCCAGCTCTGGGCCAGCTGAGCAGTTCTACAGACAGACACACTGTGAGGTGGGAAGTGGCTTCTGAGTACAGCTTGAATCCCCCTGCACATTCATTGAGCACCTTCTATATATGTAGGCTCCCACCATCTCAAAATTTGAGCATGGGAAGTCTAGCAGACTCCCCCCTACCAGGTTTCTATATATGGGAGAGTCATAGACAAAGCTGGGGATGCATACAGAAGTGGAAACAGAGACTTCAGAAAGGGAAGGGGTTTGCCTGAAAGCACACACTAACTAGGATGCAGTTCAGTACACTGTCTACCCAGTTTACAGGTTGGAGAAACTGAGGTTTGGCAGCTGGGTATGACTACCCTGCATCAGGACAGTGCATCCTCAGCTTGGGTGCCAAGGCCTGGCAGATGAGGCTGGGATGGAAGGCTGAGGAAGGTAGCAGAGCAGGAGGAGAGAGTGAGGGGCAGAGGAATATAGCAGAATCTGAGTCTCGGGGGCCCAGACCTCTCAGGGGGGCAGGGCTGGCTGCACTTCCAGTGGGGCTACACTGTCTCAACTCAGTAGTCCCATCTGTGGGTCAGTGGAGCTGCACTAATCTCTGTAACACACAGGTCCTGGCTCTCAATTTAGGCAGTGGGTGCTCGGGCTCTGAGGGGCAGGTGAAAGCCTTCTAAAGGTCTTCCTGTCCATCCCTGTTCCAGGCCATGTGGGAGCTTTGGGAGCAAGGGTCCAAGGCCTAGACCCCTCAGCCCATGTTCATTTTAAGGACTTCCACAGAGAAAGCCCTGCCCCATGTACCGTTGCTCAGTTCCTATGCCTCCTGCCCCCTCATTTGCATGCCCATTCCCACTGGCTGTCAGATTGAGGGGCATTGAGTTCTGGCCTTGAGACTTGGACCTCTGTATAAACTGGAGTGACTGGGGGACTGGGGAGTCTGGAGGCAGGAGATACTAGGAGGTTAGGGTCTGGGGAATCAAGTCTGGGGGTAGGCGGACTGAGGGCAGGACTGGGAGGCAGAGGGGACTGGGGAGGGGTCTGGGGAGGCAGCCTGGAAGGCCAGGGAGACTGTTAGCCCGGGGTCCTACTGAGTCCCTGATCACAGCTGGCCAGAAAAGGATGGTCCTGGGAGATCTTGCCTTTAATGCAGAGCTTCATTTTTCTCTAAGTCTTCAATAAAGCCTCAGATGCCCTCCCCTCATGAAGAATGACCCCAAAAGGAAAGAATGACCCCAAAAGGAAAGAATGACCCCAAAAGGAAAGAATGACCCCAAAAGGAAAGAATGACCCAGGGTCACACAGTCAGCACACAGGGGCCTAGCTGGGGCCTCAATTCACCACCCTGCTCCACAGCCTGCTCCTTTCCTGCAGAGAGCTGTTAGAGGCATTTCTTATGTTTCCCTACCGTGTCTCAGGAAACACTCCTTTCTGGCTTCCTCTGCAAAATAATAATAGTGATGATGATGATTTTAAAAGAAAATGAAAAAGTTACCATCAATCAATTCCCACTCACAGCAACCTTATAGAACAGAGTAGAAGGGCCATACAGAGTTTCCAAGGAGCATCTGGTGGGCTTTAACACTACTGACTTTTGGCTGGCTTCGGTTAGCAGCTGTGGCACTTTACCACTATGCCACCAAAGCCTCCAAAGATGATTTAGGTGACTCAAATGCCCTCTGGCTCCCCTTCTGAATAGTGGCAGCGTGTTAACACATGCGGCATCAGATTCTTGTGCTCTGTGGATCACGGGTGCTCAGAGCCTGCACGCGTGCTGTCCTGGCATTTTGGTGGGTGCGATAAGGGGAACAACAGAATGCTCCCCAGAAGCAGCAGATAGATGCTGCAAGGATGGTGGCTATGCCACAGCCCAGCAGCTGCTATCGTAGTTCCTTTTCTTTGCTTTTTGTTTTGGGGGGAGGAGCAGCGTAGAGCACCACACTTCCCCACATGAACTAGAACGGAGGGGTGGGGCCCATCCCACTCCCTGCTCCACCCTCCCTCTCTCAGGCCTCAGGTTAGTCTGGTTCCTTGCATCCAGCAGGGCCAGCTGTCCAGCTGTCCCAGGTCAAGGAGCAGCTGGAAGGGGATAGCGTCCTGAGGATCACCACCATGGTCAGTGAACAGTAGCACTAGTGGCATCCTGTCCAACCATACAAAGCAGGACTCCTGAGTGGGGATCACTTCCCATTTAATGGCAGCAGATGGGGGCAGAGAGGCCCAAAGAGGTGAAGTGGTTGGTTTGAGTTACATAGCAAGGTGGGTGGGGCAAGGCATGGAGAGGAGGCCAGGATTGGCTGACTGGGGAGACAACTTCAGGGCAGATGGCCAGAGCCTGGCAGCTTCCAAGATGCCACTGTCAGCCACTACCACCCAGCTGGCACTTACACCACACCAGACAGCAAATGCTCTCAGCTCAAAGCATGTGGGGTGGCTCTTAGCATCATCAGTCCCATTTTTCAACTTGGAAGCTGGGGTACAGAACAGGAAGTGCCTGAAAGCCACAGTGATGGGGAAAGGCTGAACCATTCCCACTGCCCCCTTGGGCAGGCTCCATGTTTCCATTCTGCTGACCTGGGACTGAGCAAGGCAGTTCCCACCAACCTAAACACTCTGCTGACAAGGGAGGGTTGTCTGCAGAGCAACTCCTGAGACTACAGGACCAAAGATCCAGAACCACCTGGCTGTTCTATGATCAGACAGGGCCCAGGCCCTCTGCAAACTGGAACTTGTTTGCTAAAAGCTATCCTTGAAGGTGTGCAGAGGGTGCATAGCGGGCAGGGAAGGCTCAGAGACATGGGTCTAACCTTTGGACTCTGCCCCTCCCCAAGTAATTTCCTCAAGTTGTCTCTGGGTTCTCCAAGCCCCTACTACATGCAGGCCCCCCATTTATCTCTGATTTAATCACTTAAAAGCCAAAGAGGCAGGAAGTGGATTATGCCCATTGCACAGGTGAGGAAACTAAAGCCTAGGAGGCACTAAATCACTTGTCTAGATCATCTACTGGGGGTAGGATTCAAACCCTAGCCATCTTTTTCTTCATTTGCCTCCTCCCCTACAAGTATGCCCCATTTTACTGGAAATATCGGACTTCCTTTAAAATAATGAATAAGAACCAAACCCAAAGAACAGAAAGAAATCAGCTTTTTTTTTACCCAAGGAGCCTATTTTCTGGGGCAGCTGAACCGACTCCCAAGTATATACAGTAAGTGGAGACACCCAGCCCCTTCTCCTGGAATGAGCCTCGTGGCCGAAGCAGGTAGTGTTCTCTCTATGCCTGGGCCTTTGTCCCTGAAACAGAGGGGGGTGGGCATTCCACAGCCACAAGTGTCCTCAGGACCTCAGCCCAAGTAGAGACTCAGAGAAGCACCATGGCCTCCAAGTTAGTCTCCCTTGCTGCCCTCTGCTGTGTAACCTTGGTGAGGTGCCCTTGGCAATTTTACTGGACAACACAGGTCACACCCAGGCCTGGCATACAGCAAATACTTAATAAAGGGAGGCATTATTTAACAAGGAAGCCCCACTGGCGCAATGGCTAAGTGTTTCCCTGCTAAGTGAAAGGTTGGTGGCTTTTCAGGAGAAAGGCCTAGTGATTTGCTTTCATAGAGATTATAGCCTAGAAAACCCTATGGGTAATTCTACTCTGTCATATGAGGTCGCTGTGAGTTGCAGTTGATTTGGGAGCAAACAACATTATCTAACAATGATTACCATCAGCGTTATTATAACTGGGGAGTGACCTAGAAATCTCATGGAATCTCTTGCCCAGGCCTGGCCAGGCACCCCACCTCTGGGATCCCAGAAGTTTGTTTCTCAAGAGCCCCTTCAAAGATAAACCCAGAAAAGGGGCAATATGACCAGTTGCCTTGTGCCTGCCAGGAGCCCCAGGCATCTTTTCTGGAGGGCTTTCTGCCATCAAGGGGGTGGGTTCAGGGTGACCCCCCAGCAGGGATGTCCTGGCTCCGCAGTCTTGGCTTCCCCTCCTGCCACACGAGTACGCACCTCAGTAGGCACCAGTGGCCCCCCTCCACACTGCACCTGTCCCTCAGCAGGAGGATTAGCCACATGAAGGCCCTAATCTTGCACATCTCGCCATCAGCGCTGATCTCCGATCAGCTGAAGGAGGCAGCTTTATCCAGACAGACATGACGGCACCTGAGTCCCATCTGGGTGCCGCCTGTCAAGTGTGGCAGCCAGGCCAAGACTAAGAGCTGGTGGAGGGGCTAGGGAGCCCACCAGCTTCTGGACCTGCAGCTTTCTCCCCTGGAATGGGTCCCCTCCCACCTGGAGGTAGGGAAGAGGCATGCTTGTTCCCTTTACACCAACAGAACAGCTACTCTGCCAGGGGCTATCCCAGACCAGCAGAGATAGAAACAGACCACTCCCTGCCCTCGAGTGGGCTCTGTGTTGCCTGACTGCTCCTGCGCCCACTTGACAGATGAGGAAACTGGGGCATAGGCCTGGAGCCAAGGCAGCAGGTCTAGGCTCTGCTCTGAGCCAGTCTCCTCTGCTCACCACTTTGGCAGGTCCACTGATCCTGGCAGGTCCCTTCCCCAACCAGGAATGACTCTTGCTGAGGGCTGGGTAGGCTTGGGGCATCTTCCTCCAATACTGTCGCTCTTGGCCTGCATCTCATGCCTGCTTGCCTGGCCCCTGTCTACCCTGCCCCTGCCCGGAGGTAGCTCTGGCCACTTTCTATTGTCCATCAGATGCCTGGGCGGCACAGACCAGAGGCTCCACGGTTCACAGCCAGGCCCAGGGCCAAGGGAGGCCAGTGAGGGTGGGGGCAACGGTCAAGGGCTCCCCCAAGCCCCTACCGCCCACCCTCTTTCCTACCTTCTTTTTCAAAAACATAATTTATCTGTGTATTATCAAGAAATCCAGACACTTTAATCAGTGAGCTATGAAGTCAGAATTTCCATCCTTATCTTTGGGAGGAGTGGAAACAGAGGAGATAGGCGGCCGGGAGCAGATCGCTGGTGGGGAATGTTAATGGGAGGAGAGGCTGGGCTATTGGCCACCGAGACGCCCGTATCTCCCCCATTATCGAGGCCGTATCTCGCCAACCATCACAGCGAGGTAATGGGGCCAGTTCAACTTTCCGAGTTATCACAGGAGCTGAAACCTGTGCCCGCCAGAGGCCCGGGCAGGAGACAGCGCGGGGTGGACGGGCCTTTGCTGCCAGGGAGGGAGAGGGCTGGGTGGCCCAGCCAGGCTGGGAGCCCCTACAGACCCGGGTGCCTGCTGGCCAGCCACTATCAGTCTCAGGGGCTCGCTCTACTCTCGGGAAAATGCCTGGAGTAACAGATTATGCAGGAGGGGAAACTGAGGCTGCAGGCCTCCTTCAGCCCCACTCAGAAAACAAAAACCCACTGCTGTTGAGTTGATTCTTATGCATAGCGAGCCTATAGGACACAGTAGAACTGCCCATAGAGTTTCTAAGGCGTGCCTGGCAGATTTGAATTGCTAACCTTTTGGTTAGCAGCTGTAGCACTTAATCACTATGCCACCACGGTTCCACTGTGGGGTTGAAATGTCTGGGACAGGCTTATGAAATAGAAAAGAGGTGGAAGGTAGGAGGGATGACAGTGGGTAGGACTGGGGTGATAACACTTGCCCTCCTACCTGTCCCCTCAAGTATGATCCAGGCTTTAAGCCCAGGAATGGAAAATATTAGTCCCAGAAACCTCATAGTGGGGTCACCCATCCTGGGCTCTGCCCCTCAGCAGCCTCAGGATCTGTGAACAGGCTCATTGTACCCCTAAAATGTTGACAGGCCACTCAGTTGCCCCCATGGCTCCATGGGGGAGAACCCCCCCTTGAAGGATGACCTAGGACCTGTGAACAGGACACTTGTCCTTTTGGACCACTCATCCTGGCCTCCTGTAGGTACAGGGTTCCCAATTAACAGATGGACAGTTGGGGTATGGAGCACAGGTCTTACCCAAGGCCCAGTGTAGATAGGGCTGAATCCATATTTTGCCCCCTGGACGATCTGGGTAGAGCTGGCCCAACATGAGCCTGGCAAGGCTCTGGCTCTGGTTTTGCTCGTATAGCTGGAAACCTGTGGTAGCCACCTCCACTCAGGGACCCTCCCAAGGTCATGGAGTACTCCGCTGGAACCATGAGAAGACCCCAGTGTCCTAGCCTGGAAATGGGTGTCACTGGCCAGGTGGAGAACAAAGAAGGCTCTACTTAGAGCAGTCCTCACCACGGCCCTCTCCTCCCTCCAAAAACACATGCAGTGTGGCTCTTCCTACAAGGAGTTAGGGTTCCAGCTCAAGTCCTGGATCAGACCTTTAAACTCTTGAGCTCTCAGTTGCCCCATTTGTGCAATGGGCTAACAGTGAGCCTCTCGGAAAGCTTGCTAGGAGAAACAGAAGAAGCCACCTTTGCAATGTCCAGATGTCTGGTGCACATCAGGGGCTTGGCAAATTCCTAGGAAATGCCGCTGTCAGGGTTGGTGACCAGGAGCTTAGTGATTAAGTTTGGGGTAGCTCCTGGGCCTGGAAGAGAGGTGGTAGCTGTTAGGTTTGGAAGGTGGAGGCTATGCGAGGTCCTGTGGCTACCAATGGCTCTGAACCTGGCTTTGTGTCGCACAAGGGTCCGAGCACAGGGCAGCAAGAGTCTACAGAGCAATAATGTCATCTCCAGAGGAACTTGCCCACTTGGAGGGCCTGAGGGTCCCTATTCCCGGGTCAAGCTCCCAACAACCAGGAGGACATTCTAGAGGAGGACCCTGGGCAGTTCTGTCCACACGCTCCAACCCCATTGCCTAAAGGAACTGGGACCACCACTCTGGTTGGACTTGCAGGATAAGGGAGCTTATGGACAAAAGGGAAATCAATGGAGAAAGCAGTGGCAGGTGTAAGCTTCAAACCATAAGAGCAGATAGGGAAAGTTACAGGGCTTGAAGTCAGACATCAGGAAGAAGTGAAGGAAGCAGTCCCCATGGAGAGCGGGCCCCTCTGTCCTCCTCATTCTGAGTTTTACACAGCATAGGTCACATGCCAGCTCTGGTTCAGGCTGTATCTCCTATGTTGGCATCGCTGCTCTGTTTTACAAACCTGGGCTGGCTCAGTGACTTGCATGAGGCCCAGGCTCAAGAGCTGGGCCTTGAACACTTGGAGCCTAGTAGTGTTCCACAGCAGTCCATTTTACAGAGGTGGAGACTGAAGTTCAGAGGGACAAGAGCCCCATGGTGGCTGCCCCCTTGTCCAGGAAGTAGCCTTCTCTGAAGTGGACGGCCTGCCAGCTGTGCCTAGTTGGGGGGATAGTAGGGGAGAGAAACCAGTATCTAGCCCTACCCCTGTGTCCGTAGCAAGAGCATCCTCTGTTCTTGGGAGGGCCTGGTGTAGCCCTGACCTCTGAACCTCCATGTCCCTGGGTGTAGGGTCAGGAGAACCACAGAAGGGAGACTTCAAAGTACTAGCAGGCAAGATACTCCAAGGGCTGACGATGCAGGCAGAGTTCCTATCCACGCCTTGGCCTCAGGGTAGTGGGCAGAGGGGATGAGGAACTACGTACTCCTGCTGAGCTGTGACCATACCCACTGTACCACATCACACATTTACAAGTGGGGAAACTGAGGTTCCAAGAGGCCACAGTCAGCTGGGCCTGGGGAGATGGAGTGAGGGGGAGAATAGGCTTGCTTATCTGCTTAGCCTGGCTCTGGTCCAAGGTCAGCAGTCACATTCCTGCCCCAGTGGGTTGCTGCCTTCTTCCAAACATGGGGCCGCCTGGGAGGGGAAGGAAGTGAAGGGGGCTGGGCTGGCAAGAGGCCTTGGTGGGGCAGGGGATGCAGGAGTGGAAGCAGGTGGCCTGGGGCTTGAGCAGGCACTGCCCAGGGTCCACCACTAGGCTTTTGTATCCTGCCCCCATCTCCTATATCCTCAGGCACATCACACAGTCTCCCATGGCCTGGACAATAAAGATGATGACCTTAAAAGCAGGTCAGGTGCTTGGGCAGGAAGAGAAGGGCTGGCTGATGTGGGCATCACACCTACATGTGCCCTTCTCTCTTCAAAAGCTCTCACCTATGGGAAGATGAGGGGTACAGGCTTCCAGGGGCATCTGGAAAACTATAAGCAACGCAGTCATGCAGCTAGAAGCTAACTGGAACACGACCCCAGGACAGCATTATACAGTCTGTGTATCTAGGATCTCATGCCCACCCTTTCCCCCACTAAAACCTCTAGGAGGGAGGTACTCTTACTAAGTGCTTGTTTCCAAAGGGGAAATTGAGGCATGAGAGAAGACACAGTAAGAAACACAGTAAGGACTGGCCGAGGGTCAAAGTCAACTTTGTGTCAGAGGCAGCCTCCACTGTGGTGGCCTTCTATTTCAGAGATGGAGGGCCTAGCCCAGGCCTGGGGTGACGGAGTCCCTGCTTTGGGGGGTGATGGGGGGTGGAGTTCCCTGTGGGTCCCAGAGGAAAGAGTCTGTGTGGTTGGCCCACTCAGAGGCCAAATTGTATAGCTGGGGCAGGGAGGTAACAGGTCACTGGCAATGAACAACCTGGAGACCCACACTGACCCAGAGTTGCAGATCTGCTCCAAAGGGCTGCGTTCCTTAAGGATCTACTGAATATCAACCCTCCTTGAGCACAAAACACAGCCACCAGGGAAGGGAGGTGCTGCTCCCATCCTATAGATGAAGAAAACCACACTGGGAACTCCAAAGAGCCCTGCTGAGGCCACTCAGCCAAGATGTTCCTGGGCTTGAACCAGTGGTCTCACTCTGGGGTCTTACATCAATCCAGAGAGTTAAAGATGAAAGGCTGGGGTGGGGTTAAGGGTAAGACCCAGGCCCCTCTCAGCCAGACTACCCAATTCCTCCTTGTCAGGCCTCTCAAAGCTTGTACATCCTTGTTTGAGAAACAGGGCAGTGGGCTGGTATGTGCCCACTGAGCAGATGAAGGAACTGAGGCACAGAGGCAGAGCCACCCTGTGATTGTACCTGGGACCAAGGAAGGATAGGACCCTGCCAGGAATCTCCCCATGGTGGCATCCAGTGCTCTGGGACCACACATTCGTTGGCCCTGCCACCTACTGGCTGGTGACCCTAGACAAGCCCCCTTCTCTCTCTTGGCTTCTACCTCTCATCTGTGAAGTGGACACAGGGACCCCGGGTGCTCTCCCACTTGGTGCCGTGCCGCCGTGGTCCTACTACTCTAAGCCGGCTGGAATGAGAACTTTCTAGAGCTTGGTGGGGAGGTGGGGGACACCATCTAGCCCAGACAGGGCATATCGTGAGCCGAGGCCGAGCAGTCTCAGGGCCCTGACACTTCCTGGAGCAGGCAGGAATCACAGCTAATGAGTGAAACGGTACTAATTTGGCCGTGGCCACAAGGCCCCTGCTCAGTGAGGGTTATCTGAGCCACTAGGCTTTCCCGGGAAGAAGCTGGGCAAAAGCGGTTTCCATCTTGGAGGGGCTGGAAACTACAGATCGAACCTTCTGAGTGGTACAGAGACCCTGAGGAGGAGAACGAAGTTGGGAGTGTTGGCAAGGCAATACAATTCTTGCAGTAGTGCTCTGGGCTAGTTCTATCACTGTTTCCATTTCACAAATGGGGAAACTAAGGCTTACACAAGCAGGCTCTGACAGGGTCCCACTGCCACTAAGTGGTGGAGTCAGGCTCTGCACCCATGTCTCTCTCTGCCTATTAGGTCACTGACAGGAGAGTTCTTGGCCTACCACATGAGGACAGGACAGACCAAGCCTTGTTTTGGTGGAGCTCAGAGGCCTGAGCAGGGATCCAGTCACCAAACAGATTGACAAGAGTGCTGCAGAAGGGCTGCAGGGACCTTCCTGAGGTGGGGGACTCCCAAGCTGAGATATGAGCTACCTGAGAGCAACGGCCTGTGCAAAGGTCCTGAGGCTGGAAGACACATGGCACATTCACATGACGAAGGGAATCAGAAAGACATCAACCCAGTCTCAGCTCAAATATGGGACCTGAGTATGGCTGTTCCCTATGAGAGCTGTGGTTACACACATGGCCTGCAACTTAAGGTTGGCTGTGCTCTCACCCACCAAGTCACCTACCTCCTTAATGCTACAGCTGAGGACATGGGTTCAGGGCTGGCAAGTACCTGCATGGACACAGAGCTGACCTCTGTACAGGTGCTGGGCCCCCTTGGCCCAGGCCAGTCCTGCCTGAGTGGCAGTGGAGGATGAGATCTCGAGAGTGGCTTGGAGTTATGGCCTCAGTGTCCTCCTCTTTGAAATGGGGATGGGCCATGGGGAGGTTTCAGGAAGGCCCTGGGGTTCAGTGACTGGCGGGCAAGAGCTCCTATTGGGTGCCCCAGTATGGCTTGGTGGACTCTGTGCAGCCCAGTCCAGGTAGAGGGGTTGCCGATACCAATCGGTGAGGCCCAGCTGCCTCCAGGAGGAGACCTGTCGATGGCAGATAGGCTGCTCGGAGTATTATTCACGAGCCCGTCAAGCCCCAGGAACGTCTGGTTGGCATAGAAACAGGAGATAAGGGGTACAATTAATGGCATCGCATTCCCTCCTCCTTTCTTCCCCAACTGACCCATTTAAATTCCCAGTGGTACTCGGTGCCATGCTCGGCTCTTGGTGACCCCTGGGGAGGGGCCCATTGGGCCAGCAGGGCTAGGCCCAGGGCTCAGGCCCCCAGGGAGGGCTGAGTGGATCCTTTCAGGGCCACTCCTACAGAGTAATGTCTTGGCAAGGATACCCCAGGAAAGGTGGAGTGGGCAGGGCTGGGAAAAGATCCCTGAGGGCCTCTGTGCCCAAATACCCATTTCATAGATGTGAACACAGAGGTAGAAGAGATCAGGAGAGACAGTATGATAGCCACAGACATATGGGATAAAAGCATGAAGCCAAGTGCCTGACTGACTCTGTCACTTAATTCTTAGACAAGCAATGTAACTGCTTTGTTCTTGGTTTCCCCAGATATACAGTGGTGATCAGAATGGGACCTGGTTTAAATTCACATGTGGCCTGGCACACGGCATGCTCTGTAAACTCTGCAACTGTTGTTGTGTGCCACCAAATGGATTCTAACTTACAGTGACCTCACATGACAGAATAGAACTGCTCATATGGTTTTTTAGGCTATAATCCTTATGGGAGCAGACAGCCAGGTCTTTCTGCCCTTGGAGCTGCTAATAAGTTCAAACCACCAAACTTTCAGTTACAAGTTGAGCCCTTAACCACTGTGTCACTATTAAAAAAAAAAATCTAAAAATCAAACCTGTTGTCATCAAGTCTCTTCTGACTCATGGCAACCCCTATAGACATGTGACAGAGTACAACTGCCCCATAGGGTTTCAAGAAGTGAGTGGCAGATTTGAACTGCTGACCTTTGGATTTACCAACCAAGCTCTTAACCACTGCGCCTCCAGGCTCTGCTATTAGCTATTATTAATATGACTACTATTGCCACATGTATGAATGAACTGACAGTCTTTGCTGAGGTCCATCGGGTTCAGAACAAAAAATAGCTGGGAATTAGGCTGAAGCCACAGGGCATGGACTCAGCATCCATTAGGCCTGGGTTCAAGTCGAGACTTTAGGCTCTAAGCCTTGACCTCCATGTTTCTAGGACCCTAAAGATATGTGTTCCTGTAATGGCATTATCCATGTGCCAGGCATATCACAGTGTTGCTTCCTTCAGGCGATGGTGATGGTGACTAGTGCAGGGACTGGCTGAGGCCAGCTCAGAGGAGAGGCCAAGGCAGGCGAGGGCAGAACTGACTTTCCTGGGAGGCAGACATGATCACACTCATTTTTCAGAAAGGAGAAACTGAGTAGAGGAACTCTTATGGCTCTTCTGCTATCATAGTGGGAGTGGTAGCCCTGCAGGTGATCCCTGGGAGGCACAAACCCAGGCACCTCCAAGGAGCCTTGGAGCAGAGTGTGAATGGCTCTGTGCCAAGAGTCCTCTTACTTTTGTAAAGTCATAAAGAGATCAGCCTCCCTCAGAGTTCAAGGTATTCTGGTGGCCAGGTTTTTCCCGCTTTGGGGCCTAAACTGGTCTCTCCCCGGAAATGGTCTCACCAGGCAGTGCTGCCAGCCCCATGGGTGGGCGTCTGACGGCTGGAGAGCAGGTGGTGACTTTGAAGCCCGGAGGGAATTAGTCATCCCGAGGCCACTGATAATTTGTTTAATAAAACTCCAAGAACGTGTGAAAAACACCTTCCTCAGAGACAGACAAAGCTGTGGGCTGGGCCAGGGTGGGGGCCAGACAAATTCCTGATCAGCCTCTGTTTCCATTTGGCATATGGAATCTGTGAGATCCTCAGTCTCTGAGGAGTCTTCAGCTGCTAAGGGGTTCCATGGTGCTCTTGATGCCCTTCATCTGGGCATGTGCTCCCAAGAACCCTGGAACTTGTCCCTGTGCCCATTTGTAGAGAGGGCAAACTGAGTTTCTGGTGTCCCCTGCCCTCATCCTTGCCTTGCCACACAGACTGCTTTCTCAGCACTGAAAGGGAATCACTCTCACAGCTGCCAGAAACCATCACCCCATTTTTCAGAGCTGCAGACTGAGGCCAGCCTGCTGTCCCTGGAGGAGCCAAGATCCTCGCTCTGAGAAGTCTCCGGCATGACTTTATCCCTCCCTTATTTGCTCTCTTGGTGACCTCTGTGTCCCCAGGACTGACAGCAAGTCAGTAAACACCTTTGGCTGACCAATGCTTTTAACTGGGCCAACATTTACTCCTGAATTGGGGGAATGTGTTAAAACAGACATTACCATACCAGAGTTCCTCAAACCTCAGCTTGGGCAATGGAAACCAGTGTAGCTTTTTTCTTATAAGAAAACTCCCGGCAGCCTACACCCAGTACCGCCAGGAACCTCCCCTCTAGCAATATGTAGGGGGTTGCAAGCGCCCTCTCCCTCTGATGTGGTAAAACCACCCTGCTATCTCTCACTATCTAACGGGGATCGATGGCCCCTTCGACAGATGGGAGGGGTACGGGAGTGGGTGGCCGGGTAGGAAGGGTCCTTGAGCTCCTCACCCTCTTGGCCAGCGCCAAGTCAGTTTCCTTTCACTTTGGTGGACTGTACCACTGGCCCGCCAGCCGGGGAAGGCCCAATTTCTTGGCAACGAAGTGTGTTTGGGGGGAACACTTGCCCAGACTGACTCGCGCGGGCGCCTGTTCCCTGCCCCACCCGGTCCGGGTCCGAGGGCCCCACTCGCCCGGCTGAGACGCCTCCGCGCAGTTGTTGCTGAACCCGGCCAGGCCTGGTGGCCGCAGATAAGGCCTCTTATCGGTCTTGGCGATCGCCATCGGTGCTGTGGCCCCGGCGCTTATCTGGAGCTCACATCGACCCGGGCTGACGAAAGCTCGTCGGGCCCGGGGGCACTGGGGGGTCCAGGCTGCGCCCTGCCCGCGCTCTCCACCCGGCTACATCGCCAGGCCTATCGCCTGCGCCATCTGGCCGGCCAAGGCCGTGCTCCCGCCTGGCCCTCCCCCGCTCCCACGTTTGAAGTTAATAAATGGAAGCGCCTATCGCCTCCGCCATCGGTTGTGCGCTTATCAGAGCGGCACATCTATCTCGGCGCAGAACAAAAGGCGCACAGAAGCGCGGGCAGCTGCGCCCCGGCTTTGATGGGGGCCCGGGGGGCGGTAGCCCCCCACGCTCAGCCTCTCTTGTCCCTGGCCCTCCCCACCAGCGGTGCCGGCCGCAGGTGAGGCAGAGCGGCCGGCACAGCTGCGAGGGCTGCCTATACAGCCGAGGGCGGAGGGCGGAGGGCGGGCGAGCGAGAGGGCGGGCGCCGCCGCTTGGTGACAATCAGAGCTCACATCTTAACTTTCCGGAGATCTACCATGAGGAGGAGGTGCCCCGAGCCGCGGCTGCAGGGAGGGTGCCTAGCTCCACCCCCCCGGTCCGGCCCACTCCCCTTCCAGGCTGTGGGGTGAGCTGAGGTTGGGCACTGAGGGCTGGCTATGCACCCCCACAGTCCCCGTCCCCAGCGTGCGTTCGGCTGGCTCAGCTGGGCCTGGGTTCTAGCGGCCTTATCAGCTCTGGTAATCGTCTCCCAACCTGCGATCTCCCAGCCGAGCTATCTGCATTTCTCATCGCACTGAAACACACACACTCACACTGACACACACACACACACACACACACACACTCTCTCTCTCACACACACACTGACACACACACACACACTCCTCTCTCTCTCTCACACACACACACATACACGCGAGGACAGAACTGAGGCGAGAAGGGGAAAAAGAAACCAGAAAATGAGCGAGGATCGGGACCTGTGGGTGGTTCTAATACTTCAGCCGATATAATAGAAAGAGACTTTCGGAAAACAGGTCCCGTTTGCACATTAGTGGAGTCAGATTACCAGAACTCGGATTCCTGTTGAGTTTTTCCGTTGTAGGAGACCTCGGGAGTAGAACTCCCCCAGGTGCACGCACCTGGGGCGTTCTGATGGTTAGTGCACTTGTGGACAGGGGAGGCTGGGCAGAGGGCCTGGCGCCTCTCATTGCCTCTCAATGTCCCCGCTCCCTAGGGCCCGTCCATCTGGCCCCGGATGGGCAGGGAGTGGTCTCGGGAGGAAGCCCCCTCCCCGCCTTGGCTGCCAAAGTGCGAGGTTATTATTGGTGTGGCGTGGGGAGGGGCGGCTTCCTGTGCACTCACTTGCTCCCGGCTGCAAGCACTGGGCCTCCTATCGCTGTATTATCAGCATATAGGACGCTAGGTGGCCGCCCGGACCTGGGGAACAGCCCACGGACCAGACAGACGAGAAACTCAGACGCGTACAAGGGAGACCCCGGTAGGGGCCAAGTACCCAGGGCCTCCCTTAGTGACTCGGAGAAGGCTCCCACAGGGGTGTCCTTGGGTAGCTAGGGTGCTGTTTGCTCCCTGGGCGGCCTCAGCCCAGCGCCATGCCAGCATTGGCCGGCACACGATCAGGGGGCCAGGCCTCCAGGAAGGTGTCCGGGTCAAGCAGCGCCCTGGTCGAGATTCTGATGCCAGGGCGCAGGGTCCCGCCTGGAGTTGAGCGCAAGCGCTGCGGCAGCTTCTCCAGCCCTTCAGCCACGCGGCTTTGCAGTCAGCCCCGAACGCTGTGGGTGCAACCCGGCCGGAGGCCGGGCTGAGCGTTCTCTACGAGGACCGGGTGCCCCCTCTCCCTCCCAGGTCTCTCCTGTTCTCTCCAGATATCAAGCCTGTGAGAGTCAACCCGCGAGATAAGATCACAATTTCAGCCCGTCCCGACAGAGCGATCTTATCAGGATGGGACTTGCAGAATGGAATATTTTAAACTTTATCGGAACCCAGATCAGACCGCCCTATCCGTGCACCATCTCGGGGCGCGGGGGAGGGGTAGGATCGCGAGGTGGCCGCTTGCCCGGCAGCGCCTTGTCCGCCCCCCACCCGGCGGGCACCCTGTGGCCGGACCCAGCGCCTGTGTCAAGACGCGGGGGCTCCTCGCCCAGACATTAGATTACCGCGCGCAAGCAAACAGTGCTGGAGTACGGGGAATGGTCGTGGCATTCGCGGGGCAGGGGTCTTGGGACAAAGTTTGACTCACGCTTGATCTGCCGAGGGGTGCTCTGCTTCCTCCTGGACATGTCTCCGGCGCCGCGCGCCCTCCCGGAGGCCACCTCTAGCCTCGGGTGGGCGGCGGCGGGCGGCAGGGGCGCGGTGGGGCCTCGGGGCAGCTCATGCCCCCGGCCCCGGAGCTCCCGGCCGCCCTGGCCCGCGTCCCCAGCCCGCCGCGCCCGGGCCCGGAGCCGCCCGCCGATGCCGAAAGCCAGAGCCCTGCTCTCGGGAGGGCGCGCACGGCCGGCGGCGGGCGGCGGGCTGGGGCCGCTTCTCTCGGCTCGCGCAGACGCCGCCGCCGCCGCCGCTCCGGTTTCTTCAATGGGATCTGCGGGCAGCGAGCGGCCACCCGGCGGCCGCGGCCAGGGCGCTCCAGGCTGCGGGCGGGCGGGAGGGGCTGCGCGTCACCGCATGGCCACGCCCCTCAGAGCTCTGACCCCGCCCCCAGAGGTCCCTCACAACCGCGGTCCCGCCTCCACACCAAGGCCCCACCCCTGGGCCCGAATCTGCGTCTCGCCTTCTCTGCTCTTCCTTTCAGTTCTGCAGCTCTGCCTGCAGGCCTGGCGCCGACTCGGAGGCTTCATCAGTGCCTGCAGTCCCGCCCCCGACCTAACCTTGATCCCTCTCGGCTCTGGCCCCGCCCCACAACTGCAGCCCCGCCCCGTACTGGCTCCGCCCCAAGGCCCCACCTTCGGCCTAATTTGATCTCTCTTGTCCTGGCCCCACCCCCCCCGGTGCAAGGCCACGTCCAGGGTGCACGGCCTCTGCCCGGCCCTGAAGAGCCCTCTCACCTCCTGCGCTGCTCCCATCAGTCCGGCTTGACTCCAGCCTGGCTTGGACTCCTTAAGCTCAGTTGCCAGCGGCGGCGCCTCGGGTCTAGCCCCACACCTCTCTGGTACCTCCCCACCTCCCCATATAACCCCGCCCCCAAGTCTGCCTCCTTCACGTTGGGTCCCTGGAAGCTGAGGCTCCGCCTGCGTCCTGGCTCCCTCTTCAGCTCCCTGAGGCCCCACCCGTTTGCCCTATAACCCCAGCCCGAGGGGCCTTTGACCAGCCTCCAGGATTCTCGGTTCCGCCGCTCCACCCTTGCCTCCGTGGGTTGTTGGGTACCTCGAAGGCGGGCCTGGAAACCTGCAGCCCAAAGTTTCACTTGTTTCCTCTATAGACTTGGGAGCGTGGATCGGGCCTGGTGAGAGGATTGAAGGCTCCGTGGGAGGCTGCAGTGGAACAACCTCTGTCCCTGTCCGTTGTCACCTTTCATTGGCCTTGTGTCTCCTTACTTGGGATCAGTCCTGGGTGGAAATTAGGGAGGGAAAACCTTATCCCTTATCCCCCTGCGGGTTGAGATTGGGGGTTCACCAGCCTCTCCAAGGTGTCATACACTGGAGGCCTGGGAAGGACCAGGTGATCCTCCACTCCTCTGCACTCCCCATCCCCATCTCCAGCACTCGCCAGAATGGCGGTGAGTTTCCCAGAGCCCATACCATCCATTCTAGGGCTTGGAGATTGAGTAAGGGCACTCTGTGACATGTTCGTGGGATCCTAGAGGCCACTCACCACCTAGAGCACCTCTTATTCTGTAGTGAAAGAAACTCTCTGCCTGGCTCCAGCAATAGGGTTCCCCTTGCTCCAGGTAAACTGTATTACTTTGTTTTAATGTTATTTGCCTGCACTTCAAGCCCTTGCCCCATACTCACTGAACTGATAGGGAGCAGGCCCAGGGGTTAACAGGAAGGCCTTTGCAGAGAAGACCATGGGGCCCCATCCAGATGGTCTGAGGCTCCTCCTGATGACAAGTGACTGACACAGCAGCATAGCTGTCACTACCAGCACCAGGGCCAAGGCTGCCTGGGGACTCTGCCATGAGACCCCACTGCATTCCAGTATCCTGTCTATAGCTTACCACCACCATGCCCATGGAAGAGAAGAGGGCAGGGGCTGCTAGGGTTAGCCTAGAGCCGGGGCTCTTTCCCCTGCCCCTGCCATCCACCTCAGGACACTGGGGTCTGTGATCAGACCATCTGCCCACCACTGGACACTCAGGCGGAGGTGAGGGGACCTGCCCAGGGACACATGGCTCAGCCAGTTCTCCATACTCCCTGTCAGAGCCAGCTACCCGGGCACTCATCCCTCTTCTCTGAGGAAAGTGGGCCCCACATCTGACTGATTCACTCAGCCCAGGGCCGGAAGACATTTCTTAACTGAATAAAATATTGTACCTGGCCAGGATCCCCAATGGGCCTCACTTCCTTCCGAGGTTGCTGTACAGGATGGGGACTTGGAGGCTGCGAAGGGCCTCCTGGAAAAGGTGACTGTGGGTTTGAGACACCATGCAGTGCAAGGACAGATCCCAGTCTGGTACCACCAGAACTGCTCTTTAGGGACGGCAGATCCTCAAAGGCCTCCCCTGGAGGTGCCAGGGTATGCTGTCCAGTGAGTCCAGTCCAAGGCGGTGTCACTGTTAGCATCAGCAACATTGCTAACCCTCTTCGTGTCGGCTCATGTTCTCTCATAATCTATTCTGCCCATTGTGACAGTCAAGGTCACCCACGCAGAAGGTGGCAGAGAAGGGCTGGAGCCACTTAAGGGCTGCTTTCAAACATCCAAAGGGCCATCCTAAGGTTGGACCCAGAGACCCTTCTCCCCAAATATAAGTTCAACATGAAGAAATTTTGGGGTCTGAGTGGGTGGCCGAGGGGTGGAATGAGCTCACCATCAGTGGAGGTGAGCAAACACAGGCTAAGCCACCTTGGAGGGAGGTCAGATTTGGATGGGGTGTAGAGGGGTGTGGAATCTGAAGTCCTTTGGGTTTCTTCTGTCTCAAGAGCTTCAGCCCCTGACCTGATTCTGGCTTCTGTTTTGGAGATGGGCCTTCTGTGAGTCACCCACACCCTCGTATTTGGGGGCTGTCTTAGTCTCCTAGTGTGGCCATAGCAGAAATACCGCATGTGGGTGACTTTAAAGAACAAAGATGATTTTTCTTACAGTTCTGAAGGCTAAATGCCCAAATCAGGGTCTAGCCTTGTTGATTCCTTCTGGGATATTCGTTCCTGTTTCCTGGTGTCTGCTGGCACTCCTTGATCCTTTTCTTGTAGACCATCCTCATAGGAAGTCTGTCTTCACTTGTGTGTGTGTCTGTATCTATTCTTCTGTTTTTTGGAAGATACCTCTCAGAAGGCTTAGACTCATCCTGCTTACTCTGGTATGACCTCATTCACCTAATAAAAGAAAAACCCTTATTTTCAAACAAGGTCACATTTAGAGGTACAGGGGTTAGGACATCCATATTTCTTGGGGTCTGCAGTTCAATCCACAATAAGGGAAGGTGGTCTCTAAGATGATCCAAGAGGCCTTCCCAATCTTCCCCACCCTGCTCTGCTGCTCTGTGACCCCAGGGTCCCTGCAGGCGTGGTTTGTACCTGTCCCAGCCTTGCCCCCTTTCCTGGAGCAAATAAAAGTACACTGATAGCATCAGTGTACCTGTACTGTGTGCAGCACAGGCACCCACCCTGAGTAAATGTCCCCAAACTCTCCCTGTGTTACAAGCCAGGTCTTGGCAAGCATGGTCTCATGTAATCTTCACACAACCTCAGGGTGTGGCCTCTTATCCCCAAGTTCTAGAAAAAGAGATTGACACGCAGAATGGGCCAATTACTTGTTGGGAGTCCCACAGCTTGAAAGTCGAAGAGCTAGGAGGTGACTACAGGAAACCCACATGTCTGTTCTAGAACTGGAAGCCCTGGTGGCATAGTGTTTAAGTGCTGTGTCTGCTAACCAAAAGGGCTGGCAGTTTCAATCTGCCAAGTGCTCCTTGGAAACTCTATGGAGTAGTTTTACTCTGTCCTATATGGTCACTGGAAACCCTGGTGGTGAAGTGGTTAAGTGCTATGGCTGCTAACGAAAGAGTCGGTGGTTTGAATGCACCAGATACTCCTTGGAAACTCTATGGAGCAGTTCTACTCCATCCTATAGGGTCGCTACGAGTAGGAATCAACTTGACAGCAGTGGGTTGTTTTCTTGGTTTTGTTCTAGAATAGATATACTGGCAGCAGCAGCAAAGGAGCATGGAGGCCTAGGATCCACCACGTGTCCCCTGCTGGGCTGGGCTATACTCCCCTTGCAGGGCCTGAGCCACTGTTGGGCAGCTCTGCCAGGGGCATCCTGACACTTGTCAGCACCAACTCTGTGAAGGGTTTAATTAACTTCCTCTTTCAATGGTGAAATAATGAGTTTTAAACACCACATGACTCTGGGAAGGAGGTCATACAGCAGCAAGGATGTCAAAATAAATTAAGTTCAGAATTAGGAGGCTGTGGCGGGAGGCTCCAGGGCTCCCAGACCCTGCCTGCCTCCTGCGTGGCGGCTGTCTTGCTACCAGCTGGGGCTGGTCTGCTGGCTCTGGAGCAGGGTCTCAGGTGGTCCCCGTCCCCATCTAGGAGCCCGCTTCATAGCCCATTGGTCTTCTGATATCTAAGAGATGCTAGCAAGAGTCCAGTCAGGCCTTGGCAGAGCAGATAGTCCCCTGCAGTTCTAAAAGACCTCACTCTCTGATCTTCCGATACAGAGATCCTGCCCGGAGGCTGGTGTGCTGCCAGCCCAGGTCAGCCTTTACAAGCAGTTGTTGCCCAGTGTGTCCTGTTTATGCGCTTAGCTGCTATAGCTACTGAAAGGTTGGAGGTTTGAGCCCATCAAGAGACATCTGGAAGTAAGGCTTCTGATCTACCTCTGCAAAATCAGCCACTGAAATCCCTGTGGAGCACAGTTCTATTTTGATACACATGGAGTCACCCTGAGTGGAGGTTCATGCAACAGCAACTGTCTTTTTTTTGTTTTTTATTTTGTTTTTTAAAGGTGGCAGCAAGTGCAGCCAAGAAATATTACCTGGACATTTGCTGGTCTCTCAAGACCATGTGGGCTATATTGCTGGGCTTTCCATTTTCCTTCCTTTCCTTTCTCATCCCCTTCCCTTTTCCTTCTCTCCCCCTTTGAACTATTCAGGTTTTCTCCCATATGGAGATGCCAGGATGTGCTGGGCTGGAAAATAGAGCTGCTTTCAGTCTCTAGCCAGAAGAAGATTCTCCAAGGGGTAAACGGTTCAGTGAAGAGAGTAAATCAAGGATGCAGTTGGGAGACCTTTTGTTAATATCTGGGAAAAATCCTGTCAACCTCACCTAGACAAAAGGCTTCCAAGAATCATGGGAGCTTTGTTAACGTGCTCGACTGCAAACCAATGAAGATCGGTGGTTTGAAACTACCAGCTGCTCTGCAGGAGAAAGACATGGCGATCTGCTCCTGTAACAGAATGCAGCCTGGGAAATCCTATCAGTACAGTTCTGCTCTGCCCGACAAGGTTGCTCTGAGTTGTGATTGACTCATTTGAAAGCAAAGGGTTTGGTTTTTGGTTGTCACCCAGTAGTGTGCGACGTGGAGAGTATTCTGTTCTGGTGGGAGTACCATCAGCTTAGATGGAAGGGGCTGAGACAGCAGAGGATGGAACAAGGCCTGTCAGTCATACCCTGAGCAGGCTGCTCACTCAGAAACTCAGTGTTCTTGTGGGCAGGACAGGAGGGCTTGGGGTCTGGATTCAAAGACCCAGTTGACAAAGACTTCCTCTTAGGATAGCATTGGGCATGGATCGAGATATTGCAGCATGTACCTGCCTGGGTTTCTGAACTGCTGCAGACCTGTGGGACTCTGGGTGACACAAATCATTAATATTTGGATACTAGCCAACAGGCTGGGAAGTTTGAACACATCCAGAGGTGCCTTGGAAGAAAGACCTGGTGATCTGCCTCAGAAAAATCAGCCATGAAAAATTCCATGGAGCTCCAGTCTGCTGTGACATACATGAGGTTGCAGTTAGAGTCAGCTCCACGGCAACTGCTTTTCTTTTTGGAATAGTTCAGTGACAGCTGTGTGCTGCCCTTTCCTGACCTGTGGGCAGGATTGTCTGTGGTGTTCCCCCTATGGCGTGTCTCCTTGTTGCAAGTGGAGTGTTGTGGGTAGATGTCTCTTATTCACAGCTCTTTGGATGGAGAAGAACCACACTCAAGGAATTATACCAGGGTCTCATCTATCCCTAGGCCTGTTTTAGACAATGAGATCTGGGCTTGGAGCAGGACCTGTATGCTGCAGTGGGATGTGACATGTGTGAGAAACAAGAGTCGTGGTGGCAGAAAACAAACTGTGCTGGCTTTGACACATGGCCTCCAATTCTGTGACCTTACCTCCCTGAGAGGTAAGAATTCTGTCCCTGCTTCTTGAATTCAGGCTCTGCTTGGTAAGCAGAATATGGTGGAAGTGATGTTAGGCCAGCTCCCAGACCTTGGAATCTTCCACTTCTTCTCCCTTGAGACTCAGTTTCAGAACTCAGCCACCATGTTGTGAGGAAGCTCAAGCACGTTGAGGCTGCATGTGGGCATTCAGGCTGACAGCCAGGGAGGTCAATAGCACAAGTCTTCTACAGGTGGGGGATGGAGGCTCAGGGAAGTGAGGTGAACCTGTTTCACAGACAAGGAAGTGAGGCCGGGGAGGAGAGATATAACCCAGCCCAGTAAGTCACAGCTCTTAGCTCAGAACTGAGGCCTTGGGGAGCTGTGGATTGCCTGTGCTGGAAGAGTTCTGGTTGTTGCTGTGCCTATTTAGAAGAAGGAGCCTTGGTGGTGCAGTGGTTAAAGAGGTCAGATGTGAATCAAAACGTCAGTGCTTTGAGTCCACCAGCTACTCTGAGGGAGAAAGATACAGCAGTCTTTTGGTAAAGATGACAGCCTTAGAAACCCTAGAAGATCACTATGAGTTAGAATCTACTCAACAGCAACGAATTTGGTGCTCATTTGGTAGGTTAAAAAATCAAGGCCTGGAGCCCAAGGTCACTTAGCAGCTAGACGTTGACACCATGACCCATGGCCAGCCTTGCCTCTCCTTGGCCCAGTCTTCCTACTGCCCCAGAGCTGCCCTGGGCTATCTCAGGAGCTTGAGCTGCAGGTGGTGAGTTCACTGAACCAAGAGTGGGCCTTGGGAGGAGCCCAGCCCACCTCTCCTCCTAGCTCAAGGCTCGGGGGGAGGCTAGTGGCCTTGAGCTGCCACTCTCAAGGCCATGCTGGCCGGTCATTGAGATAGATGCTGCCCTGTGGGAAGGGGCTGTAGCCTTGGGCACCCCCTGCCAGGGCAGACTGGGGGGAGGTGGCCTGCAGGGTCTCAGTGCAGGGGTCCTGGGGCCTCCCTAGTAGTGCGGCTGAGAGCCTGAGGGCAGGCCAGGAAGGAAATGCTGGACAGATGGGAAACATGGACCATTGAGGCACAGCCTGGGAGCTGGATCTCTGGAGCGCACATGAGATACACTCACAGATGACACTGGACTCACATTCCCCATGAGCCTTCTGTCCCCATACCTGTCACCTGGAGGGGGGCCACTTTTGCCACCCCAGATCAGCAAGGATGAATCCCATTCTTAGTGGCTGTCTGTCCAGGGTCCCCTTATATCTGAGCTCTGCATGCTTTCTGGGAAACAGGGCCTCAAAAGGTCTGTGGTACCCAGGAGCTTCAGAGGCTGCTGTGAATACCTGTTTCTTCTGACAGCGGGAGCCCTGGTTGGTTTCTGAGGCAGAGGTGTTTTTGTCCTGGTGGCTTCTAAAGCCCTCTGGCCTCTGTTTCTCCAGCTGCACAATGGGAGGAGAAGGTGCTAGGGCTGGAGCTCCTTCCCATCCCTGTTCAGCCAGCCCACCACTGGGGCCCAGTCCCGCCAGGCTGTAGGGGAGCTTCCCTCCCAGACTAACTCTGCAGGCTGGACACAGAAACACATCTCCAGGTCTGTGGGTCAAATCTGTGCACCAGTAGTGGCAGTGATGTGTCCCTAGGCCCAGCGGTATGGTCTCCTGGGGGTGTGTCCATGTGGTAGATAAGCATGCTTGCAGGCAGCTGCCTGTTGAGGCAGTTGGGCCTTGTCTGTGTGTCTGTGTGTGCTGTGTGCAGTGGCCTGGAGGCATGTGTGCTCCCAGTGCCAGATGAGGCTGCAGTCTGCGGGTTCCAGTTGCTGAGGACAGGACCTGGGGGCCAGAGAGAGGCCACAGCTGGAGCTGGGTGCTTGCTGCCACCTGGTGGCCAAGCAGGTGCTATCTAGGCCACAGGCGCCATCCAGGCCATAGCCCTCTATGTGGAGTGGGAGAAGGCAGTTGGAGGGGTGGTCCCAAAGGGCTGCAGACTACCCTCATTCTATCAGCTTCAGTGTCCCACAGTGTCAGGTCTCATGTGCCTGGGGGTGCTGACATTGCTGTAGCCTTCCTTGGAGACCAAGAGTGGACACAGGCATTGGTGGGAGTCTTGTAGGTGGGGCTCATTTTGTACTGCTGAGGGTAATGCAGCCCTGAGCTGAGCTGAAGTGGAAGAATGGGCATTCCTGGGGCTGCAGATGGGCTGCAGATGAGCTACCAGTGTGGCCTGCAGGCGAGAAGCTCTCAGGGGAGGGAAGGGCATCCTAGTCCCTCAGGTCCCCAACCTCAGCCCACAGCCCAGCCTGTCTGGGGCCAGGACTCAGTCTCAAGCATGTACCTGCCACCTCTTTGCTTCAGCATCTACACTGTGAGCTATGCCCAATCACTCTCTCTTTGTCCTTCCGTCCCTTTCTCCCTTTCTACCCCACAGGGCTGAAGGCCAGCATTGTTCACCCTCTGACAGTGTCCCTCTAAAGGGTGGCCCTGAAGGTTCCAGCCCTATCTGTTTGCCTACTGCCCTGGGTCGGGAGTGGAGACAGGGTATCATCTGCCTCCCTTCTGCCCCCTGCTAAGCAGTTGTGCGGGGAGACCCTTGGTAGGAGCAGTGTGGTGGGCCGATTGCCCTTTGAAACCCTTCACCTTCCTTGAAGGGTGTCCTTGGGGCACTCATGTCTGTGCTCCCGGGGCTGGGGATCCACTTGGCTGGCACATAAGAGTCTCTGGGAATGGGGAATGGGGGAACAGACACCATGAAGACAGGAGGCTTTCTGTGAAAATAGGTGGAATATATTTGAAAGAATATTGAATACACACCATGGACTGCCAGAAAAATGAACAAATCTGTCTTGAAGGAAGTACAGCCAGAATGCTTCTTAGAAGTGAGGATGTCAAGACTTCATTCATCTCATGTACTTTGGACATGTTATAAGGAAAGACCAATCCCTGGAGAAAGACATCATGCTTGGTAGAGTAGAGGGCCAATGACAAGAGAAAGACCCTCAATGAGATGGATTGACATAGTGGCTGCAAAAATGGGCTCAAACACAGCAACAATTGTGAGGACTGGGCAATATTTTGTTCTGTTTTATGCAGTCACTATGAATTGGAATGACTCGACGGCACCTAGTAACAACAATGTATTTGAAAGGACAAGCTAGCTATGACTTTTACAGTGTGACCTCAGAGTCCCAATTCTGTGGTTCACCTAATGACATTGAAGAGGCATTCTGAGCAGCACACATCACCTTCTAGAAAGACAATTTTTGCCCAGTTTGGTCTCTTTCAAGATATCAGAATAAAAACTTTGTGACACACACACATTGCACCAAAAGTAAAAATTAAAAAAACAAAACAGAACCATGTACCCTAGCAACACCTGTGAGTAGAGTGCGTTCCCCTGTGCCTTTAAACACACAATTCTGCAAGAAGGCCTTGTATCCACCCTCGCTGGGCTGGTCAGTGCGTGAGGGCCCCGCACTGCTCATGCCTCCTTGCTGGCCCCTGAGCGCTCCTATTTGGATGCAGCGGTCTTGCTGTTTTGCCCACTCAGATCTTGGGGCCTGGGGAGGCCAGTGGGAGACACCACATATCTTTGATACAGGTAACAGTCTTCCTGGAGTGTCCTTGACTCCTTTTCCCCTACCCAACCCCCCAGAAAAAAAATATCAAGGAGGCCTGTATTCACATTACAACATGAAAATAGCACCAGAAACTTCAGAGTAAAATTGCTGATACTTAGAGCTGAGGGCTCCAACAGAGGAAGACTCTGAGTGGGGCAATCAAGACTGGGCCCAGAAGCACGGATGAGGAGGGATAGCCGGGGGGCAGTGGCAGACGGGCAGTGTCCACCCTATTCCCTATGGGAACCTGGTCCCAGAGATTGTGGTGCACTGGGGGATGGCGCTTCCACCGCAGCGTAAGCAGTGGTCAGCACGGTGTGGTCGGGGGAGATCTGTGCACTGAGTTCACTCGGGGCGGCCTGGTGGCTCAGCACAGCCTTCCAAGAACCAACCCCCTCTGGATTTGTTTTCTAAGGCCACGTAGGAATTCCAGCAGCAGCAGTAGCAGCAGCAGTAGCAGCAGCAAGACTAAAGGGGAACCTACCACTGTTGCCCCCTCGATCACCTTTCCTACTAGATGGACACTTGGAGGAAGCTGCGTGCAAAACATTGCCCTCAGAGGCTCTACAGCATCTATGCTCAGCACCCCATGGGTGGGTGGGTTGCTGTGTCACGTGCTTGGTGCCAACGACACAGATGCAGCCTTGCAGGGGCTGCAGTTGGCTGCCCCCAACCCCAGCCCTCCAGCACAAAGGGGAGGCTCTCAGTCCAACATCCAGCAGGATGCCACCCTGGCACCACTCTGAGTCTACACCCTGAGTCAGGAGGTGAAAAGGGAGGAGGGCCAGCTGAGGAACTGGGGGCTGGGGATCACGGCATTGGAAGAGGCCCAGGTTCATGGCTCCTATCTGGCCCTTGCCCAGGCCTGCACACCCCACTTGGAGGGATTTCTCTCACCTCTGCCCAGGCTTTGCACATACTACTCTACAGGGTCTCGTTCCTCAATCCAGGCCTGTACACACAGGCCTGTACACACAACTCGGCAGGGTCTCACTGCCTTCCCTGCACCCAGGCCTGTACACACTATTCAGTGTGGTCTCACTCCCTGCTCTGGACCCAGGTGTCTGTACACTACTTGGCGGGGTCTCCTCCCCTGCCCTGCACCCAGGTCTGTGCATGCTATTTAGTAGGGTCTTATCCCCTGTCTTGTGACCAGGCCTGAGCACACTACTCAGCTGGGTCCCTCCTGAGAGGGATCTTGAAGCTGGTCAGTCTCTGCCCAAACAGCTGGCTGAGGAGGTGGCTCTGGGACTCGGCAGTACGGAGGGATCGGGGGCAGGGAGGAACAGATCTACCCTTCCTGGGAGGCCCATGTGGTGGCCTTTTCTCAGGGACAGCCATGCCCAGGCCCTCCCTCCTGATCCGGAAGCCCCCAAGGCCAAGGCTAGGAGCCCCCCTCTGGCACTCTGAGGGCTGCAGTGGTGGTTTGTCTGTCATGCTGCTCAGTCGGGACTTGATGGGGGCCACACGGCTTGGGACTGGCTGCTTCCGTGGGTTCCGGGGGGGCTTGTCAGGCACCAAGGAGGCTCTCCCTAGGTCCCCTGCACTTTCACTCCTTGTAGGTCCTGTGACATGGCCCTTTTTTTTTCTCCTGTCACCTCCCATGCTCTCTCTGGGGCCCATGCTACCTCGGGGCCCCTGGTTGTGGCCCTTGGCTGGAGCTTGGGAAGGGGGCTTGGCTGGTAGGTGGCTCTGGCCTAGACAGGTGGGCTTGGCAGGGGTGGTGGCTATCTCACTTTGGAGCTGCCCGCTGTCTAGCTGAGGCTGGCTGCTGCCCCCAGTTGTGGCATTATTTTGGGGGTCTCCACTGCCCTTGGAACTGGGGTCCAACTTGGCTTTGGGGGTGGTGGGCCTTGGTCTCTCCTCAGCATCCTGGGCTGGCTCTGTGGGGCCCCGGCTGAACACAGGCTTTTTCAGTGGCACTGGGACTGTGGGTGGTTTGCTTGGGGTAGACACCGCCAGCCTACCCTCTGGTGAACCGCGGGTGCTTCCAGTCTTGGAGGTACCCCCTTTGTGGGAGGCACCCCTTAGGCCCTCTTCAGGCACCATGTGACTTCTGGGCACCCGTTTCTCTCTCTTAGCCAGGGAGGGGTCTTCTAGAGAATGGTCAGGGGCACTCTTGCTGTGGGCACCTGGGGTCCCATGCTTCCCTGACAACAGATGAGGAGCGATCTTCTCATCTGTATCTAGGCTTCCAGTCCCTGGTGGGGGCATGGGCAGCTCTGGAGAAACAGCACGTGAGTGGAGGAGTGAGGGGTTACCAGAGGGCCCTTCATTCTCTTGCCCACCTTTGCTACCATCCAGGGAGTCTGGGAAAGGTGACAGGGGCGGGGGTAGAAGTTGCTGGCAGTCAGATATCTGGTCTCCTGTTCTCACTGGGCTGCCTTCTGGGTTCAGGGTCCTCTCCTGGGTCTGAGACTGTCCCTGGGCAGTGCTGGGCACCGGCTCTGGGAACAGTGGGTACAGGGCAAGGGGGGACATGGTACCTGGGGCAGAGTTGCTGCCCTGGGATTGGAACCTGTCCTTGCTGGGCCCTGGGGCACTGCTAGGCATAGCCACTCGGCGCCGTTTGCTGGGCCTTGTGCCCTCGAGGGCTGGAGCCTTCTGTCCCAGGGCCCCTGGCCTCCTCACGCCACGGAAAGCGAAGGGCTGCTGGCCAGGTCTTCTGTGCTTGTCCATGTGACGATCAAACTGCTCCTTCTTGGCAAACGTGTAGTTGCAGGCACTGCAGACAAAGGAGCGCTTGATGATGCGCATGACGGTGGCGCAGAGCTCGCATGTGTACAGCGGTGTCGGCAGCCCCTCTGGTTCCTCCTGGGCACCGTGCTCCTGGCCACGGTGGGCGCGTAGCTGGCGATGCTCTGCATAAACATGTGGGCACTGGGGGCACAAGAAGACACGCTGTGGGCTGTGCACTGCCAGGTGGCGCTGTAGCTTGAAGGGCTTCGGAAACTGCTTCCCGCAGTGGTGGCAGTGGCGGGAGGGGTCTTTGCAGTCTGCATGCACAGGCATGGCTCTCAAGTGGGGCTCACTGAGGGACTGGGGGCTAGGAGACAGGCTGGGGGTCCCCTTGGTGGAGCTGGATGGAGAGAGGTTGAGTGGGCTGTCACTGCCCAAGACATTGGTGTTGACCAAGCTGCTACCTAGCATCAAGGTGCCATCTTGGTCTGAGGGGTTGGCCCTGGGAGCCTTGGGTTTTGCCTTTGTCCTCTTTGAGGCTTCTCCAGGGCCCCTACTGGCTTTGGGGGTGGCACGCTGGCTCTTGTGGGGCTGGGAAGCCTGCCCCAAGATGTTGTTGAGGAAGTGTGGGATGACATTGCCCTCTTCCAGGCAGCTGGGCAGGTCTCCCACGGATGTCCTTGCCTGGCCCCGGCGAGCAAAGCGCATGGCGTGCTCACGCAGGTGTTCATTGTACATCCAGACATCAGGTACCTGGCGCAGGCACATGCCGCAGGCCCATAGTCCCGCCTTGCACTGCACGTGCTTCTCCCGAAGGTGTTCCCGCAGCAGCTGGCGAGAGCTGAACCGGCGCTCCACGCACATGTAGCAAGTGGGGGGTGGGGAGGGGCTGTGAGCCAGCTTGTGGAGGTCCAGCTCGCCCAGGCCGCCGAAGCGCCGGAAGCACACCCTGCACTTGTACGTGCCTCTCTTGGCTTTCACCTGATGGTCTCGGTTGGGGCTCCGGCCTGCTGCCTCCAGCCTCGTGACCTGGGACCCCTGAGAGCTTGCCTCAGCCTGGAGGTCAAGAAAGCTCATGCCAGGCAGCCCCTCAGGATCTTCATAGGACCGCAGGAGGCACAGGTCTTGCATTTCCAACTTGGTACTGAGTGCGTTGAAATCCAGGGCTGGGAACTGTGGCAGGCCTGTGTTCCCGGGAGGCGCACCATTGGACCCTTCTCTCTCTAGGTTGGGGGGCTCGGGGCTCATTTCTCTCAAAGAAGAGGAGGCCTCATCAGGGGGTACCTGCTGCTCCAGGCCTCGCCAGGCGGCTGGGACCCTGTGTAGCTCAGGGAGGCCCTCTGACAAGTTGTCCAACTGGAGGCCAGTGGGTGTCTCCTCAGTGAGGGTGATGGCTGAGGAAGGTCCTTTCTCAGGCTGCTCTGGGGGTGACAGGCTGGGGTTTGGGTCCCAGGACTCAATCCCAGGCACCTTGCTGCTGAGAAAGCCGTCGATAAGGAAGGCTTCAGGTGTGCCAGGGGCCTCATCTGCCCAGGGTTCCTCATGGGACAGGCATGGGGAGCCTGAGTCACTCAGGTCTGTGGGCAGGCGGTTGGAGCACTGTTTGCTATGCTCCCCAACCTCAATGCTTGGCTCCAAGGGTGGTGGTGGTGGCTTTGGCTTCTTACCACGTTGCCCATAGACACGGGGATTTTTCTTCCGGGTCAAGCGGTCGCCCAGAGGGAAGAGCTGAGAAAACGAAGCCTCGTCATCAAACAGGCCCAGAGGACCCCCAAAATCCGGGCTAGAGGCTCCAGACAGGCTGCCCTGTAGCTCCTGAATGCAGGCCCCAACTTCTGAGTGGCCCAAGAAGTCCTGAGGGCTGCAGCCAAGGGCGCTTCCAGTGTCAGAAATGGGAATCTTGAGAGCAGCTGAGGGCTCCAAGGGGGACTTGGGTACCCCTAGCATGCCTTCCCCAGCCCTGCTCTTGGTCCCTCTGCTGTCATCTGCAGCCCTGCTCTTGGCTGCCTGTGACAACTTTGTGTCTGTGCCAAGTGTTCCCGGCTCTCCCAGTCCCCAGAACCCACCTGATGTATCTTGTTCCCCCTGGCAAGTGATCATAAGGTCTCTGTGTGGGCTCTGGGCCCCAGTCTTCTTTGTGAAAAAGGCTCCAGAAGCCATGCCCTCTGTAACACCTGTCACCACTGGCCCCTGTATGGTGAGGCATGGTGATTGCCCCCCATCTGTTGCTCGCTCGCCCTCTGGTGAGAGGCCGTGGCTCCACTCAGCTGAGTAATTGGCAATTGTACTTGATGTATTTGAGTTGGGTCTATCTGGAATCACATCAGTGGCAACTTGAAGACAGCTCTCCTCCAAGTCAGAAGCCCCACTCTTCTTCCTGAACCTTCTCACGCTCACTTTCCTCTCTTTCTGATTTGATTTCCCCTCCAAGTCACTGGGGAAGCCCCCTGGCTCTCTGCCTCTCTGGGTTCCACTTGGCTCTGTGTGTTTTGGATGGGACACATTCCTCTGCACCTCATCAGACTTCCTGGGTCTAGGGGCCCAAGGCATTATGCCTGTTCCTTGGTTGACTGGTTCTGGGCTCCAGGGCTCAGAGTGTGCTGGGGAGCCTGGTGTCCCCAGAATGCTGAGCCCCTGCCTGGTGTCCATAGGTGTCTCTGTTCCCAGCCTGTCCTCAGTGGAGACCTGGCTGGGGGACAGTGACCCCGCAGTGCGACTGAGCCCTGTGAGCCTATTCCTTGGTTTCTCTTTCTCTAGTACCTTTTGGCTTTTCTTCCTGGGGGCCTGTGGTATGCTGGCTGTGGGCCCTGGGACCCCATCGGAGGGGATTCTGGCCTGGTGTGGCAAGGAGGGACCACTGCGGTGCTTCCTGCCCTTGTGCCTGCTCAGGCCTGGCCCCGTGCGGAAGGAGGCCTGACAGATCTCACAGGTGACAATAGGTGGTGCCCCCAAGCCACAGTCCTCTGTCCTCTGACCATGCCCCAAGGGCTTGGACTTCTTTTGAAAGCCCCGGGGCTTCTTTTTTGGGTCTTGGGGACACAAAAAGTCTCCCCTGTGTGCTTGGCGAGGATTGTGTCTGTGATTCCGGGGGGAACTGGAGCATTCAGCATCAGGTGTCCCCGGAGCCTTCCAGCCCTTGCTGCTGGTCCCTGCCCTGTCTTTCAGGCAGGAGTGAGAATCTGGCCTTTTGTCCTCCATGGGACACGTGTCTTTTGGTTTGGCTATGACACTCTGGCATTCCTTGGAACCTGCAGAGGCAGTGCTCCTTGGGGAGTCTGAGGAGGGACAGCAGGGCCTGGGTGACAAAACCCTGGTATCCAGTGCCTGGAGTCCTCCAGCTGCCTCTGCAATGCTGGGATGGCCAGGGCTCTTGCTGGCCCCACTTGAGGCTATGGTTCTTGCTGGAGGAGCCAGGGCTGTGTGGGTAGAGGACATCCTCAGCCTTCCTTGCCCAGAATCCTCTAGTACTCTGGAAATGCTACTGTCAGGGCAGTGCCCTCCATGGGCAGGGGTGAAGTCTGAGCCAGTCTTGCCCCCCACAAGGGCATCCTCCAGGAGGGTGCTGTCTGCCACGCCTCCCTCAGGGCCACAGGTGCTTGTCCTCTCCAGCAGAGGCATGGCTGGGCACTGCTCAGCCCCAGCACTGGTGGGGTCAGGGGCACAGCTGACCCTTTGCAGGGGTGCCCAAGTAGGGGAAGGAGCTAGTAGACACTGTAGGAAGGGTGGATCTCTGCAAGATGGAGATGCTGGGAGCAGCTCTCCAGGTTCGCCTTGGGCTCCTGTGGCACTTGTAGGCACAGAAGGGAGGTCCTCCTGGGATAGGTGCTCAGGGCCCCAAGGCCTCAGGGCAGCTGCAGAAGCAGGTGGGGATGTGCAGTGGGCCGGGTCTCCAGTAGGGTGCGTTGGACTCTCCCTAGCAAATAGCAGCTGCTTCCTATGGCCTGGGCTTGCTGCCCCCTCTGCAGTATGGTCCTCACATCCATTCTGGACATGGGCAGGTGTCAGGGCCAGTACCAAGACCTCCCTGTCAGAGGGAATGGGATCTGGGGGGTCCCCTGCCTCAAACGGAAGGCTCCAGGCAGACTTGTCTTTCTTACTCCGTCCCCCATGCTCACCTATTCCCTCAGTGTGCCTGGTCAGTGTGGCTCCAGGCTCAGCTTTGGACATAGTGAGGTCACTGGGATTCTCCGGGGCACCCTGCTCCTCTGGCTGTAGCTGGCTGGCTTGGCCTTGGCCCTCAGGCTCTGGGGCCTGAGACTTGGCCTGGCTGAGTGAGCCTAGGTGTCTATCTGCCTCTGGCCCCAATGAACATCTGAGCACCACAGAGGCAGAAGTCCCTTGCACATCTCCCTGAAAGTCCCCAGCATGGCTTCGGATTCTGCTTCCACCATTGATGCCATCCTTTCCAGGACCCGAGGCACTGCTGTGCTGAGGGCACTTGGCTTCATCTTCTCTCTTGGTAGCTCTGGCCACCATCAGCTGGAGTTGACACAGGGGGCTGGTAGCTGGGTCCTGGGGCCCATTCCCTGAACCATCATCGGGCATGTGGGTAGGAAGCACCATGGGAGCTGACTGCAACTTCACTGGTTCAGACACCTTGTTACCCACTGGTTGTTCTTGGGGAGCACCGCAGTGTCTGTTACCAGGGAGGGGTATGGCCCCCAGAGAGAGATCTTCACCAGCTTGACTCTCCACGCCAAGCACTGGATGGCTGATGGGACTGCTACACGTTCTCAGCTCGGGAGTATCTTGGCATTGCCTCCCTGCCTTGAGGGGCTCTGTTGACAGGCTCCCTCCTTGTTTTTGAGGGCACGGCAGTAGGACTATCCCACTTTGGTGTGTTTTGGTGGTCTTGTTGCCTCTAGGAAACCAAGGCTCTCCCTCTTGGCCATGTTCTGTGGAGCTATTGGCGTCCAAGAGATTGGACAACCTGATACCCAGGCAGACCCCGCCATTCTTCTCTGCTTGGGCAGCCCCTGTCCTCTGGGCGTTGGCTGTCTGGGGGGCCGACTGAACAGTATGGCTGGCCCCAAGGGGGCTGACAGGAGCTGTAGACCCCACATGTTCTTGGACACCAGGATGGCCAGAGACTCGGCAGGGCCAGCTCCCCTCGGGGCTCCCCAGGACTGTTTCCTTGGAAGCCACTGTCATTTCCCCACCATCCTGATGTGGACTTGATCTTGTAAGACCAGCAAAGCCATCTGTCAAGTACATGTCCTGCTGGGTAGAAGCAGCTGGGCCAGCGGGCAATGCAGGGGGATGGTGTGTGTCCCTCCCCAGATTTTTGCTGCCTGTAGTCTCCGCACCCAGCAGCATGGAGGACTGGTCCTCGACTGTGCTTGTCTGCAGCTGGCTCTCCAGCTCCGTGACCAGGCGTTTGATCTCTAGTTCTGCCTCCGACAGGCTGCTCACAAAGGTAGTGCCATACTCGTGTCCCTTCCTTGGTGGAGGCAGCAGGCTGGGGGCTGCTGGCCTCTCACCAAGACACTTTTGTCTACACAACCCGTCTCCTGGGGGGTCAGGGAAGTGGCCCATATGAGTTGGCAGCCCAGTGGACACTTCATCCAGCAGTGACCAATTCTTCTGGGGCATACATGCTGGGTATGGCAGGTCCAGCAGGGACCTCCTTGAGGGTGGGTCGGCACAGGTGGGTGGCACTGGGTTGTCCTTATTTGTCAGTAGGTTTTCATACACTGGGGGGTCGAACCTGTCCATGGGCAGCCTGCTGAAGATTGAGGTGGGTTCCAAGGTCAGCGGGGACTGCACGTTGCCAGGCTCCATTTCAGCGGGGTACGATGCATTTCTGGGAGACTTTGGCATGAGGAGACTGGCACTCACTCTGTTCCGGCAAAGGCACACACTGTCGATTGGTCTGTTTTCAGCTACAGGTTTGGAGCACACGTCTTTGAAGCAAGGGCCAGCCAGCTCCTTGGGTGCAAGGACTGAATCACTGGGGGGGCTCCTGCTAGCCTTGGTCTCTTTCTTGGCAGCTGAGACCCCCACAAGGTCTTCCTTACAGTGAGGAGGCTCCCAGGCAAGACCACTGCTCTCCAAAAGCAGGGTGGGAGGAGTGGGGCTGGCAGCCTCTGTGACACTTCCAGCACGCGTGAGCAGTTCTCCTGGCCGGAACTTGGGGGAGCATCCTCTGTCAGGAGAGACAAGGGGCCAGCCATCTGTACCTGCTGGTGAGATGTGTCTGCTTGGCCCTGAGCTGGTGAGGCTTCCTGCTGGCTGGGGTGGGCTGATATCTTCTTGGCCAGCTTGGGACTGCTCTGGGGTTGAGGGGCTGCTGCCTCCTGCTACACCGTCACGTGGAGAGAGGCTTGAAATCTCTCTGAGAAATTTGATGGTGCTAGCGGGGGCTTCTTGAGTAACCTCAGCATGCTTGGTCTCTTGGAAGAAGTCCAGTGGTGGGCAGTTTTCTTTGGGGGTCTCTGAGTTGACAGAAGTGTGATGGGCACCGTTGGGGACTCTCTCTCTCTGGGTATCTCCAAGCTCGCAGTTTTGCAATGGGTCTGAGGCAGCCCCACCTGGAGAATTGGGGGCCGGGGAGTCCCTGTCTGCGCCAGCTCCCTGCTTCACAACCTTCTTGGGTGTCTGCTGGTCTTGCTCCTCTCTGGGGCCTGGTGTCACTCTGGCCCTCAAGTCTTTCCTCTTCTCCCCTCGGCGCTGCCTCTGGCAGCCCAGGCGGGGCCGGCCTTTGGCACCAGATGCCCGCCGTGGAGGGTCAGGTGGAGCCCCTGGGCCCTCGTCCTCAGACTTGGAGGCATAGTTGTATTCTCGGAACCTGCCATCGGTGAGGGTGGATGAGAGCCGCGTGGTCACCAGGGGGACATGGTTGTCATGGCCTTGGCTCTCTTCCCACAGCCGGTGTAGCTCATTCTTCTGTTGCACAATCTTGTGGATGAGCTCTTTGTTCCAGTGACCTCCCTGAGCCGCCCTCCTCTGCGCTTCTTTCCTGCGGTGTGGCCGCATAGGCCGGGAGCTTCGAGTCTGCACAGATGGAATGCTGGTGCTTGCCGTCTGGTCACCAGTGTCTGCATGGCCCCTGGAGGTCTGGGCCCGGAGGTCTCGCAGTCTAGATGGGGGTGCTTCTGCTCTGCCACTTTTCCTCCTGGGCCTCAGGCAGATGGTTCTGGAGCCTCTATCAGGTCCCTGGGCGTCACCCAGCCCTTCCTGGAGCAATTTGAACCGTTTGCCCCTCCTGTGCTGCCCAGCCAGGCTGGTCTCATCTGTCTCTGGGGGTGCTGAGCCTTGGGTTTTAGGCCTGCTGCATGGTGAGCAGCCCTTGGCCTCAGGGCACGGGGCACTGGGCTCTGGTGTGGGTGTCACGGCTGGGAGCAGAGACTGGGCTCTGGGCTCTGAAGTCACCCCCACCCTGGTCTTAGGGGGCTGACCAGTGATGGGGGCTTTAGAGCCCAGAGGGTCTTCATCAGCAAAAACATCAATGAAGCTGCTGTCGATCTCAGGGGTGTCCGATGGGTCCTCTAGGCCATTGAGCGCCTCAGTTATGAGGCTGTCCAGCTTGGCAACATCTTCTAGGTCCAGGTCTGAGGCTGGGAGTGGTAAGGGAGCAGCAGCTAGGCCATGGAGGATGTCCCCATCCAGCAGGAAGCTGGCCATCTTGGTGTGGCCCAGCAAGCTCGGGTGTTGTGTGTCGGCTGGTGCCCTGGGGGTGGCCAACACTGGCGGGTTGGGGGGCTGTGTGTGGCCCTCGGGAGCCCTGGGCACCAGCAAGCCACAGAATTGCCGGTGCTGCAGGAAAGAGGCCAAGTTGCTGTAGTTCTGGTCACACTGCCGGCAGGTCAGCAGTACATCCAGCTGGTCTAGACTGGCACTGCTCAGCGGGAAGTGGTGGGCTGAGTATGGTGGCGGCTCTTGGGGAAAATCCCCCAGTGCTGCTCTGCTTGCGTCTGGGCCTGTGCTAGCTAATGGTGCCTTCTCCAGGCACTCCGAGGCTCTGTCAGTCCCTAGCCCCTCTGAGGGGAATAGGAAGGCCTTTGGCAGCTCCGGCCGGTAGTGAATAGGGTTGGTGGGGAGGGACTTGGGGAGAAGGAAGGCACTGCTGCTCTCCTGGGGATGGGTTGGGTGGTGGAAAAAGGCTGAGGGCCCCATTGGCCCAGGAAGCTGGCCCTCCTCTGAGCTTGGGTTGGCTGGGCTGCTAGATAAAGGCGACAAGGATGAGCAGGAACTACTACTGGCTACAGTGGTGGCAGGCGAGGGGAGTGGGGACTCGCTTGGGGAAGCACCCACCCCTCTGGGTGGGGGTAGGCCAGAGGTCCCTCGGGGTGATGCCTGGGGTTGGGTCACCCCAAAGAATAAGGGCTGAGCAGCTGGGTCCTGCAGGCCATTGTATGAGAAAGGGCCAGGGGGGCTGCCACTGGGCGTGCCTGCACCATTCTTGAGCACCACCAGCTTCTCCACTGGCCCAGGTGTGTGGCTGGAGCCACCCAGGGCTGCTTGGCTACTACTCGGCCACTCGGAGCTCCCAGCAGGGTATGGCAGCTGGTTCAGCACCTCCATTGGGGTGGAGCTGGGTCCCGTGACTGGGAGTACTGGAGGCCACTGCAGTGGGGGGCTACGAGGGAGGCAGAGCCCCTGGCCTTTGAAGAACGCTCCCCTGGCTGTGACTGGAGGGGGTGGGGGTGCAGCGGGTTGAGGAGCCGTGGTGGGATCCATCAGAGGCAGGGTCTTGTTGGTCCCTTCCCACAGCTGGGGCCGTGGAGTGGGTGTGCGTCCTGGCATTGTGAGCTCCTTGTCCAGAGGTCCTGGGCTAGTGCCCACGCCGCTGGCTCCAGGGCTGCCATAGGGTTTGCCCACAAAGTGCACTAGAGGCAGAGAGTTTGGAGGCCCTCTTGGACTCGCTGCCTCATCGTGGGCTGATGGTGGTCTTTCGGGCAGGGCTGGGGTCAGGCTCTTGTTCAGACTGGCCAGGAAGGGGCTGGGGGCTGGAGGAGCAACCCCAGGGGAGGAGAGAGCCCCACTGAGGTTGTGGGGTGTGTCGAGGCTGCTGGCTGAGCCCTGGTAGCAGGACAGCAGTGAGGGTAGCGGCTGGGTAGGCAGTTGGTAGGGTGGGTTAGTGCCCACTGGCCCCTCTGGCCACGTGCCCTGAGTCAGCTGGAAGGCGAGCACCATGGCCCCACTCTCGGTACACTCCTGCCGGGCAGTGTCCAGGGGAAAGGGCTTTGGGCCAGCTCCATGCAGCCCTGGAAAGGGGTACTGAACGGAGACCACCCTGGGGCCGGGGCTCGGTCTACTGCCTTCAGGAAAGGGCTCAGGCTTGGTGGGAGAGACCCCGAAATTAGCACCTGGGAAGCTGTTCTCAGTGGCAGGAGGCCAGGAGTTTGCCCTGCCAGCCGGGAATTCCAAGTAGGGTGTGGGCCTGCTGGGGCTGGGCCCACGGGACGGGGGAGCACTCAGGGGTGGTGGCCCAGAGGTGGGGCTGGGTGAGGTATAGTCGGCAGAGGTAAAGCTGGAGGGGGTCTCTGGGAAGCACCTTTGGAAGGTGAGCTGGTCGGGAGCAGGTGGGGCCTCAGCTCTTGAAAGGCTGGATGTGATGGGGGCTCCCGTGTCTGGACCCTGAGGGGCCTCATGTGGAAGGCCCTCAGGGGTCTCATCTGGGGCTCTTTTGTCCTTTGCATTGGTGATACTCAGTCTATAGAGCTGCTGGGGGCTGCCATCCCCCCTGCCAGGTCGCCGGGCTCGTGTCTGTGTGTGGCCCTTTCTGGAGGGGCCTTGGAGGCTGCCCCCCTTCCTGGGCTGCCACAGGCTGCTGCTCAAGGACCTGGCCTCCACCTCACTGGCCTGCTGTGGCTGAGCCTTAGGGAGCTCTGTGGCCTGGGCCCTGCTGCCCATCTCCCTTGTGGCCTTGGTGGTCCTACAGGCCTGGATACCATCCTCGTTGGGGGCCTGGGAGGGGTGCCCCGAATTGTGGCAGGTTGGGCGGGGCTGCAGGTCTCCAGTCATGGCTAGGGGCAGTGCTCCGAGGGGCTGCTCCCCTGGCATGGCCGATGAGTCTGGATGCTAAGAGGATGTGCAGGGCTGTAGGGGGCAGTCAGGGGTGGGCTGGCTGGTCATCGTCGACCCACAGGGGGCCCTATGGGAGCCGGCTGTCATGGTTCTGAGTGTAACCTGGAAGAGAAGGACATCAGTGAGTTGAGTGCAGTGGGGTCTGGATAGTTCCCAATAGGGAGCCCATGTGTGCCTGGTGGCTTCCCATGAAGGTGGTAGAGCAACTTCAGCTGGTACAGAAACCTGTGCATTTGGTGGAGGGGTCCTTAGCTCAGAGGGCATCTTAGAGAGACAAGTGGGAGGGGGTTACTGCCAGACTAAGAGATTCCACAAAGGAGGAGAGAGATGGAGATTGACAGAAAGAGAGACAGAGGAAGACAGAGAGAGACAAGGAGAGACAGAAAGACAGACCACCCTGGGGTTACAGTGGCCTGGAAACATGAGGTGGGTCCACAATGCCTGCTTATCTGAACTTCACCAGCCGATGAACCCAGCCCATGGCACTGCCCACTTTGTTTCTGAATCCTGAGGGGCCATAGGGAAGTTCCTTTCCATCTCTGGGCCTCAGTCTTCTCCTCTGTAAAATGGGAGGGGTTGAATCCGAGGGCTCCAAGGGAGGCTACAAGGTTGAGCCCACCCTACTCCCCAGCCTCCCCAGCCTCCCCAGACCTCTAGGAGACCACTCTCTCCCTCCGTGCAAGACCCAGCCTTGCAAGACCTACCCCCCAAACCCACCACTTTTCCTGCTGAAGCCTCAGGCAGTTTGACTCTGTTGTTGCCTGGGATTGTCTCTGGCTGTGGCACAGTGGGACTGACATCAGCTCTCAGCCCAAGGCCTTGCCTGGGTAGCCCAGGGTTGTTCAGCTGAGTGCTGAGGTGGGCAGGCTGACTACCTGCCTTCCGTGGGCTGTCCAGTATCTACACAGCTCTGAGCTGTGGAGGGCTTAGAGTACTAATAAGGAAGGGCTAACAGAGGAGTGAAAAATGGAGGGCCTGATCTCAGTTCCTTTACACTTTCTGTTGGTACTGTCTGAAGTCTCCCACCTGGGCTGGTCTTCCCAGGCAGCTTTTCCTAACCCCAAATGTCCCAGACACTCCTTCTGCACCCCCACTAACTTTCTTGGGAAAAGTCCTCCATTCAAAGATGCTAATCTGAGTCAGCTGAGAGAGGAAAGCAATCACAACGAATTCATACTGGAGTGTGAATGGCTGCACCTCAAGTCCTTCAGGAGGCTGCACTTAGACCTGTAATTGTTGCTGTCACAGAGTCAGATGGAAGAACTTCAGCTGTTTTCGAGGAGCATTGCTGTAGGAGTCTTTGTAGGGCTTAAACGTGGCCAGATGGGCTCTTCAGTGGGCTCACGTCTAGAGAAGATATATAGGAGGGAGGTGCACTTGCAAATCCACAGAGCTGCCAGAAACCCCAGAAACCACAGGGAAGGACTGCTGAGGGTTATAGTCTAGACATTGAACTTTAGATGTTAGAATCTGGTTGTAGGAGGGCAGGGCTGTTTACTCCAGAGTTTCTCCCAATGAGCTGGAACAAAGGCGATTCTAGGCACTATCAGCACTCTGAGGATGATGACTGCATCTGTATTTCTGCCAGCACCAGGATCCTGTCCTGGGAGATCTGCTTAGGACCCTCATTAGGGAGGCCACTTGGGGACTTGGCAATGCCAAGCCTCCCAGTTGGTGCAATTCCAGTGCCAGCTAGTAGGGGGCGCCCGGCTCCAGCAGCGTCTACAGTTCATGCTCCTGCACCCTGCTCCCCAGGGCTGGATGTGTGGGCTGGGGAGGGGGAGTGGGGGATGGAGGAGTAGTTTGCATTATTACTTGATAATTTCCGGTGCTGGCAGTCCTGGCCACTAGGCTGGCCTTTATTAGATGTGGGTGAAGTGAGGCTTGATACCTCTAGCAGACGTGGGTGGATGTAGGGACATGTTCTGCTGCTTCTGCTAGCTGCGGGTGGGTACCTTGGCTAGTTTGGCTTTGGGAACTTGGGACAGCAGTTCTCATTCCACCACTGCCAACCTCTGGGTCACAGGGGTGGGGCTGGACCAGGTGAAGCCCTCCAGGGCCTGGGGCAAGGCCTGTGAGCATCCTCTCAGCACAACCTTTCTGAATACCTGCCCAATGCCAGGTGTCCACAGGAACAAACAGGATGACCGCCATAGGGCCCCGAGCCTGCTCCAATGCACTGGAGGGCCCACAGAGGCCATGGGGGCTGGGAGCAGAGCTTATTGAGCACCAACTGCATGCCAGGTTCCAAGGGTACAGAATCTGTGGGAGGCCTCTGCAGTGGAACCCAGAGCAGGAGAAGCATTCCACAATAGGGTGCCTGTTCTTGGGCCTAGAGAGCAGCAGGGAGGCTTATCTGGCGGAGGTGGTATCTCACTGCTCTGCGGGATGGCAAGCTTAGGATGTCGGGAAGAAAGGGCATTAGACAAGGGAATTGTGGGCACAGACACAGCAGTGGTGGTGGGGACACTTGGAGGAAACCTGGAAAAAGAACCCATGCCAGAAAGGTAGGGCCTGGGAAGGGCTTCAGCTCAGGAGGGTGGCCAAGTACAGACTCTGAGCAGGCTGACCACAAGGATGGCCTCAGCTTCTCATATAATCAACTTGGGTGGAGGGCATCTCCTGGGGTACCCCTCTGCCAATTAGCTCCAAGGACCCCACAGAGTGAGTCACTCAACTTTGGGTACCAGTGAGCCAAGGTGAATCAGGGTCCAGAAATGCCCCACCTACGGGAATGGCAGGCTTTTACATTAACAAACTGCATTACGCAGATGACAGCACCTTACTTGCTGGAAGTGAAGATTTGAAACACTGTTGAAAATCAAGGACCACAGCCTTCAGTATGGATTGCACCTCAACATCAAGAAAACAAAAATCCTCACAACTGGACCAGCAAGCAACATCATCATAAATGGAGAAAGATTGAGGTTGTCAAGGATTTCATTTTACTTAGGTCCACAATCTACACCCACGGAAGCAGGAGTCAGGAATCGAATGATGCACTGCATCGGGAAAATATGCTGCCAGGGACCTCTTTAAAGGACTGAAAAATAAAGATGTCACCTTGAAGACTAAAGTATGCCTAACCCAAGCCATGGTGTTTTCAATCACTAACAAAGCATGAGAAAGTTGGACAATGAACAAAGAAGACAGAAGAAGAATTGATGCCTTTGAATTATGGTGCTGGAGAAGAATGTTGAATGTACCATGGACCACCAAAAGAACAAACAGATCTGTTCTGGAAGAAGTACAATCAGAATGCTCCTTGGAAGTAAAGATGGCAAGACTGTGTCTTACATACTTTGGACACGTTGTCAGGAGGCATCAGTCCCTGGAGAAGGACATCATGCTTGGTAGAGTGGAGGGTCAGCGAAAAAGAGGAAGACCTTGGATGAGATGGACTGACACAGTGGCCGCAATGATGAGCTTAAACATAAAAAATGATTGTGGACATGGTACAAGACCAGGCAATGTTTCGTTCTGTTGTACATAGGGTCGCTGTGCGCCAGAACTGACTCGATGGCACCTAACAATAACAACAACCCTTTGGAAAACCTCCTGTGCTGCCTGGCAGTTGGCATGTTGAACCTTGGTCTGAGAGGTCCATGCCCAGACTATAGGGTCCTCAGGACTTCAGCAATTGCAAAGCTGGTGGACTCAGCCACCCAGTGTAGGCAATTGGGTTTCCTCATAGGCCTGAGGGTCCTGACCTCAGAAAGTCCTCTGTCACCCCACAGCCTGAGGTCCCTTGTTCAGTAGGCTGCCTGAGACCCTGGGGAAGGAGGAAGGAAAGGATAGGGCTAGGCATGCCCACAGCTCCTAGAGCAAGCTCCAGGTGCCAGATAAGGCCCAGTTCATGTATTACCTGGGAGAGATTTGAGTGGGTGGGTGGTAGATGGGCTGAGGAGGCTGGTGAGCCTGGTGCCAATCCTTTTACCCTGTGCTCACATGCCCTCACACATCATCTGGCCCTGATGGCCTCAGCTTCCCCACCTGTAACATGAGGTGAGAGCAAAGCCTAGCTTGGGTGATGATATCAGGGTTCACCCTCTTTCTAAAGTGTTTAGCAGAGAACATGGCCGGAAGTCAGCCTCACTTTTGTTAATATTGCTATTATTTAGCCACATCATGATTTTGAGTCTGGATTTGAGCCTTGGTACCAGCGCCAGTTGCCATCAAGTCAATCCCCAGTCATGGCAGCCCCATGTGTGTCAGAGCTGAACTGTGCTCCATAGGGCTTTCAATGACAGATCTTTGCCGAGGCCCCTCTGGAACCGCCAGGCTTTTGGTGAGCAGCTGAGCGCACACGAAGCATTAGCACCACCCTGAAATCTGCTCATGGGTACAGAGGAGGTGAGAACAGAACTTGCCCACATTTTGTATGAGGCATAAACACCTGGTACAGTATGTGGTACTTTATGGGGAAGCGGCTAGTGTGGCGGGTGAGAGAGAGTTTGAAAACAGGAATAAAGTGCTCATCAGTGGATCTGGAAAGAGCTGTGCATGGGACTTTATCAAGGAGCAGGACTGGATGAGGCCTCGTATGTTGCCTGGCGGCTGCTGTGACAACATCTGGCAACACACTGCCCCCTTTCCCACCCTCTGGCGCAGACACTAGCCCTGACAGCTGGGCCCCAGGAGACGGTCCCTCAGGGAGGCAGCTGGCAGCCCCAATTACCGTCCTGAGTGGGGAGACGGAAGTTGGGGTGGTGGCTGGAGGGGAAGCTTGGGAACAAGGGCGTCTCTGGCAATGGGCTGCCCGCCAGCCTGAGTGCTACACAGCCTTTTTCACATACCTGGAGAGTCAGCCCTCAGCTGGGTTGCCGCACAGCTTCCTGAGGAATGAGAGCCTCTTGGCTGCAGAGGAAAGGGAAAGTGTGTCAGAATCAATGTGGTCCTTGGCTCTGCGTGTTGCATCCTGGGCCAAGAGCCAGGGGATGGATGGAGAGGAGCGGCTGCTGGGGTTGGGAGGAAGGGGGTGGGCCATTGGGCAGTGTGGGCAGGCTAGGGCAGCTCTGGCAGGTGTGGAGTGAAGCTGGGTGCTCTTTCCATACAGATTTATTATTATTACTTTACATTTCTTCTTATTACTTTATATTCATACACAGATTGCACATTCACATAGTTCAGAAGCTCAAAGCAGTACTGAAATGCATGCTGAGAAGTCTCCTCCCACTGTTGTCTCTCTGTCCCCATCCAGCCAAGGAAGCATTTACAGCTTCTCCCCCAGGTTCTTGATGCTAACACCAGCAAATATGAATCAATATTCCCTCCTTTCCTACACAAAAAAATGTCTACTACTTCCAATGTCTACACCTATCTTGGAGAAAATCCCACAGCAGTTCATCTGTCCACAGACTCCTATCTGTCCATCTACCCATCCACTGCAGAGTACCCCGCTGAATGGATGGACAGGCTTATGTACCCAGACTCCTACCAGTGGACACTGGGTGTTTTCTATATTCTGGGAGGGAAACAATACAGCTCTGAATACACGCACAAGTCAGACCTATGGGATGAACTATGAAAAGGAGAGTGGCTGGGTACAAGGAGAAAGGGACTTGTAATTTGGAGAGACTAAAATTCACCCTGGTGGTGGATTTAAAATATGTTCATAAATTCTTCCACACCTTCCCCTCTGAAGGCAGAGCCTAATCTTTCCCCTTTGAATGTGGCCTGGACTTAGTGACTTGCTGCTAATGAACAAAATATGGTGGAAATATTTGAGGGAGTTTGCCTTTGGAGACTATGTCATGAAGAGCACTGGAGTTTCCTTCTAGCTCTCTTAGATGGTTTGCTCTGGAGAAAACCATCTGCTATGTTGTGAGGGTACTCAAGCAGCCCTGTGGAGAGGCCCACATGGCCAGGACTGAACCCCCACCCAACAACCACGTGGGCAGCCATCGTGGAAGTGGCTCCTCTGCCCTGTCAAGTCTTCAGATGAGCCTGCAGCCCCTAACATCCAGTTGCAAGCTTAAGAAGGACCCCAAGCCAGACCACCCAGCTGTGCCACACCCAGATTCCTAACCCTCAGAAACTGTGAGACAATAACTGTTTGTTATTCAAGCTGCTATTTGTTACAAAGCAATAGAAGACTAACACAGTCTCTTTTTCAGGCTGTGCCAATTTGCAACTCCTACCAACAGTTCAGGGAAACCAGAGTTTTTAACATGAGTGCTGGCACAGGGCAGGGATGGGCCTTATGGGGTCTGGGCAGACTGAGGCCTGGAGAGGGAGTCCTGGAGGTCACTTGGGGATACCTGGTATGGCACTGTCCCTCCCACACTCATTCACAAATCTTTGCATCTGCCTTTTTTAGATGCTGGGCACAGAGTACTGAGTTACAAAGTCCTTGTCTCTGCCTCATGGAGCTTTCTGGAAGAGACAGTGAGCTAATAACTCACTATCAACAAGGAAATTGAAGATCAGAGGAGTGAAGTGATGCGCCCAAGGTCCTACAGCTGTCATGTTCCTGGGCTGGGATTTGAACACAGGTTTCACTTGTAACCAGGTTTTCTTCATGCCAGATATACAGGGGTCTTGGGTCTTGCCCCAGTCCAACTGGTCCCATATCCCTCTGTCCTCCCATCTCTGTGGCTGGCTTGAGGTTGGCTTGGGTGGCCTTGCCTGCCCTGCCCAGGCTATGGGAGGTGCTGGCTGCCCTGTGCCTCCCATCACTGTCCATTGGCCCTAGGACAGCAGCTTTGATATTCTGCCTGCAGGGTCAGTGATGGCTCCCCCAAGGAGTGGCCCAGGTCTCAGGTTCCAGCTCTTGCCCAGGGTACTCGTGGTGGTGTGGGTTTCAGTGGGCCAGAGGCTCCTTTGTAGTCAGGAGAGCCAGTCCCCCGGCCTCCATCTCCACCAGGCTGCATCAGCCCAGGAGCCCCAGACAGCTCCTTGACTTCAAAAACAGTAACTGGCCCCTGTGAGCCAGCCTTACTGAGTGTGCTGGCTAACTCAAGACCAGGCAGGCTGGTTGTGGCATGGAGTGGGGTGCTGGGGACTCTCTGATGAGAGGAATCTCACCACAGGCCTTGCCGCTGCCCTTCTGGCCCCCCAGCTCCCGGCTTTTGCCCCCTGATCCTCGCTCCCCACCCTTTCTTCCACTGAGTTATATCTGTTAACAGCCCCACCCTCCTCCCAGAGCCTGACTTTCCCTTCGCACCACCACATAGCTGCACTGTCTCCGCGTCTTCTGACCCCATCTCCTCCCTCTCATCGTCAGACCCCACTGCTCTTGAGCAGGACCTGTGGGCTGGGCATTGGGGCTGTGTCTAGATCCTAGCAATGATGCTTCCTGCTGTGGGCCTGGCATGTCCTCCTTTCTGAGTGTATCTGGGCGATGGAGTTGAGGTGATGGAGTTCTGGCCAAGAAGGGCTGGGTGGGACAGCACATGTGACCTACTCAGCAGGGACCAAGCCCATGGTGAACAATTGGCAAACAGCTGCTCTGATGGGGCTCCTCCTCCAAGCAGCCCCCTGGGCTGTCCCAGGCTTGCTGGGCCCTCTTCCAGTGGTGCGTGTCCATCTGGAGTTCACATGGCATTACTTCACTCAGCAGTAGCCAATGATCTGCCAACTCTGGGGTGGGGGAGGTAGGGGGAAACTGCATGTCCTCCGTCCTTCTGGCTTTTGCCCTTGCACCCCCGGCATCAGGCTGTTCCCACAACAGGACAGCTGTTAAATCAGAGTCCAAGGCCTCAGATTTGATGTGCAGTCTTTGGTCTCCTGTCATCAGTTTCCCAATTTGTGTAACAAGGACTGGCACCAATCCTGTCTCAACTCTGCTCACCGTGACACCCACAGTGAAGGTGAAGCTCCCTGGCCCAGGAGCTTCACTGTGCCCTGTGACTCCCTCTGCCCTTCCTGCTGCAGGCCTTTCTAGAGGCCAGTGGTGCGTGTGGGGCTGGCCAGAGGAGCATCAGGCTGCCCTGCGTTTTATCTGCACGTGTAGAAGAAGCCACGGAGTGGTGGAGAGATCTGTGGGGCGCAGGTCCACTCACAGACCTGGGGGCCTGTCCCTCACCTCTCCTCATGGTTCCACTACCCCACTCCCCATCCAGGACACCAAAGACAAACAGGAGGTAAGAAATACGTGATCTAGGGTAGAACCACATGGGAAGAGCAGGTTGGCCTGGTGCAGGTGTAAACGAGTTACAGAGAAGAGCAGAGACTTGTCTGAGGTTCCACTGTGAGCCTGAAACCCAGTTTCCTCTCCAAGGATGCTCCCCCCAGGCCTCTGGAAGCACAGGAATGAGCCCTCCATCCCGAGATCTACTCTGCCTGTAGATCCTCTGCTCTGCTCTGCCCTCCAGCTGCCCGTCCCACCTGCACTTGGCCTCCCAGAGCACTGCCCTCTGCTACCCCAGCCCCCTTGGCCCTACACACTGGGTCTGGTTTCCTGCAGCTTGGCAAGGCCCTGCCTGGCCAGTGGGCATGCTCCTGACAGACATGGTAGGCAAGGTCAGGCATCTTCTGGGCCAGCCTTGCTGGGCGGGGCCTTCAACTCCTGTCACCCAAGATGCATGTGTGGAAAAAGAAAAGCCGCAATGTCACAGCTCTGTGCCCCGTCTACCTGTTTCTTCCCAGTTTGGACTGGGCAGGCTGACCTGCTCCACATCCTGGGAGAGTGGGGCAGATGGGAAAAAAAAACACACAGGGCTTCCCAGCAACAGCCAAGCTGTAAAGGGCTGCTGCAATCACAGTGCATTTGACATTTATTTTACAAATATTCCCTTTTCCTTTTGCTTCAAAAGCTGCCGCTCACTTAAAAACTATCTGTTACCCGAACGCTCAGATAAACCTTTGCAGGTAAAATTATATCTGAGATATGGCCCAGAGGGTGTGTTTAAGAATACGGTGTAAATTATCAGCTGCATTTATCTTAATTACTTTGGGGGAGAGTGAGGCTGGCATTGGAGGGGCTGGGAAATGGGGTTGGTCTTGCTTTATTGGGGGTGCATATTCAAGATCCTTTCACAGGAGGAGATAAGGGGAGCACATGGGGAAAAGATGATGTCTTTGAGAATGACAGGGAGATGCTGGGGGGTGGTAGACCTCATGCTGACAGATGGGGCTCAGTGCCCACTGAAACCACCTTGAGAATTAGACCAGCAGCTGAAGGCCAAAGCCATGCCCTCATGTCTGTGTCTGTGCAGGCCAACATCTGGGCTTGAGTAGATCTTATTCACCTGAACTTCTTGTGTCCGCTGGTAAGAGGTGCTCTGGTCTTGAGTCAGGGCCTCCTGCCCAGAGCTGCAACTGTGGGGTTACTTCCTGAACAACTTCATGACTTCCCCAAGAAGGACACAGTTGTCCTGGGTCTAGCTGTGGGACATGAGCTTCGTTCCAATGATTGAGCACTGGAATCTTAAGCAGGGCTGAGGGTTCACGGTGGAGATGGGGTTGCGGCGGACACAAGGGAGCTCAAGGAGGCTAGCACTGGATGTTCATGCCCGCTCTGCTGGGAGAACACATTTTGGCCGCAGTTTCTGCAGACTGAGCACTGACTGAGGGGCTGGACGACAGTGACTACATCTGGGCTTTCCTTGATGCTGACCACAGCAAATATGTGCACATACACATACGCACACATGCATACTCTCAATAAACCACACACGTGTGTGCACTCTGAAATACACATGCACACACATAGATGCATTCAAAGTACAGTGCACAGGCACACACACATGTACTGAAAACATCACATATGCACAAACATGCACACCAGCACACACGCATGCACACGCACTCTGCTGGCCAAGGCTGTGGCAAAGGCTGCGTTCTCATTCTTAAAGTCAGGAGCAGCTTCCCTGGGGAAGGTGGATGTGAGGGCGCAGGGCAGGGTGGGCCACCCCATCCCTCTACTGCAGCACCTGATGCGTCTGGTGGGCAGGCTGGCATTCACTTTGGGGTGCACATCTTATATCCTAAATACTAACACTGTGAGGCACTCATACCTCAGCATACCCCTTTACCCTGTGAAAGAGTGTAGGATGAGGGGTAATGGGGCTGTTCACAACTGTTTGGAGCCCTCTGCCCAGGTATCTGTCCTCTAGGGGTCAGACTGGGACCCAGAGGGTCCAAGGCAGCTCTTGGCCAAGCTCAAAGCTGAGTGAAGGCAGAAGAAGGCCACATGCCAAGGAATGCAGGCACTTTGAAAGCTGGGACACAGGAAACAGATCCTTCCCAGAGCCCTGGAAGGACACAGCCCTGCTGATACCTTGACTTTGTCTCTATGAGAACTGTGCCAGAGCCTGATCTGCAGAATAGTGAGAAAATAAATGTGTGTTGTCTTCAGCTACAGGTTTTGGTCACTGTCACAGCTGCCAAGGACTCTCAGCCAGGGCCTTTGATGTGGGGACACAAAAACCACAAATGTCCACTAATGATGCCTACTTGTCACCCCTGACCCAACCTGCTCTCCAGCCCCTCACTATGTGCTCTGTCCTGTGTGGTGACTGACAGCCTTGGCCATGCAGGGTTGGTTTGGAGCTTGGCAAATGTGGGATCAAGGAGGGAATGGACATGGGGGAGCATGAGCAGGCTGGCCCTGGTCAGGGGGGACAATGTTGGGGGTGTGAAGCTCCTTGAAACACTGAAAGGACAGCGAAGCCTCTGGGGCTCCAGGCCCCTACACTCACGCTGAGAGTCACAGGCAGGAAGTACATCAGGCGACTTTGTGGGGAAGGGTCTTACTACCCCTACAAACAACCAGTTGCCACTTGACGTCTTGTTCATGATACAGATCCCTGGTTATTTTCCTGTTACATGAACTTTTTAATATGAAGCCCAATCATACTTCCTACGATCACTCTGGCCCCCCGTATGCAGGTCTGCAAGGGACCTTTGTCTGGGGCAGCCTGTCCTCAGACAAGTGGTTCTTCAAGCAGCAGTGGTGGTGGTGTAATATCTGTCACTTTGATGGAGAAGCAGGACCTTGGCGTCACCCAGGTCCACTAGTTAGTGGTCACTGCCTCCTGGCTCCTCAGGGGTCCAGGGTCATTAGGAATCTGAATGATGCCATAGAGATTGAACATACCCTCCAGTGACAGCAATGTCACATAAAGCAAGGAGCCCTGGTCCTCCTGGGAGGGCAGCTGGGCAAGAGGGCAAAGGCTCTTGAAGGAGACGTCAGAGCTGCTTTCCCCATGTGCCCTCTCCTCGTGACCCTCAGCCTCCCTTGGTGGCTGGGGGCCAGGTTTGTGTCTAGCTGTTGGCAGTCTCAGGGCAGGTCTCTTTAGGCTCCTCTTCTCATTCTCCCAGCTAGCCTGGGGAGCTGTCACAAAGCCCATTTTACAGATGGGAGGCTGAGGCAGTAGAAAGAGCTGCCCTACAGAATTTTGGGACCTCAACCCACAGTGGGCTGGCTAAGGCCTTGTGGCAGACGCCCTCAGGGGTCACGTGCCTGCACTGACTAGTGGCTGTCTCTCCCCCATGTCGGCAATGACGGCAGGTTTAATGAGCTGTCTTCTGAGTGACAAGATTAATGAGCTCCCCTCCAAGGCCTGGTGGCTGCGTTAATTACTCTCCTGCCACCATCGGGCTCAGAATAGTATCAGTCTCCTTTTTCAATTAAAAGTGATGATAATTCTGCCTCCTAAGGACAAGAGGATTAGTGGAGCCTTCCAGGGTAGGGCGCTGGGTGGGGAGGGGCTGTCAGCACTCAGGGCTGTGCTGAGCCGGGAAACAGGGCCATCGACGAACAGGTGGCTCACTCTGCACCCCTGTGTGCATTCTGGGAGGGTCGCAGAAGAGACACACAGCTATTGAATGTCAACTGTGTGCCAGGCAAGTGTGTATAGAGCATTCACCGCATCCCTCGCACAGGTCCACACTCCTGACAATGTTGGCCGGCATTACAGATGGGGGAACTGGGTCAAAGATGGTTTTGGTAAGGGGCTCAAGGTTACACCATTTGCATGTGAGGGCTAGGCCTTGAACCCAGCTCTGGTCAGTTACAAGCTTCATCTGTTTCTCCTGTTGTCCACTTCTGGGTTCAGCTAGGTCTGTGTCCTCCTGTCTCTAGGAAGGTGATCCCAGGTGGCTGGCCAGAATGCTGACTGCAATACCAAGAACGTCCTGCAGAGGGAGCCTGAGTTGCTGGAATCCCCACGGCGGTATCTTTACGTAAGAGGAAGTTCTGGGGACTGCCTTGGGCTTCATACCTGCCGAGACCTGCAGACCTGAGAGGACTCTTAGAGGCCCAGCTGCTATCCTGTGCAGAAAACCTTCCACGGCAGTGCCTCCTAGGTTGGGAACCCACTGGCTGTGTGAGACTGGGAAGCCATGTCAGGTCCTGGAGTTCTTGCGTGCGCAAATGGTGAACATGTTCAGCTGCCAGCCAAAAGGTTGGAGGTTCGAGTCCACCAAGAGGTATCTTGGAAGAAAAGCCTGGTGATCTACTTCCAAAAATTCAGCCACCGATAATGTATGGAGCACAGTTCACTCTGACACATGCATTGGAACTGATGGTAACTGGTAAGTCAGCTATGAGGGGCATTCACCTAGGAGACCACCTCTCCTCCCTCCATCTGACCAGCCCGACACAGGCCAGCTTCCCTCCCTTTCTAACAAATCAGAAAACAGGTCCACGCTGGAAAAATAAGGGCGGCCAGATTTCACAGCCTGTAGCGAGGGCATTTCCTGAAGGCGCTCCTGTCTGGCTCTGTAATTTACTGTCTCCTGACTCAGTGTGTCCCTTCCCTAACGATGTTAGTTATTAAGCTGAAGGAGAGCCTGCTCGCTCTGCTCCTTGTGTTTGTGCGTGTAAACAGGTTCCTACCTGGTCTTCCCTCTGGGCCAGCTGACACTGACAAAGCCACAGCTGAGTTCAGGGAGACAGACGAAGGGGGGGAGGTGAGGGAGACCTGAACCCCTGTAGGGTGCATGGGTCTGCTCTGCCCTCCCTGGGTGAGGCCAGCTCAACCTCCTGCTCCTTTTGTCTTTACCCAGTGTCCACGTGAGGGTCTCGTAGGCAGCAGGGTGAGGCCCTGCTTGTGGGAGGCACGACAGGCTGGCTGCCAGGACCAGCTCAAGACCTTGGATGGTCTGTGGCTCTAGCTGGCTGTGTGGCAAGGAAGGAAACCCCAAGAGGTATCTCTGCAGATGAGCATGTGGAGCTCAGGGAGTCAGTGACACTTGGTCCATCACACAGCTGCAGACACAAGCTGCCCCTTTGGTGGGCACGTGTGTGTGCATGTGTGTATGTGGAGGGGGATGAGGGCACCACATAGCCTCAGCTCTGTCTGCTGTTCACCTGTCTCCCACCTAGACCACAGTGAGACACCCTCCTGCTTCCTCTGTGGTCCTCTGTACCCTGTTCTTCTGTGACGGCCAGAGAGCTCTCTTCAAACACAGAGGGCTATGTCAGCGCTGTGTAAACTGCCCAGTGGCCTCTGCAGCCTTGGCATTGGGTTCCTGCCTGCCTGCCTGCCCATGAGGCATGTACCAATGGGCCCCGTTCCTCACTGACTTCACTATCCTAGGCCCCACTCTCGGAGGACAACCCCAGCTGATGAGTGCCCTGGGGCTTTGTATGCACCGTCTTTTGGCTTGGATACCGTTCCAGGACCCCTCATCTGGCTACATGTTGTCACCTCCTTGAAGAGTGCTGCCACAGGAACCCCTACTCTTTATCTCTGTTTTTGTGGGATTCCCCCCTTAATGTATCTTGGCATGGCAGACAGAAGATTGGGATGTACCTGTCTTTTCCACCAGTACCCCTGGAGCCCAGTCAAGCACTTGAGGCTGCACTGGGCGCTGGGCAGGTGGGGATCTGGCGTTGGGTGGGGAGAGGGGTCAGATCCTGAAGGGGTTGGAGCTCCTGCTTTGTCCCAGGACAGGTCTGTGTCCTCTCCACCTCTGGGGGACGCGACAATTGTCTCCCCGATGCCATTGCCCAGCCATAGCCCACCAAGGATCACATTTCTCAGGACTCCCACATACCCACCACATCACCCTGACTCTTTCCTTGGTTGAGACCCTACTGTTCTCTGGGCCCAGCCTCTCCCTTCTGACTTCACCAGTAGTTTCTGCCAGGCTTCCCTGGCTGTACCCCCTCTGGTCCTCCTGTCCCCCATTGCAGGAGTCCAGAGGCATCCCTCCATGTGGCACAGAGAGCCCGTCCCCCACTTCAGCTGCCTCTAGACCTCCATCAGGTCCCTCATCAGGTCTCTAGAGCTTCCAGGACACTGAGGTCTCTGGCCAGGTAGGAAGGTGGGCATGAAACACTAATGAGGCACTGAAGGGTATCTGGGGGTAACAGCTCAAGGGCAAAGTCTTGACCCTTCCCAGATCATCAGGTTTTTGCAAGTAGTCCATTCTTTCTCAGTTAAAAACCAAAAATCCCATTGCCATTGAGTATAGGACTGATTAGAATTATCCATAGAGTTTCCAAGGAGCATGTGGGTGTATCTGGACTGCCAAGCTTTTGGTTAGCAGCCAGAGCACTTAGTGGCTACATCACCAAGGTTTCCCTTTTAAAAAACAAAAAACAAAAAACCCCAGGGCCGTCGAGTCTATTCTGACTCATAGTGACCCTATAGGACAGAGCAGAAGTGCCCCATAGAGTTTCCAAGGAGTGCTTGGCAGATCTGAGCTGGCAACCTTTTGGTTAGCAGATGTAGCACTTAACCACTACGCCACCAGGGTTTTAGAAGAGCTACGGGGGAAACCCCCTAAACCCTACAACAGTAGGATTTCCTTTTAGCTCTCCTAAAATCCTTGCAGTCTCTTCTTCTGTCCTTTGACTTTGACCGTGTATCAGCATTTCTTTCTAGCCTCCAGCATGCCCCACAGCAACTCTACCCCAAGCCGCATTTCCCACCCCGAACAGTGCCAGCCCCTCCTCATCATGCTCCCCATATCCTGGATACTAGCCTGTTCACACAGTAGCCACAGCCAGCCTAGAGGTACAAGAAGGCACTCACTCCTTCCCTTGGGCTGTCTACCCAGAGTCCTTGCTTAAGCTCACACATGCACCCTTAAGGCTGCCTGCGTACCCACTCCATCCCTGAGCCTCTGAAGCATGCCCTCCCTGGGCCTCTGCCTGGGATAATCACCCCTAGACAGCCATGGGGTCACCCTCCACTACACAGGGCTCACTCTCACTGTACCCCTTGTGAGGATGGGGATTGTGTCCAAGATGGCCTGGATCCCCTGATTTCTATCTCCTCCCTGCTTTATTATTTAGCTTCAATTTAAATTTTCATTAGTAAATATCTCATACATACAGAAGTACTTTATAGTATATTCATATAGCATAAGTGTGTGTGGAAACACAGTTGACTCTTGTTACTCACAACAATCACACTCTGAGAGAAACATAAGGCCAGGTGTCTGCAACCTCTGGCCATAACACTCTATTAACTGTCAATACATAATCTTATGTACTATGTGTTTCTGTAAAGTTACCTTATTGAATATACATTGTTGATTCATTCACAACTCACCTAACTCGGACTGGAATGAAATGTAGGTAATACGCATGTTTCCTCCACAAGGCATATCACAGCCTTCTTGTGCACAGCACAATACAGCATTTCACCCCTGCACTTGGGGGGCACTGTAAACAGTAAAATCACCAAGAAAAAGCACAAAGTGAGGAAAAGGAGGCAGTGATTAGGCCGTTAACAGCAGGAAAGCTGAAATAAGAAGGCAGAGTGTCACCTTGTTCAGCTTCAGCTGGGAACCTGCACGTCACACAACTCGACTTTTTCATGGCTCTACACGTGTCTGCTAATGCCCAGGAAAGTGCCACAAGTGTTAAAAATGCTAGTGAGTAGACAAATTTGCACATATGAAACTGTGAATGAGGATCAACTATAGGTACATCACACTCTCTCACACACATGAGAACAGGAGAACATTACCTGTCCTTTAAAGAGCCCTGCACCTTTCCCCAGGTAGCTATGCCCTGTATTTTGAAGGTCTCTTCCTCTGTGCCTTATGGGAGTTTCTCATTGACACGCGTCTGCGGGTCAGTCACTGGTTGCAGCTCTGCCCACTGTAAGCTCTCTGTCAGTGGACTCAGACCCCACGTCTCATGGGCCTCCCTCTCCCATCACCAGCTTGCATGCATTAGTGCAGGGAAGTATGGAACGATGCCACCCCCCTCATGGCTCCATGGTGTTCTTTGAGGCTGTTATCATCCTTGATTTGCCATAGGGAAACTGAGTCACAGAGAGGTTGGGAGTTCATCTCTTTAGCACATTGACCTGAGCTTGGCATATCTGGGGGGACTCCCAGCACAGAGGAAACCCCTATTGGTAGGTTCTGGGTTCCCTAACTGTATGTTACACTCACAGGGACTTCTGAGTGCTAATCTGCACTGCATGGGTGGTGGCGCCACAGTTAACGAGAAGGCAGCTTGGCGGGATAAGGGACAGGGTGAAGCTTCCCTGCCAGGCCCAGCACAGCCCTGGCCCCCTTGCAGCATGGTGCAGTGGGGCCGGCATGAGGGCTGGCAGGGAGTAGGTGCCCTGTCCCTCATGGGACACAGGCTGCATAACACTGATATTCATCCCGGACAAGCCCCAGCTCTGTCAGCTTCCAAGGGCAGTGTGGGGTAAGATGCAGGAGCAAACCCCTCCTCTGGGTATTTTTCTTTCATCCGTTGGTGAAAAAATAGGGAAGGGAATGTAACATTTTGCTAGGGACTGAAAAAGGCATTGTGACAATGTTTTCCTTTGATGCCACATGGTGTGGAAGCTGGCCAGGGGTCTCTCATACCCCTTTAGCCCTTGGGCTTGATGCAAAGAAAGTAGGCTTGAGCCAGGAAGGGTCTATGGGGATGGGACCCTGGGTAAGAGGGCCAAGGAGATCCTATGAGCCAACTTCTGGAGGCCAGAAGTGGGCCTGAGAGCGAGAGATGCTAGCGGAAATACAAGACTCCAGGAGGGCAAGTGAAGAAGACTGTGATGCAGCGCTGTGTACACCAGTCAGTGCTCCACAAACCCTGCTGGGTGGAGGTACTGTTGACCCTGTATTTCTTATTAAGGATAGGTCCCTTACACTGGCACCATGGTGACCTTGTTTCCTCTCTTGCATTCTCAACATGTTATTTCCCGCCTTCAAACTTGTTTCTTCAGAAGATGCACTCCATAAGCTTAGAGGAAGTGATGCTCACAGCACTAGGTGGTTAAAAAAGCAAATGAAAACCAAAACTTTGGTGGGGTGTGGGGTGTCCAAATTGAGTTCTGAGCTTCCTAGCCACCAAACCAAAAAGGGAAAAGGCATAATGGGTTTGTCTCCTTTATTATCTGACCAAAGGGGTGTATGCACGGGTCAGACAGTTTCCCTGGACTCTTCTAGGGCTGCAAGGTTAACAGAGTTTCCAGATGTCACCTGTCCAGCACATGGTGAGTGATAAGTGACTGGGACTTTGCTCCTCTGTGTTAACGGGTGAAAAAAAGGAGGCTCAGAAGACGCAGCTCACTTGAGGCTGTTACCTGATGAGTGGAGGCACCCTGCCCAGTGTTAAGGCTCGAGGCCAAGGCTTCTCCCCATCTGGAAGAAACCTGTGGGCCTGGAGGGCTGCTCCTGCCAAACTGTCTACTGCCTGAGCCCCACTTCCAGCAGATGGTGAAGACAGGGAGCTACCCTCAAGCCTGTGAAGCGTAATAAGGCCCGGAGTCACCTTGCCCAGAGTCCCTCCTCAAACCAAGTGGAGTGGCCTGGGGCCATCAGCATGGTGCCTGACAAGTACCTGCTGGCTCAGAATTTGAGGTCACTCCAGATACAGACAGTTCGGAAGCCCCTGACGGGGGAGGAGGCTGGGCAGGGAAGAACAGTACAGTGTGCACCCGCCCCTGGAAGTATTCCTCCACAAGGACTTATAGCCAAGAGAGCAATCTTATCACTGGTCCCATGCTGCATCTTGCCCTCTCTCACTGTGGTTGATGGTATCACACCTATCAGAGAAGAGGGCTCTAAGGCCTAAGACGTCTAGTGCCTCCTCCATCTCATGCATAGTCTGCTGTCTGGGGAAGAATACAGCCTGCTCTGTGTGGAGAGGCACTCCCTGTCCCCACCAGCTCCTCTTTCAAAGTCCTAAGGCTCTCTTCTCATGGCCCTTTTCAGTCTCCATGGAATTCCAGCATGTCCCATTCTACAGATTGGAAGACTGAGGCCTGAGGGTTCTGTTCATCTCCTGGTGTGCGGTCTTGGGAGTTCATCTAACAGCCCTGACCCCACCTTGGTTGTGGGTAGTAGAGGCAGGGTTGGGTAACAGCAGGGGAGTCCAGCTCCCCATTGCAAGCAGGGTATAGAGGCAGACAGCCCTGTCTGAGCGGAGGGCGATCTGAGGAACTATGGTGCTACCTTGCTCCTGCTGTGATTTAAGCATGCTAAGCAGAAGCTCTGAGGCTGAGGAGGCAGTAGTCGGTGCCCTGACAGGAGGAGACCCCACTCCAACCCACAGGACCACAGAGTTGTATTGTCTGCGATTTTGCTATTCCCAGGGTGATTTTGTATCTGGGGTCCAGGGTGAGCCTCTGTGGGCCCAGGGGACTTCTAAAACGTAGGTTGAATTTTAGGTGCAAATATGGAATCCAGGCTATGTGACACACCAACCATATGACTCAGTATCCCCATCCATAAAACGGGGGCAAAGATGGCACTCGCTGTCCTTCAATTAAATAAGATAATGAATGTAAATCCTCCATAGAAATTAGTATCAACGGTCATATGAAAGTCAACATGATGATGATTAGCGAGCTATGGACGTTAATGAATCCCCTGGTGACCCAAACAGCTGATGTACTCAACTGTTAGAGAAAGGTTGGAGGTCTGAGTGTATGCCAAAGTGCCTCAAAAGAAAAAGCCCTGGAGTTCTTCCCCAATATCAGCCAGAGAAACCTGTGGAGTGCAGTTCTACTTGGACACACATGGGGGCACTGTGAGTTGTTGGCTTTACTGATGGAAGAGCAGCAAAGAATCTGTGACAGATGGGTAAACAGAGGCTCAGATGGGGGAGGGGCTGGCTCTAGGGTCCAGAGTAGTGACCCTTCACCACCCTGATGGCAGGGATGCCGTGAGTAGGCCCTGCCCATGACACACACCTGAACAGATACACAGTGCCATGTGGAGTAACAGAGACAGACAGAACCAGACACACACTAACACACACAGGTGCACACACACAGATACAGGCACACATACATACATGCACATGCACACAGACACAAAGATACTCACAGACACATAGAGACACATACAGAAACACACACAGAGACACACATTCACATAAACACACACATACATACTTACACATACAGGTACACACACACACATGCACACTCATACATACAGAGACACACACACACTCACGAGCACACGCCCACTCAGCCTTCCTGCCCTGTTTTCCTTACTCAGCTCTGGGTTCCCCAGAGGGCGGTTTCCTGGGTAGGGTCTGCCTCCAGATAGGCTGGCAAGGGCAGTGTGCTTACTGGACACGAGGCTCGAAGCTGCGTGAGCGGCCAGGCTACTCACTTCAGCCCTGTGGAAAGTTGTCGCTGGGCTCCCTGCCACTTTCCAGCTTCTAACATCTCAGCTGGTTTTAATTCGTTTTCTTCAAAGTCCACCAAAGCAATTCAGCCACGTTAGCGCTCACCGGCTGCCAAGATGCTCTCTGGAGTGTGTGTGTGCTTTGGGGGTGGGGGTCGAGGATGCCGAAAACATCTTGAATTGCTAAATTGCAGGGGCTTCCTGCTTCTGGAGCCGAGAGAGAGTCGAGTCGTAGGCTGGAGGGTGTTTCTGGCCTGGGTTAGGGAGGCTGGGCTGAGTGGGCGGGTGACCGGGACAAGACTGTGCCCCCTGTGCGGTGCTTCAGAGGGGCTGGCCTTGAGGGCCTGGGAGGCTCCAGAGCCCGTGGGGCCCAGCATGTCTCTACTCCCACTTGTGATTAGCCAGAGATTAGCCAGGTTAGCCAGTGATTAGCCATCCTCTCTGGGGACCTGCACCCACCTCTCCTAGCCTCCCCCTCACATAGTCCTCTCCAGCCCCTGGGCACAGAAACAAATGCCCAAAGGGGCTGGGTGGATTCACAGTGAGATAGAAGGCTGGGTGTGAGCAACAGGGAGGGGTGGGAATTGTGGCAGGCAGGGGAAAGCACGCTGGTTTAGAGGGCGCAGTAGCTGCTATCCCAGCCATCTGATGCTAGGAGGCCTCCTGGCCCCATGTGCCGGCTCTCGGGTTGTCAACAGAAGCTTGGGCATGTGTGTGAACTCATATGGTTTTAAAATTAGCCCGTAGCCAAACCAAACACATGCACTGGGTGGATTTGGCCTGGGGGCTGCCAGTTCGCAGCTCCTGTCTGCATGTGGTTATACCAGGTCTGTGCTTGGACCATTTTGCTCTACTCTGTTTCTGCCCTGGACCAACCCTGGCTGCATGCTCTCTCTGTGTGCGTCTGCTTCTTGCCTGCCCATCCGTCATCCCCTAGTCCTTGTTTCATCTGGGGAACCATCCCCACTCCACTCCCCTGCTTTTTCAACGTGTGTTCTGGTGGGGTTAGCCCTCCCTTCCCTGTTAGACAATCCTGATGCCATCACTGGAGCACCTAGATCCAGCTATGCTTGAAGCTGCTTGACCCCAGCCCCACCCCAATATGGCCCAATAGAGCCTTCTTCCAGCCTTATCTATTTTGCATTGCTCTGCCTTTTCCTGTGATCAGGTCAACCTCCACTTGGGGGCTCAGAGGATTCTGTGAGACCCCAACTTTGTCCTGGGTGCACCTCACTTCTGCTCCTGACTGTCTCAATGGCCTGACTGCTTGTCTTCCTTCTCTTCCCAGTGGCCTTTGCCGTCCTTCCTGCAGCCACTCTTTCCCTGCCAGCTCAGAGGACAAACCACACATATGCATGATTGCACAGAAGCCTTGATGCTTTCTGCCATGCACTCAACCCATTACCCTACATGCCTTAGATTTCCAGATGTGCTCCCAGGGTGACAGGCATTGTTGACACTTACACTGCTAGGTGTTGACTGGAAAAAGGACCCAGCATCCGTGATATGCTTTAAGAGAACTCAGCAAACACAAGCATGGGGTAGAGAGGGGTGAGGAAAGGCTGGCTGATTGCTGGCTTCTGCCTGCAGCTGGGTAACGGTGTTGGGGAGTGCTGGTTATGCCTTTCTAGAGACATTTGTGCACACTTAGAAATTTCCATAATAAAAAGGTAAAAATAATTATCCTGTGAGACAACCACCACCACTACCCATCTGTTAGTTTGTCACACCGTGGTAGTTTCCATGTTGCTGTGATACTACAAGCTACGCCACCAGTATTTCAAATACCAGCAGGATGGCACATGGTGAATAGGTTTCAGCAAAGCTTCCAGATTATGACAGATTAGGAAGAAAGGCCTGGCTATCTACTTCTGAAAGTTCGTCAATGAGTATCCTATGAATCACAATAGAATATTATCTGATACAGCGCTGGAAGATGAGCCCCCAAAGTTGGAAGATACTCAAAATGCATAGACCAACAAATGCAAAGATGGGTCAGGACCCCATAATGCTGCCTTGTATGTGGGGTCTGACAACAACAGGTAACTGATAAAAAGAACTGACAAAAAGAACAAATTCCAGTGGTTTTTCTCAGAATCCCCAGAGGGACAAGGGGCTGGTGGGCCAGGTGGGCTCCGGGCTGTGTGAGGCCCCATGCAGGCTCTGTCTGCATTGCCTGTCTGGGGAGGAAAGGCTTCTGGAAGGAAGCTCTGCAGCGCTGCTCTGAGCTCAGAGCTGAGTGGCACGGGCAAGGGGCTGTTGGCTCTTCCCACCCCACCCCCAGAGTAACAGTTTCAGTCTGCTGACTGACCAGGGCTGAGGGACATTCAGGGTACAGGAGGAGGGAGGGAACCAAGCCAGATAGGTCCAACAGGTGCAGGTGAGGAGGTGCACAGCATGGCGAACTCCTGCCTTCATGCTCACCACTGAGGGCATTGTCTAACTGGGACACTTTTCTTTTTGGTAAAAAACAACTAAACAAATAAAACCATGTATCTATATCTGTATCTCTCTATATCTATTTATATGTATACACTGAAAAAAAAAATCAAACATATTGCTGTTCAAGTTGATTCCAACTCATAGTGACCCTACAGGACAGAGTAGAACTGCCCCATAGGGTTTCCAAGGAGCACCTGGTGGATTTGAACTGCCAACCTTTTGGTTAGCAGACTTAACACTTAACCACTACGCCACCAGGATTTACAGACACACGGACACACACAGAGACACACTGCACACAGGGAGAGTACAAAACTACCATTTTAACACTTTTTACACGTACAATTCAAACATTCGTCATGTTCATCACATTGTGCAAGTGTCACCACTATCTGTTTTAAATTGGGACATTTGTGAGAGTGAAAAAGAAGAGGCAGTTGTTAAGTAGCTCTAATAATTGCACATAAAAAGGTTCCATGGTCAGCACAATCCACATGGAGGTAGAGACTCACACGTAAGGCCTGAAGCCTCATCAAAGGCTCACAGGCCACCTAACTTACCAGTTATCATTTTGGGGATCCTTAGAAAAACTGATGGGTATTTTTTAGGAGGGGCAGGCACAGGCAAGAGACTGCTCCCTGAGGCTGCTCTGCTCTCCTCCAGCCCCTACTCATTGTCCCAGTGTGGTCCTGGCTTGGCTGGCACCCCCCATCCCCATAAGGCCTTTCCTCACGGTTTCCCTGGAGTCTAGACAAGCTCGCTGTCCCCAGGCAAGGCCCAGTGTCTTTGGTTTGACTGGCCGGTGCCTGGTTTTTCCCTTTAGGAGGCTTTGGTTAGATGGTGCCTGGGAGTGTCCGGCAGAGAGGGGGCTAGCAAGCTCTTCTGTGAACTTGCTGATACACCCCACCACAGGCCTGGGCCTCCCGTCTGGGAGTCTTGGCCTCCATGATTCTGGATGATCAGAAATTCTTCCAAAATTCCTTGGTCCCTCCCCTCTCTCCTCGTAAGCTCCTAAGCCTGGTAAAAGTCCAAGTGTTTGATCCACCCTCATCTCTGCATATCTCAGCTCTGGCATGTGCGCCTGAGCACGGGCATTCACTGTTTCATCTTCCCAGGGTGAGTGGTCTTTTCAGTGGCACCCTTGGTTCCCTCAGGCTCAGTAAATGAGAGTCAGCAGGGCCAGGGATACTAAGCTGGCCTGGTCCAGCTGTCCTAGTCCAGCTGTCCTGCCCAGCTCAGCCTCAGTTTCCTCACCTTTATAATGAACTGGTGAGGAGGTTGACTGGGAGATGGGATAGACGAAGAGGCCATAAGGGCTGGAGGAATGGGGGAACCATGGGTTCCAGCTGCTCTTTGTATTTTTTTTTAGTTTTTATTATTATTTCCTTTTATTATCACTATCTTTATAAATCCAGTCTTTGTCTTTAGGGGTCAGGAACATCATATGTGAGAATGATAACATCAACAAATCACACACTACAATACTGATTGTAGTAGGCATTATTCATGAGAGCCAGCCAGATGTACAAAAAAAATGGACAATCGTAAGTGCAGTTCATCGTTAATTCCAATACAATGTACACCAGGGAACACCCATGTATACTTAGATTTACTGGTGACCACCATAATCAGGATATAGAACAGTTCTAACACCCCTCGAAAAACCATCATGCTGTCTCTTTGTAGTCAAACGTAGCCCACACCTCCAGCCCCTAGCGACCACTTAGTGATTTTCCATCCCTATAGTTCTGCCTTTCTCGGAATGTCTCTTACATTGAATCACACAAGGTGTAACCTTTTGAGGCTGATTTCTTTCACTCAACATAGTATCTTTGAGATTTATCCACCCATGCTGTTGTGTGTATCAATAACTCATTTGTTTGTATTGCTGGGTAGTTTTCTATCGTATAGAGATACCATAGTCTGCATATCCAGTCACACACTGAATGCCATTTGGACTGAGTCCAGTTTTTGGTGATTATGTACAAAGCTACTAAAAACATTTGTGTATAGATTTTTTTGTGAACATAAATTTTCTTTAGAGTGAATACCTAGGAATACAATTGCTGAGACACACAGTAAATTATGTTTAACTCTATAAGAAACAGTCAGACTTCTCCAGAGTGGCTGTGTGATTTTTCGTCATTACAGTGAGCGTTCCATTTACTGTATATTTTTGTCTAGCACTTAGCACTGTCTGTTTTTTTGTTTTTGTTTGCTTCAGTTTTTTTTTCTTTTCTTTTTTTAGTTTTAGCCATTCTAACAGTTATGTAGTAGTAATTCACTGTGATTTTAATTTGCATTTCCAGAATGGGTAATGATATTTATGGTTTCTTCATGTGCTTATTTGCTACCCATAATCTTCTTTACTGAAGTGTCTGTTCAAATCTTTTCCCTTTTTTTAAAATGAGTGCTTATTTTATTATTGTTGAGGGTTTTTTTTTTAATCATTATGACTGAGTGAAAATGTACATTCCCATATAAATTTACATCCCCACCTATAAGCAGCTTCCACTGCTCTCCCTGCCCGGTAACTGCACACTGTTCCTCTCTGCTCCATACATGTCTCATCCTCCCAACAGCCTCCTTTCCCCTCCTCTCCACCCACTCCCCTTACTCCAGCCAGAGGTCAGCAGGATGATATCCTACAGATGCACGGAACCATAAAGTGCATCCAATATATGGTTGCTCTGTATTGCCAAGTCCAATCCACTCCTGTCCCTCTCCGAAGAGTCAACCTTCAGTATGATTTATGGGCAAGGGCAGCATCAGGGCCAGCGGCCATGCTCCAGGGGAACCCCTAAACCACTGGACCGTCAATTGTAGTCTTTTAGTGGAGATCTCAGGATGCACCCCTTTTTATTCTTGTGTTGCTAGTGAGACTCATCTTAGTGAGCTCCATCGCGGCTATCACTGGTGGTGGCCGGGCACCATCCGGTTCTTCTGCTCCCAAGTCTATGTAAGCACCCACTCATGTGCGTCTGTCTATCTTCTGGGTTATCTTCACCCCATGTCATTTTGGTCCTCGTTGAGTATCTGTTCCTGCTGAGTTGGGACCATTTGCTGTGTCCTCAGATGGCAGCTTGGCACCAGCTGCTCTTTGAAACCCAGCTCTGCCAGAATGCTAAGAGGAAGAAGGACACAGGCCCGCGGGTGCCAGGCACCACCAACTCACCTGCAGATCACATGCAGTGAGCTGCCAGAGCTGTATTCCCAGAGCAGGAGTGAGGCTCTGCAGAGTGGGTCATCTGTCTCTATCAGGTCTCTTCCACCATGTCCCAGACCCTTCTGGCCCCCTTCCCCCTACCACAACCTGCGTGTCTTCCACGGGCCCCTGTCTGTCCTCTAGGCACCCTCACTGTGGGGTTAGGATCGAGTCCTTGATCTGCTTCCTGACCTGGCATATCCCATCTCCTGCATTAAATGGTGGTGCCAGAGGACAGAGCCTGACCAGACAGGTGTACCCTGTGCTTAGTGGCTGGCACCTTGCCTGGGATGTAGTGGTCATTCACTCACTTATTTACCCATTCATTCATTCACACACCAGGACTACAGTGCAGGTCCTAGCACAGTGCCTGCCAAATGGCGGTCATTCATTCACTCCCTCATTCACTTATACAGCCCTCACTGGGATTTGCATGCAGGCCCTCTGCAGAGTTCTGGACTCTAGCCCTCTCACTGGGGCTGAGGGGCTCTATAATTCTGAAACAAGCAACTGCCTTGTTGTGTGTTCCTTCTCACCCTGCTGTAAGGGGACGTGACATGTCTCTGGCTGAGTTGTCAAAGACAGGAGAAGTGCACACACCTCTCCCTGCCTCCTCCTTTTCCCTCACTCCTGATCAGCTCTGTGGACCCAGGCCTCCCTGTCTGCATACAACTGTGGCAGGGTTCTGGGGTTTCAGGCCTTGTATGGGATGCCCCTCCACTCATTCTGGCCCAGAGGGTGGGGCTGCCTGCTTCACCAGGTTGCTTTCTGGGCTTTCAGATCCAGCCTGCTACCTTCCTTGTGGCTCCCTGCTATATCTTAGTGGCTGTTCCCACCGTGTGGTCCCCCAAACAGGACAGATTACGTGATTTCATGAAGGAAGCAGGGCTGGGCCACAGTCTGATTGCCTGCACTCTGCCATGGGTGGACCTGGGCGGCTTGAGGTGGTTGAGCCAGTGGCACCCCCTGTTGCTGCTGCTTTTTACTCAGTTCAGAGGAGGGGCTGATGGGAGATGCCTCACTCTCTGTCCCTGACCTCAGGAAGGCCGCCAGACTCAGTGGCTTGCAGGTACTCCAAAGTGGGGTGACCAAACTGCTTCTAGGACCCACAGTGGCCTGGGACCAACTTCCATCCCTGGCCCAGCCAGCGGTCCTTAAACTGAGCCAGGTGGAAGTGCTCCAGGAGCCGCAGAATAGCCCCAGAAGGCTTGAGCATGGGCCTGGCTCCTCTGCCAACTGGCTGGGCCTCAGTTTCCCTATCTGGCAAAAGGAGCCATCATTCTTGCCAGCTCATTCTGCTCATTTTGAGTTGCCAGACAGGGTGGCCGTGGGCCCAGCTCTGGGGAGGGGACAAGCAGGGGAGGGAACTCCAGGCTGGGATGCTCTTGAAACACCCAAACTGGCCCTGTTTACAGGGCTGCTCCTGGCCTTGGTGGCTGACCCTGCTTCTATGCAGAATGGTGGGAAGTTGAGGAGGAAGCAGTGAGCAGAGGGGCCAGACAAGAGTGGGGGACTATGTTGCTTGCCCAGAGGTGGGTAGCTCAGCATCAAATCTGGTGGTCCAAGGCCTACCTGGCTGCCACCAGTGGTGTTCTATTGTTAAAGTGGTTTGTCTTTAAATTGAGTTAGCTGCCAGCACTTAGAAATCAGGTGGTTTCACACGCACAGATTGGCAGTTTCTCAGTTGCCTGGGGCCTTTTTGTTCAGCCCAGTCCCACCACCACCCCACACCTACACCTGCTCTGCCCCTCTCACTTGTCCAGATGCCTGGCTTCACAGGTGCTAGAGTTTGCTACCCTGAGGCTGGTCTGAATTCTTGCTCAGCCATGCCCTGGTGTATTTGTCAGGCAGAGAAGGTCAGGGGGCAGAGGAACCTGGCCATACACTCCTGAGCTCTTCCTAGGAAGAGTGTGTCTCTGCCCTGCACCTGAGCTGAGACCTCTGACCTGCCCTGTCTGGTGGAAGGAGGAGGAGGTGACCTTCTGGCAGTGTGAAGCTCAAGTCCACCAGTTTCCGCCACCAGCACGAAAGCAGGTCTGGCTGGCAGTTGTTGAGAGACTTGTGCACTGAGCCATCTGACCAAAGCCCTGGGCTATCCTGGACCAGCCTGCCACTCGTTGTCCTCAGCAGCCCAGGAGAGACCAGCAGGGCCCTGTTTATAGCCAGCAGACCTGTGGACAATAAGATAGTGTTGCTGTTGGAAGCCCCTTTGTCTGGGGCTGTGTGTTACAACTGCAAAGCTTAGTGTCTCTGAGTCTTAGACTTCCTATCTGCTAAATGAAGAGTCAATGGAACCCACCCCGTTGCAGTGTTGTGGGGAGGATGCAGGCCACACTCCTGGCACACAGAGTGCCTGATCCATGTCCACTGCAGCCATAACTTTCCCATCATCTGCTCTGGGCTGGACCTGCTACAGTGACCACTTGGATCCTGATCTGGATCCACTCTGGAGGCGGTGCACGAATTCCAGCCCAGATGCTCCAGATGCTGTAAATTCCCCAAATCCAAATCGGTCTGCCAAACTCCTCAGGGCTCATCACTCTGTCCTCCTCCTAACACATGGGTGGGGTGAGGAGCCAGGGGCTGAGAACCAGTGTCCTCAGCAGTCCCTCCTGCCGGTTGCTTACCAGAGCAGACACTGCAGGGGAGCTTCCAGTCCACATGCTGGAGGCAGGATCAAAGGCCTGTCCAGGAAGGAGAGGAAGAACTTCCTCCACATTTGTTTATTTACAGACAGAAAACCCTTTCTGAGGTTCAGGCTGTCTGCTCTGACCCAGCTTTCTTCACTGGCTGACTGAGGTCCCACGCAGCCAGGCTAACAGGGATGGAGTCAGCAGCACCTTTGGGCCTGTCTCTAGAAGGGGCATGGCCACAAGCAGACTCTGCCCAGATCCTTGGCTGAGGGTCTCAATTCCAGATTGGAGGCCAAAAGTAGACTGCCAGGATCTACTCTTAATCCTGACTCTCCAACCAGACTCACGTTTCCTGTACATCTGAGACAGGAGCTGGGGTGAGTATGGGTGGTGAGTTCAGATACTTTTAAGCACTGAAACTTTTGTTTCAATATCCAGAAGAAATCTTACACAGGAGATCCTGTTATCCATTTGTCTGTCCGTCCATCTGTCCATCCACCCACCCAACTGTCTGTCCATCCATCCATCCATCTCCACTGCCTGTTAATTTGTTGTACTATGGCTACCATGTACTTGGAAATAAGATGTTGCTATGATGCTGGAAGCAATTCCACCAGTATTTCAAACAACAGTAGGGTCACCTATGGTGGACAGTGGAGTTTTCAGACTAAGACAGACTAGGAAGAAAGGTCTGGTGGTCTACTTCTTAAATGCAGCCCACAAAAACCCTATGTATCGCAACAGAATACTATCTGATATAGTGGTTAAAGACTTCTAGGTTGGAAGGCACTCAAAATGTACAATAGCAAAAGTGGACTATAGCATGCCAAAGACTGTGAATAGGGCATAACCCATTGAAAAAACACCATTGCTGTTGACTCAGTTCTGACTCACTGTGATCCTATAGGACAGAGTAGAACTGCCCATGGAGTTCCCAAGAAGCGCCTAGTGGACTGGAACTGCGAACTGTTATGCTTAGCATCCATGGCACTTCACTATGCCACCAGGGCTGCTGACTATGGCATGAGGCCAAGCAGTGTTTGGTTCTGCTGCACATGAGGTCACCATGAGCTGGAGCCAACCTGACAGCAGCTCACAACCACAAAATCTATCTGTCTCACACATACACACATGTTGTATGCCGTTGAGTCAACTGACTCATGGTGCTCCTATGTGTGGAACTATTCCATAGGATTTTCGAGGCTATGTCCTTTTGGAAGCAGAGCTCAAGGACTGTCTTCTAAGGCGTCTCTGGTGGGTTTGAACTACAACCCTTCAGCTAGTGGGTGAATGCTTCACCATTTGAACCACGCAAAGACTTCAGATTCCTATTTATATGATGCAATAGAGGCAGCCATGGGGGGCAGTGCAGCCATGAAATCTTGACCTCCAGTAGTCTCATTTTCCAAACCTGCTGGCTCTGATTCTGCACTCTACAGAGCGGGAAGGTCAGACCGGAAGTACCTAAGTAACCTGACGGATGTGCTACAACTTCATCTTCAACTGCCTCCAGCAACCTTGTCCTGTTGAGAACACCTGTCTCCAGGGATTTCCCTGCCCATCATGGAGACAGCGGGCTCCCTCTTCCCTGCTCTGTAGTCCTAGTGCCTGCTGTGTTGCTTCTTGGTCCAGGAGTGAGTCAGCAGTACAGGGCAGTTACCACGGAGGGCAGGGGTGAAGCCAAGCCTGCCCATGGAAAGAGGACAAGGCAGTGGGATTGGACAGATGGCAGCACTCTTCGAGGATGGACTCCTAGGGGGCACTGGCTGGTCAGCAGCCCTGCTGGCTGCTGCTACCTAGCCCTGTCCCTGTGTGTGCCTGCTTTCCAGCCGCCCCCCTAAGCCACGCATCAGGCATCCCCACGTGATGCCCGCAAGCAACCTCACATCTCTGTGTCCCTGGATGCTCTATCATAGCCAGTGCTCCCTTTGGCCAACTAACCACCTTCTGGGAGGCCTGGAGCTCTCCACGGTGGCCTCACCCCTGCCTAGCACACTGGGCCTCAACACTGCTCACAGGGCTCAAGAGTGACGTCAGGGCAGCTGCCCTGTGACTTTTCTTTTACCTGTCTATGCTCCTGTACTCTCCTGTAGCCACACCACCTTGGGAGAAGGTTCTGAGAGGCTCTGAAAGGAGGCCTGCAGCTTGCCCAGCCTGAAGCTGGTGGCACCCAGCTTCTGGCCCTAAACTGTGGTTACCAGGCCGCACTGAGCTCTCCTGTGACCGCTCAGATTTCTCTCCTGTGGTTTTTGAGTCCACACCCAGGTCTGGCAAGACACGCCTGACTCCCAAATAGAAGCCCCTCCAACCACCAAGCCAGACCACCCAGGGGCCTGGTGGCTCTGTAAAAGTCTTATTCCTCTGGAGGACATCATAGTAGCCACCTGGCCACTTTCCATCCACTCTGCAGCCCCCTCTAGGAGGTGTCTCGATGGCTCCAACTGACAGTACCCTTGTCCCTGCACCACCATGTGGCAACAGGTTTGTCTTGGACTTCACCTCAGGAGGCTGCTGCTCTGAAACACCCACTGAGCGCAGGCCTGGCCATCTCTCTCAAGGCTTGTCCTCTGCTCACTGGGCATTTACAGCTGAGGGGACACCTCATAATAGTCCCCCACCAACACACATGAGTATGAGTGATTAGGTATTAATGCCACTGGGAGACCATGGAGGCCTGCATGGAGGAAGTGATGGCTTAGCCATTCCCCTGGTGGAGGAGGGCAGGACCTTTGAGGTGAAGGGAGAAGACAAAGTAATTTGTCTGGGCAAAGTGGGGGCTTTTGTTTGGTCCCAGCTTGAGTTTGGAATTGATGTGTATGCCAACAGTCCCTGGGCTATATGACAATTACATGTGGTGCTAAGGAAATAGACTTTAGAATGTACTCCTCTGGGCTCCAACTCTAGTCCTTCCACTTACAAGTTGTGTGCTCTTGGACACTTACAGGCCTTTGAGCCTCAGATGGAGATCATAACATTATCTACCCAGAGGTCACTGTGAGGATGACACCAGATAATCCAGGATGTCAATAATATAGCACTGTCAATAATATAACATTCATTTACCTGCCTACCAAAAACCCAAATCAAACGCACCGCCATTGAGTCAATTATGACTCATAGCAACCCTACAGACAGAGCAGAACTGCCAAATAGAGTTTCCAAGGGTCACTTGGTGGATTTGAACTGCCGACCTTTTGGTTAGCAGCTGTAGCACTTAACCACTATGCCACCAGGATTTCCCACCTATCTACAGAGCTTCCTAAATGGCTGTCTCCTGCCATAAAAGGAACTTCCTCCTGCCGTCACCTTCTGAGTCTCTGTCTGCAGAGAACACCTTCAGGTGGAAGGGTCTAGGAGTTGATTCACTTCTAGGGGTGTCAACTGAGCCAACCAGAGCCTGCATGGGCCAAGATGTGGCAGCAATAATCAGATCCCAGGGTACAGAGGCAAACTCAGACAGTGGTACAGGACAAAGCATAGTCAAGTTGTTGTCAGGGCAGCAGGTAAGAGGGATGGGAGGGGAATGGGAGCAGATCCAAACAAGGTTCAGATGTCCTGGGATGGACACAGGTTCCTGCAGGGACTATGAGGATAGACAGAAGCCACAGTGATGAGAATTGGATGTGTCTGTGGGGACTTGGTGCACACCAAGCTCTGGGAGCCCCTCGGCATGGTGCTTCTGAGCTACAAACTCCCAAGGCAATTTCTCTTTCCCTTAGGCACCTGTTTCTCACTCCTTTACTAACTGAAGACCACTGAGATGTCCTCTGGATTCCAAAGATACAAAACAACAAGACAAACTTGCACCTAACGAGTTCACTAGCCAGTGGAGTTAGTGCCAAGCAGGACACACGGGAGCCATTTGTGGTCTGGAAGCACCAACGTTCATCAGCCAGCATGGGAAAGTGCCTCTGCTACCACCTCGCACACAGCTCCCATGGGTCTGTCCACTCACAGTCATGCTGCCTACTGGTCACCCAGGGTGCACATGGCTGTGAGTGCTTGACAACCGAGACATGTGTGCTGCTTGTGTAAATACACATCAGACTTAGGAGAAGACTTGGCCCAACAAATTAGGATGCAAAACATCTCCTTGAGACTTTTTAAACATGTTGATCACATGTCACAATGAAGTGATTCTGGATACACTGGACTAAATAATGTGTATCATTAAAATTAAGGGCACCTGTTTCTTTACTTCCTTTTTTAAAATTTGAGATTATACATGTGGTTCATGCCCTGTTTCCCTCAGATGGTGCCGGTATAGATGAGAAGCTCTCTATTTCTGAGACTCATTCACGAATCCACCGTTTAGGATTTTTGATCATCTTTCCTAAAAGTAGGATCCTTGGGTGGTGTGAGTGGTAAATGGGCTCAGCTGCGAACTGAGCATTTGGAGGTTCGAGTTCACCCAGTAGTGCCTTGGAAGGAAGACCTGACAATGTACTTCAGAAAAATCAGCCATTGAGAACCCTAGATAGCACAGTTCTACTCTGACACACACAGGCTCAACCTGATGGCAACTAGTTAAACAGTATTCTAAAAACACATGCTAGAGATACAAGACATAGGCTTGGCCTGGCCTGGGCACTCTATAAAGTAATCCAGCTTGATGGTCACACAACTCCCTGCCCTGTCTGAGAGGCAGGACATGTGATGTTCACAGTAGAACTGGGAAACTGAGGACAGAGGAGGTGGAACCCTGGACAGCCCCACAGCTCAGAGGCTGACTTCACCCCATTCCCGCCATGTCCCCACAATGACTGGGCCTCTGGCCCTGATGTCTCAGCTCAGAGCTGCCACTGGAGTGAAGTCCATGTTCAACCTCACTCAACAGGTTCCTGGAACTGCCCACTTGGTGACCCCCTAGCGCAGCCCCAGGCCCCACTGCCACAAGGTGGTAGCTCCTCCCAGGGCCCTCCTCAGGCATCAGCCTGGCATAAACACAGCCTGGCCATCCAAGAAAAGCATGCTGCCAGCTGGTGCAGACGCTGGCCCAGAGCTAAATCTGGCTGGGGCACAGGGCAGGCAGCGCACTCAGATACCCACTGGATTGTGGGCACCCTGAGCTGACCTCGTGGGCGGGCATGCTCCCACTGCCAGTGAGTGAGCGCCCACGGCCGGCCAAAGGGCCATCGGCTGCAGCACTTCCGCCGTGAGGGTAGGGCAACCAGCAGGAATGCACGTGGGCTGGCCGCCTAGCATGTATTTATAGTTGGGCATGGCTGCCAGCCTCAGACCCGCAAGGTCAGCTTCCTGCCAGGTCCTGTGGCCAGATGTTTACTGAGATTGCAGAGGGCCTGGCCACCCCCACAGCCTGGAGCAGCCACATCCATGCTGGGCCCTGTGGCACCATGGGCCACCTCTTCAGACCCTGCACATCGGGGCTTTAGGCATGAAGCCAGGACCCACAGTGAGCCATGGGCATCTTCAGGGAGGGACAGTATGGCCTCCAGGAAAACATTCTGCATGCTGGGCTTCTGACTCATTTCTGGTGCACCTGAGAGCATAAAACAAAATTCGGCAAGAGCTGGTCTTGTTAAATACTCCCCGAAATGCCCCAATCGCTATTGGGAGGGTATTTCAGTAAACTTCACAAACTGATTTGATGAATCCTAAATTTTCTCACACTACCCATTGTCAGTTTGTTCCTGTGATGCTGGAAGCTATGCCACCAGTATCTCAAATACAGCAGAGTCACCAGCGGTGGACAGGTTTCAGCACAGCTCTCAGACTCAGACTAGGAAGAAAGGCCTGGCATTTTACTTCTGAAAATTAGCCAATGAAAACCTTATAGATCACAGCAAGACACTGTCCAACTTCCTTGCTGTGGATGCATCATTAAGAGGGACTGATTACTGGAGTAGGACGTCCTGTTCGGTGAAGCAGAGGGCCAATGAGGGCAGAGGAGACCTTTGGCGAGATGGCTGGCACAGTAGCTACCACAATTAACTCCAACATGCTGGCTACTGTGAGGGTGACACAGAACCAGGTCATGCTTTGTTTGGTTGTAGATAAGGTCACTATGAGTCGGAGCTGACTCGATGGCAGCCATCTGTTTATCGATACTATGTCATTTTATGAATATATATAGGCATCCTTGGAAACCCTGGTGGCATAGTTGTTAAGTGCCACAGCTGCTAACCAGAAGGTTGGCAGTTCAAATCCTCCAGGCACTCCTTGGAAACACAATAGGGCAGTTCTATTCTGTCTATACGATTGTTATGGGTTGGAATTGACTTGACAGTAGTGGGTTTGGTTTTTTTAGTTTTACAAGTATCCTAATGCACTAAAAAAGGCTGTAATAATAAGGACAAGGAGATGAGCTCTATTGGAGCAAAGACAGGTAAAGGAAAGTTTAAATTTTTGTAAAGAATGTGTTAATTTTCTTAAAATAAAGAAGGGTTTTTAACAATAATTATTTGCCTATGTAAGTAAAAATGAACAGAGTTAATATATCTTTGCAAGCAGGTAGTCATGTAGTACTTGTGTTGTTGCTGTTGATTTTTTTTTATTATGATTGAATGAAAATGTACATTCCCATATAAATTTGCCTGCTGACCTATATGGAGCTTCCACTGCTGTCCCTGCATGGTGACAGCACACTCTTCCTCTTTGATCCATATATGTCTTATCTTCCCAACAGTCTCCTATCTTCTCCTCTTCCCCCTTTTCCCTTCTTCCAGTATGAGGTCAACAGGACAACCTCCTATGGATGCCTAGAACCATAAAGTGCCCTCACAATATGGTCCCTCTGTGTCACTAAGTCCAATCCACTGCTCTCGGAAAAATTGACCTTCCTTGTGATTTATGGACAGGGGCAGCATCAGGGTCAGGGGCCATGCTCCCAGCAGAACCCCAAAGTCCCTGGACCATCAATTGTGGTCTTTTAGTGGAGATCTCAGGGTGCACCCCTATTTACACTTGTGTTGCCTGTGAAACTCAACTTTGTGAGCTCCATCATGGCTATCACTTGTGGTGGCCAGGCACCATCTGGTTCTTCTGGTCACAAGTCGATGTAGACAGCCACTCATGTGGGTCTCTCTGTCTCTGGATTCTCTTTCCCCCATGTCATTACAGACATTGGTGATCATCTGTTCCTGCTAAGCTGGGACCATTTGCTGTACCCTCAGATGGCAGCTTGGCAGCTTTTAAGACCCCAGATGCCACTCACCAATGTGGGGTGCAGAGAGTCCTCATTAGCAAAATGCTAGTTGTGCCAATTAGCCTTGATTTCCCCTGAGAGTGTGCTGTTGATTTTCAACTCATAGTGACCTGACATGATAGAGTAGAACTGCCCCATAGAGTTTCCTAGGCTGTAATCTTTATGGGAACAGATCACCAGGTCTTTTCTCCCATGGAGCTGCGGGGTGGTTTCAACCCCCTGAAGTTGGTTAGCAGCTGAGCGCTTAATTGTTGCATTGCTAGGGCTCCTTAGTACTTGCATAAGAATAGAAACCAAACCCACTGCTGCTGAGTTGATTCTGACTCATAGCGACCCTATAGGGCAGAGTAGAACTGCTCCATAGGGTTTCCAAGGAGCACCTGGCAGATTTGAACTGCTGACCTTTTGGTTAGCAGGTACAACACTTAACTCTATGCCACCAGGGTCTATATGGTGAGTGCTAATTCTTTGAAAGTTGTTCTTCATGACAATGTAAAGCTAATGTGAATACATTTTTAAATAAGAGAAGACATGCATGGGTGCAAAGCCAGGGTTATGTATCTAGCTTGTAGGGAAAGAGCAAAGCCTGGCCTTCTCTGGCCTGGCCTGGCTGGCTGCTGGCCAGGGCCCTCTGGGTGGCAATTCACACCCATGGCCAGGGCCTTCCACGGAGCCAGTGGCCTGGCTCAAGTTGGTTCTCAGGGTGGATGCCTGTACAGAGGAGTTTCCTTGGGGGCTGCTGAGGAACTCTTGGCTGTAAGTGCTACAGCCACAGCCCTACGGGGCATGCCACAAACACCACGATGGTGTTTTCCAGACTCCATCGGCAAATGTGTGTGATGCCACATGGAGGTGTGGTGTAAGGGAAGGAACAGTCTTAGAGCCTGATTATGAGAAGCCTACATGATCCTTTGAGTCTTGGTCTTGTCATCTGTAGAATGGGGCTAAAAATACTTGTCTCACAGGCTGTCACAAGGGTTATATGAAGCCTAAGGCACCAAAGAAACACTGGTGGTGTAGTGGTGAAGTGCTAAGGCTGCTAACCAAGAGGTCAGCAGTTCAAATCCACTAGATGCTCCTTGGAAGCTCTATGGGGCAGTTCTACTTTGACCTATAGGGTCGCTATGAGTTGGAACCGACTCGATGGCACCTAACAACAACAACAATAAGGCACCAAACCTGTGTAAAGCCCCTAGAGCTGAAAGAATATAAATTTGTTTCCTTACTCAGAGAGAAGAATTTTAGAACCGAAACCCTGAAAATGCTTGTGGTTCAAGATAGTTAACTGAACTCACGTTATGTCTCCTCTTCTGACATTCAAGTCCAAAATAAGAGACAAGATATACGTACATCCATAACCATAACCCAAACAAAGAAGAGACCTCTTTTTTCCTTGAAATCCAGAAACACAGGCTACAGTAGATGGAAGAAGGAAACCACAGCCCAAAACACTCCCAGAAAAGAACTGCCACCAAGGCTAGGAATGCCACCAACATACTGAGAAATGGTGGACACAGGGAAGCACAGACTTAGGCTCAACAACAGGGTGATTGGTTGGTCAAAGAAGCACAAAGGTCACCTGGTTGATCCTTCCACAAAGCCCCTTCCTAGTCCAGGTTCAAGTAATAGTGAAGCAGAGGTAGGCTTCTAGTTTGGAGGAACAGCTGGAGTGGGAGCTGAGGGGAGATGGCAGCATCTGGAAGAACAGCCCACAGTCCCTCACGTCATATTCCACTGCCATGAGAACAGACCAGAGCCCAGGGTGTGGCAGTAATGCTTACCCTTTCCCCCACCCCCCATAAAAACCAACACCGCAGACACAGTAAGAGAAAAGTGAAACTAAAGAGAGGAAAACTCAGTCAAGTGTGCACAGAATATTTAATGAACATCCAGCTCAAGAGAAGAATTTACATCTAAGGAAGTAGAGCTATTGAACTAATCAAAATGAGTGTGAAAACATTACCATAATTACTCAGCTTAGAAAGATAAGAGACGGCATTACAGCCATGAAACAGAATAGGCACATAAAAAAAGAACCAGATGGAGGTCTTGAAAACGAAGAGCGTAACTGCTGAAATAAAAAACTCAACAGATGGACTGAAGAGCAGAACGAAGATCGCAAAGCGTGAGGCATGAGTTGGAAGATCTGGCATAGAAATTCTCCCACAGCAGAGCCCAAAGAAACATGGAGATGGAAAGTGTGACAGAAGAGTTAAGAAGAGACTGAGCACTCCATTACCCTTTCAACAGCAGCTCGTTGAAAGAGAGGATTGAGAAGAGGTGATATTTCAGGAATAATGCCTGAGAATCTAAGGCTGAAGAAAGGTAGGAGCTGTCAGCCAGAAAGGGTCCACTGAGTTCTCGCCAATATAACACAAAACAAAACTAAAATCCAGCTCACATGTAGAAACTTCCAGAACACTAGGAATAAAGAGAAACAAAAACTGATGGAAAACAACGAGAAACTCATGTCAGTCTTCTTGCTTGAATCAGGGAATGCAAAAAGATGGTGGATTACATCCTCAAAGCTCTAAAGGGATTGTCTTTGAACGTAGCATCCTCTGTCCCTTCAAGTATGATTCAGGTAGCCAATGAAGACACATACACAGATGCACGTGCACACACACACGCGTGCACTACATACAGAGAGGATGGCTGACAAAAAGTTGATCTGTCAGAAAGGGAAGGTAAGAGGAAGAAATGCTTCCCGTCAGGGGACTCCCAGGAGAAATCCAGGGCATTCCAGGAGACCAGAGTGGCCACCCCACCTAGGCGGGAAGAGGTACATGGTACTTGGTGACCATGATCTGAGTCCCTCAGACACTTTCTAAAGCCCCATGGTATGGGCTTTAAGGTAAAACTGTAGAAAACTCTCCAGCTGTTGAGTATGTCTATTCCAACTGTCCAATCCAGAACTGGGGAAAAGGCCACAGGATGGGCCTGGGTACCCATGGTACTCCTTATGAGACAGACTTGAGCTAAACCCTCTAATTTGCTGGCCTCAAGAAGCCTGGCTCTGACTAGTAGGAAGCAGAGACATTGGGTCTTCTGCGATTAGTGTCTGTTCAAAGCCAGTGTCCAGGAAACTCCCAAAGTCTGATTATTCATTGGCTTTCTCCAGATGTACAGCCACCTTGGTGAAAGGCTATGGTGCTTTTGGAGAAGACCGGGAAAAAGAGTAGCAGCATGGAATTTTGACAGTGTAACAAGTCTTCCTCTAGGGGGATGCATCAAGCCTCCCCTTTTCTCACTGGTTTCATGTAACGGATGCTATGAGGACCACTGGTAATTTGCACAGAGAAGGGAGCATGAACCAGGTATACAGTAAGCACTGAGTAAGGGGTGGCTGTGAGTATTCTTAGGAGAAGTGAGGGGCAGGGACAGGGGTCACTGGACAGAGGCTCTGGGAGGGGGTTCCCTCAGATACACATACTTGGGATCATGATCTCTAGCTTCTTTGCCTTGGTTTCCCCATCTGTGTGCTCAGAGCTCTGGAGTCCCACATTACACTTTGCAAATATATTTCCCTGGGCCAGCATCTTGACTTTCCTGTGCCCTGGCCTCTTCATCTATGCATTTGATAGAAGTTCCTTCCCCCACTCAGTGCTGGTGGGAACAGGAGATGGTGCAGCCTCTATGGAAAACAGCCCGGCAGCTCCTCACAATGCAGTTACCACATCCCTCCAGGTATCTATCCAAGAAAAATTAAAATGTGTTCACAAACACATGTTCACTGTAGCAATACATACAAGAGCCAAAAGGTGGAAATAACCCAAGTATCTGCTAACTGGAGAATGGCATACACAATTCACCCATACAATGGAATATTACTTAGCCATTCAAAGTAATAAAGTGCTGATACATACTACAACATGAAAATATCATGCTAAGTGAAAGGATCCAGTCATGTGAGACCACACGCAGTATAATTCCACGGATATGAAATGTCAATAACAGGCAAATCCATAGAGATAGAAAGTGGACCAGTGGTTGCTAGGGTCAGGGGAGAAGGAATCGGGAATGACTGCTGATGGATATAGGGTTTCTCTTTGGAGTGATCAGAATGTTCTGGAACTACATAGAGGCAATGGTTGTACAACCTTGTGAACGTACTAAAAAGTACTGAATTGTATACCTTAAACAGGGGAGCGCTATAGTTTGTGAGTTACAGCTCAAAAAAAAAGATCTTTGTGTGCAAGGCTGAAGGGGATGTGCATGGAGGACATCATCTGCCTGGTCCCATGGCCATTAGGATTCAGCCACTTCCTGCAATATCAAATCTGGCGTCCTGGTTGCCCTCTGGTCCCAGCCCCTGCAAGTGCACAGGGCAGTTCAATTCTAAGAGTCCCAGCAGGAAGGCCTAGCTGCCCACCTCCAGGCCCAGAGGAGAGCCTGTTTGTGCGGGCCCTTGGCCTGTAGCCCTGGAGGAATGCAGAAAATGCCGCTCGGGGACGCTCCCAACGGTCACATTCTGCAGGAGCTGCTGCTGCTGTGCCAAGCCTGGCCAGAGAGCCTCCATGGCTGCTCATGAATGTGGACTCTGTCTGGCCCCTGGCTGGGGCGCCAGCAGGAGCTGCCAGAGACAGGACCGAGCTGTTAGCGGGCAGCAGGGCATGGAATGTCCCCTGTCCTGCTTGGGCTGCGGCTGTCCGCCAGGAGGGCTGAAGATGGGACAGTGAGGCCCAGGTCCCCTGCTCGGATTCCCACTCTCCTCCATTCACAGACCAGTTTCTTTTTCTTCCTTCATCCACTCATCTGTCCACTCACTCACCCACCCACTCACTCATTCATTCATTCATTCACACTCACTTAGCCTCTGTCCTTCTCTAGGTACCTTCCCTGGCCTCCATCTCTGGGTGAGGGGTGCCAGAAGAGACATGCAGATACGGAATGCCTCTGTACAGGTGGTACAGGCAGCTAGTCCATGCACCTTGAGGGCAACTTTCATGAACCAGCTGAATGTGTAAACACACATGAGCTGCAGCAACGGGATGAGATACCAGGGCTCTCAGGCCCCCAAACCTGTGTTCTTTCCACTCAAGGGGCTCCCCCACCTGGACATGGAAGGAACTGGGAGTGTGGGAACCTGTGAGTGGGCAATACTGCCCCTTACTTCAGGTGCTGGGTGATGAGTTAGAGGGACGGGGGCTGGGACCCCTGCGCCAGGGTATCTCAGGTTAGCCTCCAACCCCCTCCATGAGCCCAGCCTCTAACCTGCCTTCAGATCCACACCCCCCAAGTGGGTCTTACATGGAGCTTATATTTGGAATCCTTCCTCCACAAGCCAGCTCTATTTAAGCAACAGTGTAATTCTCCAAGACCACTTCAGTCCCAGTCAGTTTGGATGAGTAATGAGTGTAAAGCCTATAGTTTGATGCTGGGTCACGCCCCAAGCTCCTGCCAGCGTCTTCTTCGCTGATCTCACTTTTTGGTTGTCACAGTTCCATATGAGCAACCGCAGGCCAGCCAGCGAGGGTGGGGCGGGCTTTGGAGAACATCTGGAGGCAGGAACTCACAGTGCCCCCAGCCTCTTCTGAGACTGGCCCCTACCCTCCCCAGTGCTGGCTGGTCACCCCCAGCACCAGGAGGAGGCTACGAGAGTGACGTCACCACAGGAGAATGTGGGAGGTGGGGCTGGGGGGTGGACAGCACCTGAGGGAGTCAAGGGAGGAGGGAATCCCAGGTTGAAAATGGATATTCCTCCTTGCTCTCTGGGCCTCAGGGGGGCTGCTTCCAGGCTGCACCTCGGTTAGCTTCACTTGAAACCCTTGGAAGCAAGGACTGCAGCCTCACTTGTGCAAGTGTTTAAAATGTGGCCGACCAGGGGCAGCACTGGGTGTTCACAACAAGGGGATTCTATGGAGGACACAATCATGGGTGGGTGAAACGTTGTGAACTAGGTATGCTCGTGTAGTGAGCAACCTTATGGACCAGCTATGGTCAAAGGCCAGTTTTCTACCCCCCAGGGAAATGGCAGGTCTTTTGCTGAGTCATCACTGGGACCCAAGGATGAGACTTTGGTCAGTTCTTGAGGTCAGTTTCTGCCACTCCCACCACGGTCACCATGTCCAACAACAAAGAAGAATATGGAAGGTAGAGGCCAAAGAAACAGGCCCTCTGTCACTTCCAGGCTGGCTCATGGGTCTACTGGGCTGGTCCCCACTCCTTAGAACCTCCCCCACCTCAGGTCATTCCCTTCTACAGGAAACGGGTTGCACCTATTAGAGAAGAGGATTGGCCTATCCTAGGGCTGCTCATGGAACCCCTGGTGGCACAGTGGGTTAAGTGCTACATCTGCTAACCAAAAGGTCAGCAGTTCAAATCTGCCAGGCACTCCTTGGAAACTCTATGGGGTGCTTTTATTCTGACCTACAGGGCCCCTGTGAGTTGGACTTGACTTGATGGCAGTGGGTTAGGTTTTTGGTTTGGTAGGGTTAGTCATGGGGACGAAGAATAGAACTGCTGGTTATGGGTGTATCCATGGAGCAATGATCTGTTTTGGTGTGGGAAAAGTCCAAGTCTAGGTAGCTAGTCCTAAAGGGCACAGACTTGGGGGAGGTGGCATAACCTCTAAGCCCAACCTGCTCTGTGTGCCGGAGTGTCTTTGGGCCCAGTTCTGTGGGGATGGGGCTTAGAACAGTGCCTAGTCTTCAAGGAGTGGATGTTTAGAGGGAAAATGGAGATATACATAAAGACCAAGGGTTGATACGAGTCAGAACAACTTGAATGTAATGGGTTTGGTTTGAGAGGAATTTAAGTAGTAGAGGGAGGGCTGGGATGGGAGAGTGAGGGTCCCTAGATTGGACCCACCAGGGCTTCCTTGGTGAGGCACATGAAAGGCACTGGCCTGGGCTTTGTAGGAGGGAAACAGGAAGTGGGATGTTCCTCTGTTTATGAGCGTCTCTCCTGACCTCTCAAGCAGCGAATCAAGGGCAGGTGGTTGGGGAGCAGACCCAAGAAGGCTGCTTCCCACAAAGCCTGGTGGGAAGAGTCTTAGTCCAAAGCATCCTATTCCCTGTAATGCCCCATTCTAGGCACCCAACCAGTACCCCGCCCCTTCCCAGTGTTTGCATCTTTAGAGTCCTTTTGCAGACTCCGTGGCCCCTCGTGAAACCTGTCAGGTGTTGACCACTGTAACCAGCCTTTACTGGGCACTGGAAGTGAGACTTTGTTGTGGGCACTTGTACTTCAGCCCATCCATGAGTCCCGTGGGTCTCCCCATTTTCCTGATGGGAAAAACAAGCATCAGAGAGGCAAGGTGACTTGCAAGCCCGAGGCCGCATACCCCAAGTAGCTGTTTGCAGAGCCCATTCTCCTAACTACTGTTCTTCCTCATCATTCTCAGTGCCAGGTTTTGGATGAGTGAGCAGATGGGTAATGAACCATTAACAGGATTAACAGCAGCATGGTGAGGTTCAACAGTTTTGGGGTTCCTGGTACATCTATGGTGTGAAGTGATGTCAAAGGGCTCACCACTAGACAACAATTCCAGAAGACAGGAGGTGAGAGTGGTCTGTCTTCTAGGCTGTCCTAGTGCCCTGGGTTTAATTTTGGCCAGCAAATGTGAGGAGAGGGCAGAGATCAATTAAATTTCTCCCTGAGGAGGTGGCCAGGATGGTGGCTCACCTGGAAAGTCATGTCAGAAAGGATTCAGGGCCATAGTCTCTCAGTGAAGATTCTTTAGAGGCAGTGGTAGAACAACAGAAGGGACTGCTGCAATAGAGAGTAAGTTCCCCATTGTTGGAGGTATTCAAGTAGAGTCCATACTCTGCAGGGAAGGGTTCTGGTGGAGACTGAAGCACTGATAAGGAGTTGGCATTCACGACCTCTAAATTTCCTTACCCTGAAGTCCTGCTCTGCCATGCTGACTGCCATGCCGGCTGCCACACTGCCCTGGCTGCAGCTAACCTAGGGTCCATTCACACCACCAAGATACTGAAGGAGCCACACTTCTCCTCAAGACGGCTGCTCTCTTGTTAGCCTTAAACCCCTTCCTCTGTCTTTCCATTTACAGGGAAGGACAGCAGGACTGGGGCATTCTCTTTCCTGTGCCTGGGGACCTGCTAGTCTAAGGCACACTACAAGCAAAGGCTTTTCCTTCTCAGGCAACTTCTCAGCGATGCTGCCTTCCCTAAAACTGGAACCCACACTGGCTTCCAATCCTTTCCCGCTCGGCACCTAGTGCCAAAAACTGCCCGAGTATTTTAACTGCTCATTTTGGTCATGACCTGCCTTCTGGTTCAAAACTGAGTTTCACAAAAGGAGAGGCCGAGAGGAGGCTTGATGGCATTTTTCCAAATAACAGACCTGATGGGATCAGAGTCTATCTTGGCAGAAGCAAAGAGACTGTCAGGGACTACCCCTTACTACCTGTGTGGCCTTGGCTGTTACTGAACCTCTCTGAACCTTGACATCTTCACCTATGACAAGGGGCTTCTCCCTCTCACAAGTGATGATTAAGCGCTGGAACACGTGGCACACTCCCTGCATGGGGCCTCCCTCTCACTCTCCTGGTGGCCGCTGATGCGACCAATCCAAAAAGGTGTGAAGGTTCTCAGCCCGGCCAGTGCCCCAGAAGCCCACTTGACAACCCACTGGCTGTCTCTGGGTCTAGTCCCTTCAGCTGCTGCCCTCATCACTGGTCCGGGTTTAGGGACAAGGGTCTGGTGGCCGCGGGAAGTTCCCGAGTCGGGCTAGCCGTCCCTTCCGGCCGCCGCCGCGCGGGGCGCCTCGTACCCGTGGGTCCCTCTAGCTGGGTCCCCTCAGAGACCGCAGCTGGCCAGGGGCGCACCGGCGGGGGCAGGAACACGTCGCGACTTCTGAGGCCGCATCCACAGCACTTAAGCCCAGCAGTGTACAGCCCTTGGGCCGGGTCGAAAGATCCCCACCCTGGCAGGGCTCTGCTGCGATCGCCGCCGGCGAGCCCTCACGGCAGCGCGTCCGTGGGCAGCAACAGAGGAGGCAGCGGCCGTCGTCTGTACCGCGCCCAGCCCAGGAGCAACTGCTCCGAGCAGCAATGAATGAGTCGACGCGGCACCCCCGCTCCCTGGGCCCGGCGCTCCGGCTCCTGGAAGCCCGGCTCCCCGCAGCCCGGACCGTGCGCCTCCGGCGGGCACGTGACTCCGGGCACTTGGGCTGTACTTTGCAAAGTGGCCTGAGTTGTTGGCCCGCAGGTTGGCCACTGAAGCTGGGCAGGGTCGGGCCCACTGCTGCCCGGCGTGTGCACCGTTGGGCGTCCCGGCCGGCGGGCGAGCGGGCCCCGGGCGAGGTCGAGGGGAGTCGGGCCGGATGCCACCGGGCACCGAGAGGGCTGCGAGGGTTCGGCCGGGGCGCGCCACCGAGGGCGCCAGGAACCACCGGCCGGGCGGAGGACTAGAGCGCTGCGCGGTACAGCTAGGTGACCCCTCCGCAGGGCGTCCCCTGCCCCCCACCCCTCCAGCCCGGACTTGCTCCGGAGCTGCCGAGCCGACGCAGGGCGCGCGCGCCGGGAGAGGCGCGTCCACACTCACCCCCTCCGAGGGCCCGGCTCCGCTCGCCGCGCTGGCGGCTCCAGAGAAGCTTCCGGAATCGGCGCGGCGGCCGCCGGCGACCTGCGGAGGAACGCGGCCGTCCTCATCGCTGACCGCAGGCCCGCCCGCTCGCCGGGCACCGAGCCGCGGCCGCCGCGCGCAGCTCTCTGCCCTCCGGGCGGGGTGGAGGAGCCCTCCCTGGCTCTCAGGGCGGCCGCACCGGGCAGGGAAGGCGCGGCTCAGGCCGAGTCCGCTCCCACAACCTCGCAGCGGCCGCTGGGAGGTCAGTGAGGCGGGTGCCCGCCCCGGCCGCCCGCGGGGTCTGCCCCCGGAGCCACAGGGCCGCTTGGGTTACAGACTCGCTGCCCTCGCTGCCCCCCTCCAGCTAGTTTTACCACCGAATTTTATAGGTGTTCGTTTCGTGGGGTTTACCCCAGTGATGGGGCACCCTGATGGGGAAGATGTTTAGACCCAGTCCCCTCCCCACGCCCCTGCCAGCCCACCCCCAACCGGCAGCACGAGCTGCACAGATCGAAATGCCAGACCTCGTACAATTTAACCAAAAGGTGTCTTTTGCTCTACTCATGTGGTTTCTAATTGTTTCCCTATCTCGGGGTGTTGCCCGCCTCCCTCCTTCTCTCCAGCCTTCTTTAGGTACCAACATATTAAACATTTTCCCCTTTGCTTCCGGTGCGGCGAGCAAGGGCTGCGTTATGACTGTGGCTTGGCATCGGTTCTGGGAACTTCAGTTTGAAACCCTGAGGTCTGGCTTCCCTCAGGCACCTTGGGAGGAGGTGCCCATGGTCCACCTGTCTGGCAGGTGGAAGCTGGCACTCCCAAACTTGAGCACCTTTGCCCTGGGGCCTTCTTCCAGAGGGGGGTGGAATGGCGGGGTGAGGTATGGAAGCCTTGCCTTGAGGAGACTGGCTAGTTTGATGAATTCTGGAGGAAACTTTTACAGGAACATATACCAGGGAGCTGGAACCTTCAGGCCCCTGTAGCAGGATCAGCTATGTGTCCCACGACTTCATGTCACAGACCGGGAAACCATGGCCTAGAGAAGGCAGGGATCCCCTCAAGGCTACAAAGCTGGAAACGACTTTGCAGAGATGGGGCATCTAGCCTCCTGACAGGGGAGAGCTCAGTGTGTGACATAAAGATCAGAAGTGTAGCCCTCACGAGTGGCATTCACAGGAAGGTGAATTTGTTTCCTATTTTGGACAAGTCTAAGGGTAAACTTAGCCCTCATGGCACAGTGGTTAAGCATTAGGCTGCAAACAAAAGCCTAGCAGTTCAAATCCACCAGCCGTTCCTTGGATACCCTATGAGGAAGTTCTACTCTCCTATAGGGTCTGTATGAGTTGGAATCCACTTGATGACAGTGTTTTTGCTTTTTTTTTTTAAGTGGATTTAAGGATGGTGAACTTGGTGCTCCTATAAGAAGTAATATTGTGGGAGTGATTCTTCACTTCACAGAAAGAAACCTTTCAGAACTCCTCCTTCCAACCAGCTCCCTCAGGGCCTTTGAGCCTTAACTTACAAAAGTTCAAATTTCACCCCCTTTTAGCAGCACCTTTCTTATGCAAAGTGAGGTATAGCTTAACCTTGAGACTTGGGAACCTATGAATGGTCGGCCAGCCTCCTGCCCAGCATTGGGGCTGCAGTACCAGGTTGCTGACTTGCCAATCCTCACACCCAGTTTGCAGCAAATTAAACTGCAAATCACTGCTCTTTTTCCCATGTCTGTCCATCATAGCATCTGAAAGAGGCTCCAAAATTCCCAGGAGGAGACTTGAGAACTTTAAGGGAGGAATGGGTCCTGGGGCCTCAGGTCTCCACAGCCCCAAGTCCCAGAGCCATGAAGGGGGGAACTCCTTGGTCCTGGGGGCTCCCTCTTCTCAGTCCACAGGGCAGGATTAGAACCGTGCAGGTTAATCAGGATTTTAATCAAGTAAGTTTCCTAAAGTTTCTCATGCCAAGCAGCACGCACTGCAGACAATGTTCCCGGGACGTGTTTCCTTCCTTGTCCTTTCTCCTAGGTCTTTTTTTCTAAGAAAGGCTAGTTTCAAAATTCACTGTGTGTGTGTGTGCATTTGTGCATGCACACAGCCCCTGGTAGATATGAACTCCCTCTATCAGTGGAACATTTTCAGCACATTTTGTGAGTGTAGTAGAAGTGACAGCCCCTACACACAGCGCTCCTGTTCCTCAGCTTGTAATAGCAATGACAGCTGACTGCGACACACTGGCTGGGCTCTGCAGGAGCTCAAATGACTGACTGTGTAGGACTCTGACTCTCACAGGACACAGGGAGGTGCAGTGACTTGCCCATGGTCATACTGATGGCACCTTGTCCAGAACCATTTCCCAAGTCTGCACTGTGCCTTGCTGCCACCTCCCAAGGTAACCTCCCCCTGTGGGGGCATCTGGCAACATCTGGAGAGGAGGTTGTTGCACTGGGGGTGGGGGTGGTGCTCCTGGCATCTGTCTGGTGGAGCATGGGCACTGTTCACACTCTGCAGTGCGTGGGGTGGCCCCCAAGACACAGAAGGATCCAGCCCCAAATCTCAGCAGAGTTGAGGGTGACAACCTTGTGGGGGTGTTCTGTGGTCCAGGCTGTCCACGTAACAACCCTTCCCTGGCCCGGGCTAGGCAGAACCTCCTTCTCCCTCCTCCTCACAGTTACCAAACTGTCCTCAGATGGGGGTGGAGCCTGTGCCTCCTAGGAGGTGTGCAGACTTGGGGACACCTGCACCGGGCTCTGTGAGTGATGGCCTAGGCAGGGTCTCTCACCCAGCTGCTCTGAGAAGAAGCTGGGAAGTGCCCAGAGCACTCCAAACCTCTGCTCCACACAGGAACAGGCCCGGAGAGAGGCACGGCTGCCTTGCCCACAGCTGCGCTGCTCAGCTCTGCCTCTGGCCACGCCTACCCACCAGGCTCCGGCTGGTCCCTCCTGAGTCATCCCCCTGACCTTTGCAGGATGCACAAATGAAACCACTTACTGAACATCAGAAGTGGGGAAGGAGTGGGAAATGTTCCTGCAAATTCCAGGGGCATACTGTCACATGGTCACTGATGCCTGACACTGACTGAGTGTCCGTGTGTGAACATGCAGCGTTTGCACAGCCAACAGTACCTTTAGTAAGTAACAGCCCTGCTTGCCTTATGTGAGGACCCACAGCAGACCCAGCCAGTCCCTGAAGTACCAACCAGCCTAATCCCTGAGAGATGAGGTCGTGACCACAGACTCGTGCCCACAGACAGACAAGTCCTGTTGCTATAGTGTGCTGCGTCTGATGATTCAATACCTCCTGGAGCTTCTAAAGCAAATGCCACATTTCTGGGGCTCCCTGTGGCTCCTTAACCCCACATTCCAAGTGAGAAAACCAAGGCTGGAGGCGGCAGACAGCCCATCCCCAGGGCTGACCTTCCTGCTCTTCTGCCATCGCCAGCATTCCAGCCAGTTCAGGGCAAGGGTGAGGGAGAGAAACGGGTGAGAAGATGCCTCAGGGTGGTCCTTGCCTCCTCCCCCACCTCAGGGCTTGGCTGGCTGGCGGGAGTGTGCAGTGCAGAGGCCCTGCTCCTGACTGTCCTTTAGTTTCCACACGTCTTTGAGCTCTGAGGGTCAAGTACTCTCCATGCATACATATGTACGAGGTCTCACAATTAAGTCTGTGAACTTATTTGTTCCGAGTGGTACACATCTCATTGCTGAATATTGCTATGGTCACCTTTTAAGTACTCCCCTTGGGAAGCCATGCACCGATGACAGTGCCTAGTCCACCCTTCAAAGCAATTTTGCAACTCTTTTGGAGTGGCCATTGTGCATAGTCGCAAGGTGGCAGGTTCATAAATTTAATTGTATAGTCATCTGTGAGAGTTTTTTTTTTTATTTAGCATAACTGAGTGAAAATGTACATTCATGTATAAATTTACATGCCCACCTATATGCAGCTTCCACTGCTCTCCCTGTCCAGTGACTGCACACTATTCCTCTGTGCTCCATACATGTCTGTGAGAGAGTTTTTAGCCAGTAAATAAATAACTGTATTGGAACACCCTCTCTACAAACCTGATCTGGCCTCCCCGTGACTTTTTACTTTGCTAGAAGATAAAGGAAATACTGAAAGGAAGACATTTTGATGATATCCAGGACATCAAGTGTAATAAGATGACAGCTCTGATGGTCATTCCAGATAGAGTTCCAAAATTGCTTTGAGGGGAAGACTAGGTGCTGGTGTTGGTGCATAGCTTCCCAATGTCACAATAGTGATATTCAACAGTGAGTTATGTAGCACTTTTTCTAGGATGAGTTCTCTAACTTAATTGCCAGACCTCGTAGCCATCATGGAAGTTCGTAGGACCTGACACCCTCCAAACAAATGTGTCTTGTTGGATCCCAGGCTTCCAGGAAGTGGCTCTGGAAATGCATGCTGGGAGTATGGTGCACAGATGCTCATAGAGAAGGCAAATGCTGGTGTGCAAGCTGCCTTGCACTAGTCCTTTCAGCCACACACCCACTCTGTGTCCTTGGGCACATTGACAACTTTAGTGTGCACATGCTCATCTGGGAAGAGGTTTAGGGATCCCCTGGCAAGGCAGCCTCCTGCCCCCTGACATAGAGCATCTCTCAGGGTCTTGGGGCAATTGGACATAATCAAGATGTCCAGGGAGGAGGAAGAACAGTTGGTTCTAGAGACATGAGGGGCCTTTGACTCACCAGTGTCTGTCTCTACGGCAGCCTGTCAGCCTCAGAGATTCCTGGGTGGGCTCACCCTATTCATGCTGTGCACCTAGGTCCAGGACCTGGGACCGATGAGCTTTCCTATCCTGATACCAGGGAAAAACATGAGCACCAGAATGCAGAAAGGGAGCTACAGCAAGGAAAGGAGTAAGTATTTAAGTCTCTGCACAGCATAGGTTTTACTTTGCTGCTGAATTGTGACTTAAGTAGATACATGTAGAATCCATTTTTTTGTGTGGGCTGGGGAGTGGGTGTTCCTCAGTGTCTTCTGTGACCTGGGGTGGAGGAAGAAGGGAGGAAGCCAGGAAAAGAGGAAGATGGAATGGGGGAGGGAGGGAGGGAGGGAGGGAGGAAGGGATGGAGAAGAGGGAGGGAAGGAAGGAAGGCAAGAGAGGGAAAGGAAGAGAGGGAGTGAGGCAAGGGAGGAGAAAAAGGAGTGACGGAGAGAGGAAAAAGGGACTGAAAAGAAGGGAGGAAGGAGAGATAGAGGAAGGTGCGGGGCACTTGAAAGAATGAATGACCTTGGGAGGCCTGGAGGAAGTTCCTGGAGCGTGAGGGGGACAGGAGCAGAGCTGTCCAAGGAGACATTCCAGAAGAATGGTGGCTCATGACTCAGATGCCCCAGCAGGTCTGCCTCTGTTCCTCTCTATAAATGGCCCCATTTGTCAGCAAAAGAAGGGACAGGAAAGGGTTGTCACTGTGCCCTTTATGCACACATACATCAACACTTACATGTATGCAGACTCACATGCACACAGATGTATGTATGCACAGAGATGCATGCATGTAGAGAAACACAAGCACGAATGTATGCACAAGCTCCTGCTTCCTGCCCTGCTTGAGCCCCTGGCCCACAACCTACAGAAGGTCTGGACAGCATGTCTCCAGGCAGACCTTTCCATAGCCAGTCCCAACTCCAGCCTCATGCAGCACTTCCTCTTCCAGGCAGCACTCTTGCCCTGCACAATCTACAGCTTCTCTGCATTTTTCCTGCTGAAATCAGAGCTTCTGGCTGGTTAGGGTCTTGGCTGCCTCCCCTCACTGGGGGCATCGTTCTTCTTGGGCACAGATTCAGGGGTGGGGAGTAGGTCCTGGATTTGAGCCCCAGTTCTATCGTTTGCTCTCTGGTGTTTCTTCGTAAGAAGGGCTGGAGGCCTACACTGCCTGGAGAGGGCCTGTATGGCTCCCAGCCCTCACTGAGGCCCTGAGCTGACCATAGCCAGCTTACACATCTGTGAGGGAGGAATCTGGAGCCCCCTGCCTTTCCTAACACACCTTGTCTTCTCTCACGGAGCAGGGCCTTGCCCATGTAGGCTCCTCCTGGTCAACCTACAAGCCCTTCTGTATGTCAGCTAGCCACACTGCTTGGGTGATCCTCAGTTTTCCCTTCTACCAGGAGCTGGCTGACCTCTCAGACATGCTAGTAGACGTGCCTGGCTGGGGTAGCTGTCCACCCTGCAGACCCTTGGGGCTGAACATCCCTGACTCAGGCCCTGCAGGGCTCCAAACGGAGTTCTTTAATGAAAGGAAAACAAGACCAGGGAATGGGGCCCAGAGCAGGGGCCAGCCTGGCATGAATGAGCCCTTTCACAGGCAGCTGCCGAGTGAGGCCCGGTGGAGGCAGCTGATCTGGTTGTGGAGGCACTGCCTGGCAGGCACTGGGCAGGAAGGGACAGGGACAGCAGCCTCAGCTTAGGCCTCTGGGCCTCCTCCCATCCCTCCTGCCTTTCCAGCCCGGCCCAGCTGCATGAAAGGAATCAGGCATCCTGTCCGCATTACCACTGTCTTGTTTTCCTCCTGTAATTACGTCTCCAAGGGATAACTCCAGATTTACATCTTGCTAAGCGCTGTCTCCTTCACGCGTCTTCTTGGGAAGTCTGTGCAGCAAAGGGCGCATTGATGCTGCTTTGGGTTGCTGGGGTGACCGGTGAAGGTGTCGAGACAACTGGCCCTTTGAGTTGTCCTCTCAGGAACAAGAGGTGTCCTTCTCTCGCACCTGGGCACATAGTCCGCTCCACCACCATGAATGCCTACAGTGTGCGGAGTTCTTCCATCTCCATACCTGGCCACCAAAACCCTCTACATTCTTCTAGAAAAAACGTGGCCCACTTCCCCGGGTCATTTTCTCTCCGACAGCTCGTCTATCCCAGCCTGGCCCCAACATAAGTCAGCACTTCTTTCATTCACAGCATTAAAGAGGAGTCATGCTTGTGTCCTTGCCACCTGCTGCTGCAACCCAAACAACGTTCCCTCTGACTCCATGGAGACCAGGCTCAGCCATCAGATGCTCACTTCTTTGGGGCTTTGAAGGGGAAGCCTGAAATCCTGCATAGGAACACCATTTAGGGCAGTGGGAGGTGTGGGATTGAAACTGGCGCAATGAACCATGTCCTCACACTACACATCAGTGGACACTCAGGCTGTCGGTGCCCACTCAAGGGGCCAGGCCTGGGGACGATGGGGACAACTGGGCTCTGGAAGGCTACTATCCAAACCTGGTGGATCCCTTACACAGCGTGGCCCACTCCTTCCCGACAGTACCCTGCACTGGTCACCTGAGAACTGTGTCTTGTCTCTGGTCCCCCCCAGGCCCAATGGAGTGGTTCTTGGACAACGTGTGTCACCACTTCACAGAGACTCCTCCTCACACTCACCTAGAGATGAACACAGGGTCTGGGAAGGGGGCAGCCTGCGTGGCACAGGTCCAAGGCTAGTGCACATGAACAGTCTACTCAGGAGCTGAGGCACCCACCTGATGGAAGGTGGTGTTTCTTCCCATTGCACAGCCTAAGACTCAAAGATGTGCTCCCCTAAAGGCTGGCCAGGGCAGAGGACAACAGAAACTCCGACAGCTATGTTTTAGAACCTTCCACATGCATATACTCTGTACCAGCCATTCTGCTCTGTGAATTTCTCCGAAGGATGCAATTAGAGATGACGGTATGATGATACCCATGACTGCATCATTCAGGATACAAAGCTGGACCTGAAGTCCACAATAGAAGAATGGCTCAAATCAACCAAGCTCTGTCCTCAGGACCAAACACCGTGATACAAGAACTGGGTTCTTAAATGCATAAGTGTGAAATACAGGTGACCAGGGAGTCTGTGCTGATTCTATAAAAAGGAAACAAAAAGAAACTGACACTCCTGGAAACAGACCAGAACCGCAGTTTGGAGACTTAGATCCTGTCTCTGCCTGCAGGGTGATTTTAGAGTTTTCCTGTGTATGTTTTGAGGTTCCCAAGCTTTGTGTAGACAACAGCTAACTATTTTTGAAATGGGAAAACTACAGTTAACACCCATGACCTGGGCCTGAGTTATCACAACCCTGGCCTTGGGGGAGAGGTCCCTTGGGCAGAGCAGACAAGGAAGTTTCTTAGATGGCAGGCAGGTTTTTGTGATTATGCTAATGGTTCCTGGAAGCCAGGGTAGGTGGCTTGTGACATAGCTGACTTCCCAGATTTGGACACCCCTTGGCTGGTCTACCCAGCCCTGTAAGGGTTTTGTCATCTGAAGAATGGGTGACAAGGACAATGTCACCCCCAGAACATCTGGCTCATGACAAAGGACGTCTCCTGTCCTCCTCTGGGGTGCCACATGGGTGTTAGCTGTGAAGTCAGGGAGCTGGGGCCCAATGAGGCAAAGCAACTTGTCCAAGATCATACAGCAATTGTCTGCAAGCAGGGATGAACTCTGCTTTGTCTAGCTTTAGTTCCCACGTTCTCCCCACGTGGTGTGGCTGCTTCCTGCTGCTGAGAACCGGGTGAGAGTGCCACACAAACTCTGTTGCACTGGGCTGCCCATCAGGCTCTGGGCTGAGCTTGCATCTTTGTGGGCCAGTGAAGCCTCAAGAAGAAAAGTAGATTTGCATCTATTTGCATACCAGACTAATGGAGGAAAAGGCAGCCCAACCACACTCTCCCTGAACATGCTCTTGGCCACAGACACCCAGTGACTGAGTTCCAGCCCTAGGGAAGCAGATCCCATAGAACCTGCAGAGATGAGTGACAGAGCCTGCCCCTCAGCAGGTTCCCCATAGGCACCTTGCCTTTTGAGGGGCTGAGTCTTCTGCTGCTGGGACAGGGACTGTGTCCACAAGAGAGCTGCTGTGGCTTACCTCCCACGCATGTAGGTCTCTGGTCCCTCCCTCCTTCCCCTCCTCTAGGTTCCATCAAGGCTTCCAGAGCCTGACCCCGAGGCTCAGCCAGCTGTCCAGAGAGGCACTGCTCCTCTTTCTTGGGCAGAGGCAAGCCTGGAGTGCGAGGAGAGGAGCAGGCTTCTTTGTGTCTGATATAAGCGCTGGATTGTTCTCTTCGCCCTTGCTGGCTATTATGCAGAGGCAGGTCCTAAAATAATATTGAGTTTCCTCTCTCATAATTTGGAGGGAGGATGCTTGTCCGGAATTAAGCTGGAATGGGGGTGCTTTCATCTGTGGGCACTGGGGACTACATGCCGACTCCCCGCATGGTGCACAAGAATGCTGGCCTCTGTGCTTGCCATGGGAGGCAGCTGACATTGGCAAGGTCTCGAGGTCACCAGCTACAGGGGCTGCTCTGGGGTGGGGGTTCTTTTGTTTTTAATTAAGTATGTCTCTTGGAAAGTTGGGCTCTTCATTGGATTGTTCAGAATTCTGTATGGGGTCGTGGGCCCTAGGTCCCAGAGATGGAGCCAAGGGCTGGCTAGAGACCAGCTGTGAGTCTGGCTTCCAGGGTACTCCTGGGAGCTGGTGGTGCCTGGAGCATAGTGGGTGGTCCTGTGCACTCCAGGGGGCTCGGCACAAAGAACACTGACACAGCAGCCTTCTCTGTGGCCATGGCTGCTGCACTCCTGTTTCTAAATGCCTGCATTAGTCTGTCATAGTGCTGGGAATGTGCATTTTCTCCCCAAATCCTAAAGCCCTTACTGTATCTGTTATCTCAGTGAGTGTTCTGGTACCCCTGTGTGTTAGGAGAGGCCCAGTGGTCAATCTATATGCTTTGGAGGTGATCAGGGTCTGAGTTTACATCCCAGCTCTACCACTTCCTAGTTCTGTGACTTTGGGCCTACCCTCTCCTGTGCCTTGATTCCTTCATCTGTAAGATGGACTCAAAATATTTACCTTGAAGCTCTGTAGTAAAGATTGGAATGAAGCAATATAGGGTCTGACATCTAACACCAGCCAAAGCCAAGTGCCGTAGAGTCAGATCTGACTCATGGCAACCCTAGGGGCTAGGGTAGAACTGACCCCCAGAGTATTCAAGGACACAATGAATTACTATTAAAATAAAGAACACGGTATATAGTTGGAGCTTAACATACCAACCAGTTTCTTTCATTTACTCAGCAAACATTTGCTAAGCCCCCAGTGTAAGTCTGTCCCTGTGCTGGGCACTAAGGGGACACAAAGAGGGAGAAAACGTGATCTTGTCCTACTGGGAAACAGGATGATGATGGTAACGGAGGTGATAATGGTGGTGATGGAGATAGGTCACGTTAATGCTGCTCTTGATCATGGTGATGGTGGTGGTGACAGCGATGCCAATGCTGGTGGTGATGACAGTGATGTGGTGGAGGGGGTGATGATGATCTGGTGGTGCTGGTGGTGACGGTGACGGTGACAGAGATGATGATGTGGTGGTGATAGTGATGGAGATGATGTGATGGTGATGCTGGTGGCAGTGGAGGTGATAACGATGGTGGTGATGACAGTATCACTTAGGGTATTTGGGATCACTAGACAGCACTTCCTCTAGGAAATGCCCCCTGCCTGTACACCCCAATACTAGGCCGAGGCATGTGCAGTACCCCATTGTGCCTCTTGTTGCATAAAGTGCTCAGTAGATACTGGTTGAAACAGAGTATTCATCACATTGGATGCCTACAGTGGGCTGCACTGGGTCCCTTGAATGATGTGTCCAACTGAAAACCGTGAATGTGATCTTTGAAAAAAGGTCTTTGCAAATGTAACGAAGTAAAAGATCTTGAGATCATCTTGGATTCTGCAGGTAGATCCTAAATCCAGTGGCAAGGGTCCTTATAAGAGACATATGGGGAGAGACAAAGAGAAACAAAAACCATGTGAAGACGGAGGCAGAGATTGGAGTGATGTGACCACAAGCCAAGGGATGCCTGCCTCTGAAAGTTGGGAGAGACAAGAGAGGACTCTCTCCTAAAGGTCTGGAAGGGTGTGGCCTTGCTGACATCTTGATTTTGGACTTCGGCCTCCAGAACTGTGAGAGGATGTGTTGTTGTGAGCCAGTGGTAGTTTGTTACAGCCACCCTAGAAGATAATACAACTCCTCTGGAAGCTTGGAAAAATCCAAATGCCCAGGCCACTCCTAGAGCAATATGCAAGTGTCTCTGCGGGTCGGACATGGGCATCAGCATTTTTTCAAACTTGCTGGGTAACTACAGTGTGCAGCCAGGTCTGAGAGCCACAGTGGTAGACTGAGTCCCAGCATGGCTTATATAAATCCCGCATGTCAGACAGATGTCAAGACTGCTAATGAGAATAGGCACCTCCCCCAATTCTGAAATCAGGGCATGCCAGGACCCTGAGGAAGTGCTCCGGTGGCTGGGCGAGGTGCAGGAGGAGGGCTGTGGAGGGTGGTGTGTGCTCGGGGGCCCGGTACATGCAGCTTGTGGCACACATCTTGGGGCAGACTTGGCCAGATAATCTCACTGCGCATTCACTCAGAGCTGTTGGTAACTGCTGCCTCACAGAGGGGCTGGTCCCCAAGTCTAGTCTCTTGCTCTGCCCCTCTCTGGAGTCAGCCAAGGGTGAGGGGTTCAGGCTTAGGGCAGCGGCCCCTCTCCAACCTGCTAGCCATAAGGGTCACCAAATGAGACCATTGGGAGGGCCAGGTGCCCAGGAGCAAAGTGTTTTGTGGTCCGTTTGAGCTGGGAGGAAGGTCACTGTCAGTCTAGGATGAAGAACCTGTCCCCAAGACTGGCAGAGGCCCAGGGACAGGACAACCATAGATGACCCAAAGGAATAGTCTACTGCTCTGGAGAACCCTGGCTTTGGCAGTCATCCTTGAAGGCTTGCACCCATCAGCAGGCCACTGCAGCTCTCTCATAACCTACCCACTTCGAGCTCCCATGAAGGCACCTGGAAGCTTCTGTTTGAATGCCCTTCCTTGCACTGACATCAAACCAGGGTCTGTTCCTAGTGGAACAAAAAGCAAATCCCTGAAACTGGGACTGTGGTTAAGCTGCTGAAGTCAGGAAGACCTTGGCGAGGGTTAGCCAGTGATGGTAGTCTCAAGAATGCCTTCCCTGGGCCATGGAAAGAAGTCTGCTTTGAAGTACTTAGAAATCTCCAATCCAGCCCCAAACAGAGAGACTTGAGGGATGGCATGTCCTGCGGAATTTGGTTGCCGGTAGGTGACAGATTTGTTTTTTAACAATGACAGCGGCTCCCATACTTCGAGGGATCCCTGGTAAAACCCTTAGGTCCCCTGCCCACAGTGTCTCTTGAGAGTAAAACACCCTTGCTCAAGGTGGGCCAGCATGCACCTTGCCTATGTGTCACACACACCTTTGGGGTGGACCTGCTAGGGAAATGACCCTGCAGGCCCCCTCCACTGGGAAATCCCACACAATTTCTGCACTTTATTTTTTGTTATCTTAAAACTGCTCTAGAAATAAAAGCTATTGAAAAATGAAATACAATGGAAGTCACAGAATGAAAGAATATCTTTACAATGCTTTTTCTTCCTAAGCAGAATCTATTTTTCTAAACTTCTAGAATGAGTGAGAGAAAGACTATTAGATGACTGGGCAAAGACTTGAACAGGTGCTCCACAAGAGAGGATAGCCAGTGGCCAACCACCTTTGAAAAAGTTCTGAATACCATCAGTCAACATGAAAATGTAAATTAAAACACAATGAAGGAATAGTGGCGATGGTCACACAACATGAAGAATATAACTAATGTCACTGAATTGTATGTGTGAAAAATGTTGAAGAGACAAATGCTTTTCACACATATGTATATATGTGTGTGTATCTGTGTATATATACATACATACATACATGCATACATATATATATATATATATATATATATATATATATGGTGCTCTGGTGGAGCAGTGGTTAAGAACTTGGCTGTTAATTCTACTCTGTCCTGTGTGGTCACTTTGAGTTGGATTTGACTCAGTGGCAACAAGTCACAATAAAAAATCAAAACCAAAACAAAATCACAATGAAGTTCCTTCATAGACAGGTCAAAATGATTGAAACTAGAAAATAATAAAGCACAACATAAAAACAGACAGCCCCAAATGTGGTAATGCTGGTGGAAGTGCACCCTGCTACAAACCCTCTGGATACCTGTTTGTCAGCATCTGTGAAATCTGAACATACACCTACCCAGTGAGCCAGTGATTGTGTTTCTAGGGATCATTTCAACAGAACTGACCATACACACGTGGACCAAAGATCTGTTCACAGATGTTCACAGCAGCGTTATTCAGAATAGCCCTAAACTGCAAAGAGCCCACAGTTTCATCAGCCAAAAACCAAACCAAACTAGCTGTCGTTAAGTTAACTTTTGCTCATGCTAAACTGGTGTGTAGAGTAGGACTGTGTCCACAGGATTTTTAATGCCTGTGACCTTTCAGATATAGATTGTCTGGATTTTCTCCGAAGGTACCTCCGGGTGAATTCGAACCACCAACCTTTCAGTTAGCAGCTGAGCACTTAACTTTTTGTGCCACCTGGAGGCCCCAATGTCCACCAACAGAAGAACGGATACCAAAATGCAGTACACTCACACAACGGGATATCAGGCAGCCATAAAAAAGACTCAAGTGCAGTAGGCTCTGAAACACAGAGGAATTTCAGACATAGAGCATTGTCTCAAAGAAAAGGCAGGACAAGAGATGATGTTCTGTGTGATTTCATTTATGTGAAATGCAAACATCTGACCCTACCATCAGGTGTGGGGGGCAGAATGGTGGTCAACTTTGGAGGGCACTGGGAAGGTCTTAGGGTGCGGGGGGTGTCTGGATTTAGGTGGTGTCCCCGGTGGGTGAGTTCACTCTGTAAAAATTTTCTGTATATATGTGATACTACAATACAGAAAAAAAGCACCAGCCCAGAGTGCTCGCCTGGTGATTCTCGGCTAGAGACGCCCCTTAGTGGACTTTCCAGTGGGTGGTCAGAGGCTAGAGGCCTGAGCCCCTGGGCTGAGTCCTGTTGACTTAGCTGGGTCTTCCTACAAAGCCCGCCCTGTTCTCTGGGACTGACGTTGAAAACTGAAATGCAGAGGCCGGGCTGTGGGGGCAGAGAGAGGCCCCTAGGGCAGCCCTTGTGCAAGTGGAAGCCACCAAGCAAGAGGCCTGGACGGAGGGGCCGGGACTGCAGCCTGCCTTAGTCCCCGTAGGGAAGTAGTGGCAGTTACTGCTCCTTCTCTCTGTGCCTTGGTTTCCTCCTGGGCCCACAGAAAGCTCAGGAAAGTGCTCAGCATGCTGGGTAGCCCCAGGCTGAGGGAAGCGCAGGGTCATTTGCTCTAGCAAGTTGAGTTTCTTGCCACTCACACCCCACCTGGCTGCCTTGTCTACACCTTGAGGCCTCACAGAGTTAATAACTAACACAGTTTGGGAAGCATTTAAAGTGCACTGCACATTTTTTTTTTTTTTGCACAGCCAACAAAAGGATTAATTAGATCATGATCTCTCATAAATGTGAATGGGAAATAAAATAACTTCATGCAGCCCCAAAATAGACTTGGCATGCCTTTAAGTGGTGTTATAGCTAACTCAAACCACACCCGACAGCTTCCCTTCACCAGCAGCCGCTGCCTGGTACCCTGCCACCCTCTCCTCCGGTCACCTCCCGAGCTCCTGTTCACACTGAGCCACTAAGCTACTGACACTGAGTCTGGCAGAGCCTTGTTCAGTTTCCCCAGACAACACACCCAGGCTCAAGGGCTGGGCTGGGAGCTGACCTAAGTTCCCAAAGCCCATTGGAGGCCCCTCTTCAGGGTTTGGGTTGGAGAGACATGTTGAAGGACTGTTGTCCATACACAGGCGAGGGGCACTGTGGCATCCCTGTGGGGCATTGGCACACACACTGCAATGACAACAGGCCCGACCTCAGTAGCTCCCAATGTTTTTTCTAACACGTGATCCTTGCAAACTTGGAACAGGGGTCATGGTTCCCATCTCACAGGTGAGAAGACAGAGGCCCAGAGTGTTGCCTGAGGGCAGGGAAGTGGGGGAAGTGCAGTCAAACCCTGAACTTCCAGCCCCATGCTTTGCCCAGCACCCTAGAGGTCTGCCCAAGTCTGCCCCTGGGTGTCCGCTTTCATCGTGCCAGGAGAGGACAGACTGGGAAGCATCTGTTTGCATAGGGGCAGCCCAGGCCAGGGCCCAAGGAGGTGGATGGGCTGGCTGCGGGTGGGAGGAAGCCCGTTGGAGAGGCTGGGCTGGTGAGAAGCTGCCCACGCTCTCCCCAGGGACCCTACGGCTCCTCCACCAGTGTGACTGGGTACCTACTATGTGGGCAAGAGTATTTTCTCCATGTGCCGCTCTTGAAAGTTCTGATGCTTTGTAGTGCATTGCTGAGAATGACTACAACTCCATTCCACCTCTCAGAGAACTGAACTGACCTTCTAGAAGTTTTCTGGCCCAGTCTAAGGTCACCTAGCTATTAGCAGGAGAGCTGGAATTCTGTACAAACCCACTGAGTCCTGGCCTGGTGCTTCTCACCCGTTTCCACTGAGCTAGAATTAGCTCCTGTCCAGAGAAGCCTCCAGGCCAGTGGTACAGATAGGCAGTTTGGACAGCTGCCCAAGGTCACCAGCTGTGCATGTGGGCTGCATGGGGACCTGGGCAGAGAGTGGGCAGGGCATTTTCTTCACGTGGCTCCTGGAAAAGCTTTGTCTTGGACCCACAGACAGCCGGTAAATAGTGATGATAATAATAGTGCAATCATTTGAAATACTTCTGAAAGATTTGGCGGTTTAAGCCCATCTAAAGGCTCCTTGACCACCTGCTTCTGAAAGGTCACAGCTATGGAAACCTTGAGGAGCAGTTCTACTCTGCACATGTGGGATCACCACAGGCTGGAGCTGACTTGATGACAACCGCCACCAACAACATGGATACACAAGAGCCTCTGGGTGGTACAGACAGTTACGGCCTCCCGCTGCAACTTAAAGGTGGCAGTTGAGTCTATCTAGACGTGCCTTATAAGAAAGGCCTGGTGATCTACTTTAGACAAATCAGTCATTGAAAACCCTGTGGAGCACAGTTCTATACTGGCACACAGGGGGTTACCATGAGTCAGGGTCAATGACAACTGGTTTAAACACATGCATGTATGTGCACATATGCATGCACAGAGGTCCATGTACACATGCAAGTACATATACATGTACACACATGTGCACCCACAGATGCACACACATACACACAGATGCACACACATACACACAGATGCACATGCTCACACACATGTACACATGCAGGAGTGCACACTGACAGATGCACACATATATGCACACTAGTATACAACCACATAACCTCTTCCTGTGGGTTAGAGGCTCATTTTGTGCCTCTTTCCATTGCCCTAAAAACAAGTCTATTTGAACCCTCACTTTCCTGAGGGCCACTGAGGCTCAGAGAGCTTATACAGGGCAGGGTAGAATCTGACTCCAGAGCCTCTAACCCCAGTCACCACCCCCTGAGCCTCTGAGTGGCCCTGGCTCTGGCCTCCACATTTGATACCTGCAGACGAGCCAAAGTAGGACATGAGGTTCAGGGCACCTTGGCTGGGAGCTGGACAAGGGATCATGCACATGGCTTGGTTTCCATGAAAACATGAAGATACTAAAGACAAGTAGCAGGGGCTGGGTGGTCGTTCTGCTGGCATTTGACAAGATTCTGCAGACCAGAGTCTGAGCTCCAAGGGCCCTCTCCATCTGGGAGAGGCTCAGGCAGCATGGCCACACCTAGGAGGAGCTCCTGAGCTTCCCAGCTAGAGGCTTGTCTCCAGCTCCTTCCTTGTGGCCTTTGTATAGGAAATGCAGGGCATGATGGGACGGTGACACCTGTCCCAGGGGCTTCTGCCAGGAGGGGCCAATGAGGGCAGGTCTGCAGCTAAAGGCTGTCCTTGTTCTGCTGGGGGCTCCCAGGCACCCTGCTCAAAGCCCAGCTCAAACATCTCCTGCTCCGTGAGGCTCTGCCTCCCTTGTGGTCCCTCTGTCCGCTCACAGCCTTACTGGCCCAGATGGTTTGGCCAGCAGGTCCCCCTCCTCTGCTCCATGCTAAGTCCCTAACCATCCTCTGTGAGGTTCCTGAGGGATGCTCAGGGAACAGATGTCCAGGCCTTGACAACCTCAACGCTGACAAGGTGTGGTGGCAGGCACTCCCTGGGGTTGTGACGATGAAGCTGTTGTTCCCAGTTAAAGACACTGAGCAAGGATGACCTCCTCTGCTGTGTGTCACTAAAGTCTCTCAAGTCATACCAGTGTCCAGTGGGAAAATGAAGGTGAAGTCGCTCTGTCCATGGGAATGGCAGGGCCCACGGAGGATGGATGCCTGCTGGTTGCAGAGTGGAGACTGCTCTACAGAGCCCACATTTTGATCTGTTTTGCAGAGGAGAAAACTGAGCTCCACAGGGGCCAAGGGGACTGTCCAAGGTCACACTGCTGGGGTTAGAAAGAGAAATCCAACGGCTTGGTTCTCAGGGCTCTGAGTCATTGAGTTTAACAGGTTTAATGGTTTGCACAGAGGCCTCTGTGAGGAGCTGGTGTTGTTATAAATTTACAACTGAGAAACTGAGGCTGTTGGGGCCAAGCAGCTCACTGGGTGGTCCAGGTGGAAGGGCACCTAGATCTGTCCAGCCATCACCCTGTGCCTCTGGCCGCCCTCTGCATGCCTGGGAATTGAGCAAAATAGGGCAGCTCAGCCCACATTCCCTGCCTATCGGTCGGCGGAGGGGCTGTGTTCTTGGCCCAGCGCAGATAAGGGCCAAGATGATAAGTGAAACTGGAATGGGACGGGAAGATCATTCCAGCCTCATGCCCTCTATGCTGCAGCCCTAAATTTGACTCATCCTGGCTCTCCTTACAGCACCCTCCTTGGATCTCAGCTGCCAATCAGCTCCTGGAATCCTAGACCCAAGAACCCTGGTGAAGCATAGGGGTGGGTGCAGCATGGATGAAAGGTAGTCTGTTCTACTTGGCTGAGGGGAGCCCTGTGGAACCTGGCCCCCTGGAAAGCCGTTTAGGCAGAAAGCAGAAATAAACTCAAGGAGGCTGAGATAAAAGTGGGCTCGGATGGAAGCCACCTTTTCAGTTGTGCCAGTGAGCAGGGGCCGTGTGCAGTACTTTCCCACAGTCCTCTCACTGAGCCCCCAGCACACTGTTGTAGATGGGCTCTGCATCTCTACCTGACAGGTGGGAAGCATGGGGCGCCTGCCCAGGGTCACACAGCAGTTAAGTGGCAGTGTATGGACACGAGGACCCTGGCTCGGGTAACTCCACAGCCCGTCTGCACCCCTCAACCCCCATCCGCATTCACACTAACCCTGTCTCAAGTCCTCAGCCTGGTTCCAGAGAGTTCCACAGAGCTGTCAGGAAGTGAGGACAGCAAACTTTAAACACTTGTGAGCAGCCGGCTTTGTGGTGGCGGCAGCTGACCCCAGAGTGTGGGCCTCTTCCCTCGGGGCTTTCCCTGCTCCCTTGGCGAGCTGTGGATGGTGGTGTGGGGGTGTAGGGTGGTGCAGCACTGGCAGCTCTCACTGTTCTTGTCCAGCACCCCAGTCTCCGCTGACCCTGCAGCTGACTTCTCCCTGTTTTGGAAAGGCTTTGCTGGGTTGACAGGGGCAGGGGACGCCACACAGAGCTGTCTTGGTTTTTGATTCTGAATCCACATGTGTTTATCAAGCTCTTGCCATGTGCCAAGCACTGTCCAAATGCTGACAGACTACAGCTGCGGGCACTTGACCAGAGCCCTGACTGCAGGGGCATACATTCTAGTGGTGGTGGGTCCCGACTGAGTGGCTACCACATAGTAGGCACATGTGTTCATTTCCTGGGCTGCTCCAATAAAGGACACAGACTGGGACATGTAAAACAATGGGAGAGTGTTCTCTCTCAGTCTGCAGGCCATAAGTCTGAAGTCAGTGTCGCCAGGGTCCCCTCCCTCCAGAGGCTCCAGGGGAGAATCCTTCCTTGTCTCCAGCTCTTGTGGTGCCAGGCATTCCTTGGCTTGTGGTTGCATCACTCCAACCTCTGCTCCGTCTTCATGGGCCCATCTTTCTCGTGTATGCGTCTTCTTATAAGGATGCCAGTCATTGGGTCTGGGGCTCACCCTAAATCCAGGATGGAGTAAATCCAAGATCCTTCATTACATCTGCAAAGACCCTATTTCCCAGTAAGGTCACACTCTGAGGTTCTGAGAGAATGTGAATTTTGGGGGTATGTCATTTAACCCAGTACAGGTGGGGTTACCAAGAAAGATGAATCCAGAAATCCTTACAGTGGAGCAAGCTTCCATTTCACAGTGAAGAGAAGGGGAGGGGAGAGAAGAGGAGGGGAAAAAAGGAGAGCTGCGTGGATGAGTGGTGGGTTGTTGGTGACAGCAGCAGAGACCCAGGCTGGGGCTCAGCTGGGTGCACTTGGCTTCACGGCTTCTTGACTACCACCTTCCCGCTACCCGGTGGGGTTCCTTAGCAGCTGTCCCCATCTATCTGGCTGGGGAGGGTCCTTCAAGAGCTATACTGGACCTGCAGGTTACATTCCAGGTGCAACTGCCACAGCTAGCCACTGGGCTGTGTGGACAGAGAGACTGAGAGCCACAGCAGCAAGTGCCTGACCTTCCTGGAGAGGCAGAGCCCACAGCACAGCTCATGCAGGAGCCTGGCTCTGTCTGAATCTGTCCTTGGATTTAAATTCTGCTGACAACAATTCTCAAGTCCCAGAGAGGAAGTCCCAAAGAGTCTGATGAGGAGAAAGTAATATGGAAAAATCACGGTATTGATGCCCTGTTCTATGGACGGGTGGCTGAGATCCCATGTACATGAAGACCTGCTAAAGGGCCACTGGACCAGCAGCAGGGAAGGGACACAAGCTAGACCTTCAACTCACTCAGTTTTATTACACTGAGTTGTCTGGAGCTCAGGCAGATGGCCCGAGCATGTGTGCGTCTGTTAATAAGTGATGTGTGCGTCTGTGTGCATGGCATGTATGTGTCTGTGAGGTGTGTGTGCATGCATGTATTAGTGTGTGTGCATAAGCAGTATGTGTTGTGCATGTATATGTAGTCTGTATATAGGGTGTGTATGTAGCATGTATGGCATGTCTTGTGTAGTGAGTGTATTTGAACATAGAGTAGTCTGTTGTATGTAATGTGTGTGGTGTGTTTGCATGTATGTACATACAGTGTGTGTGTGTGTATGTAGCATGTGTGGCATGCTTCTGTGCACGTGTGTGGTGTCTCCACATGTCCTGCTATGCCGAGGAGCCTGTGCTTTGCTTTAATGAGCTCGGTGCCCAGGGCCACACTTCTCTTGGCTTCAGTCTCCCTGTCCATCCAGTGGGGTGATGCATTTTTCACTGGCCTGTGAGTCTGGAATTGGGTGCTGGCAGGAACAAGCTGGTGGCACTCCCTTCTGTTTCCAGAGCTGGATGGTCCCCACTGGTGGAGCCACGCTGGCTGCAGAGCTGGGCTTCTGGAGCATCTCTGTGCCTCAGATCTTTCAGACTGAAGTGATGGAAAGTGGTGCCAGTGGGGCCGTAGGTTGGGGACTCCAGGTCATCTCAGGGCCTTAGCTGCAGACCAGCCTCATACAGGGGCTCACAGGCCTCTGCCTGAAGAGAGGCTTCATGCCCATGCAAGCCCACATGGATGGCCACATACATGCCCACACGAGATGCCTAGGGCCGTGGGATCCTGTGAGACAGCCTCTGACAGCTACAGGGCTGAGAGGGGTCCTAACCTGGAGGGTTGGGACCTGGGCAGGTGGGATGCCTATATAGGCTCTCTACATCCCCACAGGCCTGAACCCCAGGACGCTACCTCAGGAGCCCCAGACCAGCCCTGGGGCGTTGGGTACTGGAGAGGTGGAAGGTAGGCTGAGTGGTCCTGGGTGGCTAAGCACCTCCACTTGCCTGCTGACTCACTCCTTCCGGACAGTATTTGTCCTGGAGGACAAGTGGCGGCTGGGCCAGGGTGGGAAGAACAGCATGTAGGAGGCCAGGAGGTGAGGTGGGGTGGGGCCGGCAGCCCTCCCTGTGAACTGGAGGCAAGGGCAGAGCTTCTTTGGCTTCTGCATGTTGGGGCCTCCTCCTGGGAATCAGGGAGCCCCCTGGAAGTTGTTTTGAGAAGGCACCTTTGGGGGTGTGGACCCTTGCATGTAGATGGAGAAGGAACAGAAAGGGTGAGGGCTCTCATGTTCCAAGAAAACCAAAACAGCAACAACAACAACAACAAAAAACCACAACAATTGTAACCTTGTCACCTTATAGCTACATTGATACACGAGTGTTTTGGGACTGTGGTGACCAACGACCACAAACTGGGTGGCTTCAAGTGACCGAAGTTCATCTTCTTGTAGTTCTGGAGGTCAGATATCCAAAATCAAGGTGTAGGCAGGGCCACGCTTCCACTGAAGGCTCTAGGACAGAATTTTTTCCTGTCTTTTCCAGCTTCTGGTGGCTTCTGGCAACGCTGGGTGTTCCTGGGCTTGTGGCAATGTCATCCCGATCTCTGTCTCTGTTGTCACATTGCCTTCTCCTGTGTGTGTATCTGTTTTTTTTTTCTCTTGGATCAGGGCTCACTCTACTTCAGTGTAACCTTGTCTTAACTAATTACATCTTCTAAGACCCTATCTCCAAATCAGGTCATAGTGACATGTATTGGGGTAGGACTTCAATGTATCTTTTTGGGGGACACAGTTACATTCCAGCAGAGGCAGAATTCTGTGGATTAGTGGATAGTGCACCTGCACCCTGCAGCTCCACACAGAAGCCTCTCGTATGAATTAATCACAAAGACTTGCCCTCTTCTTGCCTAGTCCCTTGAGTGGCATCCCTGAGGTAGTGGCCATGGGGACACTGATGGGGAGTTGTTAGGCTAAATGTACCTTGGATGGACCCAGGAATGCCCATCCCCGTAGATGTGAATGGGCACCAGAGAAGAAAGAGTAGAAGTGGAATAAAAATTCTTTTTTCAGGCTCTCAGCTGCTAAGTTCAGCACTTTAGCCAGAAATCTGAGCAGTGTGCTCACGCTACAATCAGTTCCAAGACCCTGCCTTTCGCACACTGGCCTCATCCAAGAATAATGGGAACAGAAGGCGCCATTTTCCTGTAGCCTTTCCAGGGCGTTGCTCTGCCAGATCATTACGATGATACTAGATCGGGGTACAAATCAAGATCACTCAGGATTAAGAACGACCAGGTCAGGTGGACAAGAGTGAACCCAACAGTGGCACCACCAGGCTACCCTGGGACTGGCAGAGGGGATGGTGCGCAGATAACCAACACTGTGCCTGGGTGGGATTGGCTGGGCAGGCGTTCTCCCGCCAACAAGCTGACCAGTTACTCTCTCGCAAAACCATCTCCCTTCCAGGCCTCAGCGTTTCATCAGCATGTGGGGACCTGAGCCAACGTTCCAGCAAAGCCTCTTGGAAAATGACCCTTAGCGGCATTGTGAGCAGTGCCGTTGTGTGCAAGTTTGTAAAAAAGTGTACTCTGAAACAGTCTCCACAGGTGCTGAACTTGGATTCTGAAAAGTCAGGCCTGGAGGGTCCCAGGAGAGCCACTAAACCCCTCTCATTTCACATTGGGGAGTCCAAGGCCCAGGGGACAACAGGGTGCCAGTCATGTGCAAGGTCACTACAAGGTGGCCTCAACTCACATCTGCCCACTCTGAGCTCCCCTTGTCTCCCACTGACACCAGTGTTTGCTCTGAAGAAACTAAACCTGTGGCAGCCACCAACACAAACTTACAAAAAGTTGAAAGTTTCAACCAAAGTTCACACTTTCCTCCTTGACTTTCGTGGGGTATTATCCATCCCTTCACCATTGGTATTGACCTAAGCTAATTCAGCATAGGTGGGAATGATGATGTTTGGGGCTGAGCCTTGGGCTCAAGAAGTGACATGTGTTTATATTCACCCTCTGGGAGCTTCTAATCCTGCACCAAGATGAGTCAGCCCTGGGTGTTCCACTAGACCAAGAAGAAAGAGACTCATCTGGGGCAGACCTGAGGCGATCCTACTACCTGGATCCAAGCTCAGCTGTACACAACCCAGATCGGATGGAGCCCAGGTGACCTGCAGATGGGTGAGAGAGAAAGAACACACAAAGCTGCGTGCTGTGAAGATGCTGGGATACGGTTACACAGCAGTAGCTGACTGATGCAGCCTGAAGTGTGGTGGAGCTAGAGAGGAGACAAGGTGAGGATGAAGGTTAGGAGTGGAGTGAGTTTATATTCATTAGGTAGGAGGTGAGTAGGGGGATGCCCTGGGCCTAAGTCTCCCTCCCATCCAGTGATGGCCCCAGGATCTGAAGTGGTAAGTTTGTGACTGTCCCCCATGCCAGGGCCAGCTGTCTTTGCAAGTGGAGTCTGTAGCCCTGGAGGCTGACAGTTGGATTTTCTAGTAGCCTGGAGCATGACATCTCTCATCAGCAAGGTTCCATGACAGAGGGGCACAGCTCTCTGGGCACAGGGGCATAAGGACAGTGTCCCAGCTAGAGACACAAGAATCTTGTTGGTGTTGGTGGCCTCAGACTTGGCTGAGTGGCAGATGGGGCAAGAAAGGGCCATTGCGGAGTGCCAGGCTACACATGTACCTCCTTCAGAGGGGGATGCTCCACATGGGGTTGACCTTCCTAGTTGCCTGCCAGATTTGGTCCCAGAATACAGGTGTCTGTTCGCAGGGCAAAGCAAGAGGCTGATGAAAAAGGAGGATGATGTGGCCTAAGGAAACCTGGGGGATGGCCCAGAGTCACCCCCCACTGCTAATGGACCAGGAAAGGCACCTCACCCCACCTATGCCCTTTCCTGCCTCCCCTCCCAAGTCACAGGAAGAAATCGATTGAATTGGCATCCACTGCAAAAATATGTCTAGAAATTTAGTTGGGTCATGATTTACCAGTATTGTGTGCCCTCCATTTTGTAATTTTCTTACGTTGCATGTTAAAGAGGATTAAGATGGGACTGTAAATCCCTTCCAAACATCACCTTCCTTCTCCACTTTAAAAGTAGAGTTTACCTGGAGTGTGGCTTGCACCCCCTTTTGTGCTTTCATCCTAAGGGAGATAAAAAGAGAGGGAAGCAAGCAGAGAATTTGGAACCTCACACCATCAAAGCAGCACCAGAGAAGAGCGCGTTCTTCAGACCTGAGGTTCCTGCACCAAGATGCCCCCTGACCAAAGACTGATGCAACACAAGGACCTTCCTCCAGAGCTGACAAAAAGGGAAAGCCTTCCCTTGGAGAGGACACCCTGAATGTGGACTTATAAACTACTGGACTGCGTAAGAATAAACTTTTCTTTGCTAAAGCCATCCACTTTGTGGTATTTCTGTTACAGCAGAAACTAGCTGACTAAAGCAGAATTTAGTACTAAGAGAGTGGGATGCCGTTCTAACAGATACCTGACATGTGGAAGGGGTTTTGAAACTGTGACTGGATAGAAGACTTCAGAAGGAACTGAGGAGAACTATTTGAAGGTGCAGATGGTGAGAAATAAGCAGCAGAGGACCAGTGGCAGTGGCAATGGGCAGGCAGCAGCAGAACCAGACCAGCAAACAACAGCACCGCAGCTAACCTGTGGAGTGAGAGAGCTGACTGCCCATGCACAGAGGCTTCCTGGCAGAGTGGGATGCCTCTGGGCACTTGAATCAGTGGAGCTAGGCTTGCTGAGTGCCTGTGTACAGCAGGCTACATGGCAGAGTGGGGTGCCTATGGGCATCTATAGAGCTTTGTAACACTTGCCACAGCATGGCAGATGTGGGCTTGAGGCCTGGACCATGAGGCTATAGGATGCAGAAGCTGAAGAAACAATGAGGATGAGAAGCTGAGCTCCCTCAGTCTCAAAAGGTGTGGCCATGACCTCAGGGGTTTGAAGCATTGGAGCCATGGCTTCCTGTATTCTAAGGGTAGAATTGCTACTCAGTTGTACTTAGGGTGCACCTAAAACTCAAGGGGCAGAGTTGCTGATCCATTGGGTCTAGAATGCAGAGTTGTGGCACAGGGCAAATTGGTTTCCACTCGGAATATGGAGAGTATGGCTGATACCTAGAGTCTGGAGGGCAGGGCTAAGGTGTAAAGTGTCTCAGAGAACACAGGATTATTTTCAAAGCTTTGAGGGCTAATGCAATGTGGTCTGCTGACTTGTTTGTTGCTGGTTTTGCCTTCCTTCTCCATTTGTAATGGAAATGTCTAACTTGTGCCTGTTTTGCCATTGCACCTTTGTGAGCAGATAGCTTGTATTCTAGGGGTCACAGATGTAGAGCAGTTTTTGAATTTTGAACTTGATGCTGATATAAGAGTTTTGCTATCATACAGGATGAACATGATTTTGCTGCAACTTTAGCTATGATGTGGTGAATGTCTTGCATGCTTCACACGTGATTTTTTGGGGGGCAAAGGATGGAGTGTCATGGATTGAATTGATGTCCCCTCCCCAAAATATGTATAGAAATTTATTTGGGTCGTGATTTACCAGTATTGTGTGATTGCCCTCCATTTTGTGGTTTTCCTATGGTTTTTGTAAAAAAGATTAGGGTGAGACTGCAAATCCCTTCTGAAGGTCAACTCCTTGCTCTACTTTAAAGGGAGTTTCCCTGGAGTGTGGCTTGCACCACCTTTTATCTGTTCATCCTATGGGAGACAAAAAGACAGGAAAGCAAGCAGAGAGTTGGGAACCTCGTACCATCAAGAAAGCTGCAACAGTAGTAGAGCGTGTCCTTCAGACCTGAAATTTCTGCTCCAAAATGCTCTCTGACTAAAGATTGATGTAACACACGGGCTTTCCTCCAGAGCCAACAAAGAGGGAAAGCTTTCCCCTGGAGAGGACACCCTGAATGTGGACTTGTAACCTACTGGACTGTGTAAGAATAGACTTTTCTTTGCTGACTAAAACACCTACATAGTGCCTTAGCCTTGGGGTCACATGTGTTTGCCACACTTTCAACATTAGAAAGCACTGGGAAATGAAACAGGCTTTGGTGCCGAGTCGGCTCTTCTTGATGTTACTGGGGCCTCATGGCTGTGAGGTGTGGGGCACTAAGTCCGCTCATGACACCTAGCTTGCTGGGCGACTGTGAGGAGCGAGCTATGGACCTTTCCAGCTCAGTGTCCAAGGCTGACTGAGTGTGTCTGGGGCAGTGTGGTATGTCAAGGTCCCCCATGATCTCCATCTTGAGCCTGTGCCCTGAATGACAGGCCCTAGGCCATGTGGAAATGGCTCAAGGGTGCTGGGCCAGGGAGGCTCCCTCCCAGTCCGTGAGGCACATGCTGCTTTCTTTTGAGGTATCAGTGTGGTACAGGTGAGTGCCTGTACTCAGAGGGGACTCCATGACTCAGAGTTTCAGCCCAGCCCTGCCTGCCAGGGACTCCTGTGGGCCCCACTGAGTCACATCCTCTCTCTTGGCCTCAGAGTCCTCAGATTGATAGTGGTCAGTAACGATTTCTGGAATGTTCAGCACAGAAGACTCTATATATGAGGACTCTCCCCAGACCTGCCAGATTGCAGCTGGGGTCTGCATGTCCTGTCTAACACTTACTCACTAGGGGCAATGAGTGGCAGCAGGTACTTGGTTCTTGACAGCTCATCCCTGCTTCCATGAAGCCCTCCATGTCCTCCCTGGGCTGCCAGGGGCCCTACACATGTCTAGGATGCCCATGCCATGCTGTCATGAGGGCTTGAACTGGCACACTCATGACGCCTGTTGGACTATGTGATTCTATGTGATTGTGGGCAGGGATGTGTGTCACCCTCTGAACCTAGCACGTAACCAGAAGCCTGTGTGAATACCTGCTGAGAAAACTCATGGCTGCAACTTACTTGTTGGGCCAAACCACAGCATGCAAGCCTGAGCGTGGAGCAGCAAGTCCTGGGGTGTGATGGTCAACACAGTGGCATGGTCACACCCTGGACTCCTGGAAGGCAGAGGCCAGGCAGAGAGCACAGCCTGCCCGTAGTGGTGTGTGCCGTGGGGAAGACCTGTGGGGGAGGCTGTGATGGCAGGACTACCTTTCACACCTGAGGGCCTGCTGCAGCCTGGACTCCCAAGAGTAACCTATTCACTCAGGGAGAGTGCTCTCCCTCTGCTGGGGCACAGTTCCTGGGAGAAGTCCAACTCACTGTGCCCCTGACACCCCAGACATGTCAGCTACCACAGCATAGTTTCAACTTTTTCCTCATCAGTGGCTCCACATTCCTTCTTGGAATAGCTACAAGATACCGTGGATGCTTTAGGATGTCTACAAAAGGTAGAACAATATTCTGAGTGGGAACAGAGCCCCAGTGATGAACTTCGTTGATCAGGGACCTGGCTTCACGTGTCAGAAGAGCCACGGGTACAGGTGGCACACAGGTTGCACAGCCAGGGCACATATTACTAGTAGCAGATCACAAGAGTGCTCTCCCGCAGGCCTAGGTCAGCTCAGAACTCTTGCTCAGCATAGCACTGTGGGCATCAGCCACCCCCTACAGTGGGACCCCGTATTGCAAAGGATGGTGAGGAAGCTTGTCAATGGCTGGTTGATATCCTGGGGAGACAGAGAAAATTCAAAAATGGGGATCGTAGGTCAATTTCTAGTTATGCTTCTTAGATACTCAAAATGTAGCAACCAAAGAAAAGACAGAAAAATTAAATTTCCTGAAAATTAAACTTTTTGTTCTTCAAAGGACAGCATCAAGAAATTGCAAAGACAACTGTCAGAACGGGAGAAGATATTTGTAAGTCAGATAGGTAGTAAAGATCTAGTTTCAGAATTTACAAAGAACTCAGATAACTCAATGACAAAACGGGCAAAGCACTTGAATGGACTTTTCTCCAAAGAAGATGCACAAATGGCCAATAAGCACATGAAAAGATGCTCAACATTATTTGTCATCGGAGAAACACAAGTCAGAACACAAGGAGGTATTTTTTCACATCCACTAGGGTGGTAATGATATAAAAGATAGACACTAACAAGTTTTGGAGAGGGTGTGAAGAAATGGAAACCCTCAGCTGTTGTTTGTAGGGATGTAAAAAGGTGCAGCTGCTTTGGAAAATAGTTTAACGATTCCACAAAATGGTTAACACAGAGTTACCACATGCTTAACAATTTCACTCCTAGGTATATCCCAAGAGAAATGAGATATACATCCTCCCAAAAGCTTGTACATTCACATTCACAGTGGCACTGTTCACAATAGCCAACAGATAGAAACGATTATGGATAAACACAAAGTGCTGTATTCATACACTGGAATATTATTCAGCAATGAAAACAAATGAAGTCCTGGTACACGGATGAATCTTGAAAACATTAAGCTGAATGAAATAAGCCAGACACAAAAGGGTAAATGTATGATTCTGCTTATATGAAATGTTCAGAACAGGCAAATCTATAGAAGCAGAAAGCAGATTATTCCTTGCCCGGAGACAGAAGATGGGGAGTCACTGCTTAACGGACATGTGGTTTCTTTTGGAGATGATGAAAATGCCCTGGAATTAGATTGAGGTGGTGTTTACACAAATTTATGAGTGTACTAACTGCCCCCCTGACTAAGTTGTACATTTTAAATGGAAAAAGCTTATAGTATGCGAACTATATCTTAAAAAACCTGATTCATCCACCTATCCACCATCCATCTTTCCACACATCACTCAGCATCTATCCATCTGTCTGTCCCTCCTTCCCTTCTTCCCTCTCTCTCCCTTCCTTCCTCCCTCCCTCCATTCAACACTAGTCAACATCTCCTCTTTGGAAGCCTTTTGTTAGGTTAGTGTAAGGCGAAGGGATGAGTTGGATCTGGTCCCCTGGAACTTCTAGTATGGGAGACTTAGGAAAGGATTCTCTGTCATATTCTCTTATCACTTGTCACTCTTTCTGAGCCTTTGAGACTTCTCCAGCAGGGCTATCTCCCACATCAACCAAGTGAAAGACAGGAATAGGGGACACTGAGCCCTCCACTGTGCAGATTTGCCCACTGCACACACCAGTGGGTAGATGTCATGGATTGCATTGTGTCCCCGAAAAACGTATGTTTTTGGCTATGAGTCCTAATATGATGCCATTCCCCCCAAGTGTTGTGAATCCTGCCTCTGTGTGATATTGATGACGGAGAATGGGCAGCAGTTATGCTGGTGAGGCAGGATGCAAGCTACCAGCTTGTGGGATATAAGGGAGAGAAGTGAACAGAATAAGATAGGAACCTCATGCCACCAAGAGGGCACCACTAAGAGCGCAGCATGTCCTTTGGATGTGAGGTTCCTGTGCTGACATGCTGTCATTGAACCTGGACTCTTGGCTTACAGGACTATGATGATTTCCCATACGGAGTGGACTTATAACTCATAAATGGATTTGCGGCTTACTGGACTGTGTCAATAAAAATTTCTCTTCATGAAGACTTCTACTCATGGTATTTTCTGTTAGAGCCATACCAGGTCACCAAAACAGTAGATCTGGGACAGACACCAACTCTTTGCTGCTGCTCCCATCAAGAAGTAGAGTCTGATCCCCTCTTCTGTGTCTGGGCTGGCCTTAGTAACTTGTTTGACCTATGGAACATGGCAGAAATGAGAATCTGAGACTTTCAAGAGTGGTCCTAAGAAGACTGGGCCCCTTGGAACACTTGCTCTTGGAGTCCCGAGCTACCAGGTAGGAAGCCAACCATCCCAATATCACCATGCTGGAGTGGCCTTGAATAGGAGCTTCCTTCTACAGTCCCAGGGTGCAACTGTCCCAGCTGTGTCACAGAGACACTGGTGGACACATGATAGATGTCGTTCTGGACCTTCTTGGTCAGCCTGTGACCAGCTGGAAAACACTGAGTGACTACCACCAACACCACGTGGAACTGAAGAGTTGTCTTGCTTGTGCTGAGCCCATTTAACTCATGGTGGAGAGTGGAACTTCCCCTGTGTCTCCTAAATTGGGTCCCCAGTGTGCGGGGCAACAAGAGTTCTCTGGGGCTGGACAGGAGGCCAGACACCAGGCTCCTGAGCCCTGCCCTTCCTTCCTGTCACCTTCTCACCTGGAGGTGAGCCAGGCTAGCACGACAAAGGGGAGAATGTACCTTGTGACTCAGGTGATGCTCAGGCCAGGTGAACCAGGTGGGCTCCCTGGTGAGCAGAAGGGCACGTCAGTTGTCCCCTGGCACTGGGAGAAGGATGCTAGTCTATCTGCAAAAACCCTTCACCACTCCTGCTGTGTGGGGGCTCCAGGATCTGACAAGCTACTGGTTAAAACCTCCCCATCTTAGTTCAGAGAACCCAGATAACCCATTGCTGCCTTCAGAATGGAAGTCCCACTGGCCAGCTGAAGAGGTAGGCTTTAAAACCAAACAACAGGACCAAGAAACACACTCTGTGCTCCAGGATCTCGTACGGGCAGCAGACAGGAACGAATTTCCTGATGGAGGAGAACTCAACCCTAAACTAACAGCAAGACACCACGGAACTAATTAAAGGGAGGAGGGAGAAGTTTAAGTAAATACTGAAAGGCAAGTGAGTAGGGCTAGGAACTCCAGATGAACTGGCGGAGCAGCTAGTGGAGGAAACCCCACGGTGTGCACACCTAAAACCCATCAACGTCACGAGCCATTGGGGTCCACCTGGGCCTGCGGTAGCTTTTAATTTTAAGACTGACTCCCGGGTCTGTGGGCTCTGGCTTGGCTGACGCCCTGGCAAATTTTGTCCATTTCCTTACCTTATATTTGGCATGTCAGAGAATCCCCAGGAAGGCGTCTTATCACACCTTAGCCATCACTTCTGCCTGCCAATTAGCTTGTGCTCTGGCCTCTGGACACAGATTGGGCGCTTCTGCTCTGTGAAATCCATACATCCTGTTGACAGCTCTTCACACATTGCCTTGTTGGAGATTTCTTTTTTCATTTTTTACATAATACCCATTCTGTCTCTCTTCAGCCTCTAAAACTACTAATCTACTCTAGGCTTTACTCCTTTGCCTGTCCTAAGTATTTCATGTAAGTGAGATCATGCCATATTTGTCCTTTTGTATCTGACTTATCTAATGCAACATGATGTTTTCACATCATGGAAGCATGTGTTAGACCTTTATCTCTCTTTATAGCAGAGTAATATTCTGGTGCGTACGGAGACTGCATTTTGTTTATTCATCATCTGTCGATGGACTCTTGGGTTTTTTCTACCTTTTTGGCTATTGTGAACACTGCAGTGAACACTGGTGTGTATGTGTCTGTCTGAGTCCCTGCTTTCAAGTCTTGGGTACATACCTAGAAGTGGAACTGCTGAGTCATGTGTTAATTCTATGTTTAGCCTTTTGAGGAACTGCCAGACTCTTTTTCCACAGTGGCTGTCTTTGTTGGTGATTTAAGTAGGTGTCTCCACCCAGAGGTTGTCCACTCCTTTGACTGTGTTTTATTTACCTCATATCCCCAGAAATTATTTCTAAGGCTGGCACAGGGGATCTGAGGTAATGAGTGATGAGCTGAGCTGACTCTTTCAACAGTCACCTTCTCCCCAGGAAGAGGATTTCAGGAATTTTTCAGATTCTACCAGCACAGCTCAGCAGTTGAGCTAACTCTGCCTGTGTTCCCGTGGCTTGCTACTCTGGTGCTTCAGGCTTCTACCGTCTTACACAGTTGGGCTGAGTTTCAATTGATGTAAACCGTTAAGAACTATGCTGATAGCCTTACAGGTATTCGAACACTCTGACCCAGGAATCCCACTTCCAGAAACTGATCTTGAGGAGGGAATCCGAAGTGCAGACACAGTTATGCACAAAGGTGTCCCCTGCAGTGTTATTTGCAAGAGCACCCACTTGAAACAAGTGACAACTCTGTATCCAGTCAACGTTGCGGTATCAAGAGGACATGTCCTTCAGTGCTGTATTAGGCAGCTTGTGGAATAAGGCTTATGAACGCTGCTTAGTGATCTGGCAGAAATGTTTATGTGGTGACGTAGCATGAAAATTTCAGCTACCCCAGTGCGTGTGTCATCAGAGTGGAGCTGGGACTGCTTCAAGGCCACACACCCTCATGTGCCTTCAAAGAAAGCTTAGCCCAGCATTGAAAAATCACTGAGAAATTGTTGAAATCTTTACTTTCATAGGAAAAGAAGGTGGCATTTGTAACACAGAGCAAAATTTCTTGAACTTTGCATCTCTTTGACCATTACACACAAATACACACACTTTTCTCTTATACACATACACACTCACACAGACGGACAGACGCATACATTCCCTGAAGTTGTCTCTTGTCACCCCACCCTTCCAAAAGTCACCCTCACTCTCTCTCTCATACTTAGTGCGGGTAAACTCTTAGTGTCTCTGTTTGATTTTATCTTCCTCCCTGATCTTCAGTACCAGGCTTCTATCTGCTGAAATAATAGCAGCTCCTTCCTCTCGAGGTGACAGAGGCTGGGAGTAATCCTTCTAGAACATCTGTTATCTTGACCTAACTCCCTATCTCTGGCTCTATCTCCAGCTTCATCTCTGTCAGACTGGAAGGAAATGCCCCAGATTTTCAACCATCATGGGGAGTCACCCACAGAGTCTTCCCTCACTGGCTGTGCCTACTGGGCTTGGGAACCAGCCCCATCCCAGGACCTGGTGTTCCTCTGGGGCAGGTCAGGATGTGCTTCCCAAGCAGTCAGAACCTAGGTGGACCATGGACTCTAGGGCACTGATTTGCACAGGAAGGCCAGAGTTCTTGACCAGTGGGTGCAAGGCGGCCAGACAGGGCTCTTTTCATTGCAAAAACAAAATAATCCAAACCTGTTGCTGTCAATTCCAACTCCTAGTGACCTCACAAAACCAAGTGGAACTGCCCCATATGGTTTCTAAGGCCATAACTCTTTAGAGAAGCATTCTCCTGTAGAGTGGCTGGTGGGTCCAGCTACCAATCTTTCAGTTAGTAGCCAAGTGCTTTAACCCATGCACCACCAAAGCTCCTCCCCTTCCATTGAGGTTACTGCAAAATCACCACTGAGCATCAGCCAAGGAGATGTCACTGGTGTCTCAGGCCAGAACTTCACTATCGCTTATTAATCTGGGTGCCACAGAAAGAACAGTGGCACCACTCACTGCTCAGACTGTAGGTGGGTTTTGGGTGCCTGGAGTCAAGGGAAAACTTGGCCTTGGTCTTCTGTTCTGTAAAATGGAGCGATAACACCCACCTCAGCGGTTGTTTGTGCAGGTAAGATGAAGTTCTCAATGGGAAGTCTTCTAAAAGCTAAAGGGGTGTTCCTGGCAGGGAGGTCCTGCACGGTCCCTCTATCACTCCCTACGACGAGTGGGTTCTCAGCCCACATGCTGTAGGTTCTGGGAAAAGGCCTTGCTTTACTCACCAGGTTGTGCCTGTCCATGGCCCACTCCCCATGGTGCTGGCCTAGGGTAGGTGCACAGAAGAAGTTGTTCTACTGGTAAAATTGTCCCTCAGCAGTACCCCAGCAGTTCCCAAGCTGGTGACTCAGACTGAGAACCAGATCAGGGCCCCATGCCACTCCCAGCCATGCAATCAGAGTGCTAGCTGCTGGCAGGTGCTACCCGAGAGGCTGCACCCAAGAGTGGAGGTGCCTGCTGCAGCCGTGAGAGCAGGCAGATGGCGTGGCTAGTGTCTAGGTGGGGGGGCTGGTGTCTGGCTGGCCTGTGACAAGGATTCCCACGAGTGCTTCCAGGCCTCAGGCACAGCCCCCTGGCCTGAGTGCCGGCCCAGCGTTCCCCATCCCCATGTGGACTATGTAATCGCCCTGCAGTGAGCCACAGCATTCCTGGGCCCCTTGCCGAAATCTGACCTGCTTAATGCCTAATAGGACAGTGCACTTGGATGCTGCTTGCCTCTGAGTCATTTTCCATCCTTCATCTATCAAAAATGCCATTCTGTTTATGTATGAGCAGTTCTCTGGGTGGCTTTGCTGATGATGATTAGACAAAAAGGAGGGGGCAGCAAAAGACCTCTTGTTCCACCAAGCCAGCTCCCAAGACTGTGAGGAGAGCTGCTACTGAAGCAGATTTTGGGGAGCAAGAGGCTGCAGAGAGGGGCATGACCTGAACCCAAGGCCCAGAGCTAGACCTAGCCAGCTCTCGGTGGAGTGGTCTGGGGCAGGTTGTCCTGCTCTTGTGACCATGTCTACTTGTGAAGGAAGAGGAGAGGGGCCTCAAGCATATATTCTGAAATTCCTGGACTCATGAAATTCCCCAAAGAGGGGAATATGAGTGACAGTGATGATGGCAGTGGCCGTGATAATGACAGTGGTAGTGGAGACAATGGTTGTGGTGATGATGCTACCCCAAAACCAAACCCACTGCTGTTGAGTGGATTCCAACTCATAGTGCTCTTACAGAGTGGAACTGCCTTGTAGAGTTTCCAAGGAGTGCCTGGTGGATTTGAACTGCTGAACTTTTGGTGAGCAGCCGCAGCACTTACCCACTACACCACCAGCATTTCCAAGGTGATGGCGATAGTGGTGATAGTTACGACGCTGATGGTGGTAATTATGTTGTCGGTAGCGATGATGACGATGGTGATGATTATGACAAAGACACTAGCGGCAGTAGTGGTTGTGATGGTGATGATAGAACACCTGCCGCTTGTTTGTTGAGCGCCTAGTGTTTTCTCAGACACACTCAGTCTACCCAACCCTTTTGCAATATAGGGAGTATTGTTCCCATTTTGTGGATCATGTTATGTTTTTTTCGAACAGGTGAGTGATGGGTAATATGCATTGTTAATGAAGGTATGGCAAGAAAACACTCCCAGCACTTGTGGGGGGCACAGATGGCCCAGCTTTCTGGAAGGATGCGTGGCAGCAAGAGTCAGTATTCATACATGCAGCCTTCTGACCTGCTGTTTCACTTCTAGGAGTCTGTCCCACAGGGATGCAACAAGAGTATTCATTTCTGTATGTACACAGTGCCCACGGTGGTAAGGTCTGTGATGACAAGAAGCAGCAACAATTTTCATATCCACCTCTGGGGAGTTTGCTGAAGACATCGTATGTCCATGATAACATGACAAAAAAATCTCTGACATTAGAGTTCGTGAAAAAGACTAACGAAACCAGCTGCCCTCAAAGTGACCCAGACTCGTGGTGACCCCATGTGTGTCACAGCAGAAATACGCTCCATAGAATTTTCACTGGCTAACACATACTGCCATGGAAAAGTGCTTCTGGTCTACTAAGTCAAAGAAATGCTTTAAGATCTATCCATCCATCAAGGCATAGAAAGTTCCAGAAAGTGGCTACTCTACAGCAGAGGGGGCTAGAAGCTTCATTTTTTACATATTTTTCTCTAGAATTTGAATTTATTATGAGATTATATATCCTGGCCCCTAGGGTCGCCATGAGTCAGATCCGACTCGACGGCACTTGGCTTGGCATATCTATCTATTTTTTTAAGAGACAAAGACATCAAGAATGGTGACTTTGCTGACAGCCTAGACAAATGTTACCACTATTCATCTTTTAGTCTATGAATTTGCCAGTTCTTTTTTGATGGGTGGGGAAAGGAGCTGTGAATGAAAACAAGATGGAGAAAGCTCAGGCAGAGACAAATAAATGAAATGGTTCGAGAGCTTCCCACAGGCTGTGCCTCTCCCCAGCGCCCCCTCCCTGAAGCTAGCAGAGAAATTCCTAAGCAGGAGCGTCAGTGGGTCAGTGGTCTCCCCTCCCCTCCAGAGAAGGACTAGCTACACTGGGAGAGGATTCAGATGGAACCACAGAGATGATCGCAGCCTTGGAGAGCACACTTAGGGGCAGGCTGGAATGTCTCCACTCTGACAAGTGGGGGTTTAATAACAGTCTTCTTGGTACTGTGGCAGGAGGCCTGGCCTCTCCCCAAGGGCTGCCGAGGGGCTTACATAGTAGAGGTCTTCCTGGTGGGCTCTACCAGCTGGTGGTTCAGGAGAGAAGCCTGATTTGTCCAGGTTGCAAGGTTCCCAGGACATGAAGATCCTAAGACATGCAGGGTCCTGGGGTGCAGGAGTGCTGTGACATGCATCTGTGACTTGATGACAGCTTTGAGCCATTGGCCTGGCTGCCAGAGGTGCTGTGAGGACACTGTAGCAGCTCCCCCCCATGTCTTCCTCCCAGAGATCTGGCCAGAGCTGGGACCAATAGTGGCTCAGTGGTTAGGAGCTAAAGGTCAGTAGTTTGAATCCATTAGTTGCACCTTGGAACTCTATGTGGGCAGTCCTATTTTACTCTATAGTACTGCTATGAGTCAGAGCCAACTCGGTGGCAATGGGTTTTTATGAATAGAGACCAACAGACAAGCTTGTCTTCTTTCCGCCCATAGCCAGCACCCTACCACCCACTGTCATGCTTGGGCCTGCCCTGCTGGAATGTGTGGACATTGTGAGGACATTAGGGCACCAAGTGAGCTGTCTCCACCTTAGCTGTGTCCCTGTGATTCCTTCATCGGTCTACATAGGCTCATCTCCCAACCAAACCACTGCCATTGAGTTGATTCTAACACACAGTGATCTTATGTGTCAGAATAGAACTGCCCTATTACTCACAGAGTTTCCAAGAAGCATCTGGTGGATCTGAACTGCTGATCTTCTGGTTAACAGGCATAACACTTAACCACTACACCACTGGGGTTTCCATCTCATCCCCTAGGCCTCAGAATTCCCTCCTCAGCTTATGACCAAGCTGGCAGCTGTCCCTTTGAAAGAAAACCAGCTACCCATGAACCAAAAATCACAGTTCCCTATGACACAGCCATCAGCAAGCCCACCGGCTGCTCAGAGACGCTGTCACTCAGCAAAGACAGATTTGGGATTGGCAGTGAAGTGGTTAAAGTGGTCTACTGCTAACTGACATGTTGGTGGTTCAAATCCATCAGCCACTCTTGGGGAGAAAGATGTGGCTTCTGCTTCCATAGATATTTACAGTTTTGGAAACCCAGTAGGGTAGTTCTACTCTATCCTATTGGGTCACTAGGAGTCAAAATTGACTTGAAGGCTGTGGGTTACCTTGGAACACTGGCTGCTCTAGGGAGGGACTGGGGTACAGGAGGCTGTCCCAAGGGAAGGAAGAGTTAGTGAAAGCAGAGACATGCTTCAGGGAGAACAGCCCACATGGCCTGGCCACTGGTGCCATCCCTGCTGGCCTGAGCCGCTGTTCCCTGAGTCCCTGGACAGGTAGCTCTACCAGGTGTTCTGGGCACTGACTGCACACTGCTTGGAAGGAAAGATAGACAGGAAGAGAGGAAAGAAAACTGACATGCGGAGGGCATGAGATACCACTCATGGAGCATTGCAGGCAAGCCCCCTATGTCCCTGGGCCTGATTCCAGGAGCAGCCTGGGGAGTGCCCCTGCATGGAACACATCGGTTGTGTGCTCTTGGTACCTGCAGGGGCTGGGCTGGGCTGTGTGGTGCCACACTGGGGGGATTGCAGCCACCTTCCTGGCAGCCCCTGTGAGTGGCCTGTGTGCCTGCTGGCCTCAGAGGACAGGGCTGGACAAGCCCCCCTGAGGGCTCTCCTGAAACACTGCACACCTGTGCTCCACAGAAGTGATACGGAAATCCTAACTCCTGAACCTGTGAGTGTGGTTCTGTTTGGAAAGGGGGAGTTTCTTTTGTTAATGAGGGCATACCGGAGTAACCAAGTACACCCATTACTGCTGAGTTGATTCCAACTCACAACAACCCTATAGGACAGAGTAGAGCTACCCTGTAGAGTTTCCAACAAACATCTGGTAGATTTGAACTGCCAACCTTTTGGTTAGCAGCTGTAACATTTAATCACTACACCACCAGGGTGTCCAAGTAGGGTAGGTCATAAACCTTATCCTTTCTGAGTAAAACCAATTGCCATGTGAGCCAGTTCTAACTCATGGTGTCCCCCGGTGTGTCAGGGCAGAACTGCGTCCAGAGTGTTTACAGTGGCTGGTTTTCCAGAAGTAGACCGCCAGGTCTTTCTTTCAAGGTGCCTCCAGGTAAACTAGAATCTCCAGTCTTTTAACTGGCAGCCAAGTGCCTTAACAGTGTTTGCCACCCAGCCACCCCTGTGAGTACTGCCCTATAACATAGAGTAGACTAGACACAGACACGGACACTGGGGAAGACAAATCCCATGTGACAATCATCTATAAGTGAAGGAATGCCAAGGACTACTGCAAGACACCAGGAACCAGGACAGAAGTCCCCAGAAGGACCTGACATGATTGAGACCCTGATTTTGCCTTCCAGCCTCCAGAATTGTGAGACAATAAATCTCTTTATTTTTAAAGTCACCTGTGCGTGGTATTTTTTGTCACAGCAGCCCTAGGAGATAAAGCCCATCCCCTGACTGCCCACCGCCTGCCTCACTTGCTCTGAGTTCCCTTCTCTGGGCGGACCCTTCCCTGCAGGCCCCAAGCTGCTTACTAGGAATATGGAAAGGCATTAACAGGATTTGGGCTGGAAATTCCTAAATTCTTTGAATTCCCTGCTTCCAGCAGAATTCCTATTCCTTTGCCAAAGCAAAGAGTGAAAGGGAGGGCAGGGGCCCCCATAGACCCCCCTCCCGGAAGTACCTGGGTAGGGGCTCTGTACCCTCACCTTCTTGCTGCCCCTTGCCCTTCCCTGAGCAGGGCCACCCTGAGAATTCCACAGAGCTGAAGCCAGAGTGCCAGAAGGTATTCTACTGAAATGGTTTCAGTTTCTTTCATGTTTTAGAGAGGAATAAAGTGATATGTGTTGTTGCAAGAGGAAGTCAAACATTACAGAAAATGACGCTTCCCCTTGCACCTCACTCACTCCCCACTACTGAGGTAACCGCTGTCACCAGTATGGGGTTTACTATTAACATTTTAGCTTTCACAACTCCTGAAGGCTTGAATGCCTCCTAATCACAGCAGAAATACTTGCTTACTAGTGAAGCTTCAGGAAGCTGAAAGTTTGGTCTCAGTCCTCACAGAAGAGTTCTGGAAGGCAGAGCTATGCTTGGGGGCTCCTGGCCTCGAGGAAGGGGCCTAGGGGAGGGAGAGACTCGGCCATATGGGGGTGCTCTCCAGAGACCCCGCAGGGGGAAGCTCATGGGACAACAGCTCGTGGAACAACACCCTGGTGGTGTAATGTTTTTGTTTCACTCTCTAACAAGATGCAATTCACACACCATGCCAGCCGAGCCAAGTGCCATCAAGTCGGATCCGACTCATGGCGACATTTTTCTTATTTAAAGTGCACAATTCAGTGTCATTTAGAGCACTCGCAGAACTGGGCAACTATCACCTCTATCTAATTCCAGAACAGTTTCATCAGCCCAGAAGAGAGCCCCTCACTACATCCATCAACAGTCCCTCCCTGTTCTCTACTGTCCTTGCCCCTAATAATGACACATCTGCCTCTAGGGATCAGCCTGTCCTGGCCACTTCATACACATGGACTCAGTCACACACAGCGCAGCCTTCTGTGTGTAGCTTTTCTCACTGAACATCACATTTTTGAGGTGATGTAGCCTGTGCCAGCGCTTCATTTCTTCTGACCATGGCTGGGTGACATTCTGTCCTGTGGCTGGTCCATGTTTTATTCCTTCACCTGTGGAAGGCAGCTGGGGTTGCTGCCACCTAGCGGCAAGTGATGTGACATGACAGCTCATGTCCCAGCCTAGGTGGCTCACCTTGGGAGCACTCAAGATATATCCTCAGTCCAAACTCCAAGAATTGCCTCCTTGCCTTCCCCCTTTATTTCAGAATAGTAAGTCTTTTTAGTATTTTCAAAAAGCACCAGTTCTCATCTAGGTTACCGACTGTCCAGTTTGCTCAAAACTGAGAGTATTCAGGGGCAGGAAAATCCTGGAAAAGGAGTTTGTTACCTCAGCTAGTGTGGCAGAGTCACAAGAACCCTGAGGACGTAGGGCCAGGCCCCATCACATCCCCTTCTTAAGGGCTGGTGTGGGTGCTGGCTCCCGTGGCTGACTGATTACCCACAGGCACTTCAGAGTTCCCAGAGAGAGCCTCCCACTGGGCACGATGAGCAGTCAGTGAGGATTAAATCAGAGATCCCTCCTCTTATCTGCCAGCTGTTTCCACAACTGCATCAGTGCTAAGCAGACATTCCCTCTGGCAGGCTTTTCTGCGAGTTCTCGGAACATCAGGAAGCAGAGTCCTGATGGAAAGCCAGACCCTCGGACCTTGTTCCCTCCTCCGCAGCCCATCTACACATCCCTCCGGACCAGACTCCCAACAGTGGTGACTGGGCTACTCCCCAGTTTGCCAACTCTCAGTGGCTCCCTATTACCAGCATTGTTGTTGAGTTGCCATGGAGTCTGTTATCACTCAAAAAGTGAACCTATTATCAGCAGTTGCGGTTAACTGGCATGCAGACTATTGCCAGGGTTTCCCATCGGTGGGTCCTGGGTAGGCCCAGGAGCCTGCATTTTCATAAAAAGCACAGGAAATTTGGAGGCAGATGGTCTCTGACCCTTCTCCGAAAAAGTCTAGCTCATGCAAAACAGCTGGAAAGCATCACAAAGAGGAAGCAGGGAACCTCCCCTTTGTAGGTGAGAGCTCAGGGCCTCTTAGGTAGCCTTCTAGAACTCTCTGAGCCAGTTTTGAAATGTGCTTTGCACAGGCTGCTCAGACAGCCCTTTGCTGAGCACTCAGCACCCCAGACAGTTGTCACTGCCATCATGGGTCCTGCACCCCACGTCCCATCTAATGAAGGGCCACTAGCCTGGGAGAGGAAATGAGCACAGTCGCTCAGGGTGGCCATCCATGCCCCATGGAAAAGGCGCTTTGCTGAGAGTGATTTTAATAACGAAGACAAAGGATGGAGGGAGGTGAAGGGAAAGTGGACAGTGGGGGCCCCTGCTGCATCCTCGATAAATTAGCATGAATTTGAGAAATGACTGGGAGGACTTCAACTCCTTGGTAGCTCCATGGGGTGGGTGGAAGGCTTTGATGGGTCAGGCACAGATGCTTGGTGGTGGGGACAGAAAACAGTGACCATCAGCTTCATTCATTCATTCGCTTGTTCCTTCAGGTCTTTCTCCCAGCTCTGTTAAGGCATCCATCAAGCTGGCCATGTGCAACAGATTCTGGGTGAGGGTATTGAAGAGTCAGTGTTCTGCATTCACATCCAGAGTCTAAGTCAGAGGGGGTGGACCAGTGCCTGAACTTCTGCCAGGGGCATGGTGCCATGCACTGACCTCGGGGGAACAATGCCAGCTCACCAGATGAGCCCCTAACTCCAGTGTGAAGCACTGTCACCAAGCTGCTATAAATCATTCTAGGAGTAGATTCTGAATTTCTGCATGGTGTCCACATGAGGGGTGACCCTGTTCAGACAGAAGCTACTCGGGGGTGCAGGGTCCCATGTGCAGGAGTGTAAAGATGCAGGCTGAATGGAGGGAGGGTAGAAGGGACACCCCAGGGCTTGACCTTCCATTTCCACACTCATGGGAGTGCTTTGCCATCAGGATGCTTCTATTTTTTGGCTAAAGGATGCAGGCTCAATGAGATGGAGCACATCTCTGAGAGTGGCTGTACCAGGGACAAGAAAAGACAGGGGACCAGTGCGAGTAATGGCACGTGAAAGGTCCCTTGCAGGGCAGGTTCTGTAGGGACAGCAGCCTATGAGTTTTCAGCAAAGCTTGGAGTTGGGGCTCCAGTGGCCCCTGGAGCATGACTCAGTTTGAGGCATGTTCTGGCCCTGGTCCCGATGCCCATGTCCTTGTCCTCGTCTACAGGAGAGTATGAGTGGTGGACTCAGCTCATCCGCCATGGGAAACAGCAAGACTCCTCTGCAGGGCCTAGCTCACCTGGCTGTGAGAGCAAAGGACAAGCTGGAAGGCAATGTCCAGGCCAAAGGTCCAGACAGGGAGGGCATTGCTCTGCAGGAAGGGACCTGTCCCAAAAGGACAGGTAAATGGATGGATGGAGACCCAAGGCAGTCCTTGGCCCTAGGCAAGTCTCACTCCTTCCTGGTCTCTTGGGCCTGTGGGCTGCACACCAGTTCCTGCGTATAGGCTGAGGCCTCCTGCTCTCACACCCTTGGATGTGGCACTCTGGCAGGGAGGGCCAGCACCGCTGCCCATTGTGCCCCCTAGTGGCAGACAGTGGTGCTGCACCTTCTTTGTGCCCCTGGGTCCAGTGGATTCTTGGGCTTCACCTGGGCTCCTAGCCACTGGAGAACCCCCATAGGACAAAACAGCATCAGCTGGGACAAGGTGCCCGTGCTGTCAAGGCATGTGCTGAGAATCAGAATGTTTTGAGTGAAAGCTCCCTGCTCCCACTACGTGCCGATAGGGGAGGTCCTGGACCTGAATCTTAAGCCCACTGCTTCCTCGTGCTGTGGTTTTGGGCAACCTCAGTTTTCCTATCATGGAAGGCGGCCAATAATGCCTATTGGCAGTATATTTTTGAGGACTTGAGGCTGTGTATACAATGTAGTAAGTGGTTACTAAACAGAAGTGGAAGGAGGTGGAGGCAAGCAGCCAGCGACCAGCTCTGATGGGAGGCAGCTGGACACAAGTTCCACCCTTGACTGATACAAAGGTTGTGTCAGAGGTCATCATGCAGTGTCATAGGGCAATGCTGTCCTGAAAAACCCTCTTTGGTGATGGGTAGAGCCATCTGTCCCACACTGCTGCTGTGAGCCACGTGTGGCTATTAGGCACTTGAAATGTGTTCTTGTGACCAAAGGACTAGAACTTTAGTTATATGAACTTTAAGTATGTTTAAATCTATGTAGTCACATGGTCTGGTGACCATATACCAGACAGAACAGCTGTAGCCGATGGGTCATTGGGATGACCATGATCCAGACTGGCAGGGAAGCACCTGACTGGATTTCTTACTCATCAACAGATAAGGGTTTGGGGCAAGGCCCTCCATCATTCGTAAATGCAGTCTTCTTGTCTGTGAAAAGACAGTATCTGTCTGGCCCTGACCAATGCCCAGAGTCCCTGGACAGACAAGTGAGGACATGGGGTGGGGCAATGTTGCACGCACTCAGGGACACTGGCCAGGGCCTTGGGAAAGGCCCTTCTTCCAGGTCCTGCCCTTGGGAAAGCATCACTCTGTGTCCCCCTGGAAGAAGGCCAGAAGGGAAGCTGTGCTGCTCTGAGGCTGGTCACTGTGGCGTGATGCCTTCCACAAAAGTGACTTCATGTTTAAATTGTGACAAATGACTTAATGGGAACCAGGAATGGACACCCCAGCCCAATGCCAGCTGTGTTCCAGGCAATCATCATTACCCTCTTGTCTCCTGCCTGGGGCAGAGGGTTGCTCTGGGCCTTGGCAGGTACCCCAGGACTTTGCTTTCTACTCTCCTGGCTCCTGGCACCAGCCAGCCCCCAAAGTACCCTGAACAGCTACAGACCCAGGCTCACTCCCTTGGCATGAGTGGAAGTTTGTTTTAAAACACCAGTCCAGCAATATACCTAGGTTCTCTCCTTGGGCATGAGGGGAGGGATGTTTACCAGGTCTTATGGAAAGCTGGGCCATAGGACAAGACCCAAGAGAATCTTGGGAAGGGTGTTGTCAGGTGGCCACCTCAGGGGGTTTCTGACAGTGGTGCGCCACCCTTTCCAGGGGGACTCCTTGGGATCTGCTGATGGGATTCCTTCCCCTGCAGTCTCACCAAGATGCCTGCTGACGGATTTGCTTGAGGAGAACCAGATACACAGAGAAACAGCCTCCTGGCTATCAGCAAAGTGTACCAGAGGGGCTTTCTGATGGAGCAGCGCTGAGACAGCCTGATGAGCAGAGGTCAGCTCTGCAAAAGGGTCAGGGAGGTGGGTGGCAGCCAGACCCACAGGCATGTCAAGCCATTGTTGTCTTTCATTTGAAGCAGGTGGCAGGCAGTTTGCACAGCTGTGGGCTTACTGGTCCTTTGGGAGGCCTGTTGGGGTTTTGGGGATCTGGGCACATAGTGACCGTGGGAGGACAGCCTGACAGAAGCAGCAAAGAAGGAGGGAATGACCTCAGCTTTCCAAGGGTTTAGTAGGCTTGGCAATCTACAGCTTACAGAGAACTTAGTCAGCTTGGCACTTTTCAGTTTATAAAGAACATAGCGGGCTCGGCATTTTTGGGACGGCGTGAACACAGAAGGACAGCGGGGGAGCAGTGGTCACTGCAGGTGACCTGAGGCATGTCTCAACACTCCTGAAGCTAAAGTGAGGGAAACACCTTGCACAGGCACCTGGAACTGCATGAGGACTTGGGCCAACTGAGGATTCCTCTGATGGGGGTCAGGCCCTGAAGGTTCTGGAGTCCCTCTCCAAAGGACAGCAGGTGAGACAGGCCTTGAGCTACCTCTCTGCACAAATCTTACTCATAAAAGGCCTCCCTAGCATACGACTCAATGGCTCTTGGCAGTTGGCAGCATAATTGGACCTGCCTGCTACTGGTCCTGCCATTTGGGGCTGGAGCCACCAAATGTGATCTGATACTGTAAAAATTGTCATAATTGGTATAAACCATTAATGAGGGCAGCTTCTGCCAGAAAGCTGTCAGGATTAATATGCCTAAAATAGTTATGTAGGAAGGCAGAGAATGGGAACCATGGATGATACACTACTGTCCCTGCTGGCCTTGTGACATTGGGAGAGACTGCTGGAGGCTGTGGGAGCCAGCCTACTTGTCTTGGTTTTTGTGTGTAAAACTAGGGGCTGGACTCAAAGCCTCTAGTTCATGGGTTCTCTGACCACTCCAGTGCCTTCTGGTAGCGAGAGACAAAAATCTCAGGTGTGTGGAGGGTCAGAGGGGGCATGGGTGACTAGCTTTGTTTGTGACTCAAAGGGCTTCAAGTCCAACCTCAGGAAGTATCTCCTGGATGCTGGGTGCAGAAAGACCTGAGGGACAGTGCCCCAAGGCTAGTGCTGAGGCAAGGACCACCTCCTTCCCCTCTACCTGGAATTGCCTCACTGGAGGTGGCCTACAGAAGGGGATGCGTCCTAGCAGTGATGTCCCCCTGGTCTCCATCATCCTGCCTGGGCTGCTGGTGACCCTCAAACTTCCTTCCCATAGGACAGCCCCTGGAAAGTCTGAAGACGAGCATGTGTCTTTCTCTGCAAATTTCTGGTTTCTGCAATTGTTTTGCTCGGCACAGTCCCCACAACCCTGCTGTCCCTCTGTGTCCTTGCCTGCCTACCAGTGGCCTGAGGGCCCAGAGCCTGAGGTTGACCCTACTCTCCAGCGGGTCAATCCAGGACAGGGGGAGGAGGACCCTCATATGCTTATCCTGAGCCCACCACTTCACAGTCACAAGGCATCCTAGGACGGAAGTCATGGTGTCATTTCCTCATTTGTCCTTTGTTCGTTCATTTCAGTGCATCTACTCAGCCTGCCCACAGCTACGGAAGCCTAGTGTCTGCAAAGCCCTGACAGACCACTCACACCCCACTCTTAAGCCAGCTTGGGCATAACTGCGCCCAAGCAAATTGAGCAAGTCAGTTTTCTTAGGTAACTCATAAGACCTTCTGACAACAACCCCCAGGTGGGGCTGCTTGGCTACTTAGCCATTTTTTTGTCGTGGATTTCCTAAAGAAGACCAGAGGTAGGCCCAGCAACACTCCCCCAACCAGAGTCACTTTCTTCCTAGCAGGTACTCGCTAGTTTGGGACCATAGATACCTATTTAGAAAACATAGATGTGACTGCATGTGACATCTGGTTTCCAGGCAACATGTCCACGTTCAAGACCAGTGTACCCTTGCAAAGAATCTCAAAATCAAAGTTTAAAAAAGGGCCATGGAAGTAAGTGGATGGCACCACCAGTAATACAAATTCTTATTATGACTATAAATACTGTTAAAATAAGTATAGTTTGTTTATGAAATTATTTTCTTATTTACTTATTTTAATTGATTGGTTTATTATAGCCAAGCCAAGTGCCGTTGAGTGGGTTTATTACATTGACCAAGTGCCGTCGAGTCGGATCTAGTCATTAAATAAATATATGTATATTTTACCTTTTATTTATATTTTTAGTAAATATATTTAGCAGTATATTGAATACAATATATTCTAAATAAAAATATTTTAAGAATTGTATACTGTTATAGATAACAAAACGTATTTTATTAGACGAAATTTATTAAAAAATATACATAGCAGAAACATTTTGAAAATAACATTTCAACCGTTAATTTCCTTCAGAGTGTATGACACTGATCCAGCAATCCCCTTACTGAACATGGATTGCATACCTTCAGCCTTTTTCACTTATTATATCATATGCACTTCCCCAGGATGCTGCGTAAGTTTCCTCACTGCTTCTGAATGACTGTAATATTCCCTCGAGTGTCGACAGGACAGGGCCCGGAGTCATTCCCAACTGCTGGGCATGGAGGTGGCTCTAGTCCTTTCCCATATAAATGATGCTGTTTGGAACGTCTTCTAGTGCTTTGTTTTCTATTTAGTACAACTAGTACTTGTTAGTAATAACCATTAGCAACGATGACATGATCTGTCTACACAGGATCTTTTGTTTTCTCATCTGTGAAGCAAGGGGCTTGTCTGCTGGTCTTAGCGGGACTTCCCATCTCTGACCCTTGACCTTGCCACCACAAATATTTCAGATCTTAGAACATGGATGCTGAACTCTGGCAGCTGCAAGTTGGCCCTGGAGTGGCTGAAGAGGGAGTAATATTCTAGATAGACAGGGGCCTTGTGCCTATCGGGGCCCAGTGGTGATAGCCTTAGCCCTGGGCCTGCCAGAGGGGCCCTTGAGTGGCCAGGCCTCTCCTGGGCATCTATGTGTCTGCTCTGGCAGGTAAGGGTCCTGGGGCTAGGGCACTTTTTTCTTTTTTTAAATTGTGATTAAGTGAAAGTTTACAATCCAAGTCAGTACGCCATATAAAAGCCCAATCACCCACCTCTATGCAACCCTATCTGTTCTTACCCTGTGACAGCGCATTCCTCCTTTCCTCTCTGTACTTCCGGTATTCATTCAGCCAACACTTGTCCCCTCCCCTCCACTCTCTCCTCTCCCTAGGGCAGTTTTGGTGAGACTCTGGACCTCACTGGGACAAGTTTTGTGAGGATTTGAAATTCCAAGTGCTTCCAACTCCCCTCCACCCAGCCAGGGAACAGCACGGAAGAGCTAGTATTACCCCCCTCAGGGTAACCCCCCCTTCAGTGCCAGGCTGCTCTATTTGAGGAAGGAGAGTCCTGCCTTGTCCCCTTCTCTCAGGGGGCAAAGATGGATCCCACTGTGGCACTTGGCTGCATTCTGAGAGACCCAGCAGAAATAAGATTAGGAAACAGGAGTTGCCATGATTCAAAACAGGGCCAGAAAGTGGTAGAACTGAAAGAGGTGGGTTGAATTTTTGAGAGCAGTCAGTCATTTTCAGCAAGGCGCAACAGGTGGGAGAGCGTGACTTTTCTGAACTAAAACCTCAAAGTCTGATCCTGCTCTCTCTCATCTGGATGCATAAACGATGGTTGACCTGGTTTATCTGTGGAAGCCCTGGGGCCAGTTTTCACTACCAGGAAAGTCTGCAGGCAGAGTCTAGGACTGGGATGCATGGAGCCTGGGAAGCTGAGAAGATAAGATTGTTTCCTTCCAACTGAGTACCACATGGGTGTTCCTTATACACCCAGAGAGAGACCAAGAGACCTGGAAAGCTCTAAGGGGTGTTACCTTTCCTCAGGTGGCTAAGCAGAGACAGTCCCGGCTAACCGATGCTCGGTGTCAGGGAAGCCTAGCTCAGAAGGTGCTGCAGCTCCTGGAATAACCAGGGATACATCTGTTCTCTGGGGGCACCAAGGCCTGGAGGACAGCAGAGCTTCCAGGCTAAGACTAGGAAGAAAGACCTGGAGGTCTGAAAACCTACGGATTGTAAGGGTCAGACCTACATCAGATGGCATAGGATGGGCATTGTTTCATTGTGTTGTGCCTGGGGCCGCACAGGAGCTGACTCGAAGGCAGCTAGAAACACTGTTTATTGCTGATCTTAACAGCCTGCAGCTTCACCTGCAGGAATGTCCCCCCAAAATTGACGTCTTCTTTGTCCCAGGGCTTGACACAGCAGGGCTGGAGGTTACCATCCCCCCACTGAAGCCAGAAGGTACTGGAATCAGAGACTTCCTGAGATAAAAGGCCTCTGATTGCGTGAGGGACACGTGCTTGATGACGTGGTCTGTGGCCATAAATAACCCAAGGTCAAGGGGTAGCAGATTTCGGGACAAAATTGGGGTAAGGAACAGAAGGGAAGGGGATAGTGGCAATTGGAGCAGCTGGCAAAGGAAGTGGCCCCTTGAGCTGAGAGGCAAGCCCCTAGATCGCCCAGCACAAGGGGGGCGCCCCACTGCAGCAACAAAACCCCGGCTTACAGCGGCCCCAGATGAGGCTGAGCTCAGAGACAGGCCAGCCCAACAGCCCAGAACACAGGAGGAAGTGCAGTGAATCCTTAACCAGAACCAGATGGGCTTCAGGAGATAAAGGGGAGAATTTTGGACGGATTCCTGTGAGCTCCTTGGAACTGTGTAATGGTCAAGGAGAAGGCGATTGAAAGACTGTTGTAGCTGGAAACTAGAGGGGAAAGAAAAGACCTCTGCAAGTGGGTTTGGTGCCCAACCAGCCACCAGGGTTTGTTGACTTGGGGTAAGCGATGCCCTTCCAGGAAAGCAGACGAGCATTACGTCTAGGCTGGGGCTGTCAGTTTGGAGCTTGGCAATAAAAGAGCCTTAGAATTTTATGTGTGCTTCTTTCTCTGATAGGGTCTCCAGCTGTCGTTTGTGTGAGTATAGGAACATGTATGTAGGAATATGTGACTGTGTGTGCATGTATGCATGAGCATGTGTGTATGAGTGTGTTCATGTGTATGAGTGTGCACGGACATACATGTGTATAGACATGTGTGAGTGTGTGAGCATGCATATGTATACAAATGTATATGGGCCTGTATATGGGTGTTTTTATGTGTGTGCTTGCAGGCATGTGTCTTGTGGGCATACATGTGTGTATGGATGTGTGAGAGTGCTTGGACATACGTCTGTTTCATATGTACAAGTGTGTGCATGTGCCTGCATATGCATGTGTACACATGCAACTACATTTCCTGGACATGCAGGGATCCCATGAGTTTGGCCACCTGGGGCTGGGCATGATGTCAGAAGCTCTCAGAAGGACCGTGAGGGTTTTCTCCAGGATGTCTTGAAGCCTTGAACTTGCCCCTCTGGATTCACCAGGGCTGCCTTCTGCCCAGCTGGGCCCATGACACCTTGGCATCTTGGAGCTCCAGGGTGCAGACAGCACCACCAGCCCTTTCCTTTGTTGACAGCACGTCACTGTGACTTCCTCCTGAGCTGGATGAAACGATGCTGCCAACAAAGCACCGGTCCAGTGCCTGAATCTGATCTTAGAGCCTCCATGGGCAGTTGCTTTGGGCAGGAACCAGCTGTTGGAAGGGGAGGAAGAGTGCCCTGAGTTGGAGCCTGCCTTCTGTACTTCTTGGCTTCCAGGCCTTTGAGGTTGATGAATGCCACAGGGACCAGAAGCATCTGGGTGAAATCCCTGATATGCAAATTCCTAAGTGGAATGAGTGGATGTGATGGGAACACTCAGTCCCGTCTCTGAAACGGTGGGTGACTCAGTCACCACAAGTCAAAATGCCCTGACTGCAAAGGGGATTGATTGCAGCTCTCGCTCTTCTGGAAGGGCTGGTTGGGACAGAGGCCTAGCCCAGCTCAGACTCCTCGTCCTGCTTCCTTCAGGGTCCTGTTTCCAGATTGTTTTGGGCTGTCTGGCTGACGTGTAGATCCATGGGAGGGGCCCCTGGTGTGAGGGGCTTGTGTGGGTTCCATGCTGTTGAGTCACCGGTGTAGCAGCGTCCATACAACTTGGCTCCCAGGGCATTCGTAGCCTCCCAGATAAGATAAGCAGGCCATAAATCCCACAGCCTCACTTCCTTCCAGGGCCTCCAGCAACCCTGGGACAGTGCTTTCTTGTGGAACGTGCCTCCAGGAAGGAATCTGGGCTGCTGGCTCTGTAGGATCCTGGCCTGACCACAAAGGTCAGCAAACCTTCCCAGAATAAAGTCTCTTCTGCATGCTTCAGTCTGTGTAAGGGTTCAAGAGCCCCCTCATGTCTGGAACGCTGCCTCTGGCCAGCAGCTCCACAGGCAGGATCTTGCAGAGACACCGCTCCAAGAGGAACTGGGCAGCTTGTGGACATCCCCAACTTTATTAAGAGTGGTGACACCAAGCAAGCGTGTGCCATGAAGCAGCCAACTCAGGACATACATTTCATACCACTGTCTCATCTAATCCCCACAATAAACCCAAAGGGTAGGGGCTATTCTTATTCCCATTCTCCAGATGAGAAAGCTGAGGCTGCGATCTCACAGCTGCTAAGTAGGAATCTTGGGATCCCCAAGAGTTTAAGCTCTTAATGAAATTACAGTCTGACTTGGGACGCTAGTTAAAAAGAAAAGAAGTCAAAGTAAAACGGAGGCATGAATCCTGCTGGAAGACACTCGTCCGGAGGCAGGTAACTGACCGTGATGCTTGGGAGGGTGCTCTCCAGCCCTGAGCCTCTCAGGTTTTCTTCTGAAACCCCTTAGAGAAGCCCACGTGGAGTGTACTGGCATTCTGTAAAATTCTGTGGAAGGCAGGACAGGGAGACCCACTGCAGTGTGTGTGAGTGTGAGGGTACAGAGGAGGGAAGCAAGTGGCCCTGGAAGGCTGGTAGGAGGGGGCAGGCAGAGATCCAGGATCAGAGGGGCCCCACTGGCACCAACAGTCCTAGCAAGGGGGCAGAGTGGGAAAGTAACATTTCTAAGCCTCCAGCAAGAGCTAGCCAGAAGGACTTCCTGTAGTGACGCCCTTGAATGATGGCTGGTGAGACTGAGGAATTGGATTTTTAAAAACTTGAATTAATTAATTGTATATGTCAGTCATCACCAGCGGACAGCAGCTGCCTTGTTGGAGAGTTCAGCGCTGGATATTCCAGAGATGACACCCTGTGAACTCCAAATCCTCAGACACATCTCAGGCTTTGTTATCAGGCCCAGAGCTCACTGGTGGATTGACAGATGAGAGAACAGAGAAACTCTTCTTTTGACTGTCAAGTTTGAGTTTAACCTTAAGGGATCCACACACTGAAGGACAAATCATCTTAAGGCTGAAACTCTACTTGCAATGCTAGGGACAGTGTGCTAAGGCCCCAGACTGGCACCGTTGGGTTCTATGCCCTTCATATCCCATTTGTCTTTTTCTTTTTCTGCCTTGATCAAGGGTTGCTGCTAAGCCTCCCCTTTACAGTGGCCCCGTAGCAGGCTGGGGTCGAGGGCATCTGTGAGGGAGTCCCCAGTCTCTCATTCCTACAGCACTGAGTTGAGCTGGAAGGTACACGAAAGAAAAGGCAGTGGGGAGGGCAGAGAGCTTCTACCCTAAGGAAAATAGAGAGGCAGACAGTCCTGAGAAGCAGTAGGCAGGGACCAGCAAACCAAGACTACGCCCACTGCCATCGAGTCGGGCCTGACTCATAGCAACCCTACAGGTCAGTGTAGAATTGCCCCATAGAGTTTCCAAGGAGCACCTGGTGGATTTGAACTGCCAATCTTTTGGTTAGCAGATATAGCACTTAACCCACTACACCAACAGGCAGGGACAGGAGCTTCCAAACCCAACAGGAAGTTTCAGATAATAAGAGTAGACACAAATCTTCCTTCTAACATCCATTCATCCACCCAGCAAACACCTACGGACTGTCTTCTGTATGCATAGCACTGGCCCAGTGTCCTCTCCCTCAGAAGGACAATGGAGAAGCATCCTGAGGATTCCTTAGTGGAATCCACACACCCAATTAAACACAAGCAGCTGTGAGCAGAGGGAGGTGGAGGGGACATTTTCCTTTAACTGGGAGAAAGCTGCGAGACCAAATGCTGAGAATCAGGCAGGGCGGCCTGCGCTTTTGGCCAAAGGAAGAAGAGGCTGAAATAGATTTTTAAGACACACAAAGCATCAAATTTAAATGTATTTGTGCTTAAAAAAAAAAAAGAAAACAAAAAAAGCATGAATTTTATCTGGAGAGACTCCATCAGCTAAACTCAGAGATGAAATATTTTTATTATTAATGTCATCTGGGCTCATGTTTGTTTCATGAGAGCCTGAGCCCTTCAGTGCAGCAGCCAGACAGCAGGTCAGACTGCAGATGAACAGACTCTCACCGCTCTTGCCTTTTCTTGTTTGCCCCCTAGGGTCAGCTCCTTCTTGGGTCACTCACCAACAAGGAAGGCAGGGATCACCCTCCTGATTGAGGTCTCACAAGCTGCTTCCATAAATGTTTGGGCTTTGTGGCAGCTGGCTGGAACAGAGGGAGCATGAGGTACCCGTCATTTTAGGTTAGTGGCATCGTGGGCTTCACTGAGCCTCAGTTTCCTTGTCTTTAAAGAGGACACAAGAATGTCCATGTGATGTGTGTTACTGTGAGGATTAGGAGAGATGAGGGGCCTGGGATCAACAACAGTCAATTACAACCTGCCTGTACGTTGGCCTGGGATGCTGAGGTTGTATCCCAAGACCAGAAGGGTGAGGTCTGTTTTCTATGAACCCACAAAGAAGATGCCCACAGAGGCAGAGGGAACAAATGAGGCAGGCAAAGACAAAGCCAGCCTCACCTCACCTGTAGCTGCTAGTGTAGAGACCTGCAGCTTCTCCAAGCCACAAGCTATGGCATAAGCACAACAGATCACAATGGGAACACCCTAAAGGGGCTCTCCGACACTGCTGGGCATTCTCAGCCAGAATAATTGGGCTACGTCCATCTTCCCCACTGGTTCGAAGGCTCTCCAGGGGGCTGCTCAGAGGGGTGTTCATCCCCTGGGTCCAGAACCTCACTGGGTACAAGGGAAGGGCTTCATCACCAAAACCATTCTTTAGGAAAGTGGGACATGGGTGAGTTATTTCGAGTCTTACATCATGAGGTATGCTCTTGATTGATTTGTTCTGATCGACAGCTCTTAAGGGCGACGTGGTGGCCTGGGAGAATTTGGGGTCAACATAGAGACCCCTTTTGGGTTCTGGCTCTTTTAAAAAGGGCTGACCACTGAAGACACATTTATCAGTTTTTTCTGGGGAATCATATCCTTCATACAGGTGTTACGTACAATGGAGTGCAGGCCATTAAAACTCTCCTTATGCATAATAAGTGAGCAAATCACATCCTGTCGTGAGGTGGCCGGGTCCCCTGGCTTAGAATAAAGTATCTAAAACAGTATCAATCACAGAGTCTGAGAATGCTGTCCCAGTTCACAGGAATACTCAGGTAGCCACTCCACGTAGTCTCTGGCTCAAAGAAAGAAAGGTGTTATGTGTCCAACAACTTGGGCTAGAAATGTTAAAACAACAGGTCAAAGTGACTTGGCTCCTAGGAGTGGGGCCTGGCTCAGAATTTGGGTCTCCCAACTATAAACCTAGTGTCTATCCTCCCATGCTTGTCATGGGTTGAACCAGGTATCCTCCAAAAAGACATTCTGAAGTCATAACTCCTGGTACCTGTGGCTGTGACTATGTTTGCAAATTGGGTCTCTGCAGATGTTATCAGTTAACATGGGGTCATACTGCAGTAGGGTGTGTCCTTATCCAGTCCAGATGGTGTTCTTATAAAAGAGGGGAGGAGATGCATAGAGAAGATGGGCACGTGAAGACCGAGGCAGAGACGGGCGTGATGCAGCCACAAGCCAAGGAATGCCAAAGATTGTTGAGAGCCACTGGGAGCTGGGAGAGAGGCATGGCATGGGTTCTCCCGCAGTGCTCTCAGAAGGAACCAGCCCTGCTGACACCTTGATTTTGTACTGCTGGCCTCAAGGACTGTGATTGATGATTTTAAGTTGCCCAGCTTGTGGTGCTGTGTCATGGCAGCCCAGAGCATCTTTCCATCTACCCCTCAAAGGAAGGACACTTTGGAACAGCAGTGACCAGATCTCTGGAGGACTCAGCCCTCTTGGACTAGAATGAACTTTGATGAAAACAAAGTGCGTTTCTGGCAAGAGGATGCTGCACTGGCCTCCGGAAAAGAGGAGCAAGTCCAGTCTTTTCTTCCAGGTTAAGAAACCAAGGTCAGATGGCTTAAGCCCACATGCTCAGAGCCAGTCTGCAGGCCTCCAAGGCCCACCAGGCCCTTTCTTATCTGAGAATGCATCCAGAAAGCTCACACCAGCCGTACCATTGGCACTGGCCCACGACAGCATGTTGCACAGAAAGAAACCTGGCAGAGAGACGGTCATAAAAACTGCACACAAAGATAGGATCCCCCCTCCAACAACACCCTGGATGCTTCTGCAATTCCAGTCCAGTGGCCTTACAAACCCAGGTAGTGAAATTACAGCCAGAGCTACTCAGGACTTGGGTGGAATTTGTATTTCCATCCCAGATACACTGAATCAGTATACATTTTAACAAGATTTCCAGGTAATTCTTTGGATAACTTCCTGGGAACTTGCCAGAAATGCAAGTTATCAGCGGTGGTTCAAACCTGAGTGAACTGATTTGAAGCCATGGTGGAAACCCCGGTAGAGCTCAAAAGTGGGGTGTCTGGCCTACGAGTTCCTAGGAGGCAGAGGGAGAGGCCTGCCTGCACCTTGTCCAGGGAGAGCATGTTGGGAGCAGTGTGGGCCCTGTAGGACTGGGGTAGAGTCCACCCAGTGACCTGAAGATCTGGAAGAGCCTGATTTGGAGAGGTTGCAGGGGAGGCTCCTGCAGGATCTATTCTGGATCTATTCTATCCTGTGCCCAGGAGCAGACAGCCCACCTGCCCCTGCTCTGCGGACCCTCTGCTCAGACTCTCACCTTCTAAATTCATGTATTATCTCCTCTGGGGCAATCAGTGAACCCAGGATGCTGGGGATGAGCCTTTCAATAGAGGCAGTCCCCAGGATGAGAATGAGATCCATTCCCATCTTTAAGCTGAATTTGCAGGTAAGCCGGATCAGATGCATACAGTTCTTATTTAGCCTTACTGCAGTACAAGAGGAAATCCTGGTGGTACAGTGGTTAAGCGTTATGACTGCTAATCAAGAGGTCAGAAGTTTGAATCCACCTTTTTTTGGTGTTGTTTATTTTTTGGAGGGTTGTGTAAGAGTGGGCCCTGGTCATACCGTGGCAGCCACTCCTTGGAAAACCTGTTGGGCAGTTCTACTCTGGCCGGTTGGGTCACTTTGAGTCGGAATTGACTCAGCAGCAGAGGATTTGGTTTGGCAGCACAAGAAAAGGCTCCAAGTCTTTTAAATGATTTGAAAACTACAAGTGCATCAAGTGAAAGTAGGTGACTGTGACAAAGACTTTGTTTTGCTGTGGAGGTTTAGTGGTTTCACAGTGAGGGCAAACTGACACAACATTCCAGTACAAGTGTGAGTTGTCCATGAGATTGCCTGTGCTTTTATGATTCCTTGCTACCTAGCTCTTTTCTTCAAAGAGCAACCTTTGCTGGCCCCTCACACAATCCCCCTCCTGCCTGTCTGACCCCTCTCACACTTCAGGCCTCTCTCCATCTCAAAGCCTCCACTGTCCCCTAACCTCAGCTCACAGGGTCTTTGGTCACATTGGCTCCTTTGCGCTCTCTGCTGAAAACCCCTGGAGGCTGGATAGCTCCGCCCACTCAGCAAACACGTGCTATGTGCTGGTTCCATCCTGGCCACAAAGCTCCCTCTCCAGAAGCTTGTTGGTGGAACCCCACGTCAGGGGACAGCCATGTTGAAGAAGAGGGGTTGCCCTTTAAGGGGAGAACTGGGCCAACTGGGTGGATCCTACAAGGTGTGGGTGTCAGCTTCAAGGTGGAAGAAACTTCTAGCAGGTCTGTATTTAAAGTCAGACCATTCGCAGGCCCCACAGCTGGTGAGTGTCTGTCTCCGAGGGGTTCAGACTCAGCCTGGACAAACACTTAGAGGGGTGGAGGGAGGAGGTCCGATTTTGGGGAGGGGGATGCTCTGACTTTCCTGAGGTCTGACTTGCTCGAGTCCCAGGGCCAAATCTCTTTAGCACACGGCCCCGGCATAGGAATGTATAAATCTGAAAATAATCAGAGCGTGAGCGTTCCCATGTCCTGTCTGTGCCTCATTAGATTTTCCTAAGAAGAGAAGTTGAAAACAACAGGACACGTTTCCTGGTCTTGCCTTCTTCCTCCTCAGCCGGGCTGCCTCGAACCTTCCACCCCTGCCAGCCTTGGTCCAAATAGAATTTCCCCTGGGGCAGTGCTGATGTCTCTAAAGACCTCGGGCCACAGCAGACCAGTGGGTGAGAGTATCTCTTTTTCTTTTTGGTGCCATATGTTGGCTCCAGACCAGCTCCCCAAGATGAGAGATGAGTTTTGGCTTCCAAGGAGGAAAAAACTTCTAGCAGGTCTTTCCTGCCACAGCTACTCTCCAAGGCTCTTCTTGGCCTGGAAGTCTCTGGCTCATCTCCTGCCCCCACTCTCAGGAGATGGCAGTGGTCAGAGGGCTGCTGATTTCAGGGAGAGCACAGCTGTGGGCACTAAGTACTGTCTTTAAAGCCACTGATAGAGGTGGTGGGGAGACTAGGGGAGGGACCCAAGGGCTTATAATGCAGCATCCTCTCACCGCATCCTACCCTGTGGAACATGGCAAGGTGGGGTGGGCTTGGCCAAGAGGAACGAATCATGTTTGCAATTGTGATTTTAAATAACTTGGACAACATATAAATCTGAAAAGACAGAGAAAGACTTGATGCCTGGGTGGAAGGACTTGCAGGGTAATGCTGTCATCTAGGACACACCTCAAGGAAGAAAGGTGTAGGGGTGTGGAAAACCTCCTACCAGATGTCGATGGTGGCAACTGTCACCGTGCAGAGACTTTGATGCTGAGAACAAGACTGGACCCTTTTAGTGGGCTAAATATGTCCTCACCAAACACATCAAGTTCTAATCCCTGGACCTTGTCCCAATTCATTGCCATTGAGTGGATCCAATGGACTTAGTCCTTGTTATCTTATTTGAAAAAAAGACTTTGCAGGTAAGGTTGAGAATCTCAAGATGGGGAGATTATCTTACCTGGTACTCTCTAGTGGGCCCTAAATGCAATCGTAAGTGTCCTTAATAAGAGGGTGGCAGAGCCAGATTTGAGACACACAGCAGATGAGACCACGTGAAGACGGAAGCAGAGATCAGAGTGATGTGACCACGAGCCAAGGAATGCCTGAGGCCACCAGAAGCTGCAAGAAATGAGGAAAGATCCTTCTCCGAATCCTTGAGAGGGAGAACAGCTCTGCTGACACCTTTATTTGAAACTTCTGTCCTCCAGAACTATGAGAGGATACATTGCTGTTGTTTTAAGCTACCCCGTTTGTGATTATTTGTTGTAGCAGCTGCAGGAAGCAGATCAAGCCCTCTCTGCCTAACCTCCAGGGATTCTGAGTGCTGCCCAGTGGATACGGGCAAGGGGTGGACAAGTGTATGGTGGGAGGAGGTCAACGGGCACCAAGTGGACGGAGAAGAGGCAATGTGGCTAATGAGCCAACACGGGTGCCCCAAGGTGCTTGTGGGAAGGATAGAGGGTGGTAAGTATCCAGTTAACTGATCTCTCTGTGCACATTTTCGCTACCCTCCCCTCCCAGGCTGTTCTCCAAACAGCAACCCAAATGCTGTTTTAATGATATCATTGGGCCAGGACCATTCCCTGGAGAGGGCTTCTCTACTGGTCTCCTGTGAGTGGAGTGGGATTCCATTCTTGCTCCATCACCTGATCCTGGCTCCCCCCTCCCCCCTAAATCTTTCTCCTGTGCTGTCCTGCTGGGCGCGGGCAACCTGACACCCTCTCCTCCCTGTCTTCGTGGCCTGAGGTAGGGTCTTCGTCTGATCTCCTCTCTCTCCCCACTAATTAGAACAGTAGCTGGCATAAAATGGGTGCCGCTAAGTGTTTGCTTCAAGAGTGAATGAATGAAGGATGCGGTGAAGGGGTGAGGCAAGGGGATACTGAAGAAAAGCTGACCCCCTTTCTGTCTTCACCCTTGACCTGCACAGCTGGACCATGTCCACTGGGCCCCCTGCCTCTCCTGAGGGGTTCTCCCACCCCTTACCTCCTAGATGCCAAACTGCAGAGCCAGCCCCTTACAGGTTCTCCAGCACTAGCACATCTTCATGAATTCCTAGTTTTTAAAATATGTGAGTGCGAGTGGATCTGAGGGGGTGCCTGTCTTATCTGCTCTGTCATCACTGTGGGATTTTCAAGATGAGAGAGACAAGTCTGAGGAGACAATGTTCATGGACTTCTGAATTCACTTGGCAAAGTGAGTCCTGCGGGGGTGGGGAGGAGCAGGGGCAGTGGTTTCTCTGTGACTCCAAGCCCACAGTGTCCAGAGTGGGCAGCTTTTCATGCCGTGAAGGTTCACTTACTGAGCATCAAGTTCCAGCCATGAACAGCACCAGGAAGCGGTGGCTGCTCATGAAGTGTCACAGATACACATTCATCACTTTTTACAAGCAATGGTTGTTAAGGGTGTGGGAAGGAGCCCCAAAGATGCATGTCATTATTCTGAAAGAGATGCAACTTGGTGATTGATATTCAGGCGCACGCTTCTATTGAGGTGTGTGACTGATGGAGATCTTATTTTTCATTGAGCTTCTTTGTCTTCTTCAAGGCTCTCCTGAGATCTGCACTTGAGTGGACTTTGAGGCAGTGCCCCTGCACAATGTCCTTCCTGACCTCTTAGCCTGGGACGAAGCCTGAGTGTCCTTCTGCAGCAGTGGTGGTTGGGGGAGGTACATTTCCAACCATCCTGGTGTCGATTTTCAAAGGAATGCTCAAAACAGGGGGTCAGGGACCCTGCAAGTGGTGGGTCACTTCACCAGCACCTGCTGAGTGTCTGCTATGGGCTCTGGTACACACAGTGGGAGGCACAGAGGTGCTTGAGCCAGGCTGTGACTGTTGAGCTACACAGGAGGGTGCCACAGGGGCTCCCAGATGAGTACCACAATGGTGGAAGGCAAACAGAACTGCCCAGGAGGAGAAGCAGAGGTGAGGCTGTGGAAGATCTGTCCTGTTCCCGCATGGCCCACAGTCTGTGAAGCAACCCCTTGAAAGCTTCTACTGAGTGAAAGAGGCCTGTCTGGATGGAAACTTGGAAATGATTGTGTGGCCCAATCTCAGACTCTGCTCTGAGCCCTGGTCTCCACCCCATCTATAGAGCCTATTCTGGGGTTTTGGAGGCAGAGCCAGACACTAAGACCTGCTCTGTAGGGACATTACCTGTTGCGCAACAGCAGTTCTTTTAACTTCTGGCCACCCTACACAAAAACGGTCCCTGCCTCAGAACATCCTCCTCCAGCCAGCAATACCTGGGCCATCATTTTGCCTCTTTGTAGAGGAGCTGTAACCATTCTGTCAATTAGAAGGGGGTGGTGGTGGTTAAGGTTGTGTGTCAACTTGGCTGGGCTATGCTTTTCATTGGTTTGACAGTCACAACATAGTTTGCAGCTCTGTAATGATATGATCACCTCCATGATGAGATCTGATGTAATGTAATTATCTCCATCATAAGATCTGCTGTGGGCAGCCAATAAGTTGAAAGGGAGCTTCCTTGAGGATGTGGCTTGCATCCAATATATGAGAACTTTCTGGAAAAGTTCTCTGGCTTTTACCTGATCTGGATCATCATTTGACCCCCAATTCATGGAACTTGAGCTAGCAGCTTACCTGCCAACCTTGGGATTTGTCTGTTTCTGAGGACTGTGATCTAGAAGCCTGCTGCCTGACCTGACGATTTTGGGTTCACCAGCCCTTGCAGCTGATTGGGTATCTTACATGGTAGGAGACTGTTCTGCCCAGATTGTATTGGGTTCTGGGCTGATTGTATTTATTGGGTATCTTAGGTGGCAGGACACTGTTCTGCCCTGCAGAATTCTGGGCTGATTGCACTGATTTGGTATCTTAGCTGGTAGGAGACTCTCCTACCTTGTAGAGTTCTGGGTGGATTGAGCTGATAGGAGGAATAAAGACAGAGTGAGCAGCCCCCGCTTGTCTGTCAGTGGAGGCTTGCTTGTTGCTGTGATGCTGTAAGCTGTGCCACTGGTATTTAGGTACCAGCAGTGTCACTCATGGTTGACAAGTTTCAACTGAGCTTCCAGACTAAGACAGACTAGGAAGAAGGAAGCAGCAGTCTACTTCTAAAAAGAATTAGCCAGGGAAAACCTTATAAATAACAGTGGAACCTTGCCAGATGTAACGCTGGAAAATGAGCCCCCCTCCCCCCAATTTGGAAGGCACTCAGAAGACCACTAGGGAAGAGCTGCCTCCTCAAAGTAGAGTCAACCTTTATGTTGTAGATGGAGTAAAACCTTTGGGATCTTCATTTGCTGATGTGACATGACTCAAAATGAGAAGAAACAGCTGCAAACCCCCATTAATAATTGGAACATAGAATGTACAAAGTATGAATCTAGGAAAACTGGAAATTGTCAAAAATGAAATGGAACACACTAACGTTCATATCCTAGGCATTACTGAGCTAATGGACTGGTATTGGCCATTTTGAATCTGATGATCATATGGTCTACTATGCTGGGAATGAAAACTTGAAGAGGAACAGTGCTGTGTTCATCATCAAAAAGAATATTTCGAGATCTACCCTGAACAAGATCTATCATGAAGTACAAAGCTGTCAGTGACAGGATAATATCCATACATCTACAAGGAAGGTCAGTTAATATGACTATTATTTAAATTTATGCACAACCATCAAGGCCTAAGATGAAGGGATTAAAAGTTTTTACCAGCTTCTGCAGTCTGAAATTGATTGAACATGCCATCAGGATGCACTGATAATTATTGGTGACTGAAATGCAAAAGTTGGAGACAAAGGAGAAGAAGAATCAGTAGTTGGAAAATATGGCCTTGGTGATAGAAATAATGCCAGAGATTGCATGATAGAATTTGGCAAGACTTAACAACTTCTTCGTTGCAAATACCTTTTTTAACCAACACAAACAGCGACTGTACACATGGATCTCACCAGATAGAATACACAGGAACCAAGTAGACTACATCTGTGGAGAAATACGATGGAAAAGCTCCATATCAGCAGTCAGAACAAGACCAGGTGCTGACTGTGGCACAGATCAACAAATGCTTATGGCCAAGCCAAGTGCCATCGAGTCGGATATAGGCAAATTCAAATTGAAACTGAAGAATCTTAGAACAAGCTCACAAGAGCCAAAGTATGACCTTGAGTACATCCCCTCTGAGTTTAAAGACCATCTCAAGAACAGATTTGGTGTGTTGATCACCAGTGACCAAAGATCAGATGAACTGTGGAATGACATCAAAGACATTGTCCATGAAGAGAGCAAGAGGTCATTAAAGAGACAGAAAAGAAAGAAAAGGCCAAATTGGAGGTCAGAAGAGATGCTGAAACTTGCTCTCAAATGTCAAGCAGCTAAAGTAAAAGGAAGGAATGGTGAAGTAAAAGAACTAAACAGAAGATTTCAAAGAGCAGCTCAAGAAAACAATATAAAGTATTAAAATGACATGTACAAAGAGCTGGAAGTGGAAAACCAGAAGAGAAGAACTCGTTCTGTATTTCTCAAGTTTAAAGAACTGAAGAAAAAATTCAAGCCTCGAGTTGCAATAGTGAAGGATTCTTCAAGGAAATTATTAAATGACTCAAAGAGCATCAAAAGAAGATGGAAGGAGTACACACAGCCACTATACCTGAAAGACCTAGTTGATGTTCAGCCATTTGAAGAGGCAGCGTATGATCAGAAACCAATGATACTGAAGGAAGAAGCTGAAGCTGCATTGAAGGCATTGGCAGAAAACCAGGTTCCTGAAATTGATGGACTATCAGTTGAGATACTTCAACAAACAGATGCAGCACTGGAAGTGCTCACTTGTCTATGCCAAGAAATTTGGAGGACAGCTACTTGGCCAGCTAACTGGAAGAGATCCACATTTATGCCAAAGAAAGGTGATCCAACCAAATGTGGAAATTACCAACCAATAGCATTGGTATCACATGCAAGTAAAATTTTGCTCGAGATCATTCAAAAGTGACTGCAACAGTATATTGACAAGGAACTTCCTGAAACTCAAGCTGGATTCAGAAGAGGATGTGGAACCAGGGATATTACTGCTGATGTCAGGTGGATCTTGTCTGAAAGCAGAGAATACCAGAAAGATGTTTGCCTGTGTTTCATTGACTATGCAAAGGCATTTGACTGGATCACAACAAATTATGGTTAACATTGTGGAGAAGGGGAATTCCAGAACACCTAATTGTGCTCGCAAGGAATCTGTATACGGATCAAGAGGCAGTCGTGCAAACAGAACAAGGAGACACTGCATACATAGTTTAAAGTCAGGAAAGGTGTGTGTCAGGGATGTATCCTTTCACCATATCTTTTCAGTCTGTATGTGGAGCAAATAATCTGAGAAACTGGATTACAGGAAGAAGAACAAGGCTTTAGGATTGGAGGATGACTCACTAACAACCTGTTTCATGCAGATGATACCACCTTACTTGCTGGAAGTGAAGAAGATTTATTTGAAACACTTAGTGCTGAAGATCAAGGACCACAGCCTTCAGTATAAATTGCACCTTAATATCAAGGGAACAAAAATCCTCACAACTGGACCGGTGAGCAACATCATGATAAGTGAAGAAAGGATTGAGGTTTTCAAGGATTTCATTTTACTTGGGTCCACAATCAATGCCCATGGAAGCAGCAGTCAAGAAATCAGAGGACACATTGTACTGGGAAAATCTGTTGCAAAGGACCTCTTTAAAGCATTGAAAAGAAAAGATGCCACCTTAAAGACTAAAGTGTGCCTGACCCAAGCCGTGGTATTTACATTTGCATCATATGCATGTGAAAGCTGGACAATGAACAAAGAAGACAGAAGGAGAACTGATGTCTTTGAATTGTGATGTTGGAGAAGAATGTTGAATGTACCACAGACTGCCAAAAGAACAAACAGTTCTGTTCTAGTAGAAGTCCAACCAGAGGGCTCCTTGGAAGCAAAGATGGCAAGACTGTGTCTTACACAGTTTGGACATGTTGTTGGGAGGGATGAGTCCCTGGAGAAGAACGTCAAGCTTGCAGAGTGGAGGATCAGTGAAAAAGGAGAGGACCCTGGATGAGATGGATTGACACAATGGCCGCAACAATGGGCTTAAGCATAAAAACAATTTTGGACGTGCTGCAAGACTGGGCAGTGTTTTCTCCTAGTGTGCACAGGGTTGCTATGTCAGAGCCGACTCAATGGCACCTAACAACAACAACAAGCCCTTGCAGCTACATGAGTCAGGAAAAGCCCCCAGCCTGAACCACAATCTTGGGGCTTTCCAGCTTCTATAACCACGTGAACCATTTCCTTGATATAAATTTCTCTCTCTCTCTGCTTCACTGGTATCTTAGATTGAATTGTGTTCCCTTCACCCCAATATCTGTCAACTTGACTAGGCCACAACTCCCAGTATTGTGTGATTATCTACCGTTTTGTCATCTAATACAATCTTCATATGTGTTATAAATCCTGTCTCTAAGATGTTAATGAGTTGAGATTAACAGCAGTTATGTTAAAAAGGCATGACTTAAATGACAAGATTAGATTTTGTCTTAAGCCAGTTTATTTTGAATATACAAGAGAGAAACAGCAGAGAGATACGGGGACCTTGTACAAGGAGTACCGGGCATCCTTTGGACCTGGGGTCACTGCAGTGAGAAGCTTCTTGACAAGGGAAAAATTGATGACAAGGACCTTTCTCCAAAACCCATAGACAGAGTAAGGCTTCCCCTGAAGCTGCTGTCCAGAATCTGGACTTCTGGCCTACTGGGTTGTGAGAGAATAATTTTCTGTTTGTTAAAACCATCTACTTGTGGTATTTCTGCTGTGGCAGCACTAGATGACTAAGATGAGTGGTTTTGTTTCTCTTGAGAACCCAGCCTGAGACAGAGAGGTTGAGTCTGCCTCCAACCCCAGATAGCTAAACCTCACTGTCCTTGAGCCCGGGGCTGAGCTCTTGGAGGTGTCCCTGCCAAGCTGGCTCCTTCTCCGTCCTGGCCTGGTGTCTGGGAGCAGTGAAGGCTGCCTGCTCTATGGCCTTGGGGCCTACTGTACACATTAAGACTGCTAGCCACTGAAGGGAAATTGCATGTGAGAGGGGCAGCTCGCATCTGTCAGGCAGCCACTTCCCCCTCAGGAAGCAATATCCTCTGCAAAGTAGGGAGCCCAAGGGCAACGCTCATCAAAGGCAGGTGTCCCAGCAGGAAAGAACAACATCTGGGACCCTTCCATCCAGCATTGCATGAGACCTGAGGGGACTCCTGATTGACCTGCCAAGGTGGCTTCCAGATTTCTGGAACAGACTGGATGCTGGCTACCACATGCATGACAAATGTCATCTGTGCACTGGCGAGATAGGACCTGTTGTGTCCTGCTGTGTTTCAGGAGAGCAGACATACAGATCACACGTATTCTGGATAAAGGGCTTTTCTAGGAGGTAGTCACCTCAGCTCCACAGAGCACAGTGATAGGCTAGCCTTGGTTACTCCGCTCCAGCATCTTCTGGGTCCTGCTCTGTGCTCCCCTTTCTGTGTGTACATTAAGGAAAGCCAGGTGTACTGTCAGGTGTACAGTCAAACGGCTCCATCACAGAGGAACACTTCCGGCAGCCACTCTGGGCAAACCCACCAACAACACGATGCTCCGAGCCCACCCATTAGCAGAGGCGTGGCACCTTCCTGCAGGGGCTCCACCCCAAGAATGGGGCAGCTGTAGCATCTCACACAGCGGCAGGTCGTGCCAGGCTAGATGGCAAATCATTCCTCAGTTGTTACAAAAACCTGGTGTTTACGTTCAAAAGCTACCTCCCATTTTCTCTCTGATTCCCCTAGTCTTGAGACACCAGAATAAAAGATCTTAGATATTTTCACTTACACACTCTTTTATCGAATAAACATGCATTTATTAAGCACTGGCTGCGTATTCAGTACTGGTCTACAAAGACAGATGAGACCCAAGCTTGAGAGCTGACTGTCCAGGGAGAGGAAGTAAAAGTTTTGCCTTTTGTGCCAGGACTTGGGGGCACTCAGGGCAAGTGGCCGGTTTCCCATGGCAAGGCTTCTGGCAGGTTCTTGCTTCAAAGAACTGGTACACAGTAGCATGTGTTTGAGCCTCCTTTGCTAGCCTGTGAGCTCTGCAGGGCAAGGACCTGGTCTTGTCCTTTGGCTTAGACCCAGAGCCTTGAGAAGTGCCTGACAATAACATCATATGACGGATATTGACTAAGAGAGGATGTGCAATATGACATAGGGAGACCAAACCCACAGGCCCGAAGTCAGGAGGGAAACAGTAGACAGCACTAAGTAAACATGGGCTGGCCAGCCAGCTGGCTGGCTGACTGGCTGGGTGGATGGACAGGTTGATGAATGAATAAGCAAAAGGTCAGTCTTAGCTTTCAGAAGCCAATCAGACAGAATGCAAGATGGCTCACAGCTGTCCCAGGCATAGCAAGATGTGGAGGCCAGTGGGTCTACACAGTTGATTCTTGTCAACATTTCAGTCGTCATAGATTGAATTGTGTCCTCCCAAAAATATGTATAGTACTTCGGCTGGCCAAGATTCCCTGTATTCTGTGATTGCTCTCCATTTTGTGATTTTCTGATGCTGTAAATCGTAATTTCTGCCTGCGGCTAATAGATAGGATGATTATGTTAAGACAGGATCAGGGTGGGACTGCAGCACCCTTGCTAAGGGAGTTTCCCTGGAATGTGGCTTATACCACCTTTTATCCTTTCATCCTATGGGAGATAAAAAGAGAGAGAAGCAAGCAGAGAGTTGGGAATCTCACACCATCAAGAAAGCAGCACTGGGAGAAGAGTGCATCCTTCAGACCTGAGATTCCTACACCAAGATGCTCCCTGAACAAAGACTGAGGCAACACAAGGACTTGCCCCCAGAGCTGACAAGGGATAAAGCCTTCCTTCCCCTGGAGAGACATCCTGATTTTGGACTTATAGCCCACCAGACTTTGTAAGAATGAACTTTGCTTTGTTAAAGCCATCCACTCATGAGTGAGCAGCAGCACTAGCTGACTAAAATATCAGTTTAGCAACAGTTTCAGGGGGTCTCTTACTGATCAAGCCATGAGTAGTATTTGCTTACAAAGAGACTTCGGCTAGAGGTTTCCTGGGACAATGGGGAAGATGTAGCCTGTATCTTACTGAAGTCATCGAACTCATTAGTGGCTTCAACTTTCCACATTTGAAGGTTCTGGTCAGATGCTGCAGACCCACCCGTATGCCTGGGGCAAAGTGCACGTGGACCTCAGTTCAGGTTAAGTCCTCCTGACTCCCGTGCATGATTTTCCTCTGCTTGGATCACTTGTCCCCACCTCTTAGCTCAATTCTTCTTGTAGGCAATATCAAGGCTTAGGGAAGCCTTCCCTGATCACCTTATCCAAATTAGACCCCTTCTTGTTCATAAATTTCTTATAGACTTAGGTTTCTCCCTCATGACACTCATTTTAATCCAAGTTGTGGATGTATCTGAGGGTTCATTTATTTAGTGCTGGTCTTCTCATTGGGCCAGGAGAGGACTTTTGGAAAAGGTGACATTTAGCCGAGATGGAAACAACAGTCTTACATAGCTTTAGGGGGAGTATTCTAGGAACACTGGAAATGGTCAGTTCACAGGCCAGATATGGCAGCAGTTTAGTGTATTTGAAGGCCAGCAAGACTATGGTTATGTCCCAGACTGGGACAGAGGGTTGGGGACTGGCTAAAGACCAGGGCTGGTCCAAGCCAGGACACAGTGTCTGAACCCCTAAAAGGCAATCATGTCTTACTGGGCATCAGTAGGCCTGATCCAACAAGAAGCCCACATTGCTGGGAATGAGGACCAAGGGACTGAAGAAAAGCCACTCCTGTCACCAGGCTTTCTTGAAACTCAGAGTGTAAAAAGTCTCATTGGCCTTGACTTTTTCCAGCCATACTCTTTAAGTGTCTTTGTTTGTTAGAATGTTCCATGGAAATGCCTGGCCAAAGGCCAGAGGCTTAGTGGGCAATAGATAATAATTCTCCTGTCTGTTTAGTTAATCAGTCCACTCATCCACCTACCTCTGCATCCAGCTACCTACCCGCCCACCTGTCCGTTTGCCCACCCATCCATCTCTCCATCCATCCATCCATCCATCCATCATACCTTCATCTATCTGCCACCATGTACTCACCCACCTACCCATCCGTCTGGCCATCCACAGGCCTCCATCAGTGCCACAGAATGGAAGGAAGTGGGCTTGTGTTTCTGCTATGGCCCTGCCTACTGGTCACCAGCTTTTTGCATGAAGGATGAGGAAGATCCCACGGTCTTTCCTCAGGGGCATTTTGTGCTCCTCAGAGTCTGTATCTTACAGACCACTGGCAGATAAAGAATCCAGAACAGAGGAGTTTAAAGTTCAGAGAGTGAGGTGATTGTAAATCAAACTCAGCTAGATGTTTTTTTTTTTTTCTTTTTGCAACAGTTGGGAGCAGCTAATATAAGGAAAAAATGACTTAAGGCAGCGACTGGAGAGGTCTGGAAAAGTTCACTGACAAGCAGTGACACAACCTGTCAGGCTGCAGCAGTGAAAAGCTCAGCAGTGGTCTGATACTTCCAACTACGTGCACCCTGAGATCTGGCTGACACTCATCCATTCCCGAATTCCAGTCCCCAGTTTCAGCACAGCCGTACTTTCCTTGCTCAAGGCTTCCTGGTGACCTGATCCATTTTATGGGCCTTTGTTGAGCCTCACTTGGGCCACCTTGCTGTCCAGTGAGGCGTTCTCACAGGCACTAACCCCCTGACTTCCCAGCACAGCCCCGTTTCTTAGACGGGATAGCTGAAGTGTAGGATACTAAATCGCTAGTCTGGGTTACAATCGGGACTCACACTCAGGCCCCAATTGCCCAGCACCTTCCCTTCGGTGCCCATGGATGTCAGGATCACCCTACCTTGTCCGGGGGAATGGCCCAGCTGCTGGGGTCCTGCACAGCGACCACTGGGTGCAGTGCCCACTGAGGTAAGGTTTGGCCAGTCACCTCTTGCCCCTCACAGCCACCACAGGCTCCTCCTCCCTTTTCTACGAGCCCCCTCTTCCTGGTGATCCAATTCTGCTGCACTCCCTATGCCTGCTGTGCACCGTCTTGCCCACAGTGTGAGCCCTGTACCAGGATCCAGTGTGCGTTCTCCACACTCCTTCTTGAACATGAGGCCACAGCTTTACTTCCCAAGTGTGTCCTATCTCAGGATGTGGCCCTTCATGTACTCTTGTACCAAATCCCTTCCACGCGTATATTGACCCATACTGAGACCAAGAAACCCTAATGGTGTAGTGGTTAAGCGCTACAGTTGTTAACCAAAAGGTTGGCAGTTCAAATGTGCCAGGGGCTTCTTGGAAACTCTATGGGGTAGCTCTACTCTGTCTACAGGGTTGCTATGAGTCAGAATTGACTAAATGGTATTTTTTTATTTTTTATTTTTTTGTGAGGCTAAGGTGGGAGGGGAGAAAACAAAGTAACCATATCAGTTCACCAAAGGACTAACATCTAGAATACAGTGCAGACTGGGACTCTTGGAATTGACCCTCACTGACTAATTGCATGAACCTGAACATGGCCCCCAAATCTCATGGAGTGATGCTGGCTGAGAAAACAAATTCACTTATGAAAGGGGGCACTGACTACCTTGTCGGAAGCAGGCTGTTCAAAGAACTTCCAGCATCCACCCCTGTTTTTGCAAAAAGTTATCTTTATCTGTCCCTTTATATACACAGCATAAGAGGAAATGGGAAATAGACAAGAGACAACTTTGGGATCAAGGACACAGGAAATTTTGCCTTTCATCTGAAAATCCATCTGCTGTGGAGTAGAACCCTACCCTGGCAGGAACTCTGAGGCTTGGTGTCCATGTGCATACCTGCTGTGTGGATGAGCCTGGCTTCTCCATGCGCACGTCTCATCTCTCAGGGATGGGACTAACCAACAGACAGCCCATTTGCGTATTCCTCTTAACTGCCATGGTTTGAGTTCAGTGGAAGCCAGACGGGTCCCAACTGTTTCCCAAGATGCCCAGGAGTCTGTGTCCTCTGTATTGATACAACCCAGGATCTGGACTCTCAGGAATTCTCGTCACTCTAAATCACAAGACATGTTTTCTGGGCCTGTGTTATGGATTGAATTGTGTTGTCTCCAAAATATCTGTCAACTTGGCTAGACCATGACTCCTACTGAGTACTGTGAATTGTCCAGCATTTTGTCGTCTGATAGGATTTTTCCCATGTGTTTCAAGTCCTATCTCTATGATGTCAATGAGATGGGATTAGCTGCAGCTATGTTAATTAGGCAGGATTTAGTCTATAGGATTAGAGCACGTCCTGAGCTGAGCTCTTCTGAGATATAAAAGAGTGAAGCAAGCAGAGGTACATAGAGACCTCATACCACCAAGGAAGCAGCACTAGGAGCAGAGCAAGTTCTTTGGACCTGAAGTTCCTGAACATAGAAACCCCTTGATCAGGGCAAGATTGATGACAAGCACTTTCCTACGGAGCCAACAGGCAGAAAGCTTTCCCCTGGAGCTGGCATCCTGAACTTGGACTTCTAGCCTACTAGACTGTGAGAGAATAATCCTGTCTGACACGGCCATCTACTTGTGGTAGTTCTGTTGTAGCGGCACTAGGTGACCAAGATAGCCTGGTTAGGTAACGTTGCAAGGGATCCCCACCCTACTATGAGAAACATGCAACAGGTCCATGCTTCAGGAGGGTGCACACTTGGTTCCTAAATCCTGATGTGAACCTCAGGTATTGTGCACATTTCCAATGTCTGCTACCAGGATCTGAGCCATGTGGACCAAGAGAGCTCAGAAACATACTTGGAGTTGGGCTACCTGGAACAAATCCCAGCCCCACCATTTATTAATCCCTCACTTCTCTCTGCCTCAGTTTCTTCATTTGTGAAATGAATAACATAACACTCGTACTTCATGGAGTGGGTGTGAGGATAAGTGAGCCAATTCAGCTGGTGTGTTTAGCATTAATTATACCTGACAGACCAAAGGTGCTCAAGATCAGAGCGTCACTGTGGTTGGTGTTGTTTGTGTTATTATTATCATCACCACCATTATCACCAGCACCATCACCTCCATCACCACCTTAAACATCATCACTGTTGTGGGCTTATCGTCACCATCACCACTGTTCACAGCCATTATCACTGTGTCATCATCGCAATCACCAGCAGCAGCAGCATCGCCATCATCACCACCATCACCACCATCTTTACCATAATGGACACTGAGGAGTGGAGCCACTGAGACTACGGCAGTCTTCCAGCAGGGTGTGCGGTTAGGGTACCACTTCTTCAGAGATAGCTTTGCTGGTACAGGTGAGCATGCGTATCCTCTACCACTCAGTATCAATGTGTACTTTTGTACCTGGAGGAAACTTTGCATAAGGATGCTGGGAGATCTGGGTTGTTCGTAGCAGCTTTGCTGGTGGCAACAAACCCTGGACATATTCTCTGCACCCACCAACAGGGGAATGGAGTAAACAAATATGGTATGTTCACACAAGGAAATGTCATGCACAGTAAAACCAATGACCCTCAGCTACAAACAACAACCCAGATGAGCTACAGAAACAAAATATTCAATGAAACAAAACAGGCCCCAGAATAGTAGTATCCTATTTGATACCACTGTAGTAAAATTCAAAACAAACAAAAAACTTATTATTTAGGGAGTGTATGAGCTGCAGTAGGGTTGCAAAGATTCTCTTTCTTGGGTGGGTGGTGGACTCATGGAGGTGGACTTGCTTCTGTGCTTCATGTGAGGGTTGGCAATTAAGGTTGCAAACTCATCCTAGGAAGAGTGCTCCTTACCTCACTGGTGAATATCACTGTGGTGACCCCTGAAGTCCTCCCTTTGGGAAGCTATACACCAATGCCAGCACCTAGTTCACCCTTCAAAGCAATTTCAGAACTCTTTTTCTGGAATGGCCATCAGAGCTGTCATCGTATGTCCTGAATGTCATCAAAATGTCTTCCTTTCAACATTTCCTTTATCTTTGGGTAAACAAAAAAGTCATTGAGGGTCAGATCAGGTGAGCAGGGAGGGTGTTCCGATACAGTTATTTGTTTGCTGGCTAAAAAGCCCCCCCCCCAGACAACTATACAATTAAGTTTGTGAACTTGCCACTGTGTGCAATGGCCATTCCAGAAAACTCCAGAATTGCTCTGAAGGGTGGACTAGGTGCTGGCATCGATGCATAGCTTCCCAAAGGGAGTGCTTTGAAGGTGACCATAGTGATATTCAGCAGCGAGTACCTCAAAGGTGACGATAATGATATTCAGCAATGAGGTATGTAGCACTTAGAACAATTGAGTTAACAGAACGAACTGTCAGACTCATAGCTCCCCTATGCTTTACATGTGTTCATTTGAATATGTCTCGTATATCATCGTGAGAATGGGTAGAAATGGCCCAACTCTCCAACGAACTTCAAGGACAGCCCTCCCCTGGAATACTCAGATGAGCAGCTGGGCCCTTCCTCCTCATCTCCCACTCTGTCTGCAATGGTGCTCCCCTTAGAGGGCCTCACAGATCTTCTTCTCCTTTACACTTTCCCGGAGCTCAGATCTCAGAGCCTTCCTGGGCTGCCTTCCCCAGGTAGCATTAGAGGTTCCGAGTGCGACCTAGCCAGGAAAGGCAGCTGGGCGGCATGTGTCCTTTCCTGGCAGCCACATGCAGCACCAGGCAGGACAGGCATTTTTGCAATTCTCTCCAAACTCACCTGCACATAGATACCTCTTCCAGTCCAACCCCAGCTGAGCGATGCTCCCCACGGTCTGCATCCCACACTGGCTTGATACAGAGGGGCTGGATGGAGGTAAGGAAGAAAAGAGGCCGTGTCCCCTTTCACCAGCAAGTAGCCCAAGCTAAAGCCCCATACCTGTCTGCCAAGCAGCTAGGGCATGTGTGAAACCGTCCTACAGAAAAGTGTGAAAACTGTGAGTCCCTGCCTTTGCCAACAGGTGGAAGGAGGGAGAAGGAGAGGAATGTGCCACAGAATCCTCCCTATGTGCAGCTCATAGAAAATAGGCATGTTTAGAAAGCCCTATGATCCCCTTGGGAATTAGCCTTCCAATAATAGCAAATGAGATCATGGTACTGTGGCCTCATTACTGAACTTCAATGAACAAACTGATTCCACTGCACTGGGAGCTGTTATTGAATACAGTCATGAGGGGAAACGAACTAGGGGGTCACCTCAGTGGAGTTCATTCACCTCAAGTGTAAATGGTATGTTTCCCTCAGGATAATCTTCCATCCCTGGCAGATATCCAGAACCACAGGCACGAGCACATTCAGGTGGTTCAGAAGTAGGAATTAAATGCTGATGTTCAAAGCAGTCAAGTCCCCAGAGTCTGAAGCTCAAGGTGCCAGATTGAGCAGCTGGCAAGGACAGTTGGCAGGAGTTGCCATTTTAGGAGGCTTTGCTAGAGCCATCTGTACCTGTGGCCTTTCTTGGGGTTACAGACTCTGGGTAGTTGTTGTTTGAAGGCCCTTCCCTCCTGGCTCTTAATCCCTGTGGTTCGTAAGGCTGATCTTGCCCCAGGTGCAGGATTGGCACACAACCTCAGCTCCGATGGGCAGCATCCTCCATCTCCTGGCCTCAGATTACTTAGGATGGACACACTGCCTTCGTGCCTGGATCTGGTGCTATGATGACTCATCATCCCCAAGGAAGTCCAAGCAAAGGGCAGTGGCAGGAGATATAGAAAAACCAAATCCTGTAGCATTGTTTGACCTCAGGATCTGGCAATACCTGAGCCTTGGGTGGTTCAATTTTGTGAGTCTGTAAACTGCCCTGCTGCCCAAGGCAGCTTGGGGTGGGGAATGGGTGGAGTTTCTGTCACTTAGAACCAACTAGTCAATGAACTGGGCCTAGAAGTCAGACTGCCTGGTTTCCAGCCCCAGTTCTGTTTGACTCATGGAAAGCTGCAACCAGTCCCCGGACTTGGGAGTGTACATCAGTCCATAAGAAACCCTTCCAAGTCCAACAGTTTGTGAATGGAGTTGTTATCTGGGTTTATTCAGAACAGCCTCTTTGAACTTGGAATAAGACAACAAAAGAAAAGCAAAAAAGGAAAGGTAAGTCTTTCTTAAGGTGCAGCTGTTGGGGCATACATGATCCCACCTTGAGGCCCCTGGGTGGTGCAAATGATTTGTGCTTGACTCTTACCCCAAAAGTTAGCAGTTTGAACTCACTCAGTGGCTCCACTGAAGATAGACCTGGCAGTCTATTTCTGTAAAGATTACAGCCAAGAAGACCCTAGAGGGCAATCCTACTCTGTAACACACTGGGTTGCCATGAGTCAGAATTTACTTGATGATAACAGGTTTAATGCCACTTTGGCTCTGATGCACAGCGTGAAAGCTGGTTAAACTTTGCAAGCCACTTCTGGCTCACTTAGGCACTTAGAGGAAGGTGAAGGACATGGAGCCTGTTCCAGGAGAAACTTCTTGCCTCTAACGGGAAAGTTCAGAGGTACTCCATTCCCAGGACATGAAGCTGCATGTTCCCCATCCACCCTTCAAAGCTGGGAATGCAGCCCTCCTCCCCTCTCCTCCCTAGAGCTGAGACCCCATTGGCCCAGGGCGAGGCCTGACACTTGGTGATGGAGGATCAAAGACACTGCTCTCCAGGCCTACCTGACAAGCCCTTATGGAAGCTTCAGTCTCCAGCTAGAGCTCCAGAGGGGATGTACAGCTCTGAACGGCTGCCCAAGACTTCAGAGGGACAAGGGACTGTTTTCAGGAGCAGGGACGGAGATATGAGTGGCTTGCAAGGAGTATGCAGGGTGACACCCCAGCCAGTATTTGTGAGACATTGACCTCACCCCTTTTGCCTCTTTGTTCTGAGGAGGAGAGGGTTAATGACTATCAACTGGTCTGCTTGTGTGATGAGCTGAGTCACGTCCCCTCAAAAGATAGAGTAAAATCCTGACCCTTGCACCTGTGACTGTGACCTTGTTAGGAAACAGGCTCTTTGAAGATGTTATCAGCTAAGTTCACATGAAGTCATTACAGGGTAGGGTGGGTCCTAAGCCAATCAGATACGAGTCCTATAAAAGAGGAGACACAAAGGGAAGACGCCCTGTATCCGAGGAGTTATGTTATGGCTGTAAGCCAAGGAACATCTGGGACTCCAGAAGCTGAGAGACAAGGAAGTCTCTTTCCCTAGAGTCATTAGAGAGAGCACAGCCCTGTCCATACCCTGAATTTGAACCCCCAGCCTCCAGAAGTGGGAGACAATAACTTTCTCTTCTTGTAAGCCACATAGTTTGCAGTACTTTGTTTTAGCAGCCCCAGGAGATCCACACAGCTACACACCCCCCCCTGGGGTCATGGACCCTCTGTAAGTTTTCTTCCCATCTACAAGTATAGGAACACCAAGGATCTCTGGCAGAAGCCAGGAACTAGGAGAGAGGCCCCTTGAAGCAACTGACACAGCAGAGACCCTAATTTGGACTTTTAGGCTCCCAAATTGTAAGGAGATAAACCTCTGCTCCTTACAGCCACTCAGGTGCAGTAGCTTTTGTTACAGCAGCACTAAGTAACGAGACAGCCACTGTTTCCATGACCCCAGAAAGCTCCTTCCTGCCCCTTTAATCAGCTTCCAGCTCCAACACAGCCACTGCATACTAGCCAGACTCTGATCCAGTAAATGTCATGGGCCCACATAAACCATTTAGATAGCAGCATCTTTTTTTGTTTTTCTTAATTGTGATTAAGCCAAAGCATACAATCCAAAACAATTTCACATGTCTGCCTGTCTGCAGCTCCATCTGCTTTCCTCACGCAGTGACAGCATGTTTTTCCTTTTCATTCTATACTTTTAGTATCCACTTAATGAGCACCTGTCCCCTCCTTTCCACCCTCTTCTCTCCCATCTAGAAAGAAACCAGTAGGACAGCCTCCCATAAATGTATAAAATCATAAAGTATACACAACATATTGTCACACTGTGTCCCCGAGTCCAGTCCATTCTTGTCTGAAGGGCTGACTTCAGTACTGTTTTCCAGTTAGGGAGAGCAGCAGATCTAGGGACCATGTTCCTAGGGGACCTTCCAGGCTGTCAGACCATCAGTTATGATCCTTTAGCAGAGTTCCTGAGCTGCACCCCTTTTTTTCTTGTGTTGCCTTGGGCACTCTACACTGTGTCCCCCACTATGGCTGCCTTTGGTGGTGGCCAGGCATCATCTGGTTCTTCTATTTTCATATTGGTAGCCATGAGTCGGATCTGACTTGATGGCACTTGGCTTGGCCAGTCTCTTATTCATGTGGTCCTTCTGTCTCCTGGGCTTTTATTTTCCTTGTATCTTTGTTGTTCTTGGTCATCATTTGTTCCAAATGGGATGGGACCATTTGGTGCACCTCAGATGGCAGCTTGCTAGCTTTTAAAACCCCAGAAGCCACTCATCAATGTGAGGCGCAAAAGACTCTCTTAGTAAAAAACAAGTAATGCCAATTAACCTTGATGGCCCCTGAAAACATGGTCCCCAGGCCCCCGTCCCTGCTACTCTATCCTTTGAAATATCAGGTTGAGTTTAGAAAACCTTTCAGTTTATGGTGTAGTTGAGTTATGTTGATCTGCTTGCTACTGTGTGAGGCAGCAGCATCTTGAATGATGACAAATGGCTGTCTGGTATGCTCGCAAATTCCATGGCATCGTGTGTGGGTCGCAGTCCTGAGAGATGGCAGGGTACCCCTGCCCGATTCAGCAATGTGTCAAGATGCCTTGGATTCTGTGAATCCCACCACAGAATTCAGAAGCCACCAGAAAGTCCTGCACTATACTACCCAGAAGCACGTTAATCAGAAACAGCCATAGTGTTGGCTTAGTAGGTCAGGGATTCACAGAGGATGCAAATGGTCATGTCTGCCCCAGTGAGGACCCTGGAATGCTCTTCTTCCTGCAGCAGGATCCCCACTATGTCTAACACTTGTTTGCAGATCTGTAGGCAGCCCTCCCTATGTGGGGGATCTGCCAGATTCTGCAGGTGGCTCGCCCACCAAAGACCCTGCTGCTAATGTCTTTGCTTTTGGGATTTGGCATCTCCAGGCTGTTCAGGGAGGTGGTGGCTGTGTGGTTCTGAGTGGATATGGCCACGCTGTCCACCTCTGACACGCACCTCCATCTGAACACATTGGCTCCACATGGCACCCAGCTTCTCAGCAGAGGGTGTCAGAAGAGTGATTCTCTCCCAGAGGCAACTTGCAGGCATGGCAAGGAACCAGCATGGAAGTATATGGTTTCACCATGCCATTACTGCTCTCCTGCCCAGCCTGAGGGTGACTTCGTCATCTCTCTAACCTCCAACACAGAGGTTGGCACACAGACATGGAAGTGCTGTTTCTTATCCACTTCTGCAGCATGCAAAGATCCCCCAGTTCTGCCTGCTGCCTTTGGTGAAGAGAACCACGGTGCTTCCTGAGCATCATCTTCCATCAGACACCTTGAGCCTGAGCACGGCTCTCCTGCCCTTGGTCATTCTGAGAATTACCATATTGTCAAGGCCACATCTCTGTGTTTATGATAACCCCAAACCACACCAATGTCAGTGTCAAGCTAACTCAGGTACAGTAGTAACTTACGCACCAGTGTCAGCACAGTAACTAACCCATGCACCAACATCGTGTCAGCACAATAACTAACCTATGCACCAATGTCAGCACAATAACTAACCCATCCACCAACTTCAGCACAACGAACCTACGCACCAATGTTAGCACAATGCTAACTCACCCACTATCATCTGCACAGTACTAAATAGAGCACATGCCCAGATCAGTACAATAACTAACCTGCACACTCATGCCAGCATGGCACTAACCCATCATGATAAGCTTAAGTAAAACAGGGCAGATGTGATGCCAAGTCACACTCCTACCTTTGCAGTCCTGTCACAGTGATGCATTCACTCCAAGGGATGGCTGGTCTTACACGGGGCACCCTGCTTGTCAGCCATCTAGGAAGACCCTGGAATGACATATGTGAATGACTGAGGCAGTGTGTGGGCTCACCCCAAGAGATCACACCTACCCAGCGCCCGAGGTACAAATCAGTGGGGAGGGGGCTGTGCACACAAAAGAGAAGCACCCTGTGAGTGAATTGTCTGGAGTCTGCTGGTCTTGGAGCCTGGAACAGTCATGAGGCATTCAGCCAGAGGCCCTCTACCTACTTGGCCTTGGTTTCCCAGGGTGAAGAATGATCACATTGGGCTAGATGGCTTTGGGGTCCGCTCTAGCCCAAGGTGGTAAGACATTTCATAAACAACAAACAGTTCTATTTTGCTGGGACAGATGAGGTAGCTATGTAAATCCAGGTTGTTGAGCACAATGAAGGCACATTGGACAGTCCAGGGTTCCTGATACTTTTTGCTTAGAAAGTAGCCTGTGACACAGCTAGGCATGGACACCAGAGGGCCAGGGCTGAGCACTGAGAGAAAAACCAGTGGCGTCAAGTTCCAACTCGTGGTGACTCCATGTGTCATAGCCGAGCTGGGCTCCCTGGGGTTTCCAGTGGCTGAGTTTTCACAAGTAGATTGCTAGGCCTTTCTTCTGAGGTGCCCCTGTGTACACTTGAACCTCCAACCTCTGGCTAGTGGCCAAGCATGTTAGTTATTTGCACAAACTAGGGACTCTATGTACCAAGAATACATGAATTAATCCATGGGTAAGAAGGAGAGGCCAGGGGGGACCCAAACCTTCAGCCTTTTCTGACTCAATCTCTGTCATCTTCTCTCGGGCAGTTCCCCATCTGCACTGAATTGCCACTATTTCCAGGTTTGGATGCAACACTGCTTCTCTGGTTTCATGAGTGGCCCTGGAGGTGGCCAGTGAGGCCCTGAAGTGATGGGTGCTCCCTCCCCAAGGCATCTGTCTTAACTCACAAGAAACAAGGAAGAGAAGAAGCAGACACCCTCCTTCCTCTCCTGTGGACTGTTTCAAAGCTCCCCTAGATCCAAATAATTTATTTGGTTACCTGCCCCCATAGGAGGCAGGATTAAACTTTTGAGTGTGAACTGCACTGAGTGACTCACTTCCAGAGACCAGAGCACGGAAAGGGGTGTGGGTGGTGGGAGGTAACATTTGTTGCTGAGACACCTGACAGACACACCTCAACCAGGTGATCAAGGTCAACACTTGCAGTGATGAGTCATGTTGACAGCATGTAGCCCTGACATGATGCGATGAAGAGGGCATTTCACCTTGGTGGTCTCCCTCCCAGAAATCATCATCCCAGTCTAACCACAAAAAACACATCAGATAAACCCCCAAATGGGGGACAGTCTACAAAATATCTGGCCAGCACTCCTCAAAACTGTCAGTGTCGTCAAAAACAAGGAATGTATGAGATAAGGTCATAGCCAAGATGAACCTGAGGAGATAATTTGACAAAATAACATCCTGGGTGGTCTCCTGGGACAGAGAAGGATGTTGGGGAGAGCGAGTGAAATCTGAATAAAGTCTGAAGCTGAATTCAGAGTAATGGACCACTATTGGTGATGGACCAGTTTGCTGATTATACCATGGTATGTAGGAGGGGTATGCAGGACTCTGTGCACTTATTTTTGCAGCTTTTTTCTAAATCTAAGATGATGCTAAAATAAAAAAAAAAAAAAATTTTAGAAAAAAAGGGGAAAAGACTTGAATAGATATTTCACCAAAAAAGATACGTGAATGGCCAGGAAGTGCCTGAAAAGGTGCTCAGCATCACTGATCAGCAGGGAAATACAAGCTAAAAACCTCAGCAAGGTCTCACTTGACACCCACTAGAATGGCGGTACCAACTGGGCTGACATTACCAGCGTTGGCGAGAACTTGGAGAAAGGAGACCCTCATAGGTTGCTGGTGGAAGTGAATAACGGTGCAGTTGCTGTGGCAAATGGTCTGGTTGTATGTTAGAAGTTAACTCTAGGCTTACTTAGGACCCAGCAATTCCACTCCTAGGAATCTACTCAAGAGATGGGAAACATAGATCCACACAAAAACTTGTCTGTGAATATTTGTATCAGCCTTATTCATAACAGATAGCTGGGAATGACCCAAATGTCCATCAAGTGGTGAATGGATCAACAAAATGTCATCCACCCACGTGATGGAATAAATTGAAATGATCAGAGCATTCAAAAAGGACAAACATCTGATACACACTACAACATGGATGAATCCCTCAAACATTATTCTAAGTGCAAGATGCCAGTCATTAAAGACTTCATACTGCATGATTCTCATTTACAGGAACTTTCCAGAAAAGCCAAATAAATCTTAGAAACAGAAAGCAGATCCGTGATCTCCTGGGACTGGGGGTGGGAAAGGGATAGACTGCAAATGGGTGTGAGGGAACTTTCTAGGGGTGCCAGAAATGCTTTAGAACCGTGTTGTGGTAATACTGACAAAACTCCCCAAATACACTATGAATCATTAAATGGTACGCTTACAATGGGTGGATTTTATGGTATGTAAATTACACCTCAACAAAGCTGTTTAAAAGAAAGGAAAGAGTGGTGAGGGGAGGAGGGAGGATGTTCACCCTTTAGTAAACACCAGATGACTCTACCATTGAAATGTATCTTTAACTCAAGATTTCCTTCAAGGAAGTGAAGCAATATGAAAACTCTAACTACAAAGACTCATTGCATGCTCCAGAAGAAAGCTGACACTATAAACAAAACAAAACAAAACTCACATGGAAAGATCAGCTCATGTGTTTTCCTGTCTGTACTGGGCTGAATCATGTCCCCCAAAAATTCACATCTACTCAGAACCTCAGAATACAACCTTATTTGGAAGTATTGTCTACGCAGATGTAATCAACTTAAGATGAGGTCGTACTGGAGCAGGGTGGCCCTATAGCCAACATGACTGACATCCTTATGAGAAGGGGGAGAGGTGGACACAGACATGCACAGAGAGAGAGCACTGTGAAGTGATGCAATTATATGCCAGGGGATGCCAAGGATCACTAGCAACCACCAGGACTGGGAGATGAGCATAGAACAGATTTCCCCTCAGACCTCCAGAAGGAACCAATCCTGTTGACTTGATTTTGGACTTTTGGCCTCTGGAACTGTGAGAGAATAAATTTCTGCTGTTTTTGAGCCACTGTGCCTGGCTGGTATAGATGGTTAAGTATTCAGCTACTAACTAAAAACCTGGCAGTTCAAACCCACTCAGAGGTCACTTGATAAAAAAGTCTGGTAGAGCTCTACTTTCTAAAGATCCAAAACCAAACAGACCTACTGCCATTGAGTTGATTCTAACTCATAGCAACTCTATAGGACAGAGTAGAAATGTTCCATAGAGTTTCCAAGGAGTGCTTGGCATATTCGAACTGCCAGTCTGTTGGCTTGGAGATGTAGCACCCAACCACTATGCCACCAGGGTTTCCTTGTAAGATCACAGCCCTAAAAATCCTGTGGAAGACAATTCTACTCTGTAATGCATGGGGGCGCTTCAGTTGAAGTTGATGCTATGGCAACTAGTTTGGTTTCTTGTTTTTTTTTTTTCTTTCCTGCCTTACAGGAGGCTCTGGCCACACACAGAGGGATGAGAAGGTTGTGGGTGTATGTTGGGGAGGCTTCACGTGATGAGTGGTGTCCATCAGACTCTGTGGGATGGAATAACAGGCACGTTGACAGAGTCCAGATCGTCTCCTGGGAAGGTGATTGTTAAGCTGTTCGCTTCGTTCCTTGAAACTCCTAAGTGGTTCCTAGCTGCCGGCTCAATAAAGTCTTTTACTAAGAGGAACTCTTAACGCGAACCCTTTAAAAAGACTTTTGTCATTGTTGTTAGCTGCCATTAAGTCGGCCCCCAGCTCATGGCACGTATGCACCACAGAATGAAATGCTGCTTGGTTCTGCACCATTTCCACCATAAGTGGTAGACCAGATAGCTGTGATTCACAGGGTTTTCATTGGCTGATTTTAGGACGTGTCCATGGCAACATGCCAGTCTCCCCAGACAGGTGGTGGCTGCACATGAAGAGCATTGGCTGGGTGTTGAACCCAGGTCTCCCAAATGGAAGATGAGAATTCCGCCACGGAACCAGCATTGCCCCAAAGACTTGAGTCCTGGTTGTTTTTCTCCACTTTCGAAGGTCGGATTTTCTTAGAACTGATTGTCTTGGGGGCCACATCTTCATGTCCATGGAGACTGACAACCCAGTGTCTCTGTGACTTTGAGCTCTAGCCAGTCTGAGGCTAGGGCTGGGTGATTGTGGCTGCCTGTGTCCCTCACGCCACCACGGGACATAAGACCAGCTGGACAGAAGGCCCCATTTTTATTGCACTTTGAGGAATCTCCCAAGATAAACCATCGGGAGCCTCCCTGTAAGCACTTAGGCCTTTGTTTATGCTAGCTTTTGATCACTGAGAGTGTTTAGAACTTACGAAGCCTCTTCTTCCCCAGCCACTACTACTCAGAGATGGGATTTGTGGGAGCAATTATCACCGGCCTGCCGTTGGCCTGTGGGGTCTGGGCCCATGGGGAGACGACTGCCTGATTAGAAGCTTTAACCCACAAAGTAGAGGAGGGGCCTCTGCTGGACTCTGCAGGCTCTCCGCCTTTGGCCACAGTGGGTGGCTGCCTTTCCTGGGAATCTCCTGAGCCCTGCACAGCTATGGGGAGGGGCCTCATTCCTCCATCCTTTATGAGAAGCTTCTCAGCCACCCCTGGCCTTCAAATTATGGCTGGAGACATGCATCTGCTCTGCTTGCCCCACAAAAACCACCCACTACCCACTCAGCTTTCCAGAATGGGCCCTTGGAGCCCCCCAGGCACAGGACCCCCTCTTTGGCTCTTCTGAGGACCCAGCATCCCCTCTCACTTTTTGTAATGTTTTCTCCAAGAACACTTTGGAACAGGCCCAGCTCTTTTGTTATTTCAGGTTGTTTTATTTCTAGTATAGATTTCAATTTGTTACCGCCAGGATGGAAAAGACCTCGTCCAGCTAATTCCTGTAATCCCAAGAATCCGACTACTTAAATAAAATGGAGTGTGGTTTGGTGCAAAAACAGCCTATATGATCCCAAAGAATGTGGTGGTGGCTGTCGAGGGGCGGTTAGACACACCAGCACAGCACGAGGTCACCCACTCAGTGGCTGTGATGAGTGTTTGTGATTTACAAACCAGTTAGAGCTGAGCTACAGGACACTAGTTCAGGAGGGTTGGCGGTCTCATGTGGACAGAGGGGATGGTGTAGACTGTCGTCCTGGCTTCTCTTTTGTAGTGCACTCAAAGTGTGAGTCTTTCTCTGCCCAGGGAAGAGACCCCCACATGCTGTCCCCCAGGCTGCCTTAGGGCCCACACTAAATCCTCCTGACAGCTGGCAGGGACCTTTGAAACACAACCGTCTTCGAAGGATCACAAAATTTCACAAAGCAGTCATCTTGAGGATTTCTCCTTGGAACCACTAGTTGCTGCTGAGTTGGTTCTGACCCATGGCCACCCCATATGTGTCAGGGTAGAACTGTATTTTGTAGAGTTTCAATAGCTGATTTTTTAGATTGCCAGTCCTTTCTTTGGAGGCGCTGCTGGGTGGACTTGAACCTTCAACTTTTCTGTTAGTAGCCAAGTCCCACACAGGGACTTCTCTTCCTGCAGGGACATGTTTCAAATGTGCTATATGAGTTTTCTATGGTCACTGTATTGAAGTACCCCAAACTGGGTAGCTTAAAATAATGGAAATGTATTCTCCCACAGTTCTGGAAGCCAGCAGTCTGAAATCAAGGCGTTGGCAGGGCTGTACTCCCTCAGAAGGATCCAGGGAAGGATCCTTCTTCATCTTGTCCAGCTTCTGGTGGCCTCAGCTGTCCCCTTTACTTGTGGCCATATCACTCCAATGTCTGCCTTCTTGGTCACACTGGTTAGGTATTTTGTAGAATGTCCCTTATTTGGGAGGTTTATCTGGTGTATTTCTCAATGATCAGACTGGGGGGATGGTTTGGGGGAGGAAGATTGTAGAGGGAAAGTGCACTCGTCATCACATCGTATCAGAGGTGTATGTGCTCAGACTGACTCTTTGCTGCAAGAGGTAGCCTCCTCCACCTGTGAGGTGTGTCTGTGCTTTTCACTGCAGAAGTTGACTTCCACCACCTGGCTAAGGTGTGTCTGTCAGGCGTCTCCACTGTGAAGCTTTTTTGCTTCCCTCCTTCCATCCTGTTTTCTTTGAGGGAAGTCACCATGTGCAGCCCACACTAAGGAGCAGGGTGATACCCATCTCTGTGAAGGCAGAGTGTCTACATGAATTATTGGGAATTCTCTGTACGGAGATTGATCTCTTCTGCCAATTTATTTCTTGATTCCATCATTTGTGTTGGTGTGGACCCATGTATATTTGTTTTACACTTTGAGTAGCCAGCTGTTTCTGAGCGACTGTCCCAGGCAGTAAAGCAAGCATGCCCAGTCCTTGCCCCTTGCAGGGTTTGCTTTGGAAGGAAGCAGATATCTCGAAGGTCTGACAGCCTGGTGGTAAGCAGGCACATTTCACATAAGCTGCAGCTCGAGCTGTGGTGCCGTGCCTACTCCTACCCAGAAGGGTCCCTATCGCTTGAAGGAGAAGGGGTTGAGAGTGGAGAGACTTGGAAAGACTTGGAAAGGCCCCTCCAGGCAGGGTGAATGTGTCTGGGGACATTGGGAATGGGTGTAAGCTGAGGGCAACAAAGGTAGGAGAGAGTCAGGAGGAGAGTGATACAGATTTGAGGGGATAAAATACTTCTTGAAGTTGGGGCTGCAGTGTTCTCCTGGGGCTCCAGGGGCTTGGCTGCCTTGGGGTGGGGAAGGGCCCTCAGCTGCTGTGGCCCTCGGACACGTAGCTGCTGGTATCCAAAGTTTGCTTCTGCAAGAGCACTTCCTCTCAAATGAACAAAAGAACCCAACTCTCTGCACTTGAAGTGAAAGCACACAGTACACCAGAATCTATGATGGCCACAAAGTAGAAAAACCTGTTGTTCTTGAAAGCAGTTTTAGTAGAAACAAAGGCAGTTTTGTCTCACAGACTCCTCCACCAGCCACTGTTTACCTTCCCCTGGATGGCTTCTTGGAGGAGGGTGTGTGGGGTGCTGTCTCGGGTGCTGGCAGTGGGGTGGGGATAGACAGGGAGATGCTGATGGAGTGGGATCTGATCTGCCACCCTAGTCCATCCAAGGATGCTTCTAGAGCCTACTCGGAGGAGGCCTGTTTGCCACTGTTCGAAAGGAAATCTCAGAAGGTTTTCATTCACAACTCAGTAGGTGGCCATGGGGTTCTGAACTCAAACAGCTTTATTAATCAGACTCTCTTTTGTTTTGTGGGCACGAACGGAAGGAAGGAAGGGAGGAAGGAGAGAAAAAAGGTACAAGAATGCTGATAATGACTTTAGTCATGATAGTTGAAACCTCAAAACAATCCAAATATTCATCAGACAGTTGAAGAATAAGCAGATTGTGGTATAGTCATCCACTGGAATACTGTTTATGAAAGCATTTGCAATAAAAGAAGGGAGCCAGGGAAATGTGTGACAGCATAGATTAACCTCATGCTGTTGAGCAAAAGCCATCAGATAAGAAGAACACACACAATACAATTTCATCTGAATGAAGTTCAAGAACAGATAAAATAAAGCTAAAGTTAGAAAATCAGAAAGGCAGCTGTGACTAGGGGATGCTGGTGGGAATTGACTGTGAAGGAACATGAGAGAATTTTCTGGGGTGAGGCAAATGTTTTGTTTCTTCATTGGAGTGCTGATTATCTGGGCTGCACATTTGCCAAAACTGATCAAGTCATACATTTAAGGTATGTACTTTTTACTGTATATAATTATTATACCTAAATTATGGAAATTATACATATATGCATACATATTTTATTCAAAGGAAGTAATCCTAGTGGCATAGTGGTTAAGAGCTCCAGCTATTAATAAAAAAGTTGGCAGTTTCAATCTACCAGGTGCTTCTTGGAAACCCTATGGGACAGTTCTACTCTGTTCTATAGGGTCGCTGTGAGTTGGCAATGACTCAATAGCAATTTTTTAAAAAATCAATAGTTACTTAATTGTTTTAAAAGTGATATTAAATTTATGATGATGGCAGCAGGGTGCAGTGGTTGCACAAACCTTGCAAGAAACAATGTCAAAACACTGATAATATGAAAGCAATAACTATTTAAATGAGCTAGAAAGAGACCAAAAGCAGACAGAGACCAGAGGAGGGTTGATTCTCACACAACTATAACTTGAGATGATAAGAAAGTGAGTCTGTTGCTTTCTGGCTTCAGAGCACGCCTATGGTGGCGGAAAGCTGTGATGGAAAATCACAACCTGACCAGCTCCAGGTGCCAGAGATGAGATTCAGGGCTGGGAAAGCAACTGAGAACACAAAGGGGAAACCCTGGCAGTGAGAAAACTGCAGAAGGAGCAAAACACTGCATCTTAGAATAAACTATGCCCAAGCTCCTGGCTGACAGCTGGACTATTGGACTATGCATATTCAAGGGAAACCTCAGAAGGCTTATGAAAATGCAGGCAGAGACCAGAGAGGAACTGTTCTTGAAGAATGGAATTGCATGGGGGCAAAGTCTGTGTTTTTGCTGCTTTTTTAGCAGAGTGCATTCCCCTAGCCAAGAGCAGCTCAAGTGGCAGAAACATGAAGCCTTTGGTAAGTTTGACATGCCAGAGGACAGAACCCGAGGCCAGCAGAGCAGCTGGAAATTGGGGAGCTGGGATCTCTAAAAGCTAGGGAACCACAGAGAAGATGAGATCTAAAATGTAAGTATCATTTTAACCTAAATCTTTGGCTGACTGCCAAACTGTGGAAGCAGAGGAAAAATTCTGAGGAACCAGGCTAAAAAAAAAAAAAAAAAAAAAAAAAGCAGCAACTGAAATCCATTAGAAAAGAATAGAGATATCAGTTGCTGCTAACCATGAGAAAAGCAAAGGTTACAGGTGAGAGTCTAGATAAGTGAATGCCTACCAAAACAAAAGGAAACAAAACAAACAAAAAATTCCAACAGTTCTCAGAAGAACACAACAGATTATAGAGCTGCTACAATGTGTTATATACACTGTTCAGAAAAGAAATGGCAGTCAACAAAATAAGAGAGTGACCCATGCTCAGAGACAAAGGCAGTCAATAGAGCATGATTCCTAGTTGGTCAACATCTTGACTTACTAGTCAAAGATTTCAAATCTGATATCACAAACATGTTAAAAGGATTGAAGACAAATGTGTTATTACTGAACCAAAATGATAAGAAGCTTTACTGGAGAAATAGAAAAGAAAACATACACATGGAAAATCTAAAGTTTAAAAGTATTTACCAAAATTTTCAAAATTCACTAGGTGGGCTCAAAAACAGATTGCAGATGGAAGAAGGAAGATTAAAGTGAAGCTGAAAATGTATTAATAAAAATGATGCAATTGAAAAAATAGAGATAAAAAGACTGAAGAGAAAAAGAACAGAGTTTCAGAAACCTGTATAGCAATAACATTCAGTTCAACATGTGTATAACTGGGATCCCAGAAGACGAAGACGAAGATGAAGAAGAAGAGGAAGAGGAAGAGGAAGAGGAAGAGGAAGAAGAGGAAGAGGAAGAGGAAGAGGAAGAAGAGGAAGAAGAGGAAGAAGAGGAAGAAGAGGAGGAAGAAGAGGAAGAAGAGGAAGAAGAGGAAGAAGAGGAAGAAGAGGAAGAAGAGGAAGAAGAGGAAGAAGAGGAAGAAGAGGAAGAAGAGGAAGAAGAGGAAGAAGAAGAAGAAGAAGAGGAAGAAGAAGAGGAAGAAGAAGAGGAAGAGGAAGAAGAAGAGGAAGAAGAAGAGGAAGAAGAAGAAGACGAAGAAGAAGAAGAAGAAGAAGAAGAGAGAGAGAGGAGAACAGGAAAAATATTAGAAGAAATAATGGTAGAAATTCTCCCAGACTTAGTGGACAATAATAATTTGCAGATCTAAGAATCTCAATGTAGCCTAAGCAAGATAAACACATTCATCAACAACAGAATGGACAAATGAACTATTTTATATTCACAAAATTCATATATCCCACCTGAATTTGGAGACCATCTCAAGAATAGATTTGATGCATTGATCACTGATCATTGAAGACTAGATGAGTTCTGGGATAACATCAAGTACATTATACATGAAGAAAGCCAAAGGTCATTAAAAAGACAGGAAAGAGAGAAAAAGCCAAAATGAATGTCAGAAGAGACTCTTAAACTTGCTCAATGTGAAACAGCTAAAGTGAATGGAAGAAATGGTGAAGTAAAAGAGCAGACAAGAACAGTTCAAAGGATGGTTTGAGAAGAAAAAGGAAATAGTGTAATGAAATGTGTGAAGACCTGGAATTAGAAAGCCAAAAGGGAAGAACATGTTGGTATTTCCCAAGCTGAAATAACTGAAAATTTAAGCCTTGAGTTACAATACTGAAGTGTGCTATGGGCAAAATATTGAATGAGATAGGAAGCATCAAAAGAAGATGGAAGGACTACACAGAGTCACTGTACTAAAAAGAATTGGTTCACATTTAACCATTTCAGGAGATAGCATTTAATCAAGAACCACAGTACTGAAGGAAGAAGTTCAAACTGCTCTGAAGATCCTGGTGAAAAACAAGGATCCAGGGATAGACAGAATATCAGTTGAAATGTTTCAACAAACAGATGCAGCATTGGAAGTGCTCACTTATCTATGGCAAGAAATTTAGAAGAAAGCTACCTAGCTGACTGACTGGAAGAGGTCCATATTTATACCTATTCCAAAGAAAGGAGATGCAACTGAATGCAGAAGTTATTGAACAATATCAATAATATCATGCACAAGTAAAATTTTGCTGAAGATCATTCAAAAGCAGTTGCAGCACTGTATCAACAAGGGACTGCAGAAATTTGAGCCAGATTCAGCAGAGGAAATTGAATGAGAGATATCTTTGTTGATGTCAGATGGATCCTGACTGAAAACAGAGAATACCAGAAAGATCTGTGTTTTTTTTGACTGTTCAAAGGCATTCGACTGTGTGGATCATAACAGATTATGGATGACATTGTGAAGCATGAGAATTCCAGAACAATGTACACAGACCAAGAGGCAGTCTTTCAAACACAACAAGGTGATAATGAGTAGTTTAAAACCAGGAAAGGCATGCATCAGGGTTGTATCCTTTCATCCCACTGTTCGATATTTGATATCGAGCAAATAATTTGAAAAGCTGGACTACACGAAGGATGTGGTATCACGGTTGATGGAAGACTCATTAGCAACCTGTGATATGCAGATGACACAACTTTGCTTGCTAAAAGTGAAGACTTGAAACACTGATGAAGATCACAACCTACAGCCTTCGGTGTGGTTTATACCTCAACATAAAGGAAACAAATCGTTATCATGATAAAGGGGGAAAAGATTGAAGTTGTCAAAGATTTCATTTTACTTGGATCCACAGTCAATGCCCATGGAAGCATAAGTCAAGAAATTAAATGACACATTGTATTGGGTGTATCTGCTGCAGGAGACTTCTTTAAAATGTCACAAAGCAGAGATGTCACTTTGAGAACTAAGGTGCAACCGACTCAAGTCACAATAATCTCAATCACCTCATATGCATGTGAATGCTGGACAGTGAACAAGGAAGACTAAAGAAGAACTGATGCCTTTGGTAAAAAATATTGAATATGCATATCACAGACTTCCAAGAGGATGAACAGGCCTATCTTGGAAGAAGCACAGCCAGACTGCTTTTCAGAGGCAAGGATGGTGAGACTTCATCTCACATACTTTGGACATGTTTTCGTGAGGACACAGTCCTTGGAGAATGACATCACACTTGGTAAAGCAGAGGGTCAGCAAAAGACAAGAAGATCCTCAAGAACATGGCCTAACACGGTGGCCACAACAATTGGCTCAAGCACAACACTTGTGAGGATGGTGCAGCACCAGGCAGCGGCCAGTTCTGTTGTGCACAGGGTGGCTGTGAGTCACACTGATGGGATGGCGCCTGATAGCAACAGAGCTACGTGCAGGAGTGCGGATGAATCTTCCCCAGGAAATACTGAACAAAAGAAGTCTAATGAACAAGAATAATACTACATGGTTTCACTTACACAAAGTTCAAAGCAGGCAAAGCTAACCTATAGTGATACAAGTCAGGGTGATTTTCCCTTTTGTGAGAAGGAAAGGGTGATTACCGGGAAGTTCAGGAGGGGCTCTTCTTGAGAGCTGACCCTGCTGTTTCCTTAGCTCCTGCTTCATTTGGCAGAAATTCATTGAGCTGTAAATTTGCAACCTCACTTTTGTCTGTAGACATTATACTTCAACTAAAAAATAAAAAAATGCTTTTTAATTTAAAAACCAATAGGGATAAAGAATGAGAAGAAGTAAAGGAAATTTTCCTTGTGGAGCACAATTCTACTCTGACACACATAGGGTCATCAGGAATCAGGTTGAGTTCCACTCCAACTGCTACCATTCTGAGAAAAGTATGGGCAACAATTTTTCCAGAATGTCTTCCTCCACATGACTGGCAACAGTGATCTCATGTATCTGCAGAATATAGTTGGTACAGGGAAGGATGGCTGTCTGATCTGCAGGGGCTGTGGCCAGGCTGAGTGGACCCAGCAACTGCCCCACAGAACGATCCTCCCTAGGGTTGTCCTGGACACTAGATTATCCAGGGAGAGCTTGTCCAGGGCTTCCAAGGGATTGGAAGACATAGCCTGGTTTGACCTGATTAACGTGTCTTCCCTCAGCTTCAGATCCTACAAAATTTACCCTGTTTGTGGATAAGAGAGAGAAGACTGAGCTGTGGAAACCCAATTCCAATCATGGGAAAGTCATCTTCATGCAATTCAAGTGATTCAATTCATTCACTCAGCTGCCACCCCCAGCCTTCAGGCACCCTGTTCTCTCTCCTTGGAACAGTGGTTCTCAACATCTGGTCCCAAACCTCCAGCACCAGCATCATCAGAAACTTGGAAATATGAATAATTGTACCTTGCCTTGACCTACTGGTAGAAACAAGAGGCAGAGATTGGCTCTCTGGAACATTCTAATGCTCACCAGTGTGACTATCACTGTGCTAGCACAGCCTACCCTTCTCCCTTTCCCTTTCTTTGAGGATGAATAATCAGCGCCTAGCAAAGCAGTGCACAGTGGACATTAATAGTATTCACATCCTGGGGCTATGACAAGGAACCACAAGGTGCGGGGCTTTAAGCAATAGAAATGGATCATCTCACAGTTCTGGAGGCTGGGAGTCTCAATGCAGGGTGCAGGCAGGGCTCTCTCTGGAGGCTGTAGGGGAAGATGCTTTCTTGTCTCTTTCAGCTCCAGGTGTTCCTTGGCTTGCAGCTGCAGCATCACATGGAGTTCTGTTTCTGTCCCGGTGTGCCTTCTTTTTTATAAGGATACCACTCGTGTAGGATTAGGACCCACTATGCAGTATGACCTCATATTAACTTAATTGATGTAGAACCTACCTTTTGGGAAACACAATTCAATCCTTAACACAAATTGAATGAATGAATGAATGGACATAGAAGCCACTTTATGGAGCCCTTCCTGTCTGTCAGAGCATGAACAAGATGTTGCTGTCAGTCCCTTGAGGGAGGCAGAGAAGAAGTGACTGTAGCCCTCAGTGGCGAAGTGACAGAGGGAGTAAGCCCTCTGAGGGCTGGGTAGGTCCTCATCTGCTCGGTGATCTTGGAGGTGTTCTGGCCAGACTCCTTCATGCTGCTTTGTGTCTGATGAGCTGAAGCAACCACTCTAGCGCCCGAGCCAGCTGGAGGACGGCCAGGCCCGTGTGCTGCTCCAGCCATGTTCCTGGGGTCCAGTCAGGCTCCACATACCACAGGACATGCAGCAGGCAGGCAGCTTGATGCCCCAAACTTCAGGCTGCTCTTTGTTGTGGAGTCTGGTGGCTGGGCAGAGAGTTCCCAGGGCAGTGGCGGTCTGGCCCAGCATAAACAAGCCACCCCTGCTGTGAAGCTCTGGAGCAATTGTCTAAAAATAGGTGCTGGAGGCCTGACTCACAAATTCTGCTGGGCGGGAGAGGGATGCTTGGGGACATGGATTCTACTGCTTGGTGATGCCTTGCTTGGGCTGAGGGAGATGAGGAAGGTGTCTGTCATGTGATGATTCATCTGGGAACTCTGGGAGTGACTGTGGCCCATCAGCCTTGATTCCTCCCAGTAGCTGATCTGTTGCCTCGGGACTCATCTCCGGCCCCAGATGGGGAGACAGCAGCCGTGAGCCCCAGCTGCTGATGTGCTGTGTGGGGGGCCACTCATGTGTGCCCAGAGCAAGGCTCAGTTCAGTGTGGGAAGGGCCCTGAGGTCAACACTTGGTCATCTCTCTTCTGGAGTCAGCCCCTCAGTGAAGAGCAGACTCGTGAGAAATGGCTGAGTCACCACCACCTTCCCCGAGTCAATGACCCTCGTGTCCTGGAGTTCTGACTGTATCCACTCTTGTGCTATATCCACTCCTCGTGCTGTACTGAGCATGCGCACCATGTTATACCTCTGAGAAATAGGAGGGGTGTCTTCAGGGTGTAAAGTAGGACCAGCGAGCTCTCCACAAGGGAGGCAGCAGGCCCAAAGAACACATCCTCTCCTTCCCTTTATTCCTGTCTTTAACTCTGTCCTGGAAGCAGGAATGAAGCTGATGCCATCACAAAGCCCAAGTGCTCCTGCAACCCTCCGGTACCTCCTACTACTCAGAGCCTTAGACCCTGTGCACCAGGCCTGATCTTCGGCAAAGCTCTCTGACTAGTGCATAGTTTGCCCTTTAGCAGCCAGGTGTTGGTGATAGGACCTCATTTTGTCCTTAGCAGTAAGCTCCACCTCTCCTGGGGACTGCTTTCTCTGCTTCCCAGACTACTGACTTTCTGAACCATTTCACAGGATATGTGACATGCCTTGGGCCACCTACCATCCACCTGCTCACTCATCCACCTGTCTACCTGTCAGCCATCCTTCCAGGTATCCATTAGTCCGTGCATTCATCCATCTACTAACCCACCCACATATCCATCCACCCATCTATCACTCACCCGCCCACCATTCTACCACCCACCTGCCCATGCACTACCCAATCACCCACACACCCGTAAACCTATCCATCATCCATCTAGTCATCTATCATCCATACACCCACCCATCACCCATTTGCCTATCCATCATCCATCCACTTTCTCATACACTTGTTCACCCACCCATGCATCCAAGAGACACATGTGTAGTATCCACTCTGTACCACTCACACACCTGCACTGGGAACACAGGATTGAATGTCATGCCTTTTCCTTGAGAAGCATTATCTGTGGGAGATCTATCAGCAAACTGCTGCAGAACAGAGGGACAAATGCCCAGTGAGAGCACAACTTAGAGACTCCCAGCTCTGCCTGGGTGAATGGAGGGAAACTGCTGGAAGGGGTTGTGTACATCAGGCATCCCAACTGATATCAGAAGTTAGTTGAAGACAAGATTGGATCCCTTCAAGTGTCAGTGAGAGCCTATGAAGGCACAGAAAGACATACTGAAGGAGTGGAAGGGCAGACCCAAGAATGAGTGTTCACAGGCAGTGAGCAGACCCTCAAATGAGCATTCTTGGTCTATGAACAGACTCAGGAATGAGCATATCCAGGCCATGAGGGTGCAGGAAGAGGTGAAGGGGTAAAGGAAGGAAGGGATGAGTCAATGGACCCTGCAGTGAGTGTCACCAAGCTCTGAGCAGACCTAGGAATGAGTATTCTCAAGCTGTTAGCAGACCCTCCCAAGCGCTGGTGCTCCTGGTGTGAATGCTCACCACTGCAGGTGGCACTGGTGTGCAGTGGTGACATGTGGAGCCAGCAAATGGCCACTGTCCCGGACATCGCACTGTTTTTCTGGCCTCTGGGAGCCACCTCCTTACATCTTGTGCCATTATAAGCAGTGACTTAAGCATCTGGATGGATGACCTGGGAAGGCAGACAGCAGGGAGCAGGGCCACAGGTGGCACCAGAGGTGGTAAACATTCCAGCTCCAAGCAGCATCTCCAGCCCTCCTCCCAGCGGGCTGAGGTGGAAGGCTTTTGGTCCCTTCGTTTGTACTCATTTCATAAAGGGTTTTACTTGACTCATGACTCTTCTACCACCTCCTTCTGTTGCTTAAGAAAGCAAGAATGAATAATTGCTCTGGGTTTGTTTTGCTGGAGTTTCTTCCCTGCCTTACAGGAATGTGTAAACACCCTTGGCTGAAACACAGTGCCAACCCTGTTTGCCAGAGCACCCTTCTGCTTTCAGGCAGCAACTAGTGCACTTGTGTGGGAGCTGCGATGACCTTTTGGCAAGGTCTGGCCCTCCCCAGCCATCGTGGGCCCTGGCCTGGGAACGCTGTGTTCATTGCAAGGGAGCTTCCGATCCATTCTTCCCACCTCTAGGCCAGGGACAGGAGTTTCCTTCCTCCAGTCATGCTGACTAATGGAACTTAGACCCACCTCATGGGCTCAGCAACAGGATCTTTTCCACCATGGTCCAGTCCTGAGTGGCTGCTGGCTGGGTGTATCTTCATCTACCCAGTAGCTCTGGGGGGTGAAAGACAGGTGGATGCGGAGCGGACTAGGGTGAGAGCTGGGGAAAGCATCGCCAAGGATGGATACGAGCGGGCCCACCTCAGTCCTGAACCTTGGGGTCTCAGAAGGACTCTAGTTCTAGGCCTTCCTACTGTGGCCTGTGCTCCTTTAGGGCTAGGGAGTAGTTGAGCACTTAGAAGTTTCCGTAGCATGCTGCTTTTGAGAGGCAAGGAGAAGAGCTGATAGTAGAGACTTGACCCCAAAGCAAAGACTCCATCCTTCCAACAGCATCCCTTCTATGGGGCTCATTCTCTTACCAGTCTGCCTGTGGGGTGAGCCACGTCTCCCCTGAGAGAGTCAGCAGCTCGGGGAAGACAATGGCAGATCTTCTTACGGATACCAGCCAGTTTCCCCACTAAACACCACCTATCATTGTCACAGGCCACAAAAGAAAACACAAAACTGCAACAAAACATGCACGCACAAACTGCTCTTTACACTCATATCCATCCTCTTCTTGTGACAAGGGAAGAGTCAGGATGGAAGTGGGTTTTGTCTTCTGTGTTCATCTGAGCTATGGGCGGCATCACCTGCACAACTGAGGGGTGAGGGTGGGAGGGTGTAGGAGGGCTGGCACGAGGGGTGTCTGTCTGCGGACAGGAGGGTTAGGGTGGAAAGTGCACCTTGACTGGGCTTACAGAACAAAAATCAGGCTGTCTCTTATGAGAAAGGTGAGGGGTAAGGTTCTTTAAGCAGATCAGGTCCCAGCCTTGTCACTGCTGCAAAGGGGCATCCCATGGATGTTAACAGCATCTCTGGCCTCTCCCTGATATTTTCCAGTGGTACTCTAACCCCTCAGTATGATGTCTGGAAATGTCTTCAGACAGTACAACCCCCTAGAGACAGGCTCACTGTCTCAGAGCCCCTGGAGGAGAGATGAAAGTAGCTCTCAGGATTTGATGTGACCAGGCTGTCCTCAAGTCCCTGGTCTGGCCAGCCTCCTGTGGGACTCAGGCTCTTGTTCCTGGCCACCCTGGCCTTCTCACTGCATACTGCCTTCTAGTCTATTAGTGGTGGCCACTGATGTGTGCTTCGTAGGGAACACCAAGCACCATCTGTGCTTGGACTGTGAGCCCCATGACAGCCTGCTCAGCAACTGGCAGTGTGCCCCAAGAAGACCAGATTGTCATGAATTGAATTGTGTCCTCCCCAAAATGTGTGTAGCAATGTGGCTAGACCATGATTCCTGGTATTGTGTGATATTCCTACATATTGTAAATCCTGACTCTATGGACTCCACATATAAAACTGTTGGGCCTTTAGGTAATCTCCCAGGATTTAAAGGAAAGGGAAACAAGCAGAGAATGAGGGACCTCACGCTACCATAAAGCAGTGCTGAGAGCAGAGCACATCTTTTGAGAAGGACCTGGGGTTCCTGGACCTCAGAAGCCCCCAGTCAAGGCGAGGATGAAGGACAAAGACCTTCCACGAGTGCCATCAGAGAAGGTCTTCCCCAGGAGCCGATGCCCTGAATTTGGACTCGTTGCCTACTGGACTGGGACAGAATAAAAGCTCTTCTAAATGCCATCCACTTGTGGTATTTCTGTTAGACCAGTACCAGCTGACTGAAACACAGGTCCTCCTTGTTGAATTAACACCCCATTCTAATTGTGTTGACTTCCAAAGGTAGGTTTGGCCTTGCAGACATAGTGTGTCACCGTCTGACACCAACTGCCCCCATAGCCTCAGGTCTGACCTCTCTTCCCCCACCCTACCCCTCAAGACTCAAGCTGCCATTTCGCACAATGTGGCCCTGGGACCCCTTGCACAGAATAACCCTGGGCGCTTGTGAAAACATGCTGACTCTAGGCCCAGCCAAACACCTGCCTGCCAAAGCCCCAGCTGCATTTCATCAGGCTCCCTGGCACACTGTGCCCACTGGAGCTAGTGTGACATGGCCCAGGCACCAACCTAAGAGCTGCTTGTGTGCTGTACCCACACTCTCTGGTTCTATGTGTCTGTGCACATACGTGGGAGTATGTGACTGATGTGCCATACATACACTCTCCTGGCTCGCTCTGAGTGTGTATGCGTGTACATGGGTGTGTATGACTGATGTGGATTCCCAAGGGGTGGCTGAGTGCCTATGGGGGCAGGGCAGGTAAAGGAAGAGGAAGATCTCTGATTCTACCTCCTAGCCTGCTGGATACAAATGGCCAGTGGCTTGGGGAAGTCCCAGGGACTCCCTGTGGAATGCTTCCAGACTGCAGATGAGACAGTACCTAGTCTGCAATGCTCTGAGTGTCCTTTGCTGTAGTAGTGACAATGCAGGATAGCTCCTCCCTGTGTGTGCTTTCTAGGGCTCTTGGGTGGACAGGCCTGTGGATTTCTGGCCCAGCCTTTCTCAGGAGCCCATGCTGCCTTCCATACCAGGGAGCCTGGTTGGCTGAGGGGCCTGCTTGCACACAATTCTTTTGGCCAACCCCCTCCGCTATGGCTTAAGCTCACTTCCTCCTGTCTTGTCAGCAGCAGTGACTGAAAGCAGCCCCTTGCCTCTCCCACGCATCCAGAGCCTCCATACATTGCTGGAACATTAGGTCAGTCTCCCTCCGGGCTCAATGTTCCCAGCCCTTCTAGCCTTTCCTCACTCTTTACCACCCCACCAGGGAGGTCTCCCTGAACTCGGTCCTGAAGTCTCAGCCTTCCTAGATGGGGCTATCTGCTGGCCCAGGTCAGGCAAAGCCTTCCTCCCAAGTGACAGGACATTGAGGGTGACCTTTACTTGCTATCCAGTGATTGTATGCAGGGGGACCAGCACATTCCTCTTCATCTCATTTTCACTTTAGCATTGGCCACATGTGCCACAGACAGATAGCAGGCATGATGGTGATGTCCATCACAATGTCACCTGGTGACTGGGAAGCTTGGCAAGTTACCTCCAAGGAACTTCAGTGTGCTCATGTGAGCAATGAGAACACATCTGATAACAGAGGTCAGGTCCACCTTCCAGAAGGTCTTTCTCTGGAACCTGAGGGCAGGCTGAGCTTGCCCCCTCTTTCAGTGCTGGTGAGAGTCACTGTCACCTGGCACCTCCAGCAGACATGACCAACTCTGGGACTCATCATTCTGAGCATGCCAGGCCCCCAAAGAAGAATCCCCTCATGAAGCAATGATAACACATCCAGTCCATGCTCTACTCTGCAACTGAACATCAGCCATCGAGTGGACAGTGGAGCCCCAAGGCAGCATGGGAGATGTGCATGTATAGATGAGAAAGGGTGCTGCAGGAGGCTCAGTCTCTTCCCCAACACCATGGACACACTGAGAGTCCCTGAGGTCCACCGGGAAGGTAGCCAGGCTTCTATTCCACAAATGTCTTCTTTCCAACGCCCTGAAACGTCTGCCAATGAAAGCTGACACACTACTGAGGGAGGTTCATTTCCTTGTCTTGGAAGTATTAGGGCCTCCAAAGAACCTTTCCTGTCCCTGTATCATACATTACCTTTCTGTCCCAGCTTCCATGACGCCTCTCTGTGCTTTGTGGCTGATGTACTTATGTGCCCACTGGACTTCAAGTTGCTGTTGTATTTATTCCTGAATTTACTTTTTATTTGTGACATACAGTAGGAGTGTAATAGGCATTGAGGACAGCAAGCATTAACTTATTAATGAAGTCTGTAGATAAAGGAAAAAAAGTTAGGGAGGAGGTGGCTTGCACCACAGCCCACTGATTGTTGTAAATCACCACAGGGAACAACGGTTTGGCATCTTTATCTTCTTGGATACCGAGCTCACTTGAAACACTGATCTCGGGTGGAAGGAACTAAGGATGAGCCTTGGAGGTCCCTCCCCATCTACTGAAAACCCCACAATACAGTCGAATAAAGAATAGACAAGGCTGGTTTCGAACCCAGCTTTGCCAATCTGGTTTCAGGCTAAGAGTTCAGCTCTAGGACTGGGTGAGTGAGCCCAGGATTGGGGTTGGGAAGAGTTGGTATAGCTGGTGCTCTCTGGCTCCCAGTTCTGGCACGTGTTGAGGGGTGGTGGTGCCAACTCAGAGGAGATGCCTAGGGATGGTGCTGGGGCTTAAACTGCGACTGTGAGAAAGGAGGGAACTGAGAGTCAAGGTTCTACCTGGAGCCACTCTCGGCAGGAGACAAGTCAAAGGAGTAAGTGGTTCCAAAAGAAAGAAATGGATGCAGGAATTGCACATTACATAGACAGACGGGGTTCGCAGTGATAGCCAGGAGCCAAGAGTAACTCCTATGTCTTAAACACTAGGAGACAGGATCAGCTGCATCATTTGTGGGCCCCTTGTTCAAACACTGCTAAGCATTTCAAGATGGCAGTGGCAGAGTGTTAAACAGAACTCTGCCCTGGATGCTTGCAGGGTTGTTCTCAGAGCCCTGGCCTAACTATAAGTCACTCCACATACTTCCTGTGCTAGGAAGGGCTGAGGGAAAAAAACAGTTATAACTGCTGACCAAATTCCTGCTTTTTATACCTTCCTGGACAGTCAAGCCTATATAAATCTGTTCTCTATCCTAATCGTTGGTCTTATCTGATTGGAACAGGCTTTGCTTACAGCCTAGCTGGGTTTGCGAAGGCTGCAGGACATGGGAAAGATAAACACCAGCCACCGAGTGTCACAACTTTGGGGCAAGGAGAGGCTGTGTTTCTTTAGAAATAACAAATCGTCTGCACGGCCATCTGCAGGGAAAATGCTTCCATCCAACCTCCCTTAGCCAGAGAGCAGCTTGAAGGAGTCCTTTGGAGGCTGTTAATCTCCAGAAGGGAACACCCAGCCCTGTCACCGTCCACTCTGAGGCTGTGTGTGCTGCAGCCAGGCCTTGTCCAAACTGTGGCGAGAGGCAGGAGTCAGGGAATTGATTCAGTTCCAGCTCCCACACCCCACTGCTAGAACCTTCCCACCCTTGGTTGCTGATGAAAGGTTGGAGATTCCAGTTTATCCAGAGGCACCTTGGAAGAAAGTTCTGGCAATCTGTTTCCAAAAAACCGGCCACTGAAAACCCAATGGGGTGTGGTTCTACTCTGACACACGTAGGGTCACCATGGGTCAGGGTCCACCAGACAGCAACTGGTCAGCTTTCTGGTTTTATTTCTTTCTGCTGTTGGGAGCACAGAGCATCTATTCCCTGTCCATTTAGTCATACCACCACTTCTGCCTGTTCTGTAGCAAATGTCCAACTCCGTCTTGGTTTTAATAAAGTTGTTGTTAGTTGCTGTCAGGTTGGCTTTGACTCATGGAGACTTTGTGTTTGGCAGAATGAAATGTTGCCCAGTCCATGCTGAAAATTAGCCAATGAAAACTCTTCATGTCTTACGTAAAGTTGAGGCTTCTTTAGTCACTTGGCTCACTGGCTCTCTGACTAGGAAAGCCAAGACTCATTAACATCTCAGTGTTAACCTCTGTAGTGGCTTTGTTAGAGTGTGTTCCAAAAGAGATCTATAGCTGTCTCAGAAGAGAAAGGAAGTTCACTTCCTGCCAATTTGGGGTAGAGGGTGTCGCGGAGGCCCAGTACCCTCTAGCAGGATGGGGTTGTAGCCCCATGGGATCAGCTGGAGGCAGACCCCTTCTTGTAGGCCCCTTTCAGTCAGTAACCCCGAATGACCTACACGAAATCCCATTCAAGAACAAAAAGACAATTTCATATGAAAACAAACAAACTAACAAAAAACAAAACACTTGAACAGCAAACATTCCTGTAGAAACCACACTGTGGAAAACCAACTTACAAAAGGGTCAGATCAACAAACCCAAAATCATGAACTGTCGGGGGGCTTAAATGGTACCATGGGACAAGGCAACAGGGTTTCGAGGTGGAAACTCCGCTAAAACCCAAGAAGAGAGCAGCGAGCACTCAGCAAAGCCAGCACACGCGAGGGCCTCCCTGGCCTCCTACTCCCTACCACTTCCCTGCCCGTGGAAACCTTCCTGACGCTGAAGGTGTCCCAGCGTTCCCACGAACCATGTCCTCCAGAGCTCCTCCTCTCTCACTCTCTCACTCTCTCACTCCCGTCCTTGCTCTCAAACTCACTCACTCTCTCACACCTATTCAAACCCTTAGCTCCGTACACACTCACTCTCACTGCCATTATCTTCTCTCTCGCTCTCATTCGCACACTCTCACTCATTTTCTTACTCATACTTACTTTCTCACTCTCATTCTCTCACTCTCACCGAATCATTCTCTCGCTGACTCACACTCACTCACTCACATTCACTATCACACTCTCACACTCACTCACTCTCATTCATTTCTTCTCACTCACTCACTTACTCCCTCACTCCCAGGCAGTGCACACGGAGCCCTGCTGTTTACCAGGCACACTCCAGGGCCCAGGATGCAGTCCTGAACAACGCAAACCCCTGCCTCTCTGCATGATCTGCAGATGTATGTTAGAAAGACGTGCGAAAAAACCCTACCGCAATTTTCTGAGCCGTGACTGCAGAGCCTGAGGCTCAAACAGAGAGTGAGGGTGCAGGGTACCTCTGGGGGCTGTGAGAAAGAATTCCTTCCCAGGTTTTAAGCAGAGGACTGGGGTTTAAATCCTAAACCCTACAGTGTAATTATTTTTCAGCACTCTACTTTGAAATCCATACTTCTGAATTCTAAGATGGAGCATTCAGGGTAGGAAATAAGGATGTAAATAACTATGGACCAAAAAAAAAGAGAGAAATGTAAACAGGATGAACATTGATAAGAAAGGTGAAGGCAGGCAGGATACGCTCCATGTCCCCCAGAGGTGGCAGTACCACAAGAGTGCGCAATGGTGTGTAAGTCCTGAGTGACTAATTAGCATTGCCTTACTCTCAGGTATCTGCTGTTCTGGAAGGACGGTCAAAGTGAGGCAGGACCTGAATGAGGTAAGAATTTAAAGCTTTTAGCTACTCATGCACGCACAGAGAGATGTACATGCAAACACACCACACACATGCATACACACAGGCACACGCTCATATACATGCCCCACATGTACCACACACATCACATGCATGTACACATACATGCATGAACACACAGACATGCACACCCCAACACATACAAAACGCAGTACATTCACACACCATGTGCGTGTATGTCATATGAACACACCACACACACCTCATATGCTTCACAATACACTATACACATGCACACACATCACACCCACATATACACACATGTCACCCACATGCACACCCTCACATGTAATGTATGCATCATATGCACACACCATGTTCATGCACACACATCTCACACAGACACCACACACAGATGCACACATCACACACATAACACATCACAGGCACGTACATGTACAATACACATGCCTACACACAGACATGCACATCCCAAAATGTATTGTATGTACCACATGCACATATGACTCATACCTCACACATGCACCCACACCACACACATGCACACAACTGTGGAGAATTTCTGTGTAGTGTCATGGGTGACCATGGACATAGCCCAAAGTGTCAGAGAGACTGACAAGAGAAGGTAAGTTGCATCCTGGGTCTCCCTGAAAACTAGAGACTGGAGAAGTCTTTCCCCTTGCAGAAAGCTAGGGTCTTGCTGAGGCTCTTGGCAAGGCTGAGCTGTCAGCACCCCAACTTTGCTGGATGACAGGCCATTTCTCAAGCCCTGTTTGGGCTCCTTTCAACAAAAAGCCAAAGTCGTCTCATCCTGGTGCCCCAGTAAGGGCTCGTCTCCCCTTGGAGGGTCCCGTCTGGCTGCAGCTCTGCCCTCAGCAATTCTTACCCACTGACATCTCTACTTGGGATAAAAGTGGGCCCTCATTAAACCCTCGCTCGGAACTCCCTGCCTCTCTAAGATTTTAGGATAAGCAGTAAAGAATGGTCTCAAGTTTACCCCTCCGGGAAACTGAAATCCAGTAAATGTAGGCATCCAACCAGAATTCAGCCAGCCTTGGGAATTCAGAACCAAATACAATTTGAATTTGAGAATATTTAAAGAAATTTGAAGAGGGCCACTGCTTTATAGCTGGATCACACAAGGGGCCTGAGGAAGCGGTGCAGAGAGAAGGGACTTTCTACATCCCATCACACTCAAACTCACAAGCCCACACTCACACTGTCACATTCCTATTCAAGCAGTTGCACACATTGTCACACTCACACAGCCCATCACATTCACACCCAGACGCATGCTCTCACACACTGTGAGCAGAGAAAGGCCACTAGAGAACAGGAATACTCTGAGTGGTAAGCCAGTGGACAGCAGTGAGGCAGTGGGCACAGCCTTCAGAGCACGGGCTCCTCACTTTGCAGCAGTGCACCAGGGCCCAAAGCCCATGAGCCCAGGGCATGCGTGCATACATACACTCATACCTGAACCCATGGGCTGACACACTTACAGCCATTCATGCACATCATCAGCACAATAACACACATGCACGCTCACACACAGCACACTGACACTTGTATGCAAGCACACTGTTACACTCACACTTACACATGCACTCACACACTGTCACACGTCATCACATCCACGCTCACACACATCACGATACTCATACACACTCAGTGTCACCCTCACATCGTCACACCAGCACTCATATACACTGACACACAACACGCTCTCACATACTGTCACCCTCAAACTCACAAACCTGTGCCCACACTGTCACACTCGTATCCAAGCACTCACACACACACTGTTACACACACCATTACACACACACTCATGTACCCACACTCACACACATTACCACACTCACACTCATACACACAATGTCATCATCACACTAGCACTCATACACAACTCCACAGAACACACTCACATACTGTCAAACACAGACTCACAAATCTACACTCACACCATTACACTCATACTCAGGCACTTTACACCTCTTGTCACTCTCACACCATCATATTCACACTCAAGACACGTGTACTCACATACACTGTCACATTTGTACTCATAAAAAGTACTTACACAGTAGCACACTCACAAGCATCTACATTGTCACACTCACACATACAAGCACTTACACCTGGTCACACATAAACATTGTTACACAGTGCTCTCATACACACACAGTCACATGCACAAACACTCATATACGGTCATCCTCAAGCACATTCACACACTCTCATCACCATGCACATCATTATAGTTTTCCACACGGCAGCACACGTTTAAGTTCCTCTCTCCTCCAGTGATGCTCTCTCTCTGTCTTCTGTGGCGTGACCACTCTCCTTCTTGTGTTGCTCCCTCCCTTCTTCTGTAGTGTGATCTCTCTCCCTCCTGTGGTGCTCCCTCTCTCCCTCCTTTGGTGCTCTCTCTCTCTCCTGTAGTGCTCCCTCACTCCTCCTATAGTGTGAACCTTTTTCCCTCTGACAATTTGCTCTCATGCTCTCCTGTGCTGTACCCTCATTCAGCTGTGATGCTGGGACAAGATATGCCTCCAGAGCTGCTTCTGGACTCTGCACCCATCACATCCTATCCTGGGGCTGGGGACATGATGTGTGTGGACCATGCTTAGATCTTCACTTCACACTGCTCTGTTGGTTCCCATGTTCAGGCACCTCTGGCTTATTGCTGTGAATGTCATCACACTCATCTGGAGCACTGTTTGGTTTGTTTGAAATGAAAGGTGAGCTTGTGTTTTACATATCCCTGGCCTACCTTTGGATGTATCTACAGCATCATTGGAAACCCTGGTGGCACAGTGATTAAGTGCTATGGCTGCTGACCAAAAGCTCAGCAGTTCGAATCCACTAGGCACTCCTTGGAAACTCTATGGAGTAGTTCTACTCTGTCCTATAGGATCACTATGAGTTAGAATCAACTCGATGGCAGTGGTTTTTTTTTTTTTTTTTAGAGCATCACTGTTGCTCTGAGTCAAGCTGGATATAGCTCACTGCTTTTTGTTTCTAGAGCAAACGACTATGACTTGGGAGCTAGTGTTGTTGGCCTGGCAGGGAGCAATCACAAGATTGTCTCCATCTCCCATGCTGGGGCACAGGCTTGACCCCCACAGCCTGAGTTGTAACCATCCAGCCTCAGGGTGCCCTACGAATGACATCGTGGGGTTCCTCTTCCCTTGGCATTTGGTTGAGGATGGAAGAGAAGGAGACAGCAGGGAAAATGAAGGTTCAGGTATTGGGCCTACAGAGGACAAAGTGATGCCAGATCATGCTGGCCACATTCTGTCAACTCAGAGGATGGAAGACTGTACGGTAAAGAGGGGGAGCTCCTTTTTCTACAATCTAGAGGCACATGGCCTTTTGATGCTTCCAAGTCCCAGTCTGGCCACCTTCCTGCTGTGGGATTTTGTCCAACTCTATACACCTCTCTGAACTCAGCTTCCTCCTTGTCCATGAAACAGAGACGAGTTTATTCCCTAAGACAAGGTCAGGACTAGAGAGCTGGTGTTTGTGACATTCCACATCTGGACCATGAGCAGGATAAGTAGACACTCTGTCCTCACTATGGTGGTGCTCATATGTTTACAGGCTGAAAGGATACAGAAACAAAGACTTCTTTGTATAAGGAATGCTTTATAAAATCTGTGTCAACAGGAATACTAAAAACCAAAAATTGAAAATCAAAACTCACCGCTCGTGGGACTCCACAATCCTTGACTTAATTCCTTTGGCTTGTCAATGCCTTGTCTCTCCTCTGTGTTACTGGGTTCCAGAAAGTACAGGCCTGTGTGGCTGAGGACAGATGTGCCAGCCCGGACTCATGGGGAGCAATCATGGCCTCATTTTGCCGTGGTGTCAAGTGCATTTTTCTTTGTCCAGTGCCCTTTTTGCCTCTAACTCACTTCTTAGAATTCTGCAAACGGCTTCTGCTTCTTCTCCAGAAAGATGTGTCTCCCTTCAGCCACCTGTGGAGAGAAGCAGCAGACTCCTATTGTTTTATTTTATTTTATTTTATTTCAAACATGGGAAAATAGACAATCTTTTTAAAGAAAATTATCTACACTACCACCGCCTGCCTGTCACTGTGTCTTACTGTGGTTGCCTGTGTATGCTAATGGTAGATGGATTTTAGCAGAGCTTCCAGACTAAGACAAACTAGGAAGAAAGGCCTGGAGAGCTACTTCCAAAAAACAACGAACAAAAACCTTACGAATCACAACAGAATACTGTCCAACAGAGTGCTGGAAGATGAGCCCTCTAGGGTGGAAGGCACTCACATTATACAGTGGCCATAACAATGGACTCGATCGTGAGTAAGGTGAGGGACCAGATAACGTTTAATTCTATTGTGCGTGGGATGCCTTGAGTTGGAGCCAGCCTAATGGCAGCTAACAATAGAACTACAGGTAAGTTTCCCTTTGAGTCAGTAATCCCACTGTCAGATCGCACTCTGAAGCAACCTCTAGCAACACAAAAACACACAAGCACACAGTTCCCCACGGCAAGCTATTGTAAATACCTAGCTGTGTAACTACAAGAGAGGGGTGAATGAACAATGGAGCATCCACACCATAGTACGACACAGCTTTAAAGCAAACGAGGAAGTCCTCTCTGAACTGGTACACAATGATTTCTAAGATATACCATAAGTGAAAGAAAAAAGGAAGACTATCTCTAGTATGCTATCTCTTTGGTAAAAGGAAAGGGAAAAAAGAAAACATATACATATGTGCTTATTTTTTTTGTCAAAAGAAACAAGGAAGAAGAAGAAGAAGAAAAAAATTCCATAAACTGGTGAGACTGTCTACCTCTAGAAGGTGTGGGGCAATGGGAGAAGAGACAGAATGGGAAGGACCCTTCTCCAAATATTCTTGTTGGTAGAGTTCTGCTTTGTGGAAGTGTGTTACTGTTTTTTCTACTTATAAAAAAGGATGAGGGAGATGACTTGAAAATGGGTTACAGATGGAAATAAAAGAACTAACTGTATTTCAAATCCCTAACATATCCATGTTGGGGAGAGGAAAACTTACCTAAGCGATTTTTGAAGTGCCTTTTGATTAAAGACAAAGAGAAATGTAAGAAGTATCAAATTCTGGTTAACAGCTTTGTTTTTTTGCAGCTGTGTGGGTTAGCAATTCTGAAATGATTTTCCACGTATTCCAGGATTGAGCAAATAATATATTTAGGATAACGGAAGCTAGGTTTCTCACTGCAGGAGAAGCGAGTTACAAACACAGAATAGGAGAACACAGGAATGAACCTAGTGGGTTGTGATTGCAACTAGGGGTCTTGGGATGAACTCTTGGTTATATATGTATTTATGCATGTATATATATATAAAGGATATATATATAAATATGTATATAAGGGATACATATACACATAAATGTATATATAAAAGATATATATATACACACACATATAAAGACTATATAGGTATAAACATACCCTTTATATGTGTATGCATATATAACACACACGTCTATCTATACACATGCATATGCAGTCTGACAAGTCTGTAAACTTAATTGTTTTAAGTGCTATACACCTCATTGCTCAATATCAATATAGTCACCTTCAAAGCACTCCCCTTGGGAAGCTATACACCAATGCCAGCAGTAAGGCCACCCTTGAAAGCAATTTTGGAACTCTTTGTGGAATGGCTGTTGTGCTGGGTCGCACAGAGGGAACTTCCCAAACTTACTTGTATAGTTATCTGTGAGGGAATTTTTAGCCAGTAAACAAATAACTCTATTGGAACATCCTCCCTACTCACTTGATCTGGCCCCCAGTGACTTTTTTTTTTACCCAAAGATAAAGGAAATATTGAAAGGAATACATTTTGATGACATTGAGGACAGGAAGTATAATATGATGACAGCTCTGATGGCCATTCCAGAAAAAGAGTTCCAAAATTGCTATGAAGGATGGACTAGACGTTAGCAGTGATCCATAGCTTCCCAAAGGGAGTGCTTTGAAGGTGACCATAGTGATATTCAGCTATGACGTATGAAGCACTTTTTCTAGGATGAGTTCATGAACTTAGCTGGCAGTCCTCAACTATCAGTCCTGTTGTCACTGAGGCAATTCTGACTCACAGTGGCCCTACAGGACAGAGTAAAACTGCCCCATAGGGTTTCCAAGGAGTGGCTGGTAGACGGATTCAATCTGCTGAACTTCTGGTTAGCAGCCTGAGCTCTTAACCACTGTGCACCAGGGCCCCGCATGTATATAAGATACACACACACACACACACACACACACACATTATAGAAACAGGAGCCCTTGTGGCACAACGGTTCAGTGCTCAGCTGTTAACTGAAAGTTAGTGGTTCCATAGGAGAAAAGGTCTGGCAATCTGTGTCCATACACATTATAGCTTAGGGAACCCTATGAGGGCAGTTCTACTCCATCATACAGGGCCACTGTAAGTCAGAATTGATTTGATGATACACAACAGCATATTATAGATAGACATAGATATGCTTATGTTCTCTTTCCCTTTCCTCTCTTCCCTTCCTTCTTCTCTCCCTCCCTCCTTTCCTGCCTTCCTCCCTCCCTCCCTTCTTGCCTCCATCGAGTCCTGCCTTCCTGCCTTCCTGCCTGCTTCCTTGCCTGCTTGCCTCCCTGCTTCCCTCCTTCCCTCTCGCTTCCTTCTTTCTCTCCTTCCTTCCTTCCCTCCTTTCTTCTTTCTTTCTTTCCCTCCATCCCTCTCCACTCCCTCCCTACTTTAAGCCTCAGAGAAGCCTTAGAAGCAGTGACATACCAGTTTCAGTGAGCACACCCAGCACTCAGAATTTGGTTTCTAGATACCTTCACCACTAGAGAAGACTTCTTGAGCGAATGCCAGATGGTAGGCTGTAGTGGAACGTACAAGATAAGCCTGGAATAGCTCTCTACTTATTCACTTTGGCCAGAAAGAAAGGAAATGCTCGAAAAAAGGTGAGGACACATTGAAAGATCACAGGAGCCAGATTGAAGGGGCTCTCATAGACCACACCTGGGACAATGTGACAATCAAAATAATGACAGTGATGTATTATAGCACATTGCATTAATAAAAATCCATGAGTCCGTACTGACATAAATATACAAATGAAAACATAAACAAATGGGAAAGAAAGAAAAGCTCTTTCTTATACTGGAAGGTCCACTGATACTGTAGAAGAAATGGGAGAGTTAGAAAACCACTGTTTGGTAATCATGATAAAAACAATCATCCAGGCAAGGTTCATCAGGGGGAAAGCATGGTGAGGCACAGGATATTTATACATTCTCAACACAGCTCACACGATATTTGTTCAAGACCAGGAGGAAAGAGTCCCTTAGCTGAGGAGCAAACTGGCTGACTCCACCTTCACAGGTAATCTTGAGTTCCCAGCTCAGTGACAGACTCAGGCCCCTGACAGTGCACTGAGGGGAACACAGACTCACCTGAGCTTCATCAGGGGACACCCTGACGAGTCCAGGTAGGGACCTTCCACAGAGCAGCTGCCTGCTTCCTCCAGGTTGCCAAAGCCCAGATGACAAAGAGCAGTCAAGAGGTCAAGGTTAACAGAGAGACAAGACAAACAAGGCAACACTACATCCTGGGGTAAAGTTAGACTACAAATATTCCTTTTCTCTTTTCTTTTTTGGCAAAGAAGGTTATTCCTGGGATAACAGGTTAAAGATGTAGAAGGTTGGTAAATTAGGTAACAGGCCACTTGCCGCCAGGCCGACTCTGAGCCAAGGCACTCTCACTACTGTTGGGGTAGAACTGTGCCCCACAGGGTTTTCAGTGGCGGAGTTTTCAGAAGTAGGTTGCCAGGCTTTTCTCTGAAAGTGCCTCTGGGTGGATGTGAACCACAACCTTTCCTTAGCAGCTGGTCTGTACCTCCAGAGAGATGACTGGCTAATAGTCCAGACCAGTGTTGACTCCCTGACCTCTGTCACTGCCTTGTGGTCACAGAAGAGATCATTCTTGTTTAAATGCACCTGAAGCACTTGGGGACGGAAAGATACAAATCGAAGAAATGAAAAGTTCTAGGGGAGGTTGCCAGGCCTGGTTTCATTTGGGTCATGTATGTGTTCAGCGGGACAGGCCATGAGCAGAGTCACAGGAGGGGACACAACAAGCCTCCTCCACAAGCTCCTTCTGAAGCCCGTTCGGCCACCCTGCTCCCGGCTGAGGGCAGAGCCGCCTAAGGTGCGCCCAGCGCAGCTTCTCGGTTTGGAGGAGGTGTCTGCTTTCATTTTCCTCCGGAGTGTGAGCCTCGCCGTCCAAAACAGCGCGTCATTGGGTCGCTGCTGTTGAGGAAAAACAACCACTGCTCTCGCCTGGAATTGTGGGGCGTCTTGCCCCCAAAGCTCAGGTTTTCCAAGCCTGCTGCCCGGAACCTCGTTACAGATCATAAAAAAGCGCCCGGGGATGAAGGCACCGTGCTCTTGCCTGCACCCGCCCCGCCCCTCGGAGCTGGGGAATCCGTATCTGTTACTTTGGGTGGGCGCCTAGACCCACTTCTCATAGCGACTGCCCCCAGTGAGGACCTCCCTGTCCCCCGCCCCTTCTGTCTAACCCTTCTGGGAAGACTTCTGAGCTTGGCCGCCGCGCTGACTTTCCTTGATCCTTGCGACTTCTTCCCAGACCTGTGTTAAAGCCATCATTTCTCCTGGCCAGCATACATGTGACAGACATTGCTCTTCTCCCGGCCTGCGGCTGCTCAGACAACTGAGCTTTCCCCCACCCAGCCCCGAGGAGACAGCACGCTCTGACACCTCATCACTCCGCAGTGGAGGGCGCCGAGAGCCCAGGGCTTGCACGCAGAACCACGCCCACCACCTCTGCGAGGCCAGCGCGGGATGCTGCCTCTGCTTGTACATAGTTTTATGGCGAATTCTAGCATAACCCTAAAACCTTTATTCCAGCTCCAGGATTGTCATGCTGGACCTCAGCCCATGACACTGAATGTTAAGCAAAAATTTTATAAGCTTGATGTTAAACTTTTAATGGTGTTTGGACCCAGGGCTGGGTCCCTTAAGCAACGCAGTCCTCTTAAAAGTGCACTCGAAAGAGGAACTCAGTGACTAGGATCCAATTTCTGGGCAAGGTACTGTATGCTGCCTGCTCACTGTAAGATCATCCGGCCAGCTCTCTCAGACCCGAGGGCTTCTTAAACACTCTTCAATTAAGCAGGAAAATGGTCAGGTGGTCAGGAGATGCTGACTTTCTGTCGGGAAACATCTTGCGGTTTGAGGTTATGTATTCGGATATTATTTTCCTCATTCATCATTTATTTTCTTAAAATAATCAGCCCCCTTGGATTCTTGTGGCAAAGGGTTTCCAGTAATGTCTGGGATGGTTTCTGGGTGCTGGAGGGGTGGTATGTTTTTAGCAGAAACACCTCAGGAAGGAAAGCCTTGAAGCATTAAAATAATATATGGTCAGTCTTTGTTCCCTCAATAATACCTTGTACTCACTGATTTTTGCATTATAAATAAAAGAGCTGGCGTATGCTTCAGTTTCTATTGGAAGCCTATATCCCTCCCCTCTCCAGCTTCCTAGATGCTCTGAGTTTGGCTGACAGCTTCCACATTGGACTCCAACCCTGCTTTAATAGCAAACGACTCCATTTTCCATGTCTGAATGGCTCCAGGGCACAGGAGTGATCCAGAAAGCTGCACAGTTATCAACAAAAGATAGAATGAAACATTCTCAGCACCCACCCCTACATCCTCCATGCTCAGAGGTCTGTTAAATCCCTGTGAACAGTGGTGGAACAGTCCGTGACCTTTCCCCACGGCCTGACCTCTGGCTGTGTTTGCATCCTGCACCCAGTTCCCTTTTAAAAAAGTTCTTCTGTGTCCAGCCTGTGTGGTTTCTACCATTCTAATCTCTTATCCTGGTCTGCTAGTGGAAAACCCTTTAGCAGTTTGACCAGAACATGGTTTCCCTTGTCTCGGTTCCCTCGCTCAAGACCATCTTCAGGAATAAAGGAGAATGGGGGCCTGGTCAACTTTCTGAAGTCACCAGATAGAGCAAACAGGGGAACTTCACTGGGGCTTCATGCAATGGCCTCTGTGCATGGCCACATTTAGCTATGAACAAGTCCTTCTTGCTCTTACTTCTAGAAAACTCAGGAGCTCAGAGTCCTGTCTTTGCTACTTCCAGCCACTGTCCAGGACGTGTGATGTGTATCTTTCAAAATCCATCTTATTTCACAATTCATACTTGTGTTTCCTTTTATACCTTCTTCATCTTTATTTCATTTTTAAATGTTAAGTTTCACTTTCCATTAATACAGCTCAGGTTCTTCATTAAAATGAGGAAGGAGAGATGTAACGATGAGCACAGACTTGAAAAAAGAGCCTAGAGTTCAGGACTCGAGGAAGCCAGAGTGAGCTGGGACCCTGTCTCTATGGAAACGAAGCTGAGAGGTGCAGAGAGGACAGAGCCACTGTCATCATAAACCCTATATGGGTACAGGTGGGGCTCTTTCAGGCAGGGGAGCTTCCGTCTAAGCTTCTACCCTCAGGGAACATCCATCAGAGTGACCCACACACAGACAGTGCTCTTAGGGACACAGGTCTGCATGTCCCTTTGCCATGTGGCTTTGCAGCTGCCCATGCTGAGCAGAGTGTACCTCCTGCCCTGGTGCTGCTACTCTGGCTAACTGATGGAAATGGATGTGACCTGTGCTGTGAGCAGCACATGCGCCCTCTGATGCTGGAGGACAAAGAGGAGGTGTGTGGCCACAAACAGGGGCACTCAACCCACATGTGCTACACAGCCTCCGAGCTCTGAGGTATGTGTGAAGCAGAAGGTGGCACTGTGCTTGACTTTCTTCTCAAAGGTGTCAAACTGCGTCTCACTGTGGCTCAGCGGTGATGACAGTGTGGGTCCAGGTCTAGGAGAGTCCCTGTGCATAGGGGAGACTGCCCCTAACTGTGGCTCAAACCTGCTCAGGTCCCTTCCCTCTGAGGATATCAGTGGCTCCAGACTCCTCCTCCATGTACTCCACAGAAAGATTTCCGGTCTCTGCTGCCACCTTGCTGGCAGGCACAAGGGCCATGTAAGTAGGGCCCTCAGCCTCCAGATGCAGAGCCACAGTGAAAGGTTACAGAGTTTGTTTATTCAAATCCTTCTGCAAAGTCACAGTTCAGGGGGTTCCTCTTCCAGGGGCTTTAAAGTATGACCAGGCAAAGGAAAACCAGGCTGCCACCAGTTCAGACTGCACTCGTTGGCCATGACTGTGAACTTGGCCATGGCACATCCAGATGAAAACCTCTGGAACAGATGGCAGTAGTGAAGGCCAACATTTTGATAACTCTTCCTTCATCTTGCAGACCATCTCCTCCCTTGAGTCACAACAGAGCCCGCCTGGGGGAGCGAAAAGTGTTAGATTAGCAGCAGGGCCTCTCTTCTTGGCTCCTGCTCACTTGCTGGGCACTAGGGTAGGTGTCATTTCTTCTCCAGGTCCTCAGTCCCTCTCTGAAATGTGAGTTGGATGATAATCTTCCAGGCTCCTTCCAGTGAAGGCTGCCATCTGCATAGCAAGGTAGTTGATGGACACTGTCTTAGGCTGGCTTCTCTAGAGGAGCAAAACCAGTGTAATGTATATATATAAAAAATAGAGAGAGATTTATCCCAGGGAAATGGCTCCAGTAGCTGTGGAGGTTGGCAAGTCCCGAATGTGTGATTCAGGCATCAGACTGGAGGCTTCTACTGACTCAGGTGGTTGCAGGGGCTGACAAACCGAACAACAACAGGTCAGATGCAGGCTGCTAGCTCAAGAACTGTGGATCAGAGGAAGGGCCAGATGCAGGATCTAGAGACAGCGTTGCCAGAGCATCTATATAGATTGGATGCAGGCCACAACCCAAGGAAACAGATTGGCTTTCAAGGGATTGGCTGTTCCCAAAAGATTATAAAACCCTGAAGAATCATAGCCCAGCCAAACTGATATACAATCTTTATCATTATAGACACAGAAAGCTTTCCTTTTTCCAGGCTGACTTTGAGAACTAGGCATGGGCTGGCTCTTGACTGCTGACTCCAGCTCAGTCTCAGTTTCTTCTTATGGGCCACCTCCTCCAGGAAGCCCACTGAGATTGGGAGCCTGGATGCCTGCATATCCCCCATTGCTACACTCTTGTTGACTGTATGCAAGTATAATCCCCCTTTTCAGGGTGGAACACACTGATGCCTGGGCTTGGATCTGCGGCAAGGCAGACACGCAACAAAACGGATTTGAAAGTAAGATTGGATAGCCAAGATAGGCTGCCCAGAGTCTTGTGTGTGTGCCATCTTGGGTTCAAGCCAGTGGGGAAATCCTGCCATGACTGTAAGGCCTGGACACCTGCCCCTTCATTATCCTTCTTTGTCCAGACCATTCCCCTCATCTGTCTGCAGTCAGGGTGAGGGCTGGACTCAGAAGGATGGCTGTATGCAATCACAGGCAAACATGCTGGTCACACCTCTGGGGCTTCTCCATGCCATGATGTGTTCTGTGTCCACTGGATGGGCTGTGCTGCCCAATGGTTTGGTCAGACTGTCTAGACGCTGCTGTGAAGGTCATTATGTGACTAGTATTCCCCTATCAGCTGACAGCAGATCACCTTCCATGATGTGGGTGGGCCTCATCCAATCAGCCAAGAGTGAAAATGGAGTTTCCGAGGGAGAAGGATCCTGCCAGAGTTCACAGTTTTAGACATAGGACTTCAGGAATTTCCAACCTGCTTTACAGACTGAGGCCTTACCAGCCTCCACTACTGCATGAGCCAATTCTTTAAAATCAATAAATTTCCTTGACTGTGCTCTATGCTTCCAGCAGGGATACCCACCATCTAGGAAGACAGTGCAGTCTGGTACCTCATGTTCCTAGAACACAAGGGGCTCACCACAGGTTATCCATAGGGTCAGCGTGGGGTGTTGTCTCTGCTTACACATATGTTTATACGTCCTATTAGTTTTGCTTGTCTGGGGAGCCCTGATTGACACTTCCACTTTCCAGTTCCCTGTCTAAGACCTCTGGCTAATGGACTCTGGGAGTCAAGCAAAGCTAGGCAGGGGACATGTCATCAGTCAAAGGGCTCCAAACCCTGCTGTGTGTATTCTGTCTCTCCTGCCTGCAGTGTCTTGTGGCTACATTCTTTTCCTGGACACTTCAACCCCAAGTGCCCTTGGTGAAGCCAGGGGCCCTGAAACTAGATCCTCTTTGCTGGGAAGGCTGGGTGGTCTGGGTGGCAGTTTCTTGAGGGAGGAGATGGGCTGTGCCCCAAGAATGCCAGAGCAGAGCTGTGGGTGCAGGGCATCGCTATTCATACAGTGTCAGCCCAGAAGTTGAAATCAGCTCTCAGATTCACATACCTGCAGCAGCCTTGGTGGCCTGGGATGTGAGGTACTTCCCTGCTGGACCTTTTCTGGAGAGCCTGGTGGTGTAGTGGGTTAAGTGCTGCATTTGCTAACCAAAAGGTTGATAGTTCGAATCTTCCAGGCTCTCCTTGGAAACTCTATGGGGCAGTTCTACTCTGACCTACTGGATCTCCATGAGTCAGACCTAGTGGGTTTGGCTTTTTGGTTTGGGGCCTCTTCCAGTCAGAGATGACAGGGGCTCCAGGGAGAGGGTTCATTGTAGCCCTGAGTGGTAAGTCCCCAGCTCTAGTCTCTCAGCCTGCCCAGCATCTGCTGTTTTTTTCCCCGCAAACTCCCTGTTTATTGTCAGTGGTGTTGTCTTACTCGGGAAGCTCCAGTATTAGCTCCAGGACACCACCTTTGACCTGGAGCCCATGTGCCAGACATCTAAGAGAGACACCAGCCAAGGGACCAGATCATAACATGGAGCTTCCTGGCGGCTTGCAGAGCCTCCTGACCTGTACAGTTCCTTGTGCTCATCTGCAGCTCCTGGCTAAAGAGCCCCAGAGTTTCATAGCAACAGTGCTGAGGCCTAGTGATGGGCCCAGGGCCCACAGGGTCTGTGACCTGCAGGTGCTTGTCTGAGCAACCAGCAGGCACATACCAACAGGCGACTAATCAGCTGTCCTTGGAAAATATCTACCAACACTTCCAAGAAAACCAGGGAAGCTTTCACAGTGAGTGTGGAAATCTTCCACTGGAACAATGCAGAATGGGAGTCCCAGGAGGTATATGGGAGAAGCTGAGGCCCAGACCCTAGGATACGTAGATATTAATTAAATATTTTTTGAATGAATGAAATGAACTAGCTTTATTTAGCTTCAGTAGATATGGTGGTTTTAAAATATTCCTCAAGTGTTTGACATTGTCTCCTTCAAATAGTGGAGTCTAATTTCCCTTGGGTGGACCTAGTGACTAGTTTTTAATGAACCCATCCCCCATCTGTCAGGGTACCCTACTGTGCTGGCTTTTTTGTTTTTGCTGGAACCTATGCCACCACTATTTCAAATATCAGCAAGGTTATTCACAAGGGACAGGTTTCAGCAAATCTTCTAGACTAAGACATACTAGGAGGAAAGGCCTAGAGATCTATTTCCAAAGATCAACCAGCGAAAACCTTCTGGATCACAACAGAACATTGTCCAACTCACTTGCTTTGGGGATGTCATCAGGATGGAACACTTGCTAGAGGAAGACATCATGTTTGGTGACAGGACAGATGAGGGTGAGGGAGACCCTTGGTGATATGAATTGGCACAACAGTCACAATGATGGACTTAAACTTGCTGGTAGTCATGAGGGTGACACAGGATCAGGCAGTGCTTTGTTCTGTTGTACACAAGGTTGCCATGAGCCAGAGTTAACTCTATGGCATCTATCCATCTGTCTGTCTGTGTGTCTACCATCTATCTATCTAACCTCTAGTTAATAGGCTATTGTTGACATGACAGTGTGTGACTTACAAGGGTAGGTCAGAAAGGGCATTGCAGCCTCTGTCTTGTTCTCTCTTGGATCATGTCCTCTGGGGGAAGCCAGCCACCATGCTGTGAGGGCACTCAATCAGCATTGTGGAGAAGCCCAGGTGGGGAGTGAATGAGGCCGCCTGCCCACAGCCAACACAGGCTCACCAAGCAAGAGCTTGAAAGCAGACCTTCCAGCCTCAAATGAACCTTCAGATCACTGCAGCCCAAGATGACATCTTGACTGAAACATCATGAGAGACCACAACCCAGCCAAGCTGTTCCCAGGTTCCTAACCCACAGAAACTGTATGGGATGGGAAATGTTTTTTGTCTTCAGTTACTAAGTTTTGGGGGTAATTCGTTCTGTAGCAATGGATGACTAATACAATGAGCAAAGGCTTTCTCTAAAATATGAACCTGTTCACATCATCCCAAAACATTGGTCCAGCTACCTTTGGGAAAGATATCTGCCTTTCTTTGGCCAGGCACTTAATCTCATGTGATAAATGCTGATTATGGACCTGCTATGTATCAGCACTGAGGGGAGAAAGATGAAAACTCTAGATTGGTCGGTGACTTGGGATGAGAGATTTTATCCCTCCTAGTTTCTGTTCTAGCAGCCACAGCCACCTTCTCCTCTCTCTGTAGAGGCAGAGGGGTCTGCTGGAGGCAGACACAGGGTCTGCATGGCTGTCTTCTCCTGTCGCCCATGTGAGTTTCTTGAAGGCCTCAAGAGTAAGTATTGCTAGCTTCCTGGATGCATGGCCTTAGAGACTGAGTCGAAGGCCAGTAAATCTCTAATGTAGTGGATTCCAGCTACAAGATTTCCTGCAATAGTAGCAGAAATCTATGAACAAATAGCACCAAAGGAACAATACGTTTCTAGGTTGAACACCACCCTGGGTGGGAAGGCACTGGCTTCTCAAGAGCAAGTTGTCCATTTCAAGGCATCTCTGGAGAGATCTGGAGATATTCATCACTCCCCATGGATGCAACATGAAGCCATGGAAAGATCTCTGGCCTTGGACAGAGCTGTGCTGAGTCCCAGCTCTGCATTCTGGGCTGCCCAGCGTGGGTGGTGACTGTTCTCTCTGCTTTTCACTGTCTTGAAGGGAGTGATAGCAGTGAGCTTACAGGGCTCTCACAAGGATTTGGGCAGTGTCTGAGTCTCCTGGGGCTATTGTAACAGGATACCACAAACTGGGTGGTTTACAAGAACACAGATATATCTTCTCACAGTCCCAGAGGCTGGGAATCTGAATTGAGGGTGTCCACTCTAGGGGGGCATCCTTCCTTGTCCCTGCCATCATATCTGGCAGTCCTGGGTGTTTCTTGATTGTAGCAGCATCTTCACGTGGCCATCTGCTCCCTGTTTGTCTGTCTTTCTTCTAAGACATCACTCACATCAGATCAGGACCCACCCTGCTCCAGGGTGACCTCTCGTTAACTGACGACCTCTTCAGCCATTCTACCTCCAAATCAGGTCACATTCACACGCACAGGAGTCACCTTTTCAACTTGTCTTTTTGGGGGACACAATTCAATCCATTGCAGGCAGACATCAAGTGCAAGGTGAGTGAGAGACATGTGTTGCGAGGCTGCTCCATTAATACTACGTCCCTTTCCCCTAGTGAGTCCCTGGGTAGTGCCAACGGTTAACACGCTCAGCTGCCAACGGAAAGGCCAGAGTTTGAGTTCACTCAGAGGTACCTCGGAAAAAAGGTCTGGTAATCTATATTTAAAAAATCAGCTATTAAAAACCATATGGAGCATACTTCTACTCTGACACAGGAGGGGTTGCTATGAGTCAGAAGTGACTCAGTGGCAATAGCATGGTGTCCCCTTGTTGCATCTTCCTAGCTGCTTTCACTAATTAATCCTGAGTGGATTCCACTCCACTAGACCTCCCCCACCCCCTACTCACACTTAAGTAGGTAGTGCTCACACTTGGTGTAGCCCATGTTTCACCAGTCTCAATGCTGGTGGACCTAGGAAAGTGAAAACAGGCTTCAGGACCTTCTCTTGAAGGAGCCACCAAGGCTGATGAGCCCAGAGCCAGCCTCCGCGTTGAAAGGCTGCCTTCCACCTCTCCAGCCATCAGAGTGTAGGCTGGTCACAGGAAGTGGATCCGACCCCAGGCCTGTCCCCGGAAGGATGCCAACAAGGGCCAAGTGTCATCCAGACAAAACAGGGCTGGTGTTTGGGTGCTTTGCCTCTGAGCTTCATCTCACATTGTCAGTGTCACCTTGGGCAAGCTGCACCCTTCTCTAGGCCTCTGTTTCCCTACCTGCAAACAGAAAGCGTGGGCCAGCCTCAGAGGCTCCAGCATTCTGAGTTCTATTGGGCAGATGAGTGAGTCAGAGCAGGGATCTCAAGTAAAAATAGAGTTGCACTGATTGGGCCTGAGATGTCAGGAGATGTCTGAGAATCACAGCACGGCCTTCACTGGCGGAATCATTCCTGTCTCCCGAGTTATTCATCACGGGAGTGGTTATCTAGCCATCAAATCATCCGCATGCTCTCTCAAAGCTGCAGCCCATCTTCCCAAACCCACAGAGAATGTCCTTGCCCAGTTTATGCACAATATAAATTACTCCGGAAGAGATTCCTTTGGCGATAGCTCAGGGTAAGGAAACCAGTAAAAATGTCAGCTGGCCCTTCCTCCGTGGCCTGGCTTGTCTGTGTCTCTAACATCCTTAGGTCTCAGCATAATCGTCCACGTCTGTTTTGTCCTTAAATATTTCACATGCTGCTGTTTTTTGGAGGCTCCCCCAGCGAGGACTCCACCACCTGCGTGTTGGGCTTGAGCAACACTCCAGAGACATGGCCCTTGAACTAGGTCCAACTTTCAGAATTAACCTGTTACCTAACTCCTAGTCAAGATGCACACCTGCCAGAGCCTCCAAATCCCCTTCCCACAAGCTCCTCAGTCTCTCATGCCCCCAGGAAATCCTCCCTCATCTACGGCTTGCATCAAAGCACCCATAGAGACCACACCTAGGTTTTGAAGAATCAACTCACTGTGAACTCAAAGCCAGTGGAGCCCTGGTCCAAGCTCTGAGCTATGTAAGACCTGAGGGGCAGGAATGGCTACCCACTCTCAGCTGCCTCTTGCTTTGATTCTCCAGGCTGGGACCTCAAGCTCATCTCAAAGCATGTTCCATTCACATATTGTTTATTGTTGAGATCTGTGTGTGATTACCATGGCCTGACAGTCTAGTGGTATTGTGAGAACAGGTGGTCTGCCAAGAGATAACTGTGCAGAAGCCCCTTGCCTCACCCCCAAGTGTGCTCTCCATTCAGAGCTAAGAGATGGCCTGAGAAGGGAAACAATTTTTCATTGGCCCATACTTTTGGGCTAGTGCAAGAGGACTCCAAATAATTGGAGTTCTGAGAATTTTTTGATGTCAACAAGCCTAGTGACCTCATCAAAGCTGAGGTTAGAGACAGAACTGTATTCCCCAGGAGACAACATGGACTGTCCTGAACAAAGTGCTCTGTAAGTGGCCGTGATGAGTCACTAATTCCATGTAACTCATTTCACCCACTGTACTTGACTTTCTTTAAAATGAAAGTCCCAAATCTCCTCTTTTCCTCTTACTTTCTTTTGAAGACAGAAGAACAGCTGACGTTTCTTTCTTAGCTGGTGCTGCTAGGTATAGGAAAAGGTAGATTTATGTCGCCGAGATGCTGATGACCCTCTGGACCGGAGAATGGGAAATGGAATGAATCTACACTGGAGGTGATCACAGTCACAGAGGAAAGAGGAATGCAAAAGGAGTGTGCAGTCCGAGACATGATGATCTCCCTACTCTGTGCCACAGACAGAAGAGCTGTCACACCTGGGGAGGTGGCTTTCTCCAGAAGCTATCTGAGCACCTGACGCTTGAAGCCTTGAGGCCTGGGTGTTCTGGAGGCCCCACGATGCAGATACCACAGCTAGTGAGGGTGTTTCTTCCGTGGTCAAACTCCCCAGTGTATGCAGAGAAACCACTTCCAGTGGGGAGGAAAAGAGCTTTACTGAGTCCTGGGGCAAGTCTCAATGGTGTCCCAGGTGAACCTACCTTCCTCTAAAACTAAGACATTTCCCTCTCTCTACACATGTGCAAATGTCCTCCAAGGTCCTGAGGCTGGCTTTGGCTAGCAGGTATGGTGATTAAGAGTGGACTTCGAGGTCAGCTATCAACCTGCCGCTTATTGGCCATGTTTCCTGGGCAAGTTACTCTTATCAACAGGCCTCTAGTTTCTGAACTGGAAGAGAAGTAACAACAACTCCAATATCACATATTTGGATGAGGAATAAAACCAAGTAATCAAAGTCAAGAGTAGACAGAAGACAGCATGTGCTCAAGAAGTGATGACCCCCCCCATCATCTTCACCATCATTACGGGTATGTAATTTTCAACACTTTTGTCATTGTGAGTGACTTAGGCCATGGCCCACCCATCCAGCTCTGCTCAGCTGACCCAAACTTCTGGGCTTCTCTTTTGTAAGGGAGTCGAGGCCCAGTAAAATAGACTAAAGACGTGCACAACCCCAAATCCTACCGGATGGAATCCAGCCCATGGGTCTCCCCACTGTCCCCTTTTTCTTTCCCTTCACTGAAGGCATCCCCTTCTTATAGCTTATCATCTTTGTCCACAGAGTGAACAAGTTCCCCTGAAATCTATCTCCGCTTTCCAGAAGTGTTTCCAATGACACAACATCCAAAACTACTTGGAACAGGCTCCTCATCCTGACCTGGCTAGCAGCCAGGAAAGACACTGAAGTTCTACCAGCAGGGCCAGCCACTGTGTCGCTTCCTTCCCCAGTCTCCATGGACGGACATGCTCACCCAGAAGGCCTTCACCAAGGGTAAAATGGCCTTTGGGTAGCACAGAACTCCCCATCCCAGCCAGAGTAATCTACAGAAGTGACCAAGGACTGTCCAAGGACATCATCATAGCCCACCAAGCAGAATTATTACTTTACATTTGTCCATATTTGGTGAGATCAGGAATTGTTTACCATTCTGATTAAAACTTTCAGCAGAGCCTGTCATAGTATTTGCTGAGTGAATGATTGAAGAATCTCTATTAATTGACTTCCAAGGGAGAAGCTGATGAGATCCTGAATTTTACCCAAATACTTATTGTTTCCTTTTCTCTAACCCTAATTGCTGTCTTTCCCTGTGCTTGTTTTCTCCTCTCCCTTGGTCCTTTCTTTTTCTCTGTAACCAAACGAAGAAAGATAAACACACGTAAATGTTTTCAGATACATTTTGCCAATTTTGCCCATGCCCAGTGGAGCAGGGATCATTATGATCGTCTCCACTCGTCAAAGGGGGTATGGGAGTATCAGGACCCACAACTGGGAAGTGCCACCTTTTGGACCCAAATCCAAAGTCCAGAGGACTGCAAGTGGCTGTTTGCTCTCACTGCATCCAGGGAGGCACTTCCTTGGCCCTGGCTGGAACCCAGGGTGCCTTCTCCTTTCTCCAGACCAAACCAAATCAAACCTGTTTCCATTGAGTCAATTCTGACTCACAGTGACTCTATAGGACAGAGTACAACTGCCCCACAGAGTTTCCAAGGAGCATCTAATAGATTCTAACTGCTGACTTTTTGCTGACTTTAGCAGTGATAGCACTTAGCCACTATGCCACTAGGGTGCTAGTTGCTTTTACAGAAAGGAAAGACGAGAAAGACCAGTCACGTTTGTCTACATTGCCTGAGATTCCTGGAGAGCAGAGTAACCTTGGAAACCAAATCCACTAAAAGTCCCAGGTCATTGCCTCAACCCATTTTAGCTCTTTAACACCTCTTATAAACCCCAAACATTCCCCTACCCCTCGTCTTTTTTCAGTCTTTCTACAGAGAATAGCTAATAAGATTTTACCTCTTACCTTTATATTGGTTTCCTAGGACCACAGTGACAAATGACCACAAACTTAGTGGCTTAAAACAATACAGATGTATTCCCTTACAGTTCTGGAGATCAGAAGTCCTAAAATTAAGATGTTGGCAGGGCTGGTTCCTTCTGGAGGCTCTAGGGGAGGATCTATTTCCTTGCCTTTGCTAGCTTCTAGAGGCCGCCCACAATCCTTGGCTCATGGCCCCTCCTCCATCTACAAAGCCAGAAGCTTTACGTCTTCCAGTCTCTACTGCTCCCTCTCTCTCACAGACAGAAACACCCTCAGCTTCAGTTGTCTCATCTCCTCTGGCTAGGACCCTCTCTCTCCTTCCCCCTGACAAGGATCCCTGTGATTACACTGCACCCACCTGGATAATCTAGGAGCCTCTCGCATCTTAGATCCAAGATCCTTAACCTAATCACACCCGCAAAGTTGCCTTTTGCTATGCGAGATTGTGTGTTCAAGGGTCCGAAGATGAGTACATGGGCATCATTGGGAAGCCTTGAGTCTGCCGACCACACTCCTTTATTGCTCCCCTTTGGGTGAAGGTACTAATAAGAAGCAAAGCCTCTATAAGGCAAATAGCCAGGGCTGAAGAGAGTGTACTGGGGGAGGCGGAGGGGCCAAGCTACTAGAAGCCCCATCGGGGTAAGGGCACCAAGACTGACCGGCCAGGAGGATCAGCTGCTGCGACATTTCAGCCTTGACTTTGGCCACATGCAAAACGTAAGAGTCAGGCTTCACTGGCCATGGGCTCTGGCTCTGCTTGGTCTACAGCTGCCTGTCTGGAGTGTGAGCAGGCTGCCCTTGGGTTTATAAGGCCCTAGTGTGCAGTTACGGTTCTATAAAATGAATGCGGGCAGACTCTTCATCTGGGTGTTTCCATGTGTTCCTGACTCCCCTCTTCTTCTTCTTCTTTTTTTTTTTATTGTGAAAAATGAGACGTCAAAACCAAGATCTGATCACTGTGTGATATCTCCCTTGGCTATGCCCCATCCCCTCTTCTCCATTCCCACTGGTAGGGGAGCTTATCATTCCACCAAGCACGTTGTCTGAGATGGAACAGTTCATTTATCTGAGTGTCCAAGCCTCTCCAGGGAGAAGGGAGAAATGTCTGCATGCTGGCTGGACCTGTCACCCCAACACACCCACTCACGTGATGTGTCCTCAGCTGTTGGGTAGGTGCCTGGAAAGTATCAACCTCGCTCCCATCCCCAGAAGGCCCTGGTTCAACGCTTTAATGTGACACACGTCAAAGTGTTGACTGCGGTATAAACTGCACAGAAAGGCTCAGATTATGGCCAGGCTCCAAGCCACCCAGTCTGTTGCTCTGAGTCCTGTGCTGACCCCCATGAAAGGACGGAGCCCCTCCTTTCAGACATGGAGACAGGCTTTCCTGGCTGACCCCTTGGGGCTGTAGCCAGAAAGAGTTGCCCGTCCAGTATAAGCCAGGAACAGCCTGGAGGACTCTGAGAAACATAAGTGTTTGCTTTCCTGCTAGGCTCATTTTCTTTATCTACTGTAGCTTTTTCTGAGGCTTCTTTGTGATAACAAAAGTTCCCAGATGGTGGAGGACAATTAACAACTAATGTTACCATGCCAAGAGCAGGTAAAGTCTCCTTCAAGTTCCTACCAAATGACACCTGATCCCCCCTTGACATGCCTTGCCTGCCCACCCCAAGGCCCACCTTTTCAATCCCTGAGCTAGTTCCCAAATCACCTCCTTTGCTTTTCCGCTATCTCTTCTTTCCTCAACTCAACCTCTTAGCCATGTGATGGGAGATCTGCTATCAGCACAATTCAATTTACTTCCATCTTCAGAGGCCATCGCACCCTTTCCTGTGCTTCATCCATCACTTAGAGATGAGATGCAGCCAGAGACCCTGCCTCTGTGTCCATGGTCCACCTTTCTCTGAGCACCTGTCTGAAATCACCTACTGGCGTCTTGACCTGGATGCCCACAAGCCTCATAAAACCAAGCAAGCTTTAGGTGGTGTCTGTGAGGTTTGGGTGACTCGGAGGAAACCATTTAACCTCTTTGACGGCTAAGATAAAGACAGCTTCCCCTCATGTCCTGCGTGAGATATGAATGAGATAATGTGTGTCAGGTGATTGCTTTTGCCTTCAGTCCTGGGGAGAGCCAAGTAAATGCAGACTATCTATCAACTCCTTCATCACCACCTGCCCGCTTCATCATCATCACTCCTGTTTCCCTGCAGTCCTATCTCCTGCTCTGTATCTCGGTGAAAAAACCCACTATCCACCCAGGTGTCCGAATTAGGAGACTCAGGAGCAACATCCACTCCTTCCCTCCCTCCCACCTCCACACCCAAATGCTCTCTGCATCCCAGTCTCCTCTTCCATACCTTCCAGGTCTCTGCCTTTTCATGCCTGTATAGCTGCACATAGTACCAACCACCCATCTGTATCTTGTACTCCCTAGTCTATCACCCACGCTGAGCTGGCTTGAGCTCCTTTAGCTCAGGTCTCAGAGGTCGTCATTCCACTGAAGTCGCCAAGGTGTGGCTGGCACCTTGTGATGTCTGACAGCCCATGCCCATGTGTCTCCCTCTCCTTCCTTCACAGCTGAGCCTGTCTCCTTCAGCTTGAACTGGTTCAGTCATGGCCAAGGAACTGAAACCAGAACAGACCTGAATTTTTAAAACTTGAGTGACTGGGGACCATAACCAGAATGGGAAAAATTGTGGGTCAAAGTCCTGGAATGCGAGACTTAGAAGAGGCGTGCAGTAAGCCCTATCTGGAGCCTGATGGAAGAGGCTGGATTATTGCCAGAACAGATGAGAGTAACACCCATTCAAAGTGGTGTGGCATGGTTAACTGCCATCTTTCAGCAGGGCACTGCTGTTTCTGACTCTGCAAAGAATCTGACAGGCAAGAGATTTGGTTGCTTTGTAACATGTATGTTGCCCTTGTTTTCTAAGACAGAGATTAAAATTCTAGCAGAACTTTGACTTGTAATTTTTGTGATTAAGATTTTGGTTCTGGTTCATCCAAATTTGAAAAATTCAGATCTGTTCCAGTGTTGCTTTTTTTTTTTTTTTTTTGCCATGATTGAACCAGGAATAACCAGTTTGAAGGCATTCTCCTGCTTGTCATAAAAGCTTCCCAGCCTCCCTTGCAGCTATGGTTTTGTCATGTGACTCCATCCTGGTTAATGGTAACTGAGAGGAAGACAGCTAGAGAAGTGAGCCTACCTGTAAGAGATAGGAAAGGAGAAGCTACTTGTCTATAGCTACACCTGGTAGGGGGGACATGATGCCTTCGGACATAGCTCTGGGGCTGCAAGAGCAAGCTCAGGGCCAAAACCAACATGTGGGGTGGTAGAGTGAAATGCAGAATAAGCTGGGTCCTTGTTTTCCCTGAAAACCACTGAGCCCACCCAAGATTACCCACCACTAGACTACTTATAGAAGGTAATAGTCCTTGAGGAGTCAGCAGTGTTAGTCGCACCCTGGGTTATTGGCTTATGGAAGTCTTTTAACCTATACCTGCAGAATCCTTGGAGTGTTTAAGGCTGTTGCTTGAGTGTCCTGAGACTGCTACAACTAATTACCATAAACTCACACAATCAAATACCCTCACTCCCACTATTAACTCAATCACAGGCTGACACTCATGCTTGCATTCAGCCACACACACACACACACACACACACACACACATACACACTTATATCTACTTGCTTTCACATATTCACTCATAAACACACTATCCACACATATTTCTTTACACTCACACACTCATGATCACATTCACTTTCACACATCATGCACTCACACTGCCCCTACACCCTTACACATGTACTCACATACATTTTCTCTTTCCTGCTCTGTTTGGCCAGGCCTCTTCACGAATTGCAGTTATTTGTCTATGTGTCTCTTTCCCAACCAAATATTCAGATGATACTGAACCTCACTCACATTTTTGTCTTTCCAATCTTCAGGACTCTTTCTGACGTTTTTATTGACAGAAACTATCAACAAAGGAACAAATATCAATACTGATGATGTGGACAATACCATGTTCAGGGTTAATTTACTTGTTTTGAGCTAACTTGTAATGTTTAAGAAGCTCAGCCTACCACACATAGTTCAGGCAGCGTTGTGTGGAGTTTTGTGCCTCCTACCAACAGCTGTGTTCCAGGAGGTATGTGTACATGTGAGCACATAGGTACCAGTACGCACATACGTGTTCATGGATAGACTCTATATTTTAAAGCATAACAGAAGAGCTTTCTTCTCCACTTGTGGTACAATGGCACAAAGACCTCTCCCCTTCTGAGTCATTCACTTAGCAAGTGCCCACTGAACACCTTCCATGAACAGTGTGCATGCATGCTCCAGGACTAGGCAGTGGTCAAAATACACACCTTCAGGGGCATAAGACAAGATCCCTTGGGGGATTCCTGTCCACTAGCAACGTTTATTTCCTCACACAGCAAATACTGTCATCTCTCACAAGAGCATCTCCATATCCACTGGCAATAGGAGACATGAACACTGTCCCTCAACAATAGTAGACACAGCCTCCCACACCCACTCCCTGCCCTTGATGCCCCTAGGAGCCACCCTGCGTAACCATCCTGAGGTGGCTTTCCTACTTGGCAAGCACAGCAACAGCAACATGTGTTTTGCTTGGCGCATGAGCACTGACGTGATGAAGCATGAGTTGGACCACAACTAACAGTGCTGATGCCAAACTAATTGATTTCACAAGCACGAGGGCGACCTTCCAGGGCTCCCCCACCCAAGGACGGGGTGCGCCAGCCCATTTTCCTCACGGGAAGGAAGCCAGGGGATGTGCACCAGCCCTCCAGCGTCTGGAGTGCTCTTCCAAGCCAAGCTTACCACTTGAACTCTGACCCTCACAGCAAACACTGGACGGACTCACTTTCCCTCATTATACCTCCCTACCAAACATACAACACATCACACACAACACACATAAAACATACCACACACAGACACATACATGTCCTGCTGCTCTTGTGCAAACTTTGCCTTCTAGGAATTCACCCTGTCTAACAGATGAAGGCTCTTCTGCTGGGCTCTGGAGTGTTCTAACAGTGACCTCCGTGTGTTCCTCAGTTTCCCATCTGTAACAGTGCTGTCCCCACAGGAACAGACTACCTGGTCATAAGAGCAGAGCCCTTGCAAAGGGTGAGCTTGGCCATGTTCAGTGCCGGGCAGTGTGGCAGTAGTGTGTTGACCCATTAGACTGGCGGGAAGTGGAGGGCCCTATCTCCCATGGGGAGCAGGACATTTGGGTTTCCTTTTGACACCATGTTGTCAAAGCCTCTTGGGACTTGCTTACAGTCCTACTTGGGACTGGACATTATGGCAAATAGTGGGGACCCAGCAACCTTAACCTGGGCTGTGATCCAGTTATCTAGTACCGAGAAGCAGTGCTAACTCTGTAGGGCATCAACAGCAGAACAAGGACTACAGGTACAAATAGCCTGTGGTGTTAAGCCATGCCCTCCAACTTTAGTGAGGCACACACATGCATGGATGAGATGGTAGAGCATCTATGCCCAGCCTGAGCCCAGAAGCTAAGCCCAGCGGTGCACTCTTTCCACATGTCTTCTTTGTCATCAAAGGGAACACTGAGGCTCTCTGATCCCTGACTCACTCCTCTTTGTCTTGAAGGGGCAGCATTTAGAGATAGTCTGGAGAGTGATGGTGTTCTAATGCGGCAACACATGGGCACACAGAAAACCTTTAGAATGTTTCAAGTAACAGAGACGCCTATAATGGTCAACACACATTGCAGCCTGGCTCTGCCACCAGCTGCTGGGTGCCCCCTCACCACTCTGAGCCTCAGCCTCCTTGTCTAAGTGTGGGGTGCCTCATGCCCCTTTGAGGTTGTAAGAATAAGAGGAGACACAGCCAGGGGCTCAGCAGGGTGCCATTAGTGCATGTTCAGAAGCTCCTATTCCTCTCCTTAATGTGGGTGCAGGTCACAAACCCAGAATGGGGGCATGGGAACGGAATGTGGGTCTCCCTTGGTGCTGCAGGGACCATGCGTACTACACACTGAATAATTGCCTTCATGTGAGCCCCTTCCTGTGCTGCTTTCCCAGCACACATTTGATGTGGTCACTGGAGTTTTAAGTATTCGTAGCTGTTTACAAATGTGTATTCCTCATCCAAGTTCACAGGGGCAGCTTCCTAGGGAGTTCAGCCTCTGCTCAGTGCCTCAGCGTGCAAAGGATGCCGCCTGGCAGGGACTCTACAGAACCTTCTGCTCTGAGCAGTGGGCGTGCCCTCCTCTGTCATGGTCAGAAGACAAAGGCTATCTAAGCAGCTCTGCCACTGGGTCCAGAATTAAGTCACCACAAGGACTGAAGACACTTCCAGACCACAGAGCAATGCTTCCACCAGTTCCTGGTACAACTGTTCTGCCAGGCTGCACCTTGTCTTTCAAGAGCTGTACCTCAATTCAGCCGTGTGTACCCCCATGCAAGCATGTGGTTTGGGTGGAACTGATCAGCACCATAAATGGTCACATGATCTGTGCCCTGGCTGAGGGGACCGGTCCAGGGTGGGTGGCAACCCAAGTCAGGGCCAAGGGACGAGGCTCTGGAGCTTGGGCTGGCTGTGCTGGAAGAGATTCCCTCTCTCTAGGGGCAGGGCAAGAACTGAGATTGGAGTGTCCTGGATTACCACAGGGTACATGCAATCACGGTATCCTGGTAAGGGCTGCTGAGTGACCACTGAGACGCTCGCTCCAGAGAGGAGCCACAGAGAGGTGGAGGCCAAGCTAGAGACAGACCCCTGAAGCCTCACTCACACTCCAAATCCAGCCAGTCTGCTGTGTCCCTTCACTGGGTGCCTGGCTTCCCTAGAACCTCTACCATCTGAGCTTGCTGTCTCCCACTCCCACATCTGCCTCTCATTCTCCTGCTCTCATGCTCTGTCTGGGAGGGTGCTTAGAGGGTCATCGGTAATCAGGAAGGCTGAAGAGCTTCCCAACAGTGTCTCAGAACAAGACAGTGAGGCAAGAGGTGGTGGAAGCCACTTCCAACTGACAATAAGTCAGCCAAATGTACAAAAGGGGAAACTCTGACCTTGTGTGATGGCAGAATTGTGGCCTGATGGCATCAGACTCTACTCCTTGGAAATTGTGTGCTGCCTTAGCTGACAAAGTCTTTATAGGTGTGACTAAGTTAAGGGTCAACACCTGAGATGAGAGTCTCCTGGATTATCCAAGGGGAACCTACATGCAATCAGGGTTTCCGGTAAGAGGGTAGCAGAGGGAGCTGTGATGACAAACAGAAGAGGAGGAGGCCACCTGATGATGAAGGCAGAAACTAGAGTGATGTACTCTCAAGTCAGTGAACACCTGGAACCTCCAGAACCTGGAAGGGACAAGGAAAGATCCTTCCCTAGAGCCTCCAGAGGAAGCATGGCCCTATGAAATCCTGATTTCAGACTTCTATCTCCTAGAGCTGTGAGAACAGATTTCTATTATTCCAAGACCCCCAATTTGTGGTACTTTGTTATTACAGCAGCTGCATAAGCAAAACCATTTCAGTTTTTAATAGTGTGTCCTCCCCTCATCAGAAGATGCTTTATACACAGGTTTGAGGGAGAAGGGTCCTTTTCAAGTGAGAAAAGAAGTTAGCACTTGGCTTACTGAGAATGACAGCACATTGATGTGCTTTTTCTGTGCAGAGGGCACAGATAAGAAGTTGACAATTGACGTGTCTTCTTTGCAGAGGACACAGGTGAGAGACAGACAGTTGACGTGCTTCTTTACTTGCAGAGGACACAGGTGAGAGGCAGAAAGTTGATGAACCTCTCCTGTGCAGAGGACACAGGTCAGTGGTAGATGGTTGATGTATCTCTTCTGTGCAGAGGGCACAGGTAGAGGACACAGATGAGAGGTAGATAGTTGGTTGTCTCTTCTGTGCAGATGACAAAGGTGAGAGGTAGATGGTTGATGAGCCTCTTCTGTGCAGAGGATATAGGTGACTGATTGGTAGATGATCCCTCCACCAGGGACCATGAAGTCTAAATCAGTGCTTCCCAAATTCTATAACCATTTCAGAACTCTGGGAGCCTGGTCAGATGGTGGGTGCTCACGCAGCAGGGCAGGTAGGAGCCCACCTTTCTAAAGAGCCTCGGGAGGAGCTGGTGCTGGGCAGCAGGAAACCACAGCATCTGGCAGCCCCAGGGAGTTTGTTAGAAATGTGAATTCTGGGGCCCTTCCCACACTTCCTAGGTCAGAATCTCAGGGGGTCAGCCTGGGAATCCAAGCTTAACAAGCCTTCCAGCAGATTTGGATGCTCAAACAAGTTTGAGTACCATGAGGTCTAGACTTTGGCAAAGTTCAGTCCAAGCGCCTCCACTTCCTCCTTCCTTGCACACAAGTCATCATTATACAACAGTGTTCTCCCACTGAGTGAGACTCAGACTCAGAACCCTTCTCAACCCAATAGTTGGCATCCGAGATAACAGAGACACTATGTCTACAGTCACTCAACAGACAGTGCACGGTCACTCAAGGATGTGGCCGGTGCCAGGATGACAGGACGCATAAAATGACATGGCAGCCCAGAACAGGAAGCATGGGCTGGTGACTGGGGTAGGGAGAAAGGAAGGAAGCATCACAGGAGAGGCTAACGTGGAGCCAGGGGCAGGAAGAAGGAGCAGGGCTTCTCCCAGGCCCACTGGGAAGGCATTCCAGGCAGGCAGGGGTGTGGCACGAGTGTGTGGTTTGCTTGGTTCACTTGGAAACGTTGAACGTGAATCAGCTCAAGGGGCAGGACCGGCGTGACAAAGTGGAAATGGGGTCACGGAAGGAGAAACGTTGAGTAAGGGAGCCAGAGGCCTGTGCAAGAGCAGAGGCCGCTGGGTGGAGGCGACAGTCCCCGGGCGGGTCAGGGAGACTGATAGAGGGGTGTCAGCCCTCACCCACTCCACTGTCCTTCCCAGGCCCTTCCCCAGGATCCCACTGGGGAGGCGAGGGGCAGGTGAAAACGTGAGGAGAGGAGGAGGAGGAGAAATAAGATCGATGCACTATGAGACTCTCCAAAATAAACATCGACAGAGAAATGAAAAAAAATAAAAAGGCCTACTACATTAGCCATGGGAAAAAAATTAGCATTAGGCACTGCATTTTAATAAAGACTTCTGTCTGGTTTTGATTTCACAGATGTAAAAAAACACAGGCAATCTGGAATTAAGCTGGACTACTTTAAACTGTGTCTATAAACCACATTTGGGATTCGCTCAGCATTTCTGAGGTTCAGTTTACAGGGATTTCTTCAGTCAAAAAAAAAAAAGCCCTAAGTATACTTGGGAGAGAAAGCGAGGTTGTTGGCTGTGGTTTGTGATGTGTTTCCACAAACAGCATCCCCTAGCAGAGAGAGGGGGCCTTGTCTCCATTGTTCTCCTTTATGTGACAGAACATTGGTCTCATCCAAGAGACTCTGAACTCCGCTCTCAGGACACGAAGGGGCTGTTCCTCACTGCAGTATATAATCTGCATCTCTGTCCAAGAGATTGTGATTAACAAGCTGTGTGTGTTAGTGTGTTGGATATAAAATGATGGTGATGCATCCAGAGCCGAATGCTTCTGGGTGCCCTTAGGGGGCACCCCCATACAAAGGGACTTCTTACAAAGAGCCCTGGAAAAATCAAGCAGCTGTTAGCATTGAAGTGGCTGTTCGAGACAACACTAGGCAAGGGTGAGCCCCACCTATCCCTGTCCACACCCTGCTCATTTGCCCAGGACTCATCAGCCAGGCCCCCGAACAGAGGTAGGTGGGACCCCAGGGACTTTGGCAGGGCCTCCAGGGACCTTGGCAGGACTCCCCAGGGCAGGGACCTGCAGACTGATCAGGCAGCCAGACTCCCACCCACTCCTTCTTGGATGGATGCCCTTTCACACTCCTACCTTTTTCCTAGGCCTTCTTGTTGAGTTTCTGAAAACTTCCAAGACAAATCCTGCCATTCCATGCCTTCCTCCCCCTGAAACCCTTCTCATGTCTGGGGAGTCATGTGGATGTCCAAAGCCAGCACCCCCAGTGTGTCCCTCAATGTCTTCCTTACAAGGGATGTAGGCCTCAGCTGCCTCTGGAGCTCAGCCCCCTGGTTAGTTACTGGGCTACTCTCTGATTCCTGGGAAAACGTTGTCCTGCCTTGACCAGAACCAGGGACACAGAAACTTCCAACGACAACACTGTTGGTTTCCTTTGCACATACTTTTCCAAAGGAGCTTAAACAAAGGTGGTTTAGTACTCCCTGGAAACCCTGGTGGCATAGTGGCTAAGAGCTATGGCTGCTAGCAGTTCTAATCCATCAGATGCTCATCGGGACAGTTCTATTCTGTCTCACAGGGTGACTATGAGTTAGAATTGCCCTGATGGCAGTGGGTTTGGTTTTTGGGGTCTGGTATCCCTTGGTATGCACATTCTGGAATCTTCCTAGGCTTCCCTGAATTCTGTCCTGTTGGGGAGATTGGGCTCCCTGTGATGTTTTGGGAGACCCAGAGGTGGCTTCTTTCTAAGAGGAATTTCTTTTCTTTTTTCTTTCATTTAATATGACTGAGTGAAAATGTACATTCCCATATAAATTTACATGCACACCTATATGCAGCTTCCACTGCTCTTCCTGTCCGGTGACAGCACACTATTCCTCTCTGCTCCATACATGTCTCATCCTCCCAACAGCCTCCTTTCCCCTCCTCTCCATGCACTCTCCTTCCTCCAGCCAGAGGTCAGCAGGATGATATCCTATAGATGTATAGAACCATAAAGTGCATCCGATATATGGTCACTCTGCATTGCCAAGTCCAATCCATTCCTGTCCAAAGAGTAGACCTTCATTATGATTTATGGGTAAGGGCAGCATCAGGGCCGGGGGCCATGCTCTCAGGGAAACCCCCAAACCGCTGGACCATCAGTTGAGGTCTTTTAGTGGAGATCTCAGGATGCACCCCTTTTTATTCTTGTGTTGCCAGTGAGACTCATCTCTGTGAGCTCCATTGTGGCTATCACTGGTGGTGGCTGGGCACCATCCGGTTCTTCCAGTCCCAAGTCGATGTAGGCACCCACTGATGTGGGTCTCTCTATCTTCTAGGTTGTCTTTACCCCATGTCATTTTGGTCCTTGGTGAGCATCCGTTCCTGCTGAGTTGGGACCATTTGCTGTGTCCTCGGATGGCAGCTTGGCAGCTTTTAAGACCCCAGATGCCACTCACCAATGTGGGGTGCAGAGAGCCCTCTTAGCAAAATGCTAGTTGTGCCAGTTGGCCTTGATTTCGCCTAAGAGTATGGTCCCCTGCCCCCTGCCCCAGCTACTCTATCCTTGCAATACTGGGGTAAGATGGAAGGAGTACTCAAGTTATGCTGAAGTCCACTTAATGCTGTTCTTGTTTCTAATGTGTGCTATCACCTATTTTTCCCAAACAGATTTCTAGAAACTATCTAATCTAAACCCTCCCCACCTCGCCCTCCCTCCCTCCCCTCCCTTGCAGCTATCAAAGAGTCTTTTCTTCTATACACAAGTCTGTTTTTGAGATCTTACTGTAGAGGTCTCATACAATATTTGTCCTTTTGTTGCTGACTACTTTCACTCAACATAATGTCTTCCAGTTGAAACCAGGTTATGAGATGTTTCCTGGAATCATCGTTATTCTTTATTATTGCATAGTGCTCCATTGAGTATATGTACCATAGTTTACCTATCCATTCTTCTATTGTTGGGCATCTGGGTTGATTCCATCTTTTTGCTATTGTGGACTGTGCTGCAATAAACATTCTCGTGCATGTGTCTGTTGGTGTGAAAGGCCTTGATTCTGTAGGATATGTTCCAAGTAGTGGAATTACTGGGTCAAATGGTATATCGATATCCATTTTTTTAAGGAAGTGCCAGATTGCTTTCCAAAGAGGCTGGACCATTTTGCAACCCCACCAACAGTGTAGGAGGGTTCCACTTTCTCCACAGCCTCTCCGGCATTTGTTGTTTTGTGTTTTTTGGCTCATGGCCAATCTTGTTGGGGTGAGATGGTATCTCATTGTCATCTTGATTTGAATTTCTTTAATAACTAAAGATCGCGAACATGTCTGCATGTGTTTTTTGGCTGCCTGGATCTCCTCTTTAGTGAAGTGTCTGTCCATCTCCTTTGCCCGTCACTTAATTGGATGATTTATCCTCCTCTTATTGATATTTTGTAGTATCTTATAGATTATAGAGATCAGGTGTTGGTCTGACATAGAGTTGCCAAATATTTTTTCCCATTCTGTGGGTGTTCTTTTAATTCTATTAATAAAGTCTTTGGATGAGCAAAGTGTTTGATTCTTAATAGTTCCCATTTATCTATTTTCTCTTCTGTTGATTGTGGTTTGTTTGACAGATTTTGGAGTCTGTCTTCATTGTGTATTCAACCTTCCATTGTTGTTCCTACCTTTTCTTGGATGAGCTTTATCATTTTAGGTTTGATATTTAGGTCTTTTATCCAGTTGGAGTTGGTTTTTTGTATAAGGTGTAAGATATGGATCTTGATTCAGTTTATTGCAGGTGGATATCCAATTTTGCCAGCACCATTTGTTGAAGATACTGTTTTTACCCCAGTTTAATGTCTTAGGGCCTTTGTCGAATATCAACTGTTCATAAGCAGATGGTATCATCTCTGGGGTCTCAATTCTGTTCCATTGGTCAATCTGTCTGTTCTTGTACCAGTACCAGGCTGTTTTGACCACTGTGGCAGTGTAGTATGTTCTAAGGTCGGGTAATGAGTGGCCTCCCAGTGTGTTCTTCTTCTTTAGTAGTACCTTACTTATCTGGAGCTTCTTCCCTTTCCAAACAAAATTGGTGATTTGTTTCTCCATCTCATTAAAAAATGACGCTGAAACTTGTATTGGGATTGTATTATATAAATAGATTGCTTTGGGTAAAATAGACATTTTCACAATGTTAATTCTTCCTATCCATGAGCAGAGTAGGTTTTTTCATTTATCTAAGTCTCTCTTAGTTTCTTGTAGTAGGGGCTTGTAGTTGTCTTTGTAAAGGTCTGTTATTTATCTGGTTAGATTAATTCCTAGGTACTTTATCTTATGGGCTGTCGTAAATGGTATTGATTTGATAATTTCTTCCTTAACAGTCTTGTTGTTGGTATAAAGGAATCCTACTGATTTACTTGTGTTTATCTTGTATCCTGAGACCTTGCTTAACTCTTCTATCAGTTTGAATAGTTTACTTATAGATTCCTTGGGATTCTCTGCATATACAATCATATCATCTGCAAACAGGGAGATTTTAACTTCCTCTTTGCCGATGCAGATGCCCTTTATTTCTTGGTCTTGTCTAATTGCTCTGGCTAAAACTTCTAGTACAATGTTGAATAGAAGAGGTGAGAGTGGGCATCCTTGTCTAGTTCTTGATCTCAAGGGAAAGTCTTTCAGTCTCTCTCCATTCAGGATTCTAAGAGGAATTTCTGACCTTTATCACAGCCAGTCTTCTGTAGAAAAGGTGGCCCAGTGCCCTGGAGCTGGAACGTGGACTTTCTGAGAGCTGGTGTGCCAAAAGAGCCCTCTTGCACGTGCCAAGTCTGGCTCCCTTCCCACACATGACTGAACTAGAGCTCCACACTAGTGCCTGAATCTAAACAGAACGTCTACCTAGCAGAGCTGGGGCATGTACCTTGTCTGCAGGCCCTCCCTGTGAAGTGGAGGCTCTCCCATTACTGGCCACTTTATGAGGAAAGGGGGAGAAGGCCAAGTCTGGGTGCCCATAAATGTAGTCTAGACCCTACAACAAAGCCAGCATCCTGCAGGGAAAATGACGCCCCTGAATAGCAAGCACTTAGCTCAGACCTTGTTCTCCCAGAAGGGAGGTCTTTGGCCCTACTGCTTACTCAGCATGGCATCCTGTTCCCATCTCTATGCCCCTAGAATATAATGCACTTCAATGATAATGGTAATCACAGTAGCATCTATTGTTGGTGGAACAAGTTATAGCTTAAGAGTTTAGGATGTTTACACTGTTTCACATGTTCCCAGGGGGTTAGCACTGCACCCATCAGGCACATAAGGAAAGAAGTCAGAGTGGTTTTCTGCCAATCACATGGTGAGCAGTTATAACAAGGACTTGTAGCTGTTAAGTCACTTCCAACTCACGGTGACTCCATGTGTGTCAGAGTAGAATGGCATTCCATAGGGTTTTCAGTGGTTGATTTTTCAGAAGTTGATTGCCAGGCCTTTTTTCCAATGGGCCTCTGCGTGGACTCCAACCTCCAACCTCCAACCTCCAAGCAACTGAGTACTTAGTGGTTTGCCATCCAGGGCCTCCTTGTAACAAGTGCAGCAAGTGTGAGTTCAGGCAATGTGCTGTGGGGTTGAACCTACAACTTTCCATTCAGCCTCTGAGACGACCCCTGCGGGGAGTGTACCTGCCATTTTCTGGGGAAGAAAGAAAGGCCCAGGAATGGAGGGCTGTCACCCAAGGCCACTGTGGTCTACTTGGGGGTGGGGAGGGGCGGGTGAAAGGGCAGGATGTGAATTCAGAATGCTCCTCTAAGGACCAGGTCTGCTCTCTGAGTAGTAGCACCAATGGTAGCTCGAAACCTGAGCCTGTCCTGACCGTGAAACTTCACTGACTGACCTCTGGGATGGGTAAGCCCCCAACACATTGGGCACACCTGCCTCATGCCAGGGTGAAGGCTGATGTGGTGTGGAGGGGTGAGACTTCAAGGTCCCATCTCAGAGGCAGGTGACACGTGACTGAAAACCTAGGCCCGGCTCCACTGCCACCCCCTTCAGCTGAGATCTCAGGTGGGTCCCTGCCTCAGCTTCTGGTTCTGCCGCATAAGTGCTGACTTCTCACTGTCCTCCTCCCAAATCTGACCCCAATGATGCGAGTCCCCAGGAGAGATGAGAGGCCTTCCGACCTGTGCCTGTCCCAGATTCAGGCAGTTCACTGCTGGCCATTTCTCAGTCCAAGCCTCCTCTCAGAACTCACATGAGCCTCAGGTCAGGCCACAGTCCCTGTGATGGGTGGGTGTGTGTAGGTGTGAACATGTAAGCATGTGTATGTATTTGAGTGTGTGCTGTGTATAATCATGTGATTGTGAGCATACAAACGAATATGCATGGAATGTGTGCAAACTCATGTGAGCATGTGTAGATACATATGAATGAGCGTACAAGTGTGTGTGTGTAAGAATATGCGAGCATGTATGTGAATGTGTGCAAGCATGTGACTCAGCATCTCAGCACAAACCCAGCCTGGCAGGTGTGTGAACATGTATGTGAGCAAATGTGTTCATAAGCATGTGTGTGTGTTTTCTGTGTGTGACTGTGAGTGCATATGTAGGCACATGTGAGTGTCTAAGTGAATGCATGAGTATGTATGTGCTAGTGTGTGAGTGCGTGAGTGTATAAGCATTGTCAGCATGAGTGTGCACATCTGTTAGTGTATGGGTGTGTGTATGTGAATGTGTGTGAACATGTGTGAGTATATGTGAGAATGAGTGTACACATGTGAGTGCAAGAGCATGTGTACAAATGAATGAGTGTGGGCACATATGTGTGTATGTACACTATCAGAATGCATGCATATAAGTGTGGACACGTTTGTGACTATGTGAGCATGTGCAGGTATGTCTCAGTGTGTATGAGCACAAAAGTGGACATGCTTGTGAGTATGCAAACACATCCAAGTGTGATCATGTGTGTGCACATGTGCCTGTGAGCATGCATGCGCACATAGGTGAGTGTGTAAGCATGTGTGTCTCAGTGAGCATCTCATCACAAACTCAGCCTGAAGGCAGGAGCGGGGCCTTTGGTGGGCACATCCCCTGAACAAATGCGTCAGTAGCATGTGCTTCATGACAAGATTATGGGGAAATCACGTCACTGAGGTCTCATGTCACTCTCACTTTCCCACACACTGGTGAAGTAATTCCTCTGAATGCTGTCCTTGCGGTCAGTGAAGTTGGGGAGCTCCTTGCCTCAATTGCCAGCCACTTTGTTATGTGAAACAGCAGTGCTTTATCACACGTGTGAAGATGACTCAGCCTGAGACGGGAGGTGAGAGGCAGCCTCCCTCTGAATCACATGCAGCCCCGGCAACTGCTGCTGCAGTCACGCTGGACGCCCCGGGCACCCAGGCCTGGCAGTGAGGGAGAGAAAGCAAACAAAGGAACAATTGCTGTTTTCTTTCCAGCCTCTTGCTGAAATCGCTTCTCATTGGCTACATCTTCAGGATGGCAGGAGAAATGTAGGTAATAACTGATCCTGCCCAGTTTCCAAGGGCTCTTTGACCGCAGGCACCCGTGGAGCAGTGCCTATCAGATGGGCACCCTCCTGTTCCTGTGTTGCTGGGACAGCTGGAACCCCTCCACAGAACTGCCTGCTGGGAATGTGCCAGGTGCAGACAGCCTCTGTGTGACCTTCCACATTGAACAGGAAGTTGAGGAAAGGACTGGGGTATGAATGCAGGCTTTCTGATTGTCAAGCTACATCCTTCAAAGCAACACATGGCTCTTGATCTCAGGAGGAAATGTGGACCAACAGCTGATGTAAGGACTTCCTGCCCGTCTACACCAGGAGCACAGCTCCTCAAACCAGGCAGGGGACAGGAACCTGCAAAGATAGAGCTGCTGTTTACCTTGCCAGCCACAGAGCAGTTAGTGTTTTATTCAGTGACTGGCTGCTCGGATCAGCTCTCCCAGGAGAAACATTGCTTTGTCTTCAGTTAACATGTTTCTCAATCTGTACATGACTCATATGGGGTCTTGTAACCATTTCTTCTCACTGACCCCATTTGTTAGTAAACCAAAACCAAGTTAAGTGGCCATCAAATTGATTCTGACACCTGGCACTCCAATGGGTATCAAAGTAGAGTTGAGCTCCACAGGGTTTTCAATAGCTGTGACCTTTTGAGATGCCTCTGGGTGGATCTGAACCGCTGACCTTTTGGTGAGCAGCCAAGCAGGTGGCCTTTGGCTCCCCTATGGAACAGTCCTCTAGGTATTGGCAACCATCTTCTGTCATCACACTTGACAAGGTGGTACACTGGGGTCAGATTTTATTCTCTGTGGTATCACCCTAACATGTCAAAGAGCTCAGCCATAGAAAGTGGTAAGGCAGATTGGCATCTTCGGGAAAACATGATTTTGCTTAATAATATGTGAACTTCAAGGAGCAAGGTCATTTGGATAAATACTCAAATGTTAGGCCACCTTCCCACATGCGGCTGAGGCTCTCTCTGTGCAGAAAAGCCTTGAATGAGGGCCTTGCAAACCAGTTGTCCTTCCAATTCTTGCTCATCTGTGTGACCTTCCAGGTAGAAGCAGAAAATTGTGGGAAAGACTGGGATAACAAAGCAAATGGGATGGAGAAAGAACAGGTGGAAGTTTGGGGATCAGGGAAGCAGAAGTAGACATCTCTTGGGGGTGTGGGCTAGGCATCTGTATCCATATAATAACTGGTTAAATGGATACCAAGGAGAGCTTTGAAAAAAGCATCGAGCCTCAGTCCTTACCTGGGCAAGGTTGGGGACAAGAATTAGTAAGAACCAGCCCCACCACCTGCATCCATTGATGAATGAGGGCAGAAAGGCATAGGGAGAGAGGTCTGTGCAGGTGTATACGTTTCTATTTTTTTTTTTTTAACTCAACAATCCATCTGTTAGAGCGTCATGCTGCAGTGGCTTGTATGTTGCTGTGATGCTGGAAGCGTCACCCATGGTGGACAGGTTTCAGTGGAGCTTCCAGAGTAAGACAAATTGGGAAGGAACATCTGGTGATTTGCTCACCAAAACTATTGTTGTTGTTAGGTGCCATTGAGTCGGTTCCGATTCATAGTGAACCTACGCACAACAGAACGAAACACTGCCTGGTCTTGAGCCATGTCCACAATCATTTTTATGCTTAAGCCCATTGTTGCAGCCACTATGTCAATCCACCTTGTTGAGGGTCTTTTCTTTTTCGCTGACCTTCCACTCTATCAAGCATGATGTCCTTTTGCATGGACTGATCCTTTCTGACAACATGTCCAAAGTATGTAAGATGCAGTCTCACCATTTTTGCTTCCAAGGAGCACTCTGGTTGTATTTTTTCCAGGACAGATTTGTTTGTTCTTTTGCTGGTCCGTGGTACATTCAACATTCTTCTCCAACACAACAATTCAAACGCATCAATTCTTCTGTCTTCTTTGTTCCTCGTCCAGTTTTCACATGCATATGATGCAACTGAAAATACCATGGCTAGGGTCAGGTGCATTTTAGTCTTCAAGGTGACACCTCTACTTTTCAATACTTTAAAGAGATCCTTTGCAGTAGATTTTCCCAATGCAATATGTCTTTTGACTTCTTGACTGTTGCTTCCATGTGAGTTGATTGTGGACCCAAGTAAAATGAAATCCTTGACAACTTCAATCGTTTCTCCATTTATGACGATGTTGTTTGCTGGTCCAGTTGTGAGGACTTTTGTTTTTTTTGATGTTGAGGTGCAATCCATACCGAAGGCTGTGGTCCTTGATGTTCATCAGTAAGTGTCTCAAATCTTCTTCACTTCTGGCAAGTAAGGTGGTGTTGTTTGTGTAATGCAGGTTGTTAATGAGTCGTCCTCCAATCCTGATGCCTCATTCTTCTTTGCATAATGCAGTTTCTGTATGCTTGGCATACAGATTGAAAAGACACGATGAAAGGGTACAACCCAGACACACACCTTGCCTAACTTTAATCCATGCGGTGTCCCCGTGTTCTGTTCACACTAGTGCCTCTTGATCTGTATACAGATTCCTTAAGAGTACAGTTAAGTGTTCTGAAATTCCCCGTCTCCACAATGTTAGCTATAACTTATTATGATCCACACAGTTGAATGCTTTTGCATAGTCAATGAAACACAGGTAAACATCTTTCTGTTACTCTCTGCTTTCAGCCAAGACCGTCTGACATCAGCAATGATACCCCTGGTTCCACATCCTCTTCTGAATCCAGCTTGAATTTCTGGCAGTTCCTTGTCAATGTATGGTTGCAGTCATTTTTGAATGATAGCCAAATTTTACTTGTGTCTGATATTAATGATACTGTTCGGTAACTTCCTCATATGGTTGGGTCACCTTTCTTTGGAATGGGCATAAATATGGATCTCTCCCGTCAGTTGGCCAGGTAGCTGTCCTCCAAATCTCTTGGCATAGATGAGAGAGCACTTCCAGTGCTGCATCTGTTTGTTGAAACATCTCAACGGATACTTCATCAATTCCTGGAGCCTTGTTTTTGGCCAATGCCTCTGATGCAGCTCTGACTTCTTCCTTCAGTACCATCAGTTCCTGATCATACGCTGCCTCTTCTAATGAACACTGACCAGTTCTTTCAGGTACAATGACTGTGTGTATCCCTTCCATCTTCTTTTGCTCCCTGAGTGATTTAATATTTTCCCTGCAGAATCGTTCACTAATGAAACCTGGGGCTTGAATTTTTTCGTCAGTTCTTTCAGCTTGAGACATGTAGAATGTGTTAACCGCAGCAAGTAAGGAAGATAACAGCGCCAGGTCAGGAGGGTAAAGACAAAATGAGCAGCCCCCACTCGTCTGCTGGCGGAGGCTTGCTCGCCGCTGTGACGCGGGAAGCTGTGCCACTGGTATTTAGGTACCAGCAGGGTCTCTCATGGTAGACAGGTTTCAGCTGAATTTCCAGACCAGGACAGACTAAGAAGAACCCAGCACTTTATTTTTGAAAAGAATTAGCCAGAGAAATCCTTGTGAATAGCAGCGGAATATTGTCTCCCCAAAACTAGCCAGTTTTGGATCACAACAGAATGTATGCGCATGTTGGTGTGTGTGTCTGTGCCTCTCAGTTTTTTTTGTGTTTAATTGAATGCCACCCATGTTGTGTAGAAGAACAGCGCAGACTGAGTAAAATGGTACCTACACCCAGAAATGAGCATGCTCCTTATTCTGTCTGAACATTAGTGTGGGATATTGAATCAATCTTCTCAGCAGTAGTGCAGAGTGTGGGTTTTAGTGTTGCTGTGGTGGTGGACATGTTCCTGGTCCAGCCTCCGTCTTAGGCGGCACCTCAATGAACCTCATGGATAGGATGTTATTAGCAATCATGCCGCTCCTCCTAACAGTTGCCAAACTTGGCCTTGTGCCTACAGTAGACACCGCGCGGGAGAGGGTGGCAAAACTCTGCTTTTTACTAGTACAGCAAGGGTCTGTGCCCAGTGCCTTTCCATGTTTGGCTAGTAGTCAGTGAGCTGTGTGGACATGTATACTTTACAAAAACAAGGCCATAGGAAATAATCTCAAGAAATACAAAGCTCCTTGAAACCAATGAGAAAAGTAGCAAGAGTCTAGCATAAATGAATGACGTAAAGAGGCAGTCCACAGAAAACAAAGTATAAATGATTCTTGCACAGAAAATGATGTACAGCCTCACTCGTCATAAGAGAAAGATAAAATCAAAACTATACTAAAACATGGTTTTTAATTTATCATATTAGAAAAATCCTAGACATTTGATGAGACAGTCCTGGCAGGGTCACCTTGTACTCTAGTGGTAGGAGTAGGAATTATTCCAGTTCTTAAGAAGAGTAATTTACTGTCATCTGTCAAAACTGTAAATACACATATTTTGACAAAGAAATCATACTTGAATAGAAATTAATCAAACATGTACACTTGTGCTTGTGTGAAATTACGTGTCTGCAGGTTTATTCACTGCAGCACTGTAAATGCAAAATTTTACTAAGCTACTTGCCTTGAGTTGTTTATTTAAACACATATCCCCACAAAACCTCTAAATACACACAGGAAGTTTGTTTACTTAGAAGTTTGTTTATGTGTTTAAATAAACAACTCAAGGTGAACAGCTTAGTAAAATTTTGTTCTTGCAATACTGCAGTGAATAAACTTGTAGACACATAATTTTGCACAAGTGTAAGCATACATGTTGGATTAATTTCTACCTAAGTATGAAAACATGACCATATCCAAAAACCTCCAAGTATACGTAGGACACTGACGTGTCTGTCAGTTCATCCTACTGTGCAGACTTGTATGTTGTTGTGATGCTGGAAGCTATGCCACCGATATTCAAACACTAGCAGGGTTACCCGTGGTAGACAGGTTTCAGTTGAGCTCCCAGACCAAGACAGATTAGGAAGAAGCGTCCAGCAGCCTGCTTCTGAAGAGATTCAGCCAGTGAAAACCTTATGAACAGCAGCAGAATATTGTTTGACATAGTGCCAGAAAATGAGCTCCCCAGCTTGGAAGGCACTCAAAAGACAACTGGTGAAGAGCTGCCTCCTTAAAGCAGAGTTAACCTTAACGACATGGATGGAGTCAAGATTTTGGGACCTTCATTTGCTGATGTGGCATGACTCAAAATTAGAAAAAACAGCTACAAACATCCATTAATGATAGGAATGTGAAATGTTTGAAGCATGAATCTAGGAAAATTGAGAGCCATTAAAAATAAAGTGGAATGCATAAGCATTGATATTCTAGGCATTAGTGAGTTGAAATGGACTGGTATTCACCAGTTTCAATCAGACAGTCGTATGGTCTGTTATGCCAAGAAGAACAACTTGAAGAAGAAAGGTGTGATCATCATCAAAAAGAACATTTCAAGATCTGACCTAAAGCACAGTGCTGTTGGTGATAGAATAATATCCATATGCCTGCAAGACTATTATTCAAATCTGTGTACCAATCACTGGGGCCAAAGATGACAATATTGAAGATCTTCACCAACATCTGCAGTCTGGAATTGATCGAAAATGCAATCAGGATGCGTTGATAATTACTAGAGACTGGAATACAAAAGTTGGATCAGTAGTTGGAAAATACGGCCTCAGTGATAGACACAATGCCAGAGATCAAATGACAGAATTTTGCAAGACCAACAACTTCTTCATTGCAAATACCTTTTTCACCAAAATAATGGTTGCTATACACACAGACCTTGCCTTATGGGAAACACAGGAATCAAGTACACTATATCTGTGGGAAAGGATGATAGAAAAACCCAGTATCATCAGTCAGAACAATGCCATGGGCCAACTGCAGAACAGATCACCAATTGCTCAGATGCAAGTTCAAGTTGAAACTGAAGAAAATTAGAACAAGTCCATGAGAACCAAAGTATGGCTTGGAGTATATCTCACTTGAATTCAGAGACCATCTCAAGAATAGATTTGACCTGTTGAATACTAATGACTAAAGACCAGGTGGGTTGTGGAATGACATCAAGGCCATCATACATGAAGAAAGCAAAAAGTCTTTAAAAAGGCAAAAAAGAAAGAAAAGACCAAAATGGGTATCAGAAGAGACCCCGAAGCTTGTTCTTGAAACACTGAGTAGCTAAAGCAAAATGAAGAAATCATCAAGTAAAAGAACTGAGCAGAAGATTTCAAGGGTGGCTTGAGAAAGCAAAATGAAGTATTATAATGACATACGCAGAGACCTGGAGGTGGAAAGCCAAAAGGGAAGAATACACTCTACATTTCTCAAGCAGAAAGAACTGAAGAAAAAATATCAAGCCTAAACTTGGTTAAAGCAAAGGATTCTGTGGAGACAATGCTAAGCAATGCAGGAAGCATCAACACGAGACAGAAGTGATACAAAGAGTCACTATATCAAAAAGAATTGGTCAACATTCAACCATTTCAGGAGGCACGAAAAGGAGCAGCAACTGATGGTACCAAAGGAAGAAGTCCAAGCTGCACTGAAGGCACTGGTGAAAAAGAAGTCTCCACGAATTGATGGAATGCCAATCGAGATGTTTCAACAAACATATGCAATGCTGGAAGTACTCACCTATACAGGGCCAAGAAATTTATAAGACAGTTATCTGGTCAAACAACTGGAAGAGATTCATATTTATGTCTACACCCTAGGAAGGTGATCCCACTGAATGTAGAAATTATTGAACAATGTCATTAATATCACATGCATGTAAAATTTTACTGAAGACCATTCATGCTACAGCAGTATATTGAGGAAGAACTGCAAGAAATTCAAACCAGATTCAGAAAAGGATGCAGAAAGAGTGATTTCATTGTGGATGTCAGATGGCTCTTGGCTGAGAGGAGAGAATATGAGAAAGATGTTAACCTGTGTTTTGTTGACTATGTGAAGGTAGTTGACTATGTGGATCATAGCAAATTACGGACAACATTGTGAAGAATGGGAATTCCAGAAGAGTTAGTTATGCTTATGAGGAATACGTACATAGATCAAGAGGCAATCATTCAAACAGAATGAGGGGTTACTACGTGGCTTAAAATCAGGAAAGGTGTGCATCGGGGTAGTGTCCTTTCACTAGACCTAGTCAATCTATATACTGAGCAAATAATCTGAGAAGTTGGACTGTATAAAGAAAAATGGGGCATCAGGATTGAAGGAAGACTCATTAACAACAGGTATTATCCAGATGGCACAACCTGGCTTGGTGAAAGTGAAGAGGACTTGAAATGCTTGCTGATGAAGATTAAACACCACAGCCTTCAGTATGGATTACACACCAACATGAAGAAAACAAAAATCCTAACAACTGTATCAGTAAGCAAAACTACGATGAAGAAGATATTGAAGTTGTCAAAGATTTTATTTTACTTGGATCCACAATGAACACCCATGGAAGCAGCAATCAGGAAATCGAAAAAGTTATTGCATTGGGCAAATCTGCTGTAAAAGACCTCCTTAAAGTGTTGAAAAGCAAAGATGCCACCTTGAAGACTAAGGTATGCCTGACTGAAGCCGTGGTGTCTTCAGGCACCTCCTATGCATGTGAAAGCTGGATAATGTGTAAGAACGATCGAAGAAGAATTGATTATCTTTGAATTATGGTGTTGAGAAGAATATTGATTATGCCATAGATGGCCAAAAGAATGAACAGACTTGTCCTGGAAGAAGTATGACCAAAATGCCATTAGGAGCAAGGTCGGTGAGACTGTTCTCACATACTTTGGACATATTGTCAGGTGGGATCAGTAAAGAGGGTCAGTAAGAAAAGGAAGACTCTCAAGAACATGGATTGACACAGTGGCTACAACAATGTGCATAAGTATCACAGTGATTGTGAGACGTACGAGACCAGGCAGTATTTGGTTCGGTTGTTCATATGAGTCAGAACCAACTTGACAGTACCTAATGACAACAACATGTGTAGGAAACCAACAGAGCTGATAACCTTTACCAAGGGAGATGGGTAACTGGAAGGCTGAAGAAGGAGGGTCACTTTTCACTGATATCTTCTTGTATTTTCTATTTGTGCCATGTTGATTGAATGGCATATTCAAAAAATGGATATAAATTAGCTTTTAATAAAAAATGTTGCAGGAAAAATAGACTGTCATTGAGGAAAAATATTCAGAAAACAAACTCTTGTAAGTAAAAAAGAAAGATGAACACTGTTATGTGGAAACAGAAGAGCTGAAAGAAAATTTGTGAAAAATCTCTAAGAGACTAAAAAGTAAGATGAAAAATAGAAGAAAAAGAAGAAAATTGCCAAATATCTGAATAATAAGAGTTCCAGGAAAAAGAGAGCAGAGAAAGTGTATGTGTTGCAGGGAAGGGTATGTGTGAATATCAAAGACGTTAGTGCAGAAAAATTTTTCTTGAACTGAGTTCCTCTATTAAAGAGTCTCTATGCAGCTTTTGTCTGAAGGTAAGATGAGAAGGCAAAAAGGGACAGGAGCTGGGTGGATGGACATGGGAAATCTGGAGTGGAAAGGAGGAGTATGCTGCCATATTGCAGGGAGAGCAGCTATGGTCACATAAAATGTGTGTATAAATTTTGTATGAGAAACTAACTTGGACTGTAAAGATTCACTTAAAGCACAGTACAGTACAAAAAAAAAAAGAGCCCCCATGGATGTCCCATGTAATAGCTACTTTTTATTAGGAACCTTGGTGGTGCCGCAGTTGAGAGGCTGCTAAGTGAGAGGTCAGCAGTTTGCAGTTTGGACCAACCAGTCTATCAAGGAAGAAATGTGTGGCAAGTCTCCTTCCAAGAAAATTACAACTTTGTAAACTCTAATGGGACAATTCTCCTCTGTTTTTGTAGAGTCAGAAGGGACTCAATGGTAATGGGAAGCAAAGAAAGAGGAAGACATGGGATCCAGAAAACAAGAGATCGATTACTTTGGAGATGTGAATGGAGTCCTCAGAGGAAGACGGGAGATCACAAGTCAGTGCAGATGAGAGAAAGTCAGGAGGTTCCAGGAGCAGTTTCTTCACTGAATTAGAGTATCATCAATCAACAGCACAGATTGCATAGCCTCAGTTCCTGGGTTCCAAGCCCAGATCTGCTGCTTACCAATTTGTAACTTAATAATACCTACTTCCTAAGTTTACTGTGAGGTTTAAATGAATTAATTCATGTAGAACAATTAGAAGACTATCTGATACATTTACACATGTTTCTTATTATTTTGCTAACAATTATAAATATATTTAGGAATATTTACACATCTGAGGAGAGTTTGGAACTGAAATAGAGATAATTTTACAGAAAACTGACCCGTAATCAAAACCAACATCTACTGCCTTCAGCAAAAGTGTGTAGAAAAGAAAGGATTCCTATTCTTCCACATAGTTCAATTCTGCCTATAGTTTCTAGAGACCAGAGGTTCTCAGGATCTGTATCAGCATCACCTGGGGAGGCTTCTTCAAAGGCAGTCTGCTGGACTTTCCCCTCAGAGTTTCTGATTCAGCCTGTCTGGGATGGGCCCTGAGACTCTGCATTTCTAACAAGTCCCTGAGGGTGCGACACTACTAGTCCATGACCTCACTCCAACTCATAACCATTGCTGTAGACAACGTTGCAAAACCACATGATCACTCTAACCCAAATGATGATCTATCTGTATTGGGAAGATGGGGTGCAGGAGAATGGGGAGAAATGCATTGGAGTGTGAAGGAACTCTCCTGATGGTCCACTTAAGCTGTCTGACAAGAAACTTGATTCTGAACAAGAAAGCTCCAGGTAGTACTGCAAGATTGCTATTGTAATTCTAAAATTATTTTAGAATGAGTGAATGACTCTATTCTCATCGCTGTCTGGGGTGGTGTGTATCCTCTTCATACAAATCTAATATACAGAAAACTTAAGTCTACACAAAATGTAAGTGAGGCAATGAATATTTAGGGAATATTACTTTTACTTTTCTAGTACAGCATGCTTGAGCTGTCTTTAAAATCAAACTTCTGGGTCTTCTGAAAATAGGTTGCTGACAAAAGGTCATGGCATGCTCTGTCCTTCTCTGGAATGTTGAGGAGTCATGTTGGGGGTTCAGGGCAGGTGAGGCTGCTTCCCTTTTCACATTGCCTTTAGGAGGGGTTTGGTCCATCCTCTGAGCAGAGCCCAGTGGGATATAGCTCCCTCTTGTGCTCCATCCTTCCAAGGCTCTGAAGGTGTGAGTTCATAGCCTGTAGCATCGCTTTTCGTGTCCCCTTTCCTCCTAGTTCTCACAGTCAGGAAGGTCATGGCAGATGGCAGGGCAATGGGTGGTCTCAGCAGGTTGAATGATGGGACAAGGATTGGAAACTCACAGAGCTCCCAGGAGGCTGAATAAAACGTCAGCTTTGCCTGTTGTGTAAATTACAGACAGTGGAACTTTCAAAATCAGTGGGTTGGCAGAGTCAATGTTACCTCCAAGCAAACTGTGCCAGATAGAAGTTCAAAGGCAGGAAGACCTCGCTCAGTGAGTCTCCCTATTGCTACAGAAAAATGTGGCTATATCCCCACAGTGACAGATCCTGGCAGGAGGAACTGAACGTACAGTTTTTCTCTGTTATAATCCACCTCCCCAGGGCCGTTTTGGGACAGTCAGGGCCGGTATGGAGAACTGGCACCCTTTTGTTCAGAGTAGCTTTAGAACGCATTGCTTCAAATGTAATTAATATTTGGATGGACTCATGTGGCAAGAAAAGCAGGTTCATTTGCCAGTGGGGAGTGAGGACCAGGGAGGGGGTAGAAGAAAACAGAAGAGATGGAGGAAGCAGTTGACAACTCATAAAAATTTGGACTCCTGCATCCTTCAATAACAGTATTTTAATTTATGACTAATTCAGCATTTCACTTTTGTTACAGAAGTTGGGCATATAGGGTCTGACATTAGATTTCACCCCAGCGTCTTTTTCACCCTCCTCCACTCTCTCATTCTCTCTCTTCTCAGCACTCTCCTTTTTCCCTCCAGATGAGTGAAAGAGTAAACTAATGCTGAAATGTTTCTGCTCCAATAAAACATGATCACCTGTCAATCAGCAGATAAACACATGGGAGCACTCTCCTTTGTTTTCAGTTCTCTGTGACCCCCTCAAGCTCAGCTCGGAATTAGTCATTCTTCACCACATGGACACGTCTGAAAGGTTCTGCCCCGGCCGGCCGGAGCTTTTAAGACAATGCAGGCGGGTGGACTCAGCATTTCATCACCTACGGATCACAAACGTGTCTAATGCAGCGTCTGTTTGGGTTTAATTGTCTCTTTTTTCAAAGCTGGTCTTTGTACAAACAAACCGGCAAGAGCAGATGTATAAGTAAGACGGTGTGCCAGTAATAGACGGTGTGCCAGTAATTCGTGAGCTTTGACAGAGGCTCTGATTTAGCTGGAGCTGACAGGTCAGAGAACTACCTACCACAGGCAGGTCAGCAACTGCCAAAGGACAGATACATAGTAAGAGAGTAAGAGACTTTCCCCAAGTTCTTATTTTCTGCAGCTATCATGTTGTGTTAGAAGCTCAAGTTGTTTGGGAGTGCGCCTTGCTCCATGCCTTTGCAAGAGAGAGGGTGGGGTACAAGGCCCCCTCCCGCCCCGGCTGGCTCAGAGCTCCAGAGCCTACATGTCTGCACTCTGCTGGAAGACGCTGGTGGGATGGAGAAGAGAAGCTGCGTGGGAGTGGCTGTGCTCCTCAGCTCTGCTGAGCAGTCCTCCTTGTCTAACGCCTCTGAGCCTTTTGTTGAAAGGACATGGGCTCTGTTGGTATCCAATTCAGCATGTCATCTCCACTGCATGTCCCTGGTTGGTGTCTTTCAAGGAGAGGGACACTAACAATATCATGTCACTAGCATCTCATAAGACAAAACACCCTAGGGATTGGAGTATCCTTTGTGATGATGGATGAGAGGCTGGAATTGTTAGTGTTTTGGCAACCTGGTACTAACAATACACGATCACCAGTAATCTATCTCATTTTACAAGATGCAGTTGTAATGGGTGCCAGACATCTATCTGCAGTGCATGAGGCTTGGCCCCTCTCACCGTCTGGAAGTGGAGTGAGCGGCCTGGGGCAGCGGAACATGAGCAGGGCTTTAACAAGCCAGAAAGGCTTGTATTCAAATTCTGCCTCCGCCACTTCCTAATTGCCTGGTCTTGGAAGAGTTTCGTAACCTCTCTGAGCCTCTGTCTTCTCACCTGTGATTTGGGAAGGGTAATGACCCTAGCTTCACTGTTTATTATATAGATGAGAGCAGCAGCTCCAAACTCTGAAATTAAAAGGACCAGTGAAAGCTATTTTCTCCAAATTTTCCTGTTTTTTTCATTATACTGATTATTTTCCCTCTTATTCTTATTCATTCTCGTCTTCCTTCTGCTTGCTGGGTCTAATTTGTTCTTCTTTTTCCAGTTTTTCTAGTTTGACGTTTAGACAACTGATTTTCTTCTTTTCTAAGTAAAAGCTTAACTATAGATTTCTATCTAAGTACTACTTTAGCTGTATGCTATCCATTTTGAGGTACTGCATTTTCATTTAGCTTCAGAATCTCCCTAGTGATTTCTTCTCTGATTTATGGGTTATTTAGAAGTGTATTTTTCTATTTCAAATATTTAGGAGACTCTCAGGTATCTTTCTGTTACTGGTTTCAAGTTAAATTAACCTCCCTGTGGTCAGAAAACACACTTTGTATCATTTAAATTCTCTTAAATTTACTAAGATCTATTTTATGGTCCAAAATACAGTCTATCTTGAGTGTCTCATGTGTATCCAGTGCTTATTGGGTGAAATGCTCTATAAATGGCAGTTAGTTAGCGTGGATTGATAATGTCTTTCAAGTGTTTTTCATACTGAATTTTCTGTCCACTGCCGGCCAAGCCAAGTCGACTGGTGCTATCAATTATTGACAGAAAGATTGTGATAGCTTTTTGATATGTCTACTTGGCTAGGCTGAAGTTTTCCGTTATCTAATCAAACATTAATCTAGGTGCTGCTGTTAACGAATTTTGCAGGTATAATTGAAGTCAGTGAGCAGTTGACTTTAAGAAAGTGAGATTATTGGATGTGAGTCTGACTTAATTGAGTAGAGACCATAAAATGAGGTCTGACGCTTTCCCCAGAGAAACAAATTTGTCCGTGATTCTGTTCAGGCCCATGGATTTCCAACTTACTGGTGACGTTCTCTTCCTGCCCTATGGCTTTCGGGCTTGCATAGCCACTGTGCGCAATTGCAAAAACCAGTGCCTTGTAGTAAATCCCTAGTCTTCTGCTTCTTTGGTTAAGCCCTAATAGATATAAGGGTATTTGTCGTGAAGTGAATTATGTGTCCCATCCCTGTCCCCATCCCCATCTCCCTTCTCCTCCCTGCCAAATATGTCTCAGCTTGGTTAGGCCGTGATCTCCTGATTGTAATTGTATGTTACATAATAAATTGTATGTTACAATCAGTTAGGGTGAGATTGTAATACCTCTGCTAAGGTCATAGCCCTGATCCAATGTAGTGTCCCTGGAATGTGGCCTGTACTGCCTCTTATCTTACAAGAAATAAAAGAAAAGGGAAATGAGCAGAGAGCTAGGAACCTCATACTACCAAGAAAGCAGTGCTGGAAGCAGAAAGGGTCATTTGTACTCAGGTTCCCGTGCAGAGACAGCTCTTACTCCTGGGAAGATAAATGACAAGGACCTTCTTGCTCCAAAGCTGAAAGAAAGAGAAAGCCTTCCCTTGGAAGTGACACCCTGATTTTGGACTTCTAACCTTCTAGACTGTGAGGGAATAAATTTCCCTTTATTAAACCATCTACTTGTGGTTATTTGTTACAGCAGTGCTAGATGGCTAAGACACTATCAAAGCCTCTAGCTGTAACTGTGGATTTATTGACTTCATTTTCATTTCTATTACTGCTGATGTTAGATGGCTCTTGACTGAAAGCAGAGAATACTGGAAAGATGTTTTATTAACTGTTTTATTAACTATGCAAAGGCATTTGATGCTGCGGATCATAACAGATTATGGATGACATTTGGAGAAGAGGAATTCCAGAACACATAACTGTACTCATGAGCTTTTGTTTGTTATAATTCATCCTCAGTTTATCTCCAATTTCGAAAGATATTTTTGCTGGGTGAAAGAATCACTGTTGACGTGTTTTGGGTTTTCTGTTTTTCGTTTTAGCACTTAACAAAGATGTTTGTCTTCTGGCTTGCATGGTTTCTGGAAATCGGTCTGCTGTCAATTGTGTCTTCGTTCCTCTGTTCATAATGTGCTTTTTAATCTGGCTGCTTTTATGATTTCTCTCTATCACTAGTTTTAGCAATTTACTTTCAATTTGCTTTGGTGTGATTTACTTAGTGCTTATTCCACATGGGGTTTGTTGAGATTCTTGGATCTGTGAATTTATAGTTTCTATCAAACTCAGAAAAAAAAAAAATTGGGCCATATTTCGCCCAAAAGATGATCTGAGAATTGCATAGAGATATGTGTGCAGGTTTTTATATTTTATACTGCAAACTGACTTGGATTGTAAATTTTACTTAAAGCATAATTAAAAAAAAAATCTGCTTCTGCCTTTCTCTCTACTTTTCCCAGAATTCTGATTACATATAGGTTGGATCAGGCGACGTTGTCCCACAGGTTATAATGCTCTGTTTCTGTATTTTTTTCCTATCTGTTTCATTTTGAAGTTTCTATAGCTATGTTTTCAAAATCCCTGCTCTTTTCTTCTACAGTGTCACCTGCTGTTAATGCCAAGCAGTGTATGTTTCATTTTGGATAATACATTTTTCATCTCTGAAAGTTTTTTTTTAAAAGCTGTCGTTTCTCTTGCTTTCATGACTGTTTCTCCTCTTCCTTCTTGAAAACATGAAGTGTGTTTTTAATAACTTTTTAAAATTGTTGTCTGAAAATTCCATCATCTTTGTAATTCCTGAGTCTCTTCCTATTAATTTATTTTTCCACTGGTTATAGATCTTAATGTTCTTCTTTTTTCATGCTTGGTAATTTTTGATTAAAGGCCAGACAATGTGATTGTACATTGTTGCTTTCTGATTCTTTGTTGTACTCCTGTCAATAGTGTTGGCTTTTGTTTTGGTGGGTAGTTATTTGGAATCAGATCATTTTGAGGCTTGCTTTAATTTTTGTTTGGGTGGGTCCAGAACAGACTCTAATCTAAGGCTAATTTATGCTCATGACTAAAAGTAATGCTTTTCTGAGCATTCTACTCAATGTTCTGTGTATTAGAAGTCCTTTCCTCTCAGCTAGTGGGAATATAAACTATACCTGACCATGTGTGAGCTCCAAGGATTGTTCCACCTGCTCCTTTTAGATAATTCTTTCTCCAGCCTCCAAGACACACACATACATAGATTACTGTTCGGCCAACACTTTGCAGAGCCCTCTCTGAGTATCTCTGGAGATCTCTTTCAATACCTCTTTCCTTTTCAGAGATATGCCATGCAAATTCTCGCTACTTTGGCCTCTGTAAACTCTGACCTGTATCCTCTGAGCAAAGTGAGTCTGGTATCTGCCTTTCATTGCTCCTCCCTAGAATGAGTTAGTACAGTCATGGGATCCTTTTGTGTTTCCCTTCTCCCGGGCATTACAGTCTCATGCCTGAGAACCTCGCTTTATACACTCCGTCCAGCTTTTGTTGTTTATGGCAGTAGAGTAAACCCGTTCCCCGCTACTCCACATTGGCCAGAACAACATGTCAAAAACCAGTAGATTCTCAGAGTAATTTTTGGGCTAAGGTAGAGTTTCTAATCTTTTATTTTCACATTTTTAATGAAACTCTAAAAATTCATTACCCTCTACTATCATCCTTGTTTCATCAAAAAATAGGAAAGACATAAACTCAGGACAAAGGGAATTTCTCCTTAAGGTAGGACAATTATGGATCTTACACCATTTTATAAATTCTTTAATGTTCTTTATGTAACTATGGGGACATTTGGGGGCAATTATTGATTAGAGATTATGAAGATACAGTGCCTGACAACAGGAATTAATTATATTGTTGCTATTATTAAGCATGTGTATTTACAGCAGAGGCTGTGAGCCTGGTCTTCTCTTTTCCATATGCAGGTCTGGGAGAAATAAAGGCAGGTCTCTTTTATTGCTGGCAAACATGCACGATGAGTGGCCTGTGCCTGAGTGTCACATGGGTAGGGACAAGTACTTGTCATTGAACCCCCCTGGGAAACATTACCAAAACACATCCAAACAACTCTTGGTGTTCTTGGGCAAGCATGTAATATCATTTATTGTATTTAATTCCCAAAATGATTCTGTAACATAGGTGGCAGGTGGGCTTACCACAATGCGGAGTGAAGCTGATGTTAGAACCCCAGTCTGCTCAGCAACAGGTCAAGGTGTTTTCCACAATGTCACATTGCATGAGCATGAGTTATTAGTGTACCATCCCCATGACTATTTCCAAATCTCCATATCTCCATTTTATTATTTATTTAAGATGTTTCTTTACACTGCCTCTTCTCTCAAGTTTAAATAAATTTATTTTAAAAGGAAATTTCTGTCACTATCATCAATGGACATCAGTATTATGTGCTTTAAAAAAAATTGGGAGAGGTGAAGCCAAGATGGCAGAGTAGTCAGATGCTTCCTGAGGTTCCTCTGATAACAAAGACCCAAAAGAACAGGTGAATTGATTTTATATGACATTCTAGGAGCCCTGAACATCAAACGGAAATCTGATAAATTGGGCTGAATGACACACACAATATGGTCACTTTGTGTCCCTGAGTCCAATCCACTCCTGTCTGAAGAGTTGACCTCAGTAATGATTTATGACCAGGGGTAGCATCGGTCTAGGGACCATGCTCTCAGGGGAACCCCCAGGCCTTTGGACCATCAATTGCAGTTTTTTAGCAGAATTCTCAGGGTGCAAGGCTTTTTTATCTCGTGTTGCCTCCAATGACATTTTTTAATGAAATGGAGAAAATGATTGTCATGATTGAGTTGTGTCCCTCCAAAAATACGTGTACTAATTTGGCGGGGCCAGGATTTCCTGTATTCTGTGCTTGTCCTCCACTTTGTGGTTTTCTGATGCTGTAAATCCAAATTTCTGCCTGTGGTAATAGAATGATTATGCTAAAAGAGGATGAGGGTGGGACAGCAACACCCTTGTTAAGGGAGTTTCCCTGCAGTGTGGTTTGTACTACCCTTTGTCCCTTCATCCTACAGAAGATAAAAAGAGAGAGAAGCAAGTAGAGAACCGGGAGCCTCATATCACCAAGAAGGCAGCACCAGGAGCAAAGCACATCCTTTGGACATGAGGTTTCTTGTGCCAAGATGCTCTCCTTGAATTTGGACTCAGCCTACTGAACTATGATAAATTTCTCTTGTTGAATGGACCTATAATTCATAAAAATAGATTTGTGGTTTACCAGACTGTAACAATAAAAACTCTCTTCATGAAACCATCCACTCTGTGGTATTTCTATTAGAGCGGTACCAGGTGACTAAAACACTAATCACTAACTTCACATGGAGAGGGAAGAAGCCCTGAATGAGTAAATCACCATCAAAGAAGAACAAAATAGGAGTCTCCATGCTATCAGACTTTAGAATCTATTACACACTGCTATAGTAAGCAAAACAGCCTGGTATTGGAACAAAAACATACATAGACCAAGGGAATAGAATTGAGAATCCAGACATAAAATCATCCAACTGTGAGAAATTGATACTTGACAAAGGCGCAAAGTCTGTAATCTGGAGAAAGACAATCTCTTTAACACATGGTGTTTGGATAATTGGATATCCATCTGTAAAAAATGGAACAAGACCTGTCTCTTTCGTGCATAAAAACTAACTCAAAGTGGATCAAAGACCTAATACAAAATCTTAAACAATAAAGATCATGGAAGAAAAAATAAGGACAATGCTTGGAGTCCTAGTACACAGCATGAACAGACTACAAAATGTTACTAACAGTGCACAAACATCAGAAGAGAAAATAGGAACTCCTAAAAATCAACTACTTATGCTCATCCAAAGACCTCACTAAAAGAATAAAAAGACAACCAACAGACTGGGAAGAAACATTTTGTCTACGACAAATGCGATCAGTGTCTAATCTCTGTAATCTGTAAGATGCTGCAAAACTTTAACAACAAAAAAGACAAATAACCCAACTTAAAAAATGGACAAAAGATACACAGAAGTATGTCACGAAAAAGATGTTCAGGTGGTTAACACGATCATGAGGAAGTGTTTACGACCATTAGCCAGCCGTTAGAGAAATGCGAATCAAAATTACAATGAGATACCATCTCACCCCAACGAGGCTGGCACTAATCCAAAAAACACAAAATATTAAATGTTGGAAAGGTTGTGGAGAGACTGGGACACTTCTGCACTATTGGTGGGAATGTAGAATGGTACAACCATTTTGGAAATTGATTTGGCACTTTCTTAAAATGCTAGAAATGAAATACCATACAATCCAGCACTCCCACTTCTTGGACTATACCTCTGAGAAATAAGGGCTGTCACATGAATAAATACATGCACACCAATGTTTCTTGAAGCACTGTTCACAACAGCAAAAAGATGGAATCAACCTAGGTGCCCATCAATGGATGAATGGTGTCGTAGACTAACCTGTGAGCCCCCCAAAATATGAATAGCCATTTGGCTGGGCCATCATTTCCAATATTTTGTGATTTTCCTATGCTATACATCCTAATCTCTGCCTGGGCTATTAGATAGGATGATTATGTTAACAGAGGATTAGGGTGGGACTGCAGCACCCTTGCTAAGGGCATTTCCCTGGAGTGTGGCTTGCCCCACCCTTTATCCTTTGAAAAGAGAGAGAAGCAAGCAGACAATTGGGACCCTCACACCATCAAGAAAACAGAACAGAGAATATAGTGTATCTTTCAGAGATTCTTGAGGTTCTTAAGCCAAGATGCTCTCCCTGACCAAAGATTGGTGCAACACAAGTACTTTCCCCCAGAGCTGACAAAGGGGAAAGCCTTTCCCTGGAGTGGACATCCTGAATTCGGACTTGTAGCCTACTGGACTGTGCAGAATAAACTTTCCTTTGTTCAAGCCATCCACTTGTGGTATTTGTTAGAGCAGTACTAGATGACTAAAACAAATGGATAAACAAACTATGGTATATTCACACAACAGAACACTATGCAATGATAAACAACAATGATAATCTTGGGAAACATAACAAGGAGAAATCTGGAAGGCATTATGCTGAGTGAAATTAGTATGTTTCAAAAGGACAAATATTATGTAGGATCACTATTACAAGGACTCAAGGAAAGGTTTGAACACAGAAAACAGTCTTTGATGGTTACAATGATGGGGAGGGTGGGAGAGGTCTATTCATTAATTAGATAATAGACAAGAATTATTTTTAAGTGAAGGGAGGAACAACACACAGTAGAGGAGAAGTCAGCACAACTAGACTAAAGCAAAAGCTAGGAAATTTTCTAAATACAACTAAACACCTAGAGGGACAGAGTAGTGGGGGCCAGGGGAGTGGGGACCGTGGTTTCAGGGTTCATCTGGGCCAACTGGCATAGAAGAGTTTATTAAGAAAATGTTCTGTTGCCATGAGCTGGATCTGTCTCAACGGCACTTGGCTGGCTGGCTCTGTATCTCACTTGGGTGAGTGGTGTCTGGGGTCTTAAAAGCTAGCAAATGGCTATCTAAGAAGCATCAATTGGTCTCAACCCACCTGGAACAAAGGAAAACGAAGAACATAAAAGACATAAGGAAAATAAGAGCCTATGAGATGGAAAAGCCCACATAAACCGGAGACTATATTAGCAGGAAACTGGAAGAACTAGATGGTGCATGGCTATCATCAAAGATTACCCTTACAGAGAACTCAACAGAGTCCCTGATGGAGCAGGAAAGAAATGGACACATAGAACTCAGACTCCAGTAAAAAGATGAGATTTGTCTGACAGACTAGAGGGTCCCCAGAAGACATGGCCCCTGGACTTTCTGTTAACCCAGAACTGAAACTATTCTGGAAGCCAACTCTATAGACACAAGATTGAACTGGTATACAAGACATAAAATGATACTGATGGAGAGTGTGTTTCTTGACTTAAGTAGATTCAAACTAACCAGGCAGCTCTTGTCTGGAGGTGAAATGAGAAGACAGAGACGGAAAGAAACTGGTTGAATGGACATGGGAAACACTGGGTGGAGGGGAGAGAGTACAGTCACAGTGTGGGGAGAGCATCTAAGCTCATATAACAAAGGGTGTGTAGGTTTATGTATGAGAAACCAACCTCAAATACTTTCACTTAAAACACAATGAAAAAATAATAAGAAGCTATAAAACAAAGAAGGTGTAAATAAAACAACAACAACAACAAAGAACAAGGCCACTAAGTAGCACCAATTGGTCCAATCCACCTGGACCAGAGCTAAAACGAGGACATCAAGAACAAGAGGAAAACATAATCCTAGCTGATGGAAGATGTCACATAATTCAGAGACTAACACGGGACCAAAAGAATCAGATGGTCCCTGGCCATCACCAGTGACTGCCAGGAAGGGGCACACAACGTAGAGCCTCCACCATGGCAGGAGAAACGTAAGCATGCAGAACTATAACTCTACCAAATGACCACAGCTGACGGCCCTTCAGTCTGGTGGGCCCCCTGGGAGTGTGGGCCCTGGACTCTGTAACCCCAAACTGCACCCAGTAACAATGCCAGCTCCCCAGATAAAGACTGAACTGGATTACATAAAACATGCAGTGATCCTGGCATCAAACACAGTTTTGGACTTAAATAAATACATGGGGTCTGTCCAGAAAGCTCCTTGTTGGAGGTGAGAAGACAGGGGAAGGGCAGACAGGTCTTTATAAAGTGGGTATGAGAACTTTTAGACGATAAGGGGGAGCGTGCCATCACGAGAGGGTAGGGAAGGGAGGGGGGAAAAAGTAGAGTAGGATAGTGGCATGAATTCCAATGTTATATGGCGAATTGAATTGGATTGTTTACTTGTACTTAAACCACAGTAAAATTTATTAAAAAAAAACAAAGGCATGGGCCAACTGCTGAAAGGACCATCAACTACATATATGCAAGTTCAACATGAAACTGAAGAAAATTAGAAGAAGTCCAAAGTTAGACCTTGAGTATATCCCATCTGAGTTTACAGACTGTCTTAAGAACAGATTTGATGCACTGAACACTAATGATGACAGACCAGATGAGTTGTGGGGTGACATCAAACACATCATCCACAAAAGAAAGCCAGCCAGCCAGCCAAATGCCATCAAGTCATATCCAACTCATGCAAGAGATCATTAAAAAGGCAGAAAAGAAAGAAAACACCTACATGAATGTAAGAAGAGACTCTGAAAGTTGCTCTTGAATGTCGACTAGCTAAAGCAAAAGGAAAAAAAGTGATGAAGTAAAAAATTGAACAGAAGATTTCAAAAGGAGGCTCGAGAACACAAAATGAACTATTAGAATGACGTGTGCAAAAAGCTGGAAATAGAAAACCAAAAGGGAAGAACAGGCTCTGAGCTTCTTAAGCTGAAAAAACTATAAGAAAAAATTCAAGCCTCAAGTTGCAATATTGAAGGATTCTATGGGGAAAATATAAATAACATAGGAGGCATCAAAAGAAGATGGAAGGAATACCTAGTCATTATACCTCAAAAGGATTGGTTAGTGCTCAATCACTTCAAGAAGCAGCATATGATCAGGAACTGATGGCACTGAAGGAAGAAGTCCAAGCAGTACTGAAGGGATTGATGAGAAACAAGGATCCACGAATTGAAGAAATATCAACTGAGATGTTTCAATGAACAGATGCAGTCCTGGAGATGCTCACTCTTCTCTGCCAAGAAATTTGGAAGTCAGCTACCTACCAGAAAGGACGCATATTTCACCTATTCCAGAAAAAGGCGAGCCAATCAAATGTGGAAATCGCCGAACAATATCGTTAATATCATATGTATGTAGAATTTTGTTGAAGATCATTCAAAAGAAGCTACTGCAGTATATTGGCTGGGGACTGCCTGAAATTCAGGCAAGATTCAGAAGAGAGCACGGAACCAGAGATATCATTGCTGATGTAGATGGATCTTGGCTGAAAGCAGAGAACAGCAGAAAGACATTAACTTGTGTTTTATCAGCTATGCAAAAGCATTCGACTGTGTGGATCATAACAAATTATAGATAACATTGTAAGGAATGGGAATTCCAGAACACTTAATTGTGTTTAGGAAGAATCTGTAAATGGATCAAGAGGCAGTCGTTTGCACAGAACAAGGGGATATCGCGTGGTTTAAAGTCAGGAGATGCGTGTATCACGGTTGTATTCTTTCACTATACATATTGAATCTGTATGCCAAACAAATAAACCAAGATGTGGGCCTATAGGAAGAAGATTGAGCATCAGGACTGGAGGAAGATCATTAACAACCTATGTTATCCAAAAGATATAACCTTGCTTCCCGGAAGTGAAGATTTGAAATACTTACTGAAGAAGATAAAAAGCCGTAGTCTTCAGTATAGATTATACCTGAACATCAAGAAAACAAAAGTCCTCACAACTGGACTAATAACATCACGATAAACAGAGAAAAGATTGATCTTGTCAAGGATTTCATGTTACTTGGATCCATAGCCAACACTCATGGAGGCTGCAGCTAAGAAATTAAAAGACACATTACACTGGGGAATCAGCTGCAAGAGACCTCTTTAAAGTGTTAGGACCTGACCCTAGGCACGGTATTTTAAATTGCATCATACACATGTGAAAGCTGTACAATCAATAAGGAAGACAGAAGAATTGATGCCTTTCAATTGTGGTGTTGAGAAGAGTATTGAATGTATTATGGACCGCCAAAAGAACGAACAGATCTGTCTTGGAAGAAGTATAACCAGAGTGCTTCTTAGAAAAAAGGATGATGAGATTATGTCTTACATACTTTGGACATTTTGCCAGGAGGGATCAATCCCTGGAGAAGGACATCATGCTTGGTAGAGCGGAGGGTCAGTGAAAAAACAAGAGTCTCAAGGGGATGGACTGACACAGTGGCTGCAACAATGGGTTCTATCTAGCATAGCAACGATTGTGGGCATGGTGCAGGACTGGGCAGTGTTTTGTTCTGTTGTACATAGGGTCACCATGAGTCAGAACCAACTTGCTGGTACCTAACAACAACATCATGTATGTGGAAACTGAGTGGCACAGTGGTTAAGAGCTGCAGTTGCTAAGCCGAATCCAGCTGGTGATCCTTGGATACCTGTAGGGCAGTTCTACTCTGTCCTATAAAGTTGCTGTGAGTGGGAATCGACTTGATAACAATGAGTTTTTTTAAAATCATACATGTAATTAATATGCAACAGTGAAGTGCTTCCCCATCTGTTACCTTACTCAATAGTCAGAACAGCCCTGTGAAATACAATTGCCTCCAATTACCAACTGTAGAGAATAAGGCTGAGAAAGGTTAAATGACTTGCCCAAGGTCACTCAGCAAGTTGTTGGAACTAGGGTTTCCACACTCCCAGCCCAGTGCTCACTCCACTCCACTCTAGATAAATACATTTAAAACAACAGTAAAATCTAGGAAAAGATGCTTACTGTCATTAGTCACCATATAAATACAACTTCAGTACCACTGCACATGTATCAAACCAAACCAAACCCATTGTCATAGGTGTTGTTTTGTTAGGTGACATCAAGTAAGTTCCAACTCATAGTGACCGTGTGAACAACAGAATGAAACACTACCTGATCTTGTACCAGGTCCACAATTGTTTTTATGCTTAAGCTCATTGTTGTGGCCACTGTGTCAATCCATCTTGTTGAGGGTCTTCCTCTTTATTGCTGACCCTCCACTCTACCAAGCATGATGTCCTTCTCCAGGTACTGATCTTTCCTGACAACATGTCCAAGTATGTAAGATGCAGTCTTGCCATCTTTGCTTCCAAGGTGCACTCTGGTTGTACTTCTTCCAGAACAGATCTGTTTGTTCTTTTGGCAGTCCATGGTACATTCAGCATTCTCCAACACAACAATTCAAAGGCATCAATTCTTCTTCTGTCTTCTTTGTTCACGGTCCAGCTTTCCCATGCATATGATGTGATTGAAAATACCACGGCTTGGGTCAGGCGCATTTTAGTCTTCAAGGTGATATCCTTACTTTTGAATACTTTAAAGAGGTCCTTCACAGCAGATTTTCCCAATGCAATGTGTCTTTTGATTTCTTGACTTCTGCTTCCATGGGTGTTGATTGTGGACCCATAGAGTCAAGTTCCACTCAAAGCAACCCTACAGGACAGGGTAGAACTTCCCTGTGGGTTTCCAAGACTGTAATCTTTATGGAAACAGACTGTCACATCTTTCTCACTTAGAGGAGCTTGTGGGTTTGAACCACTGATGTTTAGGCTAGTAGCAGAGTGCTTAAATACCGTGCCATGAGAGCTCCTTGCAAAATTGAAGCTAAAATCAGAGAACTTACACCTCCAAGTGCTACGTGGCTGCAGAGCAACGGGAACTCTTAGACATCACTGGCGGAGGTACCACATAGCGCCGTCATGTTGGAAAATAGTTTTGCAATTTCTTATAAGTTAAGCATACAGTTACCACACAACACAGAAAACACTACAAATATTCATGGAGCACTGGCTAAGTGCCGGGGATACAAGAGAAGACAGAAACAATTTTATGCATAATTGCTAGTAACTGGAAGTAACCAAATGAACTTCCAAGGGATATGTAGATAAACGGTGTACATCATACTGTGGAATCCTACTGGGCAATAGAAAGGAATGAGTTACCAATATACACACAACCCGGATTGATCTCCAATGCATCCTGCTGAATGGAAGAAGTCACACTGATAGAATCAGTGGCTGTACACTGATTCTATTTCTATGACATTACAGAAAAGCCAACACTAAGTTCAAGTGTTAGAAATCAGATGGGGATTTCCAGGGGCTTGTGACAGGGGAGAGACTGACCACAAAGTATGAAAGGGAATACCATTTCCACAGCTTGAATGTACATGACCTGGCCCCTGCCTGCTTCTCCATCCTAATCACATCTCACTCTTCCACAGGGTCCCACATTTGCTTCTTGCTGTCCTTCTTGTATCAAGACCTCTGGCATCTCAGAGGCCTTGCATGTTCTGTTCCCTGTGTCCTGAATACTCTTCCCTTCCCCTCCCAACCTTCTTCCTTCCTGTTCTTCAGCTCTAGGTCTTCCTACGCCTACCAGAGCAGACCTCCCTCTTGTCCATCATTCCTGATTCTTCTCCTTCACCACAAGTTACAATGACATTTTTTAAAATTTATCTGCTCATTTGTGAATTATCTATCTCCCTGACTAACCTGAATGTTCTAGAAAGAGGCACATGATGTCCTTTATTAGTCAGAATGCCCAATCCTTAGTGTAGTGCTTCTCACAAAACAGATGTTCAATAAAAACTCTACTGAATAAGGGAATAATTAAATGAATGAACTAAGTTTTGAGAGGAAGAAGGGAACAAAGTGACTTCTCGAACTCTGATTCCTTGGCCAAAGAAAATAGGCCATTGAACCAGGAGATACCTAGACCCCTGAAGACCCTAATGCTTTCAGACCCCTAATGACTCTGTGCAAGGCAATGTAACCATATCTTGAGCTGTCCCAGGTTGACAGCACAGTAGGTGACAATGAGAATTACCTATCACGGTTGTGGGATCCCCCAGATTCCCAGCTCAAGGCTTGTTGTTAGCCTAAAAAATATGAGGAAAAAGAACAGTTAATAACTCTTCTAGTTCTAGTGTCTCCCCACGGTCTGGCTTTGCTCAGCCCCAAATCAGCAGAAAATGTTCTGCCAAGTTCAATGCCCACTCTGACACCAGAGGTTCTGCATTTTGGACCATTCAGTCTTTTGAAGCTGAGGTTCTGCTAATGGTTAGCTCAAAAAACCGGGATTGGTAAGTGGCTCATAAAAAAGATTCGAAAGGCTATCCAGGCACCAATTAGCTCTTACAAAACTGTATTTTGATGAGCAAAGTGTAAATGGATCAGCTCCACATGGCTTAAGTTTCCCTGGAAACACACATGAGTTCAAAAATTGAAGAGGGTGACTTGGAGAGGAGGGCAGGGGAAGCAGGACCTGAGGGGGCCCAAGTGCCTGACAGGTTCTGCCAGATTCCAAATCTCTGGTGGGGGGTGAATCGTGACAGACGTCTGGCTGACACAGAGACACAGCTGGGCTCGTCCCTCCGTGCATTCTCAATAAAACATAATCAGACCTTCCACTGTGAGGAGCAGTTCATCATGGGAGTGGCTCCTGTTACACAACAGCTGCCCTCTCAGCAGCAGCAAAGCCCGTAGAGAGATTCCCTTTGCAGCCCCTCCCCAGGAAAAGCTCCCTCCAGCAAATGGTGTTGTCTGAGGACCGCTCTGCTCCACAGGCTGTTCAGTGGATGATTTTTAGAAGAAGATAGCCAGCCTTTTCTTCCCAGTCCATTTTAATCTGGAAGTTTCACTGAAACCTGTTCAGCGTCATAAAGGCACATAAGCCTTCACGGATCGATGGGTGGTGGCTGTGCATGAGGTACCTTGGCTGGGAATCAAACCTGGGTCTCCCACATGGAAGGCAAGGATTCTACTACGGAATCACCATTGCCCTCACCTCAAAGATTATTGATCAGATGTCTAACTCCAGGGTCCTGCAAGAACAGAACTGGGATGCCGTATTAGTTCCTGTGTCTGGTTTACCTCCCTCCTGTTGGAAATCACCTTTCCAGACTCTTAATGTGGTGGCCAGAGCATAACGTCTCAGCTTAGAAGTACTGCATAGTGGGCATCAAGTCCTTCTAAGCCAGCGCTTGGAAAGGTCTTCAATGAAGTGGCAATATAGAAGTGTACTTAAAAACATGTATTCTGATTTATGTGGAACTAATCTAAGATAAAAGGAATCTAAAGAGTAACTACCTCTGCGGGTAGGAGTGGGACAAGGATTGACCAAGAGGCAGGAGGGAGCTTTTCAGGAGAGTTCCATATCTTGATAGAAGAGGAAGTGGTACAGTTATTTGCAGCTGTTAAAAATCAGCAAATGGTACTGTACAGTTTCACTCAATCAGAAAATAAAAGCCAGCAAATGATATACCTATCCATCCACTCATCCATCCATTTGTCTGTCCATCTGTCCACCCATCTATCCACCTACTCATCCATGCATCTATCTACCCATCCATTCACCCATCCATTTATCCACCTACCCACTCACATATCCACCAACCATCTATTCAGCCATCCATCTGTCTACTCATCTGTCTTTTTATCCATCTTTAAAAGGCATTGTATTTCTAGATCCTTGCTACTTGCTAGGTTTACAAAGTCACAATTCCCAGTACAGGGTAGGCACCAAGTATTTGTTGAATTGCTGGATTAATAAGCAATACAAAAACAAGGAAGATAGAATTTGTACCCTCAAAGAGCAAGGGAAACAAAAAAAGTGAATGAAATCATGTCACAACAGTGATGTATGCTATGTAATCAGAGTGAGCACATAACTTATCAGCTGAACCAAGAGACTTGTAAGCCTAAAGGAGGGAGAGAATAAAAATAATTTCTAAAGCATGCAGTTTTGAAATATCTGCTATCTGGTATTTTTGGTTTATATTGGTGGGCCTGTAAAACAGTTATCTTTTAAAATGTATAAAAATTTAAAGAACTTACCTGTGTACATCAAAGCAAAGCTTTACCAATTCTTGTACTGACTATCTAAACATTAAAAAATACTTAAAATGATTATTCTGGTTTACATATTCACAAACTTTATTCAGTTTTTCAGTCACATATTTTTCTAATACCATGTCACTAGTATTTTTGAAGATCTTCTCACAATTTATTACTTTTATTTTTTCATAAAATTTCCCTCAGTATTGTGTTGTGAATATTTGTGAATAGCTTCTGCTGATTCTGACTCATACAGAATAACATTGTTGATGAGAAAATACTCTTTCTCCAGATGCCGAGGGGCATGATAAATGCAGAAAAATTTCTGTGAATGGAAGGATTTTCTCCAGTCTAGTTTTCCACGTGGAAATGTGTGGCTATTTCAGCTCAGGTATTTGTGCAGATGCTGTCTTTTTGTCTCCATTCAGAGACTTTTTTTTGTCAACAGATGTTTTATAAGCCAAAACTCATCAAGCAAGTTGTTTCTGTTTAAGGTTTTTTTTTGAATGTCTCACCAAATTTGAATGCTGCAAAACCTTAGACCGTCTCCACCGCATTCCATTTCTGTACAGAATATAAATACATCCCATTAAAAATGTGGACTTCATCAAGAGCCTCTCCCACACGCCCAGACTCACTCACAGTGAGGCCATGGACTCACGTGATGCTGGTTCCATGAGCACTCGGTCTGTACCCCTCCCCTCTGCCACTCCTGCTCATTGTCACAGGAAGTGTCCCAGCCATAAAGAAACTTGGTTGTACAATGGTTAGAGCACCCAACTGAAAGATTGCAGTTTGAACCCATTGGTTACTTTTTGAGCAAAAGATGTGGCAATCTGTTTCTCAAAAAAATGACAGGCTCAGAAACCCTGCGGGGCAGCTCCACTTGGTGCTATAGAGTGGCTGTGAGCTGGAATCGAATCAAATCCACTTGATGACAATGGGCCTGGTTTTTGGCTTGGTTCAAGCCTTATTGTGAGCACTTTTCCTCTGCAATACTTACACTTCACTGAAACCTGCACAAACTTATGTTTTCTGTCACAGAATTCATTAAATAATTCAAACTTCCAGTGGAGTTTGAGCTAAATGAACCCCAAATTTAGAGGATGTCTTTACAAAAAAGAGTCGATGCATTGTAGGCTCAAATGTTTCCAAGCTCCAGTTGACAGGAGGCAGCAAAAGTGAAGGCATGGGCTGGTCTTTGGACTGTTTCTTTTTGTTTTTCATTGAACATCATCTCCATCCCAAAATTTCAGGTTTAGGTATTTTATTTAATAGTCACAAATTTTGACAAACAGCATCTTTTTTGTTTGGTAGACTACTCAGAAGAAATTATTACTTGTTTGCAGCATCTGTGGATGCTTCTGCTCCCGGTCATGGCTGTTAGCTGTCTTTGAGTCAGTGCTGACTCATGTGATCCCATGTACAATAGAAGGAAACATCGCCAGCCATGGGTCACCACTATGATCCTTGGTATACTCAAGTTCACCACTGTGGCCTTTGTGTCATCCATCTGATTGATGATTTCCCTTGTTGTCACTGACCCTTCACTTTGCTTCTGCTCCACAGAGGTTTCAGTTTAGTGAAAACATACCTTGATGCTACATTTCCCCCAAATTTGTGCCTGCAACACCACTGCAAAACTGAAAAACCTTATCATTGATGTTGAGCTTTTGAACTGAACTAATGAAACTTCATATGCTGTGTGCTTCACCAACCCTGCCAACTGATAGTCCAATGTCTCTGTGCAACTTGTGGGCTGGGCAGTTGCCAGGAAGTCGTGCCTTCTCCCACTGCCATCCACAGTAGGGAGGACTATTGTCCTGACCCCTTATGCTGAGCATGCTTGCATATTGTCCACAAAATGGAGGATTTAGTTATGTCGCCCTCGGAGAAAAATGGTAAGGAGAAAGCAGTTGACTGGACATCTTTCAGGCCATGTGAAATCTCTACTCACAGCCCGTGCGCCACACACATCATCAGAAACCATCACAATGGAACAAGAAGCAAGAAGTGGAGATGTGCTACCTGACACTATCTGCTTGTAAACACCATGACAAAAATAATGCCTCCTTAAGAAAAAGTTTAGGACAAATGGTAAACCTATCAAGAAAACTATCACTACTGATTATAAACTGAAGGTAGCCTTCAACATGAATTTATTTCATTTTAATTTTTATTGCAATTAAGTAAGAGTTTACAATCTAATTTTCCGTATAAAACCCCTAATACCAGCTTCTCTGCAACACTATCTACTCTCTTCACCCTGTGACAGTACATTCTTTTACTCTTTACTTTCAGTATCCTCTCAACCAACACTTGGCCCCTCTTCTCCACCCTCCTCTCTTCCCTCTAAAAAGAAACCAGTAAGACAGCCTCATACATATTTTAAACCATAAAGTACACATACAACCTGCATCACTCTGTGTCCCCAAGTTCAGTCCATTCTTTGTCTGTAGTGTTGTTCTCAGTACTGGTTTCAGCTCTGGGCTAGCAGCAAGTCCAGGGTCAATGTTATGAGGGGAGCCTCAAGGCTGTCGGACTATCAAGTCTGGTCTTTTGATAGGGTCCTTGATCTACACACCCGTTTTTCTTGTGCTATGTCAGGGACTCTACATTGTGTTCCTTGTCAGGGCTGTCTTTGGTGGTGGGCACCATCTAGTTCTTCTGTTCTTCTGCTGATGTAGCCTCCCAGTCATATGGGTCCTTCTCTCTCCTGGGCTCATTTTGTCTTGTGTCTCTGATGTTCTTGGTTGTCGCCCATTCCAGGTGTGTTGGAGCCAGTTGATGTTCCTCAGATGGCAGCTCACTGGCTTTTAAGATCCAAGGTGCCTCTCAGCAATATAAGGTGCAGAACACTCTCTTAGAGAAAGACCAGTTATGCCAAATGACCTCAGTGTCTCCTGAAAGCATGGTCCCCAGACCCCTGTTCCTGCTACTCTGTCCTTTGAAATGTTGTTTTGAATTTAGAAAACTTTTTAGCTTGTGGTATAATCACTTATGCTGACCTGCCTTCTACTGAGTGCTGTTAAACGCCCATTCCTATTGACTATCTAATCTATGGAAAATCCTCTCTCTCCCTCCTCACCCTTGTAGCCATTAATGAATATTTTCTTCTGTGTGTAAGTCTTTTCTCAAGTCCTTACAATAGTGGTCTAATACAGTATTTGTCCTTTCGTAGCTGACTGATTTCACTCAGCATAGTTCTTCCAGTTGACTCCAGGTTATGTTTCATAAAATCCTCATCGCTATTTATCATTTCATAGTATTCCAATGTGTTTGTGTCACACACATATATATACACACCATAGTTTGTTTATCTATTCATTTGTTGATGGGCATCTAGGTTGATTCCATCTTTTTTCCATTGTGAACAGGCTGCAACAAACATTCATGTGCATGTATCTGTTAGTGTGATAGCCCTTATTTCTGTAGGAATTTCAGTGGAATTGCTGGATCATACAGTATTTTTATTTCTAGCTTTTCAAGAAAGTGTCAAATTGCTTTCCAAAGAAGTTGGACCATTTTACATTACAACCAACAGTATAGAAGAGTTCCAGTCTCTCTGCAGCCTCTCCAACACTTGTGGTTCTATGTTTTTTGGATTAGTGCCAATTTTGTTGGAGTGAGATTATATCTCATTGTAGTTTTGATTTGGATTTCTGGCACTTGGCTTTTTGGCTTTAATGGTTAATAATCATGAGTATTTCCTCAAGTGTCTTTTGACTGCCTGTACAATTGTCTGTCCATATCCTTTGCCACTTGTTTAATTGGATTACTTGTCTTTTTCTTATTGATGTTTTGTGATACCTTGTAAATTGAATTCATTTTTTAAATCAATTAAGTTCTAACTAGAGTCTCTTAACTGCTAAAGTCTCTGGGCCCAGTGTATTCTTTCTCTTGTGTCAAAAAGGGGATAGAGACGACTAAACGACCCCAACCTGAGTCTCCTCCTCTGGACAAAGAATTAGGCTAGAAGTAGTTGAAAAGAACTGGACCAGGGTAACTTTCTATGGGATTGGATGCATTTGATCATCTGTATAAAATGTGGGAAATATGGATAGAGTTGACATTGGAGGAAACTAAGTTGCAAACAGGAAAAGCCTGTGGCCCAAAGTCAATCACACAGATGGGACTTAAACACTAAATGCCTGGTGTCTCTGACATCAGCAGACTGCCAGTTAAGATCAGAAGGAGACCTTGTCTTTGTGAAATTCCCCATTGAGCCTGTGTTATCTGGTCCCACCCTGATTTTTCCTTGTCCTTTGGGGGACATTGCCTTGTTCCCTCCACTTGTGACAAAGTACAAAGATTGTTAGTCTGTGTATCTATGAAGACAAAGAAGCTCTTGCTTAACAGGCAACATCCATTAGAATATGGCAAAAACTTAAAATTATAGGGAGAATGCTAAGATAAATATTTAGAGGTTTTAATGAAATGCAGCTCTGTCTCAAAGTAAAATGAAAAGTTGCAAAAAGAGGCTCAAATGTTCTTTTAGATTAAAGAAGCCAAGTTGGATGCAAGAGTGTGGGAGAGAGCCCTTCCTTCCACCCCCTGTCTCCTACGTCCTCAGGTCCTCACTGATCCAGTTCTCCCCTCCACAGCAGCTGTCAAACTCCTGCAAGCATCAGCATCTTGTGGAGCACAATCAGTACACATGAGCCTGATCTCCGGCTCTGAAAGGAGGGGCAGACAGATGGCACATCATCACAGAAACAGCGCAGTGATGGCTCTACTGCAGGGGCATCTCCTGACAATCCCAGCACCAAGCTGCTACTTGGAAAGATAGCTGTTTTCAGTTCCTTCCAGGAATCCCTTTAGTAGAATCACTGCCATTTCCTTGAGGAAATGGAGATGGAAAGTTCTATGACACCCTCATATCAGACTAAGACATGTCAGTCTGTTCCTGTGGCCCTCACATCTCCTGTCCAGATGGCATCCAGCAGTACCCCTAGAAAGGCACATTCCTGGGCCCAACCCTAGGCTGCAGGTCTACACTACTGAGACTCTGCAGCACCCAAACCCCTGAAGGGCCACTATAGCCAATAGCAGGTCCACCTGAAGTAGCTGAATGCCTGGGCTCCAAGCCAGTTCCTACTCGTTCCACCAAGTGACTTGAGCTAGGCGTTCCATCTCCAGGTCCTTACATCCTTGTTGGTTGGGAGGATGGTGTCATGAAAGCTGCCTCTGAGGGTGAAAAGGGCTAAGAAAGATGGGACGGGGACCGCAGTCTGGCTCTGTAGTCTCTGGAGAGAGTGCTATGAGTCTGCACAGTGCCTGGCATTCTACAGGGATGTGATGCATAGCATGGCCAGGGTGGCCAGGCTTTCTCAGGTCTGCAGTCACACACTAATGACAAAAGACAGTGAAATTGGAGCTGCAGGGGAAAGCGGAACCTGACTGGGGCTTTGGAAGGGGTTACAGGTGGGCGGTGGTGTATCTAGGGTATTGTATTGGCCATGGGCACATGGCACCACTGAATAGTTTCTATTAACCCAGTACAGCTAACCATCCTTCCTCAAGCACCATAAGGTGTTAACTGAAAGACTAATGAGAATGACTTGTAGTTCTTAAATGATATTATGGCAAAGTTATGTAAAAGATGGGTGTCAGGTGTCCGGACAGGGCACAATTTCAGTGCTTGCCCTAGGAGCCATTTTCTGCAGATGTACTGCAGATATACTGCTGGCTGTACTGGGTTAATAAAAACTGTTTGGTCACATAGTTTCTATTAACCCCTCAGCACTGGCCTGACCATCTGGCTTCCTGGGCATTGACATACAATCAATAATGCATGAAGCCTTGAGGATGGTCAAATTCTGCTGAGGGAAGAAACAACTTGTGTAGCTGCTCCAAGGGGCCCAGTGAGAAAGTCAGGGAATGTGGCCTCTCTGGAAACAACTGTGTTTTGTGCCATGTTTCCTTGGTTACTGGACGTTGTGTTCCAAATTCCTACTCCTCACCTGAGATCATCATCCATCTTCATGAAAAGACTGAATAATTATTTCCATCCCCCGTGGGTACACGTGGTCCAGGTCATTGTTGGCAAGGCAACAAGGCATAGCTGGGAGACTGAAGCTAGAATACTGGTCTCTCAGCTGTGGGGCCCCCTGCCCTCATTGGCCCCCAGCCTGTGCCCCTGTAGCACTGCCACCCCTCTCAAGGGCAAACATCTTTGTCCATGCCAAAGCATGAAGCACGCCTACAACCTTTGTCACCACCATTGCTCCGTAAGCAGAATGCCTGTTAGGTCCCAGGTGCTCTGTGGAACACCTAGGTGAGTTATTCCATTTACCCTTGTGATTTAATTTGATGCAGGTATTTATTTTACATAGAAAATACAAACATTCTGGTGGTACAGTGGTTAAAAATTCAGGTGCTAACCAAAAGACTGACAATTTGAATGTACTAGGTGCTCCTTGGAAACCCTACTCTCTCCTATATGGTCACTATGAGTTAGAACCAACTCAGTGGCAATGAGTTTGTTCTGCTGGCTTTCTCCCTGCCCCACCTCCCCCTGTGTATGGTCCATTGACTTTTGAAAAGCACACCAAGACTAGGTTTACATAAAGTTCTTTTACCTACATTGGTACCAAAGATCCATGTGAGCAGGAAAGAGGTGGTGGTTTATTGTTTCTTTGATTCTGTACAGTGGAGTCGTATCTCCAAAGTAAGATACTAAAGCCAACAAAGTTGAGCCAAAGTTTGATATATTCAAAATTTCCCTGGAAAGCCTTCTGGTCATTCTCAAACACAAACCAAACCCACTGCCACTGAGTCGATTCCAGCTTAGAGTGACTCAAGGGATAGAGTAGAACTGCCCCACAGAGCTCCCAAGGAGCACCTGGTGGATTTGAACTGCCAGCTTTTTGGTTAGGAGCCACAGTACTTACTGACTACGTGACCATGGTTGCAGACATACATGTCTTAGTGTATTCAGACCTGAGCACTGAATTGCTTACCCACTAGACTTTGGGACTCACAATGCTGGAGTCAAGGATGGAATCAAAGGGGTGTGCTGTCACAGTGGAAGAATAGCTAGAGTTATGTAACAATGTGTATGTGACATTGTTGTAGGACAAATTGACTTGGATTATAAACTTACTACTTAAAGCACAATAAAATATTAAAATATAATAATAAAAATAAAACAATTACTCTAAGCAATAATGCATATTATAAATCAAAGGCAACTTTTAGTGTGGCTGGAAAAGAAAAAAAGGAAAGAAAGACACCATGGCTCCCAGCAGCCTTGCCCATCTTTTGGAGGCAGAAGGCAGCACTCTCCTCCCCACAGCGCCATTTGCTCTGTCACTCAGGTATCACACACTGGCTGCTCTTGACAGGGCTTTCTGTTTTCTCTACCTTCAAGGGTTGGCTAGTGCCCCCTTTTCTGTCTATCTCCTCAGCCAGGCTGAATCCAGAGGTCCACTCATAGTCTGTGACTCTCTGCAGATGTATACATTTTCTTGGCCCTCAGCCTTCCTGTCCCTGAACACATTTCCACATTGTTGGAGTTTCTTTCTGGTGCATGTAGGACCTATTGAGAAACTCAAATATAGTCCGGCCTTCATATCTGTGGGTTCTGTGTCTGCACATGCAACCACCAGAGAATTAAAACTGTTTAGGAAAGAAGACTATTTTTCCCTTGTACTTATTCCCTAAACAACACAGTGTAACTACTATTTATAGAGCATCTACATCACCTTAGATATTATAAATAATCTAGAGATGATTGAAAGGGTGCAGGAAGATGTGCACAGGTTATATGTGAGTACTACGCTGTTTTATGTAAGGACTTGAGCATCCACAGATTGTGGTACACACAAGGGAGCCTGGAAGCAATCCACCGTGAATACGGAGGGACAACTGTACTATAAAGAGTACTTCCTGTCCCTTACAAGGGCCATCTGAGATCTCCAAAATTTTAAACTGAATTAGTAGGCTTTAATTCTTGCCAAAACTTGTCACTGCTTAGACCAACAGGACAGTAAACCAACGGGAGCTGATCCAGCACACTGGGCATGGAGGACTGGTAGAGACTGACGTTGGATTCTCTAGAGAAGCAAACCCAGCAAAGAGTATATATACACACACATGTATTACATATATCTGTATCTGCATATGTGTACACACACACACACACACACACACACACACACACACGAGGTCCAACAATTAACTCCTCAAACTTAATTGTTCTGAGTGCTACACACCTTGTTGCTGAATATCACTATGGTCACCTTTGGAGTTCTCCCCTTGGGAAGGTATGTACCAATGCCAGTGCCTAGTCCATCCTTCAAAGCAATTGTGGAACTCTTTCTGGAACGGCCACTGTGTACAGCGAGGGAGTTTTTAGCCAGTAAACAAATAACTGTTTTGAAACACCATCCCTACTAAACTGATCTGGCCCCCACTGAATTTTTTCTTTACCTGAAGATAAAGGAGGTCTTGAAAGGAAGACCTTTTGATGGTACTTAGGACATCTAGGGTAATACAATGACAGCTCAATGGCCATTCCAGAAAAAGAATTCCAAAATTGCTTTAAAGGGTGGACTATGTGCTGGCACTGGTGCTGCATTTCCCAAGGGGAGTCCTTTGAAGGTGACCACAGTGATATTCAGCAATGAGGCATGTCACTGTTGTTGTTGTTAGGTGCTGTCGAGTTGGTTGTAACTTGTAGTGACCCTATGCACAACAGAAAGAAACACTGCTGGGTCTTGTGCCACGTCCACAGCCATTTTTATGCTTAAGCCCATTGTTGCGGCCACTATGTCAATTCATCTTGTCAAAAATCTTCCTCTTCTTTGCTGACCCTCCACTGTACCAAGCATGATGCCTTTCTCCAGGAACTGATCCTTCCTGACAACATGTCCAAGGTATGTAAGATGCAGTCTTGCTGTCTTTGCTTCCAAGGGGCACTCTGGCTGTACTTCTTCCAGAACTCATCTGTTTGTTGTTTTGACGGTCCATGGTACATTCAACATTCTTCTCCAACACCACAATTCAAAGACATCAACTCTTTTTCTGTCTTCTTTGCCTATGGTCCAGCTTTTGCCTGCATATGATGCGACTGAGTATACCATGGCTTGGGTCAGGCATGCTTTAGTCTTCAAGGTGATACCTTTACTTTTCAATACTTTAAAGAGATCCTTCACAGCAGATTTTCTCAATGCAAGTCATCTTTTGATTTCTTGACTGCTGCTTCCATGGGCGTTGATTGTGAACCCAAATAAAATGAAATCCTTGACAACCTTAATCCTTTCTCCACTTATCATAATGTTGCTTACTGGTCCAGTCGTGAGGATTTTTGTTTGCCTGATGCTGAGGTGCAATCTGTACTGAAGGTTGTGGTCTTTGATCTTCATCAGTGAGTGTTTCAAATCTTCTTTACTTCCAGCAAGTAAGGTGGTGTCATCTGTGTAATGCAGGTTGTTAATGAGTTGTCTTCCAACTCTGATGCCACATTTTTCTTCACTTAATTCAGCTTCTCAGATTACTTGCTTGGCATACAGACTGAAAAGGTATGGTGAAAGAGTACACTGCTGACACACACTTTTCTTGACTTTAAATCATGCAGTGTCCCCATTTCCCATTTATTTTCAGGCAGATCTGTCCATCCCAAACAGCAGGCAATCTAGCCAGCTGAGGACATCAGAACCAGGAGAAACAATGGGGGCCACCTAGGCTAGCTCCTACATGTATCACTAATGAGGCTCAGAGGGAATCTGAGGCCAAGGATGCCTCATGGGTGCATGACAGCACCTAGCACCCCCTCCCTGATGGTATCAGACATAGGTGTAGGTCACACTCTCAGCAGACCTGTTTGATCTTTCACTGGTCTTGAGGGGCCCGCACTGCCATGGAAGGAACCAGACTGCAGGAAATCTCTGTACCTTCGCTGTTACAGCCAGGAACTCTAGGCCCGAGTACTCTTGGGAGGGGGAAGGCCTCCCTCTGGGTGTTCACGCCATGGGCCGCAGCAGCCAAGTTGTGGGGTGTGTGCCTGACGGTGGTGGTTTGTAGCCAGGGAAATAGGGAAACAGTGTGTGGAGCAAGTCCTCTGATAGAAACCTGCACTGGTTCCAGTCATCAGCAGGAACATGCACGATCTCAGTGGGGCAGATGATCAGACAGGTGCTGATGTCAAGCACATATAACAAATCATCACTGCAGTGGCGTGGCCGGCACTGCATGCAAGACTTTAAACTCTTATGAGTCCCAGAAAACAGCAGCTTTCTGGAAATGGAGTCATTCTTAAGAGTGGGAAGGGATTTTTTTCCCAATTGCTAAGCCATTCTTCCATGTAAAGGGGAAAACCCACCCAGAGACCCAGGCAGAATGAATGGCTTTTCCAGCTTGCTGGATGCTGGGATGAAGTTTTCTCCAGCATGCACATGGACTCCTCACTCCCCGGCATGCCAGACAGAGCTGGCAATGGTGACAGCCTGGGAGGGACCAAGCCAGAGGCAGACCCCAGGGCAAAGGTATTTTGCAGCAGGACAGACATCTGCAGTGAGGTCTCCAGTCCCCAGAGCAGCCAAAACCCACAGCTGCTGAGGTCCGACTCCATCCGGCACCTTGAGGGGAAAGCAGCTGCGACCCCTTCTCCTCACAGGGAAAAACCACCACGCAAGAATGTCAGAAAACCCTATGGAAACTAGAGAACGCGCCTGTGGTCTGTGCACGGCAACACATTATTTTTCCACAGCCAAAGCCCATTTTGCAGGGTTATATATTAGCTCAGGAGGAGTGTGGTGCCCAGTGCAGAATTTCAGCCAAATGGTAATTTTTTCAACACATTTAAAAATGAAATCTTCCTTTTGCTGCACTTCTCAGAATTGTTTTTCCATCAGCAGTATTCATCGCCTGCCCTCCTCCACCCACAGCCTCTCGCCCACTGGGCTTCAGTGAAGTCACCGCCCACGGGCCAGGGCCTGGAAAGCAGGAAGCTGCTTCTCCTGGGCTAGGGGCTGCAGAGAGGACAGTCAGCCCCTCTGCGGAGGCACCCTTGGCACGAAAATGTGACTATGACACCAAGAGAGCACCATGTCATTCAAAGCAGCTCCTGAGCTTTATTCGTAATTCGTTTGTGTCTGTTCTAAGATATTTAAACAACTGTTCAAAACTGCCTATCAAGCTCAGGGCTCAGGTTCAGGGACATTGTTTATCCAAACTCAGAGTGGCTAGTGTGAGGCGTCCTCTTCAACAGCTTGTTAATTGTGGAGCAGGATTTGTAGTAGAAGTCAGGGGCTGGTAGGCACAGGTGTGTGTACAAGTGTGTGTGTGTGTGTGAGTGTGTGTGTGTGTTAAAGAGTGATGGCAATACTGGAAGAGGTGACTACAGGTCCACCTGAGAAGCTCCTGCAGTGGTGTGTAACAGACATAATTACACAAGTGACTGCAGCAGATGCAATGTCAACACAGGCCACCTTGAGAGAGGTCTTCCTACCAAGACATGTGTGCGTCTGTAGAATTCAGCGGCTGTCTCTGGAAGTACAGCAGCCCCTTGCGGAGTTAGGGCTTCTAAGGACACCACAAAGTGAAACAGGTTAAAAGTAGCGGAGTTTGAGGCCATTTTGGTTTCACTGTTTCAAAGAGGATGAACATGCACACGTATACACAGACACGTGTGTTTAACACTGTTGCTAAGTAACTGAATGCAGAAGACTGACCTATCACATGGATTTTTCGGTCAGCCCAGAGCCACCTTCTCAGCCTGGATCCTACACTGATGGTCCTGTGTGACATGTACTCCTGAGTGTGACATTCTGGGTAAGCCATTAGGTAAGTTCTGATGTGTTTATGTAACTAATGTACTACTTCCAGAAAATTAACTCTCTTGAAAGGGATCTGCATGGGTCTCCCTGCACAAGGCCAAGTTGGCCTCAGTGGTTCTGAAGGTTTGCTATGGATTCACTTTGGAGGACCCTGGTTTAAGACTGAAATATGCTTGCATGCTCCTTTAGTTGTGGGTTACAAAATATAGTAGGCACGTTTCTTCTGCACTCTCTAAGGTTACACCTTTAAAAGCATAGGCTCTGGTGGCTTCCCTGGGGACCAAGGACTCCACACCATCTGCCCTCAGTGTCCCCACTGGGTCAATTCACAGTTATAGGACACGAACCCCACACAGCTCTGAAGGCCATGTCTGACTGTGTGCCTGTTAACACTGGCTCCCACAGCATAGCAGGAGCCACATATGGGGCTGATGCCCTGTCCTGACAGTGTACTGCCGAGTGTCCCGTGCAGATGTGTAGTGAAGGTGAGGGGTGAGGTCCCCACACGGGCTGGAGGCGGGTAGGGGACAGGATGAGTAGAAGTGACTTCTCACCTGGCAGGTGATAGAGATGGGGCATGGGTCTCCCTGAGGTCACAGAGCTGACTGTCAAATAGATGCATTTTGCCTCCCAAGGGTGTGAAAAGTATTGCATGAACAGGATTTGGGAAAAACAGGACAGAGCTGTTTCAGAATCTCGGACCTTCCAGTTTTGAACACTGAGTACCACTTATTCAAAATCTGCAGGTCTGAGATTCTGAAACAGCCCTATCCTGTTTTTCATGAATCTTGTTCATGCAATACTTTTAACAACCCAGGAGGGGAGGAGGAGATTCCCATGTGGTCCAGAGAACTCCTACCCTCTGGGGGACAGGGGTTGGCGCTACAACACAGATTCCCAGGTACCCTTTCATATATTACACTCAGCCTTGGAGTATGGGGCTCAGTTGTTTGTGGTTCTACAAACACCCTGTCCCCCACCCCCACACCCTAGTGATCCTTATGCCCACCAAAACTTGAAAACGGCTGACAAATCTGTGACTGAAACAGATACTGTGGATTATCCTACAAACTGTGGATTCACAAACAAAACACAGCCCTAGTGAAATCTCACAGAGGCAAGCTGCCCTTAGTGCTGGGTTAGAAGCACATTCTATAATATTTTGAATCCTTGGATTGCCACACTTTAATAACTTTTTAAAAAGATGTCAGTCTGGAGTCCTGGGTGGTGCAGATGGTTAATAGGCTCAGCTGCTAACTGAGGCCAGAGGTTTGAGTCCACTCAGAAGTGCCCTGGAAGAGAACCTTGGATATCTACTTTCAAAAATGCAGCCACCTGCCTTAGGTCTTAAAAGCCAGCAAGCTGCCATCTAAGGAACAACAATTGTTTTCAACCCACTTGGAACAGATGATAACTGAAGACCTCAAAGAAACAAACAAACAAACAGAAAATGAGCCCAGGAGCCTGAAGGACTCATATGACTGGGAGACTGTAACAGCAAGAGAACAGAAGAACTAGATGGTGTTTGGCCACCATCAAAGACAGCCCTGACAGGGGACACAATGTAGAGTTCCCGATGTAGCATGAGAGACAGTGGTGTGCAGGTCTAGAACTCTACTAAAAGACCAGACTTGACGGCCCAACACCTTGAGGGTCTGCTGAGAACACGGCCTATGGACTTGCTGCTAGCCCAGAGCTGCAGCCAGTACCAAAGCCAACACTGCAGACAAAGAGTGAACTGGACTATGGGACACAGAGTGACGCAGGCGGTGTGTGTACTTTACGGTTTAGTATATACATGAGGCTGACTTACTGGTATCTCAGAGGGGAGAGGAGAGGGTGGAGAGGAGGTGACAAATATCAGTGGAGTGGATGCTAGAGGAGTGGAACAGTGTACTGTCACAGGGTGAGGAGAGCACACAGAGTTGCAGAGAGGCGGGTGTTGGGGGTTTTGTATAGCAGATTGACTTGGATTATAAACTTCCACTTAATCACAACTGAAAATTTAAAAAATAATTCAGCCACCAAAAACTCTAAGGAGCACAGCTCTGCTCCGACGCACATGGCTTCGCCTTCATTTGGAAATGATTTGACAGCAGCCACATTTTTAAAATCTAGAGGTAACTCCAACACTGTCCTGAATCATGAGAACTTACAGAAGCACTGAATTTTTAGCTGACAACAATAAAAACCAGCCTCTCACTGCACTGACTGAGTGAGAACGTGAGGTCTGGGAGAGGCACTTCGCCAGTTGGTGAAAGCCGGAAATTAAACAGAGAGCGCAAGTCCTAATCACCTCCTCCGGGACTGGTGCTCTGAGCAGCGGACGGTGGCACAGGGCCACAGTTCTTCACCGGGACTTCCCCCTTAGATACCAGTGTCTTCTCACTTGACACTCTGTCTGCAGGAGAGGGAGGCGGGGTGAACAGCTGCAAGGGGCTGGCAGACAGAGTCATCGTCCAGGTCTCTGGTGGCGGATGTTCCAGGTTTGGTGGTGGCCAGTTCTCAGGGGACACTAGCCAGGCAATGCTATTCTAGTATTACTTGATGAATGAATGATAAGACCCAGCAATCCAAGTACTATGAGCAGCAAGTAATGTGCTCTTTCTCCAGCCAGATGCTCTGATGTGGGGTGATGCCAGTTCAAGCCCCATGACAGGCACTGAAAGAAGGGGGAGAAAATGCAGGTGGACGCACCCAAGCTCTCAGAGGAGGCTGGGCTGCAGTGGCCTCCGTCAGACAGGCCGCTGTGGTCGTGAGACAGCTCTGCTTCAGGAAGAGACCTCTCCAGGTGAGGAGAGGACCACACACACAGGAGAGCTGGAGGGCACACATTATGGGGCTATTCGTGCCCCCAAGAAGACATGAGCAAGTCCTGGCACCGGTCAAGGTGATGTTATTGCGAAACAGAATCTTTGCAGATGTGATTAATTTAAGACCATGTCACTCTGGAGTAAGGTGGGCCCTGATCTGATGACTGACGTGCTTAAACAAAAAGTCCTGTTAAAACACAGGAATACAGTGGATGACCCTGGAGCGATGCAGCCACAAGTGGAGGAACCCTGGGAGCCTCTGGAAGCAGACAAGGAAGGATCCTTCCCTAGAACCCTCACTGGGAGCATGGCCCTGCTGACACCTTGATTTTAGACTCCTGGCCATCAGAACTGAGAGAGAACATATTTCTGTTGTTTAAAACTCTCCCCACCTCCACTTGGTGGCATTTTATTATAACAGCCCCAGAACACTCACATAGCATGTTTAAAACAGGCTGCTTTACAGTGTTTTGTCATTTCTTATTTTGTTCAGTCACATACAGCCTTTGAACACTGTGGATGTCGGGGAGGCAGAGGGGCTTGCTCTTTCTTCCTGGGGAGGTGACAGATACAGATGTACTTGTCACGGAGCAGAGTCTATGGAAAGGCACACACAAACCCTCAGAGGATGACAACAACTTCTCTGCCTTGAGAGGAGGTGACGTGTGAGCAGGGCTGTGATGTATATGTGGGAGTCTTCTGAGTGCAAGGGGAGTTCAAAGACTAGCTCCAGCCCCTGTTTTCAGAGGAGGAGTCTGACACCTAAAGAGGAAAAAATAATACCGTCTGATAGGTATTAGTGTCAAGGCAGGGCTGGAAGTCAGGTCCATGCCCTTAGGAGCTACTAGGGAGTTCTTCAGAGGTAAAATCCACCAACAAAGAGCTCCCCCGGCTACTAGTGGGAAGACCTTCTCTTCAGTTCTGTTCAGATGCATTCATGTTTTCCTTAATTCCACTGCTACCGCAACTGCAGCCCCGAAAAGACAGAGACACAGGTGAAGCCTCTGACAGCAAAGAAACTGCGTCTGGGTTTTGGCATCTCCACATCCAGGCCCAGCGGCTATGGGGAGATTAAGCAAGGTGAGAGGCGAACTCCAACGTCCACCAAGAGACAGACAGACCAGTCCAACGGATCAAGGACAGCTGGACAACTGTGGCCTCTTTGGTGAAAACAGACCCAATAAAGCTTCGGATGACATCTGGCCAAATAAAAACGCACTGCTGTTGAGTCAATTCTAACTCATAGCATCCTTATAGGACAGAGTAGAACTGTCTCCATGGAGTTTCCAGGGAGTACCTGGCAGATTTGAACTGCCAAACTTTTTGGTTAGCAGACCTAACACTATGCCACCAAGGTTTCTGGCCAAATGAAACACTTTGACAACTGATGGGCCGGCCTCCTGTGTGGCCTCATAGGGCTCCCTCCATTGGAAGAAATGGGGTTGGTTGCCATCTCTCGAGGGAGTGTTATTTAATCCTCGCTGTCTGTCCAGAAGGACCAATGAGGATCAGGCAGGGCAGCTGAGGTGGACATTGGGAGGCCTCACACGACTTTGGAGAAGTGATTTCCTTTGTAGGAGCTAAGTTTCTTGCTCTGAAGAATGACAGAGAATTATGTGAAGCCCCTTCAGCCCCCGGGGATGGTGAAGCATTCAGCTATATGCAGTCCTCCTGACTCCTGGAGATGGCAGAAGATTGGACTCACTAAGTTTAGGGAGCGCGTAAGAACCCACAGAGGGCTTGCCTCACTCTTGAGGGACAAACCAATGGTCTTGCAGAAAGTCCCTCCTGTCTGATGTGGCTGATGCCACACTGAGTGCTTATGATAAACTATAGGGTTGCTGTGAGTTGGAATTGACTCGACAGCAGTGGATTTGGGTTTTCTGTGAGCTAGGCTGTGTCCTAGCACTAGGGACACTGTGGGGACTCACTTGGGGTTGGGGTTGCAATCTGTCCCAGGGCAGGGTCTCAGTGCCCCTGGGTTTCAGCAGCAACTCTTTTCTCCTTGGCCTGTTGGCTCCTGTCAGGCCCCTGAAGGAGTGCCTTATGTGGTCCTCAGGCACTCCTCTCACTGTGAGGAGGCTTATGTGCGGGCCAGCCCCCGGCAAGGTCTGCCCACTGAGGGATTACTGGAGCCTCAAGGAAGGAGCTTGCCCAAAGCTGGATTAGACAGCGTGTTTCCACTGGGGAAAGCTTGTATCAGGAAGATCAGTTACTAGGGAGGTGGAGATTAAGAGAGAGGGCGTCATGTCAGCTCTGAGGAGCTGCGATGCGGAGATAGTGAGCCCGGGCCTTCCAAATTCCTCTCTGACTGCTTTTGCCAAACAGGAAGCTGCCTTGTGCCCTGGTCCTAGGCCCAATTTTAAAGACCGAAAGGAGGGTGTGGACAAAAGTGCCAGTGATAAAGCCAGGGACTGGGGTTTCCCCAGGACACTTCTCCAGCAGATTTCTGCAAGTGAAGAGTAATCAATGTCTGTCTATCTGTTCTTCCCGCCTTGTCCAGGTAGTAGGGTGCCACAGACACTGATAAATCAAGGGAGGGATGTGTATAGCCTTTGTGAGCACATGTTATGGTGGGAGATGAATGACAGCTATTGAGCACATGGCAAAGAGGGCCCAAGTGCGATGGCCAGCAGCCCTGGGCCTCACCTGAATGGTTCCCCAACATCACGCCTTTTCTGTGTGGAACGGTTTATGAGCCAGTCAACTTGGCCAGCTGTGTATGGGTCTTTGAAAGGTGGGGAACCTCTCATCAGAGCCAGATAGATGAGATTTGTGCCTACATATTCCGATCAACAAGGCTTTTTATGAGGTGGACGGAGGCAGGCTCAGGAGCCACCTGTGGCTGAGCCACCCCCTAAGGGTCTGTGACTGCGGTTAGGATGGAAAATCTCAAGCACTCTTGCACAATGAATACATGTGCTCCATCCCTCAGCCACAATCATCCTAGTCAAGCGGTGTCTCGGCCCCTACCATCTCTCAGAGGTGCTTCCCAGGTCTGGACGGAAAGCCTGGCTTTGGAGCACTATACCTGCATGCCACAGGGCCTCCAGCAGTCTCAGTCTTGGCCATGACATGAGGGGCTACAGTTCAAAACAGGCACACAGCACAAGCATAACGCACACAGCTAGGCAGCCCAGCCCCCGGCACTGCTTGCCTCCTCAGTGCGGGCAGAAACTCAAGGCAGGGCTGTGTCTTCTTGTTAGAATGGATGACTGTCTGTGGGCCAGGTGGACCATCACAAAGGGCTGAGGAAACTTGTGTCTTAAAAAGTACTGGGGATCAAAGACAAAAATTAGCCTCAAACATTTCCAATGCGGCCTGCATTGCATCTATTGTCACATCTGTCCTTGAAAAGCTACGGATGGAAAAAAACATGCCTCAAATAGCAAGAAAATAAAATTGGATGCAATGTATAAATGGTTGAGATGGTTGAAGGGACATGATATATTTCATTCCAGTCAACACGGTGTAGGGAGCTGACATTAATCATGCATGGTTTCTTATCTTCTCACTGCCTCCAGATAGGACATCTGAGAGCTCTGTTGACAGCAAGCACATATTTAGTAATATTTTATTTTACTTATGGCATCTTGGAGTGAACACCATACATGGTTGTTGAAATTGAACATGACTCAGCCGACACAGGTTCTGCTGCTGCTGGTTTAGGCAATAGGCGGTCTTCCCTCTTGATGTCTTGCCCCCTCCAAGAGAGTATCAGCAAGCTATGGGTGATATGGTTGTCTTGTTTCACAGGTGAAGATGGGACAATGATTCCAGATTTCAGGCTCTGGGGGACAAGGTCAGAGCTTGGAAAGGAAACCAGGTGTCCCAGCAGGTACCCTGGCCCAGATGCACAATCTGAACCCTGTGGTTCAAACCTGTCATGAAACATTCAGATTATTGCTCATATGCCCTTCTTTTACTTCCATATACCTCCCTGCCCTGGTTTGGAGTTTGGAATTCTTTAAGAAAGCACAGAGTTTTCATTCTACAATCAGATACCAAATTTAAAATGAACGTCCACCTACAAAAAGCAATGCCGTGGCTCAGATTAATACTAAAGTGTAAATGGTTGACAGTGAACTCATCTGAACTCAATGGTCTTAGCTTCTCTTGATTCAGGTCTTTAGCCCTGCCTCTAATGAGAGCTAGTTTCTCTCTGGGGGGTTTCCAGGCTGAGAAAATGTATTTGCATTTCCCAAATCCCAGGGTTCCAGCCCAGGTTTTATGTTCATTTCTTATCTCGGAGATCCTGTACCATGTAGACAGTGTAAGTGCAGTCACCAGATTCACAAAGAACAAAAGCCTGGAGCTTCTATTTTCCACAAGGAACTTCTCCACTGTTCAAATCTCTAGACAGACAGCATATTTCTTGCCGCAGGCCAAGAGGCAAAGACTTCTGAATCCACTTTTCATGGCAGGCACAGGTCTTGGAGGCTTTGAGCTTCATAGGAGGGTTCAGTTTTAGCTTCCTCCAACGTGTGGCTGTAGGTCACATCTCGTCTCTGGTTCTGATCACAATCCCTGAGGTAACTGCAGTACCTATCCTCTTCCCTACCCTCATTTCACTCTTCATTTCCAGTCTGGTTGGTTTCTTCATGTCTCTTTCACTATTAGCACTTAAATTTTTTCTTGTTACATTTTACCCAGAATATCTGTATGTTTGTAATGGAAGAGGGCCCATACACATTAATTCAATCTACCATTTCCCTTGAAGTGCTCTCCCTGGGATTTTGTAAGCAGCCAAGAGTAGGTTTAGCACTTCCTTTCCAGTATTTATACTGTTTGTTTCTTTTTCTTATCTTATTCCATTGGCTAGGATCTCCAATACAGTACTGAATAGTAACAGCAGTAACAGACATTCTTGTCTTGTTCCTGACTCTAATGGGAATGCTTTAAATGAATCTCCACTGGGAATAACATCTAATGCAGGCTGGTTGAGTTAATTTAGTTGCTTTTGTTCCTAGTTTACTGAAATCAGAAACAAATGTTGAATTTCATCAAATAGTGTTTTGAATTGATGAGATGCTGATCTGAAAATGAACTCTCTCATTGCCTGCAAGAACCTCTTTTTCTCAGACATTACTGTAATTGCTATATACCAATGTTATGTTTAAGGAAAGATTCATTGTAGTGATGACCTTTCTGCCACTCAGTTAAGGCTTATATGGAACAGAAATGAAAGTAAGAGGGCTTGCCTGTGGAGCGTGTGTTGTGTGTGTCTTAAGACATAAAGAGGTAGGGGTCTTACTATGTGTACTAGTTCTATAATGACTCACTCTATGACTGTGTGCACTTCTATTCTTTGCCAAGCCTTAGGTGTCACACAATAAAGTGGTAGAGAGGGTAGTGGTGGACAGAGTCTGAAGATCCTATAGTTCAGTGTGATTCTCTTATTTCACCACACTCTGGCTGCTTCTCTGTGGATGTGGCTTAAACAGGTGTGTGGTTAGCAGAAAAAGAATTATGGCGAACTCTTGCCAGTGACTAACAGTTAACAGAGTATTCAAGAATTAAACAGAGTATCAAGGCCCTGTTCTTAGATGATGAAAGATCTCCAATGTGGTGGCTACGTGTGGACGTTCTATTTCAGACTCCAAGATTCTGCCTGTCCAGGTCACAATCCTGTCCTGGACAGACTGTACATGTCCAAGGTCATACGTAAATGAGAAGGTATCTCTTGATTGGGAGAAACATAGGTAAGAATTAGAACAATTCCTGCTATGGGGGCTAACTACACTCCTCTCTGATTCTGTTTTGCCTTAATCTGGCTGGTGGTCTTGAGCAAGATAGACCCCATGGAACTTTCTAATCTCGCTTTCCTCTAACTACTCATGGTCTCTCATTGAATCTGCAAATCTTCTGTTTCTAGTTACTCCCCTAGCCTTGAACACACTTCTCCCCAAACCATGGAGCACAAGGACCACCTCCGCCACCTGCTGAGATGCTCCCAAAGACCACCAGAGTCTGAGCAAATAGACACAAATGTGTTTGTTTACAATTATGCTCTGCAGCTTGCTAATCACGGGAAGAGAAGGATGTAGAGCCTTGGGTTAACGAGCATCTGATTTCTCAATTAGTCCTGAGGCCTTTTAGTTGGTCCCCTGGGACACTGCTTGGCCAGCTGGCCTGGCAACTAAAAGGCCTGTAAGCTGGTGTCAAGTAAGCAATGTCCAGCCTTTCTCTGTTGGATTTATTTGAGAGGCAAAAACAGTCAACCGTCACAGAAGGTCATGTTTGCCAGGAATGCACCATTTATTTCTCTTTCTCTCTGCCTTATTATTATTTTTTAAATATTTTATTGTGCTTTTAGTGAAAGCTTACAATCCAAGTCAAGTTGTCATAAAACTATTCATCTATATTTTAAACCGTTTAATAGAACCCCTCAAAAGTTTGTGTGGTTGAGAAAACTTTGAAATGAAACAAAAAATATATTGGAGTTTCTGAATAATTTCCAGAATCTCCATTCTGCCTCCACCAGAGAAAGTAGCTTATAAAGTGGCTCTGTTTCAACAGTGATAGAAGTAGTTTCTCCCGCCTTTCCCAGTGGATGCTGGACAAAGGCCCTGTGAGGATGAATGACATGGTGAGTCCTTTGGAGGCGCCCTCACCTCAGTCTGGCCTTGGGAGTACAGATGCCCTTGACCAGAGTCACTGTAGCTGATGGGTGTCCATGGTGGCCTTTGAACAACAGTGTTGGAGATGTCTCCACCTTCCATGCAGACTGGAATGTCACACCTGTCAGCTGCAGCTGTCCCAGCCTCAGCCCTTTCTTGGGGGTCTGTTCATGTTCCCTCCTGTGCTCCACCTGATCAGCTTTCTGCTTAACTACTTTTGTGCAAACCAAACCTTCCATCACCGTGATGGCCCTTCTAGGAGGGAATTCAGCACAGAGTGCAAAAGAATTCATTCACTTTTCTTCCAAACTCATAACAAACAAACAGGTGGGGGAAGTAAAGTGACCTGCAGAGACAGAGCCTCTACCATTCTGGCACCCACTGTCTTCCTTTTGGAACCCTGGGCAGCACCTGCCTGTGGATGTGAGGAGTTAGAAACTGACCCCTACAGCAGCCCCGTGCCTGAGGCTCTAGGACAACTGTGCATTTTGAAAGTGTCTTTGCTTCGTTGCAGTGACTTGAGTTTGTAGAAAAAAAAATCACAATGACGAGACAGAGGGTGTCTGTATATGGTAGAAGGGCTTGCCTACTTACTTCAAGGTTGAAGGTTCAACCCACCCAGAGGTGCCTCAGAAGACCTGCTGATCTGCTTCTGAAAAATCGGCCACTGAATAACCTATGGAGCACAATTCTTCCCAGACACACACGGGGTTGCCATGAGTTGGAATTAACTGTTTTCTTCTCAGTGAGTGGAAGGGAGGAAGGAGGGAGCAGGCTGGAAGGGAAGACAGAATACAGCCCTCTGCTCATTGGTGTATCTCTAAAGCAGTGGAGAAGCCTGACTGAATAACCACACTCTGCAATGCAGATGCTATGGTACTGTGATCCTACAGCAGTTTTTGTGATGGTGAGAATGTCCTTCATCTGTACTGCCCAATATGGCAGCCACAGGCAACAATGAAATGTGGCTGTTACAGCTAGAAACTAAATTTTAAATTTTATGTCATTAAAAAAAATTTAAATATACGCTTGCAGGTAGGAGTTACAGCACAGATGTATGGTTTAAAAAGTCCTAAAATTCACAGGTAGTTGCAGGGGGGCCCAAATAGCCAAAACCCTCTTGAGAAAGAACAAAGTCAAAGGACTCAAACTTCCTTTCTTGAAAACTTTCTAGAAAGCTACAAGACTATGTGGTTGTGGCATAAGGACAGACATATTAGACTAATGGCATAGAAATGAGAATCTAGAAACAAACCTATAGATCTGTGGTGAATTCAGTTCCAACAAGGTGCCAAGACCATTCAATGGGGAAAGAACAATCTTTTCAACAAATCGTGCTGGGGCAACTGGATAACTACATGTAAAAGACTGAAGATGGACCCTTACCTCACACCATATACAAAATGGATCAAAGATCTAAACGTAAGAGCTAAAACTAAAACTCTTAGAACAAAATACAGGTAAATATTTAACCTTGGATTTTACAATGGCTTCTTACATATGACATAAAAAGCACAGAAACAAAAGAAAGAAATGTAGATAAATTTGATTTCATCAAAATTGAAAACTTGTACATCCAAGGACACTATCAAGAGAGTGAAAATACAGCCCATAGAATGGGAAACAAGTATTTACACTCATAGTAACCTTATAGATCAGAGTAAAACTGTCTCATAGAGTTTCCACGGAGTGCCTGGTGGATTTGAACCGCCAATCTTTTGGTTAGCAGACACAGCACTTAACCACTCCGCCAGGGTTCTCCTTCCAAAAATACTTGTACACCAAAGTTCTTAACAGCCTTATTCATAATAGCCAAAAGGTGGAAACAACACAAATGTCTATCAGCTGATAAGGACAAACAAAATTTCATACATCTATACAAAGCAATATAATTCGGCCACAGAAAGGAAGTATTAATATTGTTCTAAGTGATTCCTCTCATATTAAATGTCTGGAATGGGTAAGTCTGTAGAGACAGAAAGCAGATTAGTGGTTTCCCAGGTCCTGGAAGTTGAGGGGCTGGAGAAAGAGGTTAGGAGAAAATGGGGAGTGCTTGCAGATGGGTGTGAAGCTCTCCTGGAGGGCAATGAAAATCTTCTAAAATTGGTTGCAGTGATGCACGCATAACTCTGTAAGTGTACCTCAAACCACTGAACTGTACACTTTCAATGGGTGAAATGTATAGTGTGGGCGTTATAGCTCAATAGAGCTGTTATTTAAAACAACAACAACAACAACAAAGTTAACCAGTATAGACGACATGGGACTCTACCTTGGGTTCTGTTCCGTCTCGCTCTGAAACGCTTTTTGGACCCAGCCAAGCCACCAAGTGCCATCGAGTTGGATCCGACTCATGGCAATCCTAGGGGCCAGGGTAGAACTGACCCCTAGAGTATTCAAGGAGCACCTGGTGAATTTGAACTGCCGACCCTGTGGTTAGCAGTGGCAGCACTTAACCCACTATGCCACCAGGGTTTCCGACCCATCTTCCTCTAATCCTCAGCACCACAGCCTTCCCATTTCCAACCCCAACCCCAACCCCGTAGAATCAACCACTAAACCCACCACTGTCCTCCCACCTCTTGTCCATTGGGAGACTGCAGGTCCAGTGACCAGCACATCATGCCGACCATAATAGTGGAGGGTCCAGTTTCCAAGAGAACCTTGTAATGAGTGTTTCATCAACCACTGTGTTCTCATAGATAACATATTAATTTCCTCTAGTTACCTGTAGCAAATTACCACAACTTTAGTGGCTTCAAACAACACTCGTTTATTCCATTCTATCTCTGGAAGTCACAAAGGCTGAATTCAGTGTCATTTGGAGTCTCTATGGGGTCAGACTTGACTTGATGGCAATGAGTTTCTTTGGGGTTTGGGTTTGGGCAAAAGTCAAGGTGTTGACAGGGCCAGTTCCTTTTGAAGACTGCAGGGAAAGTCCTTATTTCATTCCTTTTTCAGCTTCTAGAGGCTACTTGAGGCCCCTCCCTCCATCTTCAAAGCAAATCACTCTGATGCCCACATCTATCATCGCATGGCCTTCGTCTCCTGTGGTTGAATCTTCCTTTGCCCTGCTCTTATGAAGACACTTGTGTTTACATGATTGGGCCCACCCACATAGTCCAGGCTTCTCTCTTATCTCAAGGTTCCTAACTTCACTACATCTGCATAGTCCCTTTGGCATGTGAGCTGGCCATTTACACGATCCAGAGATTTGGACATGGATGGCTTGGGAACCATCATTCAGCTGACCACATATAATAAAATGTCATATTGCTGCCCCTACTAAACTGTGAGGTCCTGGGAGCCCAGGACTGTGTCCTTTGAACTATGAATCCCAGAACCTGGCCAATGTTTGCGAGTAACTGAGTAACATACAATCAGGAGCCCTGGAGTATGTGCTCCTCACTGACAGCTGGTAGGGTGGCACCATGGCATTATCAAAGTCCAGCTCCCAGAAGAGTGAGGCTAACCACCCAGATCTCCAGCCAAAAAGATACGAACACACTAAGCTGTGCAGAGACTATCTTACACACATGTTGGCTTGCTCTCTTCCAACAGCAAGCCTTAAAGCTGGCACAGCTGGCTTTCTACCAACTCCATTCCATCTGGAGTAAAATCTCTCCAGTGGTGTCATTGACAACACCATCAGACCAACCTCAAGTTGGTTTTAACAGATGATTTCTTCATGACATTCAAAGCACTGAGCAACAGAACAAAGGGGTTGGAAACTGTTGTGCAGAGAAAATTCTTCAGCAAATACTGGATTCAGAATAAGAAGTCTTTGAGATATGAAAGGGGAGAGAAATTAAGAAGCTGAGAAGACTCTTTCACAGACCCACCCTAAGGAATGGTCCTAGATCACCAAGCAACAACCATCAGTTTCAAATACAAGCTGAGATTGTCCATCATTCCAAGTGGTCTGGAGCCTTCTACTGTCTTTGCTGCAACATGGTTTTGTTAGCAAGGCATAGGATGATTACACTGACCTCTACCCAGGGCAAACCAGAAGTGAACACCAGGCAAAGAAATCAGCCCTGAAATAAGTTGAAGATCCTGAGCAGAAATGAACCAAGTGTTGAACAGAAAAATGGCAAAGGGTAAATAGCCTCAATATGCAAAAAGTTCTGATAAATCAAGGAGGAAAAGACAAGCATCCGTTAGAAAAATGAACAAGGAACGTGAACTGTCTGTATTTCTTCATCTTCTCAACAGATGAAGAACTGTAAACAGCTGTCAACCCCAACTCATAACCAGGGACAGGCCCACTGAAATAAGACATGTCATCCATTGGAATCACAGAAGTTCATAGAGTGGCAACACTCTGTAGTACAAGTATCAAGGAATGGTCTCTGTCACATAGAGGTGGCAAAAAACGGATATCGATACAGGCTTTTCAGAAATTACTTGAACATTTATCTGTTATTTTAAGCATTCTTACCCTTGATTTGGTAATTCTACTTCAAGAAACTTATTATCAGAAATTAATAAGACATTACACAAAGATAGATAAATAAGGATGTTCATTGCAACATGGTTTGTAGTAGGAAAAAGACAAAATGATTTCAATCCCATCCATCAGTAAGGGAGTTATTAGATAAATGTGATGTATCTATACCAACCTTGTTTGTCTTACTTGCTTCTATATGCCCAATTCTCAGAAAGTACTTGGACATAGGAAATATACAATAAATGTTTACTGAAAGAGTGAATACTGCAATACATCATACAGTCATTTCAAAAAGGAGAATAAAACATATACTTATGCCCTAACTAGACAAGAAGACTAGGATCCATTGCTAATGGACATACCAAAAACCAAATGAGACCAGTTGCTGTAGAGCTGATTCCAACTCATAGTGACCCTACAGGACAGAACAGAACCACCTTACAGGGTTTCCAAGGAGTGGCTGACCTTTTGACTAGCAGCTGAATTCTCAACCACTATGCCTCCAAGACTGATAATGGACTTAGCAGATATAAAACAATATGTGAAAGACGACCCAGTCACATTAGACTAAATACTCAGATAAATATGTTGACTTTTATAAACCTGGAAAGATACCTAATTGTACATGTAGAAATCATTTAATTGGAACATGTTATTCTGTGTATACTCCTAACAACAAAAAGAAAACAAATTATTAAAAAAAAATTAAAAACATAAAAAAAATACTTGCAAGACATATTTAACACTTAATCACTGGAATCACTGGACTTTTCAACTTTTTGTAAATAATAAAATCTAATCTGACAATCAAATTAAGCACTTCTAATACTGAAGACACATTAGGTTCTACTATGCCAATATTCAGAAACCTTGATGGCTTAGTGGTTACGTGCTGTGGCTGCTAACCAAAAGACTGACAGAATCTGTCAAGTGCTCCTGGGAAACTCAATGGGGCAGTTCTACTGTGCTGTATACTGTTGTTACGAGTTGGAACTGATTCTACAGCAATCAGCCTGGTTTTTTGGTTTATACTAATATTCCAGAAACAGTAACATCGTCATTTCCTTTGGATTCGGAAGGCCAGCCTGGTTCTCAGTCCATTTGCAGCATCTGGGCCAATTTCCTCAGCCCTTTCTCTAACAGGGTGCTAGAGGTGCGTGGTGGTGGTATTCAAATTTTCATTTTACAAAACAGGAAACTGGAATGAGGAACCAGATGGCCCCTTGCTCAAGGACACTCAATAGTTTAGTCTCAGTTCACAGATATGTATTTCTATTTGGTGAGGAAAGCCGAACCCATCTTTGGAAGATGAAAGTTTTCTGCCACTGAGAATGTTCCCAAGACTAAAATATAATTCTTTAAACAACTCCAAGAATACTTGAAAAAGTGGGCAAGTGGGCACCGAATTGTTTCAAGTGTGCAGTCGCATGAGGTGGCCACAGCAGTTGGCTGGTTGAGTGGGTTCTGGTCTGTTTGTGACACTGTGCAGAGATATCATACAGGTGACTCACTGTGTTCCAAAGCTTCAGTCAACTCTCGCAGACCTTAGGGTAATACATCAGTTAATGCTATGAGCACCATAGGACAGAGCTGAAAGAAAGCCGACACTGAAAATATCTGCTCTTTGGTTTCTATTTATAATCAAAGGATGGAAGACGAACAGCAGGGAGGTTGAATGAGTTTCCTACGGCTGCAGTAACAAGTAATCTCAAATTTAGGGACTTGAAACAACACACATTTATTATACTTCCAGGGATCAGAAGTCCAAAATGTGTCTCAAGGGGCTAAAATGAAGATATGAGCAGGGCTGGTTCCTTCTGGGAACTCTAGGGAAGAACCTGGTTCCTTGCCTTGTCCAGTCCAGAGATGGCTACCATCCTGGGCCTTGGCCTCGCCTCTACCTTCACAGCAGCAGTGGCAGGTCCTTTGGAGCTGCACCCAGTGCCTCTACTTTCCTCATCTCATCTCTTCTCTGACTCTCACCACTGCTTGTCATCTCATCTCCTTCTCTGACTAGGGCCTTCCCCCTCTCCCTTACAAGGACCCTTGTGATTATATTGGGCCCACCTAGATAATCCAGGGTCACCCCTCTCTCAGGCTTACAAAGTCCTTTTTGCCCAGTGAAGTCACATGTACAGGGGCCCAAGGCTGAGGACATGAGCGTCTCCAGGGTCATCATTCAGCTGACAGCAGAAGGAGAAAGCAGATGTATGGGACTAGGCTCTGGGAGATCAGAACAGGGTGCAGGGCTGCTTCTCTGAGCTCCAGCCCGTGGCCAGTCTCAGATAAGGAACCTGAAATCAGGGTTGTGCCAGCAAACGCAGAGCCAGAGCCCTTTCTTGACATCACACCACCACCCACTGAAGTGTGGCTGGACCAGATCCAACCTGCCCACATGCAAGGCCATGGTCTTCTAGGTCACCGCTGCCACAGAGGGTTGAGTGATCAACTCTAGTTGAGATCAATCATACACACAAGAGATGTTATCTAGAATATGCATGTCAGAGAAGTGCTGAGCATTTGTTCCTTTCAATCTTGTGTTCAGATTAAAAAAATAATTAAGTTGAGGAAAACTGCATCATCATGCATTCCAAGTCACAGAGAGTGAATAGTAGAAGCAGCTCTCAACTCTGGATGACCTTGCCCTCCAGGTGGGAGCTTTGAGTTGGTGTAAACTCCCTGTCCGTGAGAGCCAAGCGAGGGTGCTAAAGACTGAAGGAGGGAAGGATGGAGCACCCACCAGGCCTGGAGCCCTCGGGGCGTGAGAGAAGGCTAGGGTCACAGACTGAGCTGAAAGGATGGTGGCCCTGCACCCAGCAGCTCAGCCTGTAGAAGCACAGTGTCGTGGACTGAATTGTATCTCCCCCAAAATGTGTGTAGATATTTGTCTAGGCCATAATTCCTGGTATCATGTGATGTTAGTATATGCTGTAAGTCCCGCCACTGTGGTGTTAGTGAGGGAGGATGGGTGGCAGTTGTGTCGGTTCATATAAAAGAAAGGGAAACAAGCAAGAGTGGAAGACCTTGGACCACCAAGAAAGCAACGCCCAGAGCAGAGTGCATCCTTTGTAAAGGACTTGGGGTCCCTGCGCCTCAGAAGCTCCCGGTCTAGGGGAAGACTGACCACAAGGACCTACTCCAGAGCCAAGACGGAGAGTCTTCTCCTGGACCTGATGCTCTGCATTTGAACTTTTAGCCTACATCTTGTGAGAAAATAAATTTCTCTTTTTAAAGCCATGTACCTATGATACCTCCGTTATGACTAAGATACACACACAGGCTGAGGTCATTGCACTGCGAGGGTGGGGCACTGGGCACATGGCCAGGCTCCTGGGCTGAGCATGAGGACCGTCCTCTGAGCCCCTCAAGACTGATGGCCGGGAACCCACACACCAGGCAGTCCCAGAGATGAAATCGAACCACTGCTATCCAAGTGCAGCCTCCAGATGCCGCAGGCTCTGGCCTGTTTGCTGTGGCTGGAGCAGGGGCTAGGGTCACAGAGGGAGCAGCCACTAAAGATGCTCATGGACACTGTCTTGCTGCAGTCAGTACCTGTTCTGTGTACAGGGAGGCAGGTCAGGGCCACTTCCCCAGCCCCCATCAAGCACTGTGTGCACCAACGTGTGGAAGAGGACAGTATACAAGTTGCAGCTCACAGGCTCAGTCAGTCCGCAGAGCATAAGCCAGAGGGATGTCTGGTGAGCTTTTCAGAACTGGGGAGCAGTGGAGCCAGGGTTACCACCTCCCCTAAACATTAGAAAGCTTGGCCAAGGGGATGCTAGAAGTAAGAGCCTGCCCCCAGAACAGGGGTGCTGTGAAGAAGAGGTCACGTCCTGTCTGTGTCTGGGCCTAGGTCACAGAGGCTTGGCGGACATGCCAAACAGTGCTTACTTTGTTTTGCTTTCTTTTGTTTTGATTTTCATTTTCTCAGCAGGCTCTGGCTGAGAAAGCCATCATGTTTGAATTTATTCAGCAGGGCATGAGTCTGTGTGCTAACTTTTTTCTTCTCAAGGAGACTCAGCTGAGGAAGCTGAGACAGCCAGTCCCAAGTAGAATGTGCTGCTGTCTCACACTTGTTTGAAAATGCCAATGTTTTCCAATACCACCCGTATGTGAGGGAGCAATTTGGAGCACAACATGAACTTGTGTTCTTAGATGCATGATTTCATTGTCTAGAAATACTAGGTGAACCCAGAAAACCACACCCAGCTGAACCAAGCCTCATAAGAGTGCAGTAAACTTGCACGCACACACACCCCAACATTCCCTAGCGGCCTCAGCGCGTGGCGAGGGTGAGAGCCACAGCTCTCCTGGTCTCAGCCAAGCCCCTTGCACCGCTTCCCCACCACGCCCACGCAAACTGCAGGACTTCTTCAGGGCCAAGCGCCGCATCTATGGTAGTGTCCATGGTGGTATTCACGGTGGTGCCCATGTCTTTCTTAACCACTTAACCTGTGCTACCATTTTTTTATTAGCAAAGCTGCTACAAAAGACCTCTTTAAAGTTTTAAAAAGCAAAGAAGTCACTTCGATGACAAAGGCACACCTGACCCGAGTCGTGTTATTCTCAGTTGCCTCGATAAAATTGCCTCAATAAAATTCATTTTGTTACCTTAAATTCAGTTGCTGGACAATAGAAAAGGAAGACAGAAGAAGAACTGATGGCTCTGAATTATGGTGTTGATGAAGAATGTTGAAAACAGATGTAGACTGTCAGAAGAACAGTCTGAGAAGAAATACAACCAGAATGTTCCTTAGACGTGAGGCTGGCAAGACACTGGCTCACTTACTTTGGGCATGATCAGGAAAGAGCAAACACTAGGAAAGGACATTGTTGTTAAAAAAGAGGACCAGCAAAATCAAGGGACACACTCGCAATGAGGTGGACTGACTTAATAGTCACAACAATACCGACAATAATGACAGCGGCACAACACTGGCCAGGGGTTCATTCTGTTATACATATGATCACCAGAAGTCAGAGCCAATTTGACAGCAACTAACAACTGAATCTTTTTTTATAGTGTCAGTGATGAAGCTTTTGAGTTTTGCGGCCCAAACTCCGGTTTCATGACAAGCCTTATGGTTTTGTGGCATGGTTTTGCATACTGCACAGATTTTTAGGCCAGCATACAGAACTGACTCTACAGGCCACATGTGATGGTGGTTTTTCCAGAAAACTCACACATAGTGGGGCCCCTGCTGCTCTCCTCCCTCCTCCCTGAAAACCCCCAGTCACCTCCCAGGTCCAAGTCCTGATCTTGAGGTCCAGATTCCAGGGGGAGCCCCTTCTCCCTTTTCCAGAACATTCCACACAAACAATCTCCATCATGCAGGTCACTGTGAGGTTTGGCACTTGGATTCTCCACAGCTGGCAGGCAAGACCAGATTGTAACAATTATCCAGGAAAACTCCCTCAATCTGCAAATTTGGTTACAGCCTTTCAAAGCACACATCTATGTGTTTCTCACAAAAGAGCTAGAAAACATTTCTTCCTGTCCCATGATAAAATGCTGATTACAAGTAAGGAGACTTGGGTCCAAAGATCAAAGAACCTAAGATAAACCTCAGAGTGGCTTCAATGGGCAAATTAAACAATTTCTTCAATTTAACAAAAGTATATTTATCACCTACTAAATTCTAAGCTCTGGCTGTCAAGGGAGAACAAGACTCTGGACAGAGAAATAGGCCTTAGTATAAATGAATACAATAAATACCCTGGTCATCAGAACCTTTGAAAGTGTGTGCCAATGACAGAATAGAGGTCAGTTCTCCAGTGCTGTGGACAGAACAACCATGGTGGACAGAACAACCATAGCAGCAGCTCTGTTTGCCAAGAGGCTCCTGGTGACGAGCTCCTGAAGTCCCTGGATGCTGTGCCACGAATACCATTCTAAAGTGAGGAGCCTGGCTCATAAAACCAGTGTCCAGGCCAGGGAGTGCTCTGTCAGAACCAACCAACTAGGAGCACATGGATTGTTCCAGGGCCCAAGACTCTACCAAGATTATAAATTGTTTTGTAATAATTCATTTTATTTGTTCTTAACCATTTATACTACATTTAGATGCACTGTACTACTTTTAGAAGCAAAAGCTTGCATTTCACATATTAGTATTATGGTGCAAGTTTTCTAATACACTGAATAATGTTTGATATCGCCCAGTTGGTTCCAACTCATAGCGATCCTATGTACAACAGAATGAAACACTGTACAGCCTTGCGCCATCCTCGCCGTGACTGCCCATTGTTGCAGCCACTATGTCAACCCATGTCCTTAAAGGTCTTCCTCATTTTTGCTGACCCGTCACCGAGCACAATGTCCTTCTCCAGGGACCAGGCCCTCTGACAACATGTCTAAAGCACATGAGATGAAGCCTCACCATCCTTGCTTTTCAGGAGCATTCTGGCTGTATTTCTTCCAAGACAGATTTATTCATTCTTCTGGCAGTCCATGGTGTATTCAGTGATCTTTGATAACACTGTAACTCAAAGCCTTCTTCAGTCATCCTTATTCACTGTCCAGATGTTGTGTATGTATAAGGTGATTGAAAATACCACAACTTGGGTCAGTGCACCTTAGTCCTCATTGAATGATAAACAAAATTCCATTGCAGTTGAGTCACTTCCAACTTATAACAGTTCTGTAAGGTAGAACTGTCCCATAGAGTCTCCAAGGAGTGACTAGTGGGTTCAAACTGCTGACTTTTTGGTTAGTAGCTGAGCTCTTAACCACTGCACCACCATGGCTCTCATTGAATGATACCTTCCACTATTCTGAAGGAGGTAACTTTATTTCACTCTCTAGCACACAGGATGTGCTTTTTTAAGATGCATGATGTGGCTGAAGGGAGCAAGATCCTGGGTGTGGTCTACAGGTGTGTCCTGGGTAGCCCAGAAAAAAGAGACCTTCCCTAGGGTGCATTCTGACTCCAGACTCGAAGTGGGTATTTAGTCACAACTCTTGATTTTCACACTTCCTTTCACCTGACCCATGGATTTTGGAATTGTCAGACCCATGAAGTCACATGAGTCAATTTCTCAAAATTGGTCAGTCTCTCTCTCCAGAAACAGAGAGCTTGGCCAGTAGAATTCTCACTTCCCATGTGAACATTCGAGTTTAATTCCCAGCCAATGTACCTTATGCATAGTCCCTACCCATACATTAGGGAGGCTTTCATGTTGCTATGATGCTGAACAGGTTTCAACAGAGCTTCAGATTAAGGTGGACTAGGAAGAAAGGCCTGGTAATCTACTTCCAAAAATCTGTTGATGAAACCTCTATGGATCACAACAATTTGATCTGCAGCCAATCATGGGGCTGGTTTTTATTCCACTGGGCATGGGGTTGCCACACCCAGTGGAATAAAACAGTAGCTAACCACAACAACAACACACACAGACACCACACCTGCAACATCAATTTTATTCAAGGTAGAAAGGAAGCCAGTCATCTAGAGTTGCTGAAACAGAAATATAGCAAGTGGATGGCCTTAATAAAGAGAAACATACTCTCTCACACTCCAGTAGGCTACGTGTCCGAATTCAAGGCATCAGCTCCAGGGGCAGGCTTTATCTAGGCGTCGGCTCTGGGTGAAGATCCTTGTGCTGCACCAATCTGCCCTCGGCCCAGGAAGATCCCTGTGCAGGAAACCCAGGTTCAAGGGATGTGCTATGTTGCTGGCACTGCTCTCCTTGTGGTATGAGGTTCTTATGTCTCTCTGCTTGCTTCTTTCTTTTATGTCTCAAAGCGATTGGCCTAAGACACTATCCCAGCTTACAGATCTCATCAATATAACTGCTACTAATCCATCATATTAAATCACAATGATAGAATTTACAACCCATGGGAAAATCCCATCAAATAAAATGGTGGACAATCATGACCCAGTCAAATCACTACACACATTTTAGGGGGGGGATGTAATTCAGTCCATGACAGTAACCTATTTTCACAACTTTAAAAATGTCTATGTCGTAGAATTATGCACACTATTGCATATATTTTAGAGTACAAACACGTTTAAGATGAAATGTCACACCTCAGAAATATGTCATCTTCACAGAGGGGTGCATCAGCATGTGTCCAGAAATTACTGAGTGTTGCCCCCACTTCTCTTGCTAGCTTCTTGGACTCTACATACTGTGGCCATCAGGGTTCACCCTTTGACTTCAAAGAGGCCAGAGTCCAGCACTCCCAGCAAAGCTGCACGTGCTTGAGTAGAAAGAGCCTCCATCCTCTGCACCATCAAACCCTGAGCTGAAGACTCCTGGGGCACTGAGTTAGGAGTAACTCAGGAAAAAACCCAAACCACACCCACTGCTGTTGAGTAGGGTACAACTCACAGCACTCTAGAGGTCAGAGTAGAACTGCCCCATGGAGTTTTCAAGGAATGTTTCAGATTTGAATGGCTGACCTTTTGGTTAACAGATGTAGCACTTAACCCACTATACCACCAGGGTTTCTCATCTCAGGAAAGAGTTGGGAAATTCCAGAAAAGTCACAGGTTGGTTAGACGTTCAGTTTCCAGAGACAAGGAAGCACAGCACCACATGATGTAGGGCCACGAAAGGACTGTACCCTGGGTAACAAGCCATAAGGTAGGAGATGCTTATGTATGGCCAGCAGGATGTGGCTGGCTAGGTTCTGTGGGGTTAGCTAGGTCTTGGGCTTTCTGAGGATTGGGCACTTTGAACAGTTCTGCAAGCTCAAGGGGCAGAAGGGTTGTCCCCAGGTATTTGATATCTGGCCTTAGGGTGGTTGAGATGGTGCAGACTGGCCCAGGAACATGAAGACTTGATAAGAGGTGGGTCTAGGGAATGGGTATAATCAGTTGCTTAAGAAGGAAAGCCAACCAGCTTCCAGCCAGGGCTTGAGAACTGAGTCAAGACAGTGTTTGCAGAAAATGGCATTGCAAGGCTGCAGACTGCTGCTGTCTCTTTCCTTTTCTGGGCCTGGAGGCAGTGATCCCATCACACAGGCATCAGCTGCAGATTCAAGGGTATATCCGAGCTGCTGAGTTCAGACCTGAAAGGGATGGACAAGAAGAAGCCCAGCCCCTCACTTCCAGAAGACACATGTCTTACACTAATTACAACTTAGCATGAAATTGCAATTTGCATAGAAAAACTCCATGCTTGTATATTCTGGAGCGTATGTCTGTGGTGGGCATCTTGGGCACAGACTCTCTATTTCCAGCCTTGAGACCTAAAAATCAAATCCATTGCCCTCAAGTCAGTTCTGACTCACAGCAACCTATAGGACAGAGTAGAAGTGCCCCATTGGGTTTCCAAAACTGTGATCTTTTGCATGTTTGTTTTTGTGCTTTAGGTGAAAGTTTACAACTCAAGTTAACTTCTCATAGAAAAATTTATACATATACTTTTATGCAACACTAGTTGCAAACTGTATAATATGACAGCACAATCCCCTTTCCATTCTGGCTTTCCCGTGTCCATTCAACCAGCTCCTATCCCTTTCTGCCTTTTTATCTTGCCTCTGGACAGGAGCTGCCCATTTAGTTTTGGGTATCTACTTGAATTAAGAAGTAAACTCTTTACAAGGAAGCCTTGATGATGTAATGGGTAAGGGCTACAGCTGCTAACCAAAAGGTTACCACTGGAATCCACTAGGCATTCCTATGGGACAGTTCTATTCTGCCTTGTAGGGTTGCTATGAATGGAGATGATGGCAGTGGGTAGTGGGTTGCTCTTCACTAGTGTTATTTTATGTTTTATAATCCAATCTTTGTCTGAAGAATGGGCTCTGGGAATAGTTTTAGTTCTGGGTCATCAGATCATCATGGCTTTAGGGGTTCCTCCAGGCTCAGTTATACCATTAATTCTGGTCTTTTCATGTGACTTTGAGTTCTACATCATGCTTTTCTACTGCCCTGTCAGGGACTGTCTGTTGTGTTCCCTGTCAAGGCAGTCATTGGGGGTAGCCAGGCACCACCTAGTTCTTCTGACCTAAGGCCAATGGAGTCTCTGGTTTAGGTGACCCTTTTTCTCTTGGGCTAATATTTTCTTTGTGTCTTGGTATCCTTCATCCTCCTTTGCTCCAAGTTTATGTATCTTAGATGGCTGCTCCCAAGCTTTTAAGACCTCCAATGCCACTCACCAAAGTGGGATACAGAATATTTGCTTAATAAACTTTGTTATGCCAATTGACCTAGATGTCTCCCCAAAACCATGGTACCCAGTCCCCAGCCCAAGGCTGTAATGTTTATGGAAGCAGACTGCTACATTTTTCTCTCATGGAGAATGATGGGCTCAAATCACTGACCTTTCTGTTAGCAACCAAGCACTTAACCATTGTGCCATCAGGGTTCCTACACTGTTGGGACAGTCTCTTTGAAATTCCTTTATCTTGAGGTGAAAAGTTAAAAAAATTTCTTGCTGATTTTTTGGTAGCTTACTAGAAGATGCCACCACTTGTCTATCAGTTTGTCACACTGCAGTGGCTTGCATATTACTGTGATGCTGGAAGCTATGCAAGCAGTATTTTAAGTACCAGCAGAATGCCCCATGGTAGACACGTAACAGCAGAGCTTCTAGTCTAAGACAGACTATGAAAAAGAATCTGGTGATCTACTTCTGAAAATATTGACCAGTTAAAACCTTACAGATAGCAGAGGAATGCTGGCTGCTATAGTGTTGAAAAATGAGGCCCTCAGATTCATAGTCACTCAAAATTCAGTTGGGGAAGAGTCTCCCCAAAGCACAGTTGATCCTAAGGATGTGAATAGAGTAACGCTTCTGGGACCTTCATTAGCTGATGGGGCTTGACCCAACATGGGAAGTAACAGATGCAAACATTCCCTAGGAATCAGAACATGGAAGGCACAAAGTATGAATCAGTAAAAACTGGAGGTTATAAAAAAATGAAATGGAACACATGAAGACTGACATAGTAGGTATAAGTTAGCTGAAATGGACTAGTATTGGCCATTTGGAATCAGAGTATCATACGGTCTACCATGCTGGGAACAACAAATTGAACAAAATATTCATTGTCAAAAGGAACATTTCAAGATCTATCCTGAAGTATAGGATACTATCCATAAGCCTGAAAGGAAGACTAGTTAATATGACTATTACCCAAACTTATACACCAAAGATGAAGAAATTGAACTTCTTCTTTCTTTCTTTCTTTTATCAATTTCTGCCATCTGAAGTTGATCAGATATGCCTTCAAGATGCATTGATAATTACTGGTTATTGGAATACAAAAGTTGGAAACAAAGAAGGATCAGTAGTTGAAAAATAAGGGCTTGGTGATAGAAATGATATCATAGATCACATGATAGAATTTTGCCAAGATGTGCTAATTATTTACTGCAAATACTGTTTTTTCAATGACATAAATGGCAGCTATACACATGGACCTCACCAGATACGCAAGAATCAAAACAACTACATCTGTGGAAAGAGATGATGGAAAAGCTCAGCATCAGTTAGAACAAGACCAGGGGCCAACTGCAGAACAAACCATCAATTACTTGTATACTAGTCCACATTGAAGGTGAAGAAAATTACAATTTCAAAAGAGCTAAAATACGACTTTAAGTAAATCTCACCTGAATTCAGCAATCATCTCAAGAATACACTGACACACTGAATACTAGTGGCCAGCTAACAACAATACACAGATACAAATAGCTAATAACAATACATGCACATGTGCACACGGACACACACACACTTGCAACATCTACATCTTCAATTTTATTCAAGATGGGAACAACACAAAACTCAACCAGTAAGTTATTTTAAGTACCATTTCATATTTTGAAAAGTATGGGAGGGCAGAGCCAACATGGCAGACTAGACACACGTCTCCTTAATTCTCTCTGAAAACTAAGTCCTGGATTGATAATCAAATGGAGATTTCTGAACACCCAGTAGGCCCTAGGATATGGCATAGAGCTGTCAGATGGACTGCATGCCACTAAATGGGAAACTTCCTCTCTCTTGCTGAGCTCCTCTCCTGCTGCCTGGTCACTTGCACAGACCAAAGGTACTGGTACTTTTAATTTTTTTTCTTTTTGTTGGCCTGTAGGCAGGGAAATGGCATGAGCTGGCAGATATGCCAAGCAGCAGTGTTGAAGTGAATAGTGGGTGCTGCACTGGAGAGACAGTGTGTGGGATAGCCATATTTTCAGAGCCCTGTGGTGGACTGATGGCACCACAGCCCATCTACCCTCTCTTTTCTGAGCTCTGCCATACATTCAGCTGTTTCCCGGCAGCAGGGGCAGCATCTTGCAGTTACCCAACCAGAGGCCTCAGCAGAGGTTAATTCCCAGGCTGGGAGGCAGTGCCAGTCTGGGGAGCAATTTTCCAGCAGAAAGGCTGTGTTCAGCACAGTGTTGCCTCACTGGTAAAGCCCGACAGAGGATGGCAGCAGGGCCCTAGCCCTTCCCTACTTTGAATTACATCATAGCATCTGGGGAATGCCAAAGAGGTGTTTCCATTGTCAGCCAGAAGTAGGGGCCTGCCATACCTGATGGCCTGACTGATTTTAGAAGCTGTCAGATAACTTTTAGCTTTTTAAAATAAGACTGCCTGGAAAAATAACTACTGTGCAGCCTGATGGCATCTCTTCCAGTCTTTACTGACTCACATCACAGGGTCAGTTGATGGCCCCTCAGTAACTCCATAAGTAGGAGAGTGTCTTTTCCAGTGAGGAGGTGGAGCTTGCCACCCCAGAGTCCACTGGGGCCAGTCAACAGAGTACATAGAGGTGGCTGGTGATCAACTTCCTTCTCAAAACTACACCTCAGCTCCTGTTGAGGCAACACCAGAGAAACTAAACAGCCTCTAGATGGCCTGTAGGCAACAGACTATTGTCAAGCATTTAAAGAAACATACCACCATGGCTCTAGAAAACTCTGAAAAGAAAGAATCAAAAAACTTTTCAGATGAAGAAGCCTTTCTGAAACGACTGGGCTGAGTACAAAAGAATTATATATAGGGCCCTCCTAGAGATTAAACAAAATGCAGCAAAGCAAAAGGAAAAATTAAGCAAGCTATTTGAACTGAAGGAACATTGATGTTCTGAAATCCAACAAAACTACAGAATTAGACAATTCAGTTCAAAGCCAGAAGAGTGAAATTAAAGAATTTGAAGTCAGTCTTAGTGATGTTGAGGATAGAGCAACTGACATCAGCATTTATGAGGAGAAATCAGAGAAAAGAAATAAGAAAAGTGAAGAAGCATTAAGAAATATGTGGGACTCTATCAAGAAGAATAATCCACAATTAATTGGAGTTTCTGAACATGGAGGGATAGCTGAAAACACGGCGAGTGTTGTTGAGTTGCTGACAGAAAACTTCCCTGAGTTTATGAAAGATGAGAACATAGATATCCAAGATGTGTATTAAATGCCACAAAAACTAGATCCCAAAAGAAAGACACCAAGACATAGTATAATCAAGCTTAATAAAATGAAACATAAGGAGAAACTCTTAAAGGCAGTGAGACTCAAAACAAAGCTAGCTTTCAGAGGGAAGCCCTATAAACTTTTGTCTGACTTCTCAGCAGAAACAACGTCAGCAAGGAGGCAGTGGGATGACACATTCAAAGCTGTGAAAGAGAAAAATTTGCAAGCAAGAATTAATATCCTTCAAAACTGTCTTTCAAATATGAAGATGAAATTAAGATATTCACAGTTAAATAGCTAGAGATTTTGTAAAAACCAATCCAAAACTACAAGAAATACTGAAAGAAGCTCTTTGCTTCAAAAAACAAAACCAGTGAGTGTATACTTAAGGAGGCAATGTAGAACACAACATCCGGAAACCTAGTCAGATAGGGAAGGCACAAAATTCAATCAAAACCATAGTATTAAAGGAAAGGAATCAGTGACATTATCATGAAAACTGTGACACCATCATATTAAAAAGAGTGACATACTACAGTAGTTATAGTCCTTCCAGATGGAGAGGAAGTTAAAAAGATATAAAGAAGTTAAAACTAGGTTTAAATTTAGAATATTAAGGGGAATCATAGGGATAGCTACAAAGCACAGCAGCAAAGCAATATATCAAAATAAGAAACACAACACAGGAGTCTCTATAAACACAAAACCAACCCTGAAAAAGACAGAAAGTCAACCCATAAAGAAGAATGACCCAGAATAAACTATTAAGAGCAACATAGAAAACACCAACAGAAAAATAAATACTTCAAGATGACAGCACTAAACACATACCTATCAATAATTATACTGAATGTAAATGGACTGAATTCTCCAATAAAGAGACAACGAGTGACATCTTGGATCAAAAGACACGACCCATCTATATGTTGCTTACAAGAAGCACATCTTAGACTTAAAGATATGAACCAATTGAAAATTAAAGGATGGAATAATATATACCAAGCTAACAATATACAAAGAAGTGCAGGTGTGACAATACTAATCTCAGATAAAATAGATTTTAATGTAAAATCCACCACTGTGGACAAGGATGGCCACTATTAACTGCTGAAAGGTTCAGTACACAAGCAGGACTTAACAATATTAAATATTTATGCACCCAATACTAGAGCATCTAAATACATTGAAGAAACACTGACTACATTAAAAAATGAGATAGATTGCTCCACAATAATAGTGGGAGACTTCAACACTCCACTTTCAGTATTGGACAGATCTTCTAGAAAAAAAGCTCAATAAAGATGCAGAAGATCTTATTGTAACAATTAACCAACTAGACCTCATCGACACATTCAGAACTTTCTAACCATCAGCAGATAATTACACCTTCTTTTCTAGTGCACGTGAAACATTTTCCAGAATAGACCATGTGTTAGCAAATAAACCAAATCTCAACAAGACCCAAATCATTGAATTATCACAAAGCATATTCTCGGATCATAAAGCCATAAAAGTTGAAATCAATAGCAGAAAAAGATCAACAAAATTGACAAACCAGTGGCTAAACTTACTAGAGAAAAACAGGAAAGGAAATAAATTACCCAAATAAGAAATGAGATGGGAGATGTCACAACAGATCCAACAGAAGTCAACTCATGGAAGTTGAACAACATCTTGCTCAAAAAGCCATGGGTGTAGAAGAAATCAAGGATGAAATAAAGAAATTTATGAATTCAAATGAGAATGAAAACACTTCCTACCAGAACCTGTGGGATACAGCCAAACCAGTGTTCAGAGGTCAATTTATTGTCATAAATGCACACATCTGGAAGGAAGAAAGAACCCAAACCAAAGAATTAATCCTACAGCTTGAACAAGTAGAAAGAGAGCAACAGAGGAACCTGAAGAAAGCAGATCATAAAGATTAGAGCAGAACTAAATGAATTAGAGAATAGAAAAACAACTGAAAAAATTGATAAGACCAAAAGTTGGTTATTTGAAAAGATCAACAAAATTGACAAACCATTGGCTAAACTTACTAGAGAAAAACAGGAAAGGAAACAAATAACATGAGATGGGAGATGTTACAACAGATCCAACAGAAATCAAAAACATAGTAACAGAATACTATGAAAGACTGTGCTCTAACAAATTTGAAAACCTAGGGTAAATGGACAAATTCCTAGATTCATATCACCTACCAAAATTATCACAAGGTGACGCAGAACAACTTAACAAACACATCATAACAGAAGAGATTGAAAAAGTCATCAAAAAACTACCAACCAAAAAAAGCCCTGGCCAAGATGGTTTCACTGCAGAATTTTACCAAGCTTTTAGAGAAGGGTTATCTCCAATACTACTGAGACTATTTCACAGCATAGAAAGGGATAGAATACTTCCAAATCCATTCTATGAAGCCAGCATAATCCTGATATGAAAGCTGGGGAAAGATACCACAAAGGAAAATTACAGACCAATATCACTCACGAACTCAGATGCAAACATCTTCAACAAACTCCTTGCCAATAGAATACAACAACATATCAAAAAAATAACTCATCGTGACCAAGTTGGACTCCTACTAGGGATGCAAGGCTGGTTCAGCGTCAGAAAAGCAATTAATGTGATCAACCACATAAATAACATAAAAATAAGAATCACCTGATTTTGTCAATTGGTGCATAAAAAGCATTTGACAAAGTCCAGTGCCCATTCATGCTAAAAACTGTCGACAAAATGGAAATAGAAGGCAAATTTCTCAATGCAATAAGCAGCATCTTTGCAAAGCCACTCACATCATTCTGAACGGAGAGAGACTGAAAAAATTCCCCTTGAGAACAGGAACTAGACAAGGATGCCCACTCTCACCACTTCTACTCAACATTGAACTAGAAGTTCTGGACAGAGTAATTAAACAAGACAAAGAAGTAAAGGGCATCTCTATCACCAAAGAAGGAGTAAAAATCTCCCTGTTTGCAGATGATATGAGTGTATATGCAGAGAATCCTAAAGATCCATAAGTAAGCTACTCAAACTAATAGAAGAGTTCAGGAAAGTATGAGGATATAAGATAAATGTAAGTAAATCAGTAAGATTCTTTATACCAACAAAGAGCTCATTAAAGAAGAAATCGCTAAATCAATACTATTTACTATAGCCCCCAGTAAGATGAAATACCTAGGAATAAATCTAACTAGAGAAGTAAGAGACCTGTACAAAGAGAACTACAAGACCTTACTGCAAGAAACTAAGAGAGACTTACACAAATGGAGAAACCTATCCTGCTCATGCATAGAAGACTTAACATTGTGAAAATGTCTGCTCTACCCAAAGCAATCTACATATACAATGCAATCCCAATACAAATTCTAGTGACATATTTTAATGAGATGTAGAAACAAATCACCAACTTTGTTTGGAAAGGGAAGAAAGCCCAGATAAGCAAAGCACTGCTGAAGAAGAGGAACACAGTGGGAGACCTCAGACTATCTGACCTTAGAACCTATCACACTGCCACACTAGTCAAAGAAAGAACAAAGTGGGAGGAACACAGTAGTCAAAGAAGAGGAACACAGTGGGAAGCCTCAGACTACCCAACCTTAGAACCTGTTACACTACCACAGCAGCCTGGTTCTGGTACAGAAAGAGACATATAGACCAAAGTAACAGAGTTGAGATCCCAGAGATGCCATCATCCTCTTATGAACAATTGATGTTCAACAAAGGCCCTAAGATTGTAAAGTGGGGTAAAGACAGTCTATTTAACAAAGGTGCTGGCAAAATCAGGTATCTATCTGCAAAAAATTGAAACAAGACACATATCTCACGTCTTACATAGCAACTAACCCAACTGGATCAAAGACCTGAATATCAAACCTGAAATGATGAAGATCATGCAAGAAAAAATAGGGTCAACATTGGAAGTTTTAATACACAACTTAGGCTTCAAAATCTGACAAACAAAGCTCAATCAACAGAAGGGAAAATAAATAAATGGGAATTACTAAGAATCAAACACTTTTGCTCATCCAAAGGCTTTATCAAAAGAATTAAAAGACCTCTTACAGAATGGGAAAAAATATTTGGCAACTACATGTCGGACTGACTTCTGATCTCCACAGTCTACAAGGTACTGCAAAATATCAACAAGAAAAAGGTAAATAAGCCAGTTAAGTGATGGGCAAGGGAGATGGACAGACACTTCACTAAAGAGGATATCCAGACAGCCAAAAGACACATGAGGAAATGCTCATGATCATTAGCTATTAAAGAAATCTAAATCAAAATGACAATGAGATACCGTCTCACCCCAACAAGATTAGCTATTGTCATGGATTGAATTATGTCCCCCCCAAAATACGTATAGCCAGGTGGCTGGGCCATGATTCCCAGTATCTTGTGACTGTATTCCATTTTGTGGTTTTCCTATGCTGTATGTTAAAGGATTAGGGTGGAAATGTAAATCTCTTCATAGGATCACCTCCCTGCTCTACTGTAAAGGAAGTTTCCCTGGAGTATGGTTTGTCCCACCTTTAATCCTTTCATCCTACAAGGAAAGAGAAGCAACAGAGAACTGGGAACCTCACACTATCAAGCAAACAGCACCGGGAGAAGAGAGCGTCTTTCAGACCTGGGGTTCCTGCGCAAAGATGCTCCCTGGACAAAACTGTGCAACACCAGACTTTCCTCCAGAGCCCACGGAGGGAAAAACTTTTCCTGGAATGGACATCCTGAATTTGGACTTGTAGCCTACCGGACTGTGTAAGATTAAACCTTCTTTTGTTAAAGCCATCCACTCATGGTATTTCTGTTAGAGCAACACTAGCTGACTAAAACAGCCATGACTCAAAAAACAGAAAACAACAAATGCTGGAGGAGCTGTGGAGAAATTGGAACACTGCTGGTGGGATTGCAAAATGGCACAACTTCTTTGGAAAGCAATCTAGCACTTCCTTAAAAAGCTGGAAATAGATACACCATTTGATCCAGTAATCCCACTGCTTGGGATATACCCTACAGAATCAAGAGCAGTCACACAAACAGATACATGCACACGAATGTTTATTGCAACACAGTCCACAACAGCTAAAAGATGGAATCAATCCAGATTTCCAACAATAGACAGATGGATAAACAAACCTATGGTACATACACTCAGTGGAACACTATGCAATGATAGAGAACAATGATGATTTTAGGAAGCGTCTCAAAACCTGGTTTCAACTGGAAGATGCCATGCTGAGTAAAATCAGTCAGCATCACAAGAACAAGTATTACATGAGACTCCTACTACAAGGACTTAAAAACAGACTCATGTACAGAAGACAAGACTCTTTGATGGCTGCAAGGGATAGGAGGGAGGAAGAGAAAGGGCTGGTCATAGGTTAGATAGTTGGTAGAAATTTGGTTGGTTGAAAGTAGTGACAGCACACATTAGAAAGAAGATGAACTTAAGGACTTCAACACAAACTGAAAGCTCTTCTAATCTTAACCCAATACTGCAAGGATAGAGTGGCAGGGGCAGGGGTCTGGAAACCATGCTCTCAGGGGACATTGAAGCCAACTGGCTTAATTACCTTATTGCTAAGAGAGTCTTCTGCACCCCATATTGGTGAGTGGTGTCTGGGGTCTTAAATGCTAGCAAGCTGCCATCTGAGGTACACCAAATCATCCCAACTCAGCTGGAACCGATGATCACCACAGACAATAAAGACATGAGGGAAGAACAGCCCAGAAGACAGAAGAACCCATGTGAATGGGTGACTGTACCAATATGTGACCAGAAGAACCAGATGGTGCCTGGCCACCACCAGTGACAGGTGTGATGGGGCATAGAATGTCGAGCCCCAGTAGCAACCTGAGAAAATGAGGGGTGCACCTCAAGAACTCCATGAAAAGATCTCATTCGATGGTCTGAAGGCCTGAGGGCTCCCCTGGGAGCATAGCCCCCAGACATGCTGCTGCCTCTGACCAGAAAACATTATTGAGGTCAACTCTTTGGACAGGAATGGACTGGACTTGGGCACACAATGTGACCATATGGAGTGTATACTTTATGGCTCTACTAATCTATAGATTGGATGCTGTCCTACTGGGCTCTTACTAGAACGGAGAGGAGAGGGTGGAGAGGAGGGGACAGGAGAGTGTTAAGAGAACATGATATGTACAGAATGGGAAGGAGGAGTCTGCTCTCACTGTCTAGGAGAGCAAAAGTAGCTGCAGATAGGCATGCATGCAAATTTAATTTGGATTGTATACTTTCACTCAATCACAATAAAAAAGAAATATGGCTATATGGTAGAATTATGCACACTGAAGACCAGATGAGTTATGGAGTGACATCAAAAACATCATACATGAAGAAAGCAAAAGTTATTAGAAGATGAAAAGACCAAAATGGACTTCAGAAGAGACTCTGAAACTTGCTCTTGAATGTAGAGTAGCTAAAGGAAGAAATGATGACATGAAAGAGCTGAACAGAAAATGTCAAAGAATGGCCTGAGAAGATGAAGTATTACAATAAAATGTGCAAAGACAGAGTTAGAAAAGCAGAAGGGAAGAATGTACTCACCATTTCTCAAGCTGAAAGAACTGAATAGAAAATTTAAGCCTTGAGTTTTAATACTGAAAAATTCTACAGGTAAAAAATTGAATGATGCAGGAAACATCAAAAGAAGATGGAAAGAGTATTCAGAATTACTGTGTCAGAAAGAACTGGTCAACATTCAACTGTTTTAGGAGGTAGCTTATAATCAAGAACAGAGGGCACTGAAGGAAGAAGTCCCAGATGCACTGAAGACACTGGCAAAACCAACGCTCCAGAAATTGATAGAATACCGATTGAAATGTTTCAACAAATGGATGCAACACTGCAAATGCTTATTTGTCTATGCCAGAAATTTGGAATACATCTACCTGGAAAAGATTCATATTTGTGCCCATTCCAAAGAAAGGTGATCCAACAGCATCTGGATATCATTATGCAATATCATTAATATGACATGCAAGTAAAATTTTGTTGAAGATAATTCAAAATTGTTGTAACATTACATCCACAGGGAACTTGCAAAAGTTCAAACTGGATTCAGAAAAGGACTTGGAATTAGAGATATTATTGCTGATTTCAGATGAATCGAGGCTGAAAGCAGAGAATACCAGAAAGATGTCTACCTGTTTTATTGACTACACAAAGTCATTTGACTGTATGGATCATAACAAATTATGAACAACATTACGAAGAAAGGGAATTCCGGAACACTTAATTGTGCTCATGAAGAATCTGTACATAGACCAAGAGGCAGCTGTTTCAATAGAACAAGGGGATACGGCATGGCTTAAAATCAAGAAAGGTGTGTGTCAGCATTGTATACTTTCACCATAATTACTCGATCTGTATGTTGAGCAAATAATCTGAGAATTATATGACTATTTGAAGAAGAATGGGGCATCAGGATTGGAAGATGACTCATTAACAGCCTGCCTTATGCAGATGATAAACCTTGCTTGCTGGAAGTAAAGAGGACTTGAAGCACTTAGTGATGAAGATCAAAGACTATATAGCCTTTGAGATGGATTATACCTTAATAAAGAAAAAAAAAGAAACTTTCACAACTGGACCAATAAGCAGCATCATGATAAATGGTGAAAAGATTGAGGTTGTCACTGATTGCATTTTACTTGGATCCATAATCAGAGCTCAAAAGTAGTAATCAGGAAATAAAAAACCACATATAACTGGGCAAATCTGATGCAAAAGACCTTCCTAACATGTTAAAATCAAAGACATCACTTTGAGGACTAAGGTGCACCTGACCCAAATGATGGTATTCTCAAGTGCCTCATATTCATGAGAAAGCTGGACGATGAACAAGAAAGACCAAAGAAGAAATGATGCATTTGAAATATGGCACTGGTGAAGAATATTGAATATATCATGGATTGCCAGAAAAAAGAACAAACCTATCTTGGAAAAAGTACAGCCAAAGTGTTCCTTAGAAGCAAGAATGGTGGGACTTCGTCACACGCATTTTCAATATATTATCAAAAGTGACCAATCCCTGGAGAAGGGCTTCATGCTTGGTAAAGTAGAGGGTCACTGAAAAAAGGAAAACCCTCAAGAGAAATGGATGGGCAGAGTGACTGCAACAATAGGCTCAAGCATAGCCATGATTATGAAGATGGTGCAGAATGAGGCAGGGTTTTATTCTGTTATACATAGTGTAGTTACGAATCAGAAGTGACTCAACAACACCTAACACCATTTAATGAAGGAAATTTCTTCTTCATAAAGAATCATAGCTAATAAACACTGAAGAAACAATGGCACTTGAAAATCACCATTTCTGCTACTAAACCACCTTGTTCAATGCTGAGGTGGCCTTTTCACAGTGGACAGCACAGGTCAATAGAGCCACCAGTCAATGTCAATGCCTTTCAGAGTGGAAGAGTTGGGCTTTATGCCTCCTGCAACAGGCACCTGTGGTGCCTTCTGGACCAAAAAGACAAAGAAAAAACGGAACTGGCAACTAAGCAAACCTCTAACCACCAGTTGGCAGGAAATACAGGAACAGAGGGACAGAGCAAAGTCCACAACGAAAATGCAACCAGCCAAATGAAGAAGATGGGAAATTCTACACAATAAACAGCCATCTATGCAGCTCAGTGCAATGAGTATGCTGCATTTGGGTCAGGATTACGAATCACAAAACGTCATTTTTGAGACAATCGGAAAACACTGAGTTTCTAGCCAGTGTTCAAGAACTGTTAAGTGGGTTAGATGTGATTGTGGTTTTGTGGTTATTTTCTTAAGTCCTGATTTGTTTGAGATACATGTTGAAGTATTTAAGCACAAAGTGATTTGATGTCTGGGATTAGCTTTAAAATATTCCAGTGGTAGGAGTGAGGTGGGAATGGAGGGTGGGTGGAACTGATGAAATGCATTGACGAAGTGTTGACGATATTGCACTGGACAATGAATATGAGGGCTGACAATGAAGTCTGTGAACTTAATTGTTCTAAGTGCTGCATACCTCCTTGCTGAAAATCACTACAGTCACTGTCAAAGTACTCGCCTTGGGATGCTATGCACTGATGTTATTGCCTAGTCCACCCTTCAAAGTAATTTTAGAGCTCTTCTGGAATGGCCATTGTACATGGTGGCATGGTGGCAAGTTCACTAACTTTATTGCATAGTTGTCTGTGAGGGAGTTTTCAGCCAGTAAACAACTGTATTGCAACATCCTCCCTACTCAAATGATCTGGCCCCCAGTGTCTTTTTTCTTTACCTAAAGATAAAGGAAATCTTGAATGGATGACATTCAGGATATCAAGAGTAATACAATGGCAGCTCTGATGGCCATTCCAGAAAAAGTGTTCCAAAATTGTTTTCAAGGGTGGACTAGGAGCTGGCATTGGTACATGGCTTCCCGAGGTGAGTACTTTGAGTGTGACTGTAGTGATATTCAGCAATGACGTAAGTAATATTTTTTCTAGGATAGGTTTGCAAACTTAATTGGCAGGTCTCATAGTGTTCATTTGGACTACATATTCTACTTCTGTACAGGTTTGGGAAAGGAAGAAGGATAGCTCTGAGGGCAATGAAAGGGCCATACCATCTCTTGAGATCTTGTACTGAACGTCTATTTTAGAAGAATGTGGGGGTGGGGGGCAGAGTCAAGATGTTGGACTAAACTCATGTCTCCCTAAATCCCTCTGGAAACCAAGACCTGATATGATAATTAAACGGGGCCTTCTGGACACCTGGTGAACCCTGGGATGTGGCATAGGGCTGTTAATTTGGACTTCATGCCACTGAACGCAAAACCTCCTCTTTTTTCTCTGACCCCTCTCTTGGTGAGCACAGGATTGCACAGACAGAAGGTGACTCACCATTTCAATTTTTTTTTCCTCTGTCTTGGCCAGTGGACAGAACTGGGACTTCACTAGCTGCTGGTCTTGGACACACTGCTGGTGGGACCGGCAAGCATAATTGCCAGGTTCTGAGAGCCCGGCTTTGGACTCTATACACCTTGGCTGCTCTGGCCTATCAGGAAATGGAGAAGCCCAGGCAGAAGCCCCAGCCAGACTTGGTTCTTAGGCTGCGAGGTGGCTCCTGCCAGGGAAAGAGTGCTTTTCTAGCAGGCAGGTGGTGTCTTGCACAGTGTTGCCTGGGGCCAGGGCCCAGCAGCGGAGGCTGTGGACTCCGGGCGTTTCGGCACTCTTGGCTGGCTGGCGAGCTTATGCGAGATGCCATCTTGTTTTGCTGGCAGGCAGGGTCATCAATACAGTAGTCTCTGGACCTAATTCCTGGGCTGAGAGGCAGTTCCTATCCAGAAGAGACTGCTTTTCTAACAGAAAAGCAGAGTTCTACACAATATCACCTACAGCTGGGGTCCGACAGCAGTAGCCAGCAGGCTAGTAGCCTTTCTGTATTTTGAGCTAGTTTATAACACTGGGTGTTCAGTATAGAGGTGCTTACTTTGCCAGCTGGGAAGAGGGATGTAGACACTTGAAAAACTGACTGACTTTGGAAGGTGCCAAACACTTTTTTACTTCTCATCTTAAGACGGCCTAGAGAAACAACTGTGGTCCATCTTCACAGCATCTCTTCCAGCCTCTATTGACCCACATGATGCCCATAAAGCAGCAGACACTGAAGAGGATGGTAGCCTGGAAGTCAGCAATGGCATCAGAAGACCCCCAAGAAACCATTTCAGAACTTCCCAGATGAAGAAGCTTTTCTGAAACTATCAGAAGGTGAATAAAAAAGGATTATACAGAGAGACCTACTAGACCTTATACAAAATGCAGCAGAGCAAAACGAAAAATTAAGCAAGCTGTTTGATCTCATGGAACATCAGTACTTTGAAATCCAACAGATCAAGAACAACATCAAAGACATAGAAACTTCAATTCAAAGCTAAGAAAACAGAATGGAACAAATGGAAAAAAGAATTTCTGGTTTGAAAGACAGAGCCACTGACTCCAGCATCTATGAGGAGAAATCAGAAAAAAGAAACAAGAAAAACGAAGAGGCATTAAGAAGCATATGGAACTCTATTAAGAAGAAAAATCTATGATCAATTGGAGTTCCCGAACAGAGTGAGACACCTGAGAACACAGAGAGTATTGTTGCTGAGTTGCTGACAGAAAACTTCCCAGAAATGATGACAGAATATAGATATCCAAGATATGTATGGAACACCACTCAATATAGATCTCAATAGAAAGACTCCATGACATATTATAATCAAGTTCAACAAAATGAAGCGTAAGCAGAAACTCTTAAAGGCAGCAAGACTCAAAGTAAAGCTAACATCCAGAGGGAAACCATGTAGGCTTTTGTCAGATTTCTCTGCAGAAACTATGCTGGCACGGAGACAGTGGCATGACACGTTCAAAGCCTTGAAGGAGAAGAACCTCAAACCAAGAATTATATATCCTGCCAAACTATCTTTTACATATGAAAATTAAATTAAGACATTCACTGATAAACAGAAACTCAAGAGATTTTGTAAAAACCAAACCAAAGCTACAAGAAATACTGAAAGAATCTCTTGGTTTGGAAGAACAAAACCACTAAATTTGCATTTTAGGACACATTATCCAGAATCCTACTCAGTTAGAGAAGGCTCCAAACACAACCAAAGGTATAATAGTGAAAGAAACAATCCAGTGATCATATCATGCAAACTATGATATCATTGCATTAAAAAGAGGGGTGTACTACAGTCGTTACAGTCCTTCCAGATGGAGAGGAAGTTGACAAGGCTGGCAGCAATCAAAGTTGGGTTTATATACAGTTTATTAAGTGGGATCATAGGGGCAGCCATAAAGCATAATAAAGAAGCAACACACCATATCAAGAAATGTAATATAGGAGTCTCAACAACCACAAAACCAACCCTGAAAAAGGTGAAGAATCAACTCACAAAGAAGAAGGTTGCAGAACAGATTAATAAGAACAACAGAGAAAACATAAACACAAAAACAAACATATCACAATGGCAGCACTGAACACGTACTATCAATAATTACATTGAATGTGAATGGACTGAATGCTCCAATAAAGAGACATTGAGTGACATCTTGGATCAAAAGACATGACCCATCTATATGTTTCCTACAAGAAAGTCACCTTAGACCTAAAGATATGAACAAACTGAAAACCAAAGGATGGAAGAACATATATCAAGCTAACAATGAACAAAAAGAGCAGGTGTGGCAATTCTAATCTCAGGTAAAATCGATTTTAATGTAAAATCCACCATCGTGGACAAAGATGGGACACTATTTATTACTGAAAGGTTCGATACACAAGCAGGACTTAACAATATTAAATATTTATGCACATAATATTAGAGCATCTAAAAATGTCAAAGAAACACTGACTACACTCAAAAAAGAGATAAATCACTCCACAATAATAGTAGGAGACTGTTTTAGTCAGCTAGGGCTGCTCTAACAGAAACACCACAGAGTGGATGGCGTTAACAAAGGAAGGTTTATTCTTACATAGTCCAGTAGGCTGCAAGTCCATATTCAGGGTGTCTGCTCCAGGGGAAGACTTTCCCCCTTGTCAGCTCTGGAGGAAAGTCCGGTATTGCATCAGTCTTTGTCCAGGGAGTATCTTGGCACAGGAACCTCAGGTCTGAAGGATGCACTATTCTCCTGATGCTGCTTGCTTGGTGGTACCAGGTTCCCAGTTCTCTGCCTGCTTCTCTGCCCTTTTTTCTCTCGTAGGATGAAAGGGTTAAGGGTGGGGCAAAACATACTCCAGGGAAACTGCCTTTACAGTGGAGCAGGGAAGTAATCCTATGAAGGGATATACAGCCCCACCCTTATCCTTTAACATACAGCATAGGAAAACCACAAAATGGAGGACAGTCACAAGATATTGCGAATCATGGCCCATCCACAAGGCTACACCTATTTTGGGGGGGACACAATTCAATCCATGACACAGACTTCAACACTCCCATCTCAATACTGGACAGATCGTCTAGGAAAAAAGCTCAATAAAGACACAGAAGACCTTGTTGCCACAATTAACCATCTAGACCTCATCGACATATACAGAACTTTCTATCCATCAGCAGATAACTACACCTTCTTCTCCAGTGCACATGGAACATTCTCCAGAATAGATCATATGTTAGGACATAAAGCAATTCTCAACAAAATCCATACCATTGAATTAATGCAAAGCATCTTCTCAGATCATAAAGCCTTAACAGTCAGATTCAATAGCATAAAAAACATAGATAGAAAGAGGAACTCATGGAAACTGAACAACACCTTGCTCAAAAAACCATGGGTTATAGAAGAAATCAAGGATGAAATAAAGAAATTCATGGATTCCAATGAGAATGAAAACACTTCCTACCAGAACCTATGGGATACTGCCAAAGCAGTGCTCAGAGGTCTGTTTATCTCCACAAATGCAAACATCTGGAAGGAAGAAAGAAACCAAACCAAAGAACTAACCCTACAGCTTGAACAAGCAGAGAGAGAACAACAGAGGAACCCCTCAGGCACCAGAAGAAAACAGATCATAGAGATCAGAGCAGAACTAAATGAATTAGATGATAGAAGAACAACTGAAAAAATTGAAAAAATCAAAAGCTGGTTTTTTGAAAAGACCAACAAAATTGACAAACCATTGGCTAAACTTACTAAAGAAAAACAGGAAAGGAAACAAATAACCCAAATAAGAAATGAGAGGGGAGCTGTCACAATAGATCCAGCAGAAATCAAAAATATCATAGCTGAATACTATGAAAGACTGTATTCTAACAAATTTGAAAACCTAGAGGAAATGGACAAATTCCTTGATTGATATCACGTACCCAAATTATCACAACGTGACGCAGAACAACTTAATAAACCCATCACAAAGGAGGAGATTGAAAAAGTCATAAAAAAACTTCCGACCGAAAAAAGCCCGGGCCCAGATGGCTTCACTGCAGAACTCTACCAAGCTTTTAGAGAAGAGTTATCTCCAATACTACTGAGACTGTTTCACAGTATAGAAAGGGATGGAGTACTTGCAAACTCATTCTATAAAGCCCACATAACCCTGATACCAAAACCAAGGAGAACTACAGACCGATATCACTCATGAATCTAGAAGCAAAAATCTTCAACAAAATTCTTGCCAACAGAATACAACAACATATCAAAAAAATAATCATCATGACCAACTTGGATTCATACCAGGGATGCAAGGCTGGTTCAACATCAGAAAAACAATTAATGTGATCAACCACATAGATACCACAAAAGACAGGAATCACCTGATTTTGTCTATTGATGTAGAAAAGGCATTTGATAAAGTCCAACACCCATTCATGCTAAAAACTCTCAGCAAAATAGGAATAAATGGCCAATTCCTCAATGAAATAAGGGCCATTTATACAAAGCTAACTGCCTACATCATCCTGAATGGAGAGAGACTGAAGGAGTTTCCCTTGAGAACAGGAACTAGACAAAGATGCCCACTGTCACCTCTCCTATTCAACATTGTACTAGAAGTTCTAGCCAGAGCAATCAGACAAGACCAAAGAATAAAGGGCATCTGCATCAGCAAAGAAGAACTAAAAACTCCCTATTTGCAGATGATATAATTGTATATGCAGAGAATCCCAAAGAATCCATAAGGAAGCTACTAAAGCTGATAGAGGAGTTTGGCAAAGTCTCAGGATAGAAAATAAACATAAGTAAATCATTAGGATTCCTTTATACCAACAACAAGATTATTAAGGAAGAAATCACCAAGTCAATACCATTTACTATAGCCCCTAAGAAGATAAAGTTCCTAGGAATAAATCTAACCAGGGAAATAACAGACTTCTACAAAGAAAACCACAAACCCTTACTACAAGAAACTAAGAGAGACTTAGATAAATGGAGAAACCTACCCTGCTCAAGGATAGGAAGACTTAACATTGTGAAAATGTCTATTTTACCCAAAGCAATCTACTTATATAATGCAATCCCAATACAAGTTCCAGTGACATTTTTCAATGAGATGGAGGAACAAATTACCAACTTTGTCTTGAAAGGGAAGAAGTCCCGGATAAGTAAAGCATTACTAAAGAAGAAGAACACACTGGGAGGCCTCTCATTACCTGACCTTAGAACCTACTACACTGCCACAGTAGTCAAAACAGCCTGGTACTGGTACAAGAACAGACAGATAGATCAGTGGAACAGAATCAAGATCCCAGAGATGACATCATCTGCCTATGGACAGTTGATATTCAACAAAGGCCCTAAGACATTAAACTGGGGTAAAAACAATCTCTTCAACAAACGGGGCTGGCAAAATTGGATGTCCATCTGCACTAAATTAAAACAAGACCCATATCTTACACCTTATACAAAAACCAACTCAAACTGGATAAAAGACCTAAATATCAAATCTAAAACGATAAAGTTCATCCAAGAAAAAGTAGGAACAACAATGGAAGGTTTAATACACAACGTAGATAGACTTCAAAATCCATCAAGCAAATCACAAACGACAGAAGAGAAAATGGATAAATGGGAACTACTAAGAATCAATCATTTTTGCTCATCCAAAGACTTCATTAATAAAATTTAAAGGCCACCTATAGAATGGGAAAAAATATTTGATGACTCTATGTCAGACCGATGCCTGATTTCAGTAATCTATAAGGTACTACAAAATATCAACAAGAAAAAGATAAATCATTCAATTAAACTATGGGCAAAGGAAATGGATAGTTACTTCTCTATAGAGGAGATCCAGGCAGCCAAAAAACACATGCGGACATGCTCACGATCATTAGCTATTAAAGAAATTCAAATCAAAATGACAATGAGATACCATCTCACCCCAACAAGGTTGGCCATGACCCCAAAACGCAAAATACTAAATGCTGGAGAGGCTGTGGAGAGATTGGAACTCTCTTACACTGTTGGTGGGATTGCAAAATGGTGCAATCTTTTTGGAAAGCAATCTGGTGCTACCTTAAAATAATGGATATAGATATATCATTTGACCCAGTAATTCCACTGCTTGGAACATATCCTACAGACTCAAGGCCATTCACACCAACTGATACACGCACAAGAATGTTCATCGTAACACAGTCCACAATAGCAAAAAGATGGAATCAACCCAGATGCCCAACAACCGAGGAATGGATAGGTAAACTATGGTACATATACTCAATGGAGCACTATGCAATGATAAAGAATAACGATGATTCCAGGAAACATCTCCTAACCTGTTTTCAACTGGAGGACATTATGTTAAGTGAAAGTAGTCAGTGACAGAAGGACAAATGTTGTATGAGACCCCTACGATAAGAACTTAAAAGCAGACTCATGCATAACAGAAAAGATTCTTTCATGGCTGCAAGGGTGGGGAGGCTAAGGGGGGAGGGTTTAGATTAGACAGTTGTTAGAAGTCTGGTTGGGTGAACTTGGTGACAGCACACATTAGTAAGAAGATCAATATTAACGGGACTTCAACACAACTTTTGTACTCCTTCCACCTTAACCCAATATTGCAAGGACAGGGTAGCTGGGGCGGAGGGCCAGGGACTGTGTTCTCAGGAAAAATTGAGGCTAATTGGCACAACTAGCATTTTGCTAATGAGGTCTCTGCGCACCGCACATTGGTGAGTGGCATCCTGGGTCTTAAAAGCTGCCAAGCTGCCATCTGAGGGTACAGCAAATGGTCCCAACTCAGCAGGAATGGATGAACATCAAGGTCCATAACGACTTGGGGGAGAGAGAGTCCAGAAGACATAGAGACCCACATGAGTGGATGTCTACATCGACTTATGACCAGATTAACCAGATGGTGCCTGGCTACCACCAGTGATAGCCACGATGGAGCTCACAAAGTTGACTCTCACAGGCAACACAAGTATAAATAGGGGTGCATCCTGAGATCTCCACTAAAAGACCACAGCTGATGGTCCAGGGGCCTCGAAGTTCTCCTGGGAGCAGGGCCCCTGGTCCTGATGCTGCCCCTGTCCATAAATCATATTGAACGTCAACTTTTCAGACAGCAATGGATTGGACTTGGTGACACAGAGTGACCATATTGTGTGGGCACTTTATGGTTCTAGGCATCTATAGGAGGTTGTCCTGTTGACCTCACACTGGAAGAAGAGAATTTGGGTGGAGAGGAAAAGATAGGAGGCTGTTGGGAAGATAAGACACGTACTGAGGAGGAATGTGTTGTCACCGTGTAGGGAGAGCAATGGAAGCTGCATGTAGGTCAGCATGCAAATTTATATGGGAATGTACATTTTCATTCAATCATAATAAATATATATATACATCTAAAAAAAAGAAGCACGTGGGATAATAAAGAGGCATACTTTGAGGAAATAAAGGCTGAATTATGAAGAGACTACTTGACCAAATCAGTGATCTATCTAGTGTGTTAATGTTTACACAGTTACATCACTATGGTGCAGCTTAGTCTTGTAGTGAGCAGTCTGGCCAATTAGGGATCAGGAAGCCAGAATTCAAAGGTTACTGAACAACGAATAAAATGATTTACTATTCCTTAGGTCATTGGAATAAAATATAGATGTGCTTAAATATTCGTGGAATTTCATCTACTCAACTCAAATGGAGGCCTCGGGCCAAACTTAAACATGTGAGTGGCACTGAGCTGTTACCATCAGACTTCAGGACTGTCAGCCAAAGCTGAATTCCTTCCAAGTACAACTTCATTTCTTTGCTATCAGTGTCATTCTGTAAGTTAAGTGTGTTGGCCCATCCATTGGCCTTTGTCAGTAGCACTGGTATTTTTAGCCAATGGTCTGCGACAAGCTGCATCAGCTTAGTTTCTCTTTTTTATTTAACTTCAGCAAGTCTCTTCAGTTCCCTGAGCCCGACTTTTTCAACTCGAGTAATAGGGAGAACCCCTTGAAGGGTTTTCATAAGCATCAGAGCCAGCATAAGGAAAAAACACCTAGCAGCATACTGGTGTCTGATGCATAGTAGGTGATCAGGACATATAAAGTCGAGGAAGAAGTAAACAGAAGCTCACAAAGCTAAGAATGAGACTTTCTCAGAATCTCAAAAAACAAACTCCCATGCCTGAGGCCAGAAATAGACCTGAGTGCTATCATGAGTTCTAGTGGAAACTGACTTGAAGCTTATGCCTGGTTTTATAATTGTCCCCACTACAGCTGGTTTCCTCGAATCAATACTAGAAACCACTGGGTGGTGTCCATACTCTGAGCTCTGCATTCCTTGGCACTCCCCAGCTTGCATCTGTGCCTTCTACCCCAAGGAGGAGCTCAGAACCATTTGTCCTCACTGGGCGAGGTCCACCCAGGTGCGTGATGACTCATGTCCTTTCTTGGTCAGCCTGCTGAGTGTCGGGAAGCCCACTGGAGCACTCTGTGGACCGAGGGTGGCCCCTTACTTGGCCGGGTGTGGTTGCCTCTTCCCTGCACACTGGGCGGTGGTTCCCAAAGCTAGCGGCCTAGGGGAGCGCAGTCTTCCACCCTCACCCCTGCTGCCTGTTGTTAATGAGTTTTTAAGTGCCAGTCATGTGTCTGGCCACTGTCTCCGGCTGCCTGGGATTCCCCAGGGAAAGCTGGCCAGGCTTCCTTTCCCAGGCCTGTGGCTAATGTCTCCCTCAGAGGGATGATGTCTCTCCATGAAGCAAAGCAAAGCTCCATGGCATGAATTAACCTCTCTGCTGCCATGTTTGTAATGTATATATAAGGCAGGAGAAAAGTGAGTGCCTCCTGCAGAAACCTGAAGAAGAGCCCTTTGGCTCCCTTCAAAATTGGTTCCCTTGCTCAGAGGCAGTTCCGGGCTAGTTCAGAATGAACCCAAATGCAAATTAATTCTTCACTCATGAGGGGCTCTCTCTCCTCATCCCACTCACTTTTGATGTCTTCCCAATTAATAAAATGGCCAAGCTTGCAGTTAGGCAAAAACTTGCTTCCTCAGCCTGACCCCACTTCCCAAGGAAAGGAGAGAAGCAACAAGAGAGGAAAGCACATTCACACTGGCTTCCAGAGCTGTCAGCCGCTGACATCTGCCCAAATGGGTGGCCCACCACCCTACAGGGGCCAGTTTGGGCACTTGTTTCTCCATCTTCCTCAAGCCCAGCCTCTGTGGAAAAGACAAGATCCCAGACACATCCAAGCCACAGGCCCTGACCCAGTAGCAGGTGTTGTTAATCACAGCACACGAGTGAGGAGCGCTGTGCTGAAAACTTTGGTATTTTGTTGTTTGGAGCAATTGGCTTAATAAGGGAATCGATGACCAAGAAAAATGGTTCACTGTTCCCAGCAATGCACAGCTATTCTCATTACATTTAACAATGATACATTCATTCCATGCATGGGCCATCCATGCACTGGGCTTTGGGACCAAGTGACCTGCCCTTCAAGGAAGGGTGAGGAAGAGCAGGGAGGAGAAGCCCAAAACTCAGGGGTGAATTTGGGCCAGGCTCCAAGTCATGTGAAATGCTGTAGGAGGGGCTGGCCTCCAGTGCCCCTTTAGCTCACGCAAAGCATTTCTCCACTTTTTATCTTTTTTCAAATCCTCACAACTCCTTGAGGATTGAAGAAACATGACTGTCACTCAGTAGATAGCAAAACAGTCTTGAGAGTTACAAATGTAAGGAACAACTGCAAAAGACATTGATCAAAATGGGCAAAAAAGGATGAGTGAGGGATGTCTGGGGGTTACTTTACAGCGATGCAAATTGTGGAAAACAGAAAATAATGACCTCGGAAATGGAAATGAAGTGTGTCCCTGTGAAGGCGATTGATGACGGCCCCGTGGACAGGCCTGTTTGCAAATTCATTTCAGCATTCCTGATTTCCTGGACACATGGTTGTCCAAATTCTTCTTTGAAACGATGGCAACATCTCACTGTTCCCTCCTTAATTAATAAGTTAAATGAGATGGTTGACATGTGTACATTTTATATTTGTGTGAGTTGGGAGTTATCTTCTTCTGAAACCTTTCCTTTAATTCCAGGGTCACACTCTAGCAAATGATAGACTGCTGCTTCTCCTTGGACAGGGAGCAGGGCCTTCTCTTGACAGAACATATGCCATGGTCTCTACACCCAGTAGGGGTGGAGTCCCCAAAAGCTTGGCATTCTGGCTATGGTGGGCTGAATGGTGGCACAAAAAAATAGGTCCACATACCAACTCCTAGGACATGTGAATGTGGCCCTGTTGGGGAAAAGAGTCTTTGAAGATGCAATAAGTTAGGGAGCTGAGGACCACATCATTCTGGATTGCGGTGGGCCCTAACTCCAATGGCAAGAGCTCTCATGAAAGACAGGAGAGGGAGGTTTGAGACACAGACACAGAGGGAAGCTGGCCGTGTGATGGTGGAGGCAAAGAATGCAGTGATATGGCCACGAGCCAAGGAGTGCCTGAGGCCACCAGAAGCTAAAAGGGACGAGCAAAGATTCTCCCCTGGAGTCTTCAGAGGGACTGTGGCCTCTCAAACAGATTTGGGGCTTCTGGCATGCAGAACTGTAAGAATAGATTTCTGTTTTAAGCCACACAGTTGTGGTGACTTGTTATAGCAGCCCCCAGGAAACTAACGCAGGGACCTCCACTTTATGTCACCCCATTGGCTGGCTGGGATAGGCTGGGTGCTGGCTTCTTAGAGAGAAGGGAAGCCAGATAATATCCAGGGAAGGGCCATAATTCTCTCTAGAGTAACCTCTGGTGCCAGATAGGTTTTGGTAACATTGAGTTTCTGGAGAGTTTGTACAAATAAACAGTGATTCAAGCTAATGAAACTGAACCTGTATTTGTAGGAACACATTATGACTGGGAGGTGTGATACTAAGAGTAACCACATGCGTCCTCTCCCTACTGTCCCCAGGCTCACAGAGACCCTGGGCTCACACATTTGGTTCCATTTTAACTAACCCATGTAACTCATGCAGTCCATGTTTAAAAAGAAAGAAATAGGATTGTTTTTTTCTTGTCTTAGAAACAAAACTCAGCAAAGCTACTCATGTAAAACTGACTGGGTTCTGCTCACTCTCCAGGCTACCCATGCCTTGGCTCTCTCCTTTGTCCTCACCACAGCCCCCAGGACAGATGGGACTGTCCCCATTTCTGAAGGGCAGCTGAGCTGGGGAGTGTGGGGCCGATTAACAGCCCCATGGTGCTTTGGGAGAGCAGCTTGGCTTTTCTCACACACCAAGGGTGCAAATTCACGTGGAACTGGCAGACTCGGAGAGCTCCAAGCTAAGCAGACATCCTGCACATGTCTCAATGGGCCAGCTGGGCGCTGGAGGCTGGAGCCTAGAGGTGGGCTGGGGCTGGATTGAGTCCCCCAGGCCAACACATAACAGAAATGGGTTTACAAGGTGATGGTGGGCGACTCAAGGACTGCTTTCTAAAGAAGGAAATAGCCTTGTGTGTTCTTGGAGAAAGAAAGCAAAAATCCTAGGGGAAAAGCCCTATCTCTCCTCCAGCCTTCATCTGTCTCCAAAGACATGAAACTGTGCTGAGGACCTTGGACCCTGGGCTCAACAAAACTTGTATTCAAATCTGCTTGTCAGCTGATGATCTTGGCATGTTACCTAAACTCTCTGAGGCCCAGTCACAGTGTGAGTTTCCTGTGGCTACCACAAAACTAGTGGCTTAAAGCCACAGAGATTCACCCTCTCAGTCCTGGGGCTCAAGTCTAACGCTGGTCTCATTAGGCTGAGAAGAAGGTGTTGTGCGGTCTGGTTCCTTCTGGAACTTCCAGGGGAAGATCATTTCTTGTCTCTTTCTGCTTCCGGTGGCTGCTGATGTTCCTTGGCTTGTGGCCACAACACCCCAACCTCTGCGTCAGTATCACATGGCTTTCTTCCGTTCTGTCTCTAATCTTCCTCTTATAAGGACCTTGTGATGACATTTAGGGTCCAACTGGATAGCCCACGTGCTATGGATTGAATTATGTTCTTCAAAAATAATGTGTTATAAATCCTAACCTCTATACTTGTGGTTATAATTCCATTTGAGGGTGTGTTGTCTTTGTTATGTTAATGAGGTGTAGGCTGTCTTGCTAGTCTATTTCTTTTGAGCTATAAAAGAGATTAAACAAACCAACAGAACAGGGGTGAGAGAAGATACCAAGCCACGTGAAGATCGCCCAGGAGCTCAAAGAGACAAGGCTCTTCCTTCGAAGCCAGCAGACAGAGAAAGCTTTCCCCTAGAGCTGACACCATGAATTCAGACTTCTAGCCTCCTAAACTGTGAGATAATAAATTTCTGTTAGTGAAAACCCCCTCTGCTTGTATTTTTGTTACAGCAGCATTAGACAACTAAGTCAGAATTTGGTACTGGAAGAGTAGGGTGCTGCTCTAACAGATACCTAAAAAGAGAAAGTGATTTTGGAATTGGGCAATGAGTAGAGGCTGACAGAGTTTTAAGAAGCCTAATAGTAAAAGCTTAGATTGTCTTAAAGAAACCATTGGTAGAATTATGGATGTCATAGACAATTATGGTAAGGGCTCAGAAAAATGGAGAGCTATAGAGAAAGTCTCTGTCATTTCACAGAACACAAATGACACCAGCAACATAATGGTGCTAGAAACATTGATGTTCGATGTGTTTCTGGTGAAGTTTTTAAAAGAAAATGACAAACATGTAATTGTACAATGGAGGAAGAATGTACTTTTTATGTACTGGCAAAGAATCTGTTTGAATTATGTTCAAATGTTTGGTGGAAGGTAGAATCTGTAAGTGATGAGCCTGGATATTTAGATGAGGAGATTTCTAAGCAAGGTCTTAAAGGGGGTTTGTGGTTTCTCTTTTGCATTTACAGTAAAAGGCGTGAGAGAAGAGAAGGACTTAAAAATGAACTATGTGAATGGAAACAAAACTTAAAGATTTGGAAAATTCTGTTCTACAAACTAGGACAGTGTCCTAGAATGTTCACCAAGGACATGGCTACACAGGTTTTTGTTACAGAGATTAAACCTGTAACTGGCAGATCTAACCAACTACCTCAGGAGAAATCCAATCAGCTCAGACTGAAGGGGTCAGACAAAGAGGGAAAGAAAAGAACACTGTCTGCCTCTTGGAATTCTGCAGACAGGAAACAGGCCAAAGGAGCTACATTTGTAGTTCCCAAGAAAAGAAAAGGATCATCCCTGGAGCAGCTCAGAGATCAGTAGAACTGTAGGAGGGAGCATGGGAGGCAGGGCCTCCTCAGTTTTGAGGGGTGGGGCCACATTTCTTTGGCTATCAAACGGTGGGGCCATGGCCTCCTAGGTTGCAAAGAGTTGGATTTTCACTAACTTGGTTCTTGTGTGCCATTAAGGTGTGCCAGGGGATGGGGCTGCTGCCCAGAGCTGAGGGGGAGAGGCTACCATGACCAAGGAGCAGAAGAATGGAGCCTGCCAGGGCTAAGGGAGTGGAGCTTGCACTTGGATGGACTCAGAGAATGGGGCCTCCCAAAGCTAAAGAAGTAGAGTTGCCATCCCAGAGGGCCTAGAAGATGAAACTGAGGTCCAGGGCTGAGAGGCCGCCACCCGAATCCAGAGGGCATGACCAATACCCAGAGCCTGGAGGGTGGGGCCATTTCCCTTATGATCTCAGAGAACACAGGATTATTTTCAAGTCTTGAGTGCTGTAGTGATATGTTCTGTTGGGTTTTGGACTTGCTTGGTGGCCATTTTCCCATCTTTTCCTACAATTTTTTCCATTTGTAATGGAAATGTCTTCCTCAACCCGTTCTACCATTGTACTTTGGAAGGAGATAAGTTGCATTCTAGATTTCACAGGTTCACAGATTAAGAAAAATTTTACTCCAGGATAGAACAGAGCTAACTTCTCACCCATATTTGGTTTAGATGATTCAGAAGATGACATTCTAGACTTGGAATGAATTTAAGACCTTTGGGATGATGTGATGCAGTGAATGTGTCTTGCATATGGCAAGGAATGAATATTGAGGGGTAAAAGGTAGAATGTTATGAATTGTGTCCCCCAAGAATACGTATTGTAAATTATGAATGGGTTGTCTTAGTTATGTTAATGAGGCAGGATTAGTGTGGGGTGTGTACTGAGTCAATCTCCTTTGAGATATAAAGAAATTAAACAAAGGAACAGAGCAGAAATGGAGGCCATGAGAGAGAATGACCAAGAGCAGAAGCTCAAAGAGACAAGGACCTTCTTCTAGAACCTACAGACAGAGAAAGCCTGTCCCTAGAGCCAGCACCCTGAATTCAGACTTCTGGCTTCCTAAGCTGTGAAAAAAAAAAAATTCTCCCTGTTAAAGTTGCAATGTGTCTGTTACAGCAGCAATATAGACAACTAAGACACCAGGATACTAGTCTCACCTAAGAATTCTTAATTAGATCTGCAAATCTCCTTTGCCACCTAAGGTAACATATTCAACACTCTCAGCATTTAAGTCATGAACATCTTTCGGGAGTCAGTTATTCTGCAGACCACAGTTGCCTCATCTTAAAACAGCAAAGGTTATAATATCTGCCATGGAGACCAGCAAGAACAGAGATGTAAAAGCCCTTGCTCACCTGGGAGGCCAGCAGGTAGACAGCACAGGTGGAAGGCATGCAGCTACTACTGATGATTATTGTTGATGATTGTTAGCAGCAGTGAGAGTTAACCTGGTGGTATTTAGAGGAGCTGCTTCTACCAAACATCATTCCAGAAACTGACCTGATCAGAGGAAGCTGGGTGGTGTTGCTTCCTGCCTAACAATAGTGGCCTTGGATAAATTCACTCCATGGTCACGGTAATCAGTGAAGGGTGGCCCACTGCCCCCAGAAGCACTGATGACTGTCAAGTATCCGCATCTTGGCTGTGCATCCCCACCCTCGTCCCAGCTTGCACATGGCCTGGGGAGGAGAGAAGTCTTGGAGTAACTCTCACGTGATAGAAGAAATGTGGACACACATCTGCCAAGGCCAGTGAAGACAGATGACATTTGGGTGCAACATGGGTAAAAGAAATTCCCAGCTGCTCCAGACACGAGGAGACTGACTGGCTACTCCTCTAGTCACAACTGCTGTCTGAGTCTTAAGAGAGAAGTCTGACCTTACAGAAGAAAAGACCCAGCGAGAGACGCAAACAAATCAAGGAGATAAAGACACGACACTGAAAGAAAGCTTCAGAACACTGGCGGCCTGAGTGCAGACACCCTACTCCCTCAAGAAAGAACACAGGGTTCTTCCCTGTCAGGCAAGGGTTCTCCTCTGTGGGAGTTCATCGTACTGAACTCCCTCTCAGATGAGGAAAAACTCCTCTGGGAGCTTCCATCTGCCAAGTCCTGTGTGTTAATTATGAACAGTGGTGACCTGGGGAAGCAGGAGCAACCCCAGAGAGGAAGAGGATGAGCTCGTAATTCCTCTGCAATGCGCTGACTTCAGAGGTGGGGGGGGCATGTGGTGTGGGAGGCTGGCACCCAGCCACACTGTCTCCCTCCAGAGGGACCTGGCTAGCCAAGGAGGAAATGCATTGCTCTGGCCAAATACTGCCAGATGTGGCTAGGAAACAGATTCTGGTTTTTCAATCCTCGATTACTCAGAGGTAGCTGACCTGGGCAATGACTTCCTCCTGCACTCTGATGCTGGCCCATGAAGAGACTCCCTTGCCTGCAGTGGGGAATGATGCAGCCTGTTCCCATGCAGGGTCGGTCTGAGGACACACCTCCACCCCACACAAGGAGGCGTGATTACACGCCATCTGAGTATGCTCCAGCCTTAACTCCTGGGATCCAGAGACTTCTCCTTTCTCCCCTAATTTGCACCAGATGCCACCACACAGTACACTTCCTGGTTTTTTGTTCCCCAGTCCACAGCAGACATCACTAATCAATCTCTAGAATCTTTCCCATGAGCCCAGATAGAGCTTCAGTATCCTTGACAGCCCAATACTTCAGACAGACAATACTTTAGTCATCTGAGTTGATACCTACTTGCTAATTTTGCCTGAGATCCCCCTCTGTTGGCTTTCAAATATACACTATTTGCAGGACCCCTGGAAATGCCATAGGTGTTACGGAGGACTTTTATGGTTTCGAGGGTAAACGTTTATCCTCATATCCCAGTGGTGTCCTCTGCAAGTTTCAGGGTCCATGCGCTGAGAGTGAGTAGCAGGTTAGCGCTACATAAAATATAGCTGATGGCCTCCAGGTGTCTACAATTGCCTATGTTTACTTGGGAGAAGAAAGAGGCAGCATAGAGGGGGTTTGTAGTGACACGGGAACGTGGTGGGAGGTAGTGTCACCAAGAGAAGAGTCAGCTGTCCAAGCTGGATAAAGTCAAAGCAAGGGAAGCTCAAGTTTCCTAATTAAGTCTTAAAAGGTCTTTGTAGGCTTGAACTAGAATAGCTAAGACGTCATCTGGGAATGATCCACGCTACGGTGGGGATGACCCATGAAAACACTATGTTAAGTGAAATAAGCCAGACACAAAGGACCAAATATTGCATGATCCTATTTATATGAAGTGTTCACAGTGGGCAAATCTATAGAAACAGAAAGTAGATTAGAGTGGAGGAGATGATGTTCACAGGAGGGCGGGTTTTTTTTAGAGAGCGGAGAAAATACTCAGGACCTAAAGAGTGATGATGGTTATACCACCACATGAATGGACTGAACTGGCTGAGGTATATACTTGACTTGGGTGAGTGGTATGGTGTATGAATTATGTCTCAATGAAACTGTTACCAAAAAAAATATATCATCTGGGAGGCAGAGGAGTTCAGAAGCAGGTGGTGCTAGGTTGTCATGTCGGCTAAACAGCTGCCTGGCCAGGTGACCTTGGCAAGTTCCTTAACCTCTCTGAAATCCAATTCTCTTAATCATAAAAAAGGCTTAAGACCTCTAGCCCTACTGGGCTGTTTGGGGCTCTTGCAAGGGTTAAAAGCCACCTTAAAACAGCCCCACATACAGTAGACGCAGTGACATTCCAGTTCCTTGAAGAGCAGCTTGGGGATGCTCAGATGCAGAAGGCTGATAGTCGCTGATGAGGGGGTTAGTACTGTTGGCATGTACATGCTCAACTAGCCCACACGGGCCATCTCCTGAAAACTGTGTCCACCCTGTCACAGATTTTGTCACACAATCCCTAGGTTCCCATTGGGTAAAACACAAGGATTGCAGGAGAAATGCAAATAGACAGTCACCTTCCCCTAGAGTGCCCACCCAGGCCTTAGGCAGTGAGGGCTTTGGGGGAAGGACAGGAGGGCAGGGCTGCGATCTAGAGCTAGGAGAGCAGCCCACAAGGAGCTCTCAAGAGCTGCAGCCCAATGCGGGGTTCTCAGACACAATCTCTCAAGGTGGGTCCTTAAGGGAGAGAATGAGATGAGTTTCCCAGCCACTCTCTAGAGATGGTACCAGTAGCCTCTAAAAGGGGAAGAACCCACTACTGCTTGTAATGAAGAACAGAGACCAAACACCTTCCAATGCTCATGCTTGGAGCTATTAATGCCTAATTCTGTCATTTTCTAGGGCTACCGTCATGAAGTACCACAAAACAGGTGGCATGTAGGAAGAGAAATGTACTGTCTTAAGAGTTCTAGAGGCTGAGAGATCAAATTCAGAGTGTTAACATGGCCATGCTCTCTCTGAAAGCTTTAAGGGAATATCCCCCTTGCCTCTTCCAGCATCTGGTAGCCTCAAGCATTCCTTGGCTTGTGGTGTATCACACCAGTCTCTGTCTCTGCCTTTAAATGGTGCCCTGTCTCGGTATCTCTATCTGCTCTACTCTTTTATAGCACAACACTCAGATGAAATTGGGGCTCACCCTCTTCCAAAATGACCCCATTTTAACCAATAACATCTTCTAAGACCCTATTTCCAGACAAGGTCACATTCTTAAATACCAGGATTAGGACTTCATTGTATTTTTTAGTGATGGACAGTTCAATCCATATTATCACCTAAGGAAGGAAGGAAAGGAGAGGAAGGGGAGGCCACCAGAAACTACCCACCTGGTAGCTACAGGGAGGACAGTTTAGCAAATGAAGACAGCTTCATTCTCTAGGTGGAAGAACCTGAGACTTTCAGAAACAAGAATCATACAAAACATGGAAGCATCATCTACCAAGTTCTAAAGCATTAGACAGTCTTTGGATACTGTCCAATTAGAACCCCACTTTAAAAAAAGCCATGAGCACACATATCTCTCACCTGTGGACTGAGCCTGAGGGTCACTGTCCCTCTTCGGAGTTATGCCCACCAGACCCAGGTTATCAGCAAGGCTCAGGAACTACACCCTGGGAATAGGTGACCTGCCCTCACAGCCAATGGCCCTGGACTGCTTGCTAACTGCACTTCCCAGCTTAAACCAAGTGCCATGTCTGGAAGAAATCTCCTATCACAACCCAGTGCTGGGGAGATAGCAGGAACAATGTGACCACCGAGAGGACAGGCTGGACCCGAGGCCCGCGAATGGCCAGAAAATGTCGCGTTCTGAAGCCGTCAATATCACAGTGAGAGACTCCGCCAATGTTTTTCAAAACAAGAAAGCCACCTACACCCTCTCTCCCGTTACTGCCTAGGCGCTGGGAGTCATAAGAAATCACCAACATGTGAGGACAATTCACCAGTGTTTTATATCATGCTAGATTTCTGCACAGAGCAGAATGACACTTGGGGAGAAATGTAACTTCTGAAGCGGGCCTTCAGGAGACCTCATCCATTTTACTTCCCATTCCGTCGGCTCAGAGCCTGCTTGGAATTGCCGTTCGCTTACCCGGAGCTGCCAGCTGTCATGGCCACCAAGACCAGTAACGTAGCAGCGCCTACAGGCCAATCTCCACCCCACCCATGGGCCTTGCGCTGTTTGTGTATTACGGGAGAATCTTCTGAGGGGGTTTCAGGAAGTTTATGTTCAGAAACCGCAACTGTCACTTTCGCTCGTCTCTGACTTCATAATAGGAAACAGACCCATCAAGTAAGTGCCAGGAAGGGACCTGCTTTGAAACCTGTGCAGACAGAACTACTGTAAAGAGGCTACAACACACAAACCTCATAAACGCTGATGGTTATCAGTCGCTTGTGCTTAAGTGAGACTACGTAAAATTGTGAACTGGGGACCCCACACAGCCATTTCACCCGATAAGTAACCCTGGCTGGGGGTGAGGACCCAGAATGCCTGCACACCTCGTCAAAAACATGCAAATGAGATGCACATTTTGCGAAATGGATCACTAATTGAGTGGTCCGCGGCCCATTTGAGCCCAGTACTGAGGCCAAGGATGGTTCCTGGAGGGGACCTCGGAGACGAAAGAAAAGCACAGTGTGCAGAGCACTCGTTACGGTAGAAGCCCCTCACTGCGCAGATCAGAGGTGGCAGACAGAGCCCTAGATCCACCAAATGAACCTGCTTTTTCAGCTCTGGGCACTCGGCTCAGTGCTTAAAATTTTCAACAGGAAAACAAAATGCTTTGTTTTGCCCCAAAGATGTTCCCGGATTGCATTTTTTTCACAGGACTCTGTTGCCAATTCAGATGTATTCATAATACAGATTGCCCCAAATCACATCAAATCCAAACTCCTAATGCAAATACTTAACTTTCGATGTCCCAGAGGGCCACGTCCCCAGTGCCGATGGGGCTGGTCACTGACCCTCCAAGTCAGCACTTACCCTGAGGGCGTGGCGGTGTGGCGTTGAGGGTCTTGCGCGTGGCCTGTGGCAGGACAGCTGTCTATATGTATCCCCTGACGTCCTGTGACCCCAGGGGCTGCGGGCTTGGTGTCTGAGTCTGCTCTTCGCAGACTGGTCCGCGCTCAGCTGGGAAGTTTCAAGTTCCAGGCGGCTGGGATCCCCTCTCCTCTTTCACACACACTTAACCCTGCTCTTGCCTGGCTGAGACAGAGCACGTTCCATCAGTCGCCTGGATCTGGGGATGTGGCAGCTGTCCTCAGAGGGGAATGAGCCCTGACCCCCCTCTGGTTTTCTTCTCCTTAAGACATGAGCTTGTGTGGTCAGATGCTGGCACTGCCTGACAAGGGTGTGCTGGCTTTGGTTAACCCTCCTGTCTTTCTCTTCAGGAGCCTTCTCTGGGCACCTGTTAGTGAGGCATTCAGGATATTCTTGGTGGGGGCTCACCAGCCTGTAGCTCCAGGAGAGTCACCCTCTGAAGAGGCTTCTTCCTGACGGTTTAACCACTTACAGCTTGCCACCAAGCTCGGTTAGAGGTGTGTGCTAGGGGAGAACAGGGCTGGGCAGGAATCCCAGACACCACCCTGCCACATAGAACCTCGGCTCCTTGCAGCCTTCCAGAACCCCGCTTGCTATCTATAGAACATACATCACCAAGCCTAAAATGATGGTATTATTTAGGTAGCTTTTGTGTATGGAGAGTCCAGGGTTGCAAATATCTATCTCCTGCTTCTCTCTGAGCCCCTATTCTGTCCACTCATCCAGGTGTCCTTGGCTTTTGTGAGTTTCCCACGGAGACTGAGTCATGAAAGTCTTACTCATGGTCTTAATTTAACCCATAAAGAGTTGTCAAGACTCTGCCACATACCACATGCCACATGCCATGTATGGTGACTGGTTAGTGGGACTAGAAGAGGAGGTGGCACTGATAGCCCAGTCCTGAAGGATTATCTCCCACGGGGCAGAAAGTGTCACAATCTGATGAGGCAACAAGGCGCCCTCTGCAGGTTGCCAGGTGCCTTCACAGGAGCCTGCTCACGCCTTAGCCCTGCGGGACCACATGGGCTGCCTGTAGGAGACAGTGGTCGGTTTTCCACCTGGAAATGTGAGATGCTCAGGCTCCCAAAGGGTCACTTCCATGCCCATGGTTGCCAGTGGAGTCCTGCCCCAGGGATTCTGAAGTTCTTATCTTCCCTGGATGTGGACTGAGTAACTCAGACAGCTTGAGGCATAGCTTCCGGAATGACCCTCATCGGCACTGGAATATTTGATTGGGAGGCAGAAAAGTAAGTCCCTGATAGTCGTTCTGATTCTTTATTCCAGAACTCAAGTTGACACCTGAGAGTCCCAGCCCACAACAGGTACTTTTCCAGGGTAGTCTCTTCTCAATGAGTCTTCCTGGCATCCATACGGAGGAAAGGAGCAAGACCATCTGTGATTGTTAGGGTTGTGTGTCAACTTGGCTGGGCCATGATTCTAAGTGGTTTGGCAATTATGATGCAGTTTGGCAGTCGTGTGATGATGTTATCACCTTCGTAAGCAGAATCGATATAATGTGACCACTTCCTTGATGGGATCTGCTGTGAGTAGCCAATCAGTTGAAAGGGAATTTCCTTGGAGGTGTGAACTGCATCCAGTATAAGTGGATTTTCTGGCAAGCTCGTGAACTTTTGCTCAATCTGGATCCCAAAGCTGGCTTCTGTTTGTCTGACCTCTGGTTCTTGGGACTTGAGCTAGCAGGTTACCTGCTGTCTCATCTGCTGTTCTTGAAATGTGTTGGTCTTTGTAGCCTGTGAGCCACAGCCCTGCTATCCGACCTGCCACTCTTGGTTTTGCCTGTCCGAGGCTACATGAATCAGGGGAAACCTCCAGCCGGACCCATGGTCCAGCCTCTACGATAGTGTGAGCCATTTCCTCAGTATAAATCTATCTATCTATACATCTATCTGCTTCACTGGTTTTCCTTCTCTAGAGAACCCAGCCTAAGGCACCATCCTAGCTAAGGCAGCAACATAAAAGGATTAGGCCTAGACTTGAGCCAGGTTGCCTGGGTTTGTCACCTGCTGGTTTTGTTGTACAGGGCAAGCCACTCAACACCTCTAGGCTTCAGTTTTTTACCTGCAAAATTAGGACAATAACAATAGTACCTCTCCTGTGAGTTACTGTTGAGGTGAAATGGAACATTCTGAAATAATGCTGTCACCTGGCGAGTGCTAGATGTGTGCTCATACATACATCAAAAAATGGATCTTCTCATCCCTTGGTCCTGATGATGGGGCTTGCTGGGAAGTCCTGAGGTGCAAGCATTTAAAGCCCATGGCAAGTATCATTTGGCCAATACGTATCTGCTGCCCTGGAAACACTGCTGACCTTTGATGCAGCACTCTGTGATCTCTTCTACAGGACAATCCAGGAACCAGGAAATACTTTAAAAGACACTAACACTGCCAAGGAGGGAAACGGTTCCTGCACCACTCAGAGGAGGCTGCCAAGAAGGGCTTTCAGCTGTGCAGAGGCTAACCCTATATGACAGAGCTTGAATAATCTATGTAGAATAGATAAAATATCACCAGTGGAGAAGCAATGAATCCAAAGTAAAATGATTAGAATGTTTCAATGGTGTTGACCTGTGTCTAAGATATTTTATCTAGTGTGGGGGAGGGGGAGAAGGATAATTAGGAAAAGACATCCCAAAATTTGATGGAGACCCAAGTCACCAATGCATTATTATGTGGACACATGCAGATCATGACATGAAAGTCTCAGAAAATGAAACTTACTATGTGTCACCCATTCTGGCATTTTCTTTCTGACTGCCTTTGTCACAATAAATGGGTTATGCCTGGGTTGTAGAATTATAAATCGTTTTTACCTTCTTGTGTCTCCTTCTACACACTTTCCAAGTTTTCTGTGATGAGCATGTATTACTTTTATAATCAGAAAACAGGCATTTAAAAATAAAAACAGTCAATCCCGACCTCCTTCATTCTCAGGCGCCAGTTCTTCGTTTGCAATGTCCTTTACTTGTTTTCACGTTTCTGATTCACCTCTTGACATCCTCACCCAGGGATTTCCCAGCAGCTCTCCTGGGCCAGCTCAGCCCTGCGTGTCCTCCCAAGAAGGAGGGGACATACCATCATCACAGCTAGGAGCCGGCAGTCCCGGGTATGGCCATCTCCCCTGCAGAGACCCTGTCTCTGCTCCCGCGTGACCCAGCTCAGTGGGATGCAGGGATCCCCAACTGCCAGCGCCCTGGGCTCTACTATAAGGGAGTTCAGGGAGTTCAGGGAGAGCAGGAAACTGGAGATGTGTTCTTGTTGTTGTTGCTGGAGTCAGGCTGACCAGCTCCACATTCTCAACTCTACAACTTCCTTCTCCAAAGTCTCAAAGCTCCCAAACTTAACCTCCCCTTCCTGTTTGGGTGCTACGTACTTGGCACTGGTCCTAGCAAGGGCAAGGAGGACAAACAGCCGGAATGAGTGTGCATACAGCCACATGTAACATATATGATGTATATAACATGCACACACTCATACATGTACATACAACTTTTGGTGACTTTTAGTGCTTGCTCCTTGGTGGTGGGGACAGCAGAGGCCCAGGAGCAGCCACCTAGATTGAGACCCTGGCTTCTCCATGCTCTGTGGGTGGGATGGAGACAGTTGATGGAGCACTCAGTCTCACTGTTAGCGTCTATGTGGTGAGATGAGCAATGTCCTGTGCCCCAGAGTCCCTGGAATAGAAGAAGAGATGTGGTTGTGCACTGAAGGGTCTGCACAGGACAGACCAGCATGTGGCAGTGGCAGTGGCAGTGTTCATGGTCATTAATGAATACCAGGTCATTCGTAAGGAGCAGCATGGGTGGAAAGAAGTGAATGCCTGGTCCCAAGACGTGGATGTCGAGGCCAGGTTTACAGCACTTTAAGACCAGAGTGCATGATAAGAGGAATATTTGACAGAGACCCAAGACACAGATGTATTATGTGCACATAAGCATAAAACAAATGCAAGTCTCCTAAAACAAAACTGTGTGTGATACATTCCAGCATTTTCTTTCTGACTGTATTGTATCCTTTGCTTGGGGAATGCTCCCCTGGCCATTCCACTGCAGACCTGCCCCTGGCTGGGGACTCCAGTCTGGGCGCTGTGAAAAGTCACCAAATCACCAGGCGCTGGGATGACCTATGGCTCTGAGGGTGAGTTCTCTGCCCAACAGGCAGGTGTGGGCTCCTCTACTTCAACACCATTGAGAGAAGCATTCAGAAGCTGGGGGCCGGACATAGGAGTGAGGGACTGGGGTGGGAAGAGGTGGCTTCCCACCAAGTTTTCTAGACTTGGAAGTCCCAGGCCATCTCTACATGGGCCCTACACGGGTGTGAGCACCACCTAGCCCGGACCCCAAACATCCTCTGCCTCCACCCCTTCCCCACGGAGAATCCCTGCAGAGGGCTGGCCAGAGCTTCCAAGTCAATAGCTGAAGGGACAGTGACCGGGTGCCAAGGGACCAGAGCCTACAACGCTGGCCTTAGCCTGCCCTAATGTGACCTCTCACCCCCACCTCCTCCCCCCGTCATCCCGTGACCTTGGCCTCACAAGCACCTCCCTGGCCTTAAATATAAGATGTACCAAAGGTCAAATCCACCAACAATTATGCAAGACAGTGGAGGTTTTACTAAAGAGAGAGCAGTTTACTCAAACCAAAGTGACAGGCTGTGACCTGAGAAGCCTAGTCATGATCTGACAGTTCTCCCTCCCTTTGAGTTTGTCATTTGAGAGGTGGTGAGACAATAAGAGAGCTGCAACTCTCTAAGACTCTGCTTTCTTATTTGTAAAATGCGGGTAATACCTGACTTGCAGCCAGGCACATGGTAACTTCAAACAGCGTTTCAGCCCCTGGCCCTTGACTCTGGTTCACAAGACTCCAGCTGTTCGTTGGAGACCCAGGCATGACCTCTCAGCCAGGCAACTCTGCATTAGTCACTGACCCTCTCAGAGGGTGAATTTCTAGAAGACCATGAGTAATAACATGCTCTCACAGAATCTGGCTGCTAACCAAAAGGTCAGCAGTTTTAATCTACCAGCTCTTCCTTGAAACCATATGGGACAGTTCTCTTCTGTCCTGCAGGGATACAATGAGTCAGAATCAATTCGACAGCAACATGTTACAGCACTCAGTGGGGAAGACCTCTCTAGAAACAGAAGAGGTATTTGCACTTTGGCCTGTCTGCCATGCTTCCCCTGAAGTCTGAGATGAAGTTGTTGTGTCTCTGAGCATGATGCAGGTAGGCTCTGGTTCCAGCACTTCAGTCTTTGTGGCTCCTGTGAGAACTCACCCAATGCATGTCTCGACCTGGTCCTTTCCCACATAGTGGTGGTGGTGGGGCTGTTTGATTTGTCTTTGAACAGAGGTACTGTGTTACCAACACTTTAAGAAGGTGGTAGGGGCGAAGAGGAGAAACTCATTGCATCTGTCCTCAGAGCGACTAGTGGACTGACACAGAAATTTTAATCTCAATATTGACAAACCTTAGTAGATTTCAATTTCTAGAATCTTTGGGGCTGAAATTGGATATTTGGAGTTGATACCCATGGAACTGTCTTTGGACTGGACTCCATTATCATAAGGAAAATCAGAAAGTTCCTGGGCAGTGGAGTGGCCGTTTTTTCTCATCCTCCAGACACCTGGCACCGGACATTTGTGCAGATACGTCTATGTAAGATAGAAGAGTTTCCTAGAAGTTCTTTTTGAATGTAAACTGAGATAGATTGTACAGGAGGAATTCAAGGGCTCACTATCCATGCCAGGTGATTGGAATTCCTTTTCCATTTATTTATTATCACTGAAAGGTGGAATCTCAGGAGCTCTCCAGAGTGCGCCTGCTAGTGACAGAAGGGGGAGGAAGCCTTGTTGGGAAGACAGGAGGAGAATGCAGGTAGAAGTCTCGTGGGGTCTCCTTGTTCACCCTTCAGGCTCATTTCTGTATTTTGTTTGTCATCAGCAATGATGCCTGGTACACCTGACAAGCACATAGGCTTCTTCTAGAAAGAGACTGAGTTTTCTGGAGGGCAGATGGAGAGGTTACCAGTAAGGTCCAGGGGGCGCTGAGAGTATGCCTTGTGTGAGATACAGTTAAGCCCAAGTGGTGCCACAAGCGAGGACAGTTGGGGAAGGTTGTTGCTGGAGACAGGACCCATGAGGCTTTTAAAGATGGCAGTGGCAACAAGGCTGGTCTCCTCTCTTTCCTCTACCCACAGAGCAGGAGGAGGAGGTGGACACCATGAATCTTCTTTTTGGATTTTTGATTAGGGTGTAAATCTCTTAATAGAACGACTGAAGTTGCAGCCAAAAGAAACAGAAGCGCTGGGTCCAAGATTTTCAACATTAAAATGTGTGTGAGAGAGGAGTTAGTGGTTTTTCTTCCTGAAGCTGTGAAGAAAGACACAAGGGCTATTGGACGAAATGTCTGGTACACACTGTCCTGGGGTTGCCATGACAAAGTACCATAAACTGTGTGGCTTAAACCAACAGAAATACAGTCTCAGTTTGGGAGGCTAGAAGTCTGAAATCAAGATAGTTGCTGGGCCAGGCTCTGTCTGAAGGTTCTAGGGGAGGATGTTTCCCGGCATGCTGCGGTGTCTGAAGGTTACCAGCCCTCTGGTTTGCGGCTCCGTCGCTCCAGTCTCTGCTCCATCATCATGTGGTCTTCTTTCCTCTGTGCTCTTGTGTCTTTTCTTCTAAAGAACCATTCATGCTGGATTTAGTGCTTCTCTCCCCAGTATGACCTCATATTAACTCAACCACATCCGCAAGAGACCCTATGTCCAAATAAGACGCTATCTGACAGCTATACCAGGGGTTAGGACTGCAACATATCTTTGAGGGGACACAATTCAATCCAAAACACACATTGTCATGAACTCACCCTTCCCAACATCCTGGGAGTTGCTGATGTTACTACCCAATTTACAATAATTTAAGTAACTCTCCCAAGTCACCCAGCTAGAAGGTGGCAGAGTTGGGATTATATATATATATATATATACATATACACATTATATATATATATAATATGAATTTTATTGTAATTTTAGTACAAGTAAACAATCCATTTCAATTTGCCATAGAGTTGGGTTTGAACCCAAGCAGGGACAAGAGCCTAAGTGTTTTTCACAAAGCCAGTCTGAAAGGTGAGAAATTCTAGTCCATAGGGATTAAAGGGAAAACACTTCATTTTTCTGTGCACCTTTAAGGCTGACTAGGGTTAGGGTTGTGGCTAGTTGACTCGCGATGCCCATCACCACCGCTACCATGATGCCCATCACCACCGCTACCATGATGCCCATCACCACCGCTACCATGATGCCATCCTCCTCCTCCTCCTCCTCATAGCCAATATTCAGTGAGCAATCATGGTGTGCAAGGCACCACAAATGAGGGAAAGTTTACATTCATTTATTCAACAAATGACTTTGAACACTCACTTTGTACCAGGTGCTATTCTAAGTTATGCGATTTAGCTGTGAATGAGACAAGCTCCCAGCTTCAAGTCCACTTGTTGTTAGAAGAGCAGCTGACACTGACAGGTACAAAGACGCGCAAAGCAATACAGAAATCTGAGAGCAAGCCATATAGGTAGAGAATTAAGGCAGAGTGGCTATTTGAGGGGGAGTGGCCAGGGAAGGCCCCTCTGAGGCTCTGAGGGAAGGACAAGGAGGGGACTGTAGGGCCTTCCTTATGGAGCCCTGGGATGATTTGAGGACCTAAGTCTTTCCCTGAGTTCTGTGTCACTGTTGTCTGAGGAACCTCATAAATGAATACAGCATGGATCTTCTGCCTGTGTTCCCTTTCATAATTTCATTCTGTGCTCTTAGAAGGTTATGCCTGACATAGTAGCAGGCAGATGTCCGTTTACATAATTGATTAGCTCTGGTGTTGTGGCTGTTTCTATATTTTAAAAAAGAAAAAAGTCAGGCATCTTGTCTTTGGTGACACCATAGCCCTTTTTTCTGTGTAAAATTCAACATAAGCCCTTTCCAGCTAGACCACTTTATCCAGAAGAGTTTCCTGGGATTGTGGACTGCTGTATTTGTTGGACTCTACTTTTTAATCAAGAATTTTATTTTGTAAACAATTTTATTTTGTGAACAGCATATGAGCATATGCTGTGAAGATTTAAACCACTGCTGCTCATTAGGGAGCCACATTGAGGACTTGGTGGCACAGTAGAATCCTGTAGAGGATTTTAAAGTCTTGGTGGCCAGGCTGCACCCAAAAGACTAAGTCAGAGTCTTAGTGTGGTGGGCAGACACCACTGTGTGTAAAACTCCCCGGGGCTTTTGGATGCATGGCCAAGGTTGAGCCCCACTGGTTTTGGCACGAGAACACTGACTCGTGCATCTCAGATAAAGTACTGTCTTCAGGAGGCAGACCCTAGTACCAGCACACCCAAATCTTTGGGGATAGTTGAGAACCAAACAGTGGCTTCTGGAGTGGTGAGATTGCAGGGCTAGCTGTCATTAAGCAGGGGTGATGGATGGCTCAGCCTGTTTCAATAACCAAAAACTGTGAGATGTGGATAAAGCTCTCCTCACAGTCCCCACACAATACAACAGACACTACTACTAGCTGAACAGACAATTCAAAGCAGGTCATTGATCGTGACAGAATGCTATTACCCTAAGGTCATTAGGAGGTGCCATGGGAGCACAAACTGATGGAACTATCTGTCCCTGGTCCAAACAGGTGGTGTGTTCCCACTTCTGTATTTTGTGCAGGTTTGGGTGTTTGTTCCAGTTATCTATGGCAGCCTAACAAACCTCTTCAAATTTAATGGCTTTAAACAGCAATAACCACAGTTTGTGTTTACCAGGAATTTGGGCTACGCTTGGCTGGGCAGTTTTTACTTGGGTTTCTCATTCAGTTCTATCATATCATCAAGAGGCTGTATTCATCTGAAACCTTGACTGGGCTGGAGGAGCCTGCTTCCAAGACAGGTCTGTCAGAAGGCTGGTGAGTTGGTGCTGCGTGTTGGCTGGGAGGCTTCTTCCTCCCCATGGGCATGTCCAACTGTCTTCCTACCGTGGTAGTTGGCTTTTCCCAGAGCACACGTCCCAGTTGAGCAAGGGGGCAGCTGTAATGCCTCAAAGGGAGGTCACACATTGTTACTCCACTTCTACCATAATTTGTCAGTCATACAAGAATAGTTCTGATTCATGGTGACAGGGAACTGCATAGGGGTGGATACCAGGAGATGTGGGTCGCCAGAGCCATCTTGGAGGCTAATGACCACAGTGCATCTTCTATCCCGAAGTGATTCCTATCCTTCCCATTTCTGATTTTATAATCATTTTCGGGATGTTAGCAACATCCCTGGCCTCTACTCACCAGTGGCCAGTAACACTTCCTCTCAAATGTGACAACCAAAAGTATCACCAGATATTGCTAGCATCTACTGAGCAAGACTCCACCTACATCTGCTTTAAGCTTTGTCCCTGTTAGTCCAGAAGTCTCCCTGGAGAACCAATACTACCTACTAGCTCCGTGCTAAGCTGTGAGGGGAACAAGGGCTAGCTTGGGGAGCCCAGACGGGTCCAAGTAGTCCCCAGGCTCCTTGAGCAGTTGGGCCACACCCCCTGCACCTTCAGAGCCTGGCCACAGATGGAAAGAGAAACTGGAAAATAAAATACTCCTTTTACTGTGGAACAAGAGATCTGTCTGCAGTCTGTGATAAATCCAACAAAGATACAAAGTCTTTCCTCTGTAGGTCAGCTTGGCCTGACCATTCCCTACACCCACTGGCTGAGGTCATTTTGAAAATTTCCCAGCCACATTGTGAGGCTGTGGCCTCAAGGCATGTCTTAGGGAGCTTACTATGTTGGTTAACCCAGTCAGAGACGCAGAGGACTTCTGAAGCAGCCCCCAACCTCCCAAGCCTACTGGCAGCAGAAGTCCTCCCTCAGGCATACCCTAAGGCTAATCCCTTTCCCTCATCTCTGGCAGTAGACAGAGCCTGTGAGGCCACAGAAAGGCCATGCCCTACACCAACTTGGCATGGGGAGGGATCAGCAAGCCCTCTGTGGTCACCCCGGAGGTCCTCCTGTGGAGCAACGCAGGTGGCACGGGGCAGGATGACGGGAGCCGGAAGGAGATGGGAGTGTACATGAGTAACAAACGGTGACTCTAAGGCGGTTGTCGGAGCCAAAGCAGCCCTGGGTGTACAGGAGAGTGCGCACCAGTGGGTCTCACCAGAAGCTTCTCTGTCCGCATCTATTGGCACTGTAGGCCAGGCCCAGTGGCAGGCAGGGCTTCACCTGAAAAGGAGTGTCTTTCCACTGAGAACTCTCTGCTATCAGCTCAGGGTCACACTGCTGTGGAGGACAGAGGCCCATGTCCCGAGGAAGAAATAAAAGTATGAAAGTGCTCAAGTCGGCCCCACCACCCACATTCCAGACCTGCAGCATGAGCCCAGCTCCTGGAATCTCATCTGAAAAATTAGGGAGATAGTGACCGAACGAGGATAAATTCAGGTTATGTGAGGCCCACTGCTTATACAACTGGGGAACTCTTTTCAAGGAAAGGAGTACAGAATCATGAAGCCAAAATACAGCACAAAGGTACTTACAGGTCCTCTGCTGGCCCCACGTGTCAGCCGGCATCAGCACGTCCACTGGTGAACAGCCCAGCGCGTGTGGACCCTTCCAGGAAACATGCCTACACCCAGGACAGAGAGCACCAGCCTTACTCTACTGAAAGTGACAGCACCAGAGACAGGAGTACAAGCATGGGGACAGGAGCTGATGTGACTGATGTGACTGCAGCACAAATTGCTTCCTTTTGCAAATTTAACAAAAGCATGTAACAGAGGGCCCCCTCCCACGGGCCCAGCTCCGCAGCTCCCAGGCTTGGCCTCTGGCAACTGGGAAGGAAGGGCTTTATGTCCTGGCACGGACAGGAACCTAATCCACTCTGACTCCCGCCGGGAGACCGAGGAGCAGGCCCAGGTCTGAGGTCAGTTATCCCAGTGTGACCAATTCCTGCGGAAGGACAGTATGAAATGGAGCTCCATCCTCCTGGGCTTCTACCTTGGTTCCTCGATCCCTCAGTGGCCTGAGGGCACCTTGTTCTCCGTGTCGAGCCTGGCTGCAGGGGACACTCCATGTGCTGGAGGGTGGGGTGCTAGACCAAGAGAGCCCAGTTCTACCACCCACTTCCCCTGGGGCAGTGTGGCCACTCCTGCCCTCAGCCATCTGCGCTTCCTTCCTGCCAAAAGCTCAGTGGGCCTGGCAACTGGTGACCTGGCACCAGTGGCTGGTAAGTGAGCAAGCTGGTGGCTGTGATGACGATGATGAAATGATTCCAAGCTTCACTACTACAGCCCTCTGTAGGCAGAAGGGGTACTTCACCTCATTTGTCCTCAGTCAGTGGTGTGGAGGGGGCCCAGCCCAGCACAGCTGCAAGTGGGCAACCCACATGAGCTATGTGAGGTCCCTGTGCTTCTATGGACCTTCCAGAACAGTCTAGGCTCTGTGGGGTTACTGGCAGAAGACCGCCTCAGAGGGCGCAGGGTGAGGGCTGGGGTCACAAAGGAGGAAGCAGGTTCTGGAGGCATACCTGGTCCTTCGGATGAGGCTGAACCTGGCACCTCCCACAATGTTTTCCAGCGCTGAGAGGCTGCAGACCCCACACAGCAGGGTGCGTGCTCCAAGGTGGCTCCTGCCACCTGAAGTGGCTACCCCAACTGCCTCTCACCCTCTTAGGCACCCATAGGAGGCGCCAGCTGTCCTGCCTGGCTCCTCTGCTATCTGTGCGGCACAGTGAGTCAGGGTGACTGTATAGGCTCAATGCCAGGAACACACAACCCTGAAGAAGGAGGGGGAGTGAGGCTGCATGGTGAGAGATGCAAACTCCCAGCAGCCCACAGCCCACCCCAGAGCTTCCTGGAGTCACACATGGGGCAGCCAGAAGGTGAGTGTGTGAGTAAGTCTGGGTGCATTTGAGTATGTGAGTGCATGTCTTTGTGTGTGTGTGCATGTGTGAGTATATGTGTGTATGTGGTTGTATGTTATGAATCGTGTACCCCAAAAATATGTAGTATAAATCCTAACCTATCCGTGGTTATAATCCCATTTTGGAATAGACTGTCCTTGTTCCATTGAGTCGGGGGTTAGTAGAGGGTGTGTTTTGAACTGATTTCTTTTGAGATATAAAGCGATTGAAAAAGTGACAGCAGGAGCGATGACGGAAGATAGATGCCTAGCCACGTGAAGATCGCCCCGGAATAGCAGCTCAGAGAAGACAGGGACCTTGCTCCAGAGCCAGCTAGATGGCAAGGCTTCATCTCATGTCCTCTGAACATGTTGTCAGGAGGGACTGGTCCCTGGAGAAGGACCTCACGCTTGGTAGAGATGAGGAAGACCTTTAGTGAGATGGACAGACATGGTGGCTGCCACAGCGCTCTGAAACACAATGATCACGAGGGTGCATGGTTTTCCACAGGGTCACTATGAGTCGGCAACAATTCGATAGTACGTAACAATCACAGGCAGACCTGATACAGAAAGGCCTTCTCCTAGAGCTGCGGCCCTGAAGACAGGTTTGTAGCCTAAGCCGTGAGAAAATAAATTTGTTAAAGACACTTATTTGTGGTACTTCTGTTATAGCAGCACTAGGTAACTGATAGCATGTGCATATGTGCTTGTGTCTGAGAGAGTGCATGGGTGTGTGTGACTACATGTGTGTACATGTGATTGCAGACCTGTGTGAGTGTGTGTCTGAGAGAAAACCTTTCATGTTAGATTGTGTGACTGATCTCTGCTCTCACCATACAGCGTTCTTGGACACACTGAAACCAGAACATATGCAGAAACACTCAAGGAGACCAGTAGGAGCTGAACATCAACAGAGGGACTCACTTCTCCGGGTCTTGGGACACGTTGTGGGAAAGCATCACACGTATGTCATCAGTTTTCAGGGTGACATACTCCAGCTGAGGAGGGGCAGAGCATGGAATTGTAGCTGGAGTCATCCAGCTGCTCTGTGCCTCAGTTTCCTCAGCTGCTCAACATGGGGGTAATTTCAGTAAGTACCCATCTCAGGAGGTCAGGCCAGGCTTACAGGGCAGGATGCACAGAGGGCAGCATTTGTGGCCCTGAGGGAGGGCTTAGTGAACAGCAGCTGAAGACAACCGCCACCACATCCATGGCTTCTGACAAAGAGCCCCGCACTCGAACAGGAAGGGCTCTAGCCTTGCTCTGTGCTGAGGCTGACTGCAATTCCCAGGGTGCTGACCACTGCTGTTGGATACCACCCTGCATCTTCTGGTCTCAGGAAAAACCTACTGACTTGTATGATGAAGTGGCCACGTCTAGGGTCACCTGAGGTCTCTGCAGAGATCCTTTTTTAGCCAGACACTGAACCTAAGCATGCTTTCTCCCCTGCTGGCAGCTCTGGACATGGACCTGGCAGTACCTATGAACTCCACCAAGTGAGCAGTCGCCACCAGGAAGTGATGTCCTCAAGGCTGGGCACAACACAAACGTGCCCAGATGCCCAGCCTGGGCCCACACGCATCCTAATGTGCAGGCAGAGGATGAAAGCTATCAGCCAAGGTAGTTAACTCACCACCAAAGATGTTTCCTCCTCAAAGTTATCTGATGGAGGATGTGAACACAAGCAACTAACTTTGACTGCAGGAACACTTAACTTTTTTTCCCCCTCTAGCATTCACTTTGGGGCCAAGTAAGATTCCAAGAGTGAAGCTGCAGCTGAAAATAATCTCTGTTCTTTTACAGCCCGAATGAATAAGAGTATATGAGTGATGTTTCCCACCATGAGAAACATCTCTCTTCCTTTTCAGCAGCCCCCTGGGATCACGTGTCAATGGCTAGGGGCCGTTGTGGAGCTGGATCAGAGAAGACAGAGCTCTTGGGCATCTTCACAGGATTCCACTGTAAGCCCTGGAGCCGAGGGGACCCGAGATGATGCCGGGAAGGGATAGCAGTTCGCAGTGGGAGGAACTTGAGTCCTTTTTTCGCACAAAATGATAAATCTATCATCTCACAAGTCTTGTGACTTCCCAGGACCCAGCCAGGGCTGGTCTACTCCATCCCAGGACTAGTGGCCAGCTGAGCCACAAGGGTAACTGGATCTCATAAATTTCACTCAACTTTGCTGTACAGCCTGAAGAAAAAGAAGCCAGGAGGGCTCACCCTCTCTCTTTTCTCTACTGTAGTTTTTCAAGAAAATGAAGCTGTTCCATCCACTGAGAATGTCCTTTTGTACTTATTATGGGGAACTTCGGATCTGGAAAGCAGAGTGAGACCTTGGGTCTCCCAAGCTGTGGGTTCCAGAAGGGCAAGTATTGTCTTTCGTCTTTAGACGAGCACAGTCCAGCTCATCACAGGTGTTTCACAGGTGAATCCAGAGGACCTGAAGCTTGCCACGCTGGCCAATGCAGAGCATCAAGGGTGTTAACCCTCAGTCCGAGAGAGGGAAAGGGCCCAGCAGGGGACTTGGCCATGGCAGTGAGACTCCAGCACTGAGGAGTTTCTGATCACAAACCATCAGCTGAAAGCCAAGGTTTTACCGGGCACAGCACAGCAGTCAACCCGACGGTCTGGAATTTTGCATTTACAGCCATGTTTCTTAGTCTCGGTTTTCTCGGTCTGTAAAATGGGGCTCAAATACACACACCATGTTCTTTGAGCATTTGTTGTTAGGTGCTGTCAAGTTGCTTTCGACTCATAGTGACCCTAGGTACAACAGAACAAAACACTGCCTGGTCCTATACCATTCTTACAATAGCTATTATGCTTGAGCTCCTTGTTGCAGCCACTGTGTCAATCCATCCCACAGACGGTCTTCACTTTTTCACTGAGCCTGCACTTTACCAAGAATGACAGCCTTCTCCAGGGACTGGTCCCTCCTGATAGCATGGTCTAAATTATGTCAGATGAGGTCTTGCCATCCTTGCTTCTAAGGAGCCTTCTGGCTGTACTTCTTCCGGGACAGATTTGTTCATTCTTCTTGCAGTCCATAGTGTATTTAACATTCTTCACCAATATCATAATTCAAAGGCATCAATTCTTCTTCAGTCTTGCTTATTGACTGTCCAGCTTTTGCAGGCATGTGAGGCCCACTGAAAAGACTATGGCTTGGGTCAGGTGTATTTCAGTCCTTAAAGTGACATTCTCTCTTTTTAGCACTTCAAAGAGATCCTTTGCAGCAGATTTACCCAATGCAAAGCATCATTTGATTTCTTGACTGCTGCTTCCTTGGGCATTGATTGTGGATCCAAATAACATCAAATCCCTAACAACTTCAATTTTTTCAATGATGTTGTTTATTGATCTTGGAGCATAAAGGCTTAGCACAGTTTATTCAGCAAGTAACTCTCATCCAGGAGATTATTACTGTTTTTGTTACTTCATACCTCTTTTTCATTCTCTTAGATCTTAGAACATGCCTCCTTTTATTTAGTCTTTAACACCTTCCAGTGTGACTTTTCCTCCTCAGACAAGATATCTGGAGTATTGTGATGGTTAACTTTATGTGTCAGCTTGGCTAGGCTGTCGTGCCTAGTTGCTTGTTTAAACACTAGTCTAGATGTTGCTGTTGAGGTACTTACACATTATTAGTATTTAAATAAGATGACTTGAAGTAAGGCACACTACTCTCCATAATGGCAGCGGGCAGGGCCTAGTCCAATCAAAGGAAGACCTGGAGAGCAAATGTGGAGATTTCCTGAGGGAGGGTTCTGCCTCAGATTGCAGACATGCTGCCAGAATTCCCATCTCTATCCATGGTCTGACTTACTGATTGTGGACTGGTCAGCCTCCCAGTTATGAGTCAACTCCTCAAAATCAGTATGTGTGTGTGTGTGCATGCACTAATCACACATATATCTTCCTGGTTCTGTTTTTCTGGAGGACCTTAAGACATCTTTCACTGGATTTACTTCTTGATATTTTGCATATGTTAAGGCTATTTTGATGATAGCTTTAAAAAATATCATTTTTGAAATTTTACAGTATATAAAAATGCAGTAACATTTTGCAAGTTGATTTTGATCCCAGAAACCTTGCTGAGCTCTTTTAGTATGTTCAACATTTTATCTGTAAATTATCTTGGATTTCCTAGACATACAATTACATCATCTGCAAATAATGAGTACTGTCTCTTCCTTCCCATTCCTCATGCCTCGTTTGTTTCCAGAATTCTCTCACTGTGCTCTTGTGACTCCCAGCACAGTGCTGGGCAGAAGAGGTGAGAGTGGTGACCCTGCCCTCTCTTGATGGTACAGTGGCATCAGCTGTGGGTTTGAGGCTTTGCAGGAACTCCTATCAAGTGAAGGGAGTTTTCTGTTGACACCTAGAGTGCTGACAGTCTCTCTCACTCTCTCTCTCTCTGAGTGATTGTTGAATTTTATCAAAAATTCCCCTCTCCTGAGCTGATCATATGATTTTTTTTCCCTTTAATCTGTTAATGTGCTGAGTTATTTCTCTGACTTGGGCTGTGTTTTGCTTCCTGAATCCTTTAAATACATCTGCCTTCTATGCTCTCCTCTTGGAGTTCAATCAGATATGTTAATCCAGCTCCCTCACTGTGACCTCCAAACTCCCACCTCCTGCAGAAAAACCTTTCTCAGAGGATTGACTGTCCGGGTGGCCAACTCTCATATCCCCTAGCCCTTGCCTTCCAGAGCCCATCCTCAGCAGGCAGACAGAGTCCCGGGGATGTACTGATGTTGGCCCACTTTGAGTAGCTACTCCCCCTCGTCTCTGTCCCTCACCATGCCTGATGTCAATCACCCAACCCAGGGACCCCCTATCAGAATTTGCATCTCTCCACTATGGCCTGACCTATTGATCTGGGGAGTTTCTAGCCTACCACCTGAGTGGCAGAGGCATAGTTGCTTTGGTGGCAACTTTGAATATTTTCCAGAAAGAGTGGTAAGCAGCCATATCCTAAGTCAGCAAATAGAATATTGTTTGGAAATTTCACAAACCCCACTGGTGTAGCTGCCACAGTGGCATGCACGGGACAGCAAAGGTTGGGCACTATAGCACACACAGCTCAAACTACCACTGACCGCCATGACTGTCGGGAATGAGCTTCTCCGCCTTGTTCTTTTCAGTTTTGTACCGTGCAGCCTGCTTTGGGCATGATATTCTCTAAGGACGTCAGGATGTCTCTTTGTGGGGTGGGCAGAGTGTGTTCCTCTCAATGACTCCTGGAAGAGCAGAAGTACCTCTGCATGGCTACGCCCCCCAATAAGCTTGCTGTTCAGAGTTCTCAGAGTGCTCGACAGGCCTCATGGGTGGCTGGGGGTAGCCAGTCTGCAGGGAGCCCCACCAGGCAGTGCTCATGGGGATGAACCCAGGCCTCAGCAACCCAGCTGCCTGCCTCCTGCCCAGGAGAAACTGCTGCCAGGGTCACAAGCATGTCCGCAGGAACCCCGGCTATGTTCTTCCCTGCACTGCTTGTGGGATCCTAAAAGGATCTCAGAACCAGACACACCAAGTTTGAAACCACACCCACAAGCACTGACACCCTCAACTATCGCCAGCACCACTGAGAGGGCCCTGGGCTGTGACCCAGAGCTGGGTGGGGCTGCAAGCAAGCACAATCAGCCACCCCCTTGGCAGGAGGCTAGCCCTGGGTGAACTGTCCCTTAGTATGAAATAGCACTAGAGCTGCTGTGGTCATAAATACATTTTATTTCATTAGAAATGCATAATTACAGTGTTTGCGAGCATCTCCCCCTAGAAAAGTAGGTAAGCAGTATTTCCATGAAATCTTTCTTGTCTCTCACACATACCTGTTTCCACCAGGCTGAGCAGAACATACAGCAAAAGGCTTCTGCTGCTCCACTTTTTTTTTTCAGTTTTCTCGTTTGTTATAAACACCATAGCAAATTAAAAAAAAAGCTGTTTAAACAGAGAAAAATATCGCAGTTCTTGATTTTTCTGTGAGTACTTAAAGCCATCACATTGAGCTCCCATCACTCTCTCAACACCAACAGCACATCTCAAAAGAAGGGTCATCTAGCAGGAGGGTGTTTACGCTGGTCATGGTCCACTCTGCCAGGACACTTCTCCCCCACGGAGGGCGCAATCTGGACGTACTCTGATGGCCGCAGCAGTCACCGCCAGGCGTGAGGCTGCAGGGACAGGAGGAGCGGGTGTGGGTGTGTGCGCGTCCGCAGTGGCATGGTACCAGCTCACTGGATCTGGATGGCCCCGTGTTCCAGCTGCATCTCAGGCTGCATGGAGGGCTGCAGGCCCTCAGCTGTCTGCAGAAGGAGAAAGGTGAGCTTGATACATGTCTCCTTGTAAAATACCCACTCGCCAGTCTCAGCCGTTCAGCTGTCAATGACAATGGTCCCATGCAGAGTTAAACAAGAGGGACACCTGCACAGTGGACAGTGACTTGTGGCAGGTCCATGGGCAGGAGAGGACCCACCTGCACAGCAGTAGTATGGTCGGTCACTGGCGCCAGCTGGACGTACTGGACCTGGATGTCACTGCCCTGGAGAGGTGAGCCATCAACGCCTGCTGCGGTGGGGTCTGATGAGGCCACAGCAATCAGTTGGGCACCCTGCAGCACCTGGACAGATGGAGAGACAGAGCAGAGGGTGCTGTCAGTTACCCTGCTTACCCCAGGTGGCGATGAGGGGACAGGGCACCATGGCACGTGTTGACAGCACAAGGCATCTGTCACGTGTATTATTAGCCCACCGTGAAAGAAACAAGTCCAGGCACCACACTACGTATTTGGGTTTCTATTTTGCTTCATAAATTACTTTAGAGTCATGTCTGATTTGGTGACACAAAGTATGGTGTGTGTGTCTCTGTGTGTTTGTACACACGCATATGGGGTCTGACAAGTCTGCAAACTTAATTGCTCTGAGTGCTACATACCTCATTGCATGAATGTCACTACAGTCACCGTTGAAGTACTCCCCTTGGAAGTTGTGCACCAAAGCCAGCGCCTAGTTCACCTTCAAAGCAGTTTTCAAGCTTTTTCTGGATGATCATTGCACATGGTGGCAAAGTACCAAGTTTGCAAACTTAACAGTCTAGTTTGTGAGGGGAGGTTTTAGCCCATAAACAAAATGGAACACCCTCCCTACTCACCTGATCTGGTCCCCAGTGACTTTTTCTTCATCTGAAGACAAAAGAAATATTGAACGGAAGAGATTTTCATGATATTCAGGACCTCAAGGGTAATAATGACAGCTCTGATCGCCATTCCAGAAAAAGAGTTCCAAAACTGCTTTGAAAGGGAGACTAGACACTGGCATTGGTGCACAGCTTCAAAGGGGAGTACTTTGAAGGTGACTGTAGTGATATTCAGCAAAGAGGCACATAGCATTTTTTCCAAGATGAGTCCATGAACATAACTGGTAGTACTCATATATGAGCACATCATTTTGTTAGCTTAGAATACAGGCCACAGCTTCCAAAGAGTGAGAAACAGAAAACTTCCCAGGGCGACTCCTGAGAACATTATAACAGAGAATGCAGAATACAGAACAGAGAGGCTATAACTAGTTCAAATCCTTCTGGAAATCACTATTGTTAGTTTCTCCAAGGAAGAAGTGAGGGAGGCCAGGGGAGAGGGAAGGAGGGACAGGAGGAGGTGCCACTTTCCCAGAGCATGAAAGAGGGATGGTCAAAAGGTACTCAAAGACTTGCCAGTTCAGTTGAAGGTATAACAGAGAACTATGAGGTGAAAAGTCAAATATTCAAGATCTAGTTACAGGAGAGCTATGGACAATGAGCAACAAAATGATTTAAAAGGAGGGGTAAAGACATGCTGTAGAACAAATTAAGAATCCCTGGAAAAGGGAACACTGAATTCCCAGGGATGCAAGGATCTGACGAGAATTCCAGTGAGACAGAGAAGAGGACTGTGGGACTGCTGCCATCTAAACACTGCTCTGTTGGCACCACCACGTGATCGCTGTCACGCGAGTACCACTACAGTAATGTCACCATGTGAGCACTGCTATGTGGGTACCACTGTTCGTATCATGCTGTGCTTGCTGTCATGAGTACCACTGCAGGGATACTGCTACGTGAGCACTGTTACCCGAGTACCACTGTTAGCACCATTACATGACTGCTGTCATGTTGAGTACAGCGATTCTGCTATGTGAGCAGCTACATGAGTACCACTACAGTGACATCGCTGTGTGAGCGCTACCACGCGAGCATCACTATGTGGGTGTCATCACGTGACTACTGCCATGTAAACACCACAATACCACTACGTAAAGTACTGCTATGTGAGGACCGTCCTGTACTGCCGGGGTACTGCCACGATACTTTACGTGATCACTACAAATCACCGCGCGAGCACTGCCACGTGAGCACCACTACCACACCGCTGTGTGAGCACCGCTGCCGGAGTTATCACTATGTGAGTGCTACCACCAGCCCTCTCCCTGCAGGTCACCTTGCTTATCTCTCCAGCAATGCTGAGGGGTGAGTTGGGTCAATGTGACAGCTAGGATGTGCTACAAAGATGCAGAGCTGACAGGGCCTGCTGGTAAGAGGACACTTGGGGTGCTAAGAGGCTATCTGGACACTTTTATGAACTTTTATTGTTGGGGGGAGGTCCTGGGGGAAGCAGATATTTTGCTTATAAGCAAACCAGCCAGTAAATTTCTGTTAATAAGCCAAGGCCAACCCAAGCCTGAAACGTATGATGGATTGGATTGCATCACTCAAAATATGATCAAGTCCCAACACCTGTATGTGAATGTGACCTTGTTTGGAAAAAGCAGAGTTTTCTTTTGCAGATATGACCACTGAACTAATAAAGTCACACTGGAGTAGGATAGGTCTAACCCTCATCTCTGCCAGTGGCTGCTTACAAAAGGGAACAGACAGGAAACAGTTACACACAGACGATGATGGCATGTGAGAATCATCTACACGCCAAGGAATGCCAAGGATGACCTGGTGCTGCCAGGAGCGGGCAAACACACAGAGGGATCCACCTCTGTTAGAGCAGCCTCAAGGGACAGGGACATGGTGAACAGGTGGAATAGTGAGCATCTCTGTGTCCTCCCTTAACTGCGAGTGCTGTCTGTGCAGGAGGGCATGGGGAGCAGGGAGGCAGGCTGCTGTATGGCAAAGGGACATTCCAAGCACCAGGTAGCCACTCTTCTGTTTGGTACAGTGATGACTACAGTGTTTCTAAAGTTCTCGCAAGAAACAGTCACAGAGTATACAAGCACAATTCTGGTCCAGATCATTTCACTGGTTTACTTTACCAATGGCAGCAGGGCAAGTATGAAGTTCGGTTCAGGTCTATTAAAAGTCCACCCTTAAATCACACTGGAGGCGTAGGGGGTGGGATGCTGCCAGGGACTGGGCTGGGTTCTGCTTTGCAAAAGGCACTCAGGGGGCATGCTGGGCAGCACCGAGACAGGCCAATGAGATGGAAAACCAGCTGGGAACAATTTCAGTCCCCACAGGTGATCACAAGTGACCACAGATGAAGTCAGATTCAGCAGCTTAGGCTCGAGGAAAGAGGCAGCTTCTGGTACAGAGGGTGGTGGGACAGAATGGCAGGAGCACCTGGCCATGGGCAGGTACCACACAGACGCGGACCACCAAGGGCACTGTCTGCCTGCTCAAGACTCAGCACCTCCACCTCCTCTTACTCTCTCGCCACTTCACCATGACAGAGGGCTGTCAGAGGGAAGCCCATCCCTCCCCATCTCACTGTAACAGAGGGCTGTCAGAGGGAAGCCCATCCCTCCCCATCTCACTGTAACAGAGGGCTGTCAGAGGGACGCCCACCCCTCCCCACCCTCACTCTCCCCATCTCACTGTAACAGAGGGCTGTCAGAGGGAAGCCCATCCCTCCCCATCTCACTGTAACAGAGGGCTGTCAGAGGGACACCCACCCCTCCCCACCCTCACTCTCCCCATCTCACTGTAACAGAGGGCCATCAGAAGAGAGCTCAGGAGCCTCGATCAGGGGAGCCACCTTCCACTCCCCAGGCTCAGCACTGATCCTGCCAATCTCCTGTATCTCTCTCTCTGTGGCTCAAATACAACACCCTCTTTCCTATACCCTCCTAGCAAGGCTGAACGCTCACACTACTGAGATTCTCTGTTATGAGAAAAACCCAGATTCCCAAAAGAGCCTGGGAGATCAAGTGAAGTCACAATGGAGGTTTTGTGAATGAAACATCCTCTTGAATCAGAAACAGCTATAACAATTCAATGAAGAGTTTTTCACATGTACACTGTGAAAACCCTTAAGTGCTATTAAAAAAGAACAACAAAAAAACTGTCTTCGAGTCAATTCTGACTCAGTGACCCTATGATAGAGCAGAACTGTCCCAGAGAGATTCCAAGAAGCTCCCAGTGGATTTGAACTGCCAACCTTCTAGTTAGCAGCCATAGCACGTAACTACTACACCACCAGGGTTAAAGGGTTACTATTACCATCCATTTGGTTTGGATGATCCAATTGCACATGCATTAAATCCAAGATTACAGGGAAGTCAGAGGGCAGAGAACAACAGAGTGGCACTGGTATGAACCAACGACATAGACACTAGCTGCCTGTTTGAGTTTTAATCCAGTTTTCCGAGCTGACTTTACTACACAGCTCTCAGGATCAAAGACCAACAAGATGAAGGCCTTTCACATTTACGCGCACGTGCCTTGGCAGACCAGGGAGGGCTGCTGGCAAAATGCTGGCAAACCCCCTGGCATCTGACCATACCTCACCAGAAAAGCCTGCTGGTGGCTCTGCCCCTCGTCCCTCCCCATCCCTGACGTGGGAGTGACCCAGCTGCTCTCAGCCTCAGCAGCCTCCTATCAGACCCTTCTCTCCAAAAAGGAGCTCTGACAGCACAGGTTCAGGAGGCACCTGCTGCAACCCAGCTGCTGCAGGAGATGGGAATATTGTCCCAGAGGTGGCCACAGAAGGCTGTGCTCTAAAACAAAAGCAGAACTGTGAAAAGAGTGAACCATGTTCTAGGAAGAATTGGGCGGGAGAGAGGGCTGAAGAGTGCCAAGTGTTTCCCAAGAAACAGAAGGGGTCATACGATCTGGAGACGACATCAGCATGAGACAAGAAGAACCAGATGGTGCCTGACCCCACCAGTGACTGCCCTGACAGGGACACAACCTTAGAGTCTCTGATGTAGTGGGAGGAAAATGGGTGTGCAGAACTAGAACCGAATTTAAAGACCTGACTGGAAGGTCCCTTGAAGACATGGCCCCCAGACTCTGTTAGCCCAAAGCTGAAACTTGTTGCAAAGCCAACTCTTCAGACAAAGATTGGGCTGTAAGATATACAATGATACTGGTAAAGAGTGTGCTTCTAGGCTAACTGGGCAGCTCCTGTCCAGAGGCAAGATGAGAGGGTGGAGGGGGACAGGAGCTGGCTGAATGGACACAGGTAATACAGGATAGAAAGGAGGAGTGTGCTGTCACAGGGTAGGGAGAGCAGCTGGAGGTGTATAGCAGTGTGTGCATGCAGGGTTTTTATGACGAACTGACTGGGATTGTAAACTTTCACTTAGAGCACAGTAAAAACTTTCTTTTATTATGATTAAGTGAAAGTATACAATCCAAATCAATCCTGCATGCCTGTCTATCCGCACCTCCATCTGCTCTCTTCACGCTGTGACAGCACACTTCTGCTTTTCACTTTTAGTATCCTCTCAACAAGTAGCCATCCCCTTCTTTCCACTCTTCTCTCCCATCTAGGAAGAAACCTGTAGGACAGCCTCCTATAAATGTATAAAACCACAAGTACACACACCACAAGCTCACACTGTGTCCCTGAGTCCAATCCATTCTTGTCTGAAGGGCTGACCCCACTACTGGTTTCAGGTCAGGGCCAGCAGCAAGTCTAGGGGCCATGTTCCCAGGGGACCCCCCCAGGCTGTCAGACCATCAATTCTAGTCTTTTAGAAGAGCTCTTGAACTGCATACCTTTTTCTCATGTTGCCTCAGGGACTCTATATTGTGTCTCCCACCACAGCTGCCCTGGGTGGTAGTTGGGCACCATCTGGTTCTTCTGGTCTTATGCTAATGCAGTCTCCCATTCATATTGGTTCTTCTACCTCCTGGGCTCAATTTTCCTTGTATCTTTGATGTTCTCGGTTGTCATCTGCTCCGGAGGGACTGGGACCATTTGGTGTACCTCATTTTATGTACTTGCTAGCTTTTAAGACCCCAGATGCCACTCACCAACATGGGGTGCAGAAAAGTCTCTTAGCTAAAGACTAGCTATGCCAATTGACCTTAACATCACACTGACCTCCATCCCTGCTACTCTATCCTTTGAAATATTGGGTTGAGTTTAGAAAACTTTACAGTTTATGATGTAGTCCAGTTACACTGATCTGCTCTCTACTGTGTGCTGTCACTGCTTTCACCTAACCAAACATCTATCTACTAATCTATGAACACTCTTCTCCCTCCCTCCCCACCTTGTAGGTTTTCTTCTGTACTTAAATCTATTTTTAAGTCCTTATAGTGCAGATCTCATACAATACTTGTCTTTTTGCAGCTGACTAATTTCACTCAGCATAATGTCTTCTAGTTGAAACCAGGTTAATGAAATGCTTCCTAAAATCATCACTGTTCTTTATCATTGCATGTGTTCCACGGTGTATATGTGCCACAGTTTATCCATTCTTCTACTGACGGGCACCTAGGCTGATTGCACCTTTTTGTTATTGTGGACAGTGCTGCAATTAACATTTGTGTGCATGTATCTTTTGTGTTCATGTAACATTTGTGTTCATGTGACTGCCTTTATTTCTGTAGGATACACTCTGACCAGTGGGATTGCTGGATCACGGTATTTCTATCTTTTTAAGGAAAAGCCAAAGTGCTTTCCAAAGAGGTTGTACCATTTTGTATTCCCACGAGCAGAGTAGGAGAGTTCCAGTCTCTCCACAGCCTCTCTAGCATTTGTTGTTTTGTGTTTTTTTGGATTATTGCCAATCCTGATAGTGGGAGATGGTGTCTCACTGTAGTTTTTATTTGTATTTCTCTGATAGCTAATCCTCATGTGTCTTTTGGCTGCCTGGATGTCCTTTTTGGTGCAGTGTCTGGCCATCTCCTCTGCCCATTGCTAAATTCGGTTATTCACCTTTTAGCGTTGATATTTTGCAGTACATTGTAGATTACTGAAATCAGATATCCACTCAACATGTACTTGCCAAATATTTTTGCCTGTTGTGTAGGCAGTCTTTTAATTCTCTTGATAAAGTCTTTGGATAAGCATAAATGTTTGATTCTTAATACTTCCCATTTATTTATTTTCTCTTCTGTTGTTCACACACTGTTGGTCAGATTTTGTAGTCTGTCTAAGCCAGGTATTAGAATTTCCATTGTTGTCCTAATTTTTTTGCATGATTGTTGCCATTTTAGGTTTGGTATTTAGGTCTTTGACTCATTTTGAGTTAGTTTTGTATAAGGTGTGAGATACGGGTCTTGTTTCAGCTTTTTGTAGATGGATATCCAATTTTGCCAATACCATTTGTTAAAGAGACTGTTTGTATCCCAGCTTACGACCTTTGGGCCTTTGTTGAATATCAACTGTTCATAAGAAGATGGTGATATTTCTGGGTCTCTATTCTGTTCCATTGGTCTATATGTCTCTTTCTGTACCAGTACCAGGCTGTTCTGACTACCATGGTAGTGTAGTAGGTTCTAAGGTCGGGTTGTGTGAGGCCTCCCAATGCGTTCCTCTTCTTCAGTAGTGTGTGAAGTACAATAAAACATATTTTTTAAAACATGAAGTGTTTCTGTAGCTGTGGTGACTTAAGCATGTCCCAGGGACAAGAAGGAGTGATCCAGTCAAGAAGCACAGAAAGGGAGATGCTGCCTTAGGTAGAGAGGACAGCCACACAGAGGAGCTGGCCACAAGAAAGACAGCACAGTCAACAGAATCCAGTGGATTCTGCCTGGTACTCCATGAACGGGATGCTGGTTAGAAAATAAAACTTCTTCCAAATTGGCTAGGAAGCCAGGAAGAAGCCCAGGTGAGTGGAAGGTGGCCTGCCTGCCCTGACCACGTGTGGGACCTGGATGCCTTAGGCTCATACAGGAGAGAAAAGAGGCACTGCATGCTCCCCAACATCATCTGGCAGTGGCTAGCTAAATGTTTTTAGCTAGCTTTTTGTCCTCCTTTTTGGAGATGCTGGTAGGAGGCGCAGCCAATGAGATGCAATGTGTGACCTCACTTTGTCAGCCCAGGAATGGACACAGTACATTTCTAGTCCAGGCAGGCTCTGCAGAGCTCTGGCTCATTGCTCTGCTTGTCAGCTGTCAGTGCTGGCCTGGAAAATGGTACTTGAACCGGCAGCTGCGACTAGGTTGTGCAATATCGCCACGACATCGGTGGGTGTGGTTCCACGTTATCTTCTCTCTGCAAGGTCCACGACTATATCCCAACTGCTAAATCTGAAGTCAGTTACTGAGCCATTTTGGTTCAAGGACTCCACGTTATTATTCCCATTCCCATCTTCATGACAATGAATTATTAGGTGATTTTGTATGATACTTAAATTTAACTAGGTTCTCAGAGATTTAAAAACATCTGGCACAAAGAAGTCCTCTCAAAGAAATATGGACAGTATGTAACTAGGGGCTTTGGATCCCACAGAGCCTGTTTCAAGTATATGACAAAGATCATACAGCTGCCACGCCAATGGTCAGTGGGTCCTGAGCCCAATCTGACCCTCAGGGCTGTATGCCTCTATCTCAGCAGACCAAACTCTGGTTCCTTGTGCATCAATGATCTGGAAATGTCATCCTATCCATGAGCATTCAGGGGCCTTCTTGCTCCCTCTCCTACTTCCACCCTAGGTCCCCCGGCCACCAGAGTGATAGTTCCAAATTGCAATCTGACTTCCATTCACCTCCCTAAACCCCCAATGCACATCAGGACAAACCCACCCTAATACGCTGCCCCACCTGAGGTCTCCCTCCCCGCCTCTCTCCCAGCCTCAAGGATGGAAGCACCACTGCACCCAGGATGTCCTGCCCAATCCTGCTGTCCACAGTCATACTCGGAGTGTCCACTCACCCCACACTGCCACCTGCTCCTGAAGCCTGGGAGCCTACCCTCTCGCACTATGGAGCTGCTCCTTGCCCAGCACTGTGCCCCACACACCATGCTACACTATGCCAGCCATCTAAAGGCCCAGGCCCTGCCTAGGGCGTCACCCAGCAGTTGACTGGTTCTCCAACTCGTCTAAGAAGAGTACAACAAGGGGCAGTCCACAGAGGGACACAAGATGAAACTGCATCATGCCCACACAATCTGCTCACTTACATCCTCATTGGGCCACCAGCCCTCTTAGACCTGGAGCTTAGGGATGCCCACGGTGGAACAGACTGATTAGAGTGGAAGCAAGTAGTGCAGAATGCTTGATCGTGAGTTGCAGGGCTGGGTCAGGGCAGGTTTCACCAAATCCAGACCATCCCAAACCTCCTGAGCGCCCTGACTGGTACATATAAGCAAAGCTGCATCAGCCACCCTACTGTCTGCAGAAGGAAGCCAAATGAAGCTTTCTTCCTAGTCGTTCTCTAGACACATCTTTAAGTGATGCTTCATGAACTTTCACACACTCTCACACACGTGTGAACACACCTGTCACATAGACACTCTTGCACATATAGTCAGTTCACATTCACACTGGCACATATACAGTTACACTCACATATAGTTACACTCATGTAGCTGTATACACATTGTCACATACTCTTACAATCACACAATGTCAGTCACACACACACATATGTACACATACGGCTCCCTAAACCCCTCATCTCTGTCTCCTACTGTCCACAGTTGCACCCTCTTTGGCTTCTCAACCTGAGCTCAGTGCTCCTCTCTTAGGCTTCTTTTAGGAATCCCGTAGGCATCAACAGTTCATTGTCACGTGGTAGTTTCTATATTGCTATCTAACATGTCACATGATTACATCTTGACTCTCGTTGTGTCTGGCCACTTCCAGTTGGCAGGCAGGGCCCTGCCCATAGTCTCAAGATTGAAAAGAATACAAGTCAGGTCTCTTAGAAACACCACCAGGGCCACTTACCTAGTGTACCCACATATACCCACAACCAAATAGTTAGAAACCTGGGCCATGTCAGCTCTGATCGTCACAATCCAGTGTGTTTACTCCTTGTGGCAAAAGCTGGGGGAACCGCATGGCAACAAAGTCCTGGTTGATGTGGCTTGTGACTCTGGCCCGATTCCGTCCCATGGTAACAATGTGGCCCCACCATAGCTACAAAAGCTCAGAGCGGAAGAAGATGAGAGGTAACAGACTTGATCATAAATTCTCAAAATCACACAGCTATTCACCTCCCAGTGAGTGGGGGAGGCAGGAAGAGGGGGACAGACTGCCACATGCTAATTGGTGCCTCATGGCCATCTTACAAGGTTTGCTAAATCCTGGACTACAGTGTTTTGAAATGCTAAATTAAAATGTTAGGTACTACAACGTAGTCATATTTTTGTAATCACTTAACATTTTAAAGTAAAATTAAGGTCAAATCATACAACTATTTTTAATGAGACTTATGAAATCACAGGGCTCATTTCTGAGAAAGCCTGTCTGTACTCTGGTTTTGGCCACTAGCCATTACCCCCTACAAATGGAAGGCATTTGATGGTATCCGAAGAGTGATTTTTTTTTCCTGTTAGCAATGCCAATAAAATGACTTTTCACATGGTCTATGCCACTGATTAAATCTTATGAATTATAATGTCACAAACCTCAGACTCTCAATCTGCAGCATTATAATAACTAAGGCAAGCACGTTACCAGCTTAGCTGGTAAGTGAACATAGAAGAGGGGAATGTTTACAACTGGGAACTGACTCAAAAAGTCATGACTTTTAAACTTTTTCACATTGTTTTTTTCCCCCTAAATTTTATTTATTTTGTTGCTCTTGGGAGTACACACAGCAGAACACACAATAATTTGACAGTTTCTACATGCACAAGCTAGTGACACTGATTCCATTCTCCAAGATATGCAACCATGTGCACCCTCTTCCCTGAGTTGTTTCTCCCTCACTAATACAAACTCACAGCCCTCTAAGGGTCCTATCTTTTTGAGCTTCTGCTGTCAATCTCATCCCATACAAACAGTCCTTAAAAGGACATAATGTTCAAGGCAGATCTTTTTTTTTTTTTACTAGTTAAGCTAAGTTTGTTGGGCTTTAAGATGACTTCTGAAGGGTACTTTTGATTTCAGGCTTAAAGATTATCTCTGGACAACAGTTTCAGGGGTTTATTCACCTTCCATGACTCCAGAATGTCTCAAGTCTATGAAAAGCTAAACGTCTGTTCTGTTTCCTCCCTTTTTGATCAGGAGTCTTCTATGGAATCTCTGATCAAAGTGTTTGGTAATGGCAGCAGGGCACCATTCAGTTCTGGTCTCACGGCAAGGAGGCAGTTTTTCATGGAAGCAATTAGCTACACATTCCATATCTTCCTCTTCCACCTGACTCTCCTCCTTCCTCTGTTGCTCTAAGTGAAGAAACCAACTGTTACTGTGCCTTGGATGGTCACTTGCAAGCTTATGAGACCCCAGACACTACACAATGAATGAGGAGGCAGAACAGAAGCTCTAAACACATTATTAGGTCAATTAAGTGGGATGTCTGCCCCACGTAACCATGACCTCAAACCGCCAAACCAAAGAACCAGATCCCATGAGATGCTGGTCATACACAAATAGCCTCAGCAGCTTTTTTTCTTTTGGTCACTGTTGTAAATATATGTGGCACACAACTTTTGCCAATTCAATTTTTTACAGGTATTCAACTTATACACACTGATTACAATAATTAGGCTGTGCAATCCTGCCCTTAATCAATTAGATTTTTCCATCATTGTTAATTCCCATTTCCCCCTCTCTCCTGCCCCTGGTAACCATTAATAAAATTTGGTTTTTATACATTTGACTTTTCTTGTCCTTTAACATAATTGAGGTCATACAGTATTTGTCCTTTAATGGCTGGTTTATTTCACTCAGCATAATGTCTTCAAGCTCCATCCGTACCACAGCATGTACCAAGAATTCACTTCTCCTGCTGGATGAATAGTCTTCCACTGCATGTATGTGCCACACTTTGTTTACCCATTCATCTACCGACAGACATTTAGGTTGTTTCTACCTTTTAACTACTGTAAATAGCTCATTGGTGTACAAGTCTGTTTGAGTGTCGGCTTTAAAGTCTTTGGGGTATGTACCTAGCAATGGAACTTCTGGGTCATATGGTAGTTCTGGAAACCCCAGAGGTATAGTAGTTAAGAACTATGGCTGTTAATCAAAAGGCTGGCAGTTCAAATCTACCAAGTGTTCTCTGTAAACTCTGTGGAGCACTTCTACCCTGTCCCATGGGTTTCTTTGGTTTGATATGATTGTTCTATTTTTTAGTATTCTGAGGCACCACCACACTGTTTTCCATAATGGTTGTACCATTTTGCAGTCCCACCAGCACTACATAGCCAAGCCAAGTGCCATCGAGTCGGATCAGCACTAGATAAGGGTTCCAATTTCTCCACATCCTCACCAATATTTCTTACTTTTTTTTTTCTTTTTATCTCAAGCTACCCTAGTGAGGCTGAAATAGTATTTCACTGCGGTTTTGATCCACCATCACTCTAATGACTAACAATACTGTGCATCTTTTCACATATTTGGTGGTTACATTGCTTTGGTTTACTAAGTGTTTCCAAAACGACAAACATTTATTTAATGTGCTAGGATTGGCAGGAAAGGTCTTTCAGCTACCTACATTGATCCTTTGGGCACTGTTGGACTCCACACATGAACCCACTCTTAAAACAGTGAGGACTTGACAAATGTGACCTCTGAAGGAAGAGCACAAGGGCAACAATACTGTTCTATCCCCAAGAGAAAAAGTGGGAGAGGTTACTCATCTCAGGTGGGATGGCCAACACTCTAGTGGGTTTCCTTGTGTAAAAAGTAGCCTTAACCATGGTTTCAAGGAACCTCTAGCTCAACTAGCATGACACAGATTATAAAGAAAACATTCTGCATTCTACTTTGGTAAGTCGCATCTGGGGTCTTCAAAGCCTGTGAGTGGCCATCTAGATGCTTCACTGGTCTCAGTGAAGAAAACTAAAAATACAAGGCAAAGAGCAGATGAAAGGTCTAATGGACTACTGCTACCCCACCCTCGACCAGAATGAGTCCAGCACAATTACACAGTGCTGGCTACCACCACTGACCGCTCTGACAGGGATCACAGTAGACAGTCCTGAACAGAGCTGGAGACAAAGGTAGAATAAAATTCTAACTTACAAAGACCAGACGTGCTAGCCTGACAGAGACTGAAGAAACCCTGCGAACATGTGCCTCAGACACCCTTTTAGTTCAGCAATGAAGTCACTCCCGAGGTTTGCCCTTCAGCCAAAGATTAGAGAGGCCCTTAATACAAAATGACACTAAAAGGGGCATGCCAGCCCATGGGCAAGGGGCACAGGGAAGCTGGTAATGGGAAATCCAAGGTGGAGAATGAGACTGCTGACATGTCTTGGGGTTGTTAACCAGTGTCATAAAACAATATATGTACTGTTTAATGAGAAGCTAGTATGTTCTGTAAACCTTTACCTAAAGTAAAATTAAAAAAATTATATAACTCTTATCTAAAAGACCAGTTTAAAAAAAAAGTGACCCTAGCTATAGCAAGCCCATAGGGTCGCCATGAGCTGGATCCGACTCGATGGCACTTGGCTTTGGCTTTAACTATAGCAAGAGGAAAGATTTAGTTTTTTATATGAAAAAAAAAAAACCTATGCCTCAAAACCATTTCCAGTAGAACCAAGCAAAGACACACCTCATGTTGTCCTCCAAAGACTTCTAAAAGGAGAACAATGTCTTATCTAAATGTAATTGATACCTGTTACCTAAAGTTGGTGAAGTGAATTTCATGCTATTCCAGTGCTATTTTCTCCTCACATACAATGAAAATAGCTTTATTGGCTTTTTTTTGTCTCATGATACAAACACATGGTTATTTTAAAAATATTTTAACAATGCCAAGAAATATAAAGATAACAATCACCTAAACCATACCAAATTAAGATAATCACAATGACTGTTCTGGGAACAGCCTTACAATGGATGGTTTTATGCATACATATAATGAAACTTTACATAAAACTAGATATGCTATTTGCAGTTTTGTTTGCTTAAAGAACACAGTCAATGCTACCAGCCCAGTGCATCCTGCTATGCCTTTCCTCATGTTCAAGAAATGATCTATTTTCACAGTCGCTTCTTGGATATTGTCTTATAAGAACAGAATCAGACTGTATAGACTCGTACCTTGAAGCCCTCACAGAGTAATACACTGGGTCAGCTGGTAGACTTCTAACTCTCCTTTTTAATGACTGCAAAATATTCCAAGATCTGAGTATACCATGATTTATTCATTCTCCTGTTGATAAATGATCACTTTATTTCTTATTTTTTGCCACTATTAAAGCCTTTCAATAACATTTTTTAGAGAAAACTTCTTACTCCAAATCCTAACTATCAAAACTTTCTTAAATGGGGGTTAGGGGCAGTCAAGGTGGTTCTGACTCACATAACAACCCTATGAACAACAGGACAAAACACTGCCCAGTCCTTGCTACATTTCAGCCTGTTGCTGCAGCCACTGTGTCAAATCGTCTCACTGGGGGTCTTCTTCTTTTTCGCTGATCCTCCACTTTATTGAGCATGCTGTCCTCAAGATAACGGGTCCAAAATATGTGAGACTAAATCTTGCCATCTTTGCTTCTAAGGAGCAATTCTGGCTGTATTTCTTCCAAGACAAATCTGTTTGTTTTCTGGCAGTCCACCTATATTCTTCATCAATACCATAATACAAAGGCATCAACTCTTTAGTCCTCCTTATTCATTATAAAGCTTTTACATATGTATGATGGGATACAAAATACCATAGCCTGGGTCAGGTACACCTTAGCTGTCAAAGTGACATCTTTGCTTTTTTTTTAAAGACGTCTTCGGCAGCAGATTTGACCAGTGCAATTCATAATTTGATTTCCTGAAATCTGCTTCCACGGATACTGACTGTGGATCCAAGTAAAATGAAATCCTTGATAACTTCAACCTTTTCTCCATTTATCATGATGTTACTTACTGGTCCACCTGCATGTTCTGTGTCGACGTGCAATGTATACCAAAGTCTGTAACGTTTGATCTTCATCAGTAATTGCTTCAAGTCCTCTTCACCTTCAGCAAGCAAGGTTGTGTCATCTGCATGTTGCAGGATGTTAAGGAGTCTCTCCAGTCCTTATGCAATATTCTTCTTCATAAAGTCGAGCTTCTCGGATAATTTGTTCAGCATACAGATTAAATAAGGATGAAAGGACACACCCCTGACACATACCTTTCCTGATCCTAAACTACAAAATATTCCCTTGTTTTGTTCATATGACTGCCTCTTAGTCTTACATACAGGTTCTCATGAGCACAATTAAGTGTTCTGGAATTCCCATTCTTCACAAGGTTAGCCAACATTAGATACAAGTCACACAGTCAAATGCCTCTGCATAGTCAACAAAACACAGATTACCATCTTTCTGGTATTCTCTGCTTTCAGCCAAGAGTAATTCTTAGTCCAATTTATTATACTGACTAAAAATACACAGATGTACCACTTACAGTATTTTCTCTAGAATAAGATGGAAATGAGTGCACACTACCAAATGTGCCTACAAAATTTAGATTACAAGAAAACATACCACTTTCTTTTGTTGTTTCTGTGAGTTGTCAAGTCTATTACAACTCATAATGACCCCATGTGACAGAACAGAACTACCCCATAGAGTTTTCTTGGCTGTAACCTTTGAGTGCAGATCACCAGGCCTTTCTCCCACAGAGCTGTTAGAAGTTAGCAATTTTACTACAGCAGGAAATGAAGTGGTCTCTAGACTCTACTAATTAGCTATATAACTATGGGCAGGGACTTGACCACCTAGGCCTGGCTCCTCCTCTCACCTTATTCCCAATCCTCACCCACAGTGTACCAGTCTCCCACACCCTGACCTGCCGGGCCACTCTCCTCACTTCTCATCTTTGCTGTCACACTGATAGCCCCTTCCTCTTGGCAACCCAGTGAGGTGCCCATCCCATGTGATATGCTCTCTCCAGCAGGATGAGTACCCAGGTGGGGTATGGGGCTAACAACTAATGATACTGAAGCAGGAAGGGAGGAAGGGGAGACATCTTTGACACATCTGCGACCCGTGACCAAGAGCAATAAAAGCAGCCCCCATGACAAGACATATGACCCGTTTTATGCCTCAGAGGTGGACAGGATGGGTTGGTGCTGTGCCATGTATTCTTAGGACACGAACCAACAGTTGGTCATCTGCCTAAACTCCAACACTGGGAGTGAGAGAAGGCTCTAGAGATAAAGTAAATTCTAGAAGCTTTCCAGGTAGTCCTCAAAATCAGTATCTTTTCATTTGGAAAAATTATGCAAAGGAAGGTTGACATTTTCTCAATGTATATATAGTCTAAACACAGTGCTACAATTGCGAAAGAGAAAAATCAAGAACAAGTTCCAAATGTCCAGTCTACAGAAGCTTTACTTCCATCATGAACAAGCAGCATGTTGTTCTTAGCAGGCATTTCACCTGAAGCAGAACTTCTTCATTGTGTCTTCTTTTCATTGTTACTGTCAAGAGCCATCAAGTCGGTTCCAACTCATTGTGATCCTATGAACAACAGAACGAAACACTACCCGGTCCTGCACCATGGCCACAACTGGTTTTATGCTTAAACCCAGTGTTGTAGACTCTGTGTTAATCCATCTCTTTGAGGGTCTTCCTCTTTTTCTCTGACCCTCTACTTTACCAAGTATGATGTCATTCTTTAGGGACTGATGTCTCCTGACAACATATCCAAAGTATGTAAGATGCAGTCTTGCCATCCTTGCTTCCAAGGAGCACTCTGGTTGTACTTCTTCCAAAACAGATCTGTTTGTTCCTTTGGTAGTCCATGGTATGTTCAATACTCTTATCCAACACCACAATTCAAAGGCATCAATTTTTTTTCTGTCTTTATTCATTGTCCAGCTTTCACATGCAAATGATGCGAATGAAAATATCATGGATTGGGTCACATCTTCAAGGTAACATCTTTGCTTTTCAAGACTTTAAAGAGGTCTTTTGCAGCAGACTTCCTCAGTGTGTCTTTTGATTTTCTGACTGCTACTTCCATGGTTGCTGACCGTGGAACCAAGTCAAATGAAATTCCCTGACAACCTCTATCCTTTCAATATTTATCAAAACACTGCTTACTGGTCCAGCTGTGGGGATTTTTGTTTTCTTGATGTTGAAGTACAACCCATACTGAAGGCTGATCTTCATCAGTAAGTGTTTCAAATCCTCTTCACTTTTAGCAGGGAGGATTCTGTTATCTGCATAAAGCAGGTTGTTAATAAGTCTTCTTCCAATCCTGATGCCTCATTCTTCATATAGATTGAAAAGGTATGGCGAAAGAATATAACCCTAACACACACCTTTCTTGATTTTAAACTCTGGAGTGTTCCCTTGTTATGTTCACACAACTGCCTCTTAAGCCCATGTACAGACTCATCATGAGCACAATTAAGTGTTCTGGAATTCCCATTCTCTGCAATGCAAGCCACAATTTGTTACGATCCACACAGTCAAATGTCTTTGTATAGTCAATGAAACACAGGTGAACATCTTTCTGGCATTCTCTGCTTTCAACCAAGATCCATCTGACATCAGCAGTTGTATCCCTGGTTCCACATCCTCTTCTGAATCCAGCTTGAATTTCTGGCAGTTTCCTGTCAATATACTGTTGCAGTCAGTTTTGAATGATCTTGAGCAAAATTTTACTTGTATGTAGTATCAGTGATATTGTTTGACCATTTCTGCATTCAGTTGGACCACCCTTCTTGGGAATATGGATCTCTACTAGTTGGTTGACCAGGTAGCTTTCTCCAAATTTCTTGGCATAGATCAGCAAACACTTTCAGTATTGCATCCTTTGATGAAACTCCCAATGTATATTCCATCAATTCCTGAAGGTTTGTTTTTTGCCAATGCCTTCAAAGCAGCTTTGACTTCTTCCGTCAATACCAATGGTTCCTGATCGCATGCTACTTCTTGAAATGGGTGAATATCAACCAGTTATTTCTGGTATAACGACTCTGTGTATTCCTACCATTTTCTTTTGATGCTTCCTGAGTCATTTAATATTTTTCCTGTAGAACCCCTCACTATTGCCAACTTGAGGCTTGAATTGTTTCTTCAGTTCACTTTCAGCTTGAGAAATGCAGAACGTATTCTTCCCTTTTGGTTTTCTATTGCCAGCTCTTTGCAAGTGTCATTACAGTATTTTACTTTGTCTTCTCGAGCTGCCCTGTGAAATCTTCTGTTCAGTTCTTCTACTTCATTATTTCTTCCTTTTACTTTAGCTACCCAACATTCAACAGCAAGTTTCAGAGTCTCTCGTGACATCCAATTTGGTCTTTTCTTTCTTTTCTGTCTTTTTAATTACCTCTTGCTTTCTTCACGGATGATGTCTTTGATGTTATTCCACAACTCATCCGGTCTTCGGTTATTAGTATTTGACATAACAAATCTGCTCTAAACACAGGTAGGATATACTCAAGGTTGTACTTTGGCTCTCCTGGACTTGTTATAATTTTCTTCAGTTTCAGTCTGAACTTGCATATGAGCAGCTGATGGTCTGTACTGCAGTCAGCACCTCGTCTTGTTCAGATTGATGATACTGATCTTTTCCATCATCTCTTTCCACGGACGCAGATGACTGGATGCCTGTGTATTCCACCTGGCAACAAACTGACAGACAGGTAGGAATCCTGTGTCTTAGTCCATGGCAAACAAGGAAGAGACAAAAAAAAGCCCCACCTGTGCCATACATTGTTTACAAAACAAAGCTGAGAATAATTCAGGGAGCAAGCGACCCAGCACCCTCCTGCATTTGACAGGGTACTGACTCCAGATCCCTGTATTATCTGAGGAAATTCATAAATAAGGCAGTAGATTTATTGCTGTGTCCTAAAAGTATGGGCTAGCAATCAATATATATATTTATTAAGAGAAGACTCTAGAACAGTGGAGAAAGATATTCTGACTGTGTTTAAAAGGATCCGTGTGACCTTATGCACATAGGACAGATCAGAAATCACCACTGGTCACTACTTGGGGTGAGATGAGAGTCCAGGGCACAGGGAACACTAATTTTCACATGCACCTTCTGTATTACTTTAATTTTTTTACCATGTGCTATTTGTATAACAAAAGTAACTGGATATAGGTAATCTAAGCAAGGACTTTGTGCCCAACAACAGGGAAATGAGGAATATAAAGATAACACTGCCTGCTAACTGAAAGGTCGGCAGTTTGAATCCACCAGCCTCTCTCGGGACAGAGATGTGGCAGTCTGCTTCTGTGAAGATCTGCAGACTTAGAAACCCTACAGGGCAGTTCTACTGTGTCCTACAGGGTCATGGTGAGTCAGAATCAACTTGATGACAGTGAGTTTGGACTCCAAAGTCAGGTAACTGTTCTAATACCCAATGTGACGGTAACCCACATGAATGAGTAAAGACACATGCCATTGAAATCACTTACACAAATGTCTGCGATTGCCTGCTTCTTAGCTGGGCTGCTATAGTTTAGAAACCTCTCAGACCAGTGCCTACCCCTCGAAAGATACAACTGGTTGAGAAAGAACCAGTTGATTGAATTTGATTTTACAGTAGTGATAAGCAAAACATACACAGGTCAAATTCTAAATTGGAGCAGCACATATGAGGAGGTGTGCCAAGGACAACATTGACAATCAACCTTGGGACCTAGATAGACCTGTCAGGCATCCACACTGGTTGCCTTGAACCTGTCCTCCTGTATGAAGTAAGCACCAATATGAAAACGGATGTGGAGAATGAGTGCACAGATGAGTCCACTCTTCTTCCAACAACTACAGCCTTTGGCTCTTTCTCCAGCTGGCCTGCCTGGTTTCCATCTAACTAGGCTCTGTAATGGCAGAGGAGATGCCAGGCACCTCACCTCCCCACTCCAACTCACCACAAATGAGCTTACAATGACCTGTCGCTGTAACACAGGGTGCAGGCACTGTAACTTCCCCAGTCTGCTTTAGGGCTCCCCTCATGTGTGTGAGCCAGCGCCAGGCATTTCTGCACAAAAGGAGCAAGGCACAAGCAGGGATCTAAAGCACCTACTGTGGAAGCCCTGGACTGCAAGCGCCAGTTTCTGAGTGCACACATCTGGTTTCCCTCCAGCCACTGCCAATTCTGAGGCTCCGTTTAATACCCAACCGAGATAATGCAAAACCGATGCAAACAAAAAGTGTAAGAAGTCTTGATGACTTTTCAGTAATATTTATACATAAAATTCTGAATCCAACCAAGAATTTGCCCAGATGGGGGTGGGATTTATGCACTTAAGAAAAAAAAAAAACTTTCAATACTCTGTTTAATTAAGTGTGGGGCCGCAGACACAGATGAGGCCACAACAGACATTAAGGTCTATTCGTCTTTATCATTTATTATTTTTTATTACAACTTTTCAAGGTAATGCAGTCAATTACATTGATGCTTTTAAATCTATGTGCTAATTTCAAAGAGTAGCTCTCTCAAAACAGGAAAACAAGGCATTCAGGATAAGACACTGGCCTGTCCCACTGACACCTCAAAACCACCTGAACACCAGATCAGGAGATCTACCAACCTGAAGTTCTTTTTGTATAACTCCAGGAGACAAATCACAACTCTCAAGTCTTTAAACCCAGACAAGAACATGACTGTAATTCTAGAATGCCACTGTGAGGGCTGTCATAAATCAGACACAATCGCCCATGACCAGACAGTCAGCACTTGAGCACCTGGAATGGCCCCTTGAGCCACAGAGCAGGACGCCTCTAAGGGACGCTGCAGACCTGGGGTGTAGACTGCCAAGCAACGCGGCATCTGAAGCACACCCTCCAGCTCAGGGACAGCAGCTACAAGTCCAGATGTTCAGCTCAGAAAAGATGGAAGCCAAAGACGCCCCCAGAGACCTGAGCACTGAGATTCTGTTCATGGCGAGTGCCCAGTGGCAACAGCAGCAGTAAAATGCAGTTTCTCCTGGTCAGCACCGAGGGTTGGCCAGCCTCTGAGTGCTAAACTTCAAACCCAATCTGGCAGAAAGCAAAACAAAACCTTAAAAAAATAGAATAAAGCAGGAAGGGAAGTCTAGAGATATTTGATATTCATCCCCCATCACTCCAAACAGGGCAGCATTCCTGGGAACATCTTAACCATGCGTCTTAAAATTTTCCAGCTGACTGGGCCAGGCGACGGAGTCAACAAGCAAAGTCAAATCTAAGCCCCTTCACAGGGTGTCAGTGAGCCTGAAATCTCTGGCTTTCAGGTGTGGAAGGAAGAGAAAGAGAGGGAAGCAAATGAAAGATTTATGTTAATGACTTCTGGACCTGAGCACCTCTCAACAATGACATCATGGCCCCACATTCTCAGTCCCTGCTCACCTGTACCCCAGGGGCCTCAACCCTACTCACCTGCCTCGCTGGGAAACAGGGGCTGGTTAACATTGTTCTCACAGAACTTGCTACTTCCAAACACATTCATGTGGGAAAATAGAAACTGTCTAAATGTGACAACTACTTGTCTTCACTGCACAATTTACTCTTGGCAAGGAATTCTGAGGTCAGTGAGAGGCTATTTTCAAATTAGTTAATGCCAAGAGTCATATACCTCTGCAAATGCTTAACTTTGGGTGTAAAGAATCTCTTCAAACATTCTGTAAGTGAGAAGACACCTAAAAAACAGTGCTGAATCTACAGCCAACAGTGAACTCCCCTGGGAGGAAAGCGGGGTTGGCAAGGAGGTATACATGGGGGTGATTTCATGTTTTACTTTATGATAGACGTCTATACTGTATAGTGCGGACTTTTGTTTATATTACACCTCAGCAAGAAACCACCACCACCAACTAAACGTAAAAAAGGAAGCAAGTGATTAGACAATGTTTTTGTATAGGATTCTATTTCAGAAATAACCACTTTCCAGATATGGAGCTGTCATGGATTAAACTGTGGCCCCCAAAATACCTGCCTGCTTAGCTGGGCTGTAAGTCCCAGTATTATGTGACTGTCCTACACTTTAGGTGGTTTTTCTATGGGTTGTAAATCCTATCAATACAATGAAACGCAATGAATTAGTAGCAGTTATACTGATGAAACATACAAGATTATACACTGTCTTAAGCTAGTCTCTTTGAGATATAACAGCAAGAAGTGTGCAGACAGACACAGGCACCTCATACCACCAAGACAGTAGAGCTGGAGCAGAGTATGTCCTTTGGACCTGAAGCGCTTGTGCTAAGACACTCCCAGACCAAGGGAAGACTGATGACAAGGACTTTCCTCTGGAGCCAACAGAGAGAAGAGATTCCCCTGGAGCTGGTGCCCTGAATTTGGACTTCTAGCCTACTGGATTGTTGAAAGAATAAACTCCTCTTCCTCAAGGCTATCCACTTGCGGTATCTATAAAGCAGCACTAGAAGACTAAGACAGGAGGTCAAGCTACAGGAAAGTTACGCAGTAACCTACTTATCCCTAAATCATTTTAAATGTTTCAAGTAAAACTTAACGACTCCTAACACTAAACAAAGGTTTAGTCCTCTCATATAAGGGATGAATGCCTACTGACCAGAAACAGATACTATGTTGAGCCCATACACTGCACAGGTCAGAGTGCCCTCTGTGGGTGAGGACAAATTCCCTAGCAGGGTGCTGGCAGTCACAATGCTGGTGTGATTGTCCAACAAGACACAACGGGCTCTGGTTCCTCAGGAGCAGGTGACAGGGAGCAGAGGCTTGGCCAAGGATGCAAACCATCAGACTTGTTACTCTGACGATACCAGATCATGTTCACCCACAAACACTCCATGGGGTAGAGGCAGGGAATGGGGCTTGGGTTCTGGACAGAGCTCACAAAGGCAGACCCTCAAGCCACATCTCCAGGAGCATGTTCCTGATGGGACTGGTTTTTCATGGGTGGCAGCTAGCCAAAAGCAGTCAAGAAACAGCAGGGAATTCTGAGAAAGGAGGGTGGCCCCTAGGGTCTGGAAACCAAGAGGCTCACAGTAAGGTGAAGGCTCTCAGCACAGCAAAACCAGGACCACTGTTATTCAACAGATACGCTAAGGCACTGCCTCTCTCCTGGCAGGCTCTCCAACTCGAGTCAGATGAAAGCAGGGGTGTGGTAAGCACGGATGGAGACCTGACGAGGGGTGTGGGCCGGGCCAGAGCCTTCAGTTCCTCTTAGAGGTAACGTGGCACCTGTTGTTCTGAACACTGGGACTCTCATTGAGGGTGCCCCTGAGGGCACTACAATTAATGATTAAAAAGACAAAGTAAAAAGGAGCAAATACTCTTCAAGTATACTCAAGTCAACTGAAGACTGTCTCACCAACAAAAATAGCAACCCCCATGTGCTAAGTGCCAGGCACTGTGCCTTGCACTTCACAGGGCCCCAATCACTGACGCACCTTCCACCTCTCTGTGACAGGGGCCATCACTGTGTCTGCTCACAGATGAGGACACTGAGGTGCAGATGTTTGTCCAAAGCCATGTAGTTAGTAAGAGGCAGAGCTAGGATTCAAATCCAGAGCTGAGGGCCTCAGAAGCATGCCCTCTTTCCCTGAAACTGTGGCCTTGCTCAAACCCATGGAGGTCAGTGTAGGCCTGGCATGCAGTGGAGTTCTAGAAGTGCTGGTGAGACACACGTTGTTCAAGATTCCACCTAGCCAGGGAGACAGGCTGTCACGGTTGCCTCACTACTTACTTGCTCATTTGCAGCGGTCATAAAATTAGAACATGCTGCTCACAAAGAGTAGATATGTGTTAATAAAAGTTCCAAATCCCACAGATTTCTCAGACATTACTAGAATAGTCACCAAAATGGCAGCAAGGCCTGCAACCTCAAATCAGAACAAAACAAAAGGTCTTCAATGAAAGCCAGCTGTCCCCGCAGCAGTCATGTCTGAGTGGCGTACCCGACACCCAGGAAGCTCCGTGAGACCTCCCCGCACGGCCTTTACACTGTGCAGGCCGTCACGGCACAAGGCCGGCCGTGCTCACAGCGTGGAGGTATTGGATCTCGAATTCTACCACTCAGCACAAAAGCTGAGCAGCTAAAAATACATCTAGAAAAGGAATGACAGATAATTAGAATAATCTGGGGCCTAGAGCACAAAGGGAAAAACTCAGGGATTCTGGCGGAAACGAGGCCACTGCTACACTCGTCACAGACACCAGGACGGCCTGGACAGGCTGCTGGCCACGCTCTCTGCTGTGCGAAGCTTCCAGCATTGCAAGGTCTCCTGCTGCACCCTCCTTCACAGCACAGCTACAGCGAAGCCCCTGGCTGAGAGGTGCAGACTCAGATTTGTGGCCCCAATCCTTGCCATGCCAGGACACTTCTACAGAAAAGAAGCCAGATTAAACAAACAAAAAGCACTTACAAAGAGCCAGCCTTTTTACATGTTTAAATCAAAATATAAAATATAAAGGACTTCATGACATAACACGACACAGTAAAGCTCTTGTGTTTACCCACCAACACAGAACCATGCAGTTCAATGAATGCCTGCTTCTATGACTAGCACCTTAGCCAGCCCAGGAGGAAAGAGCTCTCCACAGACTGCCACCCTCAGGCACTGAATGGTGTGGAGTAGTAGCGTGTAGAGTGGTCTAGGAAGCTGAAACCACCTGGAAAATGGTGATCTAGCAGTCTTGCTGAGAGCTCACAAGGTCAGGTGTCCACACAGGGCTTACATACACCAAAGCCCACACCCAGCCTGCCCAGTCTGGAGAGTATGACCCAGATCGTTTAGAGAATCACTCCACAATTGTGCATCTATTGTTTATCTCTCAGTGGTACAGTAGCAACAGTTGAAGCCTCTAAATCATGAACATTTGACAGTTAGATGCTGTCACAGATTGAATCGTGTTCCCCCCAAAATATGTGCAGTAATTTGCCCGGGGCAGGATTCCCTGTATTCTATGATTATCCCCCATTTTGTGATTTTCCTGTGCTGTATCTTAAAGGATTAGGGTGGAAGTGTAAATCCCTTCATAGGATCACCTCCCTGCTTGACTGCAAAGGGAGTTTCCCTGAAGTATGGCTTGCACCACACTTAATCCTTTCATCCTACAAGAGACGAAAGGAAAGGAAAGCAAACAGAGAATTGGGAGCCTCACACTATCAAGAAAACAGCACCAGAAGAGTGCATCCTTCAGACCTGAGGTTCCTGCGCCAAGATGCTCCCTGGACAGAGACTGATGCAATACTGGACTTTCCTCCAGAGCCGACAAGGGGAAGGCTTTCCCCTGGAGCGGACATCCTGAATTCAGATTTGCAGCCCACGGGACTGTGTAAGAATAAACTTTCCTTTGTTAAAGCCATCCACTCGGCAGTATTTCTGTTACAGCAGCACTAGCTGACTAAAACAGATGCCCTTTCATGTTATCTTGTAGGAATGGGGTTTAATGTGCGTCCTGTGACTGGGGAAAGTGTGCCCACAGACCTCCACCAGGACAGCACTGGTTACATATGCGTGCACCAGGGCCCTGGAGAGAATGTGCCCACAGATCTCCACTGGGACAGTGTGGGTCACCTTAGAGAGCCTCGGATATGGCTTGTCCCATCCTCGGTTGTGAGGCAGGCCCCAGGTAAACGAAGTGAGAGCAAAGGTGGTAAACACTACAGCTGTGGAGCAGTCCGGAGCCAAGTAGCTTCTAGCTGCCGAGCTGAATCCCAGCTCTTCCAGCTGCCTCTTGCTCCAGCCCTGACTCGGCAGCTGCCCGGCCACTGGGGACCCTGTGCTTACATCTGTGCTTGTGAGGTGCTCGGTCTGGGCCTCTCTCTCCAGTGAGACCATCTGCTGCTAAGAGATGGGTGCCCATTCGCAGGTGAGGGTCCCACCACAATTGTGCCAAGGTTTCCACTTCAAACTCATCTCACCCAGTGATGGGTTTTCTTGGTCCATTAGCCAGGCGCTGCTTTCTGGCCTAGGCTGGGCCTTGTGTGTTTGTTGAATGTCCCTCAGACGAAGCGTACAGCATGGAGTGTTCTGTCTGACAATGCAGAATGTCAGATGAGGTGTCAGAAGCAAGGAGCTGAGTCAAGAATGAACCTGAGGTCACCTTATACATTGTTGGTTTGACTTTGAGAGTCAAGAGAAAATAAGAGCTTAAATTTAAAAAATAAATCATGTATTCATTGACACATGAGAACAATTCCTAGGTGATTTTTCTACCCTGGTTGCATATTACGCCCAGAGCCAATCCTGTAGTTCTCTTAATTAGTGTTCTCTTAATTAGACACCCCCCCCACTAAAACCCCCACTCTCTCTCTCTATAACCCACACCCACCACACATGTGCACACAATCACTAGAGATACCTGATAGTCTCAAGCATTCTACTTTTTCTCCTTTCTAAACTCAGTGGGCACATTACACACATTTTTTTGTCACTTTGGACTACAAACTGTCAGAGGAAATGGGAAGAAAGATGGCAATGGATCTAACCAAATACATGCCAATGCTTCATGGTATTGCCCGTGTGGGAGGAGACACAGACCCTCCAGCTGCTCTGTGTGGCTCCATCACAAGTCAGCATTTGCTCCTAAGCAGGCCATGGTATTGGCCGCTGGGCTGCTTCCACTGTGAACTATGCCAAGTTTCAACATATCAGTTCTTACGAGGCCCAGAATTGTGCATCATTAACAAAGCTCACCTAGACACTAGCCCCTAAGCCTTCTGATTCGGCTCAATTCCTTAGCCTATCAGTGCCAAAGCACCTACAAATCACAGGCTTCCAAGTGAAGGAGAAAGGGACCTTTGTTTTCATTGTCCTTTTCAGATTTTGCCAATGTCCTGAGAGTGAGTTAAAAAAACACAGGACTCTCTTTTAGTCATTTCTACACACTGGTAGCAACTACATTCACATTTGAGCCAGGAACTCTGTTCAGCACTGGAGCTATGATTTCTAGATGAAAGATACCTCATAAATACACAATGAATTTAACAGTCACTCTGGGCTTCATTCTCAAAGTGAGCAAAAAAGGTGCCAAATCGTAATAAGCCTGAAAAAAAATTCCTTCTACAGTTTATGCTGTCATTTAATAGTCCAAGGGATTAATGTGACTTTAATTAGAATACTTCATTGACATAAAGCACCCCTGTCTTCTGACAGGCTGACTGTGTGCCATTAGAACTCGAAGCACAGAAGGTGCCACAATCTACCACTTCCCTACCAGTGCCCAGCATGTTCACCATTCCATTCATTGTGGAGCCCCTGTCCCATCTCCCCGTCTACTGTGGCGTCCAGTGAGCAGCTCCCTCCAGAGCTCACTGCTCAGTGTCCCAGAGCAACAGCAACCCCTCTCGGTATCTCAAGGCTCTGGAGACCAGCCAGTGTGGGGAAACACACAGAGCACCCTGCACAGCCTCCCAGCCTTACAGCACCTTGGCTTTCTCTGCCTGTCTCAAGTCAAGACTCTTCACACAGCACAGCAACTTCCCTCTGGAATGGGACCACCAGAGTCCTCACCTACCAGAGCTGAGGGGCTCTGCCAATTTTATAAAATTTGGGCCAGTCAGAGCTTCTATAGTTAACACCAGGGAAAGGCAGCCCTGGTCAGAGTAGGGACCAAATGTCCTAAGACAGATTTTCCATTTCTGATTTCTCTGACAAGGAAGTCAAATATCTGGGGGTTTCAACAAGAGTTTGAGGAGGTAATCCATCTAAGAAGAGCTTACCTACTACCACTTCATCCCTGCAGAGTCAGAAACTGACTCCAGTTCAGCAGTGTCAGCTTGATGTCATTTTACCAGATAGCAGTCATGCTGACACTCTGACAGAATTTTCAGGGCTAAAGACCCCTCTCCCTTTACTAGCTGCTCTGCCTGTGGGCAGGCTCAGTGTCCCCACACCTGCCATAGCACACACACTAGGCTGCCTCCACTTATGATACAGCAGGCTCATGGATGGACAAACGAAATCTGTTCAAAGACTGTAACACAAAAGAAATCACATGTCCTATTTATGCATAAAAATGTGTATAAACACAGATCCTACTGATATCTTAATTACTCAGAAGTCACGATATTTTAGCCTGAGTCAGAAATTTTAATTAAGCACTCTTCCACACATTTTCAGATTACTCATGATTAAAAGAATCAGAATCTATGCTGCACTTTAAAATAGCTTAAAAAAGGCAGTCCTCATTGGAAATAATTATTACTGTATTCATACATTAATTTATTCAACAAATAGTGATTGAGCATTTATATGGTACTGTGGTATATTACGTGGTACTGCAAGAAAGAGAAATGGAGAAGACTTGAATCTGATTTTATGAAAAACACTTAACTTTTTAAACTTATATTTGAAAATGATACACCTGATCAAAAATGACTCTCAAATTAGCAGGTCTCCCACCCCCCTCACTTTACTGTCTTGAGTGATGAATGAGCACCTGATGTGGGCACATCATGGAAAGATTCTGAAAGCCACCAAAATTTACTTTTAGCCAAGTATAAGAAGGAACACAAGCTGTGAAGTATAAAGTACCAAAGCTGGTGGTAGGTGGCTACTGGTAAAGTTACCTCACAAATATACAAAGAGAATGATCAGGATTTATCACTGTGTTGTTTAACAGTTTAATATCTATGTCTCCGTATATCTGTGTTTGTACACTCATTACAAGACCTCGTTCTACCAAAACACACACATAAGTGACCAAGGTTTTTGAATGACTGGACTTGATAAATAGCAAAATCTGTTGTCATTGGGTGTTCTGACTCATCACAACCCTGTAGGAGAGAGTAGAACTGTCCCCATGGGTTTCCAGAGCTGCAATCTTTACAGAAGCAGACTGCTACATCTTCCTTCTCCAGAGGGGCTCATGGGTTTGGAAGTACCGATTCTTTGGTCAGCAGACAAGAACTACTTCACCACCATGGCTCCCTGTCTCACTGACACAAACTTTCCTAACACACACCTTCAAAATATAGTTACAACTGTGAAAACAAATTGTATCAGTGCTAAAAGGTGGGTTCCATGTAAGTTAAACTGTTACAAATGTCATGAACTGAGCAGCAGAGCTGAAGCTCAAGGCTTTAAAGATTTCCCAGGTGAGTATGAGTCTCCACTGACCTAGGTTTGAAAATTTCAGTGACAGAAAATCTCCTAGCAACAGTGTCTGCTTGAAGAAAGCATTCAGGACGTAGTGGACTGGCTCCAACGTCCCTGCAGTTAACACAGGCAGATGTGATAAAACAGCCCTGCCCAGGTCACATTCTGCACCAGCCCAGCAGCTGACGAGTCCAAGCCCAAGAATGCTGACCCAGGGCACAGTTCCATGTCCTTTCCTCTTCTTACGTACTTTGAAGTCCGAATCTGCCTTACCCAATGTCAGTTCTTGTAGACTACTTTCTAGATTAAATAACTATTAAGGAAAGCAAGAGCACCAGAAGGGTCACGGAAAATTACAAGTTTCTATGGACCACTGCAGTGGGTCCAGGATCAGTTAGTGTGTTCTAAAATCCAAACTGCAACCCTTAGCCCCATCCATCTTCCCAGCTGATGCAACTTCAAAATTCACTGATGTAGGACACTGATGAGGAAATACCAGTCAAATTCCACCCTATGCTGGCTTTTACAGAGTGTACTTTCACTGTCACTATAAACAGAAGGGTGAGAAGAGGAAAACACATTATTCATGTTGTAAACCTCTCCCTAGAAACAAGGACCAGCAGGAATAGACAGTGCCTTATTTTTGTGACCAAATCTTGCTCCAGTCACTGGAGTCAATGGGACAGTGACTCCACTGGTTCTAGAGAGGGTTCTAAAATATGTAAACAGGAAGAGCTCCTGGACTCAGGAGTCCTGTCTCCACACGGCAACTTGCAACCACCACACCATCCAATTCCATTAAGACGGGGAAGCTCCCAATACTTCACAGCATGGAAATGTCATAGGGTACCCAATCCTTCCTGGGAACTTAAGCTGGTGCTGTGCTGAGTACACGCCTACCTCTCTGTACCCTCCCAAGCACATGGCACAAGTTTCATGGAAAAGCCCACACTATAAGGTGCAATCGCATCAAGGCTACCCTGACACTGTAAAGGAGTTTGGGACAGACCAATACAATCCAGGTGAGTATCAGTTAGCACAGTGGACACAGAAAAGAGGTAAGAGATGGTCACAGGGGACATGGCTAGAATTGATGATGCATGAGGAGCAACTGAAACAGGAGAGAAAAACCTGAGCCTGACCGCAAAGAGCTGGAGGTGACCAATGACATCACAACAGTGAGAACTGTAAAATGTAAAGCAAGAGCCATCTGGGAGAAAGGAGAGGTAAGCTAGTTATAAAACTCAGGACATCAAGTACACAGGGTGATGAGAATCTGCTTGGAAATGAGCAGGCCCACGTATGCCTCACTTGGTGGTACCTTTCCAGCTCTTGAGCTAGGACTTGCCCACAGCAGGCACGCAACATGGAAGGAAGGGAAGGGAGGGAGGAAGGCAGTCAGTTAGCTAGGAGCTGTGCCTGTGCCTTGACTAAGGCAATACTCAGAACTCGAGCACTTGCATCTCCTCATCTGTCACTGGACTCTGTGTCTGTCACCTTGACAGCCCCTTCCCAGCAGGTCTTCATGTCTGCCCAGCCCTCTGACAGAAATGGCACTCCGAGAAAGGCTTCTAGACAGCTTGCACTTGGACACAACTGAGTTGTGACTCGTTCCCAACTGGTTCTAATGCAGGTGGGTTCAGAATTTAGCTTCTGGGTGACACACTGTCTACTAAGGCGTGGCTGTGGTTTTCCTGGCAGGGTAACTTCTTGTTTAGCCATGATTTCCGAAGTAATGAGATGGGGACACAGACACTCACTCTGCTTTATGGCAATTCAAAAACTCCTTATCCATCACAACAGGCATGTATGCTAACTGAAAGACTATATATCTATATTTAGCTGAGTTTATCCCAGTTGGACAACATCAAAAACGGACCAAAAGGACAAGGCTGTGCACCCTTGTTGATGCTGAATGTGCAACCAACAAGTGGCTAGAGAGCTTGCACAGGCCTTCCAGGGACTGCTGTGCTCTCCATCTGAGGATATTAGAATCTGCTCTAATTAAAACACTACCTGTGCCTACCGTCATCCAAGTCCCAAGAAAACAATTATCTTTAGAGAAACTGGAAGGGAAAAGCACTGCTGGGTGAGCACACTTAAATGAGTTACAGAAAACGTCTGGTTTTGATATGAAGTCATGTGGTGGAAAGCTTCATGTCCCCGAGTGTGTGACCTCAGGGGACTCTTGTTTACACTGGTGTGCCAGAACAGGGATGAGTCCCATACTGTAAGTCCACTGGCAACGCCACTGTCCACCCACACCTCAGAAGGCATGAGGACCACTAGGGCTCCACATCAAAATAAAATCCTGACCTGCTATAACCTGTGGGCGGTTGCTGTGGCAGCCCTCACTTAGAAACTCCAAATAGTAAAGCTGAAGGGGTTTCAGAGATCATCTTATTTCAATTATTCCATTTCCCAGCAGACAGTCTAACAACAAAATGTAGGTTCACAAAGTTCTGTGGCCCTTACTCTCTCAGGCTGCCAGCTCCAGAGAACAGAGCACACGCAAGCCGTCCCTGGCCTCTCAGCTTCCTAGAGCATCTGCCAACAGGACAAGCCTAGCTGTAGACAGCTAATGTCTCCCTGGACCTTCAAGAAAGTCTCCTGTCTGCTTGAATCCAAAAGATGGTTCCCTTCACTGCCCCAGGACAGCTCTGTGGAGGGAGAGGCAGAGTCACGAGCTAGAGCTGGAATGGGCTTCAGGCAGTGGGCTCTGGGATGGGGAGTGGAAATGGTGCACTGACCTCCGCCTGAAATTTATGGGCTATGCCAGAAGTACGTTTCAGTAAAAGGACAGACACTACATTATAGGAACACAAGCCATCACTTATTGGAATTTAAGGGTTGCTCCCGAAACAAATTTTTACCTGCGTCATTTTTAATTAACGCACAAAAATTGGGCCAAATTCTAATCTTGTATTATTCACTTCAAGGTTTTATTTCTATTTTTTTAATGTCTTGCCATGGTTAAAATGTTCACAGAACTTCACAAATATTTCCTAGGTACAGAAGGGTAGGGCTGAGAAATCCCAGGTTGCTAAGATACGCCCAAGCTGAACTCAGTGCCCTTGCCTTTACGCATAACTTGCCATGCATGGAAGACTTGTCATTTTTGCAGAGCCAAGACTGACTTCCTGGTTCAGGAAGGGACAGTAGGAAGAGGCTGTCCTGACCAGAACTCTGGTTCCTTCAACACGCATTTGGTAAGAAATGTGATTGAAACTTTTTTCCAAGTCATCAGAGCAATCATTCTCAACCTTTTCCATCCCAATATCCTGAGCAGTATTACATGCCTGCCAAGTCCAAACCATTGGCAATCACACTGTGAACTCTAATTTTGGAATTTAAATGACACATACATAAGGCCTCATACTACCCAATAGTTCACTTGCTAAAATCCCCCTACCCCCCCAAAAACCAAACCCATGACCATTGAGTTGACTCTGACTCATAGTGAGACCTACAGGACAGAGTAGAACTGCCCTGTAGGGTTTCAAAGGATAGAATCTTGATGTGAGCAGATTGCAAGCTCTTTGCTCCCATGGAGTGGCTGGATGGGTTTGAACTGCCAACCTTTCTGCTAGCAGTCGAGTCTCAACCACTGTGCCAACTTGGCTCCTTACAAACAATATTCTATTAATGCAATATAAAATCTCGAGTATATTAAAAACAGAATTTCAAGTGGATGATGTGCTGAAGAATAAAAACAGAAATAAGAGAATATAAAAGGCAGCACACTTTACTTCTCAATATTTCCATTATAATAAAAGTTTTACTACCTGTATAAAACAAGCCAATAACAGAGATAAACTACTGAACAGGAATCCAGCCCTCCACCAGCCCTCCTAGATGGAATGAGAGAAACATGCAAACAGCAACTTCGTGATTATCATTTACATTGGCAACTTAAAATTATTCACCAACACAGTATGACTTCAGAACAAACACTATGTATTTTTTAAAACTGCATTTCTTTGGCTTTTTGGTTCTTTTCCAAGGCAAGAAACTCTTCTGCTTTTACATACTATTACTGCTTCATGACTACCTGATTAAAAACTCATGAGTTTTTTAAGATGAGACTTTCAAAGTGAGAAACTCCCATTTAAATCCCAATTTAAACCTTGAAGGATTTAAGGTTTATAGCATTTCTCCTACTACACCCACTGAAGGTTTGAGAGAAAGCTGCAGGGTAAGTAACTATCCATTCACTTTACATTTTCAATGTCCCCACCTGGGTGCCTAGCCCCAGCACAGTGGACACAGCACTGTCCAGTCTGCCACAGGCTCAAGGGAAGAGCGTGTGCTTGGTTGCCAACAACAACAAGTGTCATGACTTTGAGATCTACACTTAAGGTTCTTCAACAATCCATTTTATATCATAAAAAAAGCAGGACACTCACTCAACTCTTCCATCTAGGTATTTCAAAAGTATAATAGTTTCTCTAATAGAATCTCTATTCAAAAGGACATCAAAGCATGAACCCTCAACTCACCCATGATTTCAGTTGGTGCTGGGAAGAAGATCAGCACCCAGGGCCCCTCATATGTTGGGAATGTCACTTTGTAAAAACATGCATTCATATTAGAAGTGTTCAGTTAATGATTACTCTTTTCATCACAAATTAAAAACATGGCAAGTTATTTGAGCTTGACAGCAACAGACATCACCAAACCTACTGTCTTCTAATAGCTAACTGTACAAATATGATAATCAACATTTGTGTAAATTTACAAAAAATAATGACAGCTACATGTACTGATGTTTACTCATAAGGCAGAAAGTAACGGTGCGACTCCAGAAGAGGGAGACACAGCCCAAAAGAGCCCACGATGGCACCACTCCTAGGTGTCTGGTGCCTTGTAGGCAAAACTGTCCCCCTGCCTGCTCCCTTGGCTGCGGCAGCACCACCACAGCAGCACGATGGCTGAGACCTAAGGGAGAGCCACAGGACACAGGCAGGAAGCTCACACTCACCTGCCCATCCTGTCCAACGTGATGTATCTGTAGGTTGCCCTGTGAATGAAATGCAAAAATGAGAGGGTCAAGAACAGAAGCAACTCTAAGACATGCTAAGACTCAGGCAAGGGCCATCCTAGGCCATGAGAGTCACATATTGATTCTAGGAAGATCACTGACATGAAATCTACAAAACCCTGACCCACTGTAACAATTAAAACCCCTAGCCAAAAATACCAGAAGCTGAGTTTATAAGTACAATTTATTTCATGTGTATAAAAGTAAAACAACTCAAAAAGACCTCGTACCCAACCTCTATGGCCTCAAAGGAAAATGTCAATCTTTTAAAACTTTTTATTTGGAAATAATTTTTGACTAACAGAAGCTGAAAACTAGCACTAAGAGGTTCCATGTCCCCATTATCTGCTTCCTGCAGTAGAGACTTTTTATACCACGTAAGGACACTGTCACCACCAGACCACTGGCATAGGTTCAACACAAGGTCTGACTGCAGACCTTGTTTGTGTCTCACCAGCTGAAAATGCACTTGTAGTACACAGAACAGCTTGTTAAGCATGGTATGCTTTGGGGCTTTGGGGGTTGTCTGTTTGCACATCTCATTTTAACAAAATAATTAATAATTACAGGAACAAGGTGAGGTTTTATTGTGAAAAAATACTGACTGCATATTGCAATATCATGGAAGAAATCATTAGTGCTATCAGCAATTCCTTCTAATTTATTACAGTCAAATGCTAATGGGAAGAGGCTTAATTACAGATACAAGAGTTTCACCTGTCAAAACTGAACAACAAGAGTGAGTGACAAACATGACAGTAAAAAACTTAGCCTCAATTAAGGGAGAACTCTTTCTTGCTTCCTTTCTTATTTTTCTTTTCTGCAGACTTTCTCAGTACTGGGTACTCTCTTATACTTGACCAAAGTTATCACTTGTCGATTGTCTAGTTAGTGTCTTTCCCTACCTTATAAGCATCAAAGATTACTTCCTTCTGTATGTAAACTTCTTATGAGTTTTTATTGTAATAATCTTATACAGTATTTGCCCTTTTGTGATTTAACTTATTTCAGTCAGCATCATGCCCCCAGATTCACCCATAGTGTGACACATTTCACAGATTCATCACTGTTATTTATCACTAGATAGTATTCCATCGTGTGTAGGTACCACAGTTTCTTTAACCACTCATCTGTTGATGGGCACTCAGGTCATCTCCACGTTTTTGCTATTGTGAATAATGCTGCAATGAATATAAGTGTGTTACATCTATTTATGTGATAGCTCAGATTTCTCTAGGATATATTCCTAGGAGTGGGATTGCTCATTACCTGGTATTTTTATTTCTAGCTTTTTAAGGAAGCATTGTCCTATTTTCGAGAGTGTCTGTTAAGGTCAGGAAGAATTCCAAAATTACTTTTAGCATAAGCGACAAAGGAGCCAAGTGTCTGGAGTCCCAGAGACCCAGAGATGGGGCAGACAGGCATGACCCTGACCTGTTCTGCTGACCCCTCCCAGGCCAAATGCAGACAGCACCCTCCACAGGATGTTAACTCCTTCTCTCTTCTTCTGGATTCTCAGTGGGCCTTTAGTCTACAACAAAAGGACCCCTGCCTCCTTCCACTATGTACTAATACATGAAACAGCAATACTGGTCCCTAATTACACTTTCAGCTTCCTGGGGTGCTGCTCTCCAGGGCCCCCTTAGCAGCTTTTCAGTGATGTTTCCTAAAGCAGCGTCCCATGGCCTTTTCTTGAGTATTCCCGCAGGCTGGCATAGTACCAACATAACTTTGCACAGGCACACCCCTACCCTCAAAGAGCTGACAGCTGTGCAGGGAGGAAACCCAACACAAGGCCAAATGAGAGCACTGAATTCACCTGTGCGTATGGTGAGGTGCTGTGTCAGGCCACACAGCCGCAAAGCAGATCGCTATCACACACTCCTGGGAGTGGAGAATTAGGACCCTCTTGGGGCAGAAAGAGCAGGAGGAGCTGGCAGCATGGGCAGCATGGCGGCTGGAGGGAATTAGGGCTGGGAGAGGGGTATGCAGAGGACAGCCCAACCCGGAGTAAAAGCTTCAGCACTGTAGAGTCTTTCAAAAGAAAAAGGGTTTCCGGTTGGAGTAAGAAAAATTCTGGAAATAGTGATGAAAAAAGAAAAGCAGACAAGAAGCTGTACAGACAAACTGGCAGGTGTTGTGAGGGCAGATGGTGGAAGGCCCAGGGTGGCAGGCAGGGCCTGAGACTGTGCCCGGAAAGTCAGCTGGTCATGGCCAGAAGTCAGTGTCACCTGAGGACACTCCCTTCCTGTCTCATTCAGACACAGATGTAGGTTTGGGCACATCAGTGACACAGTGTCCTCCCCAGTGGCACTGGTGGGGAAGGGGTGGCACCACCACCAGACTCACCTCACTGTCCTGTGTGATCTGAACCTGTTCTCCTTGAGGCACCTGGGCAATGTGGAGGTGACCCTGTGGGATCCACAGCAAGAGAAAACACCAAGAAGCATCAAAAGAAAATCAAAACTAAGGGAAACACAAAACACTTTCCGGAAGTTTTGTTCCAGATCACCTGCTCACAATTCAAGAGAAGACAACCCAACCCCAAATAATGCAGCATGATACAGGCACCATATAAGCTTGCTAAATAACACCTTTAAATTAACTTTTAGAATATGACACATATGGAATATTTTGCAGTAATTCTTATGGGAACACTGAGTTCTATGAAAAATGTGTTAAATCTTTACACTTACAAAAACAAATTAAGAATGTGAATGGTATATACAAAAGAGGGAGACAGAAATTTCCCAGAAAATTAGAAAATCATCCTTGTTTAAACCACACTCTCCATTCAGAGAGACTAGAAACACAGTTGGGAGCACTGAGGAAAGCTTGGCTAGCTATCTAGGATGCTGGAAAGGCCACACAGGGGAGGGACCGGGGGTGAAGCAACGACATGTGTGCATCCACTTGAAAACAGGACAGGAGAATTTTTTTTTTTTAATAAAATACAACTATGTAAATAGTTGGAGTAAACACTAACAAATGTAGTTCCAGAAATCAAAGAATCCAAAGAAAATCCACTTATACTTTGCAGATATGGGTGGACAAGCTGAGTCCTACAAACTTGAAGTCTGTGAAATGAAATGAATACCCATTATCTTATTTATAATGCTCTCACAGTCAAAATGGACCTTAAAATAAACTACCACAGATTTCCTATGGCTTTCACTTTGTATGTCTATGTAAACTCTGCATCAAAGTTATCTTTTTGGGAATTCTTTCAAAGAATTTTCTTACTAATAAGAATAACTGTCTTTAAAAATGACAATTAAACAAAGAATTCACTGTTTATAACTGTTTTATCTCCTCTGGAAGAAGAAGAAACCCAACATATAAGTTTTCATTTAGCATTTTCTGAGAGCCTGCCCCTCTCCCACTGGCCTGTCCAGTGTTGTTGCAGCGTGGTGACATGCTGGCCACCTCGGGACAGAATCTTAATATATTCGGCACTTGTTTCCAGGATGAAGCCACAGCAGAGGACAAGCAGAGTGATGGCCGCACTTTAAATGCTCCCATGAGTTTGGCTGTGACTGAAACCATCAACAAGATTCCAGTGGTGTTCTTAACATGATCCCCAGCAAAGTTTCCAGAAAAGTCTTTTCCTTCCTACCACAGAAACTCTCAAAGGGTTTATAAAGGGTCATCCCCTTTGGAGTTGGCTCCACAGGGCATGGCACCTTCTGCTCAGCTCAGGCTACGAGAGGGTTATGAAAGCCATCTGGCACATCACTGAGGGAAGCAACCACATGGGCTGAGTGCATGCTGAACAACTTCCAAGTGTGCACTGCCCAGTAACTAAGGCTACTAGCTCACTGCCCACAGAAGGAAGGGACTTTCCTCCCCTAACTACAAGGGCATTGGAGCTCCTAGACCATGAGAAATGTCTGCAGTGCTTGCCTGGAAAGCTGCTGTGACTACTGAATGGCCTAACCTCAGAGCTGACACTCTCACCCAACAGGCAACACTAACCTTCCCGGCAGGCCTAGGGATGAGAAGCTGAGGGGCCAATGACTGGCCCTCATTATCAATTACAGACTGCTGAGCAACTAACTGGCCATGATCTGCAAAATGTGAACAGTGATACCCAGAATCACTTGTCCTTTACAATATGTACTGTCACCTCATCCCAAGCTATCCATGTGCTCCAGAATTGCAGACAGCAGGTATGCTTCCTGGGGCTGCCCCCAACTGCTACTGTCTACTCCTCCAGTGCAGCCTACTCCATTCCACTACTAAGACGATAGCAAGAAGGAGTACATACTACTTGGACTTGTCCATCTTCTCCGATTTGGTGGATCTGGACCTGCTGGGCATTGGCCAGGGTGTAGTGCAGGGCCTGCGGCTGGGGCTGCGAGATCTCAGTGGCGGGTTGCGGGGTGCTCAGAATCGTTTCTGCGGGGACACGTGGAGGAAGGGAGCTATTACAAAAATTCCCAGGAGCCAGCACAGATGACAAACCAATGCACAGATCATTCTCAGGTTCTTTCTTTCCCCTCATTCTAAATTCCCAGAGTGGAGGAAAGAAATTCTTCCTACCTAGGCTCTCAGCAATGGGTCTCCATAAAGGAACAGTGGTGGCATTTAAGCAAGGCAGTTTTTTTGTTTGACATCATTAATAATAAGTTTGAGATCACTGAAATTCCAGACAGGAAGATTACAGGAATCTAAAGAACTGAGCAATTTTGCTACAACAAAACTCCTTCTCTCCATTTCTACTTATTTAAAGATGAATTCCCTCAGGATGTATCTAGAAAAATGAAATAAGAATAAAACTGACATTAACCTCTATTTCAGCTTAGCAGTAAGTAAGATTTACCCATGGATAATCAAACCAGCTAGGGAGAAACAATTCCCTTCATCTCATTTAGTGAGGCATTTCCAATAAAATTTAACTTGCTACTGGAATCTAAATGCGATGTTTTTGATTTTGTTGTTGTCAGATGCTGTCAAGTTGATTCTGACCCACGGTGACCCCACATGTGCACAGCAAGAGAGTTTTCAAGGCTGTGGCCTTCTGGAAGCAGATCATCAAATCTGTCTTCCAAGGCGCCTCAGGTGGGCTCAAACCACCAACCTTTCGGCTAGCAGTCAAGTGTTTAACTGTTTGCAGCATCTAGAGACTCCTGTTCTAATGTACTGGCATTAATTTTAATTATAAAACTCAATCAGAAGAAGTATTTAAACTATAACTAGAACAGTAATTTTTTAAATCTGTAATTAAAATTTTTTTCTATGCATATATGACTTGTTACAGAGAAATATGATGGATTGATTGGTGAAAGAACTTTCAAAACAAAACTAGAATGAAATTCTGTGAGGGAAGAATATTAACATGAGTAGTAAGACAAAAAGGAATGATGTAACATTTTTATTAGAGGGAAGTTTTTTGTGTATCTTTTTTAACAGCTAATGCTGGGTATCAAACTGCCATAGTGTACAGACTCCACTGAATGCATTTTAAAAAGCAACATAATAATGTTAAAATGCTAACACTCACAGTATTCCAGACATGGTATCTTTTTCAATTACTGCAAACTATACTGAAAAATTGAGCATGTCAACTTTTAGAAATGTCAACTTAAAAGTATGGGTCAAGAGATGGAGCACTAAGAAAGTTCCAGATGGCTTAACCATACTTACCCACTGTAAGAAAACTAAACCACGGACCTGCATTCCTCTATGACCTGGCCTGGCTCCCTATCAGATCCAGAAGATTCCTACTTCAGAAAGCAAAGCTAACTGCACAGACATCTGTAGGCAGTACATTTTCAACAGCTGGTTCTTGGTAACTCTAAAATATCTGGCACTAAGAAGGTACCTGGAAACCCTGGTAGCACCGTGGTTACGTGCTACAGCTGCTAACCAAAAGGTCAGCAGTTCAAATCTGCCAGCTGCTCCCTGCAGACTCTCTGAGACAGTTCTATTCTGACCGATAAGGTCACTATGAGTTGGAATCGACTCGACAGCACTGGGTTTGGTTTTGGTTTTAAGTAGGCACTCAAGGAGCCCTGGTGGCACACATAAGCTAAGGACTCGGCTGCTAACTGAAAGGCTGATGGCTCTAACCCATCCAGCAGCTCCACAAAAGAACAATCTGGAAGTCTGCTCCTGTAAGGACGTCAGCCTAGGGTTCCCTATGGGACAGTTCTACTCTGTCACATGAGGTCACTGTTAAGTCTAAATAGATTGTGGACACACGACATCTATAAACCACCCTACGGTTTTCAGCTTAGCAAAGAGGCCCGGGGGAAGAAAACATTTCCATTTAGACCCCTAGAGTTATATTTTAAATAGTCAAACCCCGCTGTCTTACACTCAAGCACATATAAGTTTATGCAGTACTGCCCAAGAAGCAAGAGCAATACAGACACTTCAGTAAATTCAATTATTTAATCCTTTAAAACTAGCGATTTTGTAATTTGTACCTAAATAGGCTAGCTTTGGCTCATGATCTTAATTACAGTATTTATTTGAAAAATCTCTTTTTTAATCTATTGATAATTCAAAAGAGAGACACACAGACAATCCCAGCTGGAATTACTACCAATGCCAAATTAACAAAATCTTGGCTTAATTACATTCTGCTGAATCACTTTTTTCACCAAAATAGACTTCAGTATCAGATTTGCTTTTTTAGGCTAAGGCTAGAGGCAAAATGAACAAAGACAAAAATTCTAGAAGTCTCTTCAACTAACCACGTACTTTGCTCTACCTAAATTTAGCCAAATAGCTAGTAAAAGAGAACATTATGTCAACTGAAGTTTATAGAGCATGTACTTAAAAAAGATTTTTTTTTTTAAAGAAAGTGTTTTATATTTCTCTGAAATCCCATTTAGTTCCAGCACTTGCAGACAGGAGGGCTCTTGACTGGTAAGCTTTTTGGCTTCTCACCAAACCTCCAGGGAAGCAGCACTTGTCCTGGTTTATTACAGCAGCATCAAAAGGGTAATAGTGGAGAAACCCATTCTTAGCCCTTCCTTGGCAAATAAACACCTCAAGGCCAAAAGAGTATGATTATGCTAATCTCCCTCACATGGTTTTTAAAAAGCAACCCAATGGACTCCAAGCTCCTCCTGAGCCACGCTTGTGTTTATTCACTCGTACTCCAATAATGGTGCACAGGACACCTAGGTCAAGACCAGTGAATGCTTCATCTGGTTCATAAGCATTCACTGTCAGAAAGCTCAGAACAAGTGGCTGAACAGAGGGACAGAGCACTGTCTGTCACTGGGCCCTGACACAGCGATTGGGGGAACGATGACTGTTCCAAGGGCCAGGATGCGGCTGGATGCTCCGTCCGTGAAAGCCTTCTTGGTTGTTAGCCATCTTATTAGATCTCCTTTCTGATATTTTAGGATCCTGATGATGTAGTCCAAAGTGTCCATTAAACGTCATCTTGTACAGTGACAGCTTCTAACTTACTCAAGTCCCTGGCAAGTAATTTAACTTGGATTTTCATTCTGTACTTAATGAAATAAACCACTAACCTTACCAAAGGAGAACACACACAGGAAGTGTATCTGTGGTCAACACAAGGCACAATCTGGCAATCACTCCCTCATTTCTCATCTCTAAGAGTTTTGAATCTTTTCTTCCTCTTCTCAGTCTGCTTGTTCCTCTTTCCCCTGTAAGTCCTTGAATAGTTTCAAAAAATGTTTTTTGTCCCATCTTGTTAATGACTGAATCTCTACATTGGGTCTCTTCCTAATGACTAGTTTTTCCTCCAATTATGGGTCAAATTTTCCTGCCTTCTGTCATGTCTAGCAATTTTGATTGGATACTGGACACTGTGAATCTTACTTCTTTCGATGTTTAGATTTTCTTATTTCCTTCAAGAAGGGTTAAGTTACTTGTGGCTCAGTTTGATCCTTCCAAGGCTTGTTTATAAGCTTTACTAATGTGGGTCTAGGGGTAAAACTTGTGTGGCCACCTCCTATGCTTAAGAGTCCCTTTTACTCTATGAATAGTTCAGTTGCACTAGGAAGGCATGGCCTCTGGTGCCTACCGAAAGCTCTGACTGATAAAGATTCTCTCCTCTGGCTGGCGAGAACCTACACACCTCCAGACCTATGAGCTTAGGGGCCATTGGGCTCAAAGGTGCCCAGCCAACTCTTTGCCTAGCCTTATGTAATTCTGCTGTAGGCATGCATGTGTTACGATGCTGTAAAAACTCAAAGGAACCCCTGTGCAGATTCAGGAACTCATTTTTATGTAACTCCTCCTCTTTGGAACTCCGTTCGGCAACTCTCAGCTGCTTCAGCCTCCCTGAACTCCCATCTGTCTCCTCAAATTGGTGAGACAGCTGTGGTCTGCCTGGAATGCCCCTCACTGCTCCATGCCTCCAGAGAGAAATCCAGGGGGATGACAGGGGTCAGCTCATGTGTCTTCTCTTCTCTTAGGGACCACAGTCCTATTGTCAAAAGTCTGAAAACAGTTATCCTACACATGCTGTCCAGATTTCTGTGGCAAGAGAATTAAATCTGGTGTCTGTTACTGCATTATAGCTGAAAGCATTTTAAACAGCATTTTCTTAAACTAACTTAATACACTGTCTATGATAATTAAACTAAATTAATACATTGCCTATTGTAAGTAATTTGGAAACTACAGGAAGACACAAAGAGAAAAATTAGAAATTGTACTCCCACTACCTAGAGATAATCATTGTTAAAGTTATTACATGTAGATTTTCAACCACCTTCCACAAACAGTATTTTTAATAAAAATAGGATCATACTGTCAGGATCACTTTCACATCTGCTCCCCATAATGTTTAAGAGCATATCCCAACTCATAAATTACACTTCTGTAACATACATACGGCCACTGTGAGTCAGAGCTGACTTGACAGCAAAGGGTTTACCATCATTTTAATAGCTACAGATTACCAGGCTGCATCCAAATGCATGTAACCTACACCCTATGACTGCCACCTGGGTTTTTAAATTTCAAAGCCATAGTTCCTCATTGTAATAGAAAGCCCTAGAGTACTCATCAAGAGATTCTTCCATACATGCCACTCAAACAGGTACGACTTGTGTGGCCCATAATAGCTGGCCATCTCCAACCTTCAGAAATACTTGGCAACTGTTAGGACTAAGTATCTGATAACTACCACAACAACTGGGAGAAAAACACTTCCTGAAACTGGTTTTAGAAAGAACAAAACCCTCAGAGAATGCCAGGTGATCAGGTTCATAATGTGCAGTGTTTTCAGAAGTACGTGTTCCAACTGACAAAGGCTCCACTCACGACAGAATGGACCTGGCCCATTCTACCCTTGATCCTGAGCCAAACCCCTCGATCCCCACTAAAGTTCCAAGGGCTACTGCCAAGGGAGACACTGTAGGGAGGAAGAAAACAACTGAAATATTTTAAATTAGAGCTTTCAGAAAAGGCAAACAAAAAAGTCAGTCCATAGTTGTGACCCCTGAGGAGAAACAACCCTGACAGCAGACAAAGCCTGGAGTATGAGAGTCATTTTCATCCCAAGTGCCCTCCTCTAACCTCCCAAAACTTTCCTACAGCTTTTATCTTACTGTGTGAAATTCTACCAATTGGGAAGTGATCTGAGCTGAAGAAAAGCCTTCCCTTCACAATTTAAAGTACTCTAGAAAGATGCAGAAGTCGCAGAGTAACATTGGAACCATTATCAAGATCACAACTGCCGTTGACCTCTGAAAACAACTGCATTAGAGAAATTATAGCTGTAACAGTTAGGACTATTTTCTTAGTATATGTCCTCTCTATTTTTAACTAAAACTTTTAAAATATTTTGGTACGTTTTGAGGACAGTTGAAAATATTCTGTTTTAAAAAATGAGTAGAGACTAAAAGTTATTTTCAAAGAACTTCATAATTAAAAATAAGTCACAGTAACTTAAATAATTAGTTCTTTGTTTTTAAATGTAAGCATATTGATGGCAGTGGGAGTGGGTATATGGAAGAACATTTCTGTCATCATCAAAGACATAGCAGCTATGTTAACATTCAACCAGAAAGAAAGGTACACAGGGAAAGAAATCTGTTTTCTCTTCTTTCAGATGATGCTCAAAATCCTCTTTTAATAAATCATATGTAGATGCCCCATAACCACCCTCTGCTAAAGGGGACTAAATATTTATTAGGAGTATCTCCCACACTGATACTCCCCAATTCACTAATATTCTGACCTATGCTGAACTATACAGCTGTCAGATGGAACCCACTACAAAGAGAAAGGCCACACTTCACTACAGAAAATGAGCGGCTCTCTACGAATGGGACCAGTGCATACAGTTACCACACAGTTACAGGCAACATATGACATGCAGCTACGTACAAGGCATTTCTAGAAAAACTGCAGGCAGCAGGGACCAGGGTTCAAAAGACAGATCCACAGAGCCACTCCTGAGTACACCAATTGTTTTCTGGCAAGTCAAGTTCATTTTAACTTTCAAGAACTCTGTTTGGTTGACATCACTATGAAAGGCCAGTCATCACTTGCTGACATACTCTGAGGCCTCTTGGTGAAGAGGAACACTAATATCTACTGTCATTACTAATGGGGGAAAAAATCACATCAACGATGCCTAAATGGAGCCTCCTTAAAAAGGAAGTCTAAGGGAGTAGCTTTCTTTTCATCTTGCAGGAAAGTTTAACCGAGCCCTACATTAAAATATATAAATAAAGGGTACAAGTTAGTCTTCACTTGCCCTTTCATCTGTGGTCACCATGTAAGGAAAACAAACAAAAATAGCAATATGCCCAGAAGCTCAATAACAGGCACAGGGCACAGGGCACCACCCCAGTCATAGTCCTAACCAAACTCCTTCCTCTGGTTCAGAACCTAACATGAGCTTTGTGTGAAGACCCTGCTCTTAACTTTCTTTTCCCTAGGAAAAAGTTCTCCAACTGGCAGCTGGACTAAGAGCCATGAGTGGGCCTGGGCTGAGGTTCCCAACCTCAAAGCAGCGCGCAGCCAGGTGTACACAGTCACATCTCATCACATCCAGTCTTTCCCTCCCCACCCCACCCCACCCCACCCCACCCCTATGGGAGGAAGGCTCTGGCCACTGTCTCCTGAATTGCAGTTGGAGGCCCTGCTAGACACTTGAGCCCTGCTCAGGCCATTCTCATGTGACAAGGATAATGTCAGTTGCTCTGGAGGTTGCAAGTGAGAGAGAGGCCTGGCTGTCAGAGGGTACCTGAAGTACTGTAGGACGAAGACGATGGGGTTCTCCGGGAGAAACTCTTGACGGCCAGGCTCTGGCCTCGCTGTTTCCGCCGCCAGGCTGTCCGGCACTTGGAGTCGATGCTCTGTTTGATTCGATACCAGTCAGATTCTGTGATTCCAAATTTATAGAATAGGTGACCTGAAAGAACACACTCCATATGAACACACTGTGAGGTGTATGGAAGATGCTGCAAGGTAAAGGCCACCTTCTCATGCAGAACACACTGTGATGTAACAGCTGCCCTGTCTGCAGAACACACTGGGAGGTAAAGGCCACCTTCTCGTGTGGAACACACTGGGAGGCAGAAGCCACCTTCTCGTGTGGAACACACTGGGAGGTTGAGGCTGCTCTCTCACGTGGAACATGCCGTGAGGTGAAGCCACCTTCTTGTATGGAGCACACTGTGAGATAAAGAGAGGTAAGGACTACCTTCTCAGGTGCAAGCAACTTCAACAAAAAAGGATGACTGTCGCTGAGATCCTCATCTCAGTATGGAGATGTCCTCCACTCCTCTTTGACAATAATCCAGAAAGTCAAATTATAAAAGAACATGGTGAGCCAGTCAATAAATCATTTTCCAAGATCAGATACAAGATTCAGTCAAGCATAAGCACAAGTGCTGTTGAATAAATGATTGTTAGAATGGACTGGGACTTCTTTCCATGGTTTTAGACCATACTGCTGGCTTATATAACTTTCTCTACATTTCCATGCCCTCCTTAGCTAGACTGCAAGGCTCCCAAGGGAAGAGGTTACATCTCACACCTGCCTCATTTCTGGTGTCCCTCACAGCCCTACAGTGTCCCTACAACTCACTTTGCTCACAGCTAAGTACCTAATGGGACCCATGTTCATCACTTACAGAGAGCTCTCAATAACTGCTAACATCTGGAGAATTCCCTCTTCAGCAGTGAGGGCAAGGGTGGCACCTTCACCTCACCAAGCCCATCCTGGAACCCAAGTCACAGAGCCTACTCTCCCACTGAGCAGTTACAGGAAGTAACAGTCAGGGATGTGGGAATCATAAGAAAGGGCTCGACCAGCAAGCTGGCCTCCTCTCTAGCTGGCTCAAGAACCTTCACTGATTAACAGGAAAATGATGGATGAAATTCAAAATTTTAATAATAAAAAGATTAAGCTGAGAAACATCCTGTTTTGACTACTAAGACCACTGAGTTTGGACTATCTACTGAGGGTCAGATTACTGTCCCAAGCCCTCCAATCTGTTCCTATTGAGCCCAAAATACTAGAAATAATCAAAACAAAGGAAATGTTTGTTTTTCAAGTCCTACATTCAATATCAAAAGTTTCCTTTGTTTTGGACAGACACTTCTTGAATGCTTTTAGGAGCATATGCTTAAGACATCTTTGACTCTGAATATAATGGCAACCAAAATGTCTTTAATCTAGATAAAAAGAAATTGGGTAAGGAGGGGTAGGATTTTTGGATCAGGAAGGATAATAACCTAAGGTAGTTTAGAAGTACTTTTTCATCTTCATACATATAAGGAAATGCTTTACTTTTTGATTTTTAGTCATGAACTCAGTGATTCCAGTAACTGTTTACCGAGACAGTGTGACATGCCAGGTATGGCTTTAGGTGCTAAGTACAGCCTCCAGAAGTCCTGGCTAGTTACTGACTGTAGTCACCGGAGAACTCCAGAACTGGCTGCAGTTTCAGAAGAGCCAACTGCTGGCTGTAATTACAGAGAAGTTCAACTGTGACTGCCACTTTAAGACAAGACGAGAAATGGCAGTCACATCCAGTAACAAAACATCTTATTGCATGTGGTCTTCAACAAAAAGACATTCTAGAAACCATCCTTCCATTCACATTCCTTCACACTCAAGGTAAAAGCCTTCTGAATTCCTCTAGAGATTAATGAGATTATACAAAGTTTTAAAAATTTGTTAGCAACAGAAAAGAATATATACAAGGCACACAGAGGTACATATATACAAAAATGAACAAACGCATCAAGGAAGAAATTAGTTTATGGGACATGCTACACAAACCACAGCATATTCTACCGGAGGCCTAGAAGAGCCTGACGGTCCCTGGATACTACTACTGACCACTGTCCTGGCAGGCTGTCTGGCACACCCCACAAAGCTGAAAATGGTCTTCCCCTTCCCAGGACCCATGTAATGGACAGGGATGGTTCAGCACTGAGAACCAGCTCCCAGCTCTCCAGTAATAAGCCTCACAGAGAGGTTGTGAAGGGCACCATGGAGAACAGGATCCGACGAAGCTGGCTACAACCTGTCATTTCAAGTCTGTGGTATGTGGCACGGACTTTATCATCCACAGAGGAATGGAAACCCTAACACTGAATACAACTCAAGGTTCAGAGGCAAAAGAGAAATAGAAGTCAGAGTGCCAGCAACTTAGCTCTTCAGTTAGTCTCGGCTTAACAGCAAGTAGCCTAGAAAAACACAAGAAATCTGCAACACTCTGAAAAGGGTGAAAATTAACTCATGTGTTCACCTGAAATGGGAGCCAGCACTCATCAAGGAACATTCTACACAACCACGTCCCCATATTCCCAGCCTCAAAGCTGAGTTAGCACTTTTCTCCAAGTAGGGGCAATCCATTCATATAGGATAGAAAAAAGGCTGACTTATACCAACTCTGAATTTATAAGAAGAAAAGCACCTCATGGCAGCTCTTTGGCAAATAGGGATGATCACTGCCCTAAAGACACAGCTTTCAGCCCACCTGTGGCTCAGACCTCTAACTAGGCCTTGTGTCTCTAGGCTCCTAACCTACACAACAGCCCTGTTTGCCAAGCCTACCCCTGGAGGGCCCCTGGACAGGTGCTGAAGCCGGTCTCACACAATGTACTTACAAGCACACAGAGCATCACCTCCCTGTCAACCCTCTCACAGGCAGCCTGCTAATAAAAAGTGTTTGAGTCCCAGAGCTTAAAGCGCTGATACCCGCAAGAGAAGTGCACCACAAGGCACGCCTATGCTCAGCCCAGTAGAGCACAGGCTGGCTTGGGATGTGCGCACCAACTGGCTTGAGCAGGACACGAGTCACTTGGGCTTTCCGGGTAGGGCAACTGGTATGGCTGAGCTGTTGGTCTGAGATTTCACTGGGCTTCAATGAGTTGGCCCAGCTATAATCACACAGCACCAAGACTCCAACATGACCAAATGCATGCATATAACTAGTCCAGCAACAATGATGCCAGCAATTTACAAAGCATTCTCCATAGCCTGGGAGTTCACATGTAGCCCTTTGTGAGATACTTTGTGTCTCCTGTGTTACCTGCGCTATATTCTGTCTCTATGATTAAGCCACACACATGCCTTTGGAGCAAGGCTGACTGTGAGGAACAATGAAGCCAGCAGAGGAGCGGAGGTCAGGTGATGAGTGCTGGGGGGAGTCTGTGCCTACTGACCTTTGGAAATGTTACCTCAAAGAAGAGGCAAGGATGGCTGACTCAAGCAGTTTCACTCTTCAAGGAGGGGCCCAGGCAGGCCAGCCAAACACTGGAATTGGCATATCCAGGCTGCTGGCCGTTTGTGGTCCACCCATGAACAGAAGGCAGGCAGAGCCCCACAGACCACTGCAAGTGCTCAGGAGAGGCCCAGTCCACAGGACCGATGGACAGGCAAGAAAGCCTCACTCTTCTCCTCCTCCTTGCTTCCTGAGAGTGGCCCTAGGATGAGTGAGTCTGGGACCTCAACCAGAACCTCTAACCAGTTGGCCAATCTTCCCTAGCACCCTTCCCACCCAGGGTGCCAGGTAAGGGAAGGTAAGAGAAACATCCAATCTGGAATGCTGCCCTTTCGTGGTTACCAGTATTTGGGGACCTTGCCCTTTCCCAGCTACTAGCACACTGGAATCCAGAATGCTACTTTTTGCTCAGAGACTAGTATCGGGGACCTGGAATGCCAACTTTTCCCAGTTATCAGTACCTGGGCCAAGTGCTCACTTAGCACTTCACTGTTCAAGGAGATAGCCCTTGTCGCCATGCCCTCTGCCCATACTTACACCGGATCCCGTAGATGGTGAGGGGGTCAAGCTGCTTCTTCCCGTGCTTGCCCTGGCCTGAGAGGTTCGAGACTGCCTGCACCTCGCGGTGGAAGAGGTAGTCCAGCAGCGTGAGTGCCATCTTCTCAGCAGTGCGGCAGTTAGTGCTGATGTGCAGCATGTCAGAGGGGACGATGGCGCAGCGCACACGCATCTCAGGGTTGTTCTCATCACCCAGCCAGGTCCCGTTGGGATAGTCCTCTGAAATATAACACCACCCCCCAGAGCTGCTGTCAGGGGCATGAGCTGAAGACACGCGTACACAGGAGCTGCCTGAGCACTCAGCTCACACAGGTGAGGAAGACAAGCCTTAAGGGTGGTGGGCCAGCCCCGTCCAGCTCCCAGCGGTCTGCCAAGGGCCCGGGGCCAGTCCTACTGTTGAGGAAGGAAGCAAAAGAGGGGGTGCTGACCAAGAACAGAAAGATGACCTCATTCACCAAAAAGCTGCCCCAGTGCCTCTTGATCTACTTCAGCTACATAAGCAGAACATTCATACTGGCTTCCACAAGCGATACACTGCCTTGTTAATTCCGTTAAAGAACATAAACCACAGAGCACTGAATTCAACTGACATACATGAAATCCCTTAGAACAGGACAGTGCAGAACCACTGTGCAAACCAAGGGGTACTTCCAAGCTGTATTCACACACCTACCCGAGGTGTTCATAATGTCTGGAAGAGGTGACAGTGACAGTGACAGCTGTCAGGTCATTGTTGGAAATGCTTGGTTCACCTGACAGCCCCAGCAGGGCACAAAGCTTTAAAAGAACAAAACGCTGCATTTGTTCCCAGCTCTGCCCCACATCTGGGAGGATGGGCACACAGCAGTCTCCGGTGGCTGGTGTCAGAGACCCACAGGAACCCCATGCCTCCGTGTTGTGTGGTATGCTGGAGTGGCCAGCAGAGCCCATCCTGTGCCCACGGCCCTGCCTCTGGACAGCTGAGCGCACGCACCTTCAGGAGGGATGGTGGCACACGCGTCTGACCTTCAAATTGCTCAACTACAGAGAGAAAGCCATATACAATGTGCCAGCTCAAAACATCCCAAACGATACAAAGTCTGATCTCTTGTCTCCTGCACCATGTACTCATCATGAAGCCCTTCCCTGCCCTTCCTGCTGAGGGAAACATGCCGAACTCCTTCCTTCCCTCCCTTTACATCAACCATGAACTTGGAGTCTGAATATTGGCAACAGCTTCTTTTGGCCTGTTGCTCAGTGCTCTGCCAAATGGCCTTCCTTGTCACATACCTTCCCTTACCTTATGTAATACATCGTCTGTGATGTCATGGTTCACAAGGTTGCTGACACAGTCTGAGCAATCCCAGTCTGCATCCTGAGGGGGATCTGCAGGAGGTGGGGAGAGGTGCACAAGGAAGAGGGCCTGGCACTCAGTGGGCTCGTGCATCACAGGGACCTCATGTGCAGGGGTATGTGCTCTGTAGCACTTCTGACCCCAAGAACTCTTAGATTCTAGAACATGACAGGAAACCGGCACTGATTCCCATGGTTGGCACATGCCCCTTGCCTCCTGCATAATCACCTTCTCTTCTTTACACTCCCATACCTCAGCCGGCTCCATCTAACAAAGTTCCAGTGTGAACTTGTGATGGATGACTGTCTCCCACAGCAGCAGAGCTTTGCAACAGGCAGCCTCTGGATGGGCAGCAGAGCCTTCCTGTGTAGGCAAGTCCAGCCTCCGCCTTGTAGACTGCAAATCACCACCTTGAGGCTTCCTCAGGGCAGTTTAAAATGTGAATGCTGAGGTGCCAGCACCACTGACACTTACTCTCCTTGCCTCTATTAAAGCCATAGAGGGAAGCCAGGTGATAGGCCTGAGTCAGGTGACATGTTTGCTTAATGAAGAAGGGAGAAAAGAACTGCCAGGCAACCACTCTGCCTCCTTCCCAAATGAGGAGACAGGTAGAGCTCTAGAAAGGAGGTGGCAAGGTCCAGCTGACAGAGGTTTCCTGTAATACCTGCAGTAGAGTCTGCACGGCCCAGCAGCAGTTTCCATTCCCTCTGGGGCAGAAACTAAAGCCAAATCTATTGCCACTGAGTTGATACAGACTCACAGCAACCCTACATGACAGAGAACAACTGCCTCATAGGGTTGCCAAGGAGCACCTGGTGGATTCAAACTGCTGACCTTTAGGTTAGCAGCCAAAGACTTAACCACTATGCGACCAGGGTTACAGAACTGTGGATTTCTTCCCAACAGTGATGGCATTCTGGTGCTGTGCCAAGCACAGGCTAAGACCCACCATCTGTGGCTTTCCCACCTACTGAGGTCTTGGGCAGGTCATCTGGCTTCTCTCAGTCTTGTATGATAGCCCCTTGGGGTGGTCTTGAGAACAGCATAAATAATATATGTGCAAGGGCAGAACCCCATCCACACATAATCGTAAGCCTGGAGAATACCTAACTCAGCAAGGAGATCCAGTACCTTCCGCGCAGTCTCTGGAACTCCAGGCTTAAACAGGTTAGGGTGCAAGAGGCACTTCCCCACCCTGACCCTGCTACAAATACTTGACGCATGGGCTGATCCAGAGGACTAGATGGGGTACTCAACAGACAGCTGAGGGGCCCACATCTGCTCAGGCTTCAGTTAAAGTATGTCACCACTCACCTAGTGGCTTCAATATTCTTCATGAGATTTCTTTTGGAACATTTTGATAGGTACATTCTGGCTTCCATGCAAACATGCAATTCCTCCAGTGGGCAGCCAGCATGGCCTAGCTTTGCCAATAAGCCTGGATCATGACGGGAAACCTCTAACAGCTTGTAGAGAACAGGGAGCTGGCCAAGGTCAGAGACACAGTGGTTACAAAAGGGGAGGTCCTGAAGTCAGAGTGTGCTGGCCTAAAGGGTGACAAGTGGGCTTGCTATAGATGGGGCCAGCAGCCTCAAGCATGAGGGAACCAGAAGCAAAAGGGGAGAAGGGGGCAGCCACAGGAGAATTCTAGAGAATATTTTAGAAGATGACCTGCACAAAGCCCGGGCCAGGAAGGAGCAGGGCACCCTGGAAATGAAAGGGAGTCAGTATGGTGGAGTAAAGAGTGAGGGAGGGGCAGGTGAGGGAAGAGGGTCATGCAGGGCCTACTGCATGGGAGCCCTCAATGATTTCACACAAGGCAAGGACAAACGGAGGAGGGCCACAGAGGACAAAGGCAGCCACTGTGAGCTGCTGAGAAGATCATTACATATCCTGACAGGGCTCGCTCTCCTTACACTTCCAGCGTTCTCAGGGACTGGTGCTAACTGCAAGCACGGCCCAATCTGGTGATACCCAAGCATCTTTGGATTCAGGCCTTTGACGTTATGAGCAGGATCTACAACCTGTCATGTGATTGTCTAGAAGGCACCAGGTGCATCCTAGGTATCAGAGAGGCAGGGTATATGGTTGGCCCTGTGTCCCTGGAACATTCTCAACACAGCAACCTGGAAAACACAAGCAGCAGTGGTTTCAGGGCTTTCAGCTTTAATTCTCAGACGTCCAAAGACAGCCTTGTCCCTTCGTGAATGACGAGTAACACTGGCTTCTGCTGATCTGAGTCTTCTCTGTTTAAACAGTACTTTAAAGTAATGTAAACACTGCACAGAGTTCAGTGTTATTTTTCAGGCAGGGAGTCAGAAGCCAGTCAGAGTTTCACTGAGATGCTGTGCCTGGAATGTCAGGGGGACAGCCATCTAGCCAAGAGTACCATGAACATCACACTGCCACCTCACTGATTCAGATGAGGGTGAGAACAGTTCACTTGGATTGCTATTTTTTGGAAATGAGGACAAGGAGAAATTACTCTGTTGTGGAAATTCCACTTCTCTGCAAGTCACTGAGGTCCCTGAGTGGTACAAATGGTTTGCACTCAACTACTAACCTAAAGGTTGTATGGTTTGAGTCCACACAGTGGCACCACAGAGGAAAGGTCTGGCAATCTATTCCATAAAGATTACAGAAAATAAAGCTCTATTGAGCAGTTGTACTCTGTAAAACACAGGGTCATCACAAGTTGGAAATGACTTGATGTTGACTGGTTTGTTTATTTTTATTATTTCCAAGTCACTAGCTTCCTCCTCAAGACATGACTCACCTCTACCAAACAGAAAAAAAAGCACTTCCCTCACTATCCCTACATCAGCTTCCCCAGTATTTCGTGACTGTGGTATGTGTGCCCCACAAACCTGTGGGGAGCCAGCTGAGCAGGAATTTGGCCACAAAACACCAGGCATTCCTTAAGCCTTAGGCTGCTCAGAACTTTACTTGCCTTCCCATCACAGACGCCACTGCAACAGAGTTTAGGGCCTGAAATGATTAATTTTTTAAACTGAATTCCTGTGTCTTTAAGAATTTGATTACAACAAGTCTGTGAGCTAAGTTAACACCCTGTAGGTTGTGAATGTGATGCTACTGATCATTAGACATGAGTGAGAAACTCAACTGCATGAGTCTCTTTTCTCCAGTCTGCTGAGATTCTTGATACACAAATACAGCATCGCACAGCTCAAGGAAGGAGCTGGAGTCTCTCTAAACAACTGAACAGAATAGCTTCTTGATAACCCTCAGGTGCAAAACCCTCTCTTGTGATGCTCAAAAGCACAAGGTAACCCTGTGCAGCCGCAAAATGTGCAAACTTCATCATAAGCGTCATAAATCATGAGCATCACAGTCAATAAAACCTTCTATCTTAGTGAACTACATATCCTGGAGAACTTTTAACTAGTCAAGCTATAAAGTGCCTCAAAAGCAGGCTTTAACAGGGGCAGGTTCCTGTTTCACAGCATAAACAGTTCTGGTCTGGGCTTTCTCAAAAAAATAGGGAAGGCTAAAGTGCAGTGAGCAGGCTTTCTGTGTCTTGGGCCACACACACACCAGTGCCTGTGGAGTTCCTGACAGTGTCAGCAGGGCTTTGAGTCAGAGCGAGGACAGGCTTACCCAAGGTCACAGCCCCATCTGGGACCTTCTGAGCAGGCAGGCTCCCAAACCTGCTTCTCTTCTATGAGCACTTTGGGAAAGGCAACCCTTCCTTCATGAATCTGCACAGTAACCCAGGAAACTGGCAATGTGGTCCATTTCACAGAGGAGGAAATGAGATCTCTACAGAGATTCCATACTTTGATCAAGGTTACAGGTCAGGTGAGGGCATAGCTGAATGTGAAGCAAGTGCTCCCAGTCACAACTACTCCTGCCTGCTGTGAACACAGTGATCTGAGCACTTCTAGTGCCCCTTCCTATTTCATGGATTAAATTGTGTCCCCCAGAAAAACATGTGTAGTAATTTAGCTAGGCCATAATTTCTGGTACATGTGATGTTCCTGTATGTTATAAATCCTACCTCTGTGATGTTAACAAGGGACAATGAGCAGTGGTTATGTTAGTGGGACAGGACTCAATCTGTTAGACTGTAGTATGCCTTGAAGCAGTCTCTTGGGATAGAAAGAAACAGAAGCAAGCAGACAGCTGGGGACCTCCAATCACCAAGAAAGTAGTGTCAGGAGCACAGTGTGTCCTTTGCACCTAGGTTCCCTGCACCTCAGAGGCTCCCAGTCCAGGGGAAAACTGATGGCAAGGATCTTCCTCTAGAGCCAACAGAGAAAGACTCACCCTGAAGCTGAGGCCCTGCATTCAGACTTCTAGCCTGCTTTTCAGTGAGAAAATAGCTTTGTTAAAGCCATCCACCTGCTGTATCTCTGTTATAGCACCGTTAGATGACTAAGACATCTTAGAAAGCTGCTGATCTTCAAACACAATTTCTTTGTCTAAAGTAAAAAGCATCTGGTACCCAAGTTTACAGGGTTATTAAATTTTCTATGGGTCCAAAACTGTCTACTGGAAAAAAAGAAAAGATGATTAAAAATCCCAGCCTGGAATTTGCACAGAGCACAGACAATTCTTACTTGATTTCTTCCCTTTTTTTCCCCCCTCTCTCTGTTAGGCAGTGCTATGAGAAGGAATTAACCACAAACTTTCTGTGAAGGTCACATGTCACTCCTGTCTCTGCTTTCTGTCAAGTGCTGACTTTCCAAGAGCAGACTAAAACAACTCAGCATCTATTACTCTACACGTAGGTAACACCTCCACCACGGTCACTGTGGACATCATACTCCTAACTTCACCTGCTGCAATGTGGTCACCAGTGTGCAGCCACCAAGAACGCCATGCCAAGTGAGCAAGACACTGCATGTAGCAAACACCGTGGTGCTAATACTGCCACGGAAACAGAGGCAAACCAACTCAGTGGAAGAAGGGGACTGGGTTACACTGCTATCACTCATGAGAACATCAGGGAACAGAGCAGCACCTTTCAAGCTCTCTGGCCAGCAGGAAGGACTGCCAAGGAGCTGCGAAGAGGCAGTATATCACAAGAAGAGGAACGAGCGAAGGGCCTGCGCACTTGGATCTGACCTCCCCTGAACATGCTTCCCCCTCACCCTCTTTCTTCTCCACGTGACAGGCCTCAGCTTGGACTCTACACACTCCCTAAGACCTGCAACACGCACCAAGATCTCACCCTGACAAATGAAACAGTATGTGGCACTAGCCCAGAGAAGTGTCTGACAAACAATTCAGAAGGCACGTATTTATTTCACTAGAATTGCTTGATCTAATTTTGGCATCTAAAACAATAGAAAGATTTTAGTAGCTTTATTTAAAAACTACAAATTAGGCTGCAAGAAAAGTAAACTTGCTTTCTATTTCAATCATTAATATCTTCAATGAAGTTAAATGGTACTTCTGAAAAACACCATTAAAACAAAAAGCCTCCAGCAGTAATCAAAACCTTCTTACCACTGAAACAGTTCAGAATACAAACATTTGCTTTGAGGTTCTATTTTAAAACCAAAAAACTGAGAGGAGTAGAAACAGCATCAAGATGAAAAGGATGACCAAGTCTTTTGGATGTAAAGTTTAAATGAAGAAGAAAGAGCCACCTGGTTTGGTGGTTTCTCCTTTAACAGCATGGGAGAAAAAAAAAAGAAACAGCCAGTAAAAGCCAAAACTCCCCCAGGCTGGCAGACTCAACATCCCTTCCTGGGCTAGGCGTGACACGACCCACAGGCCCACTGATGGCTCCTGTCCAGGCTTGGCACCAATCCACTGACCCCATGGCTAGACTGGGCATCAACCCATGGAAGGTGACTATTAACAGACTAGGAATATGGTGTCAATTCTACAACATAACCAGCTTTACCTTGATGAAGGTCCTCAAGCTCAGTCCTCACCCACTGCCAGAAAACATTTTCAGAGAACAGATTCAAGGTCATGAGCTAACAGCGAGTTCTATTTTCCACCCATACCAACAATTAATCTCCATCTTTCATGTGTAAGGATACGTACAAACTGCTTATAAATTTCACATATCACAATGCATGAGAGAAATAATTCCTACAACAAACAGAGACCATGTCCCATGTGAAGTTCACGGAAGGGGCACTCGGAGGCCGGTCCCCTGACAGCTGCCAGGCTGCATCACTGCACACAGACACCAGGGCTCAGACACGTCCAGGTCCTCTACCCCACACTGAACTCGAATGCAACAAGAGGTGCTCTACTTTCAGACTTTAGACATAGTTAATATTCTGCCTCGGCCACAACAATAGCATTTATTTGGAGAAATCTGAATCTTTGAGGTATAAAAGAGGTCCTGAGGTGGTGTGAACTACCTGCACTCAACTGCTAACCTGAAAGGTGGCAGTTCACACCCTCCTGGCACTACCACAGAAGAAAGGGCTGGTGATCAGCTTCCATAAAGATCGCAGCCACAAAAGTACCATGAAGCAGCTCTGCTCTGTGACACACGGAGTCACCACAAGTCAGAGTCAACTTGATGGCAGCCAGTAAGCTATAAAACAGAGTGACAGTGAGTGGCTTTTTAAACTAGCGACTCAACAGAGCCAGTTCTGTGTGGAAAACAACGTAAAATAGAAGAAGTAAACAGTGTTCAGCCTAGAGCCAAGTGTTCTTCTCCAGAAGTTATATGACCTCCGGCCAATTGGAGGGCAGAGTGTGAGCCAGGTCTGCTGCATATGTCCCGCAGCCAAGTGTGCCCACACGGGTGTACAGCAAGAACCATGAGAGCTTCTTTCTGTGGAAGGGCCACATCTGACCTCCTGAAGTGCTTATGTCACGAGCCTCAACTCTGACTACAGAATGTGTCCAAAACATCTCAGACTTTGTCATGAAGCAAAGGGAACTGCTGAGCACAGACAGGGTGTCCGCAATTAGTGGCAAAGGCTACCCATTCTATAAACAAACGGGAGATGTCAAAATGATATCCCCCTTACAGTCCGTGCTCTAGAACACCCTTTCATGACCACTCTTTCTGATACAGGACAAACACCACCACTATGTCATGCTCAAGAACCCACATGCATTTCTTTATATTATTTTCTCTTCTTCACTAATTTGGCTTTATTTTCATTCCTACCCATCTGTAATCATATTCTTCTTAGCAGTCAATTGACGACTGTCATGACTAATGTGCACTGATGCCATCAAACTCAAAGAATGTATATAAAAGTAAACATTATGTAAAATAAATTATGTAAATAAATTTTCAAGACATTTTATCAGCAGGATTTTCTTTATGCAGGTAAAGCTGGTTTTTTTGTGGACACACTGAAGTGCTCACTCATCTTACTTCAGAGTGTATAGCATTATCATTACCCAGAAACCATGCAGGGCTCTCTCCATCCCTAGGGCTGGCAATCTTCAACAACGAATGACTTCTGTCTTGCTTTCACCTCCCCATGTACCACATCACAGCTACTTACCATGTAGATTGTGAGGCTGCAGAGCATTCAGAAGGCCAATTCTAGCAATAATTCAATTGTAGCTGAAGTACACAGTGGCTGCAACAATGGGCTTAAGCTTAAAAACAACTGTGCACATGGCACAAACGCAATGTTTTGTTCATAGGTTTGCTATGAGTCAGAACCGACTCGACAGCACCTAACACAACAACAGCTGAAGTACAATGCTTCCCCAACTAAAATTAAGCATCCAACGTTTTGTATGTGCAGTTAGTCAAGTTTTGTAAAAATCAGGAAATCCACACACCATGGGAATTTCGGCCCTTAATTAATCTGGCTAAATACTTTAATCAACTAAATGATCCCATTCTCAATCCATTCTGTCTCATTTGTTTCTCTAGCTCAGCTGTCCAGTTTAACCACATCCCACATATTTTCAGCAGGGAACACTGGTGACACAACAGTTCAGTGCTCAGTAGTTCAAATCTACCAGCTGCTCCCAACAGAAAAGACCTGGCAATCTGATCCCATAAAGATCACAGAACAGAAAACCCTAGGGGGCAGCTCTACTCTGTCACATGGGTTGCTATGCATAGAAATTAACTCAAGAGCACCTAACAACACAGTTTCAGTACTTTACAAAGATCTGAGTACCAAGAGAAGAACTGAGAAACATATTTCCCATGCACTGCTCTGAATGACTGGTGGCTATCATCTTTCAACAGAGCTCATGCCAAGGCAAACAGAAATGTCTAAGCAAAAAGCTATGATACCAAGATATGGTACCTCTTCTGGATAGTAATGTTGACTCTCAGTTTGATCTAAGGTGCCATGTCAACTTATGTAAACTGAGATTCTTAAGAAATAGCCATTCTGAAACCTACGGTTCTCAAAAACTTCAGGAACTTCACTGCTTCTATAAGATGATAAGAACAAGCTATGTGCTTGCAACCCCTGGCTCTTATCAGGAACAAAAGTGACTAAATGAAAGACAAGTCTCTGCCCTTTAGCACCTCTCCTGTTCATAATGCGCTCTCTGATATAAACCAGCTCACTAAGCATTCTCCGCAGCTGGGCCTGTGGTTTCCAGTCGAGGGACACAGGCAAGGAAAACAGTTAGTCCAGTTCTGAGCACCTCATCCATCTCACAGAAACATTTATCAGATGATGCCAGTGCAGGTCGATAGCAAATCTGATATCAGAGACATTAATGGATTAGCTATTTTTCCAACATTTACATACACAGCAATCACTTAAAGATGACTCCATCTGTCTCTGCATAATCTTCACCAAACCACGGCATCAAATAAGGCGTCTCGGTAGATATTTCTGAATACTGAAAGTCTGTAGGGAAATGCATTCCCAAGGACAGAAGTCGGTGAAACAGACTGATTACAAAATGTTTTCTTCTACTGGAATGATAAAAAGGACTACTTCTGATGAGTTATGACTTCTTTCTCCTCAAAATAAAGTCAGAATTATTTTTTTTCCAAGTTGCCCCAGTCTTAGCAACTTTTATTCCATATCAAAGTCAAGTATGGTAGAATTAATTCATTTTAAAAGTGGTTATAAGACTTTGCTCCAATCCTTTCCTAAATAAGAATAGTGTGCTCAAAGAGCATCATCTTGTATTTGAAGAACACAGACTCAGATTTTAAAAAAAAAAAAGTGATTTCTTTTTCTTTAGGAGGTCTACGAAAGCTCCCTCCAGACTTGAGCTCTTTTTGGAAGTTCATTTTAATGTTAGTCTACTGTTTCCTAAAAAGAAATATATTACATATTAATCACATTACATTAAGAAACAGAAATAAAAAGAACAAAAGTTTTGGTTCCTATGATAACCCTTGACTCTCCTAAAGTTTCAAGGTTTTTGTTTCTTAGCTGGAGAAGTTTAAACCAAATGAACTTTACGCTGAACGTGAATAACCTGATGTGCATGGCTATCTATTCAAAATCCACATGGAAAAAAGACAGCAGCAGCTATTTTTCTCTGAAATTATTGCTAATGGGACTTTCATTCCAGCCCTGCAATCTACCTCTACTAGTCCATGTTGACACTCACCTGAGGTGAGTACACTTGGCTTCAGAGACAAGTGGTTATAAAAATGAAAAGTTACAATGCCCATCAGAAGAAAGCATACAGAATGAGATTTAACTAGTGAAAACTGGTCACCAAGGATCATACAATCTGTATTTATCAATGTGGATTTTCCCTATCTATTGGAAGAAAAAGAAGTCTGGTGGTCCAGTGTTTACAGTGCTGGTCTATGAACTGAAAGGACAGCGACTGGAACCCACAGCAGCTTGGTGGGCAAAAGGTGTGGCAGGCTTCTCCCGTCAAGATTAGAGCCTTGTAAACCCTGTGGGGCAGTTTGACTCTATCCTACAGGGTCACAATGAGTCCAAATCACACCAGCAGCAGTGGGTTTATTGGAAAAATCAGATTATAAAATCATAAACACAGCATGCACACTAACAGAAACAGAAAAAGCCCAGAAGGCTGACAGAGATTTCTGGGTGGTGGAATTTGGGTGATTTTCATTTTCTTCATCATTGTTATATCACACTTTTAAAACACTAAACACATACTATTTTCCGGTACTTTTGTGACAAAGGAAAGCAAAGCTTTGTGAAACTCACCTTCAGAGTTCAGGGTAATTAGGGTGACATTGTTGCCAATGTTTTGACTTCCCGACTGCCCACAGTTGGACACAGAATCACTGGCCTCAGACCCACTCTCCCCATCTTCATTGTGGCTATCCTCTTGACCAGGCACCTTCACCACAATAGTGTTCTGCCGACGCCCAGGCACAGCGCTGGAAGGGAAAGAGAAGGCCAGCCTGCATGATGAGAGCAGTGAGACCACAGCAGCCCAATGCGTGCACCCCTGGGATGCCCCCTCTCCTCTCCTCAGCACAGTCTATCCCAGCTGGGACCACTGGGCAACATAGCCTTATCACACGTGCTCTCTCAAGATTAACAGCAATTTTCATAGCAGAAAATAGTCTGGGGTTGGAAGAAACTATGTAACACTTCAAAGTTTTAAAAATGTCCATTTCATCAAAGAAGTAAAATGATTAATTCACTGTGACTCAAGGCCTAGAATGTGTCTTCTGGTTTTGGAGGCCATGCTGCGAACAATGACATCTCAGTTAAAACTATTATTTTAGGGCTAAGTCCAAGGAAGGACCAGACTGAGGGGAAACACACCTGGAGAATGACATTGAGCCACTTCAAGGCACAGTATTCGGCATTCTGGAATGACAGCCCTCCTCCAGATTACCCACTGACCGAAAACCATGAGATGGACTCTGGCCAGTCAAGGAACCCAGGAGAGTCTCACAACACAGCCGCTCCTGACACAAGCAAGAAACACTGTCAGCTAACAGGACTATGACCATCTCCAGAAACTCTCCAAAACAGGGACGGGCTATCTGAAGACTTCTTACTTGCCTTTTTAATGGCCCTTCCAACATTCTATAACCTGACATGCTGAACAGACAATAGAGAAAGAACCTTAGTTTCCCTGTCTGCAAAGTCAAAGGATGTTTAAAATGACAGCCACAACCAAAGGCAGGAGCTGCAGTTTGCAGGCCCGGCTTCCACAGACTACCGTCCACAAGGAACCTGCCCCTGGGCACCTGGCATCTGACAGCTGCCCTCACCCATGTCTTACTAGAAGCACGTCCAGCCCTTATTGCTCTCCATTACAAGACTGCCTCTGCCTCTGAGGACCAGACGTACCGGGAGTGCCACCACCTTATCTCCCTCACCCCAAACACATCTGTCTCCCGAAACTCCTGGACAAGTATGCTGGGACAATTCAGGAAGCAGGAAAAATCAGAAAGAAAAAGGCAAAATAGAAATCTGTGAATACACAGTCCAGGAAGAAAGGCCAAAAGTCTCCTCAAGGGTGTTGTGAGGAGAGGTAGGAACAGGCCATCGGCTCTGGCTCCACGCTCAGCAAGACAAGAAGCAGGCCATCAGCTCCACACTCACCTCCACACGAGGCAGCGTCTCTGCTCAATCCCACTTCCTACCAAACATGCCTTCACAATGTCTTAATACATGTCAGAAAAAAAGTCACCAACTCAAAATGACTGCATCACTTCACAAACTAAAGGAAGCCATCTGTAAACCAGACAAACTGCTGTACAGACAGGTAGATTTAAGTAACCAACAAGCAAGGTGAAAGTACACAGAGACTTCCCCGTGACACATCTGAGAAGTAGGCACAAGAATTCCAAAACGCCCCACTTCCCTTCACGTCTCACACTTGGCCCACCTAGTAACCAGGATACAAGCCCAGGAAGCGGCACAGCCAGCCTCCGGCCAACTTGCTTGCATCCCCTGGGCACAGCTGTGGGTCACAGAAAGGAGCAGCAAACCCTGCTCAGGCCGCTGCATGGGCTCGCTCACTTATTCCTGCGGGACTCGTCATAGTGGCAGTGGCAGTGGCAGGTGGGGTTGGTGTTGTGGCTACTGACTTGCTAATGATATTTTCCAGGGAATCCGGCGCCCTGTTGCTCAAGGGGTCGTCCATCTTGGCTACAATAGCGTTCTGCCGATCATTGTTGAGTATTACTGTAGTCTGGGGGACGACGCTAGGAACAAAAGAATCACAAAGAAAAAGAAGACCTTAACACAACAATGTTCATTGCAACGGAACACAAGAGTAATTCAATACAATCAACACCCAGTGGCCTGCAATGACAGAGGGGGTGACCCCATCAGACTCGGTGGCAATATACTGCACATGGGATTCTGACCGCTGATGACTAGGTAACAGCAGAAAGTTGAATTAGGCATTTTTACGCACTGTAGATTCAGTGACCACCAAGTTGTTACTGTGCACAGTTAAGGTTTCTGAAAGTCATTCATTTCCATGGTATTTTTACTCATTCTATCCTGACCAAATTTAGACTTTCACAATCACTCTGCTGCTCACTATCCTTCCAGAATCTCAACGGTCTGCATAGAAAGAGCAGACACCCAGTAGGGAATAGTGGCTGAGAACATAACCTTGACTGTCTTGAGAGTCCACTGGGAAAGTGCATGAAGTAAAACCAGAGGGCCTTAGGTTTTGCTCTGAAGCACAATTATACAAGTAAATGGAGCCCTAATCCGGAGTCATCAAAGATCTTAACAGGCAGCCTCCTCAAAGGAGGAAGATCACTTATAAATACACAGGATTTGACATAGCTTAACCTTTTTTTTTTTCTTTATTGTGATTGAGTAGAAGTTTACAATACAATTCAAATGTGCATGCCCACCTATCTGCAGCTCCCTCTGCTCTCCTTGCCTGGTGACAGCACATTCCTCTTTCTGTTCCATACATGCCATATCCTCTTAACAATCTCCTGTCCCCTTCTCTCCACCCTCTCCATTCCCCTCTAGTAAAAGGCCAGTAGGACAACATCCTATAGATGCACAGAACCATAAAGTGCACACACAATATGGTCATTTTGTGTCCCTGAGTCCAATCCATTCCTATCTGTAGAGTTGACCTCAGTAATGATCTATGATCAGGGGTGGCATCAGGTCTAGAGGCCATGTTCCCAGGAGAACTCCCAGGCCCTTGGATCAACTGTGGTCTTTTAGTGGAGTTCTAACGGTATACTCCTTTTTTTTCTTATGTTGCCACTGGAACTCAACACTGTGAACCCCATCACAGTGACACAGCTTAATCTTAAAGCACACTGTCTTTACAGTTTTCAATCATTCATTCTTTAATCCTTAGCACCTTAAACTTTGTTGTAAGATGCTGAGGAGGGCAACAACTGTATCACTTGAAAAGCAGAGCAGTATTAAGAAGAAAATACTGCTCTTGGAGTCTATCCTCCAAAAATCAACCTGAGGTTGAGGGGAGACTGCCTTTAAACGAGATGATTTCATGTCCTCAGAAGACACACATGGAATCTAGTCCAGTGTCACACTACAGTGCCATCAACCACCCACATCCCAGACTGGGAGCAAAATCAGCACCATTTCATACCAAAACAAGTCACAGGACCATGGGTGCGTTCATCTAAAGAAATAAATGGTTGCATTTCAGGTAAAGGTATAATCACATTTTTCACTGTTCTGGTTGTTCTTGGGTGGCATCTAAAGTAACCCTCCAAATTCTCATGACCTACTCACAGGCCAGGTATCAAAAGTAACTCAGGAGACTTCTGACTTGATTACTGAGCTACTTACAGACTTTAACAATTTCATAGCTTCTCACTGATACAAAACAGGAGATTAAGACAGTTTGTATGCATTTCATATTTTCCCAGAATATACTGCATGACACACTGGTGTCCCCAAGACACATGCACCCCACCCCCATACTCTTCTCTTAGGTTCCATAAGCTACTAAGGACAGACAATCAATGCTATCAAGTGGACAATCATTTCTTGATAGAAACTTACAACAGATTCTAAGCCTGTGAGGTCTGAGAAGTCCTGCAGGGAATAAACAGGTTAAAATGTGTTTGCGCTGCCACGTAGCCAAGCTGTTCGACTGAACAGACCTTTTTTTCCCTGAAGATTAAGGAAATAGCGCTCTGAGGCAGCCAACTTCACACCAGAGGAAGCGTGCCACACAGAAGCCCTTGGGGGCAAGTGGGGTATTGAAACAAATCTCTGAACAAGTTCATTCCAGTTCCTCATGTTCCAGAATGTACTATTTCCTAAAAATGATTTCCTGGGGATAGCATGTATGGTCAAGACGCTCCTATTCACAAAGCCCTTCTCCCTGTTCAAAAAACTTCCCTCTCAGCCATCCACAGTGACACCAAAGTGCCCTGACCAAGACGTGGAAACCTCTGAGAGCAAACCAGAGGTCCGCATGGGATGCTGGTGTGGGCATGAAAGAGTGAATGCCTAAACTACGGACTGAATTCTCCTTGGGAAGTGAGCTGGTTTACAACTCTTTGCTTTCACTAAATCCAAAGGAAGATCTAGGTTGCATTTTTAGCTCACAGATAATTAAAATAATTTTTGAGGCTAGATCACTAAGGTTTTTGGCATGCAACTTAAAAGACCTGAGGAACATCGCTATAATAACTTTTTCCTTTCCCAGACGTTTGCTTGAACCATGTAAAACTCAGAACCAGAGAGTCAAGGTCAAACCCTGTCTCTGCTAAAGCAAATGTCACAACTGTCTTTGCTCTCAGAAACTGGAAAAGGGAATCCCACTCACTTTCTCAGGAGATATCATCAGAATGCATTTTATTGTTTATGATTAATTAGTCACAAGTTGTTATGTGGTTTTAGGAACCGTGGATTACTAATAATTATAATGAGAACTCAAGTCAGAATTGTTTTTAACCCTTAGGCCTTATGGCGACATGAAATAAATTTTTCAACTTTAATTTATATACACATTTTTGTCCCAAAGAATTACGACAGTTTGGATAATACGACAAAACTCTGTGAGGGTAGTAATTTGGAGACAGAAGTGAAAAATTAAAAAGAGAGGGTATAAAATATGACTGTCAGTAGCCTGCTCACGGGTTTCTTGAAATGGAGGGTGGAATTTACGTTCCATTAGAAATATCTAAAAGGTAATGAAACAGTTACATTTTTAAATGTCAGTCTTACAGCGTGCCAGAAATTATGAGCAGTGGTAGAGCTGGTAGTATTCCAGGTTGGTGGTAGTCAGATCCTCTTCTCAGCACATATGTTGACACACATTCGGGATCTACCTCCTAACAAAGAAGTGATCAACTACCTGTCTATAAAACACTCTTGAAATGGAAAACTGAAGCCTGACAGTTGGGAACAGCAGGCCTGCTGCTGGTTGGAAGTGTCACACACAGAGCTGGGCCACCACTTCTCTCAGAGCTCTCAGAGTACTAGGTGATAGAATTAAGTGCACACTAAAGTCTCTTCCAATATCTAATGAGCAGAAAGTAATAAAAACCAACTCCCCGAATAGCCAACTGCACCAAAGACACAAGCGTGGCCTAACACAATAAACTCCAAACCCTGTTGCCTAAGAAAGGATGACAAAACCCTAGAGCAGACAGCACCATGAGGCTCAGGCTCTGCCTGCCTGCACCCATCTCACAAGCCATGCTTGTAGACAAATGAAATGCCTAAGTCAGGGAAGGAACAAGATGATCAAGAACATGTACTTTTTCTGCCCAAGGAGCTGCGAGGGATGACAGCTGCTGACAAACAAGCCATTATCAGAGAGCAGACTGAGGTCAAGGTCCAACTCCCAGATGGAAGCAGACACTGTAAGACTCTACGTGACCCCATGGGGATGAGCAATCCAGGCTCCAAACACTCTAGACATGCAGAAGGCACCCAGCATCTGATTCAAATCCCAGCATCTGACCAAGTCCCAGCACCCAAATCCCAACATCCCACTGGGAATAGGCAACACAGGTACCAGGCACCCGAGACACACAGCAGATAACCAGCACCCCAATCCTGGCATCCAACTCATGGGACTCCATGGAGAACAGGCAAAGCATATCACTTCTTGAGCAAATATTTCATTCTGTGGGTTAATAACCAGTTTTGAAGGAAAAAATAAAATACCAATTTTCCCCATCCAAAAGTCTTACTGAAACATCTTCCTGAAAGAAAAACTTTAAAGAAAATCACTTTTAAAATAGTGACAAGTATCACCAAGAGTCTCTGATATATCACAACTGTTTGAAAATAGCTGAAACTCACAAAAGCCTTTAAAAATAAGCTTTTAGAAATAATAAAAAAAAAAAAACTCAAGCTTTCAAAAGTAAGTCACCTGAGCATTTTCTCAGTGAACAAATTTCTTCAGGTGATGAAAACAAACCAAACGCAGCAGGGTTGCAAGCTGCCCTCCAAAGGATCAGACTGCCTGGCTCCGAAAGATCAGATCGCCGGGCTCCACAAGACACTACTTGGACAAGCAGACACTGTCGCCAGATCTCTGCACTGAATACTGCCACACCGGCCCCGGGCTGTTACCAGCCAACACAGCCCCCACACAGCCCGCTGCACAGGATTGGCTTGTCCTGTTTGTGCACGCTCTTCAATGTCGCTGTACCTGGCTGCATTTACCCACTTGAGTGTAAATGAACATGCTCAGAATCCCTTCCGTGTGTACTAAAGGCAGGCCCCTGCTGAGATGACTGTCCCAAATATGGTCCAAGAGCTTTTCTGATGCTGGCATTCAAAGGACAGGCAGACTGCATAACTGACACCCAACTTCACATAGGGTGCTTCGGCCATCTTCCACTGCCAGTGTCTCCTCAAAAACACCTGTAAAGCTACAACCTCTTGTTGCTGCATCTAAAATTTCAACTGAGCAAAACTGTAATTTATGCTATACTTGCAGGGAAAGAAGGCATCTGCCCCCCAAAAATGAACATCAGTTCCATTTTTCTTGTCCCAAAGTAGCACACAGTTGTGGGCTGAAACCCCATCTAAGTAACTTCAGCAATATTTTTATTGTGACATAGCTATACATATCCACCACAGTGTCCCATGCATTCTCTAGGGGTGTCAACGGAACTGGACAGACCTTGGAGGTATGTGCACCATACTGAGATTATACTCAGACTTCCCGGAGCACTGCTCCCAACAAATATAAGTGGGCTTTGGGAACTCCAAGTTATTTTTATGAGTATACGACTCGGATAGAAAATAGTCTATGCCTTATACTTCTAAATTTTCATTTTAAATATCTGAGACACAAAATAAGTAACTCATAAGAATATCCTATTACTTAGAATATTTATCAACTTTTAACTGTTTTTGGAGACTTTTTCCTTTTTATGTTCCACTGCTCACATTTAAGAGACACAATTCTAATTCATATATTTGTGTTTACAAATTAGCAGCTTTCTAATTTTAAAAAAAAAATTGTTTTTGATTGCAACACTAGGATTAAGTTCTTGTCCTCTAAAATTTCTTGTTGACAAATTTCAATTGTTGGTAGTTTATATTTCTCGTTTAATAATTATTCAAATCCTAAGCTTTACCTATGAGCATATGAAAAAAAAATTTTTCCTCTATCAATCTTAAGTTAATTTTTAGAAGAAATGGCTTCATTAGCAACACAACCTCATGACTAACATCCAATTAGCAGCATATTTCAACATGGGGTGATTTTATCTTACCGATATAATTCTTTAAATCCATACAATTTAACTGATTTGGATTAATCAGATGAAAGACCCCCATCTAGATCAGAAACTCTTCCTTTACCACACTGCTCAAGCACACAGAGAAAACCAGGGTAGGGCTCTGCATAGCGAACGTCCTGCAAATGGAGGCAAGGGAACTGAAATTCCTCACCAGGAAGGCCCCCACCACTCAACACAGAGCTGGTGGCTCCCTGCAGCTGGGGAACACCCCTTAGCAGAGCAGCAGCTCAGTTGCCAAAAGATTCAAGACCCAGGAAACATACTGCGCCAGTTGAGAAGTGCAGCCTAACATAGCATAGGTGGTGCCTAGTCTCATCTGGTCTCATCTGCCTTGGTGTAGGTGCCATCATTATTATAAAAATCAATAACAGAACCATGAGGCTAACGGACCCCACAGGCAGGTCCCCACTACTTCCTTCTTTTTAAAGATGAGGGAACTAGACCCTAAGACTCAGACCCATGGACCGATTTTGGGACACTCAGAGGTAGTACTCTTCCCCAAACATGATGTCCCCTCCATAGATCTACACATGAAACAACAAAAACACATTATTCTAGGAGTCGAATACACAGCACCCTGGGTACAAACACTCACCTGGCCCTGGTGAGAAGATCACAGATCATGAAAGACAGAAGTGGAATAGATTCTAATCAATATTTCCCCCCTAACTTACGGAGGTACCTCCCCTAAACATAAGTAAAGAAGTCAAAAGTGACCCAGGAAGACTGTCCTCATATCATGCTGCTTTGCGTTGGCAGGAAATGTGTCCTTCACTCATTATTTCACCCCTTGGTGCCATAGCTGTCCACAGATCTGCCCAGGAAGTTCTGCAAAAACATACCTGGAGGTTTGGCTAGAACTGAATAGGTGGGTACAATTCCATGAGGACAAGTCACACAACATAATGCCTTCCCACACCAATTTCAATAGTCCTTGACATTTGTATGAGTGAAAAACATGGTTCTCATTCTCTGAGCCTAGACTCATACTCCAGCTTACATTTATGCACAAAATCATTTTACAAAGTTTTAACATAGCCTGAATTTTCCAGAAACTCAGTGATCACATGAGTCTAGGGCACGTATTACATTTGGAGCTATCAGAAATTTCATCCAGAAAGGTTGACCATGATGTAACATGGCACCCACATATGGAAAGCAGCCACCATATTTGAGTCCCCCATACCACAGCCCTAGATCAAACTAGCAGCCTCCTGTTCATCAAGCCCCAACAGTGAGGGGTGGGCACCTGGCTTATCCCCTATGTCTTCCAGTGAGGTCTGCCTGGCCATGTTCATATAGAAATACATGCTAGTTTATCATCATTACTTTCCTTTCATTCTCCTTTACACTGCACTTAGAGAATTATATTACTTTTCAAATTACAAATTATATTTTCTAGGGGGCAGAGTCAAGATGGCAGACTAAGCACACGTCTCCTTATATCCCTGTGGAAACCAAGACCTGAACTGACAGTCAAACAGAGCCTTCTGGTCACCTAGTGAGTCCACAGGACACGGCACAGGGCTATTACTTTGGACTTCATAACACTGAATGAAAAACTTCCTCTCTTTCGCTGACTCCCACTCCTGGCTAACCCTGGCTCTCATGGACTGAAGGTAAACACACCATTTTGACTTTTTTTTTTCCTCTGTCTTGGCCAGCAGGTGAAGCTGGGTCTTGCTTAGCAGCTAGACTCAGATGCACTGCTGGTGGCATTGGCAGGTGAAATTCCCATATTTTGAGAGCCAGGATTAGGACTCTGTTCATCTAGCCACTTTGGGCCTGTCTTTTTATCACTGCGACAGCGTGGTTTGTACAGAACCGCAACGACTGTGTGCGGGACACCATGTTGGATACGGAGATTTTAGCAGGGCCTAATTCTTATCCTGGGAGCCAGTGCCTGCAAACAGGACAGTGCTTCTCTCACAGAAAAGCAGTAGTTTACACAGTGTCACCTACAGTGGGGGCCGGGCAACAGAGGCTGAGGACTCACTACGTCTCAGCACCTTTAGCCCCTCTATCTGCCTACCATGTGGAGGGCACCATCTTAGATACGGTGGTCACAGCTGGACCTAATTCTTAGCTTGGGAGCCAGAGCCTGCCCACAGAAGAGCGCTTTTCTACCAGAAAAGCAGTAGTTCACATAGTGTCACCTAAGGCTGGGCCCTGTCCACAGAGGCCAACAGGGTAGTAGCATTGCTGTATTTTGAATTAGTTCATATCATCTGAAGTTAGATATAGAGGTGCTTACTTGCCAGTTGGGAAGAGGGACCTTTACACCTGAAAACCTGACTGACTTGGGAAGTGGTCTGATACCCTCTATTTCACATTTTAAGACAGCCCAGAGAAACATCTGCCGTCCATCCTCACAGTATCTCCCCAAGCTTTTACCTACTCACATGAAACCCAGAAAGCAACAGACACTTGTGGCATACAAGAAATCACCCATGGCTTCAGAAGGCTCCCAAACAAAACAACCAAGGAGTTTTCCGGATGAAGAAACTTTTACGAAATCATCAGAAGGTGAATACAAAATGATTATATACAGAGCCCTTCTAGACCTCATACAAAACGCAGCACAACAAAATAAAAAATTAAGCAAGCAGTTCGATCTCATGGAACACCAGTACTCTGAAATCCAACACATCAAGAACAAAATCAAAGACATAGAAACTTCCATTCAAAGCCAAGAAAAGAGAATGGAACAAATGGAAAAAAGGATTTCTGACTTGGAAGACAGAGCTACTGATGCCAGCATCTATGAGCAAAAATCAGAAAAAAGAAACAAGAAAAATGAAGAAGCATTAAGTAGCATGTGGGACTCTACTAAGAGGAACAACCTTTGATTAAACTGGAATCCCTGAACAGGATGAGACACCTGAGAGTATCGTTGCTGAGCTGCTGACAGAAAACTTCCCAGAAATCATGGAGGAAGAGAACATAGACATCTCAGGTGCGTATCGTACACCACCCAATATAGATCTCAAAAGAAAGACTCCAAGATAAATTATAATCAATCTTAACAAAAGGAAACATAAGCAGCAACTCTTAAGGGCAGCAAGACTCAAAGCAAAGCTAACATTCAGAGGAAAAACACTGTAGGCTTTTGTCAGATTTCTCAGCAGAAACCATGCTGGCACAGAGACAGTGGCATGACACATTCAAAGCCTTGAAGGAGAACATCCAACCAAGAATTATATATCCTGAAAAACTATCTTTCAAATAAGAAAATGAAATGAAGACATTCCCAGATAAACAGAAACTCAGAGACTTTGTAAAAACCAAACCAAAACTACAAGAAATACTGAAAGAAGTTCTTGGCTTTGGCCTAGAAGAACAAAACCACTAACTTTATATTTTACAGCAACACATTATTCAGAATTCTACTCAGTTAGGGAAGGCTCCAAGTTCAATCACAGCTTTAATGCTGAAAGAAACAACCCAGTGATTATCATGAAAACTATGGTGCCATCATATTAAAAAGAGGGATGTACTACAGTCATTATAGTCCTTCCATATGGAGAGGAAATTTCTTAAGGGGGATCATAGGGGCAGCCGTAAAGCACAACAAAGATGTAATATACCCTATCAAGAAATGTAACACAGGAGTCTCAACAACTACAAAAACAACTCTGAAAAAGGTGAAAAATCAACTCACAAAAAAGAATGTCCTAGAACAGACTAATAAGAACAACAGAGTAAACGTCAACACAAAAATAAACATAGCACAATGGCAGCACTGAACACATACCTATCAATAATTACATTAAATGTGAATGGACTGAATGCTCCAGTAAAGTGACATCTTGAATCAAAAGACATGATTCCCTCATATGCTGTCTACAAGAAACTCACTTGAGACTTAAAGATAGGAACAAACTGAAAATTAAAGAATGGAAGAATATATAACAAGCTAACAGAAAAACAGGTGTGGCAATTCGAATCTCAGATAAAATCAATTTTAATGTAAAATCCACCATTGTGGATGAAGATGGACACTATTTATTGCTGAAAGGTTCAGTACACAGCCAACGAAGCCAAGTGTGGGACCCAACAAGACTTAACTATATTAAATATTTATGCACCTAATATCAGGGCACTTAAATACGTTGAAGAAACACTGACTATACTCAAAAAAGAGTTAGATTACTCCACAACAATAGTGAGAGACTTCAACACTCCACTCTCAATACTGGACAGATCATCTAGAAAAAAGCTTAATAAAGATACAGAAGACCTTACTGCCACAATTAACCAATTAAACCTCATCGATACATACAGAGCTTTCTACCCATCAGCAGACAACTACACCTTCTTCTCCAGTGCATGTGGAACATTCTCCAGAATTGACTACGTGTTAGCACACAACGCAATTCTCAACAGAATCCATACCACTGAATTGCTGCAAAGCATCTTCTCAGGTCATAAAGCCATAAAAGTTGAAAGTAATAGCAAAAAAATACAGACAGAAAGTGGAACTCTTGGAAACTGAACAACACCTTGCTCAAAAAAACATGGATTATAGAAGAAATCAAGAATGAAATAAAGAAAGAAAGTCATGGATTCCAATGAGAATGAAAACACTTCCTACCAGAATCTATGGGATACTGCAAAAGCAGTGCTCAGAGGTCTGTTTATCTCCATAAACGCACACATCTGGAAGGAAGAAAGAAACCAAATCAAGGAACTAACCCTACAGCTTGAACAAGTAGAAGGAGAACAACAGAGGAACCCCTCAGGCACCAGAAGAAAACAGATTAGAGCAGAGCTAAATGAATTAAAGAACAGAAAAACAACTGAAAACACTGAAAATACCAAAAGCTGGTTTTTTGAAAAGATCAACAAAATTGACAAACCATAGGCTAAACTTACTAAAGAAAAAAGGAAAGGAAACAAATAACCCAAATTAGAAATGAGAGGGGAGCTGTCACAACAGATCCGACAGAAATCAAAAATATCATAACAGAATACTATGGAAGACTGTACTCTAACAAATTTGAAAACCTAGAGGAAATGGACAAATTCCTTGATTCATATCACCTACCCAAATTATCACAAGGTGAAGTAGAACAACTTAATAAACCCATCACGAAGGAAGAGATGGAAAGGTCATCGAAAAACTGCCAACCAAAAAAAGCCTGGGCCCAGATGGCTTCATTGCAGAATTCTACCAAGCTTTTAGAGAAGAGTTATCTCCAGTACTACTGAGAATATTTCACAGTATAGAAAGGGATGGAGTACTCCCAAACTCATTCTATGAAGCCAGCATAACCTTGATATCAAAGCCAGGAAAAGATCCAACAAAAAAGGAGAACTACAGACCGATATCACTCATGAATCTAGATGCAAAAATCTTCAACAAAATTCTTGCCAGTAGAATACAACAACATATCAAAAAAATAATCCATCATGACCAAGTTAGATTCATACCAGGGATGCAAGGCTGGTTCAATATCAGAAAAACAATTAATGTGATTAACCACATAAATACCACAAAAGACAAGAATTACCTGGTTTTGTCCATTGATGCAGAAAAGGCATTTGATAAAGTCCAACACCCATTCATGCTAAAAACTCTTAGCAAAATAGGCATAGACAGAAAATTTCTCAACGCAATGAGGGCCATTTATACAAAGCCAACTGCCTATGTCATCCTGAATGGAGAGAGACTGAAAGACTCGCCCTTGAGAACAGGAACTAGACAAGGATGCCCGCTCTCACCTCTCCTATTCAACACTGTACTAGAAATTCTAGCCAGAGCAGGTAGACAAGACCAAGAAATAAAGGGCATCTGCATTGGTGAAGAAGTTATAATCTCCTTGTTTGCTGATGATATGATTGTATGTGCAGAGAATCCCAAAGAATCTATAAGTCAACTACTCAAAATGACAGAAGAGTTCTACAAAGTCTCAGGATACTAGATAAACATAAGTAAATCTGTAGGACTCCTTTACACCAACAACGAGACTGTTAATGAAGAAATCATCAAATCAATACCATTTACTATAGCCCCTAAGAAGATAAAACGTAGACGGACTTCAAAATCTGTCAAACAAACCACAATCAACAGAAGACAAAATAGATAAATGGGAACTATTAAGAATCAAACATTTTTGTTCATCCAAAGACTTTATTAATAGAATTAAAAGAACACCCACAGAATGGGAAAACATATTTGGCAACTCTATATCAGACTGACACCTGATCTCCATAATCTATTAGATACTACAAAATATCAATAAGAAGAAGATAAATCATCCAATTAAGTGATGGGCAAAGGAGATGGACAGACATTTCTCTAAAGAGGAGATCCAGGCAGCCAAAAAATACATGTGGACATGCTCACGATCTTTAGTTATTAAAGAAATTCAAATCAAAATGACAATGAGATACCATCTCACCCCAACAAGGTTAGCCGTGATCCAAAAACCACAAAACAACAAATGCTGGAGAGGCTGTGGAGAAAGTGGAACTCTCCTACACTGTCAGTGGGGTTGCAAAATGGTCTAGCCTCTTTGGAAAGCAATCTGGTGCTTCCTTAAAAAAAGGATATATATATACCATTTCACCCAGTAATTTCACTACTTGGAATATATCCTGCAGAATCAAGGCCATTCACACCAATGGACACATGCACAAGAATGTTTATCGCAGCACAGTCCACAATAGCAAAAAAGATGGAATCAACCCAGATGCCCAACAACAGAGGAATGGCTAGGTAAACTATGGTATATATACTCAATGGACCACTATGCAATGATAAAGAACAATGATGATTCCAGGAAACATCTCATAACCTGGTTTCAACTGGAAGGCATTATGTTGAGTGAAAGTAGTCAGCAACAAAAGGACAGATACTGTATGAGACCCCTATGCTAAGAACTCAAAAACAGACTTATGTATAGAAGAAAAGACTCTTTGATGGCTGCAAGGGAAGGGAGGGAGGGAGGGCGAGGAGGAGAGGGTTTAGATTAGATAGTTGGTAGAAATCTGGTTGGGTGAAATCGGTGATAGCACACATTAGAAACAAGAACAATATGAAGTGGACTTCAGCATAACTTGAATACTCCTTCCACCTTAGCTCAACATTGCAAGGACAGGGTAGCTGTGATGGGGGCAGGCGACCATGCTCTTAGGCGAAATCAAGGCCAATTGGCACAACTAGCATTTTGCTAAGAGGGCTCTCTTCACCCCACATTGGTGAGTAGCGTCTGGGGTCTTAAAAGCTGCCAAGCTGCCATCCGAGGGCACAGCAAATGGTCCCAACTCAGCAGAACAGATGCTTACTGAGGACCAAAACGACATGGGGTAAAGACAACCCAGAAGATAGAGAGATCCACATGAGTGGGTGCCTACAACAACTTGGGGCCAGAAGAACCGCATGGTGCCAGGCCACCACCAGTGATACGATGTAGCTCACTAAGTTGAGTCTCAGTGGCAACACAAGAATAAAAAGGGGTGCATCCTGAGATCTCCACTAAAAGACCTCAATTGATGGTCCAGCAGTTTCAGGGTTCCCCTGGGAGCATGGCCCCTGGCCCTGATGCTGCCCTTGCCCATAAATCATAACGAAGGTCCACTCTTCGGACACAAATGGATTAGATTTGGCAATGTAGAGTGACCATATTTTGGATGCACCTTATGGTTCTATGCATCTATAGGATATCATCCTGCTGACCTCTGGCTGCAGGAAGGAGAGTGGGTGGAGAGGAGGGGAAAAGAGACTGTTGGGAGGATGAGACATACATGGAGCAGAGAGGAATAGTGTGCTGTCACCGGGCAGGGAGAGCAGTGGAAGCTGCATATAGGTGGGCATGTAAATTTATATGGGAATGTACATTTTCACTCAGTCACTCAGTCATATTAAATAAATTAAAAAAAAAAGAATACGGTATTGAGTGTGGTAGGATGGATCTCACTGCCCAAAAGCCTAGGAAAGAGCCCGGCACACAGACCACACAAGACAAATATCCATTGGCAAAAACCAAGTGGTGATCTGTCATGTGTACAAACAGGTATAAGAGGATCCATCTCAAAGCAGTATCGGGAGCAACCCCCACCTTCCTTCCAGGAATAGACACCACAACATTGGTGGTGTAGTGGTTAAGTGCTATAACTGCTATTCAAAAGGTCAGCAGTTCAAGTCCACCAGGTGCTTCATGGAAACTCTACGAGGCAGTCTACTCCGTCTATAGAGTCACTATGAGTCGGAATCGACTCGACAGCAGTGGGTTTGGGTTTAGGTGGACATCAGACAGGGAGGCCATCAGACATTTCAGAAAAATGGGTACTTCTGAGAGTAAAAAGTAGTACTACTGACCACAAGCAGGCACGACACAGGCTCTCTCAGACAAATCAAACAGATGGCCACCTTGAAACTACAGCATGAGGGTGGGTATCCCAAAACTAAGAAGGGAAGGAGTCCCTCGTGTCCCTGTCAATGCCCTCTAAAGGCTGCAGAGCACTAAGCCCTCTCTAGCAACAGTGACACAGCAGGGCAGTCTCAGCAGGAGGAGGCTGGGACAGTCCCACTAGGTTGGTACAGCCCCTTGCCTGCACCCACCACGCCTCTACCCCACCACCCACTCCAGACACAGGACAGGAGGCTGCAGCTCCCCTCATCTGCAGCCACCATGTCTCACCCCACACCGACTCCTCACACAGGGCAGGAAGCTGTTGCTCCCCTCATCTGCACCAACAATATTTCACCTTACTGCCAGCTCCTCACACAGGACAGGAGGCTGCAGCTCCCCTCATCTGTGCCTACCATGTTTTACCCCACCAGCCGCTCCTCACACACGGCTGACGCCTGCCAGCTCCCCTCATCCGTGTGAACCATGTTTTACCGCACTGCCTACTCCTCACACAGGGCAGGAGGCCCCAGCTCCCCTCATGCATGCCCACCGTGTTTCACTGCACTGCCCACTCCTCACACAGGACAGGAGGCCCCAGCTCCCCGCATCTGTGCCCACCATGTTTCACCGCACTGCCTACTCCTCACACAGGGCAGGAGGCTGCAGCTCCCCGCATCTGTGCCCACCATGTCTCACCCCACTGCCCACTCCTCACACAGGACAGGAGGCCCCAGCTCCCCTCATGCATGCCCACCATGTTTCACCACACTGCCCACTCCTGACACAGGACAGGAGGCCCCAGCTCCCCTCAGGCATGCCCACCATGTCTCACCGCACTGCCCACTCCTCACACAGGACAGGAGCCCACAGTTCCCCTCATCTGCACCCACCACATTTCGACCACCACCTGCTCCTCACTCAGGGCAGGAGCTGCAGCTGGTTAAGAAGCACCTCAGCAGAAAAGCCCTTGGTGAAAATCATTCAATGTTTGTCGCATACAAGATAAATTTTGCACAGTGCCACAAACCAGACTTCTCTGTACCCAGGTGTGGGGGAAGGATAAAGGATGATCTCTGTATACAGTGCCTCTGCCTGAGCTGGCCCCAGGAGCTAAAGTCTCTGAGGTGTGCTATAGACTTGCAATATATCAGCAGGGCAGTGCTTCATAAAAAAATCGCTCCGATCTTAGCTAAACTTCTTAGAAAGTAAATGATTCAAACAGTACACAAACTACTATTCTTCTAAGAGTAGACTCAGAATCTTAAACACAATAAAAACTGGACTTAAGTGGAAAGTTTGATCTAGTGAAGTGACATTCATAAAAGCTACCTGTGAAGAAAAAAGTATCTAATGATGCATCACAGAGTATACAAACAAAGGAAAGAAGCTAAGGTACAACTTCAAAGACTGACTGGCCAGCTGCAAAGCAAAGTTGGCTCACATCAAAAAGGAAAGTATGACAGCAATGTGGGTCAACCAGGACTGCTATCACAGGCTTCCTTTCAGCCTAACTAGAATCAGCACACAGAGCTGTTCAGGCCAATGCTCTCACAAAGAATTAGTCTCCACAGAGCCACAGCTGAGTGGGCACACCTGGGTTAGGACAGGAAGAACTTTCTGGAAGCACTATCATCAAACAGTGCTTCCTTACCTCACCATAGGTGTCCTTACCATCGCACTTTGTTGCAGGTCTGTGTGGCCCCAAGAGGGGAGCCAGCCACCATGGGAACTTGGATGGGGCTATGCTGCTTGTTGGTGACCAGGTCCAGTTTTTCCTCTAGAGACTTACACGTTGCCTCTAGTGCCTGTAGCTTGGCTTCAATGCTATCCAATCGTAAGCAGATTGTCTGGTTAATGGAATACAGGAATGACTGGAAATGAAAAAGAGTAACACTTACAACAGGCATCCTGATCCTCAGTGAGACAATTCATGGCATGGCTAATACTGACTTCCTCATTTCAGTCGTTTCTATCTCGTTCAACCAGCTCATTAGTCACAAGCCAGAAACACTGGAGTACATAAGTGAAACGTTTTTTTTTAAAAAAAAAAATTTGACCAATTGTCATGGCTTTACTTACACCTGTAGCTGTAATTCTTAATTATGCTTTAGTCCATATAATAAAACACTTGGATAATCTTTAATGTGTTATTATATTAGTCAGTAAATTACACAAAACGACCCAAATATTTCCAGCCATGGAAACAGATAAAATCTCACATCAAAACAGCGTGAAAAGCCCTCGCCTTGGCTAAGCATGTTCACTTTTGGCCCAACTGCCTCCAAAGGCCACTAAATTCTGTGTTCCATCTGATCTGGGCATCTGGTCGTGAGGGGCCCTTGGAGCTTCCTGAACAGCAAGTCTGCCACCTAGTGGTCCACAACAACTAGCGTTTGTATTAGATTATTAAGGCTCCATTACACTAGCTCAATTTATTCTAGCAAGTCGGAATAAGCACTACTCTAAACAGATCAAATACGCAAAACAGATGGGAAAGTACTTAACTTCCTATGGTTCCCATTGCTGCCATGAGTCAATGACATACAGGTGGAAATGCACCCATCCTATAAGAATTCTACAGAAATCTCCTACACTCAGTCCTAGCAACCAGGACTCAGGAGCTCCTCAGCAGCAGGTTCGTAAGTGTCTCCTGGCTCATTTTAGCTACAAGGTGGCACCTGACTTGAGACGGAATTTCCAAAAATGATGAACAGCTCGTTTCATCTTTCTCTCCTTCTCTGCCCTCCACTTGGAAGAGCGCAAAGCCACCAAAGGGAGCAGACGAGGCCCTGTAGGTCACCCGGAGCCACTCGGGCCACAGATATCGGGCGAGGGAAAGAGATGCCTGCATTTCTACCTGATTGTGGGGGACCTCCAACGCTCTTTGACATTCTTTATCCCATTCTACTCTGAGTGGATTTGCAGAACATACAGATGACAAGATCACACACTGGACCTCACAGCTATTTCAAGGCCCAGGGGGAGAAGAAAAGGATATTCTTATTCAGTAAGTTCACAACAGACCGAGCTTATCTTCTGAAGAACGTTAAGTGCATTTGTGTAGTTTCCTAGTATAGATGGCAGTGAGGACCATTGACAAGGTAACTAAAATCTAATGTCAACGTCCACTGCTGACCTTTCTCTGTTGCAAAGGTGCAAACCACAAAGTGACATTGACCCAGTCAGTACAAGACTGAACTATACACAAGTGCAATCATCTTTAACTGATGAGGCAACTTCAGTTATTCTGAAGCTATCACTGATGAGTGAATTCTTGAGATAAAACTATTGTCAACTCCACCACCTTTTATAATTTAAAGAGGCCAACTATTTGGCTCCTGAATTCTCTAACCACAATAAAACCTCATTATTTTAATTCTGAACTATAATGGGTGAAAATTTACATTATATATGAATACCTAACAATACACTATTATATACAAATAAAACAACTCACCAAACAATAACACAAAGCAGCACACAGTGGGGAATAGTATTTTTAAATATGTCTTTTCACACAAGTGATACTAATCATAAGCCATTAAGATCTATTCATTAAAGTGTTCTTGGGATTTATTTGGTAAGCAAATTTTTTCAAATACTACACATGACCATACATGTTTAGTAGTATTAAAATTGCAGCCCAACACCAAAATTATTAACAAAGGGACTGGAAATGAGGCAGAAATGCTTTCATTTACTTACTTTATATTAACATATCCTTTGTAATAAAATTATAATCATATTTTATTTTAAAACATTATACAGAGTAAACCATGAGCCAGAATCATGGCAACTAACAGCAACAACTAACACAGCCACCTTCCAGCCAACTGGCTGGAAACAGAAATTTTACTATGAATATACTTCAGTTTTAAATCACTCCATACATGTCTAAGCTTATACCACTTTTCCCTGTTAATAAAATGAATTGGATATTTCTAAGCAGACACCTGTGTAAACAGCAAAGATCCTGGGTGGGTGGCTCAAACAGTTAACACACTTGGCTGCTAACCAAGAGGATGGATGTTTGGGTCCCAGAGGTGTGCAACCATACTGAAACATTCTGTGGATTTTCATTTGCACTGCTTTTTTGAAGTTTCTCTTCTCTGCTGATAGTATTCTCTGACTCTGCAAACACTAGGACCAAACAAGTAAACTCAAAGATCCAAAAATTACTGACTCATGAAATTGGTGGTTTCCAAGAACCCCATCTAGTGAACTTTAAATTTTAGCTCATTGAAAAGCTAGCACAAGAGTACTTCTTCCTAGTGGAAAATATTAGCCAAACTAATTTCCTACTTTCCTTTTACTGAAAACAGCAGGGAGCTTCATAAAGCACCAAAGAGTGCAAGAGAAAGAGGCCTTGCTGGGAAGCAGCCTCAGTCTATACAGTGTTTATTCTCCAAGTCCAAGAGGAGACCATGGCTTCATATACTATCCACGATAAAACATAATCATATCTTTACCTTTATGGAAGGGTCCTGGCAATTGATCTCTAGTCGCTGGCGTTTCAAAGCAGGTTCATCTTCATCCGTCACTACATGATTGTCCAAGACAACTACAATCAGTGACAGAGACTGAGAGTTAGCCTTTCATCTGAAAGGTCTACAGAAAAGTCTCCATGCTAAGACAGCAAACAGTACTGATGCTTAGAGGTTAGAGAAGAGTTTCAGTTATGTCTCTAAATGACACAATGGATTTCAAATACTTTTTACAGTTTAAATTTAGAACTCTCACTCACTCAGAAAATAGCACCCCTCCTTAACCCCAGAAAAAAATGAGATACCAGATACACGATTTCCCTAATGTACCAGTGTCTCATCCTAACACCCGAGTGACATGCTTGTCATGGGATGCTCTACAAAGCCACCAGTGTGAGTGGCCACATGAGAAATCCAGTGACAATGATAGCTTCTTCTTGGTTTCAGAATCTAGTCTGTCAGTTGGCTACCTCACTTCAAAAGCAAAACCACTCTGAAAACTACCTTCTCTTGTATATTGATAACCAAAACAGTCTCACCGTGCTATTAAACAGAAACTGTCCCTCACCACAGTATAGCTGAAGTCACACCCACTCCCCCCCCGACCTTCCAACTCCGCCCCCCACCCCCCCACCCCCCCACCTCCCTCCACCCCACTCCCGGCCACTAATGAACCATCAGCACCTTCCTCCCGGCTTCCATAAGGACACACAACTCAGACACTCAGGGCCTGTCACCCTGGCTCAGACCTCCTTCCTGCCATCTAAAACTGACCACAAAAGCACTCTGATAAAATAACTACAGAAGACTGAAATTGTCTGCAATTCCAGTATCGATGCAAACTCCCCTTCTGTCTATAATGCTCTCCAGTCCTTTTCCCCAGAATTATTCAATTGTTTAAAGTTCTATATTTACAGTTATAAATAAAAACTTATATTCACCCATTTTCATTGAACACTGTATGATCCTCTCTTTCCCACAGTATGCTTTTCTTCTCCTCTTCTGACCTGGGGTAACTGATGCCAACTGTCTGGTGTGCTTCTCTTCCAGATACGCTCACACATGGAGACAGGTGTGTTACATTCAGAAGGGAGGGACAACTGCACATGATCAACAGATTTTCTCCATCTTTTCACTTAGCAAAATAAGCAAACATCCTCCAGAGGTCACAGCTTCAAGGCACTCTTTTTCACCCTAAGGCCACTCTGTCAATCTATTCTACGGATACAAGTACCAGTATCTAAGCAAAAATGTGTGTGTGTGTCTGTCTGTACACACATACACAGAAGAGTGTTGAGACTGCAGCAGACTGCAGCACTTGCAGCAGAAACACGGAGCCCTTACCTGTCCATCCACAGGGGAACAAGCCACAGCACACATACTCTATGGAACATGCTCTACCTGTCAAGGGTGTCCCCACCACAATCAAATGGGATTATCCCACTATGACCACACTCTGTATGCTACACTCCAACAATGCTGCATAACTATGTCCCAGCTCATCCCATTCGAGCCTCTGTGTGCCACCACTGCCCCAACCACCCCCTTTAAGGGAAATCCACCCATCACTGAGGACTAACTCAAGTGCCACCTCACTGGCAAAGTCATTCCTGGAAGAGCTGGAAGTCACCCCCCTCACCTTGTGACCTCCCTTCCCTCACAGCAGCCCCACCAGGGTGCACATAAGCTTGGCAAGGCACACATTCTGGGCACACCTGTCATGGGAGGGGCAGAGCACCACAGGAAAGCAACAGACACCTGTGGGCCTGCCCCCACCACAGTCAAAGCAGCTCATTCTGACAGGGTTTATACACTGAGGTTTCAAATAAAATCTCGATTTTAAAAAAAGAGTACCAAGGCCTTCTTAAACCTGTATGTAGGAGAGGGTTCACCTCTGAAATCTACACTAGAAAGACTTTAAGTAGTCCTACGAGTTTAACACAAAGTCTCAAGGTTCTAGGCAAGGGCAGTAAAAATGTCACTTACACAGAGGTAAATTATCCCAAACTCCACCTTGAAGAACCAGCCAACAATCAATAGCGACAAGAAACATACCACTGATGGCAAAAACCCATGCCTACAGGGTCTGGGGCTTGTCAAAGACAGCTTCTCAGGCTCTGACCTAAAGCCTATTTGTTCACACTGGAGGCCAATTACACCAGGACTCAGAGAATGGAGACCGACCTCAGCAATCCTTTTTCCAATCCTTTCAATTTGCTGACAAGAAAACAAGTCCAGAGAGGTTAAGTGACCTGTCTGGGGCCACATGACTAATTTCCTTGTAACTACAGAAAATAAGAATCTACACCCCTTGGCAATTGGAAGTCCCTCAAGGTTGTAAGTGAAGAGCATCCAAGTGGCCATAGCCGTGGTGAAGGAGAGAAGGCACTCACACCAGACGGCAGCAGTAACGGCAGGAGACAGCTTGGATAGCCACTTCTCTCTGACCTCTACAATGTGCATGGACTGCTCATTCTAAATATGTGCTCATCACTTTTAGATCAAAGAACATACACTAAGAAACTGTTCTATAAAATAAAAAATGTAAACAAAGTCTTTTCACAGACAAAGTTCCTAAAATCTAGCATTTGATTTCCAGAAGGTTTCCTTAAAACATCCAGTAGTGGTTTCAAAGTAAATTTGTGTCTGTAATGTTATTCAGAAAAACTACTGATCTCAGCACAAGGAACACAGAATGTCACTCATACACACAGCAGGTGGAAGAACAAATTAATAAAATGTTTCTGGAAAAATCTACCAAAGTCTTATCAAAATTTTATTGTACACAGCAATTCTACTTCTGGAAATTTACCCTGCAAAAATATTTGCCAAGGTATATGTGCAAAGATCTTTACTGCAGGGTTGCATACGTGTATATATATATGTATATATATATACGTATATATATATACGTATATATATATACGTATATATATGTATAGATATTAAAAGCAAGCAATGTAAATGGCCACTGAAAAGAAACAGCTTGATAAATCAGGCCCACCTCTAAGTGGAAGAACTACACAGACATTATAAGGTGGACTTTTTCTGTACTGACGGTGAAGCTTCTATGATCTTAAAACACTGAGTGGTAGAAAGCGAAAGTTTTAAGAAGGAAAGCTGTGGAATATGTGTCACATGGTCCCATGGTAGGTGTAGGAAGAGGACTGCAGAGGTTACAGGTCTATGTACACTACGGGAGCACGGAGGGCTGGAGGGCTTCACACTGGGGAACAGATGCTGGGCTGGGCCATAGGGGCAGAGAGCTGCAGGGCTGATGCTGATCATATAGCTGTGAGTCAAGTTTCTCATACAGAGCATGCACTGCTTCTTTCTTTTTTTATTTAAAGAAAAAAAAAATGGAACTACTTTTGACATTTTAAGGAATAAAAAAATAACATATCACCTACTGTCCCAAAGCTCTGTACCTGGGTGATCAGGACTCAAGTCTTCAACAGCGATCTGAACCACGTCCGCCAGGTCCTGTTCTGACATCATCCAGAACGCACAAAGAGAGGCTGGTCCCTGAGCAGGAGTCAGACTCACAGTGTGACTGGGGTTTCGTCACCTACAAGACAAACGCTGAGATGGAGGGGAGGATGAGCATGTGTGATGTGTGATAGTGTAAAACACCAACCACGTGCACCAAAGAGGACATCACGTGTCTACAGGACTCTTCCCCAAACCACCAAGTCTTTAAGAACTAAAAAGCAGCTCAAAACATGGCTCATTAGTTCTTTCCTTAACTGCTAGACTTGCCTCCTTCTTACCTGACAGCCTTCCACTTTTATAATCAATTCCTCCTGCCACATCGAGTCACTCCTAAAGCTTAAGCCTGCTGCCTCCAAGCCCATCTCCAGTGGGCCCTGCTGTCTCCAGAGAGTGGAGTCATGCTCCTGCTGCAGGCATCAGGTACCACAAGACTGGTGCTCCACTCTCCTAGGCTGCTGGTCTCCAGTAGCATACCTTCCAGGGTCACAGCTCTACTCCAATAGCCCTCCCAGCTGGGCCTTTCCTCACCTTCCATCTTTGCACCCTATGAAAGCCCACAGCAGAGTGGCAGCATGTCTACTTAGCTTTCCCTTCCCCTAGAGGATGGCGCTATGACATAAGCCTGGCCTGGGGAACTGTTGGTCCTGTACATCAGATTGTACCTTCCAGGGCAGGACTGCCCACAGCTGATGTCTCACCCAAGCCTGGCACCATGTCTGCAGCAGAGCCAGTTACTGTCTTCTCACACTTTGATTACGCTCAGAGAGACCTTGTTTTCCAAAATAAAAGCAAGGCATAGCATTGAAAATGAAGTCTCTCTGTACATCATACTTGAAAACAGGCCCTCTTGGAGCACTGAGGACTTGCTGTCACTGTCACAACACTCTTCTGGTATCTTGCGTTATGTCCTGACCACGGACACATGCAGCCTCCTCTCCAGTCCATATAAGTTCCTTCAGGGCTGGCCCTGTGCACTCAACTCTGTATGGGCAGTTCCTTCCCCTGCGAGTGCTTGCTGTCTACATCTCCCATGGGGGAGGAGGCCAAATCCAGTAGCAACCTCTTGGTATGGTCTGAGATGATCACACCAAGCCTGAGATATACAATTCCCACAGGCAGAAGGCTGAATCCAAATTTTCAGATCAATGCTGGGGGGTTCTTCATCCTTCAACCTCAGCAACTGCACCAGGGAATCGGTGTCAGGCAGGACCTCCAACAACTGATTCAAGAAGACTGCCAGACCTGACAAGGGTAACGGTAACCTTGGAGTGTCATAAAGTCACGTGGTCATGCAGAATCCACAGGTGAGTGCACATGAACTGGTGGTTAATGTAAAAACCAAAGCCACATACACTGTATCTCAGCATGCTGTTTTTCAAAGAACCAGAATCAAAGGTGACAAGAGGATAGACTAAACATCTTAACGAAGGCAGTATTCCTTGATTAGATAATACCCTCAACTGACTTCTCAATTTAAAACTTTCGGGGTTACCAACAGTTTTCAGAATCTACTAAAAACCTAGGATCCTTTCAAAAAAATACAGAAACAGAAAATTCCAGACAGCACCAGGGACTCTGCAAACACCAAGGTGCCTGACTGCCCTCCATCTCTGCTCTCCCTCCTGCTCTCGGTAAGGGGCCTAACGTACAGCTGGGCCCCTGGATGAAGACGACCCCCAGCCTCTCTGCCTGCACAGCACGGCCACTTGATTAAGCTCCAGCCTACGATGCGAAATAGGCAGCTCCTAGATATCTTGCCCCAAGAAAGTGGGGTTGCTGCTCTGATCCATTCTTCTTCTTCCCTTTCTCCAGCTGGGTCAAGCCCTAGAATGAGGACAAGCAGATGGAGGTAGGGAGGTAGAGCAAAGGCCAGAAGGAAGAAGCTTGGGTCTGTACAGTTGTCACACTCCCAACTGCTTCCTTTGGACATTTTCACATGAAGGAAAACCACCAGCCACCTGTTCCTAAATAGCATGAGTTTGGAGGCCGTCACCTACTGCCAGACTTAACTTGACTGGTCTGCCCTACAACCCACCCATTCAATGCGCCAAGTCCATGAGTTCCAGAGAAAGTGCCCACCTCTCATCAGTGGCAAGTGGAAACAATTTTCAGAAGCCCAATCTAGGCTTTTTCCTGGCTGCTAAAAGCTGTGAGTGGCTTATGATGCCAAGCTCACCATCAAACCCTAACTTCTTCCAAATGAGGACATCACACATTATCTGAGTTGTTTACTCACACTAAGTGTGCCACCAGAACAAAGAGACATTTAAAATTCGGCTAACCATCAAGATTCAAAAAAAGAAAAATCTGGGACAAGAAGCCCAAAGAAAGTGGACCAGAGTGATGCATGTCGTTACCATTTTGGCAAATTCAATTTGCCATTTCTCAGAAGCCCTGGGGGTAGTCCAGTCTTAATAGAACAAACCAGCTGGATGAAGATTAATGTCCGATCGTGTCTCCCACTGCAGTTACTCTTCAGAACTCCACCATGTGCCAGAGAGCACATGGAGAAAAGAGCCTAGCAGCCAGAAGAGATAGCTGACATGCTCAGTACAAGAGGATGACATATTCACATTGTACAATGCAAAGTCATGGGTGTGAGACATCCAGTCACATCAGCCAAGATTGAAAGACCCAGAATACTTGAGGAGAAGGAAATAGAAGTTGCTGAACAGTATGTACAATATGATCCTCATTTTGTCTGCTAAAAATTGCATGTATGTATAAGCTGTACGTCCATGTATGTGCATGTCTGTGTGTACAAGTGCAGAGATAATGGTCCGGCATCATACATGCCATGCTCGAAGTAATCTGCTACAAAAGGAACTATAGCTAAAATGAGCTGATCTTCACTTTTCATGCTACCTTTCTGTACTGTCTGACCTTTCCATAATAAGCCCATATTTATTATCTGTAAAACTGTTTTTCTAAAACAAAGTAATAAATATATAACCTGTTGCCATCGATTCTGACTCACAGTGACCCTACAGGATGGAGTAGAACCACCCCATACAGTTTTCAAAGCTGCATCTCTATGGAAGCAGACTGCCACATCTTTCTCTCGTAAAATGGCTGGTAGGTTTGAACTGATGACTTTTCAGTTTGCAGCACAGCACTTGACCACTGCACACCAGGGTTCTTACTAAGTATACAGAAGACAACTAAGCCAAATTTTAGTAAACAGCTGAACAACTGCTTCAGCCCTGGCTGAGGCCCATCTCAGCCTCCCGTGCCAGGGAGCCCACCTCAAGTCCATGACCATCATCTGTAGTACGCTGAGTGCTGCCCACCCTAGCCCAGAACCACAGCCAATCCCTTGGACAACTAGGCCATGCCTTCTCCCAGCTCTCCTCCCTAGTTTAGTCCCTCCTCCCCACTTCACAAGCCTGCCTTCCCTCCCAGCATTAGACTTTGACTATGTCCCCTGCTATAGCTACCAGGAAAGGACCCCACTTGCTCCATCTGCATCTCGCCCTTCCCCAGAAGGCACCACTTTTGCAGGCCTCTACCCACTTCGCACTCTCCCTGTGCCACTCCCAGTGTACACCATGCTGCTGCTTTTCCATCGCCCCCTCCCATCTCATTGCTCCCTTGAGTGCTCCCACCTCCATTTCCTCTCCTCCACAGTCCCCCCTGAACCCTCACTGGCTTCTCACTCCACATTCCAAAAGCTGGGCAGCAGTCCCCCCTGCCTCAGGGCCATCCTCCCCATGGGCTCTGCACCATCCACCCTCTGACCTGGAGTACCCAGGGCTCAGGACTGCATTTCATGTCTGACAACAACCACTGACAACCTGACCACACAGGCCCCAGTCCATGTAGCACACTGCCAGCCAAGCAGCCCCCCGGATTTCAGGTGTTTCCATGTGTCCAGACTGAACTCTGACACCCACCTACACTGTGTCCAGCTCAGCTTACACAATACCACTTCTCTGTTGCTCAGGCCAAACCTTCCAGCCTTCTTGGGTTCTTCTTTCTTTCATTTCCAATCGACAGGCAGTCTCACACCCCATCTCCAACGCCACTACCCTGGACCAGAGCCATATGTTCACATTTGGACTCAGCAGTGGCCAGCCATCGGCCTTTCTGTTCCTGCCTTTGCCCTTGTAATCACTCTCCATAGAGTATCGGAGTCAAACATATTTTGTGCCACATCCTTTCAGACTTCCTACCTTAATCGAAATTCAATCCTGGGGATGTTTTATAAGACTGTAAGAAGCAGGTTTCTCACCAACCATACCTCTCAAAGCACACCCCTCTACCTTCCTCCTTAGCCTCTTTACTCAGCACAGTGGCCTCCATGAACTCATACCCTTTGGCACCTACACATCTGGGCTCAAATGTCATCTGCTCAGGCCTATCTGTAACTCAGCACCCTACTTAACTGCGAAATGCACCAGCACCGACCTCCCTACTGCCCTGGTCCTACCCATGCCTCCTGTCATCTAACTTACTAAGAAACTGACTACTGCTAAGTGGATCCTGACTCATAACCACCCTAGAGGACAGAGGAGAACTGCTCCATAGGATTTCCAAGGCTATAATCCTGATGGAAGCAGACCATCCTCAGAGCAGCTGGTGGGCTCCAATTATCAACCTTTTGGTTAAAAGCCAAGTATTCAACCACTGCACCATAAGGGCTCCCTTCTATGTAACCATGGGTCTTAAAAGCTCATCTTACTCAGGTTCTGTCTCTCTAATAAAAGACAAGCCCCCTGAGTGCAGGACTCTCCATCTTTCTGTCCACAGCCCAGAAAGGGCCTGGCACACAATGGCCCCAACAAACGGGTATGCTGACTTTAATAAGGGAAAGCCCACTGCTCCAGTTCCACACCAGCACAGAATCCTGAGTGCCAGCATTTCTGTTTACAAACCACAGCTTAAGGTCTTCGAAGCTCTCTGGGTCTGTTTTCATTTCAGTAGAAAAACTGTACCATAGTTAAATTGCAGACCAGGTCACTGCACATGAAATTAGATGTTTTATGAATATGAAATTACTACAAATAGGTTGTTGACAGTGAAAATACGACAAGCTGCTCACCTACTGTCAACATTAGATAACTGGCAGCTGGTCATTAGCTGAAATACACAGCATCTGGCCACCCACATGATAAAACCATAAAGTCACTAAGAGAGGAATAAAAGAAAAGCTATTGTAACTGAGGGTATGTTTTAGCAATGAAGATTAGAAAAATAAGGCTAAAGATTATCAGCTCTCATTATATAAAAAAAAGGAGCAAGAAGACGTTTAAGTAAAGTTTCGTTAGTACTGGTTATTATATCACAAGTCATTTTATAAGGGATGTTAGAATCCAAATATTTTTCCCCCATCAATTTATTTCAGCTAGACGTTCTTCATACAACTGTTTCTCCTATCAACCCTTGATAGAGCCCTGATACTGCATCTGATTTGACTGAAGTATTTCCACAGGATGCAGAAGGACATCAAATCATCCAGATGTGAGTACTGCACTCATCTGATGACCAGTCAGCAGATGCATGCAGTGACCAGTCGAAGCAGACACCTTCCACTGGGTGTTGGAAACAACCTGGCATTGTCCTTAAAACCTGAAGGAGCCTTAGGATCCATGTAGCGCTTGCCCAACTTCACTTTGTAGGTGTCTACAATACGAACTGAAGGCATCATGTTGCTTTCACGAAAACTCGAGATTAGGAACCTCTCATGGTAGCACAAGGGAAGCACAATCCTGACTACCACTCGGAGTGTGCGAGTATGCAGAAAAGAGGCTAGAGAACACAAGAGCAGTAAGGGCCACCTCACTGAGGTCCCACCGCTTACCCTGCCTCTCTGGATGTCCCTCCTTCCTTACCTACTGTCTTTCATCCTGAGCACTTTACTCTCCACTCACAAGTCCATCTGAGTTACAATGTCAAGTCTACAGTTCCATAAAAATAAAACATAATTTTCATTCCCATACGACGTAGTGGCTAAACAGACCAGCTGGGCAGTGGTGAACACAATCAACTGCCACCAAAAGGCCAGCAGTTTGAAATCACAAGAGGCTCTGCAGGAGTAAGATTTAACAGTCACCTTCCATAGAATTTATAGCCTTGGAAACACAATGGGGTCACTGAGTCAGAATCTGCTCAACAGCAGTAGGTTTGATTTTAGTGAAGTCGCATGTAGTTTAAAAGTTAAATCTCCAGAAACAGGGAAACCATATGGATATTAAAGATCATCCCATTTGTGCAAATCTTTGGATATAAACACAATAATGAAATAAAGAAAAAGCCAGTAGAAGCAAACAAAGCAATCTATTTTTTATTAAACTAGATGTGAAAAAGACAGACTATGTTTCTGCCCCAGGTCACTCGTGGGCAGGGCATACGTCAAGTATGAAATGGGGAGGGAAGAGAAAATGCTGCTGTATGACTGGTCAGGCGCTAGCTAAAGAGGAAATCAGGATGAGGTGGGAAAGACATCTTCCCACAGCTTCCCCTTACTCCTTAGAAAATTCAAAGTAACTGTTTCATCCTTAAGACAGGTCTCCTAAAATGGTTTTAACTTAAAGTTAGGAAAAGAATGTCAGTCTAGCCTCAGAGGCCAGGTTCTTTCTGCTTAGTTTACAACGTTTGGTTAAAGTGAGACCATTCACCTTCCAAATTATAGAAACCTCCTCAAATATCAACCATAAATGCAGGAAAGAGAACGCAGCTGGGTTATCACTGAAGCTGCACCCCCCCCCCCCCCCCGCCCGTGTCTGCGGCTTACACATAGCTACTTTGAGCGCAAGGTGAACTGGAAAAACAAAGATCAGACTCTTGCTGGTCTTCTACCTGGCTCACACCCAGACAGCTGAAACGAGACCAGGTGTACCGCATTGCTTTCTAGACTGCTTTCTGGACAAATGAGCAGTGCTCAAGGTATCTAAGTGTTCACGTTAACAAATTTTAAAATCACAGTAAGTCCAAAAGTTTGTGCAGGGCAGGAAGAATTCTGTAAGTGATTGGTGCAAATCAAAACTTGAGCACATTCACACACACACCTTCTAGTGTAATGTCTTGAAAGGCCTAAACACTTGAAGGTAGTAGTGGTTCTTTCATTAGTGGTCTCAGCCCCCTTTACTCCCTTAAAAATTAGTGAACCCCCTTCCAACAGCTTGTACTTATGTTCTATCGATATTTACTAAATTGATATTACATTATACAATGTTTGAATATGTATCTTTTACAAAAATAATCCATTACATGTTGACATATAAAACACTTTATGAAAACTGTATCTTTTAAAACAACAGAACATTAGCTAGTGGCATAGCTTTACGCTTTTTACAAATCTATTCTCAGACTTTACGAAAGACTGCTAGGTTCTCACAGATGCTCCTGCAGTCATTCCACTGTGATGCTGTTTTGGTTCATGGTTATGAAGAAAACTCAGACTCAAGCAGATAGACAGTTGGAAAACGAGTACTTTAATAGCCTTTTCAGAGAACTGAGGTTATCGTTATTTAATATTACACCAGAGAATATTTGTTTGTTTTTCCTTAAAAGCTAGTTACAAAGTGGGATCTGAAATTACACTGATGAGCTTGTTGAACTTTATGACTTTAAAATCCAAAAGTCTGTCTTCACTTCACATAAATCTTTTTCCCAGGCATGATTTTGTAACATCACACACTTGTCATCTGGGAAATATTGGTTCACTGGGTTATGCAGTTCTTCCAAATGTTGTTCATTTTGCAACAACAAATCCATCACGTTCACTGACATTAGCACTGATGTCATCAGTAATGGGAAGCTATTTGGCTCACTGTGGCAATAAAAAAAAGCTTTAAAACATTCCAATTTCACTTGAAAACTCACACTGGCAACAAATACTGCCAGCTGTTTTCCTTACAGTGACAAACTAACTTTGCTCATTTAGTAAGAAGTAAGTTTGTTAGTCATTCTTCCAGGGTGTGCCACAAAGAAAGTGGCTAGTTTAGCTAGTACCTCAATCTGCAGACTGGCCTGTCCCCAGTCATCAAACCTCAAAAAGCCACAAAAGTGCTTTACAGGTATTTTCCATTCACCACACAGAGTAACGAAAGGAAATGTAGTAAAATTATTTTTGCGGATTCATAAAAGGTATTCTTAAGTGAAACTTTATTTTGATTGTGAGCCCATGGCAGTAAAGAATACAATGCCTACCCTGGTCTTAAAGGACCAAAGGAGGTTTCTCAGAACTAGTGTATAGGCAGAGGTCTGAAGCGAGTTGGGGGTACAAGTGGAGCAGTCAGAGGTAAGGCCACAAAGGTACAAGTCAATGGGACACAATTCTTGAAAAGTCAACAGCATAGAGACAGAGGACGTGCTGAATGCAATGAGTGCACAGACAGTATCTTTGGTGACAATGAATTACTGTTGAGTATCTTAGGTGTAGTTACATAAGAAATTATCTTTTCTCAGGACATACACATTCAAGCTTTAAAGAGCAAAGATGATCTCTGCAACTTTCAAATGCTTCAAACACACAAAAAAAGTACACACACATAAAGCAATGGGCAAAACTATTTGTGAATCTAGATGTAGAATATACACTTGTACATTCACTGGATTCTTTGCAGATTTTCTCCAGGTTTAATTTTCTTTTTTTTAAAATGAAAAAGTGGGAGTGGGGATGGTGCAATAATGTTGATTCAGTAAAACCTGTCTGTGCTGATGAGTCCAGCAGTGGTCAGAAAGAAAGAACCCTTGTCAGTGACCACTGCATCATGGCCCATGGTGACATCCACTTTTTAACAACTAGGCAAACCAGGTGCGAGGACACAAGAATTCCTGTCCTACCTTTGCAACTTACCTGTAAATTTCATATTCCTAAATGTTTTAAGATAACAATTTTTTTACATAACAAAACTCTCCCATTCACTATGCCACTCACTTTTTTGTTATGTATTTGAATTGTTAACAAGAGCTGAGTAGCCCAGTGGCTGTTATCAGGTATTCTATCACCCGCACAGATGACAATCTCCACTATCTGGCCCTTCAGATGGATAGTGGATAGCCCTGTTAACCCCAAACTGCATCCAGCACCAAAGCCAGCTCTCCAAAGACAGAAATGGACTCTGAAACACACAGAGCGAGGCTGGCAACAAACAATGTTTTAGGCTTAAATATATACATGGCGAGTGGAATCCCCAATGTGAGACTCCTGGAGGGACGTGGAACCTTCTCATCACTCTCACCAAGGAACTGATCAAGTCTTGGTTATTTGTACACACGAACAACAGAGAACTCAAGATTGAATTACTGTCATGTGACATCACAATACATCTGGGGCCTGCTATCCGAGTGGTTGGAGTCCCTGGAGTTAATGCACCCCATTGTTAACTGAAAGGTCCAGGGGTTCAAGTCCACCCAGAAGCACGTAGGAGGAAAGGCCTCGCAATCTACTTCTGAAACACCAGCTACTGATGGACACACAGCTCTACCTTGACAAATCTAAGGCTGTAACGAATCAGAATCCATAGCTGTTAGCTTTCATCTGCGCAGTTAAAAGAATTTATTGTTCCTCATTTAATTCACCAACATTCACAAGCTTCAAATAGCAGGAGGAACACAGGAATTGATTCCAAACTCACTCTTAAGCCTTACTTCATGACACTGAGGAGGATGCTCCAAGGACATCCATTCCTCATCGGCACCCGGACAGTAAGACACAAGAGTGGGCTCATCTCTCTTGCTCTTGTTCCCACCCTCTAGAACTGAGAACCTGGTACAGCTCTCTCCCAAAGCCAAGGCAGAGCACAGCCTTCCCCAGTAGAGAAATGGAGGAGTAGAGAAATGGAGAGAGGCAGGCATGGTGGAGACAATCCACTGACACTGGTCATTCTAAGACTGCCCTGGGCCACGGTGGGACATCTAACACTTAGGTGTTTTACAGCTGGAACAGAGTCCACTCTGGGATGCGCATAATACTTCACACTAACTACACCCTAGCACTTCTCTGAAATGAACTCAATGAACTCCACACATGGGCAACAAACACGTGTCTTTTCTTTAGAGTGAACTACAGCTAGGTAAGTCCACCCAACACTTGCTCTAATTCCCTAAACGCCTTGAGAGAACATTCCAGCAGGGTTCTACAAAATACCTCATGTGATTTTTTTTAATTAACACTGTACTTGTGAAATAACAGGTAACAATAAAGTCCACTCACTGCTGAGATGATCACAACAGCAACCCTACAAGGACACAGCAAGTGCCCCATAGGTTTCCCAGGCTGTTCTCTTTACTGAAACTGATTGCCACATCTTTCCCTCACACAGCAGCTGGTAAGTTCCAACTTCTGACCTTCAGGTTAGCAGCTGGTAAGCTTTTATTCCCATTAAGACCCTCAATATGTGTTTTTCCCCAAAATGTGGAAATGCTTCTTCCAAGATTTAAACTGCAAAAGTGGTACTGTAAGTTACAGGGACAGTTTACAGTAGGTCTTGCACTGTCACGTAATTGTTTAATTGTACAGTTGAAAGTTTCCAGGATTTACAGACTGTGGAAAACTACAGCTAGTAAATGGTTCCAGAGGTATAACCAACAGACTACCAGCTCAAACTCATCAAAAGTGAAACCCAGAACCCCTGTTCTTTTAAGTACCTGTTTCCACCAGGCGCTCCTTGAATACTCTGGGGGTCAGTTCTACCCTGGCCCCTAGGGTCGCCATGAGTCGGATCCGACTCGACAGCACTTGGCTGGCTGGCTTTACCAATCCACAAAAACAAATAATTTGTAGGGCTCTGCCTCCCATCTCCTTATTCAATATGCACAGGAATCACCTGGCAATCTTGTTATGAGTAGATTCTGATTCTTTGCTGGCCTTACATACCCTGGACACCGCTGAGGCCATGAGTTAAGGCTTGTGCTGAGCGGTCAGTGTGGGTTTGCCTGGTGTCTGCCTGTGCTTAGATTCCAGTCCACAGGGAAGTGACACTATGTCCTCCTTAAAGTGTCACATCAGTGGAGACCCACATTAGTACATCTTATCACTGTGGGTGTTAACTTTGATCACAGGGTGCTTACTCCCTATGCTATGAAGTTACTATTTTTCCCTTTCTAATTCACAAAGATACCCTGGGACTCTGTCAACATCAGACTGAAGGAGACTACGGAGCCATGACAGTTAATTGCAGTACGGGATCCTGAACTAGATCCTGGAACAGAAAGCGTACATTAGTGGAAAAATGATGCAATTCAAACAAGGTCTACAGTTGACAGTATCTGCTAGTATGAACCACCTGGTTTTTGTAGGGACATCTGATTATGTCAGATGTTAACAAGGAGGGAACTGTGTGGAGGGCATAAGGGAAACTCTGACCTATTTGTGCAACCTTTCTGTAAATCTAAGATTATTTCAAAATGTTAAAAAAAAAAGAGTTTTAAAAGATGCCTATTCTGGCTCCGTAGGTCAGGGTAGGGCCTGAGATTCTGCATTTCTCAAAAATCCCCAATGCTACTGAAGCTGAAGCAGCTGGCCCACGGACCACTTCGTCAGCATGGCCTGGGCAAACAAAGCTGTTGACAAATCTTATTATGTACACTTTCAAATGTGATGACCAGTCATGCATTCAGTCCTTACCCAATGCCACTGCCCTGTCCCTCAGTGCACCAAGAAGCCAGCAGAGGATGATGAAATCACAGTTGCACTATAACACTATCCACAACTTGTCTTCCTCAGTAAGCCTGGCACACCCCCAAGGCTGCAAGACCAGGAGAACAGCTGACAGTGACTACACCCCACTGCACAGCCCATGCTGCAGCTTGGAGGCCGTCCTGGAGATGCTGGCTGCCAGGCCTCAAGTGTCACCAAGGCCACAAGAGGGCAGGAGAACCAACGGCCTACAAGAATTCCTGTTCCGGGTGAGTGGCTAGCTTAAGTGATCTAAGCTCCTCTTTAAAATGATTTTAGTACAGTAGAAACCCACAATAAAAAAAAAAAGAGGCAAATGAAAGTTTATGAGAGGATCTGGAGAGTCGCTGAATAATCTGTAGGAAGTGGGTCTCACCAATGAGTCCTTTCAAGAGTCACGCAAGCCTGTAGCAGCCTGTGACCCCAAACACGGAGCTGACATGGGATGTGTTGATCCTGAAAACAGAAGTGGGGTCCTTGCACAGACAGTGACTCTCCCAAGGCCCTTGTGGACAAAGCGGAGCAGCCCCCTGGCAAACAGGCAGAAGGATTTTTCTCAAAGTAGCTTAAAAGTACCTGAGAAAATAATTCTGTCACAAAGCATTCAGGGTCCACAGCAGTGATAAGCCCCCAACCACCCAAAGGATGACCAGCATCTTTTCACTTGCTTTACTTCTTAAACCTGAACAATTACCAACATTTGACTAATATATTGCCACATGAAGGCAAGAAGACAATATTAAACAAAGGAAGTGATAAGAGAGGAAACATCAATCAAAACACAGAAAAGAACTGAAAAAATTCCCGATCTGTAGTCTCACTCATGGAGATAATGTATTCATAAAACAGTTGCTATGAAAAAGAAACAGAACAAATGTAATCTTGGAAATTAAAACACTGATGACAGAAATTAAAAATTTTAAATAGGATCTGATGGTAAAATTGAAGACCTCTCATAAATAAGAAGAAAAACACTGATGAAAATTCCAGCGTCTCCAAGACATCCATCATTAAACTAAGGGAAATTCCTAAAAGGGGTACAAGAAAATCAGAGAGCAATCAATTCTAGAATAATAAAATCTCCCAGAGGAATGACAAGCATCAGACTCGAAAGAATTCTCATAGTGAGATCCTACACATTTTAGCACATTGTCATAACCCCAAAGAAGACCCCAAACACATCCAGGAAGGGAAAAAGTGACTGAGAAATTGTAAGGCACCTTGGCAAGCTTCCCAATGAAATGAGGACGTGGCCAAGAGTAAGGCGTAGCATCCTGAACAAGGAGCCCTGGTGGTGCAGTGATTAAGAGACTGGCTGCTAACCCAAGAATCAGCAGATCAAATCTACCAGCTGCTCCTTGGAATCGACTCCTCAGCAGTGGATTTGGTTTTTGGTTTGGTCCTGAACAAACCCAGATGTATAACTACAGGAAACAATCAGGATGATACCGGTTCAGTACTACTTGGGCAGTGCCAAGTCAAATAACAGGATGAGAACAGAGGGCTAGGGAGGTGTGAGACTCAGGGGGAAGTTACAGAGACTGGACACCTTCCTCGAGAATTTAACGGTCTTAGTCAGTGGAACCAAAAATGCAAAGAAAGGCCATTACTGACAACAGAAAACACAAAAAGTGTATAAGGGGATTGCAGTATTTGCATAGCCTTAATACAGAAAACTTAACTGAACATAGTCGATAGTAAAGGTGGAATATGGTGTAGGGAGTCCAAATGTAAAACAAAGTCAAGACTGTGTGAAACTGACACAGTTTGACACCAGCTCCTCAGCTGGGCTACAGAGACGTACCTGAAGGAACTAAAAGATGAGTCAAGTCTGTGAGAAGCACGACTGACACGTGGGATGGGGTACTGTTGCTTTTCATTTTAAGCCTCTTTTTGACATTTTTATTGTGTAAATCACTTTGATAAGTTTTAAGAGTCTGCGTGTTGTCTTTTTTTTTAAAAAAAGTCATAGATTTAGCTCAAACTCTGGCTCCATGTGACTTGCGCAGACCACTTAACCTCTTTGTGTCTCAGTCACCTCAGCTGTAAAAAGGGGCAGCCTCTACCACAAGCACTGCTGGGAAAAGAAACATGTGAAGTGCTCAGCAATCCCAGCACAGTACAGGGCACTTAATGGACAGCTGTTTTTTAAAAAGCTTAAAGCCTATGATGAAAAATACAACATATCCCTGGACATCACAAGAATATGTTTAATGGCAAGACAAAGGGGAAATGGGACTTTATGTAAAGGACCATTTTTACAGAGTTTTTGTTTTACCACTAGTTATCTACAGCTAAGGCTCCAGATCCCAAGCTCTTACAAGACACACAGATTGTCCTAAAACCTAAAGGCTAAATAGTCAGATCATGTGCTTTCTGATGTTTCCCTCACTAACTCTGTAAATTCAACTATTCTATTTTTCTGTCTCTTCAAAAATTTCCAGTTACATCTCTATCATCAGAAACTACTGCCTCATCAGCTACTTTATGGTAGTGGAAGAGAGGTCAGGCGACAGGCTTCCATCAAGATTACAGCCAAGAAAGCCCCATGGAGCAGTTCTACTCTGTAACACAAGGGGTCACCATGTGTTGGGGGCCAACTTGACAGAAGCTGACAAGTTTTACCAAAGCTATTAAGCCTTGGATTCCACTCCAAAGCAGAACCAAAAAACAAGTTGCCCATCAAGTCGATCATAACTCATGGCAGCACTGTAAATGGTTAACCCATTCAACTGCTAACCAACAAGTTGGGGTTCCAGCCCACCCAGAGACACCTCAGAAGAAAAGCCTGGTGATCTACTGCTGAGAAACCTACTTCTGAAAACCTTCTGGGGCAGTTCTACTGTAACACACATGGGGTCACCAGGGCAGAACATATAACTCCAAATAACAGCAAGCACCTGTTCCACACAAACACTCCAACCTGGCTCCTCCACTGGGCCCTCTACCTTTCCAGGGCCCCACCTTGAAATTCTTCAAAGAGTATTTATTTCTGCAGTTATCAACACAAGCCCCATCTTCTCACCATCAGGAAGAAACTGAGTCCTCTCTTACGGCAAAAGTGGCCAGTATGCTCACATAGTTGAGACAAAGTGTGAATCTACATTTTTTGCCATCGCAGGAGAAAATTCAAAGCTAAAAGGGCCGCATTTCAAAATGATTAAGTCAGACACTGGTAAAAGCCAGCATTTTCTAAAACTCTGTAGGTTACGCCCAGGGTCGAAAGCTGCCTATTTCTAAGACTGCATCTCGTTTTCCTTGGTGAAGCCATCATTAAATGAAGAGAATTGTTTCCATGTTCTTAACTCTTAGGTGTTTAGTTTCAAATTACTAACTTCAACGGTGGCAATCACTTGAAACTCTGGACTCACAGTAACTACAGCAGGTTAATAGTTAACGTCACACAAAGAATACTGGAGTTTAAAGTGTTTCCGATTTTCAAGAAGACTGTAAAACCAAGCATGACATGATTTTACGTCTAGAAGTCTTGTGTCCGCAGCGGCCGACACGGAGGTCCAGAGAAGGGAAGTGTTTCGCCCACGGTAGGAAGGTTACGAAGTAAAATCATGTCATCACTGCTGAGAAACCGCTATCACCACTCAGGGCTGTTGTTCCTGCTGTTGCTGCTGCGGCTGCTGTTGCGGCTGCATTGGACTGCTCTCCTTGATGACGTCTTGCCATGCAATGTCTTCCGAAGTGTAAAATGCGACTGCCCGCTGGTTCACCTCAGACTCTGGCGGTCAGATAACTAATGAACCCCCAAATGTACGGCCATCGAGTGCAAATGTGGGGCAGTGAGGTCACCCCAGCACCATACACTTGGAACAGTAGTTGCAACCCCACAGAACAGAATAGCGCTGCCCCCACAGAGTTTCCAAGGCTGTAATCTTTACGGAAGCAACGGGAGCAGACTGTCATGTCTTTCTCCCGCGGAGGCTGGTGGGTTCGAACCAACATTTCGGGTAGCAGCCTAGAGCTTAATCACTGCGCCACCGGGGCAGCGCCCAGCGACCTGCTCTAAACCGGGACAGCGGTTCTGCTCCGTACCTACCACACGGCGGTTCAAGGGAAAATCGACAAATACAGACAAAAAAGAAATAAGGAAATGACCCCTCGCGCCCGGCCCAGGCGGCCCGCCGCTGACTGAATCCAGGGACCCGTACGTGGAACCGTGGCCGGGCAGGGTCCCGGGCGGCGGGTCGCGGGCCGAGACGGCGGGTACCGTTGGCGGGGGCGGGGCAGAGGCCGCGGGAGGCCCGGCGGAGGCCTCGGGCGGCAGCGGCGGCGGGCAGGGCGGGAGGGAGATCTCGCTCTCACTCTCGCCCCGCGGGAAGGGGGGAGGCGGAGACGCGACCGGCTGCGGGAGCTGCAATTACCGTGTGGGCTGCGGAATTCTCGTGGTGTTTGTCGGGGAGATGTGATAATGGCGTCCGTCCTCGCGAGAGAAGCCGCCGCTCTGCGCAGGCGCCACGCGACCCTCCCTGCGGCCCGCGGCCTAACGCGCTCTGCGCAGCCGTACGGGGCGCACAAGAGGCGGGGGGCGGGGCCGGGGGGGCGAGGCCTGTCCGGCGAGTACTCCCACGTGCCTTATCACGCTGCTTGGGCTGAGACTGAGCATGCGCGGGCGTCCTCCTACTCCCGGTTGTGGTTTCTGGGCTTTTTATTTCGCCTTCATCTACTCAGTCTCTCTGACGCCCTGTGAAAGCCTCTTAAAGGGAACGATTGAGGAGTTTGCATTCTCTTCGAGTGCGAGTGAATAGGCATTAGTCCCCAAAGTGAACTACACATCCCAGGGTGCCTTGCACACTCCGCGAACAGTGCATTCCGGGACTTGTGGTCTCACATTCTGGACTTTGCCTGCCGGTAATTGTAGTCTTCCGTACTCTGGCCGCCCAGTCCTGTCCCCGCGTTCTAGCCCGCCCTCTCGCCTTCTGGGACTTGTAGTTCGTTGAGCGTCTCACGCGATAAGAACTCTGGCCGCCCACTTTCTCCTCTGACATTCCCGAATCATGGGGTGGAGTTTTCCCAACAAGTAAATAGTAGTGTTCAAGGGTCTCTTGTGACTGTCAGACAGTACTGAGTGCAGATGCGTGGATAATATATAACATTAATTATACGTAATATCACCACCACCTGTTAGCATATTGTCATCTCTGAGTCACAGTTAGGCCATGAGTGTCAGAGAAGAATTGGGCTCCATAGGTTTTTTTTTCCAAATTATTTTTAATATTTTTGTGAAAATATATACAGCAAAACATGTATCAGTCCAACAATTTTTACATGTACAATTCAGTCACGTAGATTATTCTTCAGGTTTCACAGCTGTTCTCACTATTCCTTGTCCATACCTATTCCAGCACCATTAATGTAAACTCAAAAAAACAAAACAAAACAAACTCATTGCCAGAGCATAATGACCCTATAGGACAGAGTAAAACTGCCCCATAGAGTTTTCAAGGAGTGCCTAGTGGATTCAAACTGCCAACCTTTTAGTTAGTAGCCATGGCATTTCACCACTATGTGACCAGAGTTTCACATCCCCGTAAGTAACTTGTTCTATGATGTGATGTGATGGATCAGCCAATCAGATGTTAGGGGACTTTCCTTGGAGTGTGTCCTGCATTCAGTGTACACAGATTGTCTGGCAAATTTCGCTGGCTTTTGCTTGCTCTGGATTCTTCATCCGTCTCATCATCATCTGACTTCTAGTTTTGGGGAATCGTGCCAGTGGCCTGCCGATCTTGGATTCCTCAACATGTGCAGCTTGTGAGCCAGCTGTCTGCCATCTGACCTGCCGATCTTGATTTCCTCTGCCCCTGCAGGAGCTTATTAGTCAGAAGACTCCAGTCTGATGCCCGACCCACACATTTGAGACTTGCTAGCCTCTACAACTGCACAATTTCTTTGAAATCTCTCTCTTGGTATATGCACGTGTGTGTAAACACACACACGAGGTCTGACAAGGCCACGAACTTACTCACTCTAAGTGCTGTGTATCTCATTGCTGATTAGCATTATAGTCACCTTCGAAGTACTCTGCTTTGGAAGCTATGTAGAGAGCCAGCACCTAGTCCACCCTTCAAAGCAATTTTGGAACTCTTTTTCTGGAATGGCCATCAGAATGGTCATGGTATTGACCTTGAAGTCCTGAATGCCATTCAAATGTCGTCCTTTCAATATTTCTTTTATCTTTGGATAAAACATAATTGTTAGACTTCATATGCATGTGAAAGCTGGCCAATGAACATGGAATGCCAAAGAAAAGCATATGCTTTTGAATCATGGTGTTAGCAAAGAATATTGAATATACCATGAATTTCCAGAAGCACAAACAAATCTTAATGCTCCTTAGAAATAAAGATGATGAGACTTCAGGAGGAACCAGTCCTTGGAAAAGGTCATCACACTTATAAAGTAGAGGGTCAGTGAAAAAGAGGAAAAGCATGAATTGGATGGATTGACATAGTGGCTGCAACACAGGGCTCAAACATAGTAAGGATTGTGAGAATGGTGCAGGCCTGGGCAGTGTCCCATTTGCTTGTATGTAGGGTTGTTCTGAGTTGGAACCAACTTGATAGTATATATTTGTATGTAAGATAAAATGCCATAATATGAAATAAATATATGATAATATTAGTAAGGATATATTGTGTTTTATATCACATAAATGTGCATTTGTGGGTACTCACAAGAAAAAAGTCCTGAACTGTAGACAACTTCCAGAAATGTGTGCTGGTATTACCACTGCTTCTTATTTGCTCCTTTATATTTCCTCTTTTTGACAATAAGCAAAAGTTACTTTGATCCTCCAAACACACAATGATCTATTTAAATTTGGAAAACAAAATATCTTATCTTCAGTTGACTTCCGTTTTGCCAATAACAAAAACATGATTCAAGGCCATGACCAGCTGTGCAACCTTGAGCAACCTTACTGAGTGAGTTAAGGTTTCTTCCAGAATTAGCATTCTGGCTTCTACAGAGGCTGGGTGCTGGATTACTTTGCAACAGAAGTTCCTGCAATAAATTCTGAACCATAGAACGTCACCCCTGAAATGGATGCTGAAGGAGAGCTTGATATTAAAATAAGATCTCTCCTGTTTAGAGATGAGGAAAAGGTCTAAAGAGATAAGAAAAACTGCTCAGAAAGGTCACATGGGTGGAAGGAGGTAAAAGCAGTTGGAAATCCAAACCTAGATTAGCACACAGACTAGAATCAGCTCACGTTGGAGGACAGGGTTGCTGACGCAAGCCACAAAAATTTGGTGAGAAGAGTCAAAACCAAAGTCATTGTTATTGAGTCAATTCTGACTCATAGTGACTCTACAAGGCAGAGCAGAACCGCCCTGTGGGGAGGAGCAACTGGTGTGTACAGACTCCTGACATTTTGGTTTGCAGCCAAGCTATTAACCACCGTGCTACCAGAGAGAAGAACAAGGATAAAAACATTCTGTAGAGACATGTTTTCCACCGGCATCTCTGCCACAATCATGGCCAACTTTTACATTCTTAAAGTAAGTAATATAAGCAATGTGAGAATTCTTAACATGAATACTTGAATATCTGACTAGGAAGCAGATAAATTTGAGGGTGGCATTTTTTCATATTACTGTGGAATAGCACAAACCCCTTCTCAACAGTGTCCTTTCAAGTGTGGTTTTCCCTACCCTTTCACCCCTAGATTGAGGTACAGGGCTTGGTTCTGTGTCGTATACAGCAATGAATGAGCAAGTGAGTCAGAACAAGTGACTGAATGAGTGGATAAAGGGTAAGTATGGTTTTTGGTTGTTGTTGAGAAGATATACAGGAAACTCATTGCCGTTGAGATGATTCTAACTCACATTCACCCTATAGGACAGAGTAAAACTGCCTCTGCAGGGTTTCCACAGAGCAGCTGGTGGATTCAAACTGCTAACCATTTAGTTAGCAGTCAAGCTCTTAACCACTGCGCCACAGCAAAACATATACCAATTCAACAGTTTCTACATGTACCAGTTAGTGACACTGATTACCTTCTTGGAGTTGTTGCAACCATTCTCACCCTGCTTTTATGAGTTGTTTGTCCTTCATTAACACAAACTCACTGCCGTTAAGGTTCCTACTTGGTCTTCCTGTGGCTGTTGTCAGTTTGATCCTGTATAGATAGTCCTTGAAAGAATCTAATGCTAAGGTAGACTTTTTTTTTTCTTTTAAATAGTTATGCTACCATTATTTGGTTTTAAAAAGACTTCAGGGATATTTTTAGTTTAAGGTTTAAAGATTATCTCAGGACAATAGATTCAGGAGCTCATTCAACCTCCAGATAGTCTAGAGTCTGGGAAAATTTGAAATTGTTTTCTACATTTTCTCCTTTTTGATTAGAATTCTTCCTGTAGAATCATGATCAAAATGTTCAGTAATAGTAGCTGGGCACCATCCAGTTCTTCTGGTCTCGTGGCAGAGGAGGCATTCCATATCCTCCTATTCCTGACACTCCTTCTTCCTCTGTTGCTCCAGGTAAATAAAAATCAACTGTATCTTGGATGGCCACTTGCAAGCTTTTAAGAGCCCAGGTGCTACCAAACAAAGCAGAAGGTAGAACAAAAACACTAAACGTATTATTCCATTTAACTGGGAGTTCTCATATATGACCATGATTCTAAGCCTCCAAACCAAGCAACAAAATCCCATAAGGTTTTTGGGTTAGCGACTCCTTTTTGTTTGTTGGTCTGGTCAGTATTACAAATAAATGTGTGTGTGTGTGTGTGTGTGTGTGTGTGTGTATCACGACTTTTACCAATGTGGTTTTTTATAGATGTGTGACTTATTAACAGCAATTACAATAATCAGCTGTGCAACTCTACCCTAATCAACACAGTATTTTCGTCACCATTAACTTCTCCCTTTCCTTTCTCCCTCCTGCCCTTGGTAACTATTTGTAAACTTTATCCTCTATGTGTTTGCCTTTTATTGTCTTTTTATATAAGCTAGCTCATGTAAAATTGGTCCTTCTGTGATTTGCCGTATTTCACTCAGCATGTCTCCCAGCTCCATCCATTTTGTAGCATGTATCACAAATTAATTTCTCCTACTGGTTGAGTAGTGTCTACACGTATACATGCACCACATTTCTGTTTGTTCATGCACCTGTTGATGTGAGCATTTGGGTTTGTTTTGGCTGTTGCAAACCGTGCTGCAGTGAACACTGGTGTGCGAGTCTCTGTTTGGGTCTCTATTTTCGAGACTTTTGGGTATATACCTAAGAGTGAAGTTGCTGAGTGATATGGTTTTATTTTGTTATTGTTGAGGAGTTGCCACATTGTTTTCTACAATGGCTTTACCATTTGGGGTAAGAGTTCAGTTTTTCCTAGGTCCTCACCACCATTTGTTATTTTTTGAGTTTTTGTTGTTGGTGGTAGTATTTAATCTTAGCCACTGTGGTGGGAATGAAATGGTATTTCATTGTGGTTTTGATTTGCATCTCTCTGATAACTAATGACCCTGAATATCTTTTGATGAGTTTGGTGGCCATTTGAATGTCCTTTTTGATAAAATGTCTACTGAAGTCCTTTGTCCATTTTAAGATTGTGTTGTCTTTTTGTTGTTGTTGATTCTTTATGTATATTTTGATTATTAGATTCTTGTTAGATATATGATGCATGGATTGAATTATGTACCCCCCCCAAAAATGTGTGTAATGATTTGGCTAGGCCATGATTCACAGTATTGTGTGATTGCCCACCACCTTATGATTTTCCTATGCTGTAAATCCTAACCTCTGTCTGTGGTTAATATGGCAAGATTGGATTGTGTTTAAAAGGATTAGGGTGGGACTGTAACTCGCTTACTAAGTGACTTTCCCTGGAGTATGGTTTACACCACCTTTTGTCCTACAAGAAACAAAAGGAAAGGAAAGCAAGCAGAGAATTGAGAACCTCATACCATCAAGAAAGCAGCTGTGAAAGCAGAGTGCATCTTTCAGATCTGAGGTTCCTGCTCCAAGATGTTCTCAGACCAAACATAGACTGATGCAACACGAAGACTTTCCTTCAGAGCCAGCAGAGAGGGAGTGCCTTCCCCTAGAGCTCTTACCCTGAATTCAGATTTCCAGCACACTGAACTGTGAGACAATAAATTTATCTTTGTTAAAATCATCCACTTGTAGTATTTCTGGTAGAGCAGCTCTACATGACTAAGACATACGGTTTCCAAAGGTGTTCTCCCAATTGGTAGCTTGCTTTTCTTTTCTTTTCTTTTTCTTTTTTTTTTTTTTTTGGTAAAGTCTTTGGATAAATGAAAAGTGTTTAATTTTTATGAGGCCCCATTTATTTTTCTTTTGCTGTTTGTGCTTTTGTTTTTGTATCGGATAACCCATTGTTAAAAGCTGGGCCTAATGCATTGCCCCTGATTTTTCTTCTAAGAATTTTATGACTTTAGTTTGCACATTTATGGCAATCCATTTTGAATTCATTTGTGTGTACAGTGTGAGGTGAATACATGTTTAACTATGCAGTAGACTAAGACTTTATTGAAGGGTTCCAAGCCACTGTTCATTAAGTCTTGATCAGAAATTAAGCTAACCAAAGGTATAATTATAATTATGCTGAAGTCATTGACTTCTCTCTTTTTAAAAACAACAACAACAACTATTTATTTTTACTTTGCTGCCCAGGAAGCAGACATAGAGATGTTCTCTCGCGGAGAAAAGAAATTAAGTAGTGAGCAATCAACAAAGGCAGCCGTCTAACATGAGATTCTACTTAACACATAAGAAGCCCCTCCCCTGCCAGGCGGTTAATACAAGAATAGAGTCCAATTTCCTGTAGTTAGTTAGACTAAGCCAGCGAGCCAAGTGCCATCACAATAAAAACAGAATCAACCCTGTTGCCATTGAGTTGATTCTGACTTTTAAAGGACAGAGTAGAAATGCCCCCATAGGGTTTCCAAGGAACAGCTAGTGGATTGAACTGGTGACCTTTTGGCTAACAGCCAAGTTCTTAACCACTGTACAACCAAGTCTCCCAAGCCATGTTTTTGGGGACTTTATAAGAGAAAAGGAAGGTGCACTCAGGCCTGTGTGGTAACAGAACAGGGACCTTTTAAATACATATGCCCTGGCTGTTTCCAAAGATCTCAAAAATGTTTCATCAAAACCATGCAATGTCCATGTCAAGTAAACCCTGGAATTCTCCAGAATGTTCCCTTTCCTGAAGATGTCACTAAGATATCCAAAAGCCAAGTGCCGAGAGAAAGGGGAATTACTTATAAAGCTCTCAGTTGCTCAGGAAAAGCCTACAAGACTACTGCGTGGATTTAAAAGAGGGAGCTTTGAATTGGCCCAGTCAGGGCTAGAGTGTCAGCTTTCCTTGGCCAAGCTGCTGAAGTTTTGCCTTAGGTACTTCCTCTGGGAACAAATGCTGAGAGCTCAGCTCCTAGGGATGCTGGGAGGATCCAGGGAAGTGGGGTTTGGAAAGCGTTTAGAGTAAAAAGGATTGTTGCAGTTACTATGTGTTGAGCCAGCCACATCTTATTATAATCTCTGTCTTCTGGGAAGCATGTAAAGTTCAGACAGATTAAGCAGTACAGACAGGGTCACACAGTTATGGCAATACAGAACTTGGAGGGGGTGGTGAGTTATGAAAAGTAGCTGGGGAAGTAGATAGAAAGCAAGCCATGCAGGTGGCCAAGAGGAAAAGATTTGTCTTGATCCTAAAAGATGTAGGGAAACGATGGACAGGATCAGATTTGCATTTTCAAAAGTCACTCTGGCTGGACTTCTGATAACTGGATTAGGGATGGGGCCTGCATGGATATAAGGTGAGTAGCTGAGGACATTGTGGCAGAGGTCCAGGGAAAGGTGAATAAGCTTGAATGAGGAGACCATGGTAGAGAAAAATGGACAAATTCAACAGATTCTGAGGCGAAAAATCAACAGGACTTACAATGAATCCAATACTGGGAGCAGGGTAGAGAAGGCCTCCAGATGCCACCTGGGTCTGCAGATTTGTGACACTGGATAGAAAGAAGCATGTTCCCTGGTATATGAGGGTCTTAGAGTTGCTGTAACAAAGTGATGCCAACTGATGGCTTCTAAGAACAGAAATTCATTTTCTCCCAGTTCCAGAGACCAGAGTTTAAAGATTCAAGATGTCAGGGGGCTGTGCTCTCTCCAAAAGCCCCAGGAAAGGATCTTTTCTTGTCTCTTCCAGTTTCAGGTAGTCCCAGGCATTCCTGGGCTGGCACCTGCAGTGTAACTTTATCTCTGCCCCCAAATTTAACACTTCTCCTGTTGAGAAGTAGAAGTCAATGCCTTCTTTTTAAATCTAGCCTCTGAGTCTGCTTGACAAATAGAAGACAGTTGGAAGTGATACTTCTACGTTCTGACTCTTGGGACACTTGCTCTTGAAATCCAAACACCATGCTGTAATGAAGCTCAAGCTACCCCATAGAGAGGCCCATATGAGAGCAACCAATAGGCAGCACCAGCTTTCCAACCATGTGGATGTGCTGGCTTGGAAGTGGACCCTCCAACCTCAGTCAAGCCATCCCAGTTGATACTGTGTAGAGCAAAGTAGACCTGTTCCCACTGAGCCCTGCCCTAATTGCAGCTACATGAGCTCAATAAATTATTGTTGTCATTTTCAGGAATTAAATTTGGTGGTGGTTTGTTAAGCAAGGAGCGCTAGTGGTGCATTGGTTAATTGCTCAGCTGCTAACTGTAAGGTGAGCAGTTCTAATCCACCAGGGGCTCCACAACAGAAAGATGTGGCGATTTGCCTCTGTAAAGATTTCTAACTTGGGAGACCCCATGGGGCAATTCTACTCTGTCCCTCAGGATCACTGTGGGTGGCTGTGAGTAGGAATTAGGAGCCATGATGACTCAGTGATTAAGCACTTGGCTGCTAACCAAAAGGGTGGTGGTTCTAATCCACCAGCTGCTCCACAGAAGAAAGATGTGACAACCTGCAACCATAACGATTTACAGCCTTGGAAACCCTATGGGGCAGTTCTGTTCTGTTCTGTAGGGTCACTATGCATAGGAGTCGACTCAATGACAATGGGTTTGTTAGGATGCCATAGATAACTGTAAGTGGAGGCTTTCATGCACTTTCTATTTTAACTAAAAATCCCCTTCCACCAGCAAATAGGTCAGAATCATTGACTGACTACTCACGATTCAAAATGAACTGATTTTGTGTCTTGTATGAATGTCTGTGGAAAGCAAAGAAAAAGAGTATGTTAGAGCACACAGAGATAGCAGGGTCATGGGCCATGTGTTTGAGCCATGCCTCTGGCCCTTTTCAGCTAGGCACAACTTGGACAACAAATGTCACTGCTTTGAGTGTTGGTCCTTTCGTCTGTAGGATGGAGGCTAGAAATGTTACTAGGTTAGGACTCTGAGAAAAACAGACAAGCTAGCTGAATTAAGGATTTAAAAGAGGTTTGTTGATTCACTTAACTGAAAGGTTTGGAAGTGGACTTCAGGACAGTGGAATTGTATAGTCCAAACAATGTCAAATTCTGTGTATCTGTCTTCCTATCATTCAATCTATCTATCTATCTACCTACCTACCTACCTACCTGTCTACCTACCAACTATTTATGTCCCCTCTGGGCTTGGTTTTTGCTTTTGTTTGTTGTTGTTGGGTTTTGTTTCCCCTCTATGTTAGCTCTATTCTTGCGCAGGTTCTTACCACATAGCTCCCAGCAACGTATTTTATAGTTATGTGTATTTTTATCACTGTGATGATCTCAACAGAGAATGCTTCCTTCTCCATAAGTCAGCAAAACTGCCAGGGCTAACACTCATTGGCCAGCTCACTGCTTTTTCAATGAATATGCTAGTCACCAGGCAGGGGTTGGGTGGTCTGGATTTGTCATACTGGGTCTCTAGCTTGAATGCCAGGAAGTGGAAACCAGTGAGTCAAGGCAACCTGGGAGCCCAGGACAGACGTTGTTTCCTCCTCACTCAAACACAAGGACTCTGCTTGGCCACGCCAGAGAGATGTCAGAGAGTGGGGTCTATTCAACCTGAGCCACATGGACAGCCAAGGCAGGAAGATTAACTTCCCAGAGAAAATTCAGGTGATGTTTCCAGAGAAGGACTGGATGTTGGACAGCCATCAATAGTACTTGTTCCCAACACGTCCCCCAGGGCTCTAAGGGAAACAAAGGAGACACCTGTACATGTGTGAACATGCATGTCAATTTGCTGTTCTGTCCAATTGTTGCTTCTTTGCTCTTAGCAGCTGTTGGCTTCACTTTCTGGCAGGAGAGGCTGAGTGTGTTTGAGTGAGGAGGAGACAACGTGTCTCCTGGGCTCCCAGGCTGCCTTGACTGACTGGTTTCCATTTCCTGACATTCCAGCTAGCGACCCAGTAAGAGAAATCCAGATCACCCAGCTGTCTGGTGATCAGCATCACAATAAGACTGCCTGAGGCTGCCACTGCAGGTGGAGGAAACAGGTTTTTGAATACATTCAGATCAATAAAAGCACATGGCAAAATGATGCCATTAAAAAGAAAAAATTTAGTGGGGGAAGAAAAGTTGTTATTGTTGGCAGCGCTTATATAAACTTTCAGGTGTTTTCAAGATTTTGTCCATTGCAAGTTTTTCCTATTTGCTTTTTCAGTGAATATGACATTTCTTTAAGGACGTTATATGTATTATTTGGGGAACTTAATGTTTTGATGGCTTTCCTTTGCATTTGGGAATGAATTTCAGCTTCTATCATCTGAGAATAAAGCCCTATTTGAAAACAGCAGTGCAGGGGGTTGCGGTGCAGGGGGTTGCGGTGCAGGGGGTTGCAGTGCAGGGGGTGGGGGCTTGAGAGAGCTCTTGTGCAATACAGAGCCAGCTGCAAAGGTCTTTGACCATCATTCAATCAGTAAAAAATGCTTGAGCATGCACCTCCAACGAGTGTGGGTTTATGTATAAACTACATATGTGAGTTCTGTACTAATTAATGTATTGTGCCCCGTTTGAAGCGTATATGGGGAAACAGAAATTTAAAAGTGTGAGATAGAAAATAAAAATATATATATAATCTTTTCTTCTCGCACTTCATAGGGTTGTCTGGGGTACACACATTTCGATTCAGAAAATATAAATCGAAAGGAGGTTAGGGTCAGACTTAAAAGTGAGGAACGTTTGTTAAGCAGAAAGAAGCAGTTTCTTGACTCCATGCCTTCTAATTAAAGGAAAGGAATTTAACAGTTTCTAAGCAAAGCGCTGCCATGTGGCTATAGGGAGGACAGGGAAACAAGAGGACCCCAGGCCCACAGTGATGGCGGATGACATCCCCGTAAGAGTAAGGGTAGCCTGTGGAGGGTCAGCTGACAGTTTGACCAGGCCAGAGCCTGCTGCTTACTAATAATCAGGTCCAGGAACAGGCACTTGGCATGCAGCAATAGAAGGTGTTCTGTTCTAAGTGCTTTACTTGTATCGATGTGTTAAACCCTGACAACAATTCCAAGAATAACAACAAAGTGTTACTATTTTTCCCACTTTACAGATGAGGAAACTGAGGCAGAGCAGTTGCTGAATGAATGCATCAGTCGAGCTACCCAAGGATGGGTGTATTTGTAGAATGGCCGTATGGGAAGAAAAGAACACACATGTACACAAATATTCTAGAGTTGGTTTCTGTTGCATGCAACCAAGGTAACCCAATTCATGGACCCTTCAGAAAAGCTGATGAAAGCTACAGACCAAAATGTGTATCTCACTTCAGTGGGATTCTTGGGTACTTAGCCCTGCAGTTGACTTCAGTTTTAGAACCCTGTCTGTGAGATTTTCTAGATCTAGGGCACTAGGATTCTATGATGTGATATTCTTGCACTCTAGAAGATTGTATTAAACAAACCAAAAAAATTACAAACTTTCCTCAGCCCCTGTAGTCTCTGTGCCAAAGGAGGCAGGCACCTGGGAAAGTAAACCACCCTTTGGCTATGTGTGACCTAACGTCTTGCAAATATTGCAAGTCGCATAGCTAAGGTAACCTATATAATTTATAGTCCAAACTTTGGGGAGTGAGGAGGGTACTGTTAATATTTGTGTCAAGATATTCAGCATAAACAAGGAATGTCCCAAGCCAGCTAGGACACTAGACTTGGAGCAGAATCAAGTTCTTTCAAATTGAATCTATTGTGCAAAAAGTGAGGACTTGCTGCTTTTTCAGGAGCCCTACGCAGACACAGGCATTGTGTTAAACAAACCCGCCAAAGGCTTCTTTAAAGTTCTAAAAATCGAAGATGTCGCTTTGATGACTAAGGTGTGCCTGACCTGCTGTACAGTCTTTTCAGTTGCCTCATATGCATACAAAGGCTTGACAATGAAAAAGGAAGACCTAAGAAGAATTGATGTATTCAAACTGTAGTGTTGGCAAAGAACATTGACTATATATGAACTGTCAGAAGAACGAACAAGTCTGTCTTCGAAGAATTAAAACTGGAATACTCCTTAGAATCAAGGATGGTGAGACTTTGGTTCACTTCCTTTGGACATGTCCTCAGGAAAGACCAATGGCTGAAGAAAGGCATCACATTTGGTGAAGGAAAAGATTAATGAAAATGAGGGAAATCCTCAATGACAGGACTTGACATATAGTCAAAGCAACAGGCTCAAACACACCAATGAGCCGAAGATGGTGCAGGGTGAGGCGATATTTTGTTATGTTATACAGAAGGTCAGCTTGAGTTGGAGCCTATGCAACAGCAACTAACAGCAACAGACTGAGGTCGCCTGCTCACCTGCCTCATCTGCCTCAGCTGAACAAGTCACTGTTGAGATGATTCCAACTCACAGAGACCCCATATGTGTCAGAGTAAAACTGTGCTCTGGATTTTCAATGATTTTTCAGTAGGTCGCCAGGCCTTTCTTTGGAGGCACCTCTGATTGAACTCAAACCTCCACATTTTGGTTAGTAGCCAAGTGTGTTAAACATTCGCACTACGCAGGGACTCAGAAATTTCTGCCTTTGTGTTTTAGACCCAGTCATTCCCCTCTAAGGAAACCCTAATGGCATGGTGGTTAAGTGCTATGGCTGCTAACCAAAAGGTCAGCAGTTCAAATCCACCAGATGCTCCTTGGAAACTCTATGGGGCAGTTCTTACTCCATCCTGTAGGGTCCCAATAAGTTGAAATCGACTTGACAGCAGTGAGTTTGGTTTGTTTGGTTTATGCCCCTCTGATACACACAACACAGCTTTGTGTCTGACCTTAAATTGTCTGAGGCAGGAGAATACTGGGGCTCCAGGCAGGAGAATGACACCAATAACAGGGACTTTGACCGTGAATCTACCTCTCACAGTCCCCCTAGTATGTACTCCCTTTCTGGTGCCCCAGCTCCACTGTTGACCAGATCAAATCACAGTGACCTGAGTGGCCCAGTCACAGCAAACGGCACTTGTCCCAATCCAGCCATCCCTGAACTAAATTGACGTCATTAAAGACACTGGAACAGGGATGGGTTGAAGTTTAACTATTAAGCTCAGGAGTTTGGGTGACTTTCTACAAAAAGTTGTTTTGACCAAAGTGAGAACAGGTACTAGGAAAGGACACTCTTCTTTTTATTGGGATCTGTGAGAGAACTGATTTCCAGCAGAGAACAGACAGACTCAAGATGTTCAAGACCATCATGTTGGGGAGGAGAAACTCAGAGTTCTTGAGTTTCTCATTCTTGGTAGAGGGGTTGTGGGGGACCCTCCAAAACTATTCTGCAAGACCAGAGAGATCCTGCTGTCAGCATTCCTGTGCTCTGAAGAACAGAAATAACGCCTGTAAGTAGGTCTTCGAATTTCCTAAGTGAAAAGATGTGTCTAGGTGTGGAACAGCAGTGCAGTGATGTTTGTCTCACTGTTCTGTGTCTTTCAAAATGGGAGACATTCCTGAGCCAGACTGCTGGAGTTCAGATTTCAGCTCTGTTTCATATTTATTTGGTCACCTCGGACAGATTGTTTGCCTTCAGTATAACAGGGTGTTAGACAGATGTTCAGAACCAGGTCCCTAGGAAGTATCCCAAGACCACCAACTGGGTATTGTTAAAGGCCGGTTACATCAGAGTAAGCTACTTCAACTAGTGATTACAGTTCTAGAGCCATACCAGCAAAGAACATGTTCAGCCAATATTTAATAAACAGGTCACCCAACCAGCTCTGCCAAGGGACTGCCATGTCCCAGCCTCGTCAGGCTATGTCTTTAATGATCTGTGACCTTCGACAAATCTCTCCTTTCCTGTAAAACGAGACAGAATGCTGCACAGTCCTGCACCATCCCCCAGTCGGTTGCAGGTCATACTTATGTGAACCGCAGAGTTTTCACTGGCTGATTTTAGAAAATAGACTGCCAGACCTTTCTTGCTTCTCTGTCTTAGTCTGGGAACTCTGCTGGAAACTGTTCAGTATCGTGCAACACCTGAGCCCCTGCTGACAGCTGGGTGGTGGCTGCACGGGAGGTTTGTTTCTGGGAACGGAACAGGGTCTCCCACCTGGAAGGCAAGGATTCTGCCACGGAGGCACCATTCACCCTTTTTCTTCAGAAACTGCTGTAGTTAGCTTGGGAGTTAAGTAGCCACACATACTGGCCGGAGCTGTGGAGGGCAGGAACGTGTTAGGAATGAGTAGATATTTGAAGCCTGCTCAGTGTTTACATGGTGTCAGCTCTCTGCCTGCCACATGGGCAACATCCTCTCATCTGGGTGGCACAGACTATTCCATACAGATGTTTCATTGTTTGCAACCACTTTAAGAAGCTCAGCGAATGTGACCTGTAAGTCTCCATTCTTGTGACCCCTTGCATTTCTGGAAATCAGGGGTGCCAAGCTGAGTCTCCCGGTCAGATGAGGTGGCCTCCTCCATGTCATTTAAAGCAAGCTCTGTGCAGCTGTGTTAACCAGCAACATCCCAACAGGGAGCACTGGATATAATGGAGCTTTGTGAGTCTGTACAGTCTGTGTGAGGTATCCCTTTTTCCAGTCAAGAAGCCTCAAAGTCCTGGTGGCTGTGCTGGCTTGGAGGACTCTTGGGAGAGGACAGACAATGGAGGCCAGGACTGCTGGCCTAATTCTGAAGGAAGGCTGAAGCTGGGACAAAAGTCACTCAGATAAAGGACCCCGTTGTATTCTCTCGGACCACTGAGGCTGGGACCTAGGTCCTCCGTTACCTAGCCATCATGTCAAGAAGGATGCCCAGGCAGGACACTGGGTACATCTGCAGGACATTTCAGGGAGAAAGTTTCTGAGTCGATTCAGTCATATTTTAGGGTATTAGAGGTTTGTGTGACTCACAGTCTTTGCTACACTGTCCATGGAAAAAGACAATGGATGTGTTTTCCAGGTCTACCGTGCCCACTGAAGCCTGCCAGGTGTTTCTCAGGTGTAATGTATCTCACCTAATCTTCTCAGCAAGCCCATGGAGATGTACATTATTGTTCCCATTTGCCTTAGGCTGGGTTTTCTAGGGAAGCAAAACCAGTAACACGTGTAGGTACAAGGAAAGATTTATAATATAGATAGATAGATACAAATATAAGAAACAGCTCACGTAATCACAGAAGCTGAGTGTCCCAAGCTCTGGCACAAGCCTCACGTGTCCACGGAAGCTGAGGAACCCAAGGTCAGCAAGTCAGAGACCAGAGTTGCAGATCACCGGTTGTGTAGGTCAGTGGATCCCAAGCTGGTGGCGAGACGAAGCGACAGAGGCTGGCGAACCCAGGATCGGCAGGTCAGGGAGCAGGATTCTCAAGTGCCGACTGTAAGGACTGATAAGTTCAACAGCTGCTAGTTCAAGTCTCGGAACCAGACGCTGGAAGCAGAGAGCAGGAGCTCCTGGCCACGTGAGCGATCAGCAGCGGTAGTCCAAGGTCGCGAGATGAGAGCCCAGGGGCAGGGAGCCACCACAAACCCCGCCCTGCCACTTAATACAGCAGCCAAATATGTAGTAGCCAAGTTGACATAATCCTGACCACCACACCATTCTACAGATGAGGAAACTGATGCTCTAGGGTGTTAAGCAACTTATCCAGCAACTCAGGTTGTGAGAATGACAGCTAAGTCCACAGTCCAAGTGAATTGATAGAGAGGAAACCTCACTCCCTCAGCCCTGTGTTGCCTTTCCAGCTGCCATCCAGGAACTGTGTGGGCCCCATGGCCACACCAATTCTTGGGCACCTACTAAGTTTTGGACACTTGGCATCCATGTGTCTAATCCCCACAGTGGTCCTGAAGGATAGGTGCAATTGTGCCTATCTTATGAAGCTGCAGAGAAATCAGACTCCTTGTTCAGGGGTTCATTGACAGAGGCAAAAGCAGAATTTAGACCCCAGCCTCTGTGGCTCACTTAGCTCTCCAACCCGGCTACCACAGTGAGGAGAGGGATATGCCAGTGATACCTCCGTATTGTAACAATGTCTTGTCACTTGTGCAACACGGCCAGAGGAACTCGGACAACTGGGTTCTTTTTTTTTTTTTTCTTTTTATGTTGTGCTGGGAATAGTGAAAAAAAAGAATAACAGAACCAAATTCCTTGCCATTAGAGAGTAGAAGACTTTATGTTGCAGGAAACTAAGTTTTCCATTCACTTTCTCAAAGCAGAATGGCCTCTGTGGCGGTCAATGGACCATGTACTGCTTTATGGACAACTCACTGCATTGCACTTGCTTTCCTTTTCTGCTGCAGTGTTGGTCTGTAGACTGATGTCTAGGAACCACAGACAAACTCTGATCCCTTCCAAAATGCCAACATTCAGCAGTTCTGCCATTTACATGTTGATTTTAATTTTGAAGTTCATTATACTTTCTACTAAGAAGCCCTGATGGCACAGTGGTTAAGTGCCTGACTGCTAACCCAGAGGCTGGTGGTTTGAACCCACCAGCTGCTACATGCAGACAGCTGTGGAAATCAGCTTCTGTAAAGATCACAGCCATGGAAATTCTATGGGCAGTTCTACACTGTCCTGTAGGGTCTCTATGCATCAGAATCGACTTAACAGCAATGAGTAGAGTTCCAATGATGTTGCTAACACTCCAGCTTGTATCTCTAATTCCTTTCTCTCTCCAGACCTGTGATATATATAACTGCCTATTAATATATTAGGAGCCCTAGTAGAGCAATGGGTAAGTGCTCGGCTGCTAACCAAAAGGTTGGCAGTTCAAATCTACCAGCCACTCTGTGGGAGAAAGACAAAGCAGCACTGCTTCCATAAAGATTACAGCCTTGGAAACCCCATGGGGGCAGTTCTACTGTTCTGTAGAGTTGTTGGTAGAATGTGTAATCCATTGCCATTAACTCGAAATTGACTCAATGACAATGGACTATACGTTCTACCAACCATTGATGACTTATTATTAAACATCATCTCCTAACAAGATATATTGATTCCATTAAAGAATAAAAACACAGAAATATGTTATACATTAGACTCCCAGGGAAGGAGGAGTAGGAGTGAGTTTCACCTTCCATACACTGCTCCCCATCATTACTCCTGGTTTTCTAGAATTCCTCAAGGCACACACTTGTACATGAAAGTTCTATGGTTAGGAATTTGTAAGAAAGAAAACACCCTGGACAAGGGGCCCAGACAGCTAATAGAAAGTTCATCAGAGCACTGTTTAAAATTGAAAACAGTTGGGAATGATCTAAATATCCACTATTTGAGAATTGGTTTTAAAAAGTGGAGCATTGGAATAGAAAAAGCACTGCCATTAAAAAGAATTCTGCATATCCACAATCATTGACAAAATGAGCTCACAACCTAGTATTAAGTGAAGAAGGTACCTACATGATAATGAGTAGAGCAGAATCCTGTTGTTATGGTGCTATGTACCACAGAGTTGGTTCCAACTCATAGCAACCCCACGCACAACAGAACAAAACACTGACTGGTCCTACACCATGCCCACGATCTTTGATAGGCTTGAACCCATTGTTGCAGCGTGGTGTCAGTCCATCTTGCTGAGTGTCTTCCTCTTTTTCACTGACCCTCTGCCAAGCATGATGTCCTTCTCCAGGTTTTGATGCCTCTTGACAACATGCAGCATATGTAAAATATAGTCTCGCCATCCTTGCTGCTAAGGAGCACTCTGATTGTACTTCTTTCAGACAGATCTGTTCCTTCTTTTGGCAGTCTGTAGTATGTTCAGTATTCTCCTCCATCACCACAATTTAAAGGCATACATTCTTTTACTGGATTCTTAATTCATAGTCCAGCTTTTGCATGCATATGATGTGACTGAAAATACCATGGCTTGGGTCAGGTGCACCTTAGCCTTCAAGGTGACATCTTTGCTTTTCAACACGTCAAAGAGGTCTTTTGCAGCCAATTTGCCCAGTGCATGCGTCTTGATATCTTGACTGTTGCTTCCATGGGTATTTATTGTGGATCCAAGAAAAATGAAATCCTTTACAACCTCAATCATTTGTGAGGATCTTTGTTTTCTTGATGTGGAGATGTAATCCACACTGAATGCTGTGGTCTTTGATCTTTATCAGTAGGTATTTAAGACCTCTTCACTCTCAGCAAGCAAAGTTATGTCATCTGCATAAAGCAGGCTGTCAATGAGTCTTCCTCTGATCCTGATGCCCTGTTCTTCACACTGTCCAGCTTTTTGGATTGTTTGCTCAGCATACAGATTTAATAGGTATAATGAAAGGACACAACCCTGACTCGTACCCTTCCTGACTTTAAACCATGCAGCATCTTCTTCTTCAGTTTGAGCAACTGCCTTTTGATCCACGTATAGACTCTTCATGAGCACAGTTAAGTGTTCTGAAATTCTCATTCTCTGCAAGGTTATGTATAATTTCTTATGATCCACATAGTTGGATGTCTTTGCATAGTCAATAAAACACAAGTAAACATCTTTCTGGTATTCTTTGCTTTCATCCGAGATCCATCTGACATCAGCAATGATACCCCTGGTTCTGAATCCTCTCCCAAATCTGGCCTGAATTTCTTGCAGTTCCCTACCAACATATTGCTGCAGCTGCTTTTGAATGATCTTTACCAAAATTTTACTTGCATGTGATATTAATGATAGTGTTTAATAATTTCTATGTTTGATTGGATCACCTTTCTTGGGCATAACCACAAATAAGGACTTCTTCCAGATGGCTGACTAGGTCGCTGTCCTCCAGATTTCTTGGCATAGACAAGTGAGCACTTCTAGTGCTGCATCCATTTGCTTAAACATCTCAATTGATATTCCATCAATTTCTGCAGTTTTGTCTTTCACTGATGCCTTCAATGCAGCTTCAGCTTCTTCCTTCAGTACCATTGGTTCCTCATCATGTGCTACCTCTTGAAATGTTTGAGCTTTGACCAATACCTTTTGGTATAATGACTGTGTATTCCTTTCATCTTCTTTTGATGCTTCCAGTGTCGTTTAATATTTTCCCTGTAGAATCCTTCATTATTGCAACTCGAGGCTTGAATTTTTTCTTCAGTTTTTTTTTTTTTTTCAGCTTGAGAAATGCAGGGTGTTTTCTTCCCTTTTGGTTTTTTTATTTCCATCTCTTTGCACATGTCATTACAGTACTTTGTCTTCTTGAGCTGCCCTTTGAATTCTTCTGTTAAGTTCTTTACTTCATCTTTTCTTCCTTTTGCTTTAGTTACTTTGCATTCAAGGGCAAGTTTCAAAGTTTCTTGTGACATTCAATGTGGGCTTTTCCTTCTTTCCTATTTTCTTAGTGACCTCTTCATTTCTTCAGGTATAATGTCTTTGATGTCATTCCACAACTCATCTGGTCTTCAGTCCACAGTGTTTGGTACATCAAATGTATTCTTGAGATGGTCTCTAATCCCAGGTGGGATATATTCAAAGTCCTACCTTGGCTTTTGTGGACTTTTTCTAATTTTCTTCAGTGTCACTTTGAGCCTGCATGAGCAATTGTTGGTTTGTGCCACAGTCAGCATCTGGCCTTGTTCTTACCAAAGATGTTGAGTTTGTCCATCCTGTCTTTCCACAGATGTGGTCAATTTAATTCCTGTGTTTTCATCTGGTGAGGTCCATGTGTATAGCCATTTATGTTGGTGAAAAAAGGTACCTGCAATGAAGAAGTCGTTGGTCTTGCAAAATTCTATCATGCAATCTCCAGCATCATTTCTATCACCAAACCCATGTTTTCCACCTACTGATCTTTGTTTCCAACTTTTGCATTCCAACCACCAGTAATTATCACTGTATCCTGATGACATTATCCATCAGTTTCAGACTGCAGAAGCATTTCAGTCTTAGTGGTTGCTGTGTAAATTTGTGTGATAGTCATATTAACTGGTCTTCATTGTAGGCACATGGATATTGTCCTATCACTGACAACATTCTACTTCAGGATAGATCTTGAAATGTTCTTTTTGATCATGAATGAAACACCATTACTTTTCAAGTTTTCATTTGCAGCATAGTAGACCATATGATTGTCCAATTAAAAATGGCCAATACCGGTCCATTTCGGCTCACTAATGCCCAGGATACCAGTGTTTGTGTGTTCCATTTCCTTCTTGATGATTCCCAACTTTCCTAGATTCATAATGCATGTACTCCACTTTCTGATTACTAATGGATGTTTACAGGTGGTTTTTCTCATTTTGAGTTGTGCAGCCTCAGCAAATAAATGTCCCAGAAGGTTGACTCTGTCCACATCATTAAGGTCAACTCTACTTTGAGGAGGCAGCTCTTCCCTAGTTGGTTTTTGAACGCTTCCAAGCTGGGGGGAGCTCAGCATCTTCCAGCACTATATCAGATAATATTCCACTGCTGTTTATAAGGTTTTCACTGACTAATTCTTTTCAGAAGTAGACTGCTGGGTCCTTCTACCTAGTCTATCTTAGCCTGAAAGCTCAGCTGAAACCTGTCCAGCTTGGGTGACCCAGCTGGTATGTGAATACTTGTGGCATAGCTTATAGCATCACAGAAACGTGCAAACCCCTGCAGTATGACAAAGTGATAGACAAGTGGTGTAGTAGAATCCTAGTTTATTAAAAATAAGACCTGTGTCTTTTTTGGTATGAGGATCCTTATGTAGACAACAGCCTGGAAGAATACACACCTGAAGGCCAGCAATGGGCACTACAGTCCAGGTTTCTTTGTAACCAAAAGCTTTTCTGAAATGGTTTCAATTAGTGTATCTTACTTTCAAAATCATGTACAAGGCATTTTGAAATGAAACTGCTTGAAAAGGAACGAGGGACCATTCCATTTGTTTTCTTGCTCCTGGAGTTTCACCACTCCCTTGAAGGACAAGGAGCTCTGGTAGTGCAGTGGTTAAGGAAGAGCTGGACTGCAAACTGAAAGATTGTCAGTTCAAATCCACCAGCTGCTCCACAGGAGAAAGATGTGACAGTCTGCTTCTGTAAAGATTATAACCGCGGGAACCCTAGGGGGCAGCTCTGCTCTGTCCTGTAGGGCTGCTTTGAGTTTCGGTTTCTGTAGGAGGGGGCTGGAGGACAACACTCCAAAACTTCTCCAGTGGTGCCCCCTATTGTCCAGATGTGATTTATAGACTGCAGAAGTCAAGTCTGAAACCATTTCCATGGAGCAGTTGACCCCACTCTCAGGCCTCCCCTCTGACATTCGCTTACTCTCGCCTTGCCACCAGCCGAAGGCACTCAGCCCCTGGCTAGTTGTTCTCCATGCCCTGCCTGAAGTGCCCACCTAAATCAGCCTTCCCCTGTCCCTGGGCCTGTGCTAGAGGCAATAGTGACATGGACCCCTGTGGCCACACATGGACCCCTGAGGCCACACTCAGTTACAAGAATGGAGATGGTAAAGACAACACAGCCCTGTAGGGGTAGACAACAGGCACATGTGTCAGCAAAGGGCCAGAGAGGAGAGAGCCAGGTCGTCTCTCATGGTGAGATCAGCAGCTGAGGGTCTGGTGGACAGAGCTAAGTAACTAGAAGAACACACACCGGGGGCTGTATTTTGCATGCTAGCTCTCTGGGGTCTTGTTTAGCCAGTTTCTGTATCTTCGTCTGAGACCCGGGATGCGGTTCGATGCATCAGTCAGGTCTCCTTTTTCTGTCTCTAGTGCACCCCCTCTGGAAGCGCCTCCCCTCCGCGCCTGGAGGCAGCCGGCAATCTCCCATTGACATCAAGTGGAGAGACAGCATCTATGACCCGCAACTGCAGCCTCTCAGGGTGTCCTACGATGCAGCGGCCTGCCTCTATGTCTGGAACACTGGCTACCTCTTCCAGGTGGAATTTGATGACTCCGTCAGAGGTTCAGGTGACCTGACTTCAAGTGTGGGGCCTTTCCTGTCTCCTGTCACATCCTGGGAGTGCATACTTATCTTGGACTTGGTTGGAGAAGGGAAGTGATAAACCCTTACTTGTGCCATGTGGGTGTTGTATTACTCTCCTGGGGCTCCTATAACAACATGCTGCAAACTAGGGGACTTAAAACAACAGAAAATGTATCCTCTCACAGCTCCGGAATCAAGACTACGAGTCTGAATTGAAGGTTTGATAGGGTTACACTTGCCCTGGAGAATCCAGGGGAAGATCCTTCCTTGTCTCTCCCAGCTGCTGGTGTTCCCAGGTGCTCCCTGGCTTGTAGCCATGTCACTCCAATCTCTACCTCCATCTTTACAAGGTGTCTCCCCTCAGCATCTCTCTTTGTCTCTTCTCTTTTATAAGGACAATAGTCACATTGGATCAGTGTCCATCCTAAATCCAGGATGTGCTCCTGTTAACTTTACCAGTTACATCTGCAAAGACCCCATTTCCAAACAAGGTCACTTTTGCAGGTACCAGGGTTAGGACTTCAACATGTCTTTTGAGCGGATACCACTCAACCCATAACAGGAGGCAAGGGACAGAGACTCACTGAGGGGACCATATGCAAAGGCCAGCAGGGAGACGAGGAAAGTGCTTATCATGTTTAAAATGATGCTTATGATCACCTACATTCATTCATTTGCCCACTGAGTATAATTTCATGAGAGGCCTGAAAGGAAAGCAGGAAAGAAACGGGGTGATGGCAGGGTGGGGTGTCCACAGAGAGCAACCTTGTTGAGGAGGCAGCAGGTGTGAGCAGGAGCAGGGCTTAGAATCTCCTCCTCTGCAGCTGCCAGGAGGAAAGTCCAGGTGGAAGGATTAGGGTGGAGGCAGGGGGCCAGTTGTTTGAGAATCAGGTGGTGGCAGCAGGCTGGGGACCAGGAGCTATGGCCCTCACAGAGACCCCAGTGTTCTGCCCAAGGCTTGGCATGTGTCATCCCGTCCTTCTTCACAAGAATCCCCAGAAGTGTTAGACTGACCCTCCTCATCTGTCTCTATTGCATTTTGTGGTTTCCTGGAAACTACTGGCTTCTGAAAGCTCTCCAGCATTTTCAGCACCCACTGATGTCAATACAAACTTCATGATCTTCAGTGTCCCCATACCAGCCAATGTCCTGGTACCAAACTAGCTTTGCATTCATAGAGCTGACCCAGCCAGGCACATCAAAGCAGTTTTAGAACTCTACTAGGCTCAACTAGCTAGCCCAATTATTACTATAATTTTCTGTGCAAGTGAGGCATGGGGCTTTGTAGCACTTCAAAGAAGCGGTGAAGCTGCTCAGAATTCACAAGGATGGAAATACAAATAGACACATTAGCAGACTCTATACCAATATGTATGGACCTGGGCAAAAGAACAAAGAGAAGACCTCAGTTGCTCCTTCTGTTCTCATACACCTGCCTTCAACTCCCCTCATACAAACAGTGCACACATACAGGTGCACAAGCATCATGCACACATATATGCACGCATCCGTATACCACGTGCAGGTATGTACATATTTGCATATGCTTATATGTGGACCCCCACACACAGTACCAGCTGAGCACCCCCAGTCTGCTGGCTGATAGAGCCCACCCTGGGCCACTTTCCCCTCCCTGTGTGGAAATCTCATTATCAATCTAGAATAAATATACAAGAACTTCAAGCGATGTATCAGTAGGTTGAATTAAAAAAAAAGTAGCCACTGAGTTGACTCAGACTCATAGCGACCTTGCGTGTATCGGAGTAGAACTGCTCCACAGGGTCTTCACGGCCGTGACCTTCCAGAGGTAGATTACCAGGTCTTTCTTCTCAGGCGCCTCTGGGTGGATCTGAGCCATCAACTTTTTGGTTAGTAATGGAGTGCTTCACTGTTTGCACCACCCAGGGACTCCCCCCTAAACTGAGTGGCTTAAACAACATAAATTTGTTATCTCTTAAGCTTCCACAGGTCGGAAGCCCAAAATAGGTATTACGGAGCTAAAATCAAGGTGCTGGCAGGGCTGGTTCACTTTGGAGGCTCTGGGGGAGTCAGTTGTTTTGCCTTGTCCAGGAGCTAGAGACACCACATTCCCTGGCTTGTGGCCGCACCTCCCATATGCAGTGGGGCAGCAGTGGCAGGTTGAGTTCGCTCAATCTGCGTTTTTCCAACCTCTCCTTCCTTCAGTGCATCTCCTTCTTCAACTCTGACCTGTTCACTTCCTTCTTTCACTCATAAGGACCTATGTGAACACATTGGGCCACCTGGATAATCCACGCTCATCTCCCGTCTCAGATCCTTAACTTCATCCTATCTGCAATGTCCCCTTTTCTGTCACAGACTCACATACTACAAGGACTAGAACATAGACATCTTTGAGGAGCTGTCTTTCTGCAATCGCACCCCATTAAAATTTTCTCACGGTGCTTACTTCTGAATCTCAGTGCCTGCCCTATGTGTTCCTCCCTTCACCCTATGAGGTCCAACAATTAAGTCTGCAAACCTAAATTGTTCTAAGTGCTACAGATCTTACTGCTGAATGTCACTATGGTCACCTTCAAAGTACACTCCATGGGAAACTGTACACTGATGCAAGCACCTACTCTAGCCTTCAAAGAGATTTTGGAATTCTTTCTGGTATGGCCATTACACACGGTGGCATGGTGGTAAGTTCATGAACTTAATTGTATGGTTGTCTGTGAGGAAGTGTTTTAGCCAGTAAACAAACAACTGTATCGAAGCACCCTCCCTACTCACCTGATCTGGCCCCCAGTGATTTTTTCTTTACCTGAGGATAAAGGAAATATCGAGAGGTAGCCATGGCGATGACATTCAGGACATCAAGGGTAATACGATGATAGCTTTGGTAGCTATTTCAGAAAAAGTTCCAAAATTTCTTTGAAGGGTGAACTAGGCACTGGCATTGGCACATAGCTTTCCAAGGGGAGTACTTGAAAGGTGACTGTAGTGATATTCAGCAATGAGGTATATAACACTTTTTCTAGGATAAGTTTGTGAACTTGATTGGCAGTCCTTCTATAATCACCCTCCCTGAACTAACTACCCAGATGGTGTTCTGCTCCTTGTGGGCCTTTGTTATTCTCTGCATGGAATGTTTTTTCCTCTGCCCTGCATGGTGAGCTCCTTTTTGTCATTAAGGTCTCAGGTGGAACACCACCTCCTCCAGGAGGTCTTCCTGGATTGACATTTCCATCTAGAGAGCCCCTATGCAAACAAAAAGTTAACACAGCAGACCTGAGTCTACCCCCTTGGAGAGACGAGCTTTCAAGGCAGTCTTTGACTGACATCTGGAAGGACCCATGCAACCCCAGAGAAAGAGCTTCTTTCCCAGCAAAACCAGCATCAGTCCCAGAACAGATTCTCATTTGCCCAGTGTCAGTCACATGACTCTGACTGGCCAGGCTGAAGGGGAGCCTGACCGGTGGAGTGAGATGTGGACTGAGAAAAGACGAAAGGGTAATTCCTCAGAAGAAAGCAAGGGGGTGCTGCTCCTAGAAGTGAGAACTGGAAATGGGTGGGAAGTTCTCAGTTATTAATCGTGACCTGACCTTGGCCCATCCCTGATTCCCAGTGCCCTTGAATTCCAAGACCTTTAACCTCATCCTAACTATCATTTGTCATCACCACTACTTTGTTACTTGGCTCAAATGAACACACCCTGCACTGCTACAGACCAAAAAGAATTATCTGGGTGTCTCTCCTGGCCACGTAAATTAGTTGAATAACTCCCTCTGTGGCTCAGGTTCACACAGGCCAATCTGGTTTTACTTTACTTGTCATTTTCCACTAATACCCAGTTTCCTTCTTTCTCTTCTGCTCAGTTTCACGTGCCCCCCTTCTCTCCCCACCCCACCCCCCAGCTCCTTTTCTAGGCTTCTGCTCCCTCTCTTTTCGGATTTTCTGTCCTCTTCATTCAATGCCACAGTCATCTCCATCTGGAAGTTGGGAACCTCTGAGAGCAGAGGAAGCAGAAAATGCAGGGGAAACACAAATAGCTCCAAAAAGAATTTTTTTTTTTTTCTTTTTAACATGGAAATAGGCGTAATTGAGCTACTGCCGTAAATTGAAACCTTGACTAGAAGGAAACACCTGCTGATCAAGAAAGGTGGTGAGGGCAAATGGTATGTGTTGTGGAAGTGACTTGAATGAAACGTGACAGCTTAGATTTGGGGGCCACACTAACAGGTGAGCCCCAGAAACTCAAAGAGAAAATGAGCGGGGGCCCATAGAGTTTTCCACCAGCGTTGGTGCTTCCAAGCAGTTTTCTGAGGAGGAGCCCAGTGAATGCCCTCGGCGATCAGCGTCAGCGTCTGCAATAGCAAAAGAGACAGGCAGTGGGCTCTTTCCCAGGAATGCGGGTGGCCGAGAAAGCCAAGGGAAGGACCCGGGGAAGGAATGGTGGGAGAGAAAAGGCTCCAGGGCAGAGGAGGGGGAGAGAGGAAAGGCGGAGGTGATGCAGGAAAATGGAAGCCAGGTCCACAAGGACACCCACTGTCCAGCCCATTAGCCTCCACCCTGGGCGAGAGCCTCCGGATTCCGGAACTGGAACCAGTGATCGGTTCAGTCAGGTACCAAGAGCGCCGTTTCCATCTCCGCAGCAGCCTTCTGGGGAAAGGGCCATCGCAGGCCCAGGTTCGGCGGCAAGGCAGCCCTCTGCTGCTCCACTGCGCGCCATCCGCAGACTCGGAGCCGCATCCCGGGGGACTGCTGAGGCTGCTGACGCCGCGATCACCACCACCGCTGCGGCTGCCGTGCTCCCGCTGCCGTGCTCCCGCTGCCGTGCTCCCGCTGCCGTGCTCCCGCTGCCGTGCTCCCGCTGCCGCTGCTCCTGCTCCTGCTCCTGCCACCGCCACTGCGGCTGCCACTGGAACTGCTACCGCTACCGTGCTGTTATTGCTACAGCAACAGCCACTGCTGCGGGACTGCCGCCACGGCTGCTCCGATCATACTGACACCACTGCTCCCACCGCCACGATTCCTACCACTGCTTACGGCCGTCAGTGCTATTGTTCTTCCACTGCCGCTACTGCTACCACTACTACTGCTGCTGCTATTGCTTTGATACTACGATTATTATTACGGCTACTAGTGCTGCCACTACTGCCACCAGTACCACCGCTGCCACTATCCCCGCTACTTTTGTACTACCGTTACTGCTCCTGCTATTGTATGCGCCTAGCACTTCTGCTATTACGCTGTCACTACTCTTGCTGCCGTGCTGCCACCACTACTGTTAACAATGCTGCTGCGGCCGCTGCGATAGTTCTCCCCTCACTACTGCTTCTGTCGTCCTAGCACCGCTGCTGCCCCGGGAGCCGTGGTGGAGCAATGGTTAAGACAGTCGGTTGCGGACTCAAAGGTGGCTGTCTGGACTTCCAGCGGCTGAGAAAACAAGACCACCGAAGCCGGTTCCTGGAAAGATTCCAGCCTAAGAACCCCGATGGGGCAGCTCTACTCTGTTCGGTAGAGTTATTACGAGTTGCAATGGACTCAATGGCACGGAACAACTGGCACCACTGCCGCTGCTGCTGCTGCTCCTGCCGTTAGGTCCACTGTTGCTGCCGCCGCTCCTGCCGTTGCTTCTGTCTCTCCACCACTGCTGCCACTGCCACCGTTACTGATGCCACTGCCGCTACCACTGCTGTTACTGATGCTGCTGCTGCTACCGGTATTACCACTGTTACACTGCGGCTATTAGTGCTGCTGCTGCTGCTGCTGCTGTTACCACCACTACTACTGAATACATTATTTACATTTTTCAGAAGAGGACCTGGCTCGAGGCAGTGAAGAGATGTCCCAGTATTCAAATCCGAGGCTGTTTCCAAATCAGATTTCCTCTTCTCCATCCATGGAGCAGAAGCCAGGTGTAGGTCAGTCCAGCTGCTGGTAGAGGTTGTAAGTAAAGGTTGATGACTCCAGGGCTAATAAGATGCCCTATTATTCTGCTTCTTTACCCACCTCCTTCTACCCACTTTGCTGAGTGGAGTGAATAGGCAAGGAGATGGCAAAATGCCTCTCTGTCCAGCAGCCTACACACCCTTTGGGAGAGAAGGGTCCTAGGGTGACCCTCCAGCAGCCAGATGGCAGCTCACCTTACCCCTGGTAGATGTAGGGAGATAGGACAGTGTACTGGTGAGGGGTCCAGCTCTGGAACCAAAAAGAAAAGGGTGTGAATCCTGGTTCCTCTGCTTATTGGTTGGGTAGCCATAGGCATGTCACCTAACCTGTCCCACACCCAAAGTCTTCCTCTGTGAGCAGAAGATCCTAACACTGGAAACCCAGTGATGGCTAAGGGAATAAAACAGAATACTGAGTATGAAGTCCTTAGCACTGTACCAAGGAAATGAAGGGTTCAATCAGTGAAACATCTCCTGCTGTTCTCATTAAAAATAATCAGAATGAGACGCTGGTTGTGTGCTCTTTGCAGAGTTTTCCACTAGAGGGAGCACAGAGAAGCAAAACCACCGCTGCGGGCAGTCCTGAGGTTGGGCTTCTCTTTAGTGTGGACCTGGTGAGTTTTTTGTGACCTGGTCATCAGCTAAAGCAGGAACAACGGTGCCCCTGGAACCTCTACAAAGCCGTTCTGGAAGATCACTGACACAAAGGACAGAAATGGCCATGAAGATATCTGTGGCCATGAAGACACAAGTTTCCCAACGGTCCCTTTGACATCAGTTTTTAGTCATGGACATTTATAAAGTGGGGCCCGCAACAGCTCACTTTCCTCCTGGTGACTCTTGGTAATTAATTCCCTGTGGCCAGAAACCCGGATTGGGGCACAGTCCTTGAGAGGGGTTGGCTACAGTTACATCCACGGCTGGCATCAGTCAACATTTGTTTCCTATGAGTAATAGGGCATGTACATTGATATGATGTTTGCCAACTTTGTTCACTGGCAGGGAGGGGATCTTCAGCTGCAAAGCCAAGGAAGCTGATTCCTGGCTGGAAGCACTCTGAGGAGCTCTCCCCTGGAGACTGGGCCCCTCCCTCACACACACCCTTAGCTCAGGCGACTCCAAACTTCCTTCTGTTCCTATAACTGGCTCTCATTCTGGTCTTTTCTGTGTATGGTCTCTTCCTGCCTAGAATCTTCTTTGCTGCCAGCTGGCACATTTAAACTCATTCTTCAGGGCTCAGGTGAACCAGCACCTCCTCAGGAAGCTCCTCCCTCATGTTTTGCTACAGCTTAGGCACCCCAAGCACCCTATTCTTTGCTCATAACATTCATTATTCATTTATAGTCCACCTGCCCCAACAGATCCCAAGCTCCACAAGGTCAGGACAGTGTCTTGTCATTCACTCTTCAGCCCTGTACCTGGCTCAGAGTGTGGCAATGTTGGTGCTGTGTTAGTGTCTTGGGGCAGTCATAACAGATCACCACTAGCTAAAATGGCTTGTAAGGACAGAAATATACTGTCCCACAGATTTGGAGGGTGGGAGTCAGAAACCAGGCTGTCAACCATGTCGATTCTTTCTGAGGCTCTGAGGGAAAATCTGTTCCTGCCTCTCTCCTGGCTCCTGGGGGCTCCAGACATTCCTTGGCTTGCAGCTAGTGTCACATGGTATCCCTCCTCTGTCTCCGTCCTCTCTCATCTTTTATAAGGACACCAGCCATATAGTGTCAGGACCCATTTGACTCCAGCATGACCTCCTATCAACTGATAACATCTCCAAAGACCCTATTTCCAAGTGGGGCCGGTTCATGAGTTCAGGGGTCAGGACTTCACCATATCTTTAGGATTGGGGGGAAGAGCACAGTTCAATCCAAAAGCATGCTCACCAGGTGTTTGCTGAATGATTTTCCTTCTTTTATGTTTCTATGGCTGACGAAGCCCCTTCTGGTGGACACTTTCTTAAGGAATATTTACTGTTTAATGTCTGTAGGCAGGTCCTTTCTTGGGAGAAATAGTGGCTGGTTTCAGGTGGCTTTGTAAGTCTCTGCCTTGATGATGACAATTATGATCGTGATGCCAATAATACTCGTAATAATAAAGATAACGATGCCAGTAATAATCATAGTAAGTAACTACTATCTGTTGGAGGAAACTTGGTGGTACAGCGGTTAAGCACTCAGCTGTTAATCAAAAGATTGGTGGTTCAAACCCACCCAGTGGCTCCACAGGAGGAAACCCTGGTGATCTGTTCCCATAAAGATTACAGTCTAGGAAACTCTGTGTGACAATTGTTACTCTGTCACATGTTTTTCTCATGAATCAAAATCAACTTAATGGCACCTAACAGCAACACTAGTTGAGCTAATACTAAGTGCCAGGAGCTGTGCTGGGGAGCGCCCTATAAGCACTGCTGTTCTTGATCCTTGTCATATGCTGACAAAGTAACATCATGACGCAGAAGGCAGCATTACCTTTTACAAATGTGGTGTCTAAGACCTAACAACGCACTCAAAGCTACACCCTGTGAAACCAGGATGTGAGCCCAAGTTGGCCTGTCTTTAAAGTTTAAGACCATTAGCACCCAGAGAACCATCCAGATTCTCTCACCAGGGAGTCCTAGGAGGGTGTTTCACCCAGCCCTGATGAGGTGATGGCCACCATCTATGGCTGTCCCTTCTTGGAGAGAATCAGAGACCATTCTGGTCCAGAGAACACACAGGTGTGCCTTGTCTTTACCTGTACAGCTTTGCAAGGTGTTAAACCCCAGTGCAGCCTAAAGCACAGGGTGATCCTTCGTAACATCGTGTTTTTTGTGGGTTCGACTAATCTGGGCAGTTCTAACTTCTTTTGTACTTATTTTAAGCCTCAAAATGACCATGCTTGCTAAAAGCCTGCTTATCCAATAAAGCCCCTGAACTGTAAATAGATGGCTATTACCAGCATCTGTCACCAAAGAGCAGAGACAATATTATCTGAGGCCAGGAGTCAGCCTGGCCGTCATCTGTCGCTGGGCTATTTGGAGGGCCTGGATCTCTCTGATGCAATTGCTCAGTTATATCTCATTGGGCTGGTTCCGGTGCACCTGCTCGAGACTGCTGGAGTTATCGCTCCAGGAACAAACCCCTGGGTGGCAGATTGTGGGGGATGGGGACTGGCAACTAAAGCCACCTCCTCTCAAACTGGCCTTGCCTTTTGTTTATTTCTTTTTTAATTGAAGAAAATTACCCTGGCACTGTGTTATCATTATGAAAACTCACTTTGTGAAGTGGAACAACCAGAATAGAAATAGTGAGAATGTCCCTGCATTGTGAAGGATGTAACTCGCGCCACTGAACCATCTGTGTAGAAGCCGTTGGATGGGAACCCAAACTGCTGCCTAAACCTTCACTGAAAGCACAATAAAGTGTTATTAAAATAGAATCACTTTGAGAGTATTTGATCCAGGGATAAAGCCTCAACTTGGATTTCTGACTTTACTGGCAAGAAATGCAGCTGAATTGGGCTCAAATCTTGAACCAAAGGGCTCTGAAGGCTTGGCCATCGAGTGGAGCTGGGTTGCAGTGGGAGAAGTAAGCTCTCCAAGTCTTGGTTTCAGTTCCTTGTATCAGACTTGGACTCATAGGAACTGCTCTGCAGGGTCTTGAAGATCTGATCACACGGGGAACAGAAAGTTCTTTGCACAACTGCCAGCATGCAGCAGGAACTGAACAGCTGCTAGCTTGTCAGGTAATAGCATTCATAACATGGACAAAGTGCTCATTTTGTGCTAGGCACTGGTGATTACATGTGTGGATGGGTATCAGTGCACAGGACCCAGAACATACCGGATAGAGATCTGGTATGCCCTTATTCCTTAACCAGCCATTTCATTCCTAAGAGACAGGTTTATGGCTATTTGTGTGTGTGTGTGTGTGTGTGTGTGTGTGTGTACGCATACATGGGTGCACTTCATGCATGCCAGGTGTTGGGCTAAGAACTTTGTGGTTCCCATGTGGTTTTAATCCTTACAACAACCCTATTGAGGAGGTACTATGGTCATCCCCATTTTGCAGATGGGGAAACCAAGGCTGGGAAAAGTTGAGTAATTGGACCAAGATCTGGCAGTTTGGGATCTGAATCCAGGTGGCTAACCCCAGGGCACTCTCCTAATCACCTTGCTGTGCTGTCCACAGAGACAGTAACACAGTGTTGTTTTCCAGTTTTTAAACGAATATACTTTCACCTTGCTCCTAGGCTGTTTTTGTCATCTAGGTCTGATTTCGAAGACATATGGCAGTGAAAGTCTGCCTTACCTGACTTACAAAGGGCTCCTAACATGTCTTTCTGATGCCACCTGCAGTCTGTAGTCACTGACTTCCTGGAACTTTGAGTAAAATGACCGGCCTATTTAATGAGCTTTCTTTTCTCTTCCAAAAATGCACGAGCAAGGTTTCAAGGATAGAACACCCATGATGGGGGCCAGCATCCCTTTTTCCAAGCGCATGTCTACCTACTCACCGCTGGGGGCTGCTCTCGCCCAACCAGTGACCCGTGGGCTAGACCCAGAGCTTCCGACTCCCTCACCCTCCCAGAAAAGCTAACGCTTGCCATACCTACTTATTTTTGACTACATATTGCAAAGTTAATTGAGGCAAAAGTAACTTGAGTGTGTGTGTGCGTGTGTGTGTATGTGTCTCTGTGAAAATGTGCCCACCCCAACATGTTCCCATTGAACAATTTCTGCACATATTGTTCAGTGACATTGGTTACATTCTTCACGTTGTGTCAACATTCTTGTGTCACCACTGTTAATTTAGGTGCCCTGCCCTCTAAACCCTCATCTAATCTTGACAGTTTACATTGTCCCTTTGGTCTCATTATGTCTGTGTTTTAAAAAACAATGCTTAAAGATGATATTCTTTACTTTTTCACCAATTTTTTTTTTTTACTTAAAGATGACTGTAGGGGATAGTTCCCTTAAGGTTTGAAGAGTATTCCGGGGCAATAATCTTGAGGACTCCTCAGCCTAGTAAATCTGGATTCTTCAAAAATCTGTCCAATAAATCTGAATTCTCTGGGAATTTGAAATTCTGTTCCACGTTTTTGTCTCCTTTTCTATCAGGATCTGTCTAGCGTGTCTCGAGTTAAAATATTCAGTAATGGTAGCTGGACACCAACTAGTTCTAGTCTCAAGGCAGGGGAGGCTGTGGTCCTATAGTGTGGCTGCTTCTCTCATTCTTGGATTTTCTTCTTCCTCCATTGCTCTAACTGAATAGAGACCAATTGTTGTATCTTGCATGGCCACTGTCCGTGGAGAGCTTTGTACATTTGTTTAGTCCCCACCTCAAGGTAGGTGCCATTTTAAGCAAGTCTTTTGTTCTGTGTACAAACACCTAGATGTCAGCCTAGGCCAGCATGAAAAGGAAACTTATGTGTCTTTTTTACTGAAGCAGACTGGCAGGAATTCCTGCTGTTGTGGAAGCTACTTTGAAGAAGAATTCTGTTTGCAGTTAGGTTTCAGGAAGCCTGGCACTGCGGTCTGGAGGCTCCAGGCCTGCTCAGCGCTAGTAGGGGAATGACCATAGGGAAGTTCTCCACCCTCTCCAGATGGACATCAGCTCTTCATCTACCATGGGAAAGAACAATTCTTGAAACTCACAAGTCCTCCCAGTCCCAGCAGCCCTCCAATGCTTGGCTGTCTGTTGGGCAGCAAGACTGAGAAGAGATTTATCTAGAAGTTAATGGCAAATGTGTGGCAGCCATCCAGCTAGTTGTGGATTTATGACCTGTGCAGTTGGTCTGATTCTTTTCAGAGATGCTATTTATATGCTGGAGTCCCTGAGGGGTGCAAACAGTTCACATGCTTGGCTTCTAACCAAAAAGTTAGCAGTTCAAGTCCCCCCAGAGTTACCTTGGAAGACAGCCTGATGATCTGCTTTCAGAAGGTCACAGCCCTGAAAACCCTGTGGAGGACAATTCTACTCTGACACACTTGGGGCCACTATGAGTCAGAATTGATTCCATGGCGACTGTGTTTGTGTGTGCACCCGCCTACATAAAATCACAGGTTGCTTAAACTGATAGAGACTGCAAATAAAGGGACTGATGAAATATTGAATCTTTCGCTACTACCATCATTATTTAACAAAATCTTACAAAGCCTTTTCCTTGACATTATCTCATTTCATCCTGCCAAGACTCTACATTTGACAAGTGAAGCAGCTTAGACCCAGAGAGGCCAAGCAACTTCCTGGAGACCACACAGGGCTCAGCAGCCAATCCAGGTCTTCAGATACTTGCAGTGTTCTGTGGAATTCCTGGGAATCTCAGGTCAACCCCAGGCTGCCATGGAACACACTGAGTTCCATTATAAAACAGAGACCTGCTCACCAGAGGAATGAATGAATAAGCCAATAAGTGAACTGAATCATCCTACCTATCCATCAATTCATTCATCCACCCATCCTGGATCTACTGGAGACCTCCAGTGGTCCCTGCTAGGTGTGGTCCCTGCTAGGTGTTGAGGGCTCGGCGGTAAATGAGGTAGAACTGGCCCTGTCCTGGCATGCAGCCAAATGGCACTTGACTCACAGACTTTTACACTTTCTCCCCTGGTTGTGTCGTAACCATCCTGCCGATGGCTACATGAAACATTCACCATGTCTGCCTTCTCGGAGCTGCCATTCTGGAAAAGGTGATGCAGATACGCATGGACACCACACGGCTGACCTGTGCAGGAAAGAACACATCGTGAGGCTGGGACTGCTCCCTGGAGCGTTTCTTGGAGGAAAGTCAGTAGACAAGAGGGGTCAGCTCCTCCCAGGCTTGCTGCTTACTGCTAATCATTATATTTTGGTGCCCAAAGGCCCTGAGACTGGTCAGTGCAACCCCTGTCTGCACAAGTCTAAGGCACCAGACAGAGCCAAGCACCAAGATCACCACTGCCTGCATTTGTGGTTCCATAACGTCCTTAGGCCATGTCTTGTGCTTTGATAACCATTGTTGATGAGTCTTTCTTCAATCCTGAAGCCATGTTCCTTTTCACGTAGTCCAGTTTGTCAGATTATTCGCTCAGCAAACAGATTGAATAAGTGTGGTAAAGGATGTAACCCAATGTATGCCTTTCCTGGTTTTGAACCATGCAGCATGCCTTGTTCCGTTCAAACGACTGCCTCTTGGTCTCGTATATACAGGTTCCTTGTTAACACAATTCAGTGTTCTGGAGCTCCACAAGCCAAGCAAAATGTTATCCATAATTTGTTATGATCCACACAATAGAATGACTTTGCATAGTCAATAAAACACAGGTAAATATCTGTCTTGTATTCTCTGCTTTGAGCCAAGATCCATCTGACATCAGCAACGATTTCACTGGTTCCACATTCTCTTCTGAATCTGGCTTGAATTTCCAGAATCTTCCTGTTAATGTCCTGCTACAACCATTTTTGAATTATCTTCAGCAAAATTTTGCTGTAATGTTAATGATAATGTTTAAAAATTTTCTGCATTCTGTTGAATCTCCTTTCTTTGGAGTGGGTCCAAATATGGATCTCTTCCAGTCACCAGGTCAGGTAGCTGTCTTCCAAATTTCTTTCATGCTTTTGGCATTACATTCATTTGTTGAAGCATCTCAGTTGATGTTCTTTCAATTCCTAGAGCCTTGTTTTTCACCAGTGCCTTCATTGCAGCTTGGACATCTTCCTACATGCCGTCAGGTCTTTATTACAGTCTACTTGCTGAAAAGATTGTATGTCGACCGGTTCTTTTTGGTGCAGTGACTTTATTTCTTCCATCTTCTTTTCATGCTTCCAGCATCGTTCAACTTTTTTGCCCATTGAATTCTTCAATATTGCAAGTCAAGGCTTCAATTTTTTCTTTAATTCCTCCATCTTGAGAAACGCAGGGGTGTTTTTCCCTTCTGGTGTTTTCATTCCAAGTCTTTGCACATTTCATTATAATATTTTATTTTGTCTTCTTGAACTGTGTGCTTTGCAATCCTCTATTCAATTCTTGCGCTTCATCATTTCTTCCATTCACTGTAGCTATTCTGTGCTCAAGACCAAGTTTCAGAAAAATCATTTTGGTCTTTTCTTTCTTTCTTGTCTTTTTAATGACCTTGTGCTTTCTTCATCTTCTAAGTCCATTGTTCAGCTAGGAGCCCTGGTGAAGCAGTGGTTAAGCATTCAGTTGCTAATTGAAAGGCCAGTAGTTGCAACCCACCAGCTTTCTCCATGGGAGAAAGATGTATTGATCTACTTCAGTAAGGCTTACAACCTTGTAGACTCTATGGGGAAACTTCTGCTCTGTCTAATAGAGTTACTGTAAGTCAGAATTGATGCCATGGCAACAGTTGGATTTTGGATTTTGGGATGTAAACCAAAAAACCAAACCCATTGCCATCAAATCGATTCTGACTTGTAGCAACACTATAGAGTGGAGTAGAACTGCTCCCTAGAGTTTCCAACGAGCCCCTGGCAGGTTCAAACTGCCACCCTTTGGTTAGCAGACATAGCACTTAACCACTACGTCACCAGCATTTTCTGTAGCTGGACTTCAGCGCTACCTTCGGGGAGTGAGGCCATCACAGCCCCCTACTGGCAGCACTCTAGGCCTGCACTCCTTCAAGCTTTTTCTGCGAACCTACTGTGGGCTGACGTTAGTGACAGGGATACAGACGCAAACTGAGACAGACAAGATCCCACCCTTTGGGGCACCTATGCGTTAGTTTGTCGTTTCAGTAGGACATACATCTCTTGAGAGTGAAATCACGTAACCTGAATGGAAAATGTGTCACCAGTAACGTCACAGCTCGAGGAGTACACAGAATCACACCCAACTTTCCCTTGTTTCAATTTCCAGGAATCAGTGGTGGCCCACTGGAAAATCACTACCGTCTAAAACAGTTCCATTTCCACTGGGGATCAGTGGATGCATGGGGCTCAGAGCACACAGTGGACAACCACGTGTACCCGGCTGAGGTTTGTAGACATCATTGTACCACCAAATATTTAGAAGCTTTCTCCCTGCCAGGCTCTACCATAGTATGACCAGCCAGTCAGGCTTGCCGAGTTTGGGCTAAAGACCATGACCCCAGACCTACAGCCTGAAGCAGAGAGGAGTGGAAAACAAAGACACAGAGGAAGTTCAAGGTAGGGTCACTAGTGTTGCCACATAAAAATAAAGACCATATTTGGGATGCATTTATACTGAAAAATTATTAATCATTTATTGAAAATTCAAATTTAAATGAGTGTGCAGCCTCATTTGGGGATCACTCGGGGGACATGAGTGATCAGATGGCCTCATTCCTCTCTCACAAAGTTAAACCGTCCTTTTCCCCTTCCCCCTACTGGGAACACAGAGACCATTACTTTCTACAGTTTTGTCAAAAATGCTAGTGGTGTCAGGGCTCTGTACAGGAGGCCACAGTGACTGATCACAATAATTAAGTTGACACATATATCCTATGCCTGCAGTACAAAAAGGAAAGGAACAGTTGGTTTTCTTTTTGGCTCTATTTAGGTAAATTTAAAGTCACTTCTTGTGTTTCAGCTCCACTTAGTTCACTGGAATTCTGTGAAATACCAAACCTACAAAGAAGCCATCCTGGGAGAAAATGGCTTGGCTGTGATAGGAGTGTTTTTGAAGGTAACTACTTATTGGGGCACAATGTTCCTCATGAAGAAAGTGAGTGTGATAACTCAGACAAACCCCCTAAACAGTCTGTTTACAACCACGTGTGCTTTTCACATCCATGTCTCCATGGGTCTGTGTGGTGCAGCTGGGTGCGTGGCATAAGGAGTTACAGAAGTTGGTGGACGTCTTGCCAGAAATAAAGCACAAGGTGAGCTATGTATTTTCCAACCAACATGATTTGGAAAGCAAGGTTTTTTGGGTTAATGACTTATTTACAAGAGGAAAAAAGCTGTAGTTTTGTGGAAAGAGCACTGCCAAGGGTGTCTAATTCCAGTTCTAGGAACAGAATTCCCCCAAACCAAGGCCAGTTGCCATAGAGTCAACTGCGACTCATGGTGGCACCATGTATATCACAGCCAAACTGCCCTCCATGGGGTTTTCGATGGCTAATTTTTTCCCAGAGTTGGTTGGTCTTTCTTCTGATGCATCTTTGAACAAACTTGAACTCTACTTTTATAGTTAGCAGCTGATCGGATTTGAGAAATCAGAACTTGAGAGCTGACTGTCTGACTTAGAATATATCACTACGGTTCCTGGGGTCCTGTTTCCTCCTCAATATAGTAAAAGCATTAGACTAGACTTGGGTTTCCCAAAATCCAGTCATTCAAGCAATACCTCAAAAATGACTGACATATCTGCCTGCCAGTGGTATTATTGTTTACTTAATAGTTTTCTACTGATTGATTAGCTTTTAGGCTTCCCAAGCCTTATCCCATGGGGTGACATCCAGTAGGGGTATTTATGCCCCCTGTTTGTCAATCTGTTGTACTGCAGTGGCTTGTGTATTGCTGTGATGCTGGAAGCTATGCCAACAGTATCTTGAATACCAACAAGGTCACCCATGGTAGACAGGGCTCAACAGAGCTTCCAGACTAAGACAGGTTGGGAAGAAAGCCCTGGTGATCTACTTCCAAAACTCAGCCAATGAAAATCCAGTGGTTTATAACAGAATATTTTCAGTATAATGCTGGAAGATGAGCTTGTTAGGTTAGAAGGCACTCAAAATAACACAGTGGGTACAGTGGACATGAAGCCAGTGATTGTCAAAAGGCCCAGGACTGAGCTGGGTCTTCCTTCTGTTTGCCTACGGTTGCCACGAGTTGGGGCTGACTAGAGGTCAACTGGTATTATTTTGCTTTAAAACCAATTGAAATGAATATATATTTTTGACTATGTTCCCTCGTGCACCACCCAACACACTCCTTGGGAGCTGGAAGGGAACTCAGGTTACTCTCATCCAAGGAGACCATGGAGGCCAGGGGAAAAGGGCAAGGCGCCTGCTCATGACTCCCAGCTGCCCCTCCAGGTCTCCCCAGACCTCCTGACACACCTGGCTGTACCAAGTACGGCTCCAACCAAGGACGAGGGTGAACACAGGGCTTTCTCCCAAGGTCAGCTGAAAAAGGACTTTGAGGGAGACTTGGAAATTCCAAAGAAGCATGGTTTATTTATTTAGCACCAAACAAGAAACCAAACACAGACAGAGCCAAAAGGAAGAAGTCAATGGGGTCTTCAGACGTGGGACAGATGAGCGGCCGGCTTGTGGGAACAATGGTGTGAGCAGCTCCGACGGGAGCACGGATGGGAGCTGGGCCAGCCCTTCCTTGCCCTCAAGGGCAGTGTTTGATCTGTGTAGGGCACATCCCTTGATGTTGGCCTCTGGGACAGTGTCACGGATGGGGACCAGACCACCCCACTGCTCAGCCTTGCTGCTCAGGAACTCCTCAAGGCCAAAGTGCTGCAGCCCCCACCCCATATTCTTCCTGGCTGGCTCAGAGCCTGAATAAACCTGGGTGTTTTTCCAGGCAGCACCCGCCGCCTGCAGTGTCTGTTCTCCACCTGGTGGGAAAGGCGCTGGCTGGGAAGTTCTGGTTGCTCCGGGGATCTCGTTTCCTCTCCTGGGAATCTGCAGGATGCTGTTACCCATGGCCATCTCAGGATTTTCTGGGGCAAACTGCTGAATCTCAGTGGGGGTGACCAAGGAACCACTTTTTGGGGATGCAGCACTTGTGGGTTCTAGTCTGAGTATGGATTGTTGGCCTCAGTTTCCTTATCTGAAAATAAGGGAATCAACCTCTCAAGAGATCAGAGGACCTACAAGATGGCCCAGCCTTGGAAAGCAAAAGTCTGGGCTTCCTAAATCCCAGAGTGGGAAGACACTTGCAAGACCCTCAAGTCTAGCAGTTGCCGATCTATTATCTTAGGCTTCTAGCAGTTTTTGTAGCCTAGCAGTTTTTGTGGCCTAGCAGTTTTTGTGGCCTGGTCTGTAAGGGAGCCTGGATCAGACTCCTTAGCACTAGTGGCTTAACCTCTCTGAGCCCCAATTTCCTCATGCACAAATGAAAATCACAAAAGCATACATACTAGAGTGCACCTATGAGGACAGAGTGCATCAGCACTCCAGTCCCGTTCAGATTACTCCATCACTCAGGAAGTCCCTCACAGGGCCCTGTTGAATCAGCTCTTTCCCCACCAACCCCGAGTGGCTGCTCATCCGTTTTCCACCTCTACTGTTTCACCTTCTCTCCTTATCTTTATTCTCTCTGGGTTGCATATAGCTTCAGAAGCCACTTTCTATTTTTCTGATACGGGATGTATTTAAGTTGGAAAGGGAAGTGCTGCTGATGTAAACTTCACCCACAGAAACACCAGAGTGGTACACCTTTCCTGGCAGCTAGTCTGTGCCTGCTCTGCTCACCGAGCTCACTAGTAAAGTATTCTAGCCAATTGAGTTGGCCAGAAGCACAGAGCAAGGGCCTCAGCTGGCTTTGAGGGCACATCCCAGGGTTGCCCAAATCCTAAGGCATCTTAGAGAAGAGTCACAGAGCTCATGTGGACACTGCTGGAACTATGTAGATGTCCTCTCCAGACAGGCTCACTGGCAAGGAGTTCAGGGAGCTTGGCTTTTGCTGTGTGAGAGCAACACTCCAGGTCTGTCAACCCTGACTACTCCCCACAAGAAGAAAAAGGGTAGCATCAGAGATGAGGAGTCGGCTCAGCAGAGGGTGTCTCTCGAGCAAGTGTGAATTATCATGGCTACTATTTCCTGGTTCAAGACCGGGTATTGTTTCATTCTGTTGTACACAAGGTCACTGTGAGTCAGAACCAACTCAGCAGCACCCAATAAATAACTCACAGAGATGAATTCGTAGAGAAGATCAGCCATCAAAAGAAGTGTGATATTTTCACTACTAGGCTATACTTCCCATTTCCTGTCCCTCCTCAATTCTCAGCTGCTAACCAAAAGGCTGGGACTTCAGCTCACTCAGAGGCTCCATGGGAGAAAGACTGGCAGTCTGCATCCATAAAGATTCAAAACCAAACCCAACCCATTGCCACTGAGTCAGTTCAGACTAACTGTGACCCTATAGGGCAGAGTGGAACTGCTCCATAGGGCCTCAAAGGCTATAATCTTTGTGGAAGGTGACTACCACATCTTTTCTCCCATGGGGTGGTTGGTGGGTTTGAACTGGCAACCTTTAGGTTAGCAGTCAAGCATTTAACCACTGTGCCACCAGGCTCCTTCCATAAGGATTACAGCCAAGAAAACTCTATGGGGCAGTTTTACTTTTCCATGTGGGGTAGCTATGAGTTGAGAAGGACTTGACAGTACCAATAACCCACTAGGCTCACCCCCAGAGCCTAGTAATCACTAATCTACTTTGGCCCGTATGCATTCATTTCTGCTCGATACTGCACATTATATTGTACGTTATGTCCTTTTGTCTTATTTCACTGAGCATAATGCCTTCAAGATTCATCCATCTTATAGCATGTATCAAGATTCATTTCTCTTGGTGGGTAATATTCTATTGTGTGTGCACACCATTCACCATTCATCTGTTGATGGATGTTTGAGTTGTTTCCACCTTTTGGCTATTGTAAATAATGCTGCAATGAACATTTCTGTACCATTATCTGTTTGAGTTCCTGTTCTCAATTCTTTGGTGTATATCCCTAGGGGTAGAATTGCCGGGTCATGTGGTAATTGTATTTTTTACCTCTTAAGGAACTTCTAGGCTGTTTCACACAGCAGCTGCACCAAAAAATGATTAACTTTAAAAGGGAGGGAGACACTGCTCTGTATGTAAAAGACACACATACTTACTCAGACATGCCAGCCATGGCCTCAGCATGGCATCTATCTCAGGAACACACTTCCTTGCCATTGATGTGAGGACCACACACCCCAACAGAGGTTATTGGAAAGTCCCCCACCCCCACCTCCTCCAACTGCTTGAGGTTTGATGTGTGCTGTGGTTCTGGCCTTCAGGACACACGGACACCTTTGGGCCCCTTTGAGCCCACTGGCCTGCTGCCCTCCTGTCCGGATTACTGGACCTACTCAGGCTCTCTGACCACTCCTCCACTGACTGAGTCTGTCACCTGGATCATCCAGAAGCAGCCCATTGAGGTGGCTCCAGACCAGGTGAGCTGTATCTGTCAGGCCCTATGGGCTTAGGGAAGAAGTCCCTCCATGTGGCAGTTCCACCAAGATGCCACAGAGTTTCCCTCTTGGGGAAAAATTTGGACATTCTTGCAGAATTCTCCAAATGAACTGGTAAACTGTTGCAATTGAACTGAGGTTCCCATATTATAGCTCTTTTTCTGGTATTGAGGTGTTAGTGTTAGAGAGTGGGAGGGAGAGACAGACAGAAGACATAGAGATACAGACAGAAGGAGACAGAGAGAACTGATACAAGTGATATGAAGGGAGAATTGTCTTTTCAAGGTTTAAGATTCAGGCAGTATGCTTAACAGTAAACAGCTGAATTAGGCTGTGTTCAGTTTTCAGTTTGAGTCTGGGTAAAGTTGCTTCAACAGAAAACAGTCATGACATGAGAATTGGAACATGGGCCCTTGCCTGTAATGGGAACTCAACAGGTACTTTAAGGTGAATACATTAACCAAGGAAGGGATGTTGCAAGTGAATGTAGAAAATGCATTAAAGAAGTGGAATGGTTGAGAAGGAGACAAGATTTCAGAGTTTGTTCTACATTTTTTTTCTTAAAATTTTTGAAATTTATTTTGTTGTTGAGAATACGCACAGCAAAATATAAACCAGTTCAACAGTTTGTCTAGGTATGAAATCAGTGACATTGATTACATTCTTCAGGTTGTGTGCTCTACATCTTTTTACAATAGAAAAGTAAAGAATTTAGAGTGCAGAGGATGTTCTCACGGGATCGTATATGCCTACAGAAAAGTCTAGATGGATTGTGTCAGTCATCTAATTCCACTATAATGCTGCCTAACAAACCACACCAAACACAATGCTTATCGTAAGCATTGCTTTATCTTGTTCATGGCTTTGTGGCTTGACTGGGGAGATCTGTTCTAGGCTGTGGATGACTGGGGTCACAAAAGGCTGTGGTAGGGGGATGGGGTGACTCCAGCTTCTGTAACCAGTGGCTCCCAGAGCAAGTTCTCATGGCAAATGGCAGAAATGTAAAAGACAAGCCACTCTGCACAAGCATATTTAGTGTCTCTGGTTTCATCACAGCCACTCACATCCCACTGGCCAAAGTGAGTTGCTGTAGCTAGTCCAAAGTTAGCAGGAGAGCATAGTCCACCCCAGGGGTGAGAGGAAGCAAGTGACAATCACAGATCATACCCTCATCTATTACATAGATACATACCGGGAAGTTAACAGTAGTTGTCCAGGGTTATAGTCTGCAAAGGTTTTTATTTTTCCGCTTTTTCTTATCAAAATATTCTAATACCTCTAAATTGAGCAGATTGTATATATACAGTTGTATATAAACATAGTCATAATATCTTTGGAAATCATCAGAATCTGGAGGATTGTTTGATTAGGACAGTTTAGAATTTAGAGATGATATATGAACAAGCACAACATCACTCTCCAAGCCCTTATCCAGGGCAGACATTTCTAATCAATCGTAGTACTTATTCATTACCCCTGGTTCAGACACATGTTTCTGAGGACTCTGGGTGAACTCTCACAGGTTCTTCTAGTTTCATGACTCTGTGAAAATATTCTCACTTCGAAGCCATGGGATGATGCCATCTGCTTTTAAAGGCTGATCTTGGGTTTACAGATTATTGATCCATTATGTAAGCCTGAACTGTTGAAGATGCAAGGCAGGCTTCAGTTGAAAAACGCCTCCTTAGCACTAAGACCCCCTATGTCATCCAACAGGTGTGCAACAGGCATCTCTTGTATGCCAGGTACTATGCCAACAGGGGATAGGAATGAAAAGGGGATACAGAAACAATGACCCTAGTCTCTGTACAGTGTGGTCCAATAGAAAATTGAAATGTCAGACAACAGGAGACTAGGTAGAGAGCATTATACACAGGCACAGAGCAGAAGCTCTTTACTCTCACTATGAGAACTGGGGAAGTGGTATATGAACTACTTAGCAGGTGGGCGGGAGTATGTCGGGGGAGAAGAGGACAAAGGTAGTATTTCTGAGACAGCCAAGAACATGTGCCAAGCAAGACAATGTGAGTCAGCACACTGTCCTAATGCCTGGTAAGTGTATGCGTGGTATACTACCCAACTCTACCAGGCCAGTATATACAAATGAGGTCAGGCAATTAAGTTGACCAACTCATCCGAGAAAAAGTGCAACATACCTCATTGCTGAATATCACTATAGTCACCGTTGAAGTACTCCTCCTGGGAAGCGGTGTGCCAGTGACAGTGCCTAGTCCCTTCAAAGCAATTTTGGAACTCTTTTTCTAGAATGGCCTTCAGAGCTATCATTGGATAAGATCTGACAATTAAGTTCATTAGCTCTTCCTAGAAAAACTGCTTTGTAGGATGGACTAGGTGCTAGCATGGGTGTGTAGCTTCCCAAGGGGAGTACTCCGAAGAAGACTGTAGTGACATTCAGCAATGATGTATGTAGCACTTTTTCTAGGATGAATTCACAAACTTAATTGTCCAAACTTGTACCAGCTGCCATGAGTCAGCTCTGATTCACAGCAACCCCATATACGTCAGAGGAGAACTAAGCTTCGTAAGGTTTCCAACGGCTGATTTTTCAGATGTAGAACTCCAGGCCTTTCTTCTGAGGCACCTCTGGGTGGACTCAAACTTCCAGCCTTATAGTTAACAGCTGAGCGTGGTCACTGTTTGTACCACCCAGGGACTCCAGAGGCCACTTTATCTGCCTTGTGGCTATAATCTGCTAATAAATGGCTGTTATGTAGAGATAATCTCATTTCTGTATTTAATTAAATATATGATTTATCCTCACCTAGTCCATTAATGTATGTTGAAAACAAGTGAGGTGATGCATTTAAAAAAGATCTTTTAGCTTTTTGAGTGAAAAGTGAATCCAAATGTTCCTTTTCATTTACATTGTTTAGTATTTGTGTTATATGTATTAGTTATTTATTACTGTGTAACAAATAGCTCCAAATTTTCCTGGCTTAAAACAACAGTAGTCATTTGTTACTTCTCAGAGTTTCTGTGGGTCTGGATGTTCGGTGGTTCTGGCATGGGATCTCTCACGAAGCTGGGGTTACAGTTACCTGGAAGCTTGGCTGGGGCTGAAGGAGTCATTTCCAAAGTGACTCACTCAAACAACCAGCAAATTAGCACGATTAGGAGTCTTGGTTCCTTTCCCCATAGACCTTCTACATGGCTGCTTGAATCCCCTCACAGCACAGAGACTGGCTTCTCCCACAGCAAGTGATCCAAAGACGAAGGTGGAAATTGTGATGTCTCTTATGACCTAACCTCAGGAGCCATCAGTTTTACTGTATTCTGTGGATCACGCAGGGCAATCCTTGATTCAGTGTGACAGGAGACTCTACAGTGTCCTGATAAAAACTGGGCACTGGTTCCCTCCACATCTGTATCTGGCTTACCCTGGCTGCTCTCTCTTCCAGCTGTCAGCATTTCGGACTCTGCTGTTTTCTGCACTTGGCGAAGAAGAGAAGAGGATGGTGGACAACTACCGCCCTCTTCAGCCTCTGATGAATCGGAAGGTCCGTGCATCCTTCCAGGCCACTGAAGAGGGCACAGGCTCCTAAAGTCATCATCCCCAAGTTAATGGGTTGAATTGACTTAAAAAAAAAAAAAATGTTATTTCTGAAGTTTCATGCCTTATCATGTGTAGCTTCTAAAATTAAAAAGAGAGAAAGAGACCATTGTAGTCAATGTACTTTTCATTTCAAGTAAAAGAAACCACTTCAAAGAGGCTTTGAAGTCTCATGGAACCCAGGGCAGGAGTTCTGTGGCTGCAGGGCTAAGTGAAGCACCACTGACCAAGGGCATCACATCATCTGTCTCTAGCTGGGGCCACATGCTTTTCCTGTCTCCTCCTCATTGCATACCAGTTTCTTCTTCCTCTCTCCAGACGGTACTTCTTCCTCCCATCCCATCCCCATGCTCATGGCCACCCTATAGTTCCCATGCAACACAAAGAGACTGAGACAAACACCCTTCACTCAAATTCCAAATTCCTGGAAGATAGGGGAACTCGTTGCCCCAGACTGGGTAACTAGGTTAATTTATTTGACTTGGGGCAGTGCTATAATCCCCTAGTACTCCCCCCACTTGTAAAGCGGAGATCTCCAACCCTAAATAGTATAACACAGCTAAACACATGCCACCTGACACTGGACAGATGAGAGCAACAGCTCTTAGTACCCTGTGCTCATGGCCTAGAGAAGGACACAGGGCCACACAGGGACAGAGTGAACCAGCACGGGCCATGGGAGGCAAGCTTTGTAGTAACAAGAGGGTGGTGAGTGGGGGGGACCCTGGTTCCCATGGGACATGTGACTATCTTGTTTGAAGTGTTTCCTGGGCTGACAGACAGGTTGAGGACTGTGTAAATGTAACTGGCCCAGCTGACTGGCACATTGGCCTGGTGGTGAAACTTTCCTGCTGGGTGGAGGCATACCTGGGGAGATCAAGGGAACCTGGGGTTAGGTCTTTCTGGAACCTTGCGAGACTCAAAGATGTCAATGTAGCACTTGACATTTTAGGTCTTACAAATGAGGTATAAGATTATTGGTAGAAACAGAGCATCTGGGGCTAACCAGGGCCAAGGGCTACTCTCAGAGAAGGGGCTGGTCTTTAGCTCCTCTAGCTACTGGAGGCAGAAGGCAACAGCAGCTCCCAGCTCTAAAGGAGTTGCAGGGTAGATATTAGGCATCCGAGCAATATTTGATATATTCTGTTTGTCTTAGAATAGTAAATAGGTTTGACTATGAAGCCTCTGGTTTGGGACCTGTCCGGAGAATCCAAAGCACTCTGGGGAAATCTCCCTGAGGAGTGTTGCCCTTCTACTGAGAATACTTGAGTAGCTGGGACCCTCTGCTTATGGATACAGGACACAGTGACAGGTGTCTCTGCAGAGAGCAGTCTGTAGTTGTCCCCAGTGTGGCATCGAGAACCTACTGGCAGTCTCTTTGCAAGACCCTGCAAATCTCCATTTCTGATGCCACTAAAAGGCCAACATCTAGTCCTTGACATTCACTTGCTTTTCCGGATTTCAAACAGACCTTATGTCCCAACCTGGAGTTGAAAAATTTCCTCCAAGCTATTGACAAATACTGGTAAACTGCAAAGTGCAGGGTTTTCATTTATAACTTTAAAATGTACAGAATTCTGGAAGTTGAACTGTGCTCACCAAGGATTCCAGTCTGAAAACTCGTAACAGTACCATCAGGTTGCACTTGGCTGCTAACTGAAAGGTTGGTGGTTTGAATCCACCCAGCAATACAACAGCAACAACAAAAGGCCTGGCAATCTGCTTCTGTAAAGATCACAGCCATTGAAAACTCTATGGAATACTGTTCTACCCTGCAACATAGAGGGATGAGACGCCATGAGTCAGAACCAGCTCAATGGCAGTGCATCTGAGGGGTTTATTTTTGTATTGTGCTAATGGTTAACTATTTTTCCATGCAATTGCAGCATCTAGCTGGCTTCTGCTTCATTCCTGGGAAGCCTCCTGTCTACCCACCACTCTCCCCACCTAGTATGACTAACATTAACTTGGGCCCCACCTAGCGTAGCATGTCTTGCGGCAGGAGGAGCACATGGACCAGGCCCAGGGTGTTGCTCACCCATCTCCACCTTGTGCATGCTTAGAAGACTCTAGAGCACCCAGTGGCCGTCATGAGAATTAGGGCCAGATGAACTTCCAGAAGGCCCTGAGTACCTGAAATGAATGACTCTCAGGGCCCCTGGTTGGGCCACATTCTGCCGGGGGCAGATGCCAGCAGCTTCTATCTGGCCATGAAGGCACCCAGGAAAAGAGAATCTTGGTTTTACGGAGAGCTGCCCATGAGGCCTTCTCTAACCAGTTGTCATCAAGCTGACCCTCATGCATGGTGACCCCAGGTGTGTCAGAACAACCTGTGTGCCACAGTGATTCCAATGGCTGGTTTCAGGGAAGTAGATTGCCAGGCCTTTCTTCTAAGGCACCTCTGCGGGCACTCAAACCTCCAAACCTTTTTGGTCAGCAGTCAGGCCTGTGAAGTCTTTGCAGCACCACCCACAGTGTAGCCCAGGGACAATCCAGGCTGAGTCCCCCAGTGCACAAGAGGCACTCAATATACATATATGAATGGAAGCAGCCTCGGCACAACCAGTAGCTGTTGTTTGGCTTCAGGAACAAGCTTTCCAAGGAGACAGAATCCGGCTCAGGCTAGTCGCTGAGGTCTGTATCACATTCACGTGGGGTTCTCTCTGATCAAGCTAACATGTGTCCTTTTACCTAAGCCAGTTTCTTTTTTCCCATTACTTGCTTGGAAAGGATCCTAATTAATACGGCGGTTTTATTTTCATAGCGTAAAAATGTTCTCTCTCCAGCAGAAAATGGACCTACTCCACACCCAAATGAATCATCTTATTTTATACTATGAATTCAGGTCAGATGAACAGCATCAAACAACCTAGAAAATGCCATGGTACTAATCTGTCTCCCAAGGCAAGTGACAACCTTCAATGCATTTGGATAAAATAAAGCAGACCTATTGTAGTCCAAAAATAACATCTAAAATCAAAGGAGAACCTATATCATGAAGGTGGTTTATTTTGGCAGAAATGTACGTTTTTTTCCCCCAATCACAGAGCTTCCCATGGTATCAGCAATTTGCAGCCAGACTTGGGCTATTCACCATTCTGGCAGCTGCTGCAGACAAAACAATCTTAAAACCCTCACACACAGTCTTTCCTGAAAAAGGATAACTTCTCACCAGTGTCCATCATGTAACAATGCTTTGTCCAAACATAAGACAAACGTTAATGTCAGTATGTAAAGGCCACAAGTCTTGCTTATCTGGGCAGGTTGGGAGTGGGGCTTGGGGGTAGGGGAGGCACAGTTGTTAGGGGCAGCTTAGCCCCTCAAGCAGGCAAGTGTCTCCGATTTCCAACAACAGATGGTCTCCAGGAAGAAGGAGATATTGCTAAGTTTGATTTGGACCCCCAAAATATTTCTTATCATTTGGGAAAGATGTAGCCACTTTTTTTTTTTTCAGGAAAAATAAAGTTTACGAGGTAAATTTCAACAAATGCAGCCACTTTTGAGGAGTGCCGGTGGCACAGCAGTTAAATGCTCAGCTGCTAACTGAAAGCTCAGTGGTTGGAACCCAGCTGCTCTGTGAGAAGAAGCCTGGGTGGTCTGCTCCTGTGAAGATTACAATCTTGGAAACCCGATGGGGCAGTTCCACACTGTCACATGGAGTCACTAGAGGTCAGGACTGGCCTGATCGCACACACCACCACCTACTCTAGTATGAGCACATCTTCAATTATATCCACAAAGACCCCATTTGCTATGAAGGCCTCATTCTGAGGTTCTGGGTAGACACAAATTTTTAGAGTACACCAATCTGCTGCTTCCCAGACAGAACCTGCACTGTGAAGAAACATCAGTGCTATCAGTGGTGATTTCCTCTGAACCACAGCTTCAGGACTGACTACTGTTCATGTCTTTTTTTCCTTCTGGGAAGTCTCTAAGTTTTCTACAATAAGTGTCAACTATTGTTTTCCTCAAATTTTTTTTAAACTGTTACAAAATCCTAGACCTGATGCTGCCCCTGATCATAAATCATCACTGAGGTCAACTCCTTGGACAGGAACGGATTGGACTCGGCAACACAGAGTGACCATATCATGTGTGCACTTTATGGTTCTATGCATCTACAGGATGTCGTCCTACTGGCCTCTGACGAGAGGGCAGTGGAGAGGGTAGAAGAGGGGACAGGAGATTGTTAAGAGCACATGACTTGTACAGAATAGAAAGAAGGACTGTGCTGTCACCAGTCAAGGAGAGCAGTAGGAGCTGCACATAGGCGGGCATGAGAATTTAAACTGGATTGTACACTTTCACTCAATCACAATAAATAAATAAAAAATATACATATAAAAAGTTTTGCCACTTTCACCATTTTTAAATGCAGAATCCAGTGACATTCATGCCATTCACCGTGCTGCGTAGTTGTCGTCACCATCTACTTCCATTTTAACTCCCCCAGAGACTCAGCGCTCCTTCGGCTACAACTCCCCGCTTCCCTCATCCCCCAGGTCTCTGGTAACTACAAATAAACTTTGGTCTCTGTGTGTTTGTCTATTTTGGGTATCTGTATGCATGGGATCATACAACATTTATCCTTCTGTGGCTGAATAATCTCACTCAGCATGTTTTCAAGGTTCACCCGTGTGGTGGTAGCATCTATCCAGACTACATTTCTCTTTATAGCTGGGTCATGGCCCACTGTACAGATGGGCCATGTTTTGTTTATCCATCACCCTTTGATGGGCACCTAGGCGGCTCCCTCTTCTGTGCTCACATGCCTTTTGAAGGTTGGGTGGCTTCAGCCTGGGAGGTGTGAGCCCTGGGCAGCAGCACTGGGTCTATTTTCCTGAGGGCTCCAGGACACAGGAAGGCCCCTCAGTGGCAAAACAAGTGGCACCTGGATGTGGGGTCTACCATCACCCACACTGACATCACTTCTCAATAGGAGCCCCAAGACGAGGATCAAAGACTTTCACCTTCATTTTCATGTTGACATAGGGACTTCTCTCAATGGACAAATGTCCTTGATCCCTGAAAGAGGCCCTCTTTTCTTAGCTATTTTTAAAAACCAGAGGCAGCCCCGAGGTCCTGAACGTCTCCTGGGAACCTGCCCTGTCTGAACACACCAGGCCACGTGAGGAGATTAGAAACAACAGGAGGAAAGGACCCTGCCGTCCACCTCCAAACAGCAGTACAGAAAACAAACAAGAGGAGCCTCCCCTGTCCTCCAGGCCAGCCTGGCAGTCAAGGTCGTGGGTCTTTGGACGTAAATGAGAAGATCACAGTGTACAATCACATTGTTGAGTTTCTGGCCAAACTTTTAAAGTTCAAGGCTCCTTCCCTTTGCTTTTGTGTTGTTTTCTCTTTTCATAAAACCACGAATGTATGGTAAGTGTTGTTGGTTGATGGTGGACTTCCCGCATTCCCCTGCCTCCCTCACTAGCTTGTCTTCAGTGAGTGTCCAGAGAGGCCGCAATACTCAGCTTAGGGTGGCCAAGTACCTACTAAATCCCTGTGACATATTCTCAGTGTAAAACCCAAAGTTCCTACGCAGTGGCGTAGCCCGCTCCCCTCCACCCCTTTTGACACCCATTCTGCTCCAGCCCAGAGGACATCTGGCCTCGCCACCAGAGGGCTCTGCCCTGCAGCTCTGGGTGACCTGCATGGCTCTTCTCCCTGCCTCCCGCAACCTGCCTGGCCCCACCCCTTCCCCAGGGGAGCCTGCTGTGGCCCTCAGGCTGTGTCTGGGGCATAGCACTCATCACAGTTGTACTCCAGTGCCAACAGGTACTTTGCCCTTCAGGTTGTCCCCCGAAGGTGGCTGTCACACTCCATCCCGTATCATCAATCCCAGCACCACACCCTGCACCATCACCCCTATTTCAGTAAAGAGTCCTGTAAGGAGTCCTGGTGGTGTACCAGGTAAACACTGCTGCTACCCAGAAGACTGGCACTTTGAACCTATCAGCTGCACCATGGGAGAAATACTTGGCGACCTGCCCCAGCGTCATGGATTGAATTGTGTCCCCCCAAAAATATGTGTAGCCATGTGGCTGGGCCATTATTCCCAGCATCTTGTGACTGTCCTACATTTTGTGGCTTTCCTATGCTGTATGTTAAAGGATTAGAGTGGGACTGTAAATCCCTTTATAAGATTACCTCCCTGCTCCATTGTAAAGGGAGTTTCCCTGGAGTGTGGCTTGCCCCACCCTTAATCCTTTGATCCTGCAAGAGATAAAAGGAAAGAGAAGCAGGCAGAGAATTGGGACCCTCACACCATCAAGCAAGCAGCACCAGGAGAAGAGCGTGTCCTTCAGACCTGAGGTTCCTGCACCAAGATGCTCCCTGGACAAAGACTGATGCAATACCACACTTTCCTCCAGAGCCAACGAGGGGAAAGCCTTCCCCTGGAGCAGACAGCCTGAATATGAACTTGTAGCCTACCAGACTATGTAAGAATAAACTTTCCTTTGTTAAAGCCATCCACTCTGTGGTATTTCTGTTAGAGTAGCCCTAGCTGACTAAAACACCCAGTAAAGACTACAGCCTAGAAAATCCTATGGGGTGGTTCTACTCTGTCACATGGGGTCACTATACATTGGAATCAACTAGATGGCACACAGTAACAGCAGTCTCCATCCTATGGTGAAAGCCAGGCCTGGGGACCCCCATCCCCTTGACATCCTCCTTCCTTTTCCCCAGTGAGTGCTGCAGGCATCACCCCTAAACTACTGCACATCCCAAATCCTCTTTGAGGCCTCCATTTCTCTGCCACAAAATGCTGAGTCTGTCTATAGTCCTTCTTTCTGGCCAGACACTAGCAAGCCAGGGACCTGTCTGCCCAGCTGCTGTCGGGTTGAGTTCCACTAATGTCAGCGTACTCATGGGAAGGCCACAGCTCTCTGTGTTCATGGAGCACAGCTGTCACTCTACAGAGACACAACAGGTGCTCATGAGTGGAGAGCTTCTGAGGAGTGTTAATGGACAGGGTGTGCCGAATGACCCTGTACCTTTGCCTAGCCAACATGTGCAGTGAAATGCTAAGAGGGGGTTGCATGCCACAAAGATCTCCACACCTTGAAAAATATATACATATAGTAGTAAAATCCATAGAACATAAAAACTTGACACTGAGACCATTTTTCAGCACACAGTTCATTAATTCCTTCACTGTGTTGTGCAGTCATCACCATTATCCAGTTCTAGAAGTTTTCATGTTTCTAAATACAAACTCAGTGTCTCCACCAGTGATAATGTCTCATTTCCCTCTCTCCCCAAGCTCTGGTCACCACTAATAAACTCCGGCCTCTCTGCATTTGTCTACTCTAGATATTTCCTATAACTAGGATGCTAAAACACCTGTCCTCTTGTGATTGGCTTATTTTATGCAGCATAATGTTCTCAAGATTCATGCACACAGCAGCATACACACCAGAACGTCATTCCTCTTTAGGGCTGAGTAATATTCCACACTGTGGATAGAACATATAGTGTTTGTCCATGTACCTCTTGACCCGTTTCCTAATACTGCCTCCCACCTGATTCTCAACAAGCAAGACATCCTCTCTAAATGCACCAAAAAGGCAAAAGTCAGGACAAAGCTGAGGGGCAGGAGTAGAGTCCGCTGTCACAGTTGGGTACACATCCAGCTCCTGTAAAACAAGCAAACTCTTTGGGGGGGAAAAAAAATCTGTTGAACACCATGTGGAAAAGCTAGCCTCACAAACTCTAAATTTCCTTCTCATCATTACACAGAAAGTCTAAAGGCTTTGCACTTTATCTGGAGTTGCACTTCCGTTATTCTTTCTACTCAAAGGAACACCAAGAAATTAGATGAAATTTTTGAGTGCTCGAACAAAAGCTGAAAGGATTTGAGAAGGAAAACCACAGGGCTCTTATCTCTACAATAATGGTGGAGAATTCAAATGAAGAGGCAAGCCCCTTGGAAGAGCCACCCAGAGCAATGAGAAGACAGTCCTCTTTTATGCGGAAGAATCCATGTGCCTGTTAATCTGGTTTTGGAGGACAGGGAGTGGTGGTGCCTGGGTCAATTGGTCATTCAAAATTTGTAGGGGCTACAACTCCAGGTCCACACCTGGCTCTGAAGCCAGCCAGAACACTTGCTGAGCTTTCCCTGGCCTGACTTCTCCATCCATACACAGAGACTTCTGATTGATCACTAGCTTGCAAGAATTAATGACAAAGTATATTTAAGGCTGGGCTCAGGCTAAGCACTCAATATGAAGAGTCCCTGGATGGTACAAGAGCCTTGGTTGCACAGTGGTTAGGAGCTCAGCTGATAACCATAAGGTTAGCAGTTTGAATCTACCAGCCATTCCTTAGAAACCCTATGGGGCAGTTCTACTCTGTCCTATAAGGTTGCTATGAGTCAGAATCAACCTGAAGGCAATAGTCTGAGTGAATACAAATAGTTAGTTCCTTGGCTCCCTACTGAAAGGTTAAGTTTGAGTCCAGCCAGGGGTACTTAGGAAGGAAGGTCTGGTGATCTGCTTCTGAAAGATCAGCCATTAAGAACCCTATAGAGCACAGTTCTACTCTGACACACATGGGGTTGCTGTAAGTAGGAGTCAACTAAACAGCAACTGATTTTTTTTTTTTTTTTAATAGTCACACACATCTGCCCGGAAACAGAACTTCATTTCTGATATTACAAAGGGCCAGTCCACCTTTTCAAGCCTGCAGACAGGAAAACTCACTGCTGAGCATAATAAAAGCATGGCTTTTAAAAACATCTCCCCAGAAGAACAAAGCGCATTTGCTATGTTCAAAGAACACAAGCATTTCTCCCAGACGACTGAGAACAAATACAACAAGAGAATCACACACCAGGGAGGAGGCCAAAGCCAGCTTCGCCACCATCTAAGGAATTTTCAGGTATTCCCACCCCCTGGGAAAAAGAATGGGTTCAAAAGAAGAATGAAGACCCAATAGGAAAATGAACCCTGAGGTCAAGACCCTTATATTTTTCCAAGCGATAAAAAAGCAGCAAGAAGGCTCATGTCACAGGCAGAAAACAAAGAATTTTTCATTTCCGCCTTGCTCAACTTTCGGCTGCCTTGAGGCTCCACTACGATGGCTTCAGATGAGACGGGACGGTAACAGGTTAGCCTTAGTGGTACAGTGGTTAACTGTTCGTCTTCAAGCCAGAAGGTCAGTGGTTCGACCCCACTTGGACTCTGAAAGAGAAAGATGTAGCAGTCTGCTTCTGTAAAGATGACAGCCTTGAAAACTCCATGGAGCAGTTTTACTCTGTCCTTTAGGGTCACTGTAAGTCAGAATTGATTCAACAGCAAGGGGTTTGGTTTCTGGTTCTTTGAATGGTGCAGTGGTAAAGTGCTCAGCTGCTACCCAAAAAATCGATGGACTGAACCTACCCAGTGGCTCACTGGGAGAAAAGGCCTGGTGATGTGTTCCCCCAAAAACTACCATCTAGGAAAACCTACGAGGCAGTTCTATTCCATTACGTCGCATCAGTGTGAGTTGAAACTGACTTAAAGTCACACAGCAACAGTCTAGTGGGGTAGGCTAACTAACCTCTAGGACTGGTGGTTGAGAGCTTAATCTGTTGCTGTCTTGGGTGCTGAGTGTACCTTAATCTTAATCTTTTTAGGCTTCTCCCAGTCTTAGGAAGGAAATGCAGCTGAGCCTAGTGACTCATGGGTTCCATACCTCAAATTCGTTAAGCTTTATCTAGGATCCCCAAAGTAATGCTTGTGGTGCTTTTAAGTTGGCAGAGTTGCAGAGTGGCGAAAAATTTTAATTGCTCAACATGCAGGTTTCTGGCTGAGGTGACACTCCATCTGCCTTTTTCAGGTGTCACTGCAAACAAGTAAGTGTCTTTTCCACAGCCTATTCTGTGCCACATCGCTTTCTTCATTTTTACACATTTTGTTGGTGATTTCCCTATTTAAAGCGGCCCCCAGGTATAAGCACTGAAGTACTGTCTCAGTGCAGGAAGGCTGTGATGTGCCTTGTAGAAAAAACACACGTAGCAGGTAAGCTTCATTGAGACATTAGTTCTAGTGCTACTGGCTGTAAGCTCAGGGCTAAAGAATCAACAGCATTTGCTAAATAAGGTATCTTTAAACAGAAGCACACATACAACATGGATACATATTGATTGGTTAATTAAAATGCTATCACCACAAGCTTGCAGGAACCTAACCCTGGAGCAACGGTCTTCTATGAATCCAGTATTTGTGGTAACTTGATAGAATGAATGTCATTACTGCAAATAATGATAATTGACTGTACTATGATTCCCACTACTCTGACACTCACAGGGTTGCCACATGTCACAACAGCTGCAGTGATGAGCTTGAACATGTTGCTGGTTTGGAGGATGATTCAGGACTGGACAACGTTTCACACAGTTGTCCATAAGGTCACTGTGAATCGGAGCCCACTGAACGGCAGCTATCTATCCACAGATCAATCACAATTAGTGGCTGATAGTCACTGAATTCTTTTGAGAATTAAGGGCAGGCTCTTCCTTCCCAAGACCCATCTGGGGGCCTCAGGAACCCCAAACAGGAGGAAGGGGTGTCTTAAAAGGGGTTTTAATCTTGAGAGGGGGTGACTCTGCCCCAACAGATGCAGGCTGCTTACATTATCTTTCAGGGCAGTGAGCTTTCTCCAGGGCCGGTCCTCTCTCCCCCAAGAGGCCCACAAAAGTGTTATTTGCCAAAGATCAGGGCCAAACTATGCCCATCGACACAGGAAACAGGAATCAGCCACTTGCTGCTCTAGCACAACACCACAGGACATTTCTGAGACCTCAAAACATGGACATGGAGCCCATCTCCACCACAGCACCTCAATAGTCTACAAGGTGGACCAGATGGCTTTATAAACCATTGGTCCACTCATCAATGTATCACACATTATTTGTGCCCATAGTCTTTTACTTCATAGTTTTTAGTAGCTACCCCATGCTCTACCATATGAGTAGACCAGAATTTAACCAGGGCAGAAGGACCCTGGTGGCACAGTGCTTCAAGCACTTGGCTGCTACCTGAAAGATTGGAGGTCTGTAACCACCAGCTACTCCATGGGGGAAAGATGTGGCAGTCTGCTTCCATAAAGATTACAGCCTAGGAAACCCTATGCAGCAGTTCTACTCTGTTCTATAGGGTCACTATGAGTTGGAATAGATTTGAACACAACAGAAAACCAAAACAAATCCATTGGACATTTGGTTTAAGAGCCTTAATAAACGATCATGTAACTCAAACATACCACATCTATCCTTGAAGTCCCAGTAGCTCAGTGGTTAAGAATCAACCATTTCTTGGCAACCCCATGAAGCAGTTCTACTCTGTCTTTTATGGTCATTATGAATCAGAATGAACTTGATGGCAACATACATGGATGAGTATCCTTACATCCTTAGGAGAAATTCCTATAAGACAAAGGGTTATAGGGGATGCATTATTTGAAGGCTTTTGACAGAAACCCCCAAATGGTCTCTGCAGAAATATTTGGATTTTCCTTGTGGCCAGTCCTTGTGAGAATAAAAAAGATCACTTTTAATAAATGACTACAACTTAAAAGACACTGTTACCTGTGCCAAAAAAAAAAAAAAAAAAAAAAAGAAGAAACTTTAACAATGCTACCAGTAGATGGCACTCTTTGCTAAGACTTTACATAATCTTACCAAACCTCAGTTCCCTCACCTGCAAAAGGGCTACAGGGCTACAATAACAGTGCCGCCAGTGTAAATAAGAAGTTACACATGAGGCCTTAGCACACGCATGCTGCGCACACTAAGTGCACAGTAAGTCCTGGTGGCACGGTAGTTAAAAGCTCACCTGTTAATGACAGGGTGGGCAGTTGGAATCCACCTGCTCCTCCTTGGAAATCTTTTTGGGCAATCCTGGTGGCATAATCCTTAAGAGTTACAGCTGCTAACTGAAAGGTTGGCAGTTCAAATCCACCAGGCACTCCTTGGAAATTCTATGGGGAGGTTCTACTCTGTTTTACAGGACTGCTCTGAGTGGGTGTCAACTGGAGGGCAACAAGTTTGGCTTTCGGTATTATAGGGTTTTTATGAGTCAGAATCTACTCCATGGTAAAGGGATTTTTTTTCCTAACTTTGCTCAGCATCTCTTGTTAGGTGCCACACCCCAAAAGGATGGTAGGGGAGAAGAGAATGGACAGCTTTTTATTCTCCCAAATCCACCAGCCTATGCAATGTACTGCAGCTGCAATTGCTGTGATTTTTCGGCCCTTTGCTGTTGGCTGTAATGGGCTCCATTTGCAAGGGTTCCAGCATGAAGGTAAAAACGGGTTGGGAATGAGGAAGGCCCAGATCACTTGCCTCTGCACTGCCTAGGCCACATAGGGCTCCAAGGACAGGCTAGATGACCTTCAGGAAGTCGGAGACCGAGAGCCAGGCTTTCTGTACCAGGTAATTCCTCAGAATTCTGCCTGCTGGGCAGCATGCCTTGCCCTGAAGATATGTACTTCACCTTGTGAAACTAGACAGTCCTCTGAACAAGCCCCGTCCTCTCCCCCGGGGTCCTTCCAGATTTGTTCTTGTTAATGCACTTTCCTGACGACGCTTTGCACAGGGAGATGCCCAGTTAACACGAGCATTTGGAGGGGACCGTTAGTTTCTTTGCAGATTCCTCCCAAACCAACCAGGGCTCCTCCCTTCCTATCTGGCATCTTCTGTCTCTAGGCTCAGGTGGGGTCAGCAACCCCACCCCACTCTTTCTGACAAAACCTTTTGCCCAGCCCTTGCTAGTTATGCCCGCGAAGGAAACGCTGGTGGTGTAGTGGTTACGTGCTATGGCTGCTTACCAAAAGGTCGATAGTTCAAATCTGACAGGCGCTCCTCGGAAACTCTATGGGGCAGTTCTATTCCGTCTTACAGGGTCGCTGTGAGTCGGAATTGACTCTATGGCAGTAGGTTTAGTGGGTTTTGGGATTCTCCAAGGCCCAGGCTCAAGTCCCTGCCCTTAGGCTTTGAATTCCAGAGCTGCATTGAGGCAGGAAGGAGGATGTCTCGTGAATCTTACCCCGAGTTCCCCAGGTGGGGTAGGGATTCCTGTTCCTCAAGCCTGGGCTATCGCAAGAGCTACCTTCTCAAGTCTGCACCTTCCCCTGCTGCTCTAATCAGGGGGCGTCGGGATACCGTGGGCTGTCCTCCCAGGTGGCCCAGTACCTTACCCAGAGCGTCTCGCTCACCTCACGGAGCGTGGCCAGAGCCCGGAGTACGGACAGCGAGTTTTCTTCCCTCAAGACTGTGAGCGTTCCCAAGGAGGAGCGTCAGTGACCACCCTTTCACACTCTCCAGGCGGGAAAAACAGGGCTGCGGGACCCTAGCACCTCTGTCCATCATCCACAGAGGCAACGGCTCGCCCACGGCGCACCCAGGAGGAACTGGTAGGATGCAGGGCTGGAACGCCCTGGTGCCGAGGCCTTGCGCCGCCAGGTGGCTGCAGGGCGCCCACCTGTGGTCGGGGTTTCCGGGACCACTCGGGACAGTACCTGCCAGTGGGCTGGAACCGAGCACAGCGAAGCCCCAGACTTTGTGGTGGCGAGGGGCGGGGCCGACGTGGGCGGGACGGGGAGGGGCTTGTGCCCGCGTGGCGTCTAAAAGGGAGGCCGGCGCGGAGGGCTGACGCACAAGTACTCACACCGGCGCCTGCCGCGCCACCTCGTGCTCACTAGCCTGGCCGAACACCGCAGGATGGAGGGCGCGGCCCCGAAGCGGCGCGTGTCTTCCCCCTCGGCAGCCGGCGAAGATGAAAAGCGAATGCTGGCGGCGCGGCGTGCGAGCAGTGCTGCAAGCGGCCAGGACGTAACGCTGAAGCGCTCCATCACGTTATTCAACGGCGTTGCTATCATTGTGGGGACAATTATCGGGTCAGGGATCTTTGTGACTCCCACCGGCGTGCTAAAAGAGGCGGGCTCGCCGGGACTGGCGCTCGTGGTCTGGGCTGTGTGCGGCATCTTTTCTATCGTGGGCGCTCTCTGCTACGCGGAGCTTGGGACCACTATCACGAAGTCAGGCGGGGACTACGCCTATATGCTGGAAGTCTACGGCTCCTTGCCAGCTTTTCTCAAGCTCTGGATCGAGCTGCTCATTATTCGTCCTTCATCGCAGTACATTGTGGCGCTTGTCTTCGCTACCTACCTGCTCAAGCCGCTCTTCCCCACCTGCCCGGTGCCCGATGAAGCAGCCAAGCTGGTGGCCTGCCTCTGCGTGCGTGAGTACCGGCCCCGGGCACAGGGAGCTGACACATAGCGGTCCCCGGGACATCCCTGCACCTTGGGCCAGCCCCGCCACCCCCGACATCAGCTCGGTATCTCCTCTGCTCTAGGCTAGGGTCGCCAATCCGGACTCACGTGGGTTTCTTTCATTCATTTGCCAGTCTTCTCGGTGTGCCGGAAGCACGCAGCGAGATGACGTATATAACGCCCCAGCCTATATTTCCCGGACTCACTGAACCCCCTGTATGTAGCACTGAGTAATATTTGCTGCCTGTTATGCAAGACACCCACGTGGACTTTCCAAGAGCTGACTGGTTGTTGAAAAGGAAATTCCTGTTGGGGGCGAAAAAAAAACTCATTCATTCTGGTCTCCAATTCAGGCTGACTCAGAGCAGCATTAGTAACATTTTATATGGTTAGCTATCTGGGCTAATTTTGGCCGAGTAACAGTATTTAATCCCTCTGAAGGTTGTCTAGTAGTGAAGATGTGTGTGTGCGTGTGTGCATGTGTGTGTGCGCGCACACACGTGTCCAAGTAGGTGTGTTGAAGGGTGGGTAGAGGACTTGAGAGTCCTAAATGCTGCAAATAGAATGGCACGAAACAGGGGCAGAGATATACTAGTTCGGAAGTCCAGTGAAGTTTATTCGAAGAGAAAGTGGGCTCCGAACCAAGATGTGGTTCAGCCCCACTAATAGCTGGTTGGGACAGTTTTTATAGTTTTAAAATTCTGGTGAAGGAGTGAGGGATGACTTGATGCAAAAGTTGTTTATGGTTTTATGTTTACATCAGATGGGGCACACCCGGCTGTTTTTGGTCATAGCCGTGGGGCAGACATACCAGGCTGTTTTCAGCTTATGGCAGGTCTAATAATTGGAAAAGATGACTGCCCTAAATTCCAGGGACTGAATTCCCTCAGTGACCTCCCTGAGCTTCAGGGACGTAGTTCCCTCACTAAATTGTGCTGAGAAATAGCTTTTGGGCGTAGTGCTAGTATAGTATTGAGCCATGCTTTGATATGTTGGGCATGTTCTAATATGTGCCTAATGTGTTTAGCTAGCGCCGCTCTAACAGAAATACCACGAAGTGGATGGCTTTAAAAGCAAAATGTTTGTTCTTACATAGTCCAGTAGGCTACAAGTGAAAATTCAGGATGTCACTCCAGCGGAAGGCTTTCCCTGTGCTCTGGAGGAAAGTCTTTGTATTGCATCAGTCTTTGTTCAGGGAGCATCTCAATGCAGGAAACTCAGGTCTGAAGGATGCACTGTCTCCTGGTGCTGCTTTCTTGATGGTGTGAGGTTCCCAATTCTTTGCTTGCTTCCCTGTCTTTTTGTCTCCCATAGGATGAAAGGATTAAAGGTGGTAAAGGGCACACTGCAGGGAAACTCCCTAAACAAGGGTGTTGCAGTCCCACTCTAATCCTCTTTTAATGTGAACATCCAATCTATTAGTCACAGGCAGAAATTAGCATGTATAGCATGGGAAAATCACAAAATGTGGGGAGTGATAGACCAGCCAAATGGTCACACACATTTTTAGGGGGACACTTGGCATGGCCCGAGTATGTGCTGGTCACCGTCGTAATGTGATCCTGGGCATGGTCTGCTGTTGAGTGAACCAGGCCAGAGACAACTACTTGCTTCTTTGCAAAAGTTTTCTCTTTTTGTACCAAAAGACATGTGATTTTTTGGCTTGTGGCAGTTTTCAGGCTAATCTCTTGGGCAGCCTCTAAGGAGGTTTGAAAGGCTGAGGTGCCCTACTTTTCTAAGTTTATATGGGAGCCCTGCTCACATCCAACCTTTGTTAATTTCCATTGAGAGTTTCCATCTGCTCTAGGAATCTGCCTGAATCTTGAGAGTGCATATAAATTCAGTGTGCTGGCACTAAATGTATGGTTTGAAGTAAGTAGCTGTGAAATCCAGGGGGCTGCACATTCCCTTGAAAGTATTTTGGTGAATGTGCGGCTTCTGACTGGCCAAACCTGTCGGTGCCGAAATAACCTGGTGTTAAGCTGTTGGAATTTTGCAGTGTGGTAACCGGAATCGCACCTATATTGCACTGTACTGGGATTGGGGCTGGGGCTGGGGCATTTCAGAACTGGGAAGTGGGTTCCATCAATTGCCAGGACACACAGACGAAACTCAACACAGCTCTGTGCACCCTTGGACTCCTGTGTCCCCAGACCATCTTTGTGTTCTCTCATCCCTAGGTCTGGGACCAGAAGCTTTCCTGAAAGTGTACAGAGTAACCGCAGTGGGGTGGAGGGAAACATTTCTAGCCTTTGGAGGCATCTTGAGGATGTGAATCTCTGCACAGTAAATTTTTGTAGATCACTGATCTACAGATCGTTGTTCCACCAAGGAGTGGACAGGAGTTGGGCAAACCTGCAGCTCTCACTGGGCACTGGAGATGTGTTTCTCTGGCCAAGTAAGGAAAGGAAAAACTCATTAAAGAGATTCCTTGGTTTGCTTGTTTTGTCATGATGAGAATTTTTATTGTCCCATTTTCATCATTACTAGCTATTTAATGTTTCAACCCAGGATGTAAGACAGAGATAGTATCTTTAAAGGTCTGCTGCTTGTTAGAAACAGACTGCTCAGTACCTGAGCCCTGCCCTTCTTTGTGACAATGGTGTGGAAGAGCTTTGGGAAATGCCACTTTAGCCAACAGGAGGGACATTTAGGTTTGGGCTTGAAGGGGGATCTAATTTTCTTTTTCTAATTAAAAATAAATCCATGCGTGAGTACCTTATGATTTAAAAATTCAAACTGCACAGCAGTGTGGACAGTAAGACATGAGAAACTCTGTACCACCTTTCCCCCTTCCCTGCAGCTATCGTGGCTTAGAGGGCAAAGTGGATCCTTCCAGAGCTTCCTCTGCTACAAATATACCAAAAGAAAAACCAAACCCACTGTTGTTGAGTTGGTTCTAACTCATAGTGACCCAGTAGGACAGAGTAGAACTGCCCCATAGAGTTCCAAGGAGTATTTGGTGGATTTGAACTGCCAGCCTTTTGGTTGGCAGCCATAGCACTTAACCACTACACCACCAGGGTTTCCTACAAATATGCAGTTAGCTTTTTTTTAAAATATAAATTTAGATCTTAACATACAAATTGTCCTCCACCCTGCCTTTTTTTTCCAAGCCTAAAATGATTTTGAGATATTTTCACAGCAGTACATAGAGTTGCTTTTCATGCTTGTGAACCACTAAATGGGGGGAAGGATCCCTTTCCCCCACCCCATGATCTCCCAAGGAGGACATGTGAGGGTTCCAAGCATAATAATTCAGTGAATACTTTCGTGCATCCAAACAAAAAAAACCTAACCCACTGCTGTCAAGTCGATTCTTACTCCTAGCAACCCTACAGGACAAAGTAGAACTGCTCCATAATTTCCAAGGAGCACCTCCAAGATTCAAACTGCTGAGCTTTTGGTTAGCAGCTGTAGCACGTAACCACTATGGCATCTAGCTTCAAGCAAATAGGCAGAAATGGAATTTCTAGTAATTTCCATAGCTAGATATCCAGAGGAGGCATTGCTGGAGACAAGAGGGTGTGTATGGGTTCTAATATCTTGGCCAAAGGACTTCCGAGAGGCTGAACCCATTTGCACGTCCGTGGGATTCCTTTTGATGATAAAAGTGATAACATGGCTATCAATTATAACCTAGTTAGAATCAAACCATTTGAAGTGGCATTCAAACGGGTCTCAGTAGGTAGAGCCTTCAGATAGGTCCTGTGCCCTTGCCAACGTTCTGCTGTCTGATGTTTGGCATTTGCTGGGCAGAGAAGCAAGGATCCAGAGTCTCAGCTGTGTTGCTTAGCTTCCTGTCAGCCGTGCTAAGCTCCTTTCCTCTGAACCACTTGTGCACATGTGTATGTGTGTGTATCTGTACATGCGTGAATACACCTGCATACATGTATATCCGTGCATATGTTTTTCTCAGTAATTTTGATGGAAACGTCCACAGCAGAAGTTAACACCCATTCACCACTTTCTGTGCTTACAGTTTTGTACTGCTGTGCCCTCTTCACGTCGTGTCACCTTTCTTGCTGTCTCGTGTTTCACCACTGTTCACCGACTCACTGTCACCTGAACTTCTTTAGAAGTGCTTTGGAGTCACTGTTGACAGTTGACAAAAACCAAACCATTTGCCGCTGAGTTGACTGCAACTCCTAGTGACCCTATAGGACAGAGTAAAACTGCCCTGTAAGGTTTCCAAGCCTGTAAATGTTGGTGGGAGCATACTTGCTCCATGTTTCTCCCTGGTGAATTCAAACCATTGACTTTTTGGTTAGCAGCCAAGCACTTAACCAGACACTATCAAGGCTCCTCTCATATAGGTAAGTCTTTAAAAGAACACGGTGCTCACGGCAAATATTCTTAACTAGCTTTAGATGAGGATTTCAGGGTATAATTTCAATTCATTGTTTGAAGATTTTCTCAGAGCAATAGCAGGAGAATGTTTAGTAGCAGAAAGGTACACATTGTCCAAAAGGGTTAGACTAGGCTAGATACCCTCAACAGCTGGTCTAGGGAAGAGATAGGCTGTCTACAGCTAGCGGGGCAGCAGGCCAACTCTTACATGGTGCACTGATTCAGATGCAGGAGGTCCAGGGCAGGAGAGACTCCTCTTTGCCGGGACATCTGAGTAGGCATCCTCAGGCCAATGGCAACGGGTGCAGCCAGTGGTGGGTGGCGCAGGCCATACCTTCCACACACAGGAGACAGCCTGGAGCTCTGAGGGTTGGTGATGCCAGACATTCACAGGACTGGGAGGGGAGGCTGGACACATGGCCTGGGAGGCCACCCTGAGGCTTGTGGACATTGTTCCTGAGGCAACAACATTTGAGGTGGTTTTTTCACGTGAGAGTCCTTGCTGTTATACGCTCAGTCACTAACCAAAAGGCTCAAGGTTCGAATCCATGCAGAGCCACCTCCTGGGAGGCTTGGCAATCTGATTCTAAGAGGTCATAGCCATTGAAAACCCACAGTTCTGCTCTTTACACATGGAGTCACCATGAGTCGAGTTGACAGGATAGTTTGTTTTTGTTTTTTAACTTGTATATAGTGTAGGGTTGCCAATCAGGGTTCTAGGATTCTTCCCGAAGAAGAAAAAAATGTGCATACTGCACCTTCCTTGGACCCTGCAGTGATGTGTGCGCTGTGAGAAGGCTTTCAGGGTCTGCATGGCAGACTCAGGAGGCCGAGCGGGCGGTGGTCTCAGTGGCACAGGAGTCGCAGGTTCTAGAACAGAATCCTTGTTTTACCGGCTGAGCTCCTTTTCAGGCTCTGGACCCATCCTGCAAAACACTTCTTCCTGCTTTTTACAAGTTTGTCTTATGAAATGGGTTGGCCTTGGTGGTTAGAATAACCGTACTGACAGGAACAAGAAAGGGAATCTTTCTTGGAGGCCTGCCACTCGGAATTCAGGGAGGGTCTCTTCCTTCGAGTGTCTTTTTAGCATTTTTCTTTTTTTTTTTTACTTAGGCTCAAAGGTGACCTAAACAAGGCATTTGTCTAAATGGCACGTGGCGCTTGGTGCAGGAAAGCGTTTATGTGAATTATACTCCATAGCATTTACTTGAATTTCAAGCAATGCCAGGTTTTCTTTTAGCGGCAGGAGTCACGCAGTCCTGACAGAATTCTCACGGGGCCAGGGTCTGGTCACCAGCAGTTTATCTGACATCAGGGCACAGCTTTCATGTGATAGCTCAAGGAAGAATATCATTATATAAAGGACATGGTCTGGCCCTGACCCCGGGCAAGTGCTCCAGAAGTGGAAGCTTCCAGTTCAGAAAAACAGCTTTGGGCATAACCAAGTCCTTTGCCTGAAGAGGAGCTACTGGAAGGAGGCTCTGAGAAGACCACTGCTCCCTGTACCGAGTCCTGAAAGTGACTTGGGGACTATCTGAGTGGTTGTTATTATTACCTAAGGCAGTAGGTATGGGCAAGTCGCCCGCAGCAGCTTCCATAAGTTCCCAGCAGAAGTCTCTCTCTTTCCCCTTCTCTGTCCCTGCCAAGTAGAGGTGGATAGCTCCTGTGGTATGGGAGGTGGGGGCTCTCCAGCCATGCCTGGTACAGCAGGCTGTGTAAACCTGTGCTAGTCGGGGGTCACAGACACTGGCCAGCTGCCAAAGGCAGGTTGACTGGATGAGGCAAAAGCTGTAGGCATTTCAGGGCATTCTGGGGTGCAGGCTGCGGCCCATGTGACTGGTGCTGAGATCCACCTTCCTGATCTGCTGTGCAGTCACAGGACGGCTGAAATCCACAGCCTCCCAGTGCACGCGACTCCAGTGTGGATGCCGGGTCACAGCCCCTGTGTTGATCCCATGCCATGCCCCAAGTTGCTGCCTGGCAGTGGCTGTACAGTAGGCAGGCCTTGGAGGCTGGCTCCAGGCGAAGCCCAGGACGGTTAGGCGTGAGCAGCATGTTCTGGGTGCCAGCCGGCATGTGCCTGGACTCACACCTGCTTATGTACGTGTGCCCTGTCACAGCCCTCAAAATAAGTACTGTCATTGTCATTCCCTTTCCCTCAGGAAACTGAGGCAGTGGTTGGAGGGAGGGCCACAGGGCTGTGTTACCATGGAGGCAGCCCCACAATCTGAGCTAGTTGTTGGGGACTCAGATGGTCACAGGTGCCTGGGTGGCTAGGGCCTGTATGTGTCTCAGCACCTTTTGGAAGCAGGGGAATGGCATGTCTCACACCAACCGTGGTGGCAGGCTTCTTGTGGGGGTCATGGAGGGGCCCAGGAAGTGGGCGCATCATCTCCCAGTGGAGCGCAGAGTGGAGCTGTCCTTTAGGTGAGCGCAGAAGTGGAAATTGGGCTGGCCCATGTCCCTGGAGGGTCCCAAGTGACCACCCTCTCAGTGAGGTGACCCTGTGTCTGTGAGGGGCCCTATGACATGGGTATGCGCCCTGAGCCCAGAGTTCCTGTCTTCCTCCTCACATGGGCAGCCTCAGCTGGCCCCAGTACCCTATAGGAGGCTCCTGCCCTCTCTTTGTTCATGCAGCCAGTTCCTGCTTGGGAAGTCAGTGGCCCCAGGTGGCCCATCCTGAGCTGTTTGAGGCAGGAAGACCGAGTGGGGGGTCTCTGCTGCACACCAGCCTGCCCAGAGATGCTCCCAGTAGGCGGCCTTGGGCTGTATCCACCCTACCCTTCCTGGCCAGCTCTGCAGCGATGTGAAGAATCCATCCGACTTTCCACTGGGCTCCAGAGCATGCTGTTGGTACCCAGTCACGCTGAGTCACCCTGATCTAAGAGTGCATCACCTGTTGTGGCTAAGACTGTTCCATGTGTGAGTTGTTCTCAGTGTGGCCCACTTAGCACCATGGTCACTGTCCCAGGGATGTGGCCTGCAGCCCATGTGACCCATGGGCCCACCCAGCACTGGCCCTGACCTTCAAGGCCAGTCCCCAACAGCTGACCCTCAAGGCCAGTGTGGGCTTTGGCACCACAGCTGAACCCCCTCAGCTGGTCCCCATCCCTGAGCTGGTCGGCTCCGGGACACCGTGTTGGTCTGTGGCAGTTGAGAGGAGCCCAGCGCAGTTGTAGGAGGCCCGCTGGCTCTGGCTCTGCTCTCAGGCCTGCCAGGTCTGGCGCTCTCCTGGGCAGCCTGAGTTGAAAGCTCAGAAGCAGTTCAGGAGCCTGGGGTTCACCAGGACTCGCTGGTGCCAGTCTGATCCCTAGGACATCCTCTCTCAGAGGGTATAGGTGCAATGCTGTGGATATACTTTCTGAGTGGGCTCCTTTGTCACCAGTCCCACAATCCAGAGCCTCTTTGTCCTTGGGATGTACACAGGCTCTGGTGACCAGTCAGACGAGCAGCAGGGTGCCTCCTGGATGGACAGGTCCCCCATCCCAGAGCAGGGACAGCATTCCCAGTTCACAGAAGAGGAAGCACAGCCTCAGATATATTAGGTCACTTGGGTAAATGATGTGTGCAGACTGGGTGGTGTCAACCTTGTTCCTGGAACCTCAGGACCCTCAGTAGGCTCCCTGCCCCTGTAGGCCCATCTGGTGTTTGGACATAACCATGTCAGCCAATCGACATGCGTGGACAGTCAGGCCCCCCGAGCCCACTGGACAGAGCCGTGTGGTCAGTTGTGCTGGAGGCCTGGTGGTGGGAGGCAGGGGGCATGTGGACAGCAGAGGCACTGAGGGAACGGAACAGCCATGTGGACAGGAGAGTGCTGCCAGGATACAGCCAGACCAAGTTAGAAATGGGAAAGGCTTGGCCCATGTTAATGAGTCAGTTCTTTTCACAGAAAGTTGATGAATCAGCAGAAGTGGAAGGGGGCTTGGGCCGGGGTTTCCATTTGACTTGAATGTCACCCCAGCTTCTCCCTGCAGAGCAGCACTGGAGCAGCACCTGCTGTCTCCTTCGCCTCTGAGCGGGCCTCTGCTCCCTCCAAGCCCCTCCTCCTGTGCGGTCTCTCAGTGGTTACCAGTGCTGAACACCAGGTTGGACAGGTGTCAGGCCCAGCTGGGGGCCAGGATTGGCTGGCCAGCCATGGTTGCCATGGTCAGCTATGCTGCCTACTGGCCTGGTGCCAGCTGCAGGGTTGTGGCATATTTGGGGGACCAGGCTTGGTGGCCACTTCCCATACACTGTCTGTAGCCTGGAAAGGATGGCCGTGGAGTACAAGTGACAGGGTCCTCATACACTAAGAGTCTCAGCCCACCCTGGCTGGTTCTGACAGCTGGACCCTTGGGTAGGGGACAGTGCAGCTGCCTATGGCCTCTGCATATATGTCTTGAAAGTCATGCACAGAAAACCCCTCACTTCTTGTAAGGACCAGAGAAAGTGGACTTTGAGTTCAGGGACTGGTTTCTTTTTGGTGGGTTAGTGCCCCAGCATTTCTCCAGGGGAACTGGGAGGTAAGGGAAGGAGAAGAGGCTGCGGAGTCTCCTAATGCACACCACAGTGTGAGACCCCTCCCCTGGGTCCTCACTGATGAGAGAGACAGAGGACAGGAAGGCCTGAGTGTGTAAGCCCTGAGCCGAGGCTCTCATGATGGGGGCGGTGGGGGGAGGCAGAAAGGAGAGGCTTTGCTTGCTTCTAAACAGGGGTGTGCACTTGAAATCATTTGTTAGTGAGGGACATCACGTGCAGGCTGTGGCTGTGGCCAGGGCCCCCTCTGAGGCTATTGTGGTGGCCTGGAGGGGCCCCGGAATTCCTTGCCAATGTCCTCTGTGGATGCTTGGCTCAGCTGTTGTCAAGGACGACATCTGAGTCCCTGCCCTCAAGGCTCACAAGGAGAGTGGGGATCTTCAGGGATAAGAGGAGCAGAGGGAACAGGAGATGTCCTTGGGGAGTATGAACCCTGCAGGGAGGAGGCAGCAGAGGCAGGCTGGGGCCCCTCCACTTTCCCACCGATCTGTGGTATCCCTGCCAACTTGCCTGCTAGGACTTACAAAGATAGGCTCCTGCCTGGACCTGTGGGGCAGGCCAGGGGCTGACTGCTTGGATGTGTGCTCACGCATGGGCACAGCTCCTCCTGGGCAGGGTCGCTATCTTCCTGGCCCAGCTGCTGCTGTGGATGATGCAGCCACCATTATCTGGTGTGGCAGCTCCCACTCCTAGCCACTGTGGCCGTGACCTGGGAGCCTTGGTCTGGCTGTGTCTTGGCAGCACCCCAACCCCAACACATGGGTGTTCCTGTTCCCCTAGTGCCTCTGCTGTCCACACCCCCCCTGTCTCCCACCACCAGGTCTCCAGCATCTTAGCTAGGCCCACAGTGCTATCATCCCACTCTGCAGATGTGGAAACCAAGGCTCAGAAAGCCCGGCAACCAGTGTTAGTGCTGGGCAGAGCTGACAGTCGAGACCACCTGCCCCTCCATGACAGCTGCAAGAGCAGCAGGCCCAGAGAGAGGTCAGGTGATTTATTTAAGATTGTATTGCATCTTGAAATTAAGAAAAAAGGGAACGTTGGAACATAATGCAGCTTGATTTACTCATCAGCCAAAGCCAGTAAATGTTAACATTTCCTCCTGTTTCAGTTCTTGTTTTCATAAAAGAAACAAAATATTACTACGTCCCTTTGTTTTCAGATGCCACACTGTACTTCCCATTGCTGTTGCTGCCTGGGGTGTGTGTAGATGTTACTATAAAGTGGAGGTGATGGTAGTTACCTGCTGGCTCACTGCGGTCCCCGAGGAGGGTAGACAGCTGTTTTGCCTATTGGATCACGGGTGGGATGTATGTCTCTCTTTTCTAATAGAGGGGTACTAGGGCCCCAGAAGAGCCCCAGCCCTCAGGGACAACTGTGACCACCCTATAGCTGGGTACCCCCAAGCTTCGCTGTCCTCAGCTGTGAAGAGGAGAGCAGTTCCTGCGAGACCCCAGACAGGCAGCTGTGGCCAGGGCGGTGGAGTGGGCTTACCCACACTGCACTCAGTACTGGTGTACAGTCTGGTTCTGGGGAACCTGGGCAGCATGCCAAGCCCCTAGGCAAGGCCAGCTTCCAGGAAAACAGAGCTCACAGAGACCAGGCTGGGCCAGCACCTCAGAAAGCTGCTTGGTCTTGGCCAGTGTCCTTCCCTGCCCCTCCTGTGTGGGATTGGCAGCCACCTACCAGGACCCAGGAAGCCACGTGTACTTCAGAGACAAGGATGCCTGCCACAGCTGCTACCACATCACCTGTTAGAAAACATGAAATGTCCTAGAAAAGCCTCTCAGCTTGTCGCTCGTGGTGTACGACTCTACACGGGATGTCTGTGCACCACAGTGCTGAGCACGAGTCGCCTGGAACCTCGCTCACCTTCCACAGTCAATGTACACGGGACATCAGGGGGTCCTGGGAGTAGAGACCCTCTACTCACTCTTCCCTGCCTGCCCTGTCTTCCACAGGCACCAGATGGGCCTGACTCCTTGGTCACAGCCCTGGGTCACGGCCTGAGTCAGCCACTGGGCCCACAGGACTTTAGGTACCACTCTGAGCCCCATGTCCTCATCTGTATGACAGTGACTTTGCAGCACCTGTCACCTCCCTTGTCCCAAGGGCCTGGCTGAGTATGTTTCCTCCTCCACCCAGAGCCACTCAGTGAGCACACTGGTCCATTTGGACCGTGTATCAGCACCTCCCCCATCACCCCAGGCCAGACACTTTAGTCCGCCACCAGGGACCCTGTGACCACTTCTGCTGTGTTCCTAGTGTCTGAGGTACGTGTGTGCCCTCTGAGATCTGATCCTTGTTAAAGCCTGCCCTGCCCATGACAGCACTCACAGCAACCAGTATCCTGTGGGTGAGGGGTTACTTTCTGGCCACCCCACATATGGAGCAGCAGCAGGCCTGGCTGGCATAGCCCAGGCCTCTCCCCCTCCGCAGTGGGTGGGTGTAGCATTCCTATGTCGGAGTCACAGCTAAAAAGCATTGTCTTTCCTTTTGAGTCGAAGTTCTTTAGTGCAGAGCACAGGCTTGCTCAGTGATTGCATCAGGCAGAGCTGCAGACAGACAGCACATAAAGTTGAAGGAGAGAGCAAGGCTTCCACAGCGTTGGTTAATGAGCACTTAGTGTCTGAAAGAGCACACAAGGACATTTCCTGTTTTCCTTTTACCTGCAGAGTGGGCCTCTCTGTTAATTAGCCTGAGCTTCACTCTGAGGCCTATTTTTCAGATTGTAAAGTGACCTGTGACTAATCAACTGAGGCCCTGACAGTGAGCTTTGCTGGGAAAGAGAGAGATATGGGCCTTGAAGGCACTCTCACCGTGCCGCTGCACCCCTGGGATATGGCAGATTTGAGGGGAGTGCCACATGCCTTCCCTTTGGTAGGGAAAACATCACACCTGTGTCTTGCAGCAGGTGTGAGTGCAGGATGACAGGGAGGGTACTGCACACATGTCCAGCACATGCCAGGTAGTGGTCAACAGTACACTGTCTGGGAAGAAGCCGCCACTTGTAACCTGTGCCCATAGCTGGGTGTGCATGCTCCACCGTGACTGATGTCAGGCAGGCACCTCAAGGTCCACGAGCAGATCTGGGAGAGGGTGGAGGCTCCGTACATAGTGTCCTAAGTAGATACTGTGTCCTGAGCTACACCCTACGGCTGCAGAGTCATCATGGTGTCTGTAAGGCATGATGTGACGGTGTTTCTCTTACATGTCACTGCAACAGTTCCAGAACTGGAGCGCGTGTGGGATGTTTGCTTATTGTGCTAAGGCTGCCTGGGTGTCACTGCGGGCTGCCAAGGGGCCTGAAGGGTGGCATGGGTCAGCTTGTCAGAGGTCTGTGCCAGTAGGATGCCGCATTCGCTTATCCCATGTGTCTGGCTCCCACAGGAGAGAGTCCCCAGCACGGTGCCCACGTCTGACCAATCACACAATGATGTTGAGTGAGTGCCAAGATGAGACAGTGAGCCTCCAGGTGGCAAGTTGGCTTTTTAACCTGAGCCTTCTGGAGACTGAGGCATGACTCTAAGGACAGGGACAGGTGCGGGGCAGGCGTGGCTATGTAGCTGGTGGGAAGACTGAAGAAAGCAAGAAAACCAAGAAAACAAACCCATTGCCATCAAGTAAATTTGAAATCCTAGCACATGTGTTGCAGAGCACGGTGCCACACAGGGTTTCCAAGGCTGTAATTTTTACGGAAGCATAGAGCTGCTCGTGGTTCTAGCTGACTGACTCTCGGTTAGAGGCCGAGTGCCGCAAGGGCAATTTAATATTTAGGGTCTCTTACTAGGTTGAAATTTATTCATTTAAAAAATGCATCCTTTATGACAGTTGGGGAACTGAGATTGTAACTGTTTTGAATGTCAAGAACATTTGGCAGTTTTGATCTCTGACTTTGGACCTGGAAAACTGTTTGGCTCATGAAAACAAGGAAATCAGAAACCCTGGAGGGGCCTCTGTGGCATGGGCCTTTGTCTAGGCTGGGCCCCCTCCTAGAGTAGGCTCAGGAGTTCTTGGGTAGGCAGGTGGTGAGTTGCTTGAGCTCCAAGCGAGCACCCCCTTGTACAGCTGGTGCTTCCCTATGATGTGTCCGGTGGTCACTCACACTGCACTCTCCTCTGCCCTCCAGTGCTGCTCACAGCTGTGAACTGCTACAGCGTGAAGGCTGCCACCCGTGTCCAGGATGCCTTCGCAGCTGCGAAACTCCTAGCGCTGGCCTTGATCATCCTGCTGGGCTTCATGCAGATTGGGAAGGGTAAGTATGGACCCTTGGTTCCTGAGAGCATCTGGGTGGCTTGGTGGGTCCTCTTCACTCCTCACTCCGCAGGCAGAGCCAAAGGCTAAACCATCCTGCCCTTGCTGAGACCTGAGATCCTGACATCACAGGGACACAAGATATGTTCCTGTTGTAAGTGGGCCCTGGGACCCCAATGTTCTCCATCATAAATGTGACTCTGATACCTCCCAAGACCTGTGTCCCTATCATAAACGGACTGTAGGGTCCCCTGTGACCCCACCTTTTCCAAGACGTGTGTCCCCATTATAAAAGGGCTATAGCATCCACCATGCTGTTTATTGTGCAGGTCACATCTGCAGGGACAGTCTCCTCAGTGAGGGTGTTGGATGTCCCAGCACACCCTCTCAGGTTTGTTTTCTTGGTGGCTAAGCAGGTTATGGTCGCACCTGCCTCTGAGGTTGCTGGAGCAGGGAGGCCCGGAATGCTCCAGTCCCTGTGCGTGGCCCCAGACAGTACCCAGCGGGTGGGTTAGCTCATTATCAAAACTCTGAAACAGTCACTGAGCCCCTGCCAAGAGGAAGGAGACCAGGGTCTTGGTGTAGGTGGGAGAAGACAAGTGGTAAGAGCGTGGTGGCCCTGGCACCCACCACCCTCAGCGCGCAGGTTCTGCCTTCAGTGTACCACTGCCCTAGGTGATCCTCAGGCTGGGAGTCCCTGCTGTCATGGTAAGGGCCAGGGCCTGGGTCCCTCTCTGTGTCACCCTCTTCTGGGTGTGAAGCTCCAAGCAGGCTTCTTTGTGGAGCCCACCATCAACGCACAACTTGGGGTCTCTGCTGTGAGTCAGCAAGTGGAAGACCATCACACACTGTACCCATGTGTCCTCAGAGAGAGATCACCCCAGGAATTCTGGGCTCTGTGCGCTCCCTCCAGCCCCCACTGGCTGCTGGGCACCTTATTTTACACAATGACGAGCGAGCCCCCGAGTTAGCACCCACCACTTGGATCATGAAGGAGCCCTTAAAGAGGCACGCTTGCCATGCAGGGGTCTCTACACAGGCCGTGTGGACTGAGTGCACCTAGGGCAGTAGACATCACAGCTGTGACCTCACGGACCGTCCTCTGGGTGGGGAAGTCACAGTGCTGGTCCATGTAGGCTGGTGAAGCTGACTGTAAATGCACCAGTGGGGGTAAAGTATCTAACATGGCCTCTGGTGGGCACAACAAGTCATGTGTCATCATCGTGATCATAAAAAGTGTCACCTGGCCTATAGGTCCACTGTACACACAGCCCACTTCATTCCTTAAAGGCAGATGTCTACACTCGTGGTGATCTCAGAATCACCCAATAGGTATTTAAAAGCCAGGACTGGGCCTGGGATCTGTGCTGGTTCCTGTCAGTTCTGCCCACATGGTCCTCTTGCCAGTCTCTGAGGACCTCCTAGGCTTTAGGCTCTCCTATCTTCCCTGAAGACAAGACTTTATCTGATTCCTTAAGCATCCGGAATCTATTCAGCGAGTGCCAAGTAACCTCTCCCTCACTCCAAGTTCAGGCCAATTGGATTGGATGGCAGGTTTTTATGGGCAGAAAAAAAATGCCTCCCTGGGCCTACAAAACTGCCCCACTGGGGAATGTCATTTGAGTAGACTTGTGTATGAAGATATTTGCTTGGCTGGTCTAACGAGATGAAAAGACAGACAAGGCATTCAGAAGGGGCCTGATTTCTGTAAAAACATATTTCAGTAGAGATAGCAAAGACCTTTTGTTCCACTTGAATACAAAATATATTTATGATCCTGTTTGTGGTTGAAAACATCCGCCTGCCATGCTCCCCCGCACAATGCCTTTCTGGACTCTGGAACATAGTGCCGTATCTGCAAAATTCCTGGTCCCTTTTGTCTACCGAGTGTGTTTCTTATTCCCAGAAGAATGTCTTCACTTCCAAAGGACACATTGTTGAAATGTTGGATGCTTTCTCTACAACAGTTGTCTAACTCTGTTTTCCCATTGGGCAGCCTGCCCTGCTCCCAGAGTGCTGGAAGTGCCGGCATCCTCAGGCAGGGCACACTGTGTCCGACTGTGCTCTGATCGATGGGTTGGCAGGGCTGCCGTCTGTCCGCAGACCTGCAGCCTTGCTGACCATCCCTCAGACCCCTGGTTTTTCTTGGGTTTTCTGCACTTATCTGGGCTTGCAACTATGTGTCCCTGGTAGCCAGCTGACCTGGTGTATCTGATACACAGAGAGGAGAGGGCCTGGGCCATGGAGGCCACTGGGCCTGGGTTCCAGCCAGCCCTGTGGTCTTCGGTTCCAGGGCCCCAGATAGCTCATGCAACATCTTCACCTTGGTATCTTCAATGGTCATGAGCTCTCCCTGGGTGACTGAGTGCTTGTTTAGCACCCCACTGTGTGCAGGACCCTACTCACAGGACTGATGAAGATGGAGAGACTGAGGTGGCCCTGCCATCCCTGAGTGTGCCTAAGTATAGGACATGAAGTAACAGATGACAAGCAGAGCCGCCCATTGGTCTGGCTTTAAGAGTGGACAGGACTGCCTAACCAGGCCATGGAGGACCCTGCAGAGAAGGCTGCTCTTGCTAGAGTCTGAGGGCTCAAAAGACCTCTAGATGGAGAACCCAGCTGTTGTGGATGGAGGGACAGGCTGTGCAAAGGCCCTGGAGTGTTTGAGGATCTATGGATTGGGGCTATGGGGATTGTTGGGGCAGGTATGCAAGCCCAGAGTCCTACAAAGGATCTGAATGTAATCCTAGCATCTGAGGCCTTGGTTGTCTGCCTGGTTGTCTCACGAACGTGGATGGGGACTGATAGGTGATGGGGGAGGACAGAGGGGCTGAGCATCGGTGTGTGGCAGAGGTAAAACTGGCGTCTCTGAATGAGGCAAAACCACAGCACAGACCTGCCTAAGACGTCAGAGGAAGCATTCTGGCCACTTTTCCCCTGCCCTTGTCTCCTTTTGAGCAGTGACCCCTCACCCATGCCATCCAGAAAGCCATAGCTCCAAAGTCAATCTGGAGGGTAGCGCAGTGGGAAGGCTCTGCTGTGTGCCCAGCGGCTCTCCCCAGGTCCTTTCTGGGAGATGGGACAATGGGACCATTGTGTTTTTGTCAAGGCTGTGCTGTGTCCAGTGAGAGTTCATCTTTGTCTGTCCTCAGACAGTTACAGAGTAGACTGGAAAGTGCAGTTAAAAGGCTTCAATCCCAGCCAGGAAAGGAGACGTGCCCTTGTGCTATGTGTGCTGAGAGGGGGGGCCTGGTCATTGTGGGTGGCATCTGTGCACTTGCCTATCAGGAGGCTTTCAGCCATATGGCCCCAATCGGTCCACAGCCTCCATGGACGGCTGGTACTGACCTGCTGAGTTGTGGGCATGTGAGCACCAGTGCCTGAGACACGCTGTGAGGCCCCGTCTGCATACTCCCCTGCCGTGCTGGCAACCAAAGGTAGACAGTGTTTCTTATGCCATGAAACCCCTAATGGGCATGTTGCAGACACCCAGGCCTTGGCCTGAAAACACTGTGGTTCTTAACTGAGCACTTTCTGCTCTCTCTTTTTTTAAACTTTTAATTTTAAAATGATTTTTGACTTACAGAAAAGTTGCAAAAATACTTTTTAGCTAATTCAAAATGAAAAGTCCTTGCCATTTCCATACCTGGGAGCATTTTCATTCTTTTCTCAGATACATATTTATTTTTATAATAATGGAAGGAATACTCTGTAGCAAGCAAGTGAAAAGTTAATTTTATCTCACCAAAAACTGTGCCTCACCCTCATTCCCTTGATATCTGCACAGCCCCATAACTTCTGATAATTTTTAAGTAGTGAAAACTTTTTTGGATATTTTCAGTCTTCCAGTAATCTCTTAGAATTAATAGGTCTAGTTCAGTGAAATGCAGAAAACGCCATACTTTATCTCAAATTGAATTTTCTCACCTGTTCCCTGCACGCAGCTTGCTTGAGGCTTCGGATCCTTCCCAGCTGGAGCCAGCAAGACAAAAGAGAGGATGGCGCAAGAAGTGCCATTTTGACTGGAATTCTAGCCTTGGTGCTTTCTGGGCTGGGTGGATTAATATTTCTCTTGACATCTTGGACTGTTCTTATGTTTTACAGCCCATCTTGTAACTCTCCAGACATTTTTAAAACTTTTGTGTTTTAGGTGAAAGTTTACCTTGCAAATTGTGTTTTCCATTTAACAACTTATGCATGCTGTTCCCTGATCTTGATTTGATTTCTCACAGTGTATCAACATTCTCACTATTTTCATTCTGTTTCCATTAATTTAGCTTTCCTGTCCCTCTTTAGCGTCTCATCTTTGTTTTTCCTGAGCTGCTCTCAGAATTTTTTGTCTCTGGCTTTAGCAAGCATGATCATGATATGCCTTGGTGGTTTTCATTTAGTGTCTATCCTGTATGGGGTTTGTTGAGCTTCTTGGATGGTCAACTTTTCATCTTCCGTGATATTAGGAAAGTTTTCTGTCATTAGTTCTTTAGTGATCCTCTCTGTGCTTTCTGCTTTCTCCCTTGTTCCGGAACTCTGATCACTCACAGACTTTTGATTATATCCACCCTAATTCTCAGAGTTGCTTCATTTTTCTTTGTCCTTTTTTCTGCTTTTTTTTTCTCAAATAGAGTTGTGTCCAAGTGTTGGTCTTCAGTTTCACTGGTCCTGTGCCATTATTTGACAGCTGCTTCTCAGCCTTGTTATGACACTGTCCATTTCTGAAATCTTGTTTCTCTTTTGGATTTCTAATTGTTGCTTTTATATGATTTCAAGTTGTGAATTTATTTTGGCATTTTAATCCTGTAATATTTATCTGAACTCTTCTGTAAATTTGGCTCTTTTTTTCCTCTGCTTTTTTGCTTCAGCTCTTGAATAGCTTTGAGTATTAGAGGTTTGTATTCCCCATCAGGTAGCTTGGAATTTCTGGTGACACAGTGGTTAAGTGCTAACCAAAGATTGACAGTTCAAATCCACTGGGCAGTCCTTGGAAACTCTATGGGACAGTTCTACTCTGCCTTGTCGGGTTGCTGTGAGTCAGAATTGACTTGATGGCAGTGGGTTTGGTTTGGGTTTAAGTCAGGTAGTTGTAGTGTCATTCCTTCCACTGGGGAGTCATATGATGTTTTATTTTGGACACCTGCTAGAACTATCTTCTCCTGTTTTTTAATAAGTTTTAACATTGTCTTCTGTCTTCAGGGCATTCACTGGTTATTTCTTTATTTACTGAGTGTAGATTTAGGTTTTTTGTTGTTTCGCCTTGCTTTTCTGCTTTATTTGGTCACGTCAGAGCAGGCAGGCTGTACGTTCTTTGTTATTTGCTCGTCTGGGATCACAGTGCTTTTCACTCTCTTGTCCATTGCTGGGTCAGTTTTTCACCTATGGTGCAGCAGGGCAGGTCCAGCTGAAGGGGAGCGTCTGGGATGGGTTGTTTGTGGCATGTACTAGGACTGACAGGGTGGCCCAGGAATCAGTAGTGCTAGGCAGGTTCCAGTAGGCTGTGCCTGTGTTGCTTGGTACACGGTGCAGGTAGGCAGGAAGGAGCAGGGAGACTGTGATGTGTTGAGCTAAAATGGGTTTAGGAGAGAGGAGACAGAGACAGGAGCCCAAACCAAAAAGAGTCCTAAGGGTACAGGTGACCTGTGCCTTGCTGGGAGCTCCTGAAGGTGGTTTTGCATGCTCCCTGTCTGCCGATCTCAGATGTGGGTGTGTTGAATCCAAGTGGCACAGATGCTGCACCTTCTGGCCAGCTGAGCCATTGCAGCTAGCCAGGAGACCTCAGAGGTAGAGCAGCAGGGAGAAGGTGGAGGTGGAAAAGGTTTGTATCATCACTGCTTACCAGGTACTCTGTCTCCTGCCAGGATTTCTGTGAAGCTGCTTTCCCATGCTCTCTGTCTGCTCTGTCTGCCCATCTCAGACAGGAGTTCAAGATGGTGAATCCATGCTAGGTTAGCTGATAGGGACCTTCCTCTTGTGTCTCTTCTCGCTCTCTGTTCAGTGTCAGTTCTCTATTTCATTTGGTACTTGGCTGAGATGTTTATTTCTTCACATGACAGTGTGGGTTCCAGGATTGGTGTGTGTCTCTGTTTTATTTAGGTTTTCGAGTATTTGCTCTGGAGAGACAGTGTGGTGCTTCTCTGTATGGCACCATGTTGGCCAGAAGAGATTTACCTTTGTTTCAGGGTAAATGTTGACCACTTCATCACATGTGGTCATTTAAAGGAGAATAACACTAATAGGTGATGTTGTTTATTTTATGAACGCTTCTGTTGTTTGGGTAAAACACGACGACTGGGAGTGATTTCAGTTCCAAATGTAAGGCTTATCTTAGGGAATACTCAAAGGAGTTCTTCTAGTCTGTATCAGTCTAGTAAGATTGCCTTTTTTAAGGACTTTGAATTTTGTGTTACATTTTTTTCTCTTTCCTATCCAAAACCTTCTACTGTGTCTCCAGTCAGAATGGTTGGTAGTAGTATCTAGATACTACCGAGTTCTTCTGGTCTTAGGCTAGGTGAGGCCATGATTCATGTGGGCTGTTAGCCCTGTGGACCAGTTTCTTCTTTGAGCCCTTGGTTTCTTTTATTCTCTTTTGTGCCAGATGAGTAGACACCAATAGTCGTGTCTCCTACTCTCTTTTAAGCCTCAAATCTCACTGTCAGCAGAATGAGGGAGCCGCCCTCCTAGGTGGTCCTGTCTCCCCACACATGCTGACACGTGCACAGACTCGTGAGTTCAGATTCATGTTTGAGGTGGATGCCAGTGCTAACCACTACACTGAGAGCTTCGTCCCAGAGCGTGGGAGAAGGACTGAGGTTTGAGTCACAAACAGCAGGAGACAGATGATTAGACCCCAGTGGGGAAATGGTACAGACGAATGAGAACATTACTGAGTACCAACACACTTGTGTGATTTATAAGAAACCTTTGTCTTGAAAGATCTCTGGCATTCAACAAGTGATTGTGAGAACATGGCCTAGCTCCACACCCTCTTAGGGGATCATAAGTTTTAGAGATAGGGGTAGCAAAAACAGTCTTAGGCCAGTTCCAAACACTCAGAGCAGTGGAGTGCTCAGGGAAGATGCACAGCCTGGTATGGTGGCAAATAGGCTTCCACCCTGACTCTCAGGAGGACATGACAGGCAAGGTGGCTAGCTGCAAGGTGACTACTTGTGGCCCTGGGAGCCCGGCTCTGGCCCTGAGGCAGAACAGCACCCACTTGTTTTTTTCTTGGATTGGCTTACTTGCTGGTGGCAGGCAGACTCCACCCCACCCCTCAGGGAACAGTCTTGAGCCCAGCTGTCGGCACTGCCTGAGCCCACCACCCCCACAGGGTCATGTCCAGCCTGCTGACTACCCCGTGACTGGGTGCTGCACTGGGCTCCAGGACAGATCACATGCAGAGCAGCATGCGATGCCAGTGGGCCCCAGAACCCTTCCCTCCTCAGGAGACACTGGCCTCGCCAGGCAGGGTATAGGGGTAGATGACCCCGTGGAACCCACATCTAAGCCCCTGAGCACAGGATCAAAGGCACAAGCCAACCCATGTGTCTGAAGCTCACAGACAAGCTCAGGGCAACTCTGTGCCTACCCAGAACACTGCCAGGAGCCTGGCCAAGCTGCAAGAATGAGTGTCCACAGGAGTGACCTCTCTCCACCCTTGTTCCAGCCCTGTTCAGTGCCTGAGCGCTATCTAGTCACCTTTCTGGTACAGGTGACAATGTCTGGGTAAACTAACAGTATACTCTCACTGTGTTCTGTCCCTGGGTGACCAAGGCTATAACCTTTGCTGGGACGACATGCACCCTGTGTCCCAGTGTGGGAGAGCTGACTTCAGATCCATCCATCTTGTGATGGGTCACCAGGTGACCTGCAGACTGAGTGGCTGTAGTGAGCTGCCCAGAGGAGGCATGCAGCAAAAGGAACACCACCCAGATGTAGTTCACGGCATGCTTTCCATACCCGGGAGGGCTCTTAGGCCACGGGCTTGTTTGGGGCCTGCAGCCTCCTGCCTGGGGGCTGACTCCGAACCACACCTCCCTGACCAGGAGCAAGGGTGACATCATTCAGTAAGACAACGGTACAGACCCAGGGTCTTCTACCTGACACATTCTCCACAGGGCTCGACTGGTACACCCCTTGCCCCTGACCTTGCACCCTGTGCAAAACCAGACACACTGTGTGTCTGCTGCCGGATCTCTAGGCTGTCCCAGTCCCATCAGATGTTCCCCCTGTCTTCAAACCAAAACTATCTGCTGTCAAGATGATTGTGACTCATAATGACCCCATAGGGTTTCCAAGGCTGTAATTGTCTCCAGAAGCAGACTGCCACATCTTTCTCCCATGGAGCCGCTGATGTTTTCCAGTCACCAATGTTCTGCTTAGCTGTCAGTCGTTTTAACCGCTGCACCCCAGGGCTTGGTCTTCCTGTGTTTAGGAATCCTACACATTACCAGGTCCTGGCCCCATTGTGTAGACAGACGACTACACTGAGATAGTTGAAGAACTGTCCCCAGTGGAGTCTGAGCGAGCAGACAGAGCTGCCTCCTCCTGCTTCCTCCCAGGGCTGGACCTAGGGCCCCTTGCATGGCCACATTCCTCACAAGTCACAATCAGGGTGTGCAGAGCTCTGTGCGAGCCTGTTCCCAGCCCCAGGACATACCTCGGAAACACTTGGGTCTGGTGGGCCAGCCAGCAGGTGCCTTTAATTTGTTTCAGTGAAATAACCTTCACCAGTGGTTTTTTTTTTTTTTTTTTTTTTTGGTGGTTGTTGTTGCTATATTTTGCTCCAGGAACATTCCAGAACGTGTAGCGTGACCTCCATGCAGAACTCTCTAACCCAAGCATTCCATTCTGTTTGTTTGTTTTTTACTAGGTGACGTGTCAAATTTGGACCCCCAATCTTCATTTGAAGGCACCAACTGGGATGTGGGGAACATTGTGCTGGCATTATATAGTGGCCTCTTTGCCTACGGAGGATGGTAGGTTCCAGAATGTCTGGGTCCTTGACTTCTGAACACATGAAACTTGAGTGTCCAAAAATCCTGACTCTTTCAGGCATCCATGGTAGTTAAGAGAGTAGATGGTGGCCTTCTCACAGTGTCCCTCTGAGCCACAAGCATCCAAAAACATGGCAAGTAGCAGCCCTTGCCACTGTTGCCAGCTTCGTGGCTTGCCCACTCAGAAGATGGCTGTGCAGATAAATCTTGACCTTTGCTGATAGGTAGACAGCATTTGGGCTTAGAAAGCTGGGACCAGTGATTTCAAACCTCCAGGTCATCAGAGAAGGTATAGAAGCAGGGAGACCTGCCTGCAGCTTCCCTCTGCTATTTTCCATCTCTCAGTGTCCCTGACCACTGTGGCCCCCACTCTCAGACCAAGCTGTACTGGGCCGAGTGACAGGGCATAGGGAGAAGGCAGGTCAGGTGGTGGAGGGGGCACTGAGAGCACGCGTGGGGCCCCAAGTGTGCACAATGAATGATGCATTTTCTGAATGGCCTTTGCCCGATTTACTCTTGAGTCAGGTTCACTTGCTTCTCAGTCCCTTTGGCTGCCCTTTGCATTTCTTTCCACTCTGGCCTCCATCCCCCAGATGTGTAGAAACCAAAGTGCTGAATTTCAGTGCTCACCAGGGCTTATGAACCACACACACAGCAAATGTGTGGAGGGTAGAAGGAAGGACAGAGTAAGTTCTGACTCAAGCCGAGCTCTGCTTCTGCCTCAAAGGCAGCTCTGGCTGCACCCACAAGAGAACAAAGATGAGAAAGAGAGGCATAGTTAGCCCAGCTTGGCCAGATAGTTCTCCTAGGGGCCCCTGCTATTCTGCCAGCAGGACTGTCACTGTCCCATTGGGTGCACTATTCCCAGCTGCTCGTCATGGATGAGGGCTCCAGCAGGGAGGTGCTCAGGAGTTTCCTTCCCAACAGACCCAGAACAACCAGGAAAGTCCCCAGTGAACTCTGTTACTTTTTATTGTTTCTTTAATGATCATGGCAGGAGAAAAGATTAAACTCTGCTCTTTAAATTACAGGAATTACTTGAATTTTGTCACAGAAGAGATGATAAACCCCTATAGGTACGTGCATGAATGCAGACACTTCTTTTCATTATGTTAGTGCAAGAGAGAGAAAGTAGCCTAACGTTCAGAACCTGGTGTCTGAAGGCAGCCTAGCCTCTAGCCAAGGCAGTGTTGAGCCCATTCTGAGAAGATTGGGGGTAGAATACTGGAAAGGTGACTGGTTTCTGGGCCCAAAGGGACCACAGGATGGCTATGACCTTTGGGAGTCGTAAAGCTTTCTCAAGTCCCCTGGGAATGAGCAGCACATTGCCCTCCAAGTGCCCGTACAAGGCCCACAAACTTTTAACACACCAGAATGGGAATGGGAATCCTCACTCTTTCTCTTTTAGGTGTGTGTATGTTCAGAAAGTGAGGTACAACTGCCAGAGGCCACCAGCACAGTGATGTGTCAGGACAGTAGTCTGGGACACAGACAGGGATGCCTTCTGTGGTTGTAGAAGCAGTCTCAGCCAGTCATGGCCTTGAAGCAAGCACTCATCCTGAAAACCAAAGGCTGGTTCTGCCGTGGCCATGCCACTTTCCAAGTCCACTGACTTGGCATTTTCTCCTGCAAAGCCCTGGGTGACCTTGCCTCAAGGTCCTGGTTAGAAGGCTCGCATTCCACCCAGCTCAGGAGGGCAGGTCCAGGGCATGCACACCACCTCTCTGATGCCCGGCCCATGGCAGACATTGCTAATTGGTTGCAGAGCTTCAACATGAGGCAGATTTGCCATGGAATCCCTCTCCAAGCAGGTGAGGCAGCTGTTTCCAACAAAAGTGCTGCTCAACCCAGTACTCACTCTGCATTTTTCTGGCCAGCAATATGATCCTTGAAGGGAGCTCCTGTCCATAACTCTGATCCCAAAACTGAAGTTTGTTGTGGATCCTACTTCCAAATGGCTGTACACTCATGCAGTTTGCTCAAGTCTGTTTTGGAGACCAGCAATAGGAAAGACCAAGGAAAAACAGTCCCTACTGCCCAGTTAGGAAGGAGGAGCTGGGCCATTTTCTCCAATATGCTAGATCAGTCCCTAACAATCAGACTCAGTAAAACTGGGGTAAGGAGGATGCTTTATAGAAATTCCTCTGTTCTCCCTACTCACAGACCTGAAATGTGCCCCCAGGTCCTCCCATGTGGGAAGGGTGCAGAGAGGGTACTGAATGGTGCCAGTGCAGGTCGTTGCCACATAAGGAGGGTGCTGAGTGGGTGCCCTCAGTTGCCTTGGCACTGTGTAGACCTCACAGTCCCTAGCAGGAGCCCTGTGTCACAGACTAGAGCTGAAGCAACCAGCTGTGCTCCAGGGTTTGCCACACCCCAAGAGGCGACACTCTGGGCTAAGATCTGACAGTGTGTCCTTGGCTCCTTCCAGAAACCTGCCCCTGGCCATCATCATTTCCCTGCCCATCGTCACACTGGTGTACGTACTGACGAACCTGGCTTACTTCACCACCTTGTCCACGGAGCAGATGCTGGCATCCGAGGCCGTGGCTGTGGTAAGACACTGCCCTGAGACAGGATGCGGAGTTGAGAGGACAGCCCTGTCCTGGCAGGAAGGGGTGGGGCATCAAAGCTCTCCCCAGCTGGACAGGCCTTCGGCAGGGAAGCCCAGGTGGCACCCCAGCCCCGGCTCTCTGACTGGGAGCCGCCTGCCAAGCAGCAGTCAGAACCACTGGTTTCCCTGCAGCCTGGCAGTTCTAAGTTTGCACCTTGGGGAGGTGGCAGAAGGGAGAGCTTGCTCTGAGGCCCAGGAGTGTGGTCAGCAGCCATCTGGTGCCGCTGTCAGAAGCTCGAGGTGGGATGCCTGAACTCAGCATCCCATGTCTGTTTGCTCAGGACTTTGGGAACCGCCACCTGGGGGTCATGGCCTGGATTGTCCCTGTCTTCGTGGGCCTGTCTTGCTTTGGCTCTGTCAATGGGTCCCTCTTCACTTCCTCAAGGTGAGTGTACCTGGTGGGCATGTCTAGGCCACAGCATCAGGTGACATGGGTCTGAAAGGTTTGAACCTGTTACAGTAGTAGTATGTCACCGTTGCAAAGTCTCACTAACACAGATGTAGATGAGGAAGGAGGAAGCCCACCCCACTGCCCAGAGAGGTACAGTGTCTACATCCCCGTTTAGAGTCATGTAACAGGCAGCCCCTCTGAACCCTGCCTAGTCCTGAGAAATGGTGAGAGCTCTGAGCTTCCTCATTGCCAGCCAAATCAGTGAGGACACCAAGGGCTGGCAGCAGGTAGGGAGCAGGGAGCCCAGTCTCTGGCTCTGGTCAGCTTGAGCACACGCAAGCAGCCACCACCTCTACCCTGCCACTCTCCTCAGGCGTCTCATGGCCTTTGTACCTGGAGAAATGCAAGTGGTGTCCTTCCTGAGGCTGACTGCTGTTCCACTCTGCCCACAGGCTCTTCTTCGTAGGGGCCAGGGAAGGCCACCTGCCCTCCATCCTCTCCATGATCCACCCACGGCTCCTGACCCCCGTGCCATCACTGGTGTTCACGGTAAGCCCGCTCATATGGGGACCTACCTGGGGTCATCACCTGCCCACGTGGGGGCTCACACCCCTCTGGGAGCTTACCCACCTCTTGGAGACTTAGCTGCCCATATGGCATCTCACCCACCTACCAGTGGCTCATTGCCCACATGGGAGTTTTCTGCCCACACAGGGGCTCTGCCACCCATATGGGGGCTCACCTGCCCACCCATGACTCACTGCCCAAAAGAGGGTTCACTCAGGGCTTGCCACTGCTGGGGGCTCACCCACCCACCTAGGGGCTCACCAGCCCACATGTGGGCTCACTGCCCATCCAAGGGCTCACCCATCTGCCCAGGGCACACCTGCCTGCATGAGAGCCCACCTGCCCACAGTGGGGCTCACTGCCCACATGGGGGCACCGTGCCCATGTGGGAGCTCACTCACACTGGCCTCTCTTTTTTCAGTGTGCCATGACCCTGCTCTATGCCTTTTCCGAAGACATCTTCTCCGTCATCAACTTCTTCAGCTTCTTCAACTGGCTCTGTGTGGCCCTGGCCATCGTCGGGATGATGTGGCTACGTTACAAGAAGCCCGAGCTGGAGCGGCCTATCAAGGTGAGGGCGCCAGGAGGGTGGCGGTCCCGAGAGTCTGCAGCGGGGCTGCGGCATTCCTTCTCCGAGCCTCAGCCCCTACCCCAAAAGCCAGGGATGACAGAGGCCTCCCCCAAAAGTTCTGGTACAGACCAAGCTAGATGGCTGGATGTACATGCTTTAGACCAGACATGTAAGACTGCCAGGCTAGTGGGTTCAACCCATGTTGTTTATTGAGAGCCTCTTGAAGGCCAGGTGTGACCAGAAGGCCCTGCCCTCCTACAGCACACAGTCCCATGAGGGAAACAGCACCAGAACAGTGGAGGGGACATGGTACGCTGGGGGCAGGTGGGCCAGAGTGTGATGCTGACCGGGGTGTCCAGGGTCGGCACCTTGGGAAGGTGGTCTATGGAAGGGGTCTGGCAAGGCTGTGGGGAGTGAAGTGCGAGGCCAAGCTTTAGGGAATGGCAGTGCCCCAGTGTAGTAGAGGGTTTGGAGTGCATGATTCTCTTCCCCTCTGAAAGCTCATCTGTGTGTCCAGCAGAAGCCTCATAAATGTGGGAGCTCCTTAACTCCATGCTGGGGGCAGCTGACCAGGGGGACCTTGTCTCCAGAAACCCATGCTGCTAGAGGGACTCAGCTGCACCCGTGCCCTTGTCCTCAGTGAGAAGAGAGCCTGGTGCTGCCGTGGGGCCTCGGGCCGCTGGGTCAGGCTGCCTGCAGTCTATGCCGACCACCTGCAGCCCTTGCTCAGCCTGCATCCTGGGGCTGTAGACTTTCTGTCAGTGCGCAGTCTAGCACCAACACGCAGTGAATGTGCTGCAGGCTGGCCCCCCAAGCCCCCAACTCCTCAGTGCAGTGGAGCTGGCCAGGTAGCCACTGCACATCTGCTGTTTCAGGACATGCTGCCCTGCAGCCACAGGCTGGTGCGCCTGCTCACTGGGGAATGAGGTCTGTCCGGCAGTACTGGCACTGCTTCTCCTCAGGGTGACCACAGGTGTCTTATGATGTGGTCACCCGCCACCATCCCCAGAGACACCCTGGCTGTTTTCATTCCTTGTCCACACCGAGCTTTAGGGCTGTGGGTCATTAGATGCCAGGCGCCATGGGCCAGCTGAGGGTGAGTGGTGAGCAAGGTGCTGTGTTCTCAGGAAGCCGTGGTAGGGATGGGGGTGGTACACTGAAACCCGATTCAAGTCAGATGCAGAAAGCCCACTGGGTCCCTTGAGGACAGTGGTTCAGGGGTTAACAAGGCCAACATCCCAGGGAGATGGGGACAGTCACCTTGGCCCATGTGGGGCAGGTGGGCTGGAGCCCACCAATGTAGGTGCATAGGGTATCCTGGGGATGCAGGTCAGTAGGTGGGGACGTCAGGGCTACACAGGGGGAGAGGGAGAGGCTGTGAGGGTGGGGTGAGGTGGCCTCAGGCAGCAGGCAGAATGTTCTGGACTCAGTGACAGATGAGATAAAGAGGCGAGAGGAAACTATTGGCACTGTGCTGGGCATACTGGTAAAAGGTGGGACTGGGTGTGGGTGATGGTGGCACACAACGAGCATAAGGTCACTAAACTGAACGCATGAAAATTGCTGAAATGGCGAATGTTTCGTTGCCTAATATACTTACCATAAAAAAAAAACTGAACAACAACAAAAAAAGCTGGCAGCCCTGCCACCCCAGCTCACTGCCCTGGGCCAACCCTGTCCCTCTGCACCCCTAGGTGAACTTGGCCCTGCCTGTCTTCTTCACCCTGGCCTGCCTCTTCCTCATTGCCGTCTCCTTCTGGAAAACCCCAGTGGAGTGTGGCATCGGCTTCGTCATCATCCTCAGTGGCCTCCCTATCTACTTCATTGGAGTCTGGTGGAAAAACAAGCCCAAGTGGCTCCTCCAGGGCATCTGTGAGTATCTGATTCCTTAGGCCACACGGGGACACAGCCTGCCACAGTGGCCCTCCAATCCCCATGCCCCACTTCTGGGCAGAACACCAGGCCCGCCCAGGGATGTGCACGACTCTCGCTGGGGGCGCAGAGCAGGGTTGTGGTCACTGCGTGTGCCTGTGGTGACGCTGGCCCGTGTTTCAGGGAAAGCCTCCAGCATGGGCCTAGCTAATCCCAGAACAAAGGACTTGAGAACACCGTGCTCTTTCAGCCAAGTAGAGGCTTCCCCGACCTGCCCGGCTCACACATCTGCCTGACCCTGAAAAGCAGGGAAGCAGAGGGGGGCCTGTGTGGCTTACTGTGCATAGCACCCACAGAGCTTTACCCACCAGCTTTAGGCCACATGCCAGCCGGACTATCCATGTGGACAGGCAGCAAAAAGGGTCATTTATGCTCAGGGCCTTGATCAAGGTCTCACATGTACAGAGGGCTTCTCAGTTCCCAGGTGGCAGTGATGACAGGACGAGAGGCCGTCTGTGTCCTGAGAACTAGTCATGGTAAAGGAACCTCAGCTCCCGCCTTGGGCTGTGGGGACCTGTTCCTCACTCTCAGATACACACCAAGAGCCCGAAACAGAAAACAGTCCACTATCCTGAGTCAGACTGTGTGCCCCAAGGGATGACGGGGACTGTACATATGTGGCTCAACAGCAGGGTGTCTCCTAACAGGGCCACAAGCCCTGGGCACCTGCTAGATGGTGGCCCACGGGTATGGGCCCATCGGTATGGGCCCACAAGAAGAGTCACCATACAGGTCTTCTGCCCAGGCTGCCTTTGCTTGAGGCCCCGGAAGCCTAGGGAGGCACCTGCCTTTTGCCAAAGTCCTCAGCCACTCCTGGAGAGGGTGACTTAGAAAGTCATGGCACTATCAGAGTGCCATTTGTCTGCCTCAGCCCTCATGTTGCAGATAGGTGCACCCCAGAGAAGGCCAGGAGTGCCTTGTGTTTGGCCTGTACCATGTGCAAACCTCTCTTAAAGGCACAAGGCAGCAGGTTCACCTAAATGCCTGACTTCTGATTTTTCTTACCACTTGGGAGCTGCAGCATCTCTGGGTTGGTCAGAGCTGGGCTGAGCAGGACAGGTGAGGGAATGACAGGCGAACCCCTGCTCATGACACCAAACAACCTGCCAGCCCTGGTGTGTTTGACTGTGGACCCCTGAGCTCACTCAGTCTTTTCTTCCCCACACAGTTTCCACCACTGTTTTTTGCCAGAAGCTCATGGAAGTGGTTCCCCAGGAGACATAGCCATAACGACAGAGATGCTGCAAGAGAGAAATCCACAAATGTCTTTCTAAACACTCCACCCCCTTGAAAAGCAACTGAGTCCCCAACGTCCAGACAGTACAGCTGAGTGCTGCCAGCTGCCCAAAGGCGTCACCACCTTCCCCCTTCAAGCCAGTAGCCAGTGCTGCTGTGAACTGGTACGAAGTTAGTCCCAGACAAGCCATCAGTGCCCAGAGCACAAGGAACAGACTTTTGAATGAGGACAAGCCAGCACTCTGATGGCATGGTGGGGGGAGGGGGACACACACTATTTTGTTATGTTGGGTGCTGCTACCTTCCGGCCTTCATTTACTTATATCATTTTTTTAACTTAAGTTTTGAGTGAAGTAGAAGCTACCAAGATGATTATTTAAAAAAAAAAATGGGTAAAGGTGAGATGGGACAAGGGAGAGCTGTTTTTGCCCCAAGGCCGCTGTGGCATGTCACAGTTCTAGAAAGGACCAGCTTCTGGTTCCAGTTCCAGGCCCCCAGGAGGGGAGGATTCTGAGAGCCAAACACTCCAGCCCTGGAACATTCCAGAACTACAGAGACTTGAACTTCGCTTCCTCACACACAGACCTGCGCTTTGGGGATAATGGCTGGACCTCCATGGGGTTTGGCTCTGTACGTGTGTTATTTCCTCGTTTTTTATGGTAACAAAGGTAGTGACATTAGTTAAAACTCAACCCTAAAGCACCTCTCTTAGCCTGATAGACTTGACGTGGAGTCCCACCCTGAAAAAGAAAACTATCTGTGAAACACTAGCTTGTCTTAGAGAAGTGCTTATACAATAGAAACTCTTGAGAGCCCCAGCACCACAGAAATATCTGGAAGCTACAACTGGTGTCAACTGCAGGCCTAGAGAAGAGGTTACACTGCCTGACACATGCTCCACTGGGCTGGTTTTTGAGTTCCCTTCTACTTGGGACCCTCTGAACTCTGTACAGTCATGCCTAGAGTGAAGGCACCGCGCCGTAGAACGGACAGCCTCCTGGCACCCCTGAGCTCCAGCCCCCAGCCGCTATCCACCTGCTCCAGGAATCTGCATCAGAGTCTGTTTAGGTAAAACTCTGCTTTGAGAATCTTTCAGAGATGGACAGTGACAGGAAAGGCAGACAAGCTGTACTGGGACACCAGTGGGCTGCTCAGTCCAGCTCCATACTAGATTCCTGCTGGGCAGTGCAGTGCAGTGTCCTGCCCTTGGGGTCCTGCTCTGAAGAGCTGGCTACTATGTGTGCAGCCAACTGCACAGCAGCCTCACTCTGACCAAGCAATTGTCTCCTGTGCTGGTCACTGCCCAGCTGTCTCATCTCAACTGGTGTTGCATGGAGGAAGATAGCCCATGTTTCCCCTCTGTGTGCTGTGAAAAAGCTGCTCACCCACAGTCACACTCAGCCCCCTCTCTAGATGAGTCTGCCCGGGGAGCTTGGCCAGCAGGTTTGTCCCTGGCAGACTCCTGCCTCTGACAGCCAGGATTTCGGCCAGATGCATAGTGGACTGCTAGGTGTGGCTGGGTGTAAGTTTGCTTAGGCTTCTGCTGGTGACAATCCCTGGGAGAGGGGACCGAGTTGCATCCTCTGACTGCTGCCTGGTGTTTCCATGTGGGACACAGCTGCCTATCTGGAAGCTGCTGTACACCTGGGCCTGGGAACCACACTGATGGACCCTGCTCATCCCAGCTAGCAGGGTTATCCTGCTTATCCCACTGCTCAGTCAGAACAAAACACCGCATAACCCAGCTGTAGTTAACACCAGTTCCCCTCTGCCAGCTGAGGCCTGTGTGCTGGGAGGAGCCACAGGACCTGCTGCTGATGTATCTAGGTCCCCCAGAGGACTCTTTCTTTGGCCCCAAGGGCTTAGCCTCCCTGACAGCTCCTCACTGGGTAACTGTTTGCAAGCCACCCAACCCTGATCCTATTCTGTTATGCACAGGTAGGCAACGGGAGGCCCAGGCATCCAAGAGCACATTCTCTGGGTTTGCTCGGTGAGCCCGTGGCAGTGCTGGGCCCAGACCCCAGCCGGCAGTCCTCTACGCCCTGTTGAGTGCCCACCATTGAGAAGGGCAGCTAGATGGCTCTGAGTGCAGGGGGTACTCACCAAAATCAGAGGCAGCAGCTAACCCCTCCTTCCCCGCCACAGTTACTTTCTAAGCCTAGATGGTAGCCAGTAGGCTGGGCCTCAGAGACCCCAGGTGCTCTCTGAGGTCTGCTGGCTGTGTGGCTGTTTCTGGTCTCTGAGCCTGGGTCCCCACTCTGGAAAATGGGCACTGCTAGGGGCCATTTCCCATGGTGCTGAATCAAGCCCTCCCCATGGCCCCTTCCTCCCCGACCTCTGATGTTTTGGGGTCTGGGTCAAGTGAGTAGGCCAGGCCACAGGGGCTGCTGAAAGACTACTGCTTTTTCTGACCTCTACTGACATGTGTTCTGAGGATTCACAATTCTGAGTTTTAAGTATCTTTTTGTTAAAAGCAGCAAACCCTGCTGTAACATAACAAGCATCGGTTCAGTGTGTTACTGTATTCTTTTGTCCTAACATCTCACTAATTTAAAGGCTGCCACAGCCGCCCATGTTTATTTATTCCCAAATCAGCACTGGTCTCCTATTCCTGAGAGGTGGGTCCCTTTGTTTGTGTTCCCACCTGTTTCTGGCTAGGTTGTGCCCACCCCTTGTCATGGGCCCACCAGAATGTAGTGTTCCTTTGCTGTGTTAATGACGTGTGGCTGCACTGTGTCTTCATTCTTGTGTTAATGGCTAACCTGTCTGTTACACTGGCTGATTTGGGGTGCAGGGCTCATTTTGTTTTTTTTTTTGTGGGGGGGATTTTTGTTTTTAAAGAAAAACAATATGAATTAGAAATTTTGCTACTGGTCTTTTGTATTCTTTATTTGCGCGCCAAATTCTGGGTGTCAGAACATTCTTGGGGACCGTCCAAGGGACAGCTGATTGCACTCCTTGACCTTTGAACCAGAGTCCCACCTCATTCATTCATGTATATGCATTCATTCACCAAGACTGCATGTGGAGGGCTGTGGTATCAGACCTGACAGGTGCAGAGGCCAAGCACGAGGGACAGTTAACAAGGGAGCAAGCGTGCTGGCAGCCAGGAGTGAGAAGAGCAGGGTCGACCTAGAAGATAGGGCCCAGGGAGAGTGGGGAGAATGGTCCAGGCCAAAGGGCAGCAAGGAGAGGCCCTGGGGTGGAGGGTTACTAGTGAGGCTCACAGAGATGCAGACTTGGGGACACAAGACACTGTGCTGTAAGGGACAGTGTGAGGTAGGCCACCTGGGCCTGAGCATCAGGGAGTAAGGACAGCTCTGGGTTGGGGTGAGGAAAGGTGTATCTGGAGGTAAGGTGGTCCTGGCTTCACTTCATCCCACAGCCCTGTGAAAGTATCTCAGAACCTCAGTGAGGGAGCAGGGCTATGTGCCAAACCCGAGCCCTTCCTCCAAACTGGGCTCACTTTGTTTGGGCAAATGCCCCTTTGAACAGTAAGCAACATCATGATAAATGGAGAAAAGATTGAAGTTGTCAAGGATTTCATTTTACCTGATTCCACAATCAACAACCATGGAAGCAACCTTCAAGAAATGAAAAGACATATTGCATGGGGAAAATCTGCTTGCAAAGGACCTCTTTTAAAGTATTGAAAAGTAAAGATGTTACCTTGAAGACTAAGATGCACCGGACCAAGGCCATAAGGCCATGGTATTTTCAGTCACATCACACAGGGTCCGACAAGTCCACGAAATTGTTAAGTTGCAGTCGTACATGGTGGCAAGGTGGCAAGTTTGCAAACTTGATTGTATAGTTGTCTGGGAAGGGGTTTTTAGCCAGCGAACAAACAACTGAATTGGAATACCCTACATAATCATTTGATCTGGCCCCCGATCACTTCTTCCTCTACCTGAGGACAAAGGAAATACTGAAGGGAAAACATTTTGATGACATCCAGGACATCAAGGGTAATATGAGAACAGCTCTGATGGCCATTCCAGAAACATCTCTAAGATTGCTTTGAAGGGTGGACTATGTCGGCGTATAGTTTCCTAAGAGGAATACGTTGTACTTTCAAGGTGACCATAGTGACATTCAGCAGTGAGGTTTGTAGCACTTTTCCTGGGATGTGTTCACAAACTTGTCCTCATATGCACGTGAAAGCTGGACGATGAATAAGGAAGACAGAAGAAGAATTGATGCCTTCGAATTGTGGTGTTGAAGAATGTTGAATACACCACGGACTGCCTAACAGTGCCCCACCTAACCCAAATAAACACATGGTAGGGGGATTCTCACCCTCTTCCTGGCAAGCAGGCTGGGGTGGTGGCTTAAAAGTGGGAGACGGTGAAGGCTAAACCCAAGTGGGCAGGACCTCCGAGCCCTTTCTTGAGGGCGTGCTGTGAGCTTTGTTAAGGAGCAGGCAGGCCTGTCAGGAGCTGAAGTTTTGGAGTTGGACTCTGAACTCTGCATGTGGAACAAAGTTCTCAGGGGCTTTAGAATAATGCATACATGCATCAGAGATCAAAGACCACAGCCTTCAGTACAGATTGCACCTCAACATTAAGAAAACAAAAATCCTCACCACTAGACCCAATAAGTAACATCATGATAAATGGAGAAAGGATTGAAGTTGTCAAGGATTTCATTTTACTTGGCTCCACAATTAATGCCCAAAGAAGCAGCAATCAAGACATCATAAGACACATTGCATTGGGAAAATCTGCTGCAGAGGACCTCTTTAAAGTACTGAAAAGTAAAGATGCCACCGTGAAGAATAAGGTGCACCTGATCTAAGCCATCATATGTCCAGTTGCATCATATGCCTACAAAAGCTGGACAATGAATAAGGAAGGCAGAAGAATTGTTGCCTTTCAACTGTGGTGTTGGAGAATACTGAGTGTACCATGGACTACCAAAAGAACAAAGAGAGTTGTCCTGGAAGAAGTGCAACCAAAGTGCTCCTTGGAAGCAGAGATGGTGAGACTGTGTTTCATGTACTTTGGAGATGTTGTCAGGAGGGAGCAGCACCCAGTTAAGGACATCATGCTTGGTAGACTGGGGGGTCAGTGAAAAAGAGGAAGACCCTCAAAGAGATGGATTGACACAGTGGCTGCAACAATGGGCTATAGAATACCAATAACTGTGGGTGTGGCACAAGACCAGGCAGTTCTGTTGTGCATAGGGTCGCTATGAGTCAGAACTGACTCAATGGCACCTAACAACAACAAGAATGCATGCATGAACACACACACCCTGTGCATCAGGATTCAAATCTGCACATTGGACACACTTCTCAGTGATCTGTCATACACAAGTACACACCCACCTGCATCAAGAGTCAAATATAGCTTAGTAACAGCAGAAGCCACAGTGATTAAAGCAATTGACTGCAAACCAAAAGGTCCAGCAGTTCAAAACCCTCAGAGAGTTCTCAGGAGAAACATGTGGCTATTTGTCTCTGTAGAGGTTTATAGTCTTGGAACCCTTATGGGGCTGCTATGAATTGGAATCCACTCAATGGCAGTGAGTTGACCCAAAACTTTACGATGTTGCTCACAGCAAATATAAATATTTTTGAATGACTCATGCCCTCCTCACTCCCTACCATGATTAATAATTGGGATTTGGCAGTGTTACAGAGGGGCTGAAATTTGCAAAATCTCTCCCAATGTTTGGAGATGGTTGGTTGTCTTCTGTGGCCTTGGGCAAATACATTTATAAAATGCCTGTTGGAACAGACTTGTTAAGACACAGAAGAGAATTGAGGTGATGTGGCCCCCAGGCAGTCCTATTTTGGCCTCAGTTGGCTATAAGCCACTCAGCCATTGCCCCCAGACTCCAGTCTCCTCCAGCCATCTTGGTGACACTGGTGTCAGCATTGCTGACAAACCGGTGAACCCCTACTCCCACACATGCAGTCTATCAGCATGAGGCCAGAAATCATGCAGCATCAGATGCCCAGCATGTGGCAGTCCCATCTCCCATTGGTCTCTCAGGCCTGGGTGCCCTTGTTCTTCAAGGTGGAGGGGCTCCCCAGCAGGGCCTGCACTGTTGGCAGGCCACCTGTCTTCCAGAGCTTCCGTGTGTGTCCTAATCATCTAGTGCTGCCGTAACAGAAATACCGCAAGTGGGTGGTTAACCAAGAGAAGTTAATTCTCTCACAGTCCAGTAGGCTACAAGCCCGAATTCAAGGTGCCAGCTCCAGGGAAAGGCTTCCTCTGTCAGCTCTGGAGGAAAGTCGTTGTTATCTTTTCTTGATCTGGGAGTACTTCAGGGCAGGAACTCCAGGTCCACAAGACATGCTGTGCTCTAGATGCCTCTTTCTTGGTGGTATAAAGTTCTCACATGTCTCTGCTTGCTTCTCCCTTTTATATGTCAAAAAGATTGATTTAAGATGTTATCTACTTTTATGGATCTCACCAATATAACTGGCACTAATCCATCTCATTACATTGTAGTGGTAAGATTTTCATTACATAGGGAAATCACATTAGATGGCAAAATGGTAGATAATCATACAACACTGGGAGTCATGATCTAGCCAAATTGACGGATTGGGGGCGGGTATGTCCCAGTGAGTTCCTTTGGTTACAAGGTTTTACTTGACCCTTGTGTTCATGGGAAAGTGAAGGTTAGGAAATCCCTACACTCTGAGTGCTGGAGAGAGCTGACTACAAAAAGAGCAGACTCCAAACCTTCTACATTCCCTTCCACCTCACAGCTGATTAGGGGAGCTTCTTGTGTCCCTTGACCTATCAGAATGAAACACCTATTAACCAAACTGATTCTGGGCATTTGGTGCCACATGCCCATCAGGACCTAAAAGCCAGGATCTAGGGTCTGGCCTCATTCTTTCCATTTATCCCTCAGTGTTGACAGAGGCTTACCAAATACTACATGCATAGGGGTGGGAGCTGGGATACAGGAGACGACAAGGTGGTCCACCTTCTTGAGACTCACAGTCTGGAAGGAGCAGGCCTGGGACACTGAGATAGCTATGCAGGGCACTTGGTCAGCACGATCACGTGGCTGGAAGGGAGCTGGCTGCTGGGGGTTAGTCAGCATCTCAGTGCTCACAGTCAACGCCTGAACTCGACTGTAAGAGGAGAATGAAAAGTGAGGGGAAGAGAGAGACCAGGATAGGCTTGAGAAGGAGGCCTTCTCTTTTGGCTGGAGTTAGGGGGTGTAGTGGCCAACGTGCCTTTGTGGCACCAGCAAAGAGGAATGCAGTAGCCAGAGGAGGAGTAGGAAGCAGCTTGCAGCCTTGATCTGAGCCCTGACTGAACCATACCTGAAGGCCAAGGCTGCTCCTGACCTATCAGGCACACAGGCCAACACAGTCTCACTTTCACTCCCACCAGTTTGTGCCATCCTTCTGTAGCCAAGAGTCTGGACCAGAAAGTCAAACGCACTTGGCTGTGGGGCTGGGGATGACAGTGACCTGAACAGAGCCTGTGCTGAGGCTGCAAGACAGGCATCTCTGATGTCCAGGGTGATGCAGATGCTTGTGTTACCACAAGCACAGTCAAGAACATGATTTGACATTTCTCTTACATGTTTTAAAACCCTTTAGTGAAGTGTGCCATGAATACAAAGAGGTCATGTGTAGTTTTAAAAATAATCAAATGCATGGCTGTATGCTCACCACCACTCTAAGACAGAACATGATCAACCTCTTTGAAAACTCCTCGGCCTCTCCCTAAGTGTCCCCCTCTCTCCCCTCAGAGGAGGCGTTTCCTGAAGTCTGTCTTAATATTGTTGTGTTGTTGTTAGGTGCCATTGAGTCGATTCCAACTCATAGCAACCCTGTGCACAACACAACAAAAAAGTGCCCAGTCCTGGGCCATGCCAACAATCATTTTTATGCTTGAGCCCATTGTTGCAGTCACCGTGCCAGTCCATCTTGTGGAGGGTCTTCCTCCTTTTCACTGACCCTCTACTTTACCAAGCACGATGTCCTTCTCCAGGGACTGATCCCTCCTGACAATATGCCCAAAGTTTAAAACTGCCTAGCTTCTCCTCATAGTTTAACTTCTTGATCAGTTTTTGAGGTCAGGGCCCTGAACTTGCATTTATAAGCATCCACATTCACCAGGATTTGAGCCCTACTTGGCAACACATTTGGAGGCCCTGGATACTGCGGTCATTAAGAGCTACTACTGCTGTCCAAAAGGTCAGTAGCTTGATTCCACTAGGTGCTCCTTGGAAACCCTATGGGGTGGCTGTATAGGATTGTTATGAGTCAGAATCTACTCAACGGCGGTGGGTTTGGTTGGGTTTGATTTGGGCAATAGGTTTGGTTTTCGGTTTTCGTCCAAACTGAAGAATAAGCTGACCTGTGACAGCTGGTAAGGGGGTGATAGTATTATCTTCATTTCAGAACAAATACAAACAAGATCCTGGGAGACTCCTTTACTTGCCCAGAGGTGGGATTGGGTACACTCACCTGTGGTACCAAATGGTAGGAAGGACAGTGTGAGGGCCACAAACCTCCCCACCTGGGAACCCCCCACCTGGAAGACCATGTGGGGCTCAGGCCCTGTACTATTAGACCTCCTACCCCAAGTCCAAGCCACCTGGTCCATCTCCAGTGAAGGCAGTACCCAAAGTTGCTCTTCTGTGACTTTCCCAGGCTGTCTGAGGCCACTGCTCTGCCTTGGGGCCCAGGCACCCTTCACTCTGCCAGAAAACCCTCCTAAGTCCCTCTTACTCACCCAGTCACTCCAAGAAGGCCACATAGCCCATTCCCCTTTTGGAATCTAGCTCCAACAAGACCCAGCGTTTCCCTGCCAGCCAGAGAGTGATTATATCCCACAAGCAGGAACTCAACCACAGGATTACAGCCAAACTCTCTCAGAGAGTGAGTCTTTGCCAGTCTCCCCAGGTCAGATCCTCTCTGGGTCAGAGATGGTGAGGGAGGGTCCAGAAAGATAGCTGAAGCGGCATGTGACCCCAGACCTTCCGTGGGCAGGGCTTTGATCCCATCAGTCAAGGGCCCTGAGGCCGCAAAGTCAGGGCCTCAGTGTCGGGCCCTAACCTGCCCCTTTAGTAACAGCCCTTTTAGCTGCTCTGACGAGAAGCATGGGCTGCCCTCAGGGCAACCCTACCCTTTGGATGGATGCCGTGGACTTCAGAAACACCCATCCGGAGGTGCATGAGGGCAGCAGTTAATCCCTGCCTTTCTCCTGAATCTCTCAGAGATGCCACCTAATCCCCTCAACAGCTCCAGACCAGACGCCGAGAAAGAGGTGCTCGGGCCAGCCCAGGGTGTGGAGGAGCCTCCGGGCCTGGCCTGGGCTCCCCGCTGAATTGCACACTGAGTACTCTCTCATTCCGCTTAATGAAAGCTTCATTAAGTTCACCAGGTTGCTCAACTTACTGGGCCAATTTCACTCACTAATGAATGTTTTCCATATGTTTCCAAGGACAACACTTGTTTCATTCTGTGTAAAGGGTACAAGAATCCCTTAATACTACTGCTTACCTGCCCCACTCCTTGGCTGCCATGATTTTTTCTTTTAGTTGGGGTAAGATGTCCATAACATAGGTACAAATTAGAGGGTCAACGACAAAGAAGACCACAACAAGGTAGCTGACACAGTGCTACAAGAATGGGCTCAGACTGCAATGATTGTGAGGACGGAACAGGACCAGGCAGTTGTCTCTGTTGCACACAGAGTTGGTACGAGTCCATGTCAACTCAATGGCACCTAACAACAACAATCCATAACACAAAATGTACCCCCTAACCATTTCTGAGTGTACAATGAATTCTGTGACATTAAACACATTCACATACCTGTATAACCCTCACCACTCTGTTTCCAGAATGTTTTTATCATCCCAAGCAGAAAAGTCTGTACCCATGGAATAATATCCTCCTGCTACACTGTGACATTTCCTCCCAAGCTTCTGCCTGCCACAGGAAACAGTCTAGGCACAGACTGTTCTCCAACAATATCATCCAGAAATGGAGGGAGCTGGATTTCTTTCATGGAAGCTACTCCCATTTTTATTTCTGGACTTGGCTTGGTCCCCTTAATGAGGCCAGGAATTCCCAGGAGGGAAACAAAGGCAAGTTATTTTGTTCAGTGGTGCCTGGGCCATGCTCCTCCACTCTCAGGCCCTTGCGCCCCATTGTGATACCCTGCAGCCCATTACCATGTGTTGGAGTGTTGATGTGGAGACACTGTGCTATGGCCTTGATTTCCTTTATTTGTGTATTGAACTTCTACTGTGCACTGGACCGAGTGAGTATCCATAATCCCCTCCTGTTGAGTTGATTTTGACTCACAATAACTCTACAGGACAGAGTAAAACTGCCCCACAAAATTTCCAAGGCTATAATCTTTATAGAAGCAGACTGCCACATACTTTTCCTCGGGGTACAGTGAATCAGAAGAGAGCTGTTCCTGCTCCTGAGCAGTTGGGGTGACAGATGTTCACCCAATAGCCTGGCATTCGAAATGCAATGAGTGCTCAGGGGTTGGAATTAGCCCCACATCCCTACCAGAGCAAAGGAAGAAGTGGTTGTTGAGGCTGCTTAATATACTCTTTGCAGTGTCTCAGAAACTATCAGTACATTGGTAGGAGACTAGATAAAAACACTGTGGTTCGCCCACACCTTGGACTATGACAAAGCTGTCAAAAGAGACCAAGGGATGAAAATGTTCTAAAATTGACTGTGGTGACAGTTGCATAACTCTGTGAACTTACCAAAAGTCCCTGTGTTGTACTCTTTCAACGGGTGAATAACATCTTAGTTATCCAGTTCTGCTATAAGAGAAATAATACAAGTGGGTGGCACTATGAAACAGAAATTTCTTTTCTCGTGGTTTAGGAGGCTAGAAATCAGAGTTGAGAGCACAGTTCTGGAGGAATCCTTTCTTTCTCTCTGTGTCAACTCTAGAAGAAGGTCTTTGTCTCTTCAGCTTCTGCTTCCTGATCCCTTGGATGTCTCCTTGCATCTTGACATCTGTTTTACCTCATCTCTCCTTCCTAGCCTGCTTGTTTAACTTAATCTCTCCTATTTCTCAAAAGACATTGACTCAAGAGACACCCTACACTAATTCTGATTGGTTAACATAACAAAGACAGCCCATTTCCAAATGGATTATAACTACCAGCATAGAAGTTAGGATTTACAACACGTTATTTAGGGTGGGGGCGCGGGCACACACAATTGAATCCATAGCAAATGTGTGTGAATCCTACCTCAATAAAGCTATCACACACACACACACACACACACACACAAAGCCTACAGAAGAAGAGTACTGCATGAAGGAGGTACACCGCTAAGTGGAAACAGCCAGGTACAGAATAGTGCATTAAACATACTGCTGTTTTTAACAAAAGAGGAAAGAACATAAACATGTTCTGCCTGCGTGAGCAGAGCAGACCTGGGACAGTCTCTCAGAAACAGGCAACCTCAGCGACCTCCAGACAGAGGAACTGAGGTGCCCTGGACCCTTTTGTGTTACTTTTGGATATGCTCCAGGTGACTGTGTCCTTTAGAAGCCAGTAGGCTGGCACTATTCTGCATTTTGACCAAGGTGATGGCTCTGTGGTATGTATACCTATGGAAGTTCACTCAGTTGTAATGCAACATTTTGACACTTCACATGCCATCTTTTTAAAGTAGGAAGCTAGACCCTGATGTGCCCTGCAGGCCCAGACGTGACCCAGCTCTCCTGAGAGAACATGGCAGTCCTTCCTTTCCAGCCCCTGAGTGTCTGATCTTGGACCTCCAACTCATCAGAGCCACAGGTGAGGCTCAGGGGTCCTGTGTGTGGTAGGTGGAAGAAGGGCAGGGGCTTTCCTGGCCAGTGTCCCAGGTGCTACAGGTCACCCTTGGCTCCTCTTTGCAGACTTCTAGGTTAAGTGGGAGCAGTCCTCCTAGGCACTTCTCCCCACAAAAGAATTACACTCTCTGGGCTGTGCTCCTTACTTCTGAGGTCTGTAGCTCCAGTACAAAATACAGGAGAGCTTGGGCTCTGGATGGGTTTGAGAATTAGCACGGTGGACCAGAGCCAGTTGTTGAAGTCCAGGTACATGCTCTTCCCCTATCTTGACCTCATTTTCTGGGAGGGATAATTGAGGTCTCTTGTGGTTTGGTGTTGACCATGGGAAGGTTCTGGTGCTTCCTATGGGATTATCTCCTCAATTCTGCACTCAGAGGGCACCATCCTTGTGTCTTCTTAGCAGTTGCTCTGGGATAGCTCCACTACCACCTTGCTGAGTAACAGCCACGCCAGGTTCTACCGCATGTACATTCCAGAATCCTAAGGGCATCATGACAAAGAGGGGGCCAAGGAAGCGGCCATGTCTTCAGGTTGCAATGAGTTAGAATCGCAACCCAGGGAAGTTGGCTGGCTATACGCGGATCATCAGGGCCTATGCCTCCATTTTACAGATGGGGAAACCGAGGCTCACAGAGAAAGAGAAAGCAAGGGAGACCCTCAGTTTGGGGTGATCAGTATCTAAGTTCCAGATGTGATTAAAAAAAGTGAAATGCTATCTTAGGCTGGGTTCTCTAGAGAAGGAAAACCGAGTGAAGCATATAGATATATGCAAATATAGAGAGATTTATATCAAGGAAATAGCTCACATGGTTGTAGAACTGGACTATCCCAAGTCTGTGGGTGAGGCTAACAATTTCTCTTGATTGACTAGCTACAGGAACTGGTCAACACAAGATTGGCAAGTCAGACAGCAGGGCTCTGGCTCACAGACTATGAAGTCTAATGAATCCCTAGATTGGCAGGCAAGACAGGAGGCAAGGTGTTAGCTCATATCCTGAGAATCAGAGGTCATACAAGTAGGAGCCAACTGTAGGATCCAGAGCAAGTAAAAACCTAGAAGCCTTGCCAGAAAGTCCACCTATATTAGACACAGGCCACACCCCCAAGGAAACTCCCCTTCAACTGATTGGCTACTCATAGCAGATCCCATTTTGGAGGTGATCAGTTCATTATAAGACTGTCAATCAATGAGAATTATGGCCCAGCCAAGTTGACACACAATCTTAACAATCGAAATGTCCAAATGCCTTTTGTGATTTTGCTTTCTTCATCAGCGAGAATAGTCTCATTGTTTCAATTATTACTTCTTTTTGAATGAATGATACCTGCAAATAATACAAGGTTTACAAGGTTTAAAGAATATGTACAAAGAAACATGTCTTCTGCTGGCCTGTCCAGTTTCCCTGCTCTATTTCCCAGGACCTCCAGTTTCTGTGGCTTGGTCAGAGGGATCATACAGAGGAGGATAGTTTGAACTGGAATGAATTTAAGTTGCTGAGCTTGAACAAATTACATCCTAGGGCACAGAACCAACTAGAAAATACTGTCACCACACCAATGTTAGCATACGTTACACATATTTTGGGGGGATGCAATTCAATCCACGACAGTCCATATTTGACCCCCCAAACTAATGTCCTTAACCACATGTAAAACATATTCATCCCATCATATCACAGCAAGAATCTTCAATCAACTCTAAGCCCCAAATCCCAAAATGCTTCTTCATCCGTGAAATCTAGAAAACAAGTCGTGCGCTTCCGAAGTACAATGGTGGAACCAACAGGCACAAACTTGTCACTTCCAATACGAATAGGAGAAATTGGAGGGAAAGAAGGGATAATAGGCACCAAGCAATTTAGCAACACACATTACATTAGCCCTCAAGGCCTTGAAAATAATCCTCTGTTCTCTGAAATCATTTACACAAAGGCCCTGCCCTCCAAACTCTGGGTGTTGGCCATACTTGCCAATTCTGAAAGAAGGTTCCTCAGCCCTGGGCTTCAGCTCTGCTTTCCAGGCCTGGAATGGCAACTCCGCTCTCTCGGCTTTAGGCACACCACTCTCCTAGTCCATCTGAGTCCACCTTTTGAGAATCCAGAGGCTGTGTCTCCACCCTTTGAGACTGAGGCAGTTCTGCTTCTTGTGTTTCTTGTCTCCTCAGCTTCTGCTTCCTAATTCCTTGGCCTCTCAGCCCCTTAGACTTCTCAGCCCACTTCTGGCTTGCTAGGGCAGGTGTTCCGAAGCTCTGTAACTCTGCTGATAAGTGTCTAGAGGCACTCTACTTCACCAGTAGACTTGACCTGGAAGGCCTTCAGCTCTCTTGCTCTGTGGGTTGCTCCAGTGCCTTCTAACACCTGTTTCCCAGTTCTATTGCTGCTGGTCGTCTGCTGCTGCTTCTTGCCGTCTGTGCCGTCTCCAGAGTAACAGCTCTCCCCACTTCCTCCTGAGTCCTCACTAGAATTGTCTTTAAAATAATTCCACCGGCACTTTCTTCAGGACAATCTAGGCTTTTACTATTAGGCACTTTAAAACCCCTCTAGACTCTATCCATTCAAAGTTTCAAAACTGCTTCCACATTTAGGCACATGTTAGAGCAGCACCCCACACCCAGTCCCAAATTGTGTCTTAGTTATCTAGTGCTACTATAACAGAAATCCGTAAGTGGACGGCCTTAATAAACAGAAGTTTATTCTCTCACAGTCTAGTAGGCTACAAGTTCAAATTTAGGGCACTGACTCCCAGGGAAATTTTTCTGTCTCTTTTGGCTCTGGGGAAAGAAAGGTCCTTGTCATCAGTCTTCCCTAGGCAAGGAGCTTGTTGGCATGGGGACCCTGAGTCCAAAGGATGCACTATTCTCCTCATCTCTTGGTGGTGTGAGGTCCGCATGTCTCCCGCTTGCTTCTGTCTTTTATGTCTCAAAAGTGATTGGCTTAAGATACCTAATTTTGGGTAGATTTGAGTCTTGCCTCATTAACATAACTGCCATTAATCTCATCTCATCAACATTATACAGACAGGATTTACAATATATAAGAACACCACATCAGAGGACAAAATGGTGGACAATCATACAATACTGGGGAATCATGGCCTAGCCAGACTGATAACACATACTTTTGGGGGGACACAATTCAGTCCATGACTGTACTTAAGAAAAAGGCATGTGAATATACCCCCAAAGACATGTTTGACAGTGTTGTTCCATTATAACAGCACAAATTAGAAATCACCAGATGTTTATAAATCATTGAAAGGATAAATAAATTGCCATAAACTAGAATAATGTGCAACAATGAGAATAAAGGAACTACAGCTAAACACAGTGATGTTAGGGGAACCTCACAAACTGATGGGGAGTGGATATCTGCATGAAGACTATGTGCAGTAAGATCTATTCTTATAAAGGCCCCAAAGGGCAAAATCAGCCTATGGTATTAGGCAGCAGGGTGGTAGTGGCATGCTGTATCAGTGTCCTGGGACTGTGGTGACAAAGAGCCACAAAGTGGGAAGCTCAAAACAACAGATAAATTGTCTTGCAGTTCTGGAGGCTAAGTGACCAAAATCAAGGTGTCAGCAAACATGCATTCCCTCTGAGATTTAGGGAAGAATCTATTTCATGTCTCTTTTCTAGCTTCTGATTGTTTCATTCGTTCATTGGCATTCCTTGGCTTGTAGACATGGTTCCAGTCTCTACCTCTATCTTCACATGGTGTTTCCTCTGTATCTGAATCTCCTCTCCTCATTTTATAAGGACACCAGTTAGATTAAATTTAGGGCCCAACCTACTCAGGTATGAAGTCAACTAACTACATCTGCAAATATCTGATTTGCACATAAGGTCACATTCTGGCATCTAGACAGATGTGGACTTCAGAGCATGTCATTCAACCCAATATGGATACATAATGCTGGGCTTGTCTGAGTGTGTGTGTGAATGCCTGAAACCCAAGCTCTTGTCTTTCACTTCAACTTTCTGTATTCTGTTCTGATATTTCTACTCTGGATACACACTTTGAGGAGAGTTCAACAGAGAGAAACCTCTTCAGAGGAGAAAACACAAGGTGCTGGGAAGGCCCCAGAGTCTGTCTTACAGCAGGCATTGAAAAATCTGTGTGTCTTTCCTGGAGAAGAGAGAGGGAGAGATGAGCAACATCTTGAAGCCCATGGTTGGCAGGATGAAGACTCTGGGATGCAGGGTCTCAGGATCGATGGTGGAAGGCCCCCAGTCTGAGATCTGGTGCTCAGGGATGCTGAGTGTCCACCTCTGCAGATCAGTAAAAGGGACTTCCATTCAACAGTCAGAGGATGCTCATGGTGAGAATAAGGCATACAGGGCCCTGCTGCTGGAGGTCCTCCTAGGAACTGTGTGGTAGTTGGTGGGATGATGCTATGGGTTGAATTATGTTCCCTCAGAATATACATGGAAAGCTTAACCCATATATCTGTGGATATAATACTGTTTAGAAATGGGATTTTCTTTGTTATACTGATGAGACCATGTAAGTGCAGCTTGTGTCCTATACCTAATCACTTCTGAGTTATAAAAAAGAGCAGATTAGACACATAAACAAGCAGAAACAGGGGAAGATGTCATGTGAAGATCCCAAAGAACTGAGGAACATTAGGGCTACAGAAACTAGAGGAGACAAGGATCTTCCTCCAGAGCCCCACAGAGAAGGAGCATTTCCCTACAGCCTGTGCCCTGAATTTGGACTTCCAGCCTCCTAAATTGCAAAAAAATAAATTTCTTTTCTTTAAAGTCATCCACTTTTGGTATTTCTGTAGCAACAGCAAGCTAAGACAAACAACTGAATAAAAGATTCAAACATCCCACTCAGGCTTTAAGTTTCTGGTAGCCATCTTTGCAGACTGCGATTCTGGGATGTAGTGAAAAAGAGAGGCTGTGTAGAGTGATATTCAAGGCCCTGAGTTTTGAAGAGGACTCTGACTGGTGCAAATAGTTAAGTATTTGACTACTAAATGAAAGACTGGAGGTTTAAACCCCATCCAGACGCACCTTGGAAGACAGGCCTGGCAATATGCTTCTGAAAGGTCACAGCCTTAGGGTGAAGAGAGAAGCTACAGTTGCACAGCTGTTTGTGCACAAGGTTTTGTATGACAGATTGACTTGGATTGTAAACTTTCACTTAAAAGGAGGGAGCAAGAGAGTGAGGAAGTGAGAGAGCAAGGGAGGGAGGGAGTGATGAATCGAGGAAGGAAGGAAGGAAGGAAGGTTGCAGCCTTGAAAACCCTATGGAGCAGCTCTCCTTGGTACTCATGGAGTCTTCCTGAGTTGGAGCCGACATTACAGCAACAACAATAATAGTGAGTTCTGAAAAGCTCCTCTGGCCCTGTTGACTTTCACCCTAAGGTGGTTTGAGTTCAGAATTTCATCAGGGACTCAATATTTGCTGTCCTGACAGATACCTGGCACCTACCTACAGGGTACAGATTCAGACACCCGCAGTAAAAGTAGAATCAGAGTCCTTGCCAAAGAGAAGCTAACCTCAGAGCCTTATGTCTCAACAGCTGGGAAACTCATTCCTCCCAGGTCACCAGTTTTTCCACACTCAGTCATCACCTGGTTTCTGCTGCTTGTTGCCTTGGAGGCCCCAGGAAGACATCAAGGAGGGGCTAATCAATCATTTTCTTCTTACTCAAGAGTATTCTCCTGTACAGGCTGGCCAGCCCAGCCTTGGCACACAGCAGGGCATGTGCAGAAGGCTCAGAGCAGTGCTGCAGGATCTTGTTGGACAGTTGCACTCTCCTCAAGCATACTGTGGAACACTCGAGGTGAGGTCAGTGCACAAAGCTCAGGATGTTGAAAGTTGTAGGTTTAAATTCAAGCTATTGCAAAATGTTCAGATGTTCTGGATGCAGTTAATGTAATGATTGATGTGCTGGAGAGAACATTCAGTATCACTATGCTCATAAATAACTCTCTCTTTTGGAATGCAGTCTGAACACATCTTGATCTGGGGTGTGAGAGTCCACCCCTCAGCACAGTATAGGTGAAGTTGACTCTCTGGCCAATGAAACTATTCTAAACTGATGCTTTGCTTGACAGGGGTGATAGAGCGGTGGGTGACATTTAAGCTTCTGAACAGCCACATCATTACCTACAAAACATTTCATTCCATTCAGGAGTTGCATTTGGGATTTTCTTGCATGATCAGGCCTATCAACTGAAGACCATTGTAAAATATTCTTTTTGCTCACAAAGAAAAAACTGTACAGGTTTCAAAAGTCATCATACTAGTTTCCTGGAGCTACCATAACAAAGTCTCACAAGCATGATGGCTTAAAATAAGATAAATGTATTCTCCCATGGTCCTGGAAGGCAGAACTGAAAAACCAAGGAGTCATAGGGCCATACTCTGTCTGGAGGCTTGAGGGGAGGGTCCTTCCTGGTCTCTTCCAGCTTCTGGTAACTCAGAGTGTTCTTTGGCTGTAGCTATGCCACTCCAATCTGTCTTAACACAGCTTCTACTCTGGGTGTCTCTGTATTCTTTTTTGTATCTTACAAGGACACTTGTCTTTGGAAATTGGGCCACACTAATCCAGTACAATCTCCTCTCAGTCCTTACCTTAATTATATCTGTACAAATCCTGTCCCCAAACAAGGTCACACTCTCAGGTTCCATGGGTCAGGATGTGGCCACATGTTTTAGGGGCTACCATTCAGCCCACTATAGTCTCTGTGGGAAGCTTTTCCAGCATCAGGCTCTTCTTTTCTTCAGATGTACACATTTCCTATTTGAATCAAGGTGGAAATTCCTGGAATTTGACTAAATGCCCACTAAAGCCAGGCCCCCACAAAGACTTGAACCAGACAGTGATGTATGTGTGTTCGGGGAGTGGCAGACCTGGGAGTATCAGGAAACCTGACAAAGAGGTCAGCTTAGACTAGAAGGTTTTAGATGCTGAAACTCTAGAACTCTCTCTGCAAATACAATCTAAGAAGAATGGTAAGTAAGGCAAACAGATTACAGGAGTTGCTGTGAGGGTGTTAAGGCCTCTGACATAGCCTTCCTTCGTGACTCCCCCTCCCCCACTAAAGTGACTGCTCAGGGGAAGGAGGAAGCACACGAGGGGACAGCAGTGCACCAGGTCAGACCAGGAGACTACAGAAAAGATGCATTTTTTCTGAGCCTCTGTGCTCTCAGTGACAGAGTTACAACCACTAGGAGAAGCTATGAGGGTCATATAACACAGACAATAAAAACATGACACAAGCTAACAGCGTTAAAACTTCCTAGGCATCACCATTGAGTTTTGCGGTGCTAAATTGTACCCTATGACATTCCAGTTGCTTGTGTTCCTGAATTAGCATCCATTAGGTGACTTGGTTATGGAATCACAGCCCAGAAGTTAGCAGGTCCCATCCTAAATCATCTCAAAGAGAGGTGGGCTATGCTCACTTTAAAGGGATTGGGCTCCATGGCTGAAAGGCCAGTCTCACTACTCTCTCAGGTCAGGTTTGCCAAGTCAGATGGTGCCTTCCAGATTCCTTGCTCCCAGACTCCTTCTCAGTTTTCCATGGTTGGCATAGACCAAGGCCCCCACCATAAACAACACTGTCAGTATAAACTCATTGGTTGGCACAAAGCTCCTACCATGAACAGCAGTGTTAGCATAAAGTCACTGACTGGCTCAGGGTCCCCACCATGAACAACAGGGTCAGTGTGAACTACTTAGCATGGCCTTAAGCCCATCACCATAAACACTGTCAGCATAAACTTACTGGTGTAGTCCATGGTCTCCACAATGAACAATACTGCTAGCATGAAGTACCTAACTTGGCCTAAAGTCCCCACCATAAATCATACTGTTGGCCAGAATACCTGTGACAGTCCAAAGCCCCTAGTCAATAAAGACACACTTATCAGGTAAAATAAATGAAGGGCTCAGAGTTTACTTCCCAGTAGCCACCTAAGGTCCAGACCTCTCTTTGGGATGTGCAAAGTTTGAATACCCAGATCTACTAAGTCAATCTTTTACTGCACAGACAGCCTTGCCAAACTAAGGTCAGTGCCACGAAGGTGAGTCCCTGGAATTAATTCAGTTGATCTGACAGCATGGCATTAAACAACACTGAATGTATAAGGAGAAATGTGTTCCCTTGTCAGTTTTTCTGACTGGAGCCAGGAGAAAGTCTCAGCTAGGTACCAGTATGTCTTTAACACCTAACACTGTGAATTTCCTTAGGCGAAATGACAAACCTGCTAGAATTTCAGGTTGACCTGTTGAGTTTATTGCATTTATTTTTATAATTAACTTCTACATATAGCAAGAGATGCTGGTTTTAGTTTTAAGTAAAGACAGTGAAATCAATTTAAAGAAAAATATTAAGTGAATAATAGTATGAGAGGTACAGCGATATGATAAAATGGTCAATTGAGTCATGGAGAGTCTGATACTTCAGAAACTCCAGAAAATAATTTGGATTGGAAGTAGGACTGGTCAGTATTAGTTTAAGATTCCTTTTCCTTCTTTTCTACTTCCCCCTCTCCCTCTTTCATATATACCTTCTTCTTTCCTATAAAAATTACATACAATGAAGCACATGATCTTCAGTTCACTGTTTGGATGAGTTTTGACAAATGTACACACTTAACAACACAAACTCATATTAAAATCTAGAACATTACCAAACAGCTTTTTAAAAAGCAAGTTCTGGGTCAAACCTGTGAAGACTCAGATTGGTAATTCTTGGGCAGACCCAGACCTACTGTGGGGAAGCCACACTGGGAAGAGATCAGCATCTGCATGCTCAACTGAAGACTTATTCCTAGGTCTGTTCTTCCCTTCATCCAGTCTGTGCCCTCTCCTGTATCCTCAGCTTCCACCCCTTGATCCTTACCCCTCAACCATGGTCCCTCACATGTGAGACCCTCCTGACGGCATGTATTGGATCTGGAACACGTGGATCTTCTCTAGTATGTGAACAGGGGCCTTTTCTACTGAGACCTGTTCCACTAGGGCTTTAACAGGCCACTAGGGAGCTGGGATCTGCCTGACAAGCACCTGAATCAGAGGTTGCGAGAAGTCCACAGGCTCCCCCAGTCCACAGTATTTGTAAATAGTTTGCATTAACATTTTTAAAAAATTATGACTTTCTTAAGTTAAAAAAAAAAATGATCTAGTCATTTTGGCTTCCCAGTCCCCAGAATGCTAGCCAGAGCTGCTTCATGGTTATCCTTTTGGGTGGTGTGCCCTCTGCATGTGGCCATCACCTCCACTTCAACGTGCCCACATCACTCATTTCTCTCCTGTCTGGCCCTGCAGGCGTGTGAGATTTCAACTTTTAACCCATATAAAAACTACCATCAAGAACACCCCAATCTGTAAGAGGTGGGGCCAAGATGGAAGCATAGATCAATGCTTCCTGAGATCACTCTAACAACAAAGACTCAAAAGAACAAATGAATCCAATACATATGACATCCTAGGAACCCTGAACATCAAAGGGAAAGTTGAGAAATTGGACTGAGCAACTGGAAAGGGAGAGTAGCATCATAAGTACACAGGATTCTACAGACCCAACCTGTTGGGAAGCAGCCACAGCTGTCACATGATGGGCCAAGCATGGTGGGCATCCTCCTCAGTGAGAGTGACTGCCTCAATATCCACTCACATCTCCAGGGCCAGCGAGGAACAGGCCCAGATCTTTGAAAACTAAGTCTTTGAGTATAACCTACTACCTGCAGATCTGGGTCTCCCCTTTGAGACAGGCCTGTATCCCTTCCCCCAGCATTCCTCACTTCTCTGTGCTGTGCCTGGCACTAGAGTCTGATGCCATTAACTGAGCCAGAAGTAAGATGCCTCCAACCCACCCTGAGCCATTCTTCCCCTCCCTTCTCTGTTCTGTGCCCAGTTCTGGATTCTGACACCATTAACTGAGTTAGAAGCAAGACTCCATAACCTTGCCCTGAGCCATTCTCTGATACTTAGAAGAGGAACAATTTTAAAAACTCAGGGAATGGGGGAAAAGAAAAAATTTCTGCTAATTCCCTTAAGCCAGAAAATTAGGGCAGAAACTATTCCTTCACCTAGATTCAGACATAACAGGTACATCATCCTCACAGACACTCAGGGCCTTTCTCAGTGGCTGCAACCAGACACCTTTGTCTATACCAATCAGCCCTGCCCATCCAGCAGTGTAGGTGAGAGCCTGCACCACACAATTGTTGACTGTCTACCTGGATACCTGAGTTGAAACCATGTAAGAAAAATAAACCATTTGTACATTTCAAAACAAGAAGCTAGAACAGAGTAGGCAAACATAAATAAATAAAATTTGCTGATGGCTTGGAAACAGTAGTCCATATTGAAGCACTTAAAGGGGCAGACCATAATTTCTTCAGAAAACTCCCAAAACAAAGAATCACATTTTCCAGAGGAAGAGAACTTCCTGGAATTATTAGAGTTGGAACACAAAAGAGTAATATTTAGAACTCTTCAAGAGATAAGGAAGGAGATGAGGCAAAATGCAGCATAGCATAATGACATATTGTACGGGCTGAAAGTATAGAACAGCAAGAATTAGAAATTCAGAAAATAATAAAATCACAGAGTTAGAAAACTCAGATAGTCAGAGGAACAGAACTGAAGAAATGGAAGGCTGAATTAGTGAGAATGAAGACAAAGCATATGACATAGACATATTTGAGGAAAAATGAGATAAATAATTTTTTTAAAAATCAAGAAACACTATGAATTATGTGGGACTCTGAAGAGGAATGATCTATGACTGACTGAATATCAGAACAGGCAGAGATAACAGAAAACACAGAGAGAATTGTCAAAGATTTGCTGAAAGAAAACTTCCCTGATACCATAAAAGCTGAGATGTCTATCCAAGACATTGATCAAGATCCAAACAAGGTAGATCCCAAAAGAAAGATACAAGGCATATTATAATCAAACTTGCCAAAACTAAAGATAAGGAGACCATTTTAAAAGGGGTGGGAAAACATAAGAAACATTGTACAAAGGAGAATCAGTAAGACTAAGCTCAGACCACTCAGCAGAAACAATGCAGGCAAGAAGGCAATAGGATGACATATACAAAGACTTGAAGAAAAATAACTGCCAGCCAAGAACTACGTATCTACCAAAAGTGTCTCTCAAATGTGATGATGAATCTAGGGACATTTCCAGATAAACAGAAATTTAGGGAATTTGCAAAAGCCAACCCAAATTGCAAGAAATACTAAAGGGAGTGCTTTGGTTAGAAAATCAATAACACCAGGTAACAACTCAAGACCAGATCACAGAACAGAGCAATGGATATGAATCCAAACTGGGGAATCACAAAAATAAATCACAGGCAAAACACTAGGTCATGGATTACATTATGTCTGCCTCAAAATGTATGCATTGATTCAACTTGGCTATGAGTCCCAATATGGTGCAATTCCTCCTATGTGTTGTGAATTCTGCCTCTGTGATGCTGATGAGGAAAAATGTACAGCAGTTGTGTTGGTGATGCAGAACTTAAATTATCAACTTGTGAGATATAAGGGAGAGAAGTGAACAGAGTAAGTTGAGAATCTCATACCAGTAAGAAGGTAGCTCTAAGAGCAAAGCATGTCCTTTGGGCCTGAGGTTCATGTGCCAAGATGCATTTATTGAATTTGGACTCAGCCTACTGGACTGTGATAATTTCTCTTACTGAATGGACTTATCACTTGTAAATGGATTTGTGGCTTACCAGACTGACATTAAAGTTTCTCTTCACGAACCATCCACTTGTGGTTGTTTTCTGTTGGAGCAATACCAGGTAACTAAAACACACTGAAAACAGGGAGACAGAGATATCATTATGTAAACATTATAACAAAAGGAGAGACTCAAAAGATAATGTAGTCATAGATTTTTCATACAGAGGGGAAGTCAAAGCACTATAAAGAAATTAAAGACTGGTTTAAATTTTGAAAAATAGGGGTAAGTATTAAGGTAACCACAAAGGACACTATCAATCCTATGCATCCAAATAATAAACAAGAAAATCATGAAATCTCAGCAAATACAAAACCATCAAAATTGAAAAAGATGAAAAGAACACATAAAGAAAAAAGACTCAGCATAGAAAATTAAAGGGAACAAAGGAATTGTCTACAACACACACACAAAAAGACAGCAAAATGATAGCACTAAGCTCATACCTATCAATAGTCATGCTAAATGTAAAAGGACTAAATGCACCAACAAAGAGACGAGACTGGCAGATTGGATTAAAAAAATAACAAGCCATCTATGTTCTGCCTACAGGAGACACACCTTAGACTCAAAGACACAAACCAACTAAAACTCAAAGGATGCAAAAAAAAATTATCAGGCTAACAACATTCAAGAAAGAGCAGGAGTGACAATATTAATCTCTCATAAAATAGACTTTAAAGTAAAATCCACCACATTGGATAAGGAAGGGCATTATATAATGATTAAAGAATCAATGCTCCAGGAGGACATAACCATATTAAACATCTATGTACATAATGACAGGGCTCCAAAATACATAAAACAAACACTAATGACAATGAAAAAACATCCTACCGGCCCAACCTTAGAACGTATTACACTGTGACAAGTAGTGAGAACAGCCTGGTACTGATACAAAAAGAGACATATAGGCCAATGGAACAGAGTTGTGACCCCAGAGATACCATCATTCTCTTACGAACAGCTGATATTCCACAAAGGCCCTGCATTGAAAAGAGAAATAGACAGCTCCACAATGACAGTAAGAGACTTTAACACACTACTCTCAGTGAAGGACAGAACATCTAGAAAAAAGCTCAGTAAAGACACAGAAGATCTAAATGTCACAATCGACCAACTTGACCTCATAGAAATGTAGAGAACACTCCACCCAACAGCAGCCAAGCATACTTTCTTTTTCAATGCACATGGAACATTCTCCAGAATTGACTACGTATTAGGCCACGAAGCAATCCTTAACAAAATTCAAAGTACTAAAATAGCACAAAGCATTTTTCACACCATAAAGCTATAAAAGTAGAAATCAATAACAGAAAAAAGAAGGAAAAAAATTAAACACATGGAAACTGAACAAGACTTTGCTCAAGAATGACTGGGATGTAGCAGAAATCAAGGATGGAAGAAATAAATTCACAGAATCAAATGACAATGAAAAAACACCCTACCAGCCCAACCTTAGAACATACTACACTGTGACAAGTAGTGAGAACAGCCTGGTACTGATACAAAAAGAGACATATAGGCCAATGGAACAGAGTTGTGACCCCAGAGATACCATCATTCTCTTACGAACAGCTGATATTCAACAAAGGCCCTAAGATTGTAAACTGGAGTAAAAACAGTCTCTTTAACAAATGGTGTTGGCAAAATTGGATATACACCTGCAAGAAATTGAAACAAGATCCATATCTCATATCTTACACAAAACTAACTCAGATTGAGTCAAAGACCTGAATATCAAACCTGAAAAACAAAGATCATGAAAGAAAAAATAGAGTCAATAATAGAAGTTCTAATACACAGCTTAGACAGACTATAAAATCTGAGAAACAAAGCATGATCAACAGAAAAGAAAACAGATAAATGGGAACTTCTAAGAATCAAACATTTCTGCTCATCCAAAGACTTTATCGAAAGAGTTAAAAGACCATCTACAGAATGGGAAAAAATATTTGACAACTACATGCAGACCAACATCTGCTCTATATAATCTACAGGGTACTACAAAATATCAAGAAGAAAAAGGTAAATCACCCAATTAAGTGATGGTCAAAGGAGATGGACAGACACTTCACCAAAGAGGACATGTAGGCAGCCAAAAGACATACGAGGAAATGCTCATGATCATTAGCTATGAAAGAAATCCAAATCAAAACTACAGTAAGATACCATTTTACCCCAATGAGGTTCACCATAATCCAAAAAACACATAACAACAAATGCTGGAGAGGCTGTGGAGAGATGGGAACTCTCCTACACTGCTGGTGGGGTTGCAAAACGGTACAGCCACTTTGGAAAGCAATTTGGCACTTCCTTAAAAAGCTGGAAACAGATATATTATTTGATTCAGTAGTCCCACTATTTGGAATATATCCTACAGAAACAAAGGCTGTCACACCAACAGATACGTGCGCATGAATGTTTTTTGCCACACAGTCCACAATAGCAAAAAACAGAAATCAACCTAAATGCCCATCAACAGACGAATGGATAAACAAATTGTGGTACACATACTCAGTGGGACAGTATGCAATGATAAAGGACAAAGATGATTTTAGGAAGCATCTCATAACTGGTTTCAACTGGAAAACAAGCTGAGTAAAATCAGTCAGTGGCAAAAGGACAAATATTGTATGAGACCCCTGCTGTAAGGACTTAAAAATAGACTATGTACAGAATAAAAGACTCTTTGATGGCTACAAGGGTGAGGAAGGAGGGAGAGGGTTGCTCATAGGTTAGATAGTTGACAGAAATTTTGTTAGGTGAAAGCAGTGACAAGACACAGTATAAAGTGGATGAATTTAACTGGACTGTGCCATAAACTGAAAGCTCTTCTAATCTCAAACCAATATTGCAAAAATAGAGTAGCAGGGGTGGGGGCTGTGGAACCATGTTTTCAGGGGACATCAAAAGTAATCGGCACAACTAGCATATTGCTAAGAGAGTCTTCTGCACCCCATATTTCTGAGTGTGTATCTAGGGTCTTAAAAGCTAGCAAGCTGCTGTCTGAGGTACACCAAATGGTCCCGACTCATCTGGAACAGATGATAACGAAGAACAACAAAGAGAAGAGGTAAAAAGAGCTCAGGAGACAGAAGGACCCATGTGAATGGGAAACTGTATCAACATGTGACCAGAAGAACCAGATGTGCCCGGCCACCAACAAAGACAGTTGTGATGGGGCACATGATGTGTGAGGCAATATGAGAAAAAGAGGGGTGCAGCTCAAGAACTCTACTAAAAGATGGGCTGGAGGATCCCCTGGGATCATGGCCCCTAGACCTTCTGCTGCTGCTCCTGACCAGAAAACACTGCTGAGGACAATTCTTCAGATAAAAAAGGACTGCACTCGGGGACACAATGTGACTACATTGTGTGTGTACTTTATGGTTTTATGCACTTCTAGGAGGCTGTCCTACTGGTCTCTTTATAGATGGGAGAGAAGAGAGTGGAGGGGACAGGAGCTTGTTAAGAGGATACTACAAGTATAGAACAAAAAGGAGGAGTGTGCTGTCACTGGGCAAGGAGAGTAGAGGGAAGTACAGGTAGGCAGGCATGCAAAATTGCTTTGGATTGTATAGTTTCACTGAATCACAATTTTTAAAAAATTACCAAAATCTATGGGACACAGCAAAAGCAGTGCTCTGAGGTCAATTCATCTCAATAAATGCACACATCCAAAAAGAAAAAAGGGCCCAAATCAAAGAATTAACTCTACGATTCGAACAAGTGGAAAAAGAGCAGCAAAATAACCCCTTGAGCAACAGAAAAAAGCCAAGTAAGACAAAACAGAGCAGAACTAAATGAATTAGAGAATACAAAAAGGATTTAAAGAGTTAACAAGACCAAAAGCTAGTTTTTTGAAAAGGTTGATGAAATCTATAAACCACTGGCCAAAGTGACAAAAGAAAATCAGAGAAAGAAGCAAATAACTCAAATAAGAAATGAAATGGGCAATATGACAACAGACTCAACTGGAATTAAAAGAATCATAACAGGGAGGTGGAGTCAAGATGGCAGACTAACCACACGTCTCCTTAATGCCCTCTGGGAACCAAGGCCTGAACTGATAACTAAACGGAGCCTTCTGGACACTTAGTGAGCCCTTGGACACAGCATAGGACTGTCAGTTTGGACTACAAACCACTGAACAGGAAACTTCTCCTTCACTGACTCCTGCCCTTGTTGAGTGCCAGCTCTCACAGTCTGAAGGTAATTCAACATTTTAACTTTTTTTTTCTGTCTTAGTTGGTGGGTGGGGCTGAGTTTAACTGGCAACAAAGCTCAGATGCACTGCTGATAGGACTAGCAGGAGTAATAGCCACATTTTGAGAGTCTGGCTTTGGACTCTGTGCACATAGGCCCCTCCACTCTCTCTTTCCTAACCTCTGCCATTGATTCGGCTATTTCACAGTAGGTAGGACAGCTTGTGCGGGACCCCACTTGTTCAACTGGGAGGTGGACTTACCCAAATGGAGGCGCCAGCAGGACCTAATTTCCAGGCTGTGAGGCAGTGCTTTTCTGGCAGAAAAACAGTGTTTTTCACAGTTTGGTGCTACAGGTTGGGCCCAGCAGCAGATGACAGCAGAGCAGTAGCCTTCCCATATTTTCAACTAGTTTACAGCATCTGGGGTTGGATATAGAGGTGCTTACTTTGCCAGCTGGGAAGAGGGACGTGCACACCTGAAAGCCTGACTGATCTTGGAAGCTGTCAGATACCTTTTATCTTTCAATATAAGACTGCATAGAGAAATACCTGCAGTGTGTCCTGATGGCATCTCTTCTAGCCTTAACTGACTCACATCATAGAGCAGCTGATGACCCCCCAGTGACTCTATAATTAGGGCAGTGTCTTTGCCAGTCAGGTGGTAGAGCCTGCTACTCCAGAGATTCCACCGAGCCCAGTCACTGGAGTACACAGAGGTGACTGATGATCACCCTCCTTTTCAGACTGCTTTAGATCCCACTAACGTAACACCAGAGAAACAAAACAACCTCCAAATGCTCAAAAAGCAACAAACTTTGGACAGAAACTTAAAAGAAAAATTCACCTATGGCTTCAGAAGGCCTCAAAAAGAAAGAACCAAAAAACTTCCCAGATGAAGAAGTCTTTCTGAAACTATCAGAGGGTGAGTACAACAGGATTATATATAGATCCCTCCTAGACCTCATACAAAATGCAGCAGAGCAAAATGAAAAATTAAGCAAGCTGTTCGATCTGATGGAACACCAGTACTCTGAGATCCAACAGATCAAGAACAAAAGCAAAGAGATAGAAATTTCAATTCAAAGCCAAGAAAACAGAATTGAACAAATGCAAAATAGACTTTCTGACTTGGAAGACAGAGCTACTGACTCCAGCATCCATTAGGAGAAATCAGACAAAGGAAACAAGAAAAATGAAGAAGCATTAAGAAGCGTGTGGGACTCTATTAAGAGAAACAGTCTTCATTTAATGGAGTTCCTGAACAGGGAGGGACACCTGAAAACACAGAGAGTATTGTTGCTGAGCTGCTAACAGAAAACTTCCCTGAAATTATGAAAGAAGAGAATATAGATATCCAAGATGCATGTCAAACACCATTCAATATAGATCCCAAAAGAAAGACTTCAAGACATATTATAATCAAGCTTAACAAAATGAAACATAAGCAGAAACTCTTAAAGGCGGTAAGACTCAAAGCAAAGTTAACATTTAGAGGGAAGTCCTGTAGGCTTTCATCTGACTTCTTGGCAGAAATGGTTCTCGCACGGAGGCAATGGGATGACACATTCAAAGCTTTGCAGGGGAAAAATTTCCAACCAAGAATTATATATCCTGCAAAGCTCCTTTCAAATATGCAAATGAAATTAAGACATTCACAGGTAAATAGAAACTCAGAGACTTTGTAAAAACCAAACCAAAATGACAAGAAATATTGAAAGAAGATCTTGCCTTAGAAGAACCAACCATTAACTCTATATTTTAGAGGAAATACAGGGCACATCACCCAGAAACCTACTCAGATAGGGAAGACTCCAAACTCAATCAAAGCTATAATATTAAAAGAAGTGATCCAGTGATCATATCATGAAAACTATAATATCATCATATTAAAAAGAGAGATTCATTACAGTTATTACAGTCCTCCAGATGGAGAGGAAATTAATAAGACTTGTAGTAGTTAAAATTGGGTTTAAACATAGATTATAAAGGGGATCAGAGGAGAAGCCACAAAGCACAATAAAGAAGCAACATATCAAACCAAGAAATGTAACACAGGAGTCTCAACAACCACAAAACCAACACTGAAAAAGGTGAAAAATCAACTCATAAAGAATATCCCAGAACAGAATAGTAACAACAGAGAAAACATCAACACAAAAATAAACACATCACAATGACAGCACTAAGCACATATCTATCAATGATTATGTTGAATGCAAATGGACTGAATGGCCCAGATGGCTTCACTGGAGAATTCTACCAAGCTTTTAGAGAAGAGTTATCTCCAATACTGCTGAGACTATTTCATAGCATAGAAAGGGATGGAATACTCCCAAATTCTTTCTATCAAGCAAACATAACCCTGATACCAAACCTGCGGAAAGACCCAACAAAAAAAGAAGAACCACAGACCAATATCACTCATGAACCTAGATGCAAAAATCTTCAACAAAATACTTGCCAATAGAATATAATATATCAAAAAAATAATTCATCACAACCAAGTTGGATTCATATCAGGGATGCAAGGCTGGTTCAACATCAGAAAAACAATTAATGTGATCAACCACATAAATAACACAAACGACAAGAATCACCTGATTTTCTCTATTGATGCAGAAATGGCTTTTGATAAAGTCCAACACCCATTCATGCTAAAAACTCTCAACAAAATAGGAATAGACAGCAAATTCCTCAATGCAATAAGGGCCATTTATACAAAGCCAACTGCCTACATTATTCTGAATGGAGAGAGACTGAAACAATTCTCTCTGAGAAAAGGTATGAGACAAGGATGCCCACCCTCACCTCTCCTATTCAACATTGTACTAGAAGTTCTAGCCAGAGCAATTAGACAAGACCAAGAAATAAAGGGTATCTACATCAGCAAAGAGGAAGTAAAGATCTTTCTATTTGCAGATGATAACATTGTATATGCAGAGAAGCCTTAAGAATCCATAAGTAAATTCAAACTGATAGAAGAGTTCAGCGAAATCTCAGGATACAAAATAAACATAAGTAAATCAGTACGACTCCTTTACACCAACGATGAGATTATTAAAAAAGAAATCACCAAATCAATACTATCTACTATAGCCCTCAAGAAGATAAAATATATAGGAATAAATCTAACCAGAGAAATATCAGATTTTTACAAAGAGAACTACAAGACCTTACTATAAGAAACTAAGAGAGACTTACATAAATGCAGAAACCTACCCTGCTCATGGGTAGGAGTTAGCATTGTCAAAATGTCTATTTTACCCAAAGCAATCTGCTTGTATAATGCAATCCCAATACAAACTTCTGTGACATTTTTTAAGGAGATGGAGAAACAAATCACCAACTTTGTTTGGGAGGGGAAGAAACCTTGGATAAGTAAAGCACTGCTAAAGAAGAAGAACACACTGGGAGGTCTCTCACCACCCGCCTTCAGAATCTATTACACTGCCACGGTTGTCAAAACAGCGTGATACTGATACAAAAAAGAGGCAGAGAGATAAAGAGAACAGAGTTGAGACCCCAGAGATATCATCATCCTTCTATGAACAGTTGATATTTGACAAAGGCATCAAACTGGGGTAAAAACAATCTCTTCAACAAATGGTGCTGGCAAAATTGGATATCCATCTGCAAAAAACTGAAACAAGACCCATATCTCACACCTTATACAAAAACCAACTCAAATTGGATAAAAGACCTACGTATCAAATCTACAACGATAAAGCTCATCCAAGAAAAAATAGGATCAACAATGGAAGTTTTAATGCACAATGCAGATAGACTTCAAACTCTGACAATGCACAACAAACAGAAGAAAAAATAGACAAACGGGAACTACTAACAATCAAACACTTTCGCTCATCCAAAGACTTCATCAAAAAAATTAAAAGACAATCTACAGAATGAGAAAAAATATTTGGCAACTATATGTCAGACTGACATCTGATCTCCATAATCTATAAGGTACTATAAAATATCAATAAGAAAAAGATAAATAACCCAATTAAGTGATGGGCAAAGGAAATGGACAGACAATTCTCTAAAGAGGATATCCAGGCAGCCAAAAATACATGCAGAAATGCTCATGATCACCAGCTATTAGAGAAATTCAAATCAAAACTATGATGAGATACCGTTGCATTCCAGCAAGGTTGGCCACGATCCAGAAAATGCAAAACAACAAATGCTGGAGAGGCTGTGGAGAAATTGGAACTCTCCTATACTGTTGGTGGGATTGCAAAATGGTGCAACCTCTCTGGAACGCAATCTGGCCCTCCCTTAAAAAGCTGGAAATAGATATACCATTTGACCCAAACTTTTAGATAGAGTTAATACCACATTACTAAAGGTATTTCAGACCATAGAAAAGGATGGAATGTTCTCAAATGCATTCTAAGTAGCCAGCATAACCCTGATACCCAAACCAGGTAAAGACAGCACAAAAAAGGAAAATTACAGACCAATATCTCTCATGAACTTAGATGCAAAAATCTTCAAATAATTCTAAACAATAGAATTCAACAACATATCAAAAAAACTATTCACCATTACCAAGTGGGCTTCATGCCAGAGATACAAGGATGATTCAACACTAGAAATACAATTAATGTAGTCAATAAATAAATTAAATAAATAAATAAAGCAAAAGACAAGAACCATTTGGTTTTATCAACTGATGCATAAAAGGCATCAGACAAAGCTCAACACCTATTCATGTTAAAAACTCTTAGCCAAATAAGAATAGAAGGGAAATTCCTCAACACAATAAGGGGCATCTATGCAAAGCCAACAGCCAGCATCATCCCAAATGGTTAGAGTCTGAAAGCATTCCCACTGAGAACAGTAACCAGATGAGGATGCCTATTGTCAATATTCTTATTCAACATTATCCTCAAGGTTCTAGCCAGAACAATGAGGTAAGATAAAAAAAATAAAGGGCATCCAAATTGGCAAGGAAGAAGTAAAAGTATCTCTATTTGCAGATAATATGATCTTATACACAGAACCCCCCCCCAAATCCACACACACACACAAAAAAAATCACTACTGGAACTAATAGAAGAGTTTGTCAAACTATCAGGATACAAGATAAACATACATATATCAGTTGAATTCCTTTACACCAACAAACAGACCATCCAAGAGGAAATCACCAAATCAGTACCATTTACAATAATCTCGAAGAAGACAAGCTACCTAGAAATAAATGTAACCAGAGATGTAAAAGACCTATACAAAGAAAATTACAAGACTCTGCAGCAGGAAACCTAAAGAGATCTATGTAAGTGGAGAAACCTGTCTTGCTCATGGATAGCAAAACTTAACATTGTGAAAATATCTATTTTACCTAAAGCAATCAATAGATACAATGCAATCCCAATACAAATGCCAATGACATTTTTTAATGAGATTGAGAAACAAACTGCCAACTTCATATGGAAGGGGAAGAAGCCCTGCATAAGTAACACAACACTGAGAAAGAAGAGGCCTTACACTACCCAACTTTAGAAACTATAACACTGTCATAATAGTGAAAACTGCATGGTACTGGTACAAAAACAGATACACAGATCAACGGAACAGAATTGAGAACCCAGATATAACACCACCCACCTACAAGCGGCTGATACTTGACAAAGTTCCAAAGTTTGTAAGCTGAGGAAAACACAGTTTCTTTAACAAACGGTATTGGCATAACCAGCTATCCATCTGCAAAAAAATGAAACAAGACCCATATCTCACATCTTGCACAAAAGCTAACTCAAATGGATCAAAGACTCAAATATAAAATCTAAAACAATAAAGATCATGGATGAATACAATAGGGACAATGCTGAGAGCCCAAATACAAGTCATAAACTGACTACAAAATATTACTAAGAATGTACACACACCAAAAGAGAAAACAGATAACTGGGAACTTCTAAAAATCAAACACTTACGCTTATCTAAAGATTTCAGGTAAAGAGCAAATAGACTACCCACAGATGGGGAAAGACTTTTTGGCTATCACAGATCTGATTGGCATCCAATCTCCATAATCTACAAGCTATTGAAAAACCTCAGCAAGAAAAAGACCAATAACACAATTAAACAATGGGCAAAGGATATGAACAGGCACTTCACCAACGAAGACATCCAGGATGCTAACAGATACATGAGGATGTGCTCAGGATCATTAATCATTAGGTAAGTCCAAATTAAAATTATAATGAGATACCATCTCACCCCAACAAGTATGGCATTAATCCAAAACACACAAAATAATAAGTGTTGGAGAGGTTGTGGAGAGATTAAAACTCTTCTACACTGCTGATGGGAATGTAAAATGGTACAACCATTTTGGAAACTGACTTGGCACTTTCTTTAGCAGCTAGAAACAGAAACACCATATGACCTAGCAATCCCATTTCTTGGAATGTATCCTAGAGAAATAAGGGCTGTCACATGAACAGATACATGCACACCAATGTTTACTGTAGCACTGTCCACAATAGCAAAAAGATGGAATCAACCTAGGTGCCCATCAACAGATGAATGGATAAACTATGATATATTCACACAACAGAATACTAGGCAATGATAAATAACAATGATGATCTTAGGAAACATCTCATGACGTGGAGTCATCTGGAAGACATTATGCTGAGTGAAATTAGTTGCAGAAAGACAAATATTGTATAAAACTCTGTGTCTTATAAAGACTTAAGGAAAGGTTTAAATACAGAAGAAAATGATCTTTGATGGTCACAAAGGGAGGGAGGGCGAGGAGTATTTACAGACTAGATAGTAAACAGGAATTTGGTTAAGTAAAGCAGAATGGAAGTTAGCACAATTGGACTATACTCAAAGCTAAAATGTTTTCTAAATACACCCCAGCATTTTGAAGGGCAGAGTGTCAGGGACAGGGATCTGGCGACCATGGTTTCAAGAAACAACTAGATTAACTGTTATAACTAAAATTTTTAAGAAAATGTTCTGCATACCACTTTGCAGAGTGGCACCTGAGATCTTAAAAGCTAGCAAGTGGCCATCTAAGTAGTATCAATTGGTCCCAAACCACCTGAAGCAGAGGAGAAAGAAGGACATCAAAGACATGAGAAAAATACGAGCCCAGGAAACAGAAGGTGCCAGTAATACAGAGACTACATCAGGATGAGACCAGAAGTACTAGATGGTGCCCAGCCACCACCAATGACTGCCGTGACAGGCAACACAGCATAAAGTCCCTGATGTAATGGGAGAAAATGGGTGTGCAGAACTAGAACTCTATTAAAACACCACACTTGATGGTCCGTCAAGCTGGAGGGTCCCCTGAGGACATGGGCCCTTGACTGTGTTAGCCCAGAGCTTAAACCAGTACCGAAGCCAATTCTTCACACAAAGATTGGACTGGATTATAAAACATAGAGTGATGCTGGTGAAGAAAATGCTTCTGTGTATATATGAGGTTGTCCAGAGGGAAGACGAGAGGTTGGAGGGGGCAGGAGCTGGTTGAATGAATACAGGAAGTACAGGATGGAAAGGAATAGTGTGCAGTCATGAGGGGTGGGGAGACCAGTTAGAGTAGCATAGTGGTGGTGGTGGGGTAGGTTATATGACAAACTGATTTGTATTATAAACTTTCACTTAAAGCACAATAAAATATTTTTGAAAATCCAAATAAAGTCATAAATTGCAGAATCTTCTGAGTTGTGAAAGACAGGGGCCCAGGGTCAAACATTTTACTGTAATCTGGTGCCTTCCCTAAACTAGAGCAAAGGAGACTGTAAGTATAAATTTTCCAGAGAGAAAGGAGGAAAGAGATGAAGTGGACACATTGCTTTCATTCAGGATGGTTTGCTAGGTAGGACTGGAACTGCAAATAAACAGCACAGATGTCACTATTCTCCATCTCTGAGCCGGTAGCAGACCTAACTAATTGACTCCAGGGCTCTTTCTCTCTAAGCCAGTGTCTTTGTTATCTAGTGCTACTGTAACAGGAATATCACAAGTGGATAATTTTAACAAAAAACAGATTTATCTCCTCACAGTTTAGGAGGCTAGAAGGCCAAAGTTGAGTGTGTGAGCTGTAAGAGAAGTCTTTCTCTCTGTGTCTGCAGTGAAGTAAGGTCCTTGTTTCTTCACCTTCAGCTTCTGACTCCTTGGAGATCTCCATCTGGCTTAGCATGTATCCTACCCCATCTCTCCTCTTTTTGCTTGTTTATTCTCTTTATATCTCAAAAGAGATTCACTCAAATGACACTCTACACTCAAGCTGCCTTATTACCATAATAAAGTTATGGGATTATAACCACGGGCACAGATGTTAGGGTTTACAACATATTTTGGGGGGACATAATTCAATCCATAATACTGTACCCTTTAGTCTGCAAAAACTCATATTCTTAGACTACATGCAAAACACATTCACCTCATCACATTATCCCCAAAGTCTCCCATTCTGGTACTCCAATTACTTGTAGATTATTCCTCTTAATAGATTCCCACATAATTTCTACAGTTTCTTGATTTTTTTTAAAAAATCTTTTCTGAGGACACAGCAAATGGTCCCAACTTAGCAGGAAAGGATGCTCACCAAGGACCAAAATGACTTGCAGTAAAGACAACCGAGAAGACAGAGAGACCCACAAGAGTGGGTGCCTACATCGACTTGGGACCGGAAGAACCGGATGGTGCCCGGCCACCACCAGTGATAGCCACGATGGAGCTCACAGAGAGGAGTCTCACTGGCAACACAAGAATAAAAAGGGGTGCATCATGAGATCTCCACTAAAAGACCTCAATTGATGGTCCAGTGGTTTTGGGGTTCCTCTGAGAGCATGGCCCCCTGCCCTGATGCTGCCCTTTCCCATAAATCATAACAAAGGTCCACTCTTTGGACAGGAATGGATTGGACTTGGCAATGCAGAGTGACCATATATTGGAAGCACTTTATGGTTCTATACATCTATAGAATATCATCTTGCTGACCTCTGGCTGGAGGAAGGGGAGTGGACGGAGAGGAGGGCAAAGAAAGCTGTTGGGAGGATGAGACATGTATGGAGCAGAGAGGAATAGTGTGCTGTCACCAGACAGGGAGAGCAGTGGAAGCTGCATATAGGTGGGCATGTAAATTTATACGTGAATGTACATTTTCACTCAGTTATGTTAAATAAAAATAAAAAAATAAATAAATGAAATAAAAAATAAAAATTTTGGAGAATGAAAAAAAATCTTTTATATGATTTTTCCTCAAATATGTTGATGTTATGTGCTTTATCTTCAGTCTCACTAAATTGGCCTTCCTTTGCCTCATTTCTGCTCCTTCGATTTTTGATTGAGTTGTCTCATTCTGTAACTTTATTATCTGAATTTCTAATTCCTGTCTCAATTTGTCATTATACTCTGCTGCATTTTGCCTAATTTCCTTCCTGAACAGTTGTAAATACTAATCTGTATTCTACCTTTGATTCCAGGAAGTTCTCTTCATCTGGAAAATTTCTTGATTCTTTGTTTTGAGGGCTTTCTGAAGCCACTGAAGTATGCCTCTTTAAGTTTTGATACTGATATTGACTGTTGTCTCATTGAATTTTTTATTTTATGTTTGCTCACTGTGTTCTAGCTTCCTGTTTTGTTTTGTTTTTGAAATGTCCAAGTAGGCTGGTCATGTGTGCTAGCTGGGTTATTGGTGCCTTTGAAGCTCTAACATCCTGTCACTAGATAGTTAGAACTGTTGTTAGAAACAAGTGAGCTCAGAAGTCCATTTATTTTTCTTGCATGGATTCAGATCAGGTGCCCAGTTAGTCGGTCACCAAGTGTGCAGTGCAGGCTCTCCCTTACTGTTGTAGATAAACAAGGGTGACTGGTGTAGGCACAGGTATCTGGCTGCATGTGCTGAGAAAGGCAGGGGGCTGACAGCTATCCCTGAGTATCTACAAGGATGGTATGTTCCCTTATGTCTGATTCTAGGTGAACAAACTGTTTCTGTCCTGAATTTCCAGCTAAGGGTGGTTGGCAGATTTTTCCCTCCTTCTCCAAGTTTGTTAAATTGTTCCCTCTCTGAGTCTAAAAGAATGTCTCAGGGCAGGTTCAAGGAGTCCTACTTCAAGCTTGATAACGATATCAGACTCCACAGCCAGGCACATGCAGAAAACAGAGGGAAAGGTTCTGGGGAAAGGAGGAGAGGTTTATCCTAAAGGAAAGTTTTAGATCCGAAAGCAGCAGGTAAGACGCAAGCCACTTAGTTTTGATGATCAAGTTCCCCTTCTCACTGGTTCTGGAGGCATGAGTAGACTTTCTGCTCCACCTCTCCCACTGAGTAGGACACCTTTTGAGTGCCACTGCTCCATGCACCACACTGGCTTCAGCCAATTCCTGGTGGGTCAGGTCTGGCCAGTCCTAGGTATTCCTGGACCTACTTTCTGTTCCTAAATGCTCAGTCTGATTTTTCAACTTTCCATTTGATGTTTAGGGCACCTATAATGTTATATGTAATCAATTCATCTGTTCTTTTGGGACTTTGTTGTTAGAAGGATTGCACAGTTCTTTTTTTTTTTATTGTGGTTGAGTGAAAGTGTACAATCCAGTTTAATTCACATGCCCACCTATGCGCAGCTCCTACTGCTCTCCTGGTGACAGCACACTCCTTCTTTCTTGCACAGTTCATTTTTAAGTCAATCTCTTTCCTCTCACATTTTACCACCAGCAGCAAAGAGAAACCACATGACCCATTTAAGATCTTGCTTAGAAATCTCCTCAACTAAACATCCAAGTTCATCACTTAAAATTTCTACCTTTCACCAAACATTTGAACATAATTCAGACAAGTTCTTTGCCACTGCATAGAAAGCACTGTCCTTTCTCCATTGTCCAATCACACATATATCGATAATTTTCATTCAAAGTCTCATCAGAAACACATTTAAAATCCACATTTCTAGCAATATCATTTTGTTGTTCCATATGTATTCTCTAAGACCATAGCACCCTTTCTATAGCTCTTCTTACTTCCTTCTGAGCCCTCACCAGAATTATAATTCTATCAATAATTTCTTCAAAGCAGTCTAGGCTTTTTCTGTTAGGCACCTTAAAATCCTTCCTCTACCCATTACCCAATTTTAAAACCACTTTGACATTTTGGGTATCAGTTATAGCAGCCCTCCACTCTTCCAGCACCAAATTCTTAGTTATCTAGTGGTGCTATAATAGAATTATCACAAGTCAGTAGCTTTAACAAACAGGAACTTATTTCCTCACAGTTTAGGAGGTTAGAAGTTGAAGTTCAGGGTGTCAGCCCTAGGGGAAGATCTTTCTGTCTGTTCTGGAGGAAAGTCCTTATTCTTCAGTGTCTGCTTCCTGGTTCCTTGGAGATCTCCATGTGGCTTGACATGTATGTTACCCCAATTATTCGCTTTTTGCTTTTTTCATCCCTTTTATATCTCAAGAGAGACTGATTCAAGATACAGCCTACACTAATCATGTTTCATTAATATAACAAGACAACCCATTCTCAAATGGGATTGTAATCACTAGCACAGAGGCTAAAGTTTACAATACATATTTTAGGGGGACAAAATTCAATCCATAACAGCCAGGGATTCTCAATCTCAGTCACTGACATTCTGAGTAGGATAATTCTTTGTAGGGCAGTCCAGTACGCTGTAGGATGATGGGTAACACCCTAGCCTCTACCTGCTAGAGGATGCTTCCCCCGGGCTATGATAACCAAAGCTGTAGCAAGACATTGCCAAATGTCTTCCCAGTTGAGAACTAAGACTGGATATAACACAGCCATCTAGAGGCAACATGAATTGCTGGAGCTCCTGCCATCCCTGCTAGTGTACAGAGAGGGACCATCCTGGCTTTGCCTCTGCTGTCTAGCAGCCCAGCCCAGGTGAGCACTCTCTTCCTCCATTGCATTTTATCAAAGTGCGGATGGCCGCACTTAGCCCCCAGTGCTCACAAGGATGCACCCATCAAGGGTGCTTTAGCTAACGCGGACCTCTCCAGGGTATGATTCGCAGTTACCCCATATGAGGCGAGGGAAGGCTCTCGTTAAAGCCACCCAAAGGAGCAACAGACATATCTGACAACTGTGCTCTCTGACTGTACAAATGTTATCTTACAAAAGGGCAGAGCACAGAGTCCTGGGGTGTTTCCTTTCCTAGGCCGAGGCCACAGGACCATGCTTTACTTTCCACAGTCCCACCCTCACATGCCCAGGCAGCAGGCTGATACAAGAGGCTCCTGGATTGCTCAGTTCTCAAGGCACTTGCAATGCCAGTGGGAAGTGTAAGCCAGACCCACCCACAGGTTCCTGCGATGGTGATGGATGGGGACAGTTGCCAGAACTTGGCAAGGATACGAGTCAGGGAAGGTACATGCTGGAACTCTGTGGAGGGAGGGTTATCATGAAAGCCACAGAAAGGGGAACTTTTCTCCCCCTGGAGCCCTTACAACTGTTTACGGGCACAGAGGGAGAGAGGAAATACAAAAGAAAATGCCAGCATCTCACCAGAACAGAGCCTGTTAGAGCTGGGGTGGGGGCAGGGACATGCCCCAGCGGGACAGTAGGACGGTCTTCAGGCCACAGTGGTCCTGGGCAATGGGGGGAGGGGGAGGTAATGTAGAAACCCTGTTTGGGCACACAGTCCCCAGGGTACAGTGGGGCTTTCCACAGAAGCATGGCTGCAAATGAAGGCAGGGCTAGAGTGTTGGGATGCCTGCCTGCAGCTGCATTTGCAGGGCATACATGGTTTTCCTTAGCTGTAATTGTAGGGGTGGTTTTGGGGCCTTGTGCATACAAGCCAACCTGGGCACCACCACTGCAGATTGAAGTTAAGACATGATGGGATAGAGCTGGAAAGCATCAGGATAATTTTACCCTGGGCACTGCAGGATGCTGGGCAATAGCCTCCACCCAGAGATGCCAGGGTAGCCTCTCCCCCAGGAATAATAGCAGAATGTCCCTTAGGGGACAGAGTCATCTAGTTGAGAACCTCTGCTTTCTCAGGCCATGGGTGGTAAGAGAACAGTCACATCTGGACCTAGTAGTTTTGGGCATGCTGGCCCAGCTGGGACACATGTTGAGTGGCACCTTGGGTGAGACCGGGGACATGGAGAAACTGCAAGTTGCTCTTGAACCTGAAGGACCCGATGGGCTCAGTTACAGGTAGCCACAGCATTGTATCCTTTGCTGTCCACAAAGGTCATTCACACTCAGAGGCCCCTGACATTTGGGCAGCAGTGGGAACAGGTCCAAGCATTATTACTGACCCAAGGAGGAGGAGAGACTCTGCAGTCACCAGGTTAGTGAGTGAGAGAGCTGAAGACTGAGCACCAGACTCCTAACTCATTCTGAAATCCTTATCTTAATGATGTCTGCGAAGACCCTATTTCCAAATAAGGTCACATGTACAAGAACCATGAGTTAGGATGGGGACACATATTTTGTGGGAAACACTATTCAACCCTTCATACAGATACAGGAAAAGCAGGTCTCTCAGGGAAGAGGGCAGAGGAGGTGAGTTGTTTAATGTGAGTGATTAATATCACTAGAGCCAGGCCTTTCTTGGTACATGTGGAGGAAAGCCTAGCAGCAGCTGAGACTAATCCACTTGGCATCTTTGGATTGGTACTCAGTTGTGAATGCTGAGATTCAAGTAGAGGTAGGTCTCTTTGGCTATTTCCCTTGAAAGACTGTAACTGGAGCAAAGTGAGTCAATTCTGAAAATGTCCACCAAGTGATGTTCCAAGAGACATGTTGTACACTGAATTGTGACTCCCAAAAAGATATTCTCAATTCCTAACCCCTGATACTTGTGACTGTGACCTTGCTTGGAAATAGGGTCTGCATCCAATCAAGGTACGATGAGGTCGTACTAGATTAGGGTAGGTCCTAAATTCAGTGATCAGTGTCCTTCTAAGAAGAGATGACCCAGACTCAGGGGTAAACACCACGGGATGATGGAGGTAGGAACTGAGGAGATGCAGATACAAGCCAAGGAACACCAAGCATTGCCAGCAACCACTAGGAGCTGGATGAGGCAGAAAAGGAGCCATCCCTAGAGGCTTCAGAGGGAATATAGCCATGCTGACACCTTGATTTTGCATTTCTGATCTCCAGAACTGTGAGAGAATGAATTTCTGTCTTTTGAAGCCAACCCAGCTTGTGCTAATTTGTTACAGCAGCCACAGGAAACTAATCCCTTGGGCCATCCTCTCTCAGACCCTCTGGTGGAGGGGGTATTTTATAGTGTGGGTGTCCTACATGACTGTGCCTCCAGCATCCTTGGACCTACTGCCTCCTGGGTTCCTGAGCATGGTATCAGGGAGACAGGGAAGGTAGCCGTCTCTTGGTGTTTGACTGCCTCTCCTAGACGCGTAGGCAATTAGAGGCCTCTGACCTGGGCTGAGCTAGTAGTAGGCTAGATGTGAAAAGCCAACTGGTGTTCACAAATAATTTCTAAAACATCAGTGCCATGTGAGCAAATGGAAGGTCCGTCTGGGGCCCCAAGGAAAGCACAGAGGTGCATGCTAGGTGACAGACTGGCAGCGGGATACAGAGAGATGGAGTCCTTGACAACTGCCAGGTGCCAAGATGGACAGCGTCTCTGAGGAGTGTTTGGTTCTAAGTTATGGTTGAGGGCACCCAGGTGGGCAGCCCCAGTGATGATTCCTTCCGGCTAAGTCACTAGGTAGCCCAGGTGTGCCAGGAGACTTACCTAAAGCCTGAGAGAGTCTCACCTCACCTGAGCCACTGGGTCACCTCAGCCTTTGAAACCTGCCAGTGTATCTGCAATCTTATCTCAACTCAGCTCCCCAGAGACATCACAGCTGCTTTGGACCACTGTTGCTAAGGGAATCCCACTAGTATTTAAAATCTCAAAGAGGAGGATATTGGTAATTCATGTGGGCTGGGGTGTGTCTGTGTGTGCACATATTTACTTAGGTGATTGTACAAAGTTCAGGGCCTCGATATCTTGTGAGGAAACAAGGACAATTAGATTGACGCTGAACCTATGTGGCAGCATCAGAGGTCTTTACCCCTGGTCTTGAGACCCACCTTACATGGTTAATGAAGTCAAGGCTGTCACGAACCTCTTTGATCAGAATCTAAACATAGTGCTTATTTTGTTGGAGGATGAGGAGACAATTATCTCTGCCAGGATGAGAAAGCAATGCAGTGCTTCTCAATTCACATTGTCTCATTCGATCCTAGAAACACCTTTGACGTAAACAGTGCAGATTTTCACATCCCCATTACAGACGTGAGGTCTCAAGTTCAGAGAGGTGGTAGACTTGCTGCAAGATCACATAGCTGCTAAGTGATCAATTTGAATCCAAAACCCACAATTTTTATTTCATGCCCAGGCATTTTGAAGCAAGAATTGTGGCTTTTTAGCTATTTTAATTTGCTTTATTTCTTCGGTGGTTGCCCCAGGGATTACAACATGAATCCTTATTTTTTCACAGCCTACTTAGAATTAATGTTGTATTGGATGCACTTTATGGTTCTAGACATCTACAGGATATCATCCTGCTGACCTCTGGCTGGAGGAAGTAGAGTGGGTGGAGAGGAGGGGAAAGAAGGCTGTTGGGAGGATGAGACATGTATGGAGCAGAGAGGAATAGTGTGCTGTCACCGGACAGGGAGAGCAGTGGAAGCTGCATATAGGTGGGCATGTAAATTTATACAGGAATGTACATTTTCACTCAGTTATATTAAGTAAAAAAAAAATTTAAGATCACAAAAAAAGGGCTACTAAAAAAAAAAGAATTAATGTTGTAAATGTTGCATGAAATGTTAAAATCTTGCACCCACATTTAACAACATGCTTTAGTGTAGTGTTAAGAACTTGGCTGTTAACCACAATGTCAAATCCACCAATCACTCTTTGGAAACTCTATGAGGCAGTTCTACTTCGCCCTATAGGGTCACTATGAGTATGAATCAACTCAAGGGCAGTGAGTTAATTTGTTTTTGCTGTTGTTTTATGCTATTATAGCCATACATATCTATATACTTTACAAACTCTATAAGACAATGTTAAAATTTTGGCTTTAAAAAATCATGTTTATATTAAAGAAATTTAAAAAGAAAAAAGTTCTTTTCTCTTTCTCCAGGTACTCACCATTTCCAAGTCTCAGTACTTTTTTCTAAAGATCTAAGATTTTCTCCAGCATTATATCCCTTTGGCATGAAGAATTTCCTTTATCATTTTATCACTTTCCTATAACACAGCACAGGTCAGCTGGCAAAGAATTCCTTCAGCTTTCTTCTATCTGAATATATCTTTGTTTCCTCTTCATCTCTGGATATAAAATTCTGGGTTGATAGTTTTTTTCTCTCGTCACTTTAATAATGTTCTGATATCTTCTGGCCTTCAGTGTCTAAGTAGTCTTTTAAATCAGTATTCCTAGTATATAACATGTCATTTGTCTTGATTTTCTCCTTATCTTTGGTTTCCAGCAGTTTTACTACTTGTGCTTAGGCATGATTTCCTTTATATTTACTCGACTTGGGGTTTAGTGAGCTTTCTGAATCTGTAAATATACGACTTCCACCAAATCAGGGAAATTTTGGCTAATATTTCTTCCAATCTTCTTTACTGTTCAATCCTCTTTCTCTTCTATTTTTCTGAATCTCCAGCTGCGTGTATGTTAGGCCTTTTGATATTCCACAGGACCCTGAAGCTTTGTTATTTGTTTTGAATATATTTTCTTTTTTTCAGGTTGAATACTTTCTGTTGATTTATCTTTAGGTTCATTATTTATATCTCTGTCATCTCCACTCTGCTGTTAAACCTATCCAGTGATTTTTTTTTCCCAGTTTCAAAATTTCTGCTGGGTTCTCTTTCATAATTTCTATTCCTTTACTGAGAATTCCTAGGTTTATCCATTACAGAAACTTTAATTTATATCATTAAAAAGAAAGTTTTAAGAGTTGTTTTACCTCCTTGGGCCTTTTATCCAGCTCTCAGTGAGACTATTAAGCTGACCTCACCATAATTTTTTTGTGTGCAATTGAGTGAAAGTTTACAATCCAAATCAATTTTGCATCCCTGCCTATCTGCAGCTCCATCTGCTCTCCTCATCCAAGGACAGCATAATCCTCCTTTTCATTCTATATTTCTAGTATCTTCTTAACGAGCACCTGTGCCCTCCTCTTCACGCTCGTCTCTCCCATCTAGAAAAAAACCCAGTAGGACAGCCTCCTATAAATGCATGGAACCAGAAAGTACACACACACCATAGGGTCACACCATGTCCCCAAGTTCAGTCCATTCTTGTTTGAAGTGCTGACCTCAGTGCTGGTTTCTGGTCAGGGCCAGCAACAGGTCTAGGGGCCACATTCCCAGGGGACCCTCCAGGCTGTCAGACAACCAATTGTGGTCTTTTAGTGGAGTTCTTGAGGTGCACCTCTCTTTTTCTCATGTTGCCTCAGAGTCTCTAAATTGTGTTCCCCATTGCAGCTGCCTTTGGTGGTGGCCAGGCAATATCTTGTTCTTCTGGTCTCATATTGATACAGTCTCCCATATGTATGGCCCCACCATATTTTTAATAAGCATAGATCAACTTATTACATAAACATTTATATCCCAATTAACCAAAGCCTGTTCTCAGTACAACTATCACCTCATAAAAATGACAGTTTTTTTCTTACCAAAAGTTGTGACGTATTTTAAGGTTCTTTTGTATATATTAAGATCTCAGAAGTGTCCAATTGCTAGCGTTCAATTTTCACAGTGGGGATGGAACATGAAACTCCCTAGTGGGGAAAAAGATGAGAGCATAAAACTGGACACTTTTCACAGACAGTGGATAATTAAACACCTTCTGTAAAAGTTCAAAATGTACAAATTCCCCATCTCTGCCATGACAGCCCCTAGCTCCAGTTATAAGCAGATATTTGATTCCAAAAAAATGTATTCATCTACCATTTGCTGAGAGCTTGTGACACACTGTTTTAGTCAGCTAGGCTGCTCTAACAGAAATACCACAGAGTGGATGGCTTTAACAAAGAAAGATTTATTCTTATACAGTCCAGTACGTTGCAAGTCCATGTTCAGGGTGTTCGCTCCAGGGAAAGACTTTCCCCTTGTCGGCTCTGGAGGAAAGTCCGGTATTGCATCAGTCTTTGTTCAGGGAGCGTCCTAACGCAAGAACCTCTGGTCTGAACGACAGGCTCTGCTCCCGGTGCTGCTTGCTTGATGGTAGCGAGGTTCTCAAATTGTCCTTGGTTCTTTTTCCTTTTATTCTTTGCAAGCTAAAAGCATTAAGGGTGGGGCAAGCCATACTCCAGGGAAACTTCCCCCATAGCAGGAATTCACAGCCCCACCCTAATCCTTTAACATACAGGTTAGCGAAACCACACAATGGAGGACATTTCCAAGATACTGGGAACCATATCCCAGCCACATGGCTGCACACATTTTTGGGGGGACACAATTCAAACCATGACACACACCAAGCACCAGGAAGGTGCTACACCTCTTTAGGTCTCACAATGACCCCAAGGTGGGACCTATGATTATCATCACTTTATTAGAGAGGAGATGGGGGCTCAAAGAGGGTAGGTAAACAATCTTGGATCTCATAATGAGTAAGTGGAGGGCTGACTCCAGATCCTAAACCCTTCTCACTGGGTGATAATGTCCACTTCTCTCACTTAATCACATAGCCTCTGTTCATATCCAACCTCAGAAGTCTTGTCTCAAATACTGCCTCTATCCACCTGTTGAAATGAGAAAGGGCGCAGTAAATATTTCAGGTATTAAAGAAAGCCCCAGGAAACAACTTAATAGCAGAAAATACCATAGAATAATCTCACCTTTGTCTTACAAAGCACTGTCACAAGACAAGCCTGGGGGCAACCTTGCAAGTGACAGCCTGCAAGTGACCCCTAGACCCTGACCACATTTTACAACTAATAGGAGTTAACCAATCAATGTAAAGGTCAGTTCACCCTCCCTGCTTTGCAATCTCACGACTTAAATACTAGGTGCTGAGGAAACTCATCATCGTCCCCTGCTCTGGGGTGCGTCCCTGGTGCACCAATATTTTTCCTATTGGCATATTTTTTTTTCAATTTTTATTTAACATAACTGAGTGAAAATGTACATTCACATATAAATTTACATGCCCCCCTATATGCAGCTTCCACTGCTCTCCCTGTCCGGTGACTACACACTATTCCTCTCTGCTCCATACATGTCTCATCCTCCCAACAGTCTCCTTTCCTCTCCTCTCCACCCACTCCCCTTCCTCCAGCCAGAGGTCAGCAAGATGATATCCTATAGATGTATAGAACCATAAAGTGCTTCCAATATATGGTCACTCTGCCTTGCCAAGTCCAATCCATTCCTGTCCAAAGAGTGGACCTTTGTTATAATTTATGGGAAAGAGCAGCATCAGGGCAGGGGGCCATGCTCTCAGAGGAACCCCAAAACCGCTGGACCATCAGTTGAGGTCTTTTAGTGGAGATCTCTTTATTCTTGTGTTGCCAGTGAGACTCCTCTCTGTGAGCTCCATCGTGGCTATCACTGGTGGTGGCCGGGCACCATCCGGTTCTTCCAGTCCCAAGTCGATGTAGGCACCCACTCTTGTGGGTCTCTCCATCTTCTCGGTTGTCTTTACCGCATGTCATTTTGGTCCTCGGTGAGCATCCTTTCCTGTTGAGTTGGGACCATTTGCTGTGTCCTCAGATGGCAGCTTGGCAGCTTTTAAGACCCCAGATGCCATTCACCAATGTGGGGTGCAGAGAGCTCTCTTAGCAAAACTCTAGTTGTGCCAATTGGCCTGGAATTCGCTTAAGAGCATGGTCCCCCGCCCCCGCCCCAGCTACTCTATCCTTGCAGTATTGAGTTAAGATGGAAGGAGTACTCAAGTTATGCTGAAGTCCACGTAATGCTGTTCTTGTTCCTAATGTATGCTGTCACCGCTTTCTCCCAACTAGATTTCTAGTAACTATCTAAACTAAACCCTACCCCCCCTCACCCTCCTTCCCTCCCCTCCCTTGCAGCTGTCAAAGAGCCTTTTCTTCTATACACAAGTCTGTTTTTGAGATCTTATCATAGAGGTCTTATACAGTATTTGTCCTTTTGTTGCTGACTACTTTCACTCAACATAATGTCTTCCAGTTGAAACCAGGTTAGAAGATGTTTCCTGGAATCATCGTTATTCTTTATCATTGCGTAGTGATCCATTGAGTATATGTACCACAGTTTACCTATCCATTCTTCTATTGTTGGGCATCTGGGTTGATTCCATCTTTTTGCTATCGTGGACTGTGCTGCGATAAACATTCTGGTGCATGTGTCCGTTGGTGTAAAAGGCCTTGATTCTGTAGGATATATTCCAAGTAGTGGAATTACTGGGTCAAATGGTATATCAATATCCATTTTTTTAAGGAAGCGCCAGATTGCCTTCCAAAGAGGCTGGACCATTTTGCAACCCCACCAACAGTGTAGGAGGGTTCCACTTTCTCCACAGCCTCTCCAGCATTTGTTGTTTTGTGTTTTCTGGATCATGGCCAATCTGGTTGGGGTGAGATGGTATCTCATTGTCGTCTTGATTTGAATTTCTTTAATAACTAAAGATCATGAACATGTCCGCATGTGTTTTTTGGCTGCCTGGATCTCCTCTTTAGTGAAGTGTCTGTCCATCTCCTTTGCCCATCGCTTAATTGGATGGTTTATCTTCTTCTTCTTGATATTTTGTAGTATCTTATAGATTATGGAGATCAGGCGTCGGTCTGACATAGAGTTGCCAAATATTTTTTCCCATTCTGTGGGTGTTCTTTTAATTCTATTAATAAAGTCTTTGGATGAGCAAAAGTGTTTGATTCTTAATAGTTCCCATTTATCTACTTTCTCTTCTGTTGATTGAGGTTTCTTTGACAGATTTTAGAGTCTGTCCTCATTGTGTATTAAAACTTCCAATGTTGTTCCTACCTTTTCTTGGATGAGCTTTATCGTTTTAGGTTTGATATTTAGGTCTTTTATCCAGTTGGAGTTGGTTTTTGTGTAAGGTGTAAGTTATGGATCTTGATTCAGTTTATTGCAGATGGATAACCAATTTTGCCAGCACCATTTGTTGAAGATACTGTTTTTACCCCAGTTTAATGTCTTAGGGCCTTTGTCGAATATCAACTGTTCATAGGCAGATGGTGTCATCTCTGGGGTCTCAATTCTGTTCCATTGATCGACCTGTCTGTTCTTGTACCAGTACCAGGCTGTTTTGACCACTGTGGCAGTGTAGTATGTTCTTAGGTCGGGTAATGAGAGGCCTCCCAGTGTGTTCTTCTTCTTTAGTAGTACCTTACTTATCCGGGGCTTCTGCCCTTTCCAAACAAAATTGGTGATTTGTTTCTCCATCTCATTAAAAAATGATGCTGGAACTTGTACTGGGATTGCATTATATAAATAAATTGCTTCGGGTAAAATAGACATTTTCACAATGTTAAGTCTTCCTATCCATGAGCAGGGTAGGTTTTTCCATTTATCTAAGTCTCTCTTAGTTTCTTGTAGTAAGGGCTTGTAGTTCTCTTTGTAAAGGTCTGTTGTTTCTCTGGTTAGATTAATTCCTAGGTACTTTACCTTCTTAGGGGCTATCGTAAATCGTATTGATTTAATAATTTCCTCCTTAACAGTCTCGTTGATGGTATAAAGGAAACCTACTGATTTACTTATGTTCATCTTGTATCCTGAGACTTTGCTGAACTCTTCTATCAGTTTGAGTAGCTTACTTATAGATTCCTTGGGGTTCTCTGCATATACAATCATATCATTTGCGAACAGGGAGATTTTAACTTCCTCTTTGCCGATGCAGATGCCCTTTATTTCTTCATCTTGTCGAATTGCTCTGGCTAGAACTTCTAGCACAATGTTGAATAGGAGAGGTGACAGGTGGCATCCTTCTCTAGTTCCTGATCTCAGGGGAAAGTCTTTCAGTCTCTCTCCATTCAGGATGATGTGGCAATTGGCTTTGTATAAATGGCCCTTATTGTGTTGAGGAATTTGCTGTCTATGCCCATTTTGCTAAGAGTTTTTAGCATGAATGGGTGTTGGACTTTATCAAATGCCTTTTCGGCATCAATGGACAAAATCAGGTGATCTTTGTCTTTTGTGTTATTTATGTGGTTAATCACATTAATTGTTTTCCTGATGTTGAACCAGCCTTGCATCCCTGGTATGAATCCCACTTGGTCATGATGGATTATTTTCTTGATATGTTGTTGTATTCTGTTGGCAAGAATTTTGTTGAAGATTTTTGCATCTAGGTTCATGACTGATATCGGTCTGTAGTTCTCTGTCTTTGTTGGATCTTTCCCTGGCTTAGGTATCAGGGTTATGCTAGCTTCATAGAATGAGTTTGGGAGTACTCCATCCCTTTCTATACTGTGAAATAGTCTCAATAGTATTGGGGATAACTCTTCTCTAAATGCTTGGTAGAATTCTGCTGTGAAGCCATCTGGGCCCGGACTTTTTTTTGGTTGGCAGTGTTTTAATGACCTTTTCAATCTCTTCCTTTGTGATGGGTTTATTAAGTTGTTCTGCTTCACGTTGTGATAATTTGGGTAGGTGGTATGAGTCAAGGAATTGGTCCATTTCCCCTAGGTTTTCAAATTTGTTAGAGTACAGTCTTTCATAGTATTCTGTTATGATATTTTTTATTTCTGTTGCATCTGTGGTCACAGCTCCCCTCTCATTTCTAATTTCGGTTATTTGTTTCCTTTCCTGCTTTTCTTTAGTAAGTTTAGCCAGTGGTTTATCAATTTTGTTGATCTTTTCAAAAAACCAGCTTTTGGTCTTTTCAATTTTTTCAATTGTTTTTCTATTTTCTAATTCATTTAGCTCTGCTCTAATCTTTATGATCTCATTTCTTCCAGTGCCCGAGGGGTTCCTCTGTTGTTCTCTTTCTGCTTGTTCAAGCTGTAGAGTTACTTCCTTGATTTGATTTCTTTCTTCCTTCCAGATGTGTGCATTTATGGAGATAAACAGACCTCTGAGCACTGCTCTGGCTGTATCCCATAGTTTCTGGTAGGAAGTGTTTTCGTTCTCATTGGAATCCATGAATTTCTTTAATTCATCCTTGATTTCCCCTATAACCCATGTTTTTTTGAGCAAGATGTTGTTCAGTTTCAAGAGTTCCACTTTCCATCTATGTTTTTTCTGCTATTGATTTCAACTTTTACGGCTTTATAATCTGAGAAGATGCTTTGCAGTAATTCAATGGTATGGATTTTGTTGAGCATTGCATTATGGCCTATCACATGGTCAATTCTGGAGAATGTTCCATGTGTACTGGAGAAGAAGGTGTAGTTGTCTGCTGATGGGTGGAAAGTTCTGTATATGTCAATGAGGTTTAGTCGGTTAATTGTGTCAATGAGGTCTTCTGTATCCTTACTGAGCTTTTTTCTAGATGATCTGTCTAGTAATGAGAGTGGAGTGTTAAAGTCTCCCACTATTTTTGTGGAGTCATCTAACTCTCTTTTGAGCGTAGTCAGTGTTTCTTCGACATATTTAGGTGCTCTGACATTAGGTGCATAAATATTTAATATAGTTAAGTCTTGCTTGTGTACTGAACCTTTCAGCAATAAATAGTGTCCATCTTTGTCCACGATGGTGGATTTGACACTAAAATTGATTTTGCCTGAGATTAGAATTGCCACCCCTGCTCTTCTTTGTTCATTGTTAGCTTGACATATATTCTTCCATCCTTTAATTTTCAATTTGTTCCTGTCTTTAGGTCTCAAGTGAGTTTCTTGTAGACAACATATGGCTGGGTCATGTCTTTTGATCCAAGATGACACTCGGCGTCTCTTTACTGGAGCATTCAGTCCATTAACATTCAATGTAATTATTGATAGGTATGTGTTCACTGCTGCCATTGTGATATGTTTATTTTTATGTTGATGTTTTCTGTGTTGTTCTTATTAGTCTGTTCTGGGACATTCTTTTTTGTGAGTTGATTTTTCACCTTTTTCAGAGCTGGTTTTATAGTTGTTGAGACTCGTGTGTTAGATTTCTTGAAATGGTATGATACATCTTTGTTGTGCTTTACAGCTGCCCCTACGAACCCCCTTAATAAACTATTTATAAACCCAATTTTAATTACTACCAGTCTTGTCATCTTCCTCTCCATCTGGAAGGACTATAACGACTGTAGTACATCCCTCTTTTTATTATGATGACACCATAGTTTTCATGATGATCACTAGATTGCTTCTTTCCAAATCCAAGCTGTGATTTACATTGGAGCCTTCCCTAAATGAGTAGAGTATTGAGTAGTGTGTCATTCTAAAATATAAAGTTAGTGGTTTCGTTCTTCTAAGCCAAAGCCAAGAACTTCTTTCAGTATTTCTTGTAGTTTGGGTTTGGTTTTTACAAAGTCTCTGAGTTTCTGTTTATCTGGGAATGTCTTAATTTCATTTTCGTCTTTGAAAGATAGTTTTGCAGGATATATAATTCTTGGTTGGAAGTTCTTCTCCTTCAAGACTTTGAATGTGTCGTGCCACTGTCTCTGTGCCAGCATGGTTTCTGCTGAGAAATCTGACGAGAGCCTACAGGGTTTCCCTCTGAATGTTAGCTTTGCCTTGAGTCTTGCTGCCTTTAAGAGTTGCTGCTTATGTTTCATTTTGTTAAGCTTGATTATAATATGTCTTGGAGTCTTTCTTTTGAGATCTATATTGGGTGGCGTAGGATATGCATCTGAGATGTGTATATTCTCTTCCTTCATGATTTCTGGGAAGTTTTCTTTCAGCAACTCAGCAACAATACTCTCTGTGTTCCCAGATGTCTCACCCTGTTCAGGGACTCCAATTAATTGAAGGTTGTTCCTCTTAATAGAGTCCCACATGCTTCTTAATGTTTCTTCATTTTTCTTGTTTCTTTTTTCTGATTTCTGCTCACAGACGCTGGCATCAGTAGCTCTGTCTTCCAAGTCAGAAATTCTTTGTTCCATTTGTTCCATTCTGTTTTCTTGGCTTTGCATGGAAGTTTCTATATCTTTGATTTTCTTCTTGATCTGTTGGATTTCAGAGTACCGGTGTTCCATTAGATCGAACAACTTGCTTAATTTTTCATTTTGTTCTGCTGCATTTTGTATAAGGTCTAGAAGGGCTCTGTATACAATCAATTTGTATTCACTTCCTGATGCTTTCCTAAAAGTTTCTTCATCTGGAAAACTCCTTGGTTGCTTTGTTTGGGAGGCTTCTGAAGCCATGAGTGATTGCTTGTATGCCACAATTGTCTGTTGCTTTTTGGGTCCCATGTGAGTATATAGAGGCTGGAAGAGGTACTGCGAGGATGGATTGCAAATGTTTCTCTAGGCTGTCTTCAAATGTAAAGCAAAAGGTATGTGACCGGTTCACAAGTCAGTTAGGTTTTCAGGTGTAGAGGTCCCTCTTCTCATCGGACAAAGTAAGCACCACTATATCCAACCCCAGATGATAACAAACTAGTTCAGAATACAGCAATGCTACTGCCCTGTTGGCCTCTGCTGACAGGGCCTAGCCTTAGCCAATACTGCGTCGAGTACTGGTTTTGTGATAGAAAAGCGCTCTCCTGTGGGCAGGCTCTGGCTCCCAAGCTAAGAATTAGGTCCAGCTGTGGCCACCATACCCAAGATGGCGTCCTCCACACAGGCAGCAGACAGAGGGGCTAAAGGTACCGAGAGGTAGTGATTCCTCTGCTTCTGTTGCAGGGCCCCCAATGCAGGCAGCACTGTGCAAAATCACTACTTTTCTGACAGAGAAGCGCTGTCCCATTTGCAGGCGCTGGCTCCCAGGCTAAGAACGAGGTCTCGCTAAAATCTCAGTACCAACATGGCATCCCACACCCTGACCGCGGAGCTCCGCACAACCCCCACTGAGGCAGCTACGATACAAAAGGCTCAAAGTGTCTAGATTAACAGAGTCCTGAGCCTGGCTCTCAGAATATGGGAATTTCGCCGGCCTATCCCCCCAGCAGCACGTCTGAGTCCAGCCACCAGGCAAGACCCAGCTCCACCCGCCAGCCGAGACAGAAGAAAAAAAAAAGTCAAACTGGTGCACCGGAGCTGGCCAGGAGCGGGAGTCAGCGAAAGAGAGGAGGTTTTTCGCTGAGTGGTATGAAGTCCCAATTAACAGCTCTGTGCCGTGTCCTGAAGCTGATTAGGTGATCAGAAGGCTCTGTTTGATTGTCAATTCAGGTCTTGGTTTCCAGAGGGATATAAGGAGAAGTGTGCTTAGACCACCATCTTGACTCCGCCCTTGGCATATTTTTTTTAATAAAATTTAACCTTTAAAGTAACAGTGTCGCATCTTGAAAATCATGGATCCTGACATTTGGGGGCTCTCCCGGGATTTCAAGAGCGACCTCTGCGGCCGGCCGATCTGGTTTGACCTCACCGGTGAGTCTGGATATTGTTTGTCTGTGCTCGAGCTCTGGTTCTGGGACTCACTAGGAGAGAATCTGGACACAGAATTGCTCTCTGAGTCGGAGGTTGGGGGACACCTCAGCTCTCCATCTGGGTGGGCACCGCTGGTTCCTTTTTCAGTTCTGCAGCCTGTAAATCCCGCATCTGGTTTTCATTTCGTTTCTTCTGTGACCAGTCTGTGTCTGTTTGATTGTGTTGTTTGTCCTGATTGTTACTTTTGCCGCCATGCGACAATCTTCTTCTCACTCTGTAACACCCCTAGACCTATTCCTTAACCACCTTCAGATTTCCAAAAACGAGCCCGAGACTTCGGCAAGGTGCGGTCAGGAAAACTCCACACACTTTGTAACCTGGAATGGCTAGCCTTTGGTACTGGATGGCCACCCACGGGATCCCTAGACATTAAACAAACCCATTCTGTTTTTCAGGTTATCTTTGGCAATCCGGGTCACCCTGACCAAATGCCATACATTGTTGCTTGGCAAGACCTCCTCAGGCGGCCACCTGCGTGGCTGCAACACTATGTTCCCCCTAAACAACCTCCTACAACCCTGGTGGCTCAGGGCTCCTCAAAACCCCTGCCAGCTTCCCTTCCTCCATCTGATTCCTCTGATTGAGTCTCCCACTTCCCTACCCCCCAGTTCCCGTTTCTCCTCCTGCCGCCACCGGGGCTGAGGGAGCCAAAGCCAGTCTCCGTGGCCTGTATAGGGTCCCCGCAGACCCTCCAGTCCCGACTGCTCCCCCGACCCCCGCCACTTGTGCAGCACCACCTTCCTCTGACCTCCAGAGCCCAGCCCATACCCGCTCAGGTTGATCTTTTCAACCACTTATAGAACCCTCCCTCATATTTTCCCCTTGCGAGCTATAGGGCACATGACTGAGGCTGGGACCCCCTTCTTGGTCTATACTCCTTTTACCTTGATACCCCTCTTAGAAACCACATACAGCAACTTCTCCAAGCCCTCTTTACCACTGAGGAGAGGACTAAGATTGTTTCCCTAGCCAGAAAACAGGTGCTGGGAGATGATGGAAACTTGACTCGTGATTTAGATGAGATTAACGACTCTTTTCCCCTGACCTGCCCAAACTGGGACCCAAACACCACTGCAGGTAACCAGCGCCTAACTGTCTACCGCCAGATTCTTATGGGGGGTTTCCGGGCCGCCGCTAGGCACCCCACAAATTTGTCTAAGGTAGCACAGGTAATTCAGGAACCCTCAGAATCCCAGCAGCCTTTCTGGAACGACTGATGGAGAGATACCGCACATATACTCCCACTGACCCTGAGTCTCCCCCAAATCAATGGGCCATTAACATAGCCTTCGTGGGACCGTCAGCCCCTGACATCAAAAGAAAAATACAAAAAATAGAAGGATTCGAGGGAAAGAATCTATCCGAGCTGATGGAAATTGCTATGAAAACCTTCAATAACCGCGAACTACCAGAAGACAAACAAGCCAAAAAGGTAAGCAGAATCCTCCTGGCAGAAGCCCAGGGACACGCGCCACTGTGCCCTTGGGAGAAGAAACTGGAACAGACAAGGAAGCCAGGAAAGCCTCCCCTGCAGAGAAACCAGTGTGCCTACTACAAGGAAATTGGACATTGGAAGGGTGAGTGCCCCAAAAGAAAGCCCCCTCCAAAGGTTTTTAACCTAGAGGCCTGAGGGCGTCAGGGCTCACCGGTCCCGCCCCCGAGCTCAGGATAACCTTAAAAATAGGGGGACAGCCAGTAGAATTCATGGTTGACACCGGGGCTAGCAACTCAGTTCTAACTGAACCCCTAGGACCCATAACTGAAACCAAAACCCTAGCATGAGGAGCTACTGGGATTAATGCCTACTCATGGACTGATGAATGATCTGGGAGCTAAGACTGTTTCCCTCTTGTTTATAGTAATGTCTGAATGCCCGTACTCTTTACTTGGAAGAGACTTGTTATCAAAAAAGCAGGTGACTATCTGCTTTGCTGGGGATCATGCTTACCTGACACCCCAAGTCAATGTGATAGCCCCTTTAGAGGAAGAATACAGATTTTTATGATGGTTCTGACAGGGGCCCTTGCTCTATCCTCGTGATATCAGTGAATCAATTGATCAAAGAGATTCCTCAGGTTTGGGCTGAAAACAATTCCCCAGGACTGGCCAAAAACCAACCACTGGTTATAGTGACTTTAAAACCATCTGCCAGTCCAATTCAGGTGCGACAGTACCCCATTGTGCCAGAAGCAAAGAGAGGGATCAGGGCCCACATTCAAAGACTCAGAAAACAGAATACTGGTGCCCTGCCAGTTTCCCTGGAATACTCCCCTCCTGCCGGTGAGGAAGGCAGGAGGGCTGGACTCCAGACCAGTCCTAACCTGTACACTCTCCTGAGCTCTCTGTCACCAGAACACTGGGTGTATTCAGTGCTGGATTTAAAGGATACATTCTTCAGTATACCCCTGAGCCCACAGAGTCAGCCACTCTTCGTCGCCTTCGAATGGCATGACCCAGAAGATGGCTTCAGCGGGTAGCTGACCTGGACTGCCTGACACAAGGGTTCAAGAACTCTCCCACCATCTTTGATGAGGCCCTTCATCAGGACTTATGTGAGTACAGGCATCAACGGCCTGACATTTCCCTTCTACAATATGTAGATGACTTACTACCCGGGGCGCCCAATGAAGACACTTGTTTAAAGGACACCAAGTCCCGGTTAACTCTTTTGGAGAAATTGGGATATCGAGTCTCTGCTAAAAAGACACAGGTCTATGTCCAGGAGGCGACTTACTTGAGTTTCCAACTCAAGGGGGGACAACACTCCCTATCCAAAGCAAGAAAACGGATTATCCTTGGGATTCCCACCCCGTGTACGCCGCGGCAGGTGAGGGAGTTCCTGGGATCTGCTGGGTTCTGCCGACTCTGGATCCCAGGATTTGCAGAGATAATGCGCCCCCTATACGAGCTGACCCAAGGAAAGGAAAAGAATTTTATATGAACTAAAGAAACAGAACAGGCTTTCCAGAGTATAAAAAAGTCACTCCTGGAGGCACCAGCATTAGCATTACCCAACCTGGAAAAGCCTTTCCAACTATACATTGATGAAAATAAAAGAATAGCCAAGGGAGTCCTTACTTAGACACTCAGCCCATGGAAAAGGCCGGTGGCCTGTCTGTCTAAACAGCTAGACCCAGTGGCCTCAGGATGGCCAAGGTGCCTTAGAATTGTTGCAGCCGCTGCTCAACTGACTATGGGACACCCCTGACCATCACTACCCCCCTTGCCATCGAGGGAGTCCGGCGTAGTCCACCTCATAAATGGATTTCCAATGCCCGGCTAACCCACTACTAGTCTTTATTACCAGATCAGCCCCGAGTTGTGTTTATTTCTAGCTCAGCCCTCAACCCAGCCACACTACTGCCTGATGTGGACCTGGAGGCCGAACCACAAGACTGCACTGAGGTGCTTAGCCAACAGCACGGCCTTCGCCGAGATCTTGTGGACGTTCCCTTGCAGGACCCTGATCTCACTCTGTTCACTGACAGGAGCCATTTTATCAGGGACGACACCAGGTACACAGGGGCAGCGGTGGTAGCCGAAGATCGGGTCCTCTGGTCATGAGCCCTACCATCTGGAACATCAGAGCAACGGGCTGCCCTCAGCCAAGGCGCCAGTCGGTGCGGGCTGCTCTCGGGCTGGGCTGCTGTGCGGCCTCAGCAGCCTTCTCAACGCCAGCAGGGGCTCATGGTGGGAGCTGGAGCACATCTACAGCCAGCACAGCCGCATCCGTGATGGGCTGAGCCATACAGCCCGTGCTCCGGACAGACCCTGCCACAGCGCTGGCACTGCCAACGCAGGCCCTGTTGCCGGCCTCGCCGCTCCATGCTGCCCAGTCAACCTTGACACTACATTAGTGGTGCTGTACAAGGAGATGTTGCCTACAGGTGGGACTGCAACAACTGGACATGTCGCTGCTGTGCCAGCTGTGAGGTCTGTTTGAGTCAAACCAGGACTATAAGCACCTGTGCCAAGACCTGAGCCTGTGCCAGAATCTGTCCTCGTCCCTGCACTCTGATAGCTCCTACCCACCAGATCCGGCCTCTCAGATGACGAGGAGCCTCCTGACGCCAGCCTGTCCCCTGACTCGCCACCTCTCACTGTGCCCCAGACGCACAATGCCCGTGACCAGTGGCTACGAGATGCCTTCCACATCATCGGGCTGAAACAATGGAAGCCCAAGGCAATAACCTAGCCAACCGAGCAGCTAAGGAAGCTGCCCTCAGCCTCCTGGAGATCAGTTCTATCCAGCTCCCCGAGCCAACCCTTCCCGAAGAGCCCACCTAGAAGAGAAGAAAGGATGACACTACACTTCGGGAGGGCTCCCCATTCTCCCTCAAAAATTGGGAGAGAAGCTCGTCCGCCAGATCCACCAGACCACCCATCTGGGAGCAACAAGAATCCAGGAACTTCTGTCTCCAAGGTACTATATACCTCAACTATCCCGGCTTGCTGAACAAATAACACATACCTGCCAAGCCTGCCAAGCCACTAATGCAGGCAGCTCTGGTAAGGCCCACCAAGGTAAGAGAGAAAGACGCACTATGCCTGCAGTACATTGAGAACTGGACTTCACTGAAATTAAGCCCGGCAGATATGGATATAAGTACCTTTCAGTTTTCGTAGACACATTCTCTGGTTGGACTGAGGCATTTTCCACTAAGAGAGAGACAGCACAAGTAGTTTCAAAAAAACTCCTGGAAGAACTCATACCTAGGTTTGGGGTTCTGTTGATGCTAGGATCAGACAATGGCCCTGCCTTTGTGGCCATAGTCTCTCAGGGAGTAACATCTGTTCTGGGGATTAATTGGAAACTACATTGTGCCTATCACCCCCAGAGTTCACGACAGGTAGAGAGGATGAACTGGACCCTTAAGGAGGCCTTAACCAAACTGACCCTAGAAAATGGCAGTGACTGGACGGCCCTGCTTCCCTTTGCCTTAATGCGTGTGCATAATTCTCCCTACCCCCAAGGCCTTACACCCTATGAAATTGTTTTCAGGAGGCCACACCCCTCTGCCCTAAACCAAGTGATGCCATACTTGCTGAAATTTCTAATCATGACCTGCTTAAGTCCCTCCAGGCCCTGCAGAAAACTCACGATCTGCTTTCCCCTTTGTCGAGACGCCTCCACGATCTCCCTCCTGTAAAGCCACATCAGTTTCAGCCGGGGGTCTAGTCTAGGTCCTGAGACACCAAAAGGAGACTTTGGAGCCCCATTGGAAAGGACCCCACACAGTAATCCTGACAACCCCCACTGCCGTCAAGGTTGACAGGATCCGGCCCTGGGTCTGTCACTCCCATCTACCTTCAATGGAGGGTGCAACAACATACTGGCCCTGAGACGACTCCAAGAAACCTCGGCTGGCAAGTTCAAGAACTGACCCTAACCGGCCCTCCCGAGGTGACTTCACCAGTTTTTCACCTTGATTCATGTGACCTTGTGGGGGGTTCTATAGGCTCACAGCTTAAGAAAGACCCATACCCAGTTCGTGCACACGAACACTCATAAATACTGGGGGATGTATACATGCTGATGGGTGGGGGTGTGCTACTAACTGCCTCAGGCAACAACTGCCTAAGAAACAATTTTACGTCTGTCCCGGGTCTAATGTCTATGGATCATGTTGAGGAACAAACGATTATTTCTGTTATACATGGGGCTGTGAAACCAATGCACCCTGGATCAGGGAAACTAGGGGACCTCATTAGGATCAGTTGAGTCTCTGTTCTCCTGGTCTCCGTGGCTGACCACTCTCTTCACTGCGTTAACAGGACCACTTGTCCTCTTCACCTTAACTTTAACTGTGGGTCCCTACATTCTAAATTACTTAAATTCATACTAGAAAAACTAGCCAGCTCCTGGTCCTAAAACATCAGCCCCAACACCAGACCTACCACCCCCTGAACAGCCAGGACCTTGATCAGCCTGGCACCCACTCAGAGTCTAAGATTTGACTTTGGAATAAGAACTCAATAGGGGAACGTTGAAATGAGAAAGGGCACGGTAAATATTTGAGGTATTAAAGAAAGCCCCAGGAAACAACTTAATAGCAGAAAATACCATAGAATAATCTCACCTTTGTCTTACAAAACACTGTCACAAGACAAGCCTGGGGGCAACCTTACAAGTGACAGCCTGCAAGTGACCCCTAGACCTTGACCACATTTTACAACTAATAGGAGTTAACCAATCAATGTAAAGGTCAGTTCACCCTCCCTGCTTTGCAATCTCACAACTTAAATACTGGGCGCTGAGGAAACTCATCATCACCCCCTGCTCTGTGTAGCTTGGGGTGAGTCCCTGGTGCACCAGTATTTTTCCTATTGGGCATATTTTTTTTTAATAAAATTTAACCTTTAAAGTAACAGTGTCGCATCTTGAAAATCGTGGACCCTAACACACCCATCAAGCAGAAACTGTGATTTCAGACAGACACAGTGTCAGAATGAGGCAGGTCAGGACGCAGGGCAGACACTCTCTCTTAAAGTGCCAGGTTCAGTTCATTTTGCTTTTTACCTGTGCCCGAGTCCCCCATATCAATACATCTATTAGTTGGCCTTCACTGCCCAGTATTGGCCAATAGCACCATTCCTGTAGCCAGATCCACAGCCATCATGGGAAAGGCACAGAATCAGTAAACATTTCATTCCAACCTGACAGCAGTTCACATTCACAGCAATTCAGCCAGAACCATCCTCCAGGGGTCTGAGAAACCCATTCTGATGGCCACTCTAAATCCTATTGATATTTTAAAATCCAGTTAAAGGACACCTCCCTTCTCAATGAAAGCTTTCCTGCCTACCTTGGTTCCAAACTACCGACCATCTGTTCAAAAGTGTTGCTACAATTACAGTCCATTCCTCCGACTATTCTTCATTAAATTATGAGTGTCATTCCTGAACCATCATTTACTGCTGGTGAGAATGTGAAATGGTGCAGCCACTGTGGAAACAACCTAGTCATTTCTCAAAAAGTGAAACATACAATTAGCCTACAGTTGAGCAATTCCATTCTGAAGTATATACACCCAAAGAAATAAAAACATGTGTTCACAGCAGCATTCTTCACAATAGCCAGAAATGGAAACAACCCAAATGTCCATCAGCTAATGAAGAGATTAATAAAATGCAGTCCATGAATACAATGGAATATTATGCAGCCATAAAAGAGGAATGAATTACTAATACATGCAATAGCATGGGTAAAACTTGAAAACATACTAAGTGAAATAAACCTGACATGAAGAACAACATACTGTGTGATTCTTTTTAATGTGAAGTGCCCAGAAGAGGCAAATCTATAAAGACAGAAAACATGTAAGTTGTTACCTGGGGCTAGGGAGGATGGAGTGATCAGGGGTAATGGCTAAGGGAAAACTGGGCTTCTTGTGGGAGATGAAATGTGCTAAAACTGACTGTCGTGATACAACTCTGATAATACAAGTAGTCCCCAACTTACAATGGAGTTCCATTCTAATGGCTCTGTTGTAAGTTTGTTCTGATGATAAGTCGAATACTCCTTCTTTGTCTTCAGTTTTCATTATTATTGCCTTTTACTATCAATATTGTTATAAATCCAATCTTTGTCTTTGAAAGTTGGAAATATTACATATAAACTTACAGATGTATTTTAATACATACATACAAAAAATACACAAATCATAAAAAGTTACTCCAGTGATGAAGAAGAGTTAGACAACATTGGCATTTTGTTAGTTGCAGTAATAATTTCACTTGTGTAAAGTTCTGGAATCATCTGGTTTACCCTTAAAAAATGGGGACAGTCAGACAATGAGAGTTGTCTGAATGGTCCCATTGTTTTTTCTTCATATAGTTCACAGTAACATCTCACTGCTTCCTAAATCTGTTTATCAATCTTAGCAAAATGATCAGCATTTGGGTCCATGTTTCAAGCAACTGAAACCCCTGACTTAGTTTAGAAAAATTCCAGGTAATATTTTCACTGCACATTTGTCAATGTTAGGGTCTGTGATTTTCAAGATGCAACACTGTTACTTTAAAGGTTAAATTTTATTAAAAAATATGCCCAATAGGAAAAATACTGGTGCACCAGGGACACACCCCAAGCTACACAGAGCAGGGGGCGACGACGAGTTTCCTCAGCGCCCAGTATTTAAGTCGTGAGATTGCAAAGCAGGGAGGGTGAACTGACCTTTACATTGATTGGTTAACTCCTATTAGTTGTAAAATGTGGTCAAGGTCTAGGGGTCACTTGCAGGCTGTCACTTGCAAGGTTGCCCCCAGGCTTGTCTTGTGACAGTGTTTTGTGACAAAGGTGAGATTATTCTATGGTATTTTCTGCTATTAAGTTGTTTCCTGGGGCTTTCTTTAATACCTCCAATTTTTACCGCGCCCTTCCTCATTTCAACAGTCAACTTCTCTCCTTTCTCATCCTCGTTACTTCTTTCTTCTTTAGCACTACTTTCCTTTTCAAAATCCATGGAGTTTCTATCTGTCAATTCCCCATCTTTGGAATCTATAGACTGGTCCACATCAGTGCTAGATCAAGTTCTGAATTCAGTGTTATTGCCATATGCACAATTTTTTCCACTGATCTCTTCCATCATATTATCCTGATTAAATGCTTGGAGCATGTTTACATAACTCAGCAATTTTTTCCATATCCCCTGCATGCATTTTCCCATAACTTCCTCCTAGGAAGACATACTAATGATGAGACAGAAAAAAAAAAAAAGAAAGAAAAACTAGGACGATTTTAAGTGTGCCTTGTGGTAACTCAAATATATTCTAGGTTGGAGTCTATCTGTACTAAAAATCATTGAACTGTACATGTTAAATGGGTAAATGATACGGTACGTGAATTATATCTTAATAAACTGTTACATTAAAAGTGTTATTCTTCTCTCAATTAAATTGCAGATGTTCTGAGGACAAACTGTGATTGCCTGAGGTGCCACAGTGCTTATGACAGTGTCAACTGTGGAACAGACACTCAATAAACATTTGTGGAATGCCATCGAGAAGAACTCCCCAAACCCATTTCCAGAGTTGACTCTGACTCATAGTGAACCTACTAACAGAGAAGACCTGCCCCATAGGATTTCCAAGGCTGTAATTTTATGGAAGCCGACTGCCACATCTTTTTCTCATGGAGTAGTCAGCCGGCTCAAACCACCAATGTTTTGGTTAGTAGACAGAACTTAACCACTGTGCCACCAGAACTCTGTTAAGAGGCACCCAAAAGGTTTTAATTTGCTGTGCATTAAAATAAAATAATTTTGTTGCTGTCAGGCCACCTTTAATTTACAGTAACACCAAAGGACAGAGTAAAACTATCCCATTGGGTTTCCAAGGGGTAGGTGGTGGATTCAAACTGCCAGCCTGTTTGGGTCAGTTGCCGTATGTCATGGATTGAATTGTGTCCTCCCATAAAATGTGTGTAGCCATTTGGCTAGGCCATGATTCGTCGTGTTGCGTGATGTTCCTATATGCTGTAAACCCTGCCACTGTGATGTTAATGAGGGACGATGGGTGGTAGTTGTGTTGGTGGGGCAGGACTCAGTCTGTAGCAGTATATTGTGCCTCGAGGCAATCTCTTGAAATACAAAAGAAAGAAGCTAGCAGAGATATTTGGGGACCTCACTGCACCAAGAAAGCAGTGCTGGGAGCACAGCATGTCTTTTGGAAAGACCAGGGGTACCTGCACCTCAGAAACTCCCAGTCCAGGGCAAGACTCACAAAAAGGACCTTCTTCCAGAGCCAACAGAGAAAGACTTCTACAGCTGATGCCCTGAATTTTGACTTGTAGCCTACTAGACTGTGACAGAATAAAATTTCTCTTTTTAAAGCCATTGATTTGAGATATTTCTGTGGTAGCAGCACTAGACGAGTCAGACACTGCAGCTCTTAACTTCTGCACCTCTAAGACTCCCACCCCACGCATAAGATGTTATAAACACAAAACAAGACACAAGCAGATTCCTTTGCATGATAGCCTGCCAGTAATTATGCTCACACTTAAGCAACACACTAACCTTCTTTAGTCTGTATTTTTCTTGCCATTTGTTTCTATTTTAGTTTATAATGATGTCATAGTATCAGGAATTTTGATTTCTTGACCAAAAGAACTAGAATCACTATTTCTGATATTTATATGTGTAGACAGAATGGTTGGAGACAAGAAAAGTGAGGGGAAGAGGGGAAGATAAAGAGGAGGGAACAGGAAGGTAAGATGGCAGAGTAGTCAGACACTTCTTATGATCCTTCTAATAACAAAGATCCAAAAAACCAACTGAATGGATTATATACGACATTCTAGGAGAACTGTGACATCAAAGGAAATGCTGAGAAATCAGACTGAGCAACAGGGAAGGGATGTGGGATGCAGAATTTGAACTCTAGTGAAAAGACCAGAATTGATGGTCTGATGAAGTGGAGGGTCCCTGGAAGACACTGGCCCCAGACTCTGTTATCCCATGTCCCGGCCTGCGGGACAAATCAACGAGGGGCAAGGAGGAACCTGTGAAAATGAAAGTAGGGCAGGAGATGCGAAGAAATGGAGGCAAGACAGGATTCTGATCAAGCCTCAAAAATTTTTTATTTTAGCAGTGGATATATATATACAGCGGGAAGGGGAGGGATTTGGAATCGGGTGATGTCTGGTGTGAGGCACTTGGCATTTTATGATTGGTTAGACGGTATGTCTGGACAGTGACGCTGGGCAGTGATGCACGGGTAGTTTTCGCACTTGTGCGTTTTCAGGGGCTTTCCGGACTTCCTATTTTTTAGGGCCTGAAGTTTTTTTTTTATGGCCCCCGACATCTCCTCCCTTTTTGTATTTTTGGGAGGTGGGCTTTTACTGGGAGAGGGAGTAGTGACCTGGCTCCTCCCATTGTGGTTCTCGGCTCTTGGTATCTTTTTGGGGAGGAGAGGCAGAGCCGTTTTAGCAGATTTGTGTAGATACCAACCTCTTTGCAAGCCAGGTATGCTCCAGGGAAACGTAGAGGAGTCAATGATAACTTTCCCTTGCAATGCTTTGCTTCACACTCATCCCAGTACCCATACCTCTCATCCCATACTGGCAAGGAGGTAAGCATGCCTCTACTTTTCATGCTGTCCCCTCGGGGAGGAAGTCGGAGTACCCATTTTTAGCGACGTACTCATCGTCAACTGCCAGGCGGTGGTAATGGACTTGGATAGGTTTAGCTAATGCCGAATCTACTTGTTGTTTGATGAAGCTCGTAAGTCTCTTGAAAGTCCAAGGGCCAAAGGATAAGATTAACAGCAAACCTAAAAGGGGGCCGAGGATAGGGAGGAGGTAAGGGAGGAATCCGTTCAGTCCAGTCCAAAAAGGGTTTTCTCGTAGTTCTTTCCGCCTCTTTAACAGATCTTCTTGTAAGTCCTTTATCTTGTTTCAGACAATTCCGGATTTATTGGCGTAGAAGCAGCAGTGTTCCTGTAAGACTAAACAGATTCCACCTTTTTCTGCAGTAAGAAGGTCTAAGCCCCTTCAATTTTGTAGGGCTACCTCTGCTAAGGAGTCAATTTGATCTTGTAAATCATTGATAGTACCGGAGAGGGTTTGGACATCGTCTATTAATTGGTGGGATAACTTATTGTATTTGTCTATGGCGATGCCCAGGCCGGTAGAGCCGGTGGCTGTAGCCCCGGCAACTCCCAGGCCCACAAGAAGGGGTTTGAATTGGAGGGCTTGTTTTGATCGTCCGGCTATGTAATCAAGGCTGGGGACAGGGACAGGGGTGTCTCCTGATATAATAGAAATATCTGGGAGGAGGTTAGCCTGAACGCAGAGTCCTGTCCAGTTTTGGGGTAAGGCCGTGTAGGCTAAGTTATTTCCACATAGAAAAACCTGTCCAGGGGCTGGACAGAGGGGCTCTGTATGGTTGGTGGTATTGGTACAATCAGAGAATGTTATAAATCCAACATCTAGATCAAAGCTATTATTCTGGAATGACCCTTGGTAGCAATGGGAAGAATTAAAGCCAACAGGCTGAGTCCGAAAAGGTGGACTGAAGCTGCAGTTACGGGATGGAAGTGTAGACGAGTTGTTTGTGGGAATAGCTGCTGGCATAGGAGACCCAATAGTCATGCATAGCCAACAATCGTTAGCCAGGGAGGGGTTGGAGGAATTTAAGACCTTATGGGTGGCTTCAAGAATGTTATTGGTTTGAGTATCTAAGTCAACAGTCCGAGGCTTCGGGAGAGCCAAAGGGTGATAATTGAGAGAGGGATATTGATGGGCAATAAGTTGATTGATTTTTGTTTGCACTACAGCCTCCCTGGCTCTGTCTGATGGCCCACCACCGTCTGATATGTGAATAGGTGCGTTTTGAGGCCAACATACCTGCTCACTGACTTTTCCTGTACAAGAGGCTTGGGCATATTTATTGTGGCCTTGTGGCAACGTGTGCCAGTCACCCCCCGTTGAGCCCCGATATTCTTTATTTTGGACGGCAGTCAGATATACCACGTCGCCCTGGCTACAGGATTGGGAGTTTTGGTAACAGGTTGAGTGCATTTGGGTGAGCATTTTACAATTGTTGGGACAAGGCCCTGGTTGGCCATTTACTGAGGGTATGGTTTGAGGCTTGGTCACACATGTCCATTCTTGTCTGTATCCCCCTCCGTGTTGAGATACGTAGGTCAAATAAGCGGTCTTGTCTACACAGTCAGTTGAGTGGGTAAACCTAGTGGGCTGATTTTTTTGGATACCCCCTCCGCAGTCGCAGGGTTTACCGAACAAGGCGGTAAGAAGCTGTTGTTTGTCCACAGGGGTTCCGAATCCTCCATGAGTCGGTGGAATGAGGACCATTAATAAGATGGCAATTTCCATGACCTACAAACAAGAAAAATTTTTCTCAGGGATCATTTCCCTGGACGGGGGTTTATCATTAATGGGCTTGACGAGACGTTCGGGTAGCCACCGAGGGGCCCCCTCGGGGGTATCATACACACAGGCGTGGCCTCTTCCCCAGATGAGAACTGGATCAGGACTGTGCCACTTATGGGTTATAGGATCTTTCCACATAACCTTGGCGTACTGATTTTTGGTTTCTTGGTGCCAAAGGCGATCTGCTGCAGACTTTTTATTAAGATCTAGTTGTAAGAAATTAAGGATAAATAATGCATGGTTTAAGACATTACGAGGGGAGCCCTTAGTGGGGTAGACAGTGTTTGTTTTGAGTTTGGATATGGTATTTTTAAGAGTCTGGTGAGCTCGTTCTATTATGCCCTGTCCCTGAGGATTATAGGGAATGCCTGTGACATGTTTGATTTGGAATTGACCACAGAAGTTTTTAAAGGTTTGTGATGTATAACCTGGCCCATTGTCTGTTTTGATTTTTTGGGGCTTTCCCATGATGGCAATACATTGGAGAACATGTGCTATGACATTTTTAGAGGCCTCACCGCTGTGGAGGGTGGCATGGAGGAACCACTATAGGTGTCAATGGTTACATGGGTATATTTGAGGTTACCAAATTCAGGAATGTGAGTAACATCCATCTGCCAAATCTCATTGGAGAGTAGGCCCCTTGGGTTGACCCCTAAATGGGGGAGTGGTAGGAGAGTAACACATCCAGGACAGTCCTTAACAATTTGTCTAGCTTGTTCCCTGGAAATCTTAAACATAAGGCGGAGTATACGGGCATTGAGATGATGAAGGGCATGGCTTTGTGTAGCCCTAGTGACGGGGTCGGTGGTGATTGAGAGGACAAGGCGGGTTTGTTTGTCTGCAAGATCATTACCTTGGGAAAGTGGACCAGGGAGGTCCCTGTGGGCTCGCAAATGTCCAATAAAGAAAGGGGTATGTCTTTTTAAAATGAGGGATTGAAGTTGTTGAAAAAGAGATACAGCATGGGAAGATGGTTTGATATAAGGAACTGTTTCTAACATAGGGACCGAGAGAGCTATGTAAGCGCTGTCGGTATAAAGATTGAAGGGGACATCGTGTAGTACTGTGAAGACTTGTAAGATAGCAAAAATTCTACAAGCTGAGCTGACTTAAAGGGAGAATAGACACTGTGACTTCGTGAGTCTATAACCCATGCTGCAATGCCAGAAGATGATCCATCTGAAAAGACCAGGGAGGCCTTATTTAAAGGATTTGCTGAAGTTACTTTAGGAAAGGTAAAAAGGTGTAGTCGCGCGAATTGGAGAAGCTTGTGGGAAGGGTAATGGTTATCAACCGTACCCTGAAATGTAGACAGGGCCATTATCCAATCATCATCATTCTGGGAAAGCCAGTCTATCTGTTCTTTGATGTAAGGGATAATAAGTTGGTCAGGGTCTCTGCTGAAATGTTGGCGGCTCTTTTCTCGGCCCAGTCTTATAAGTTTGGCCACTAGGGAGGGGTAGGTGAGAAGAACCTTAGTTGGGGTGGAAGACAGATGTATCCACAAGAGGGGACCATCTTGCCACAAAACCCCAGTGGGTGCATGAGGTGTGGCACAGATAATAAGGGCAAAAGGCCGTTCATAGGCTATGAAGGTAATCTGTTGTTGTTGTATGGCTATTTCGACAGTGTGAAGAGCCTCTTTTGCTTCAGGAGTGAGGTGACGGGGAGAGAGGGGGCTGGAGTCTCCTTGAAGGATGTCAAACAGCGGTTTTAAGTCTCCTGTTGTAAGTTTGAGATATGGTCTAAGCCAATTAATATCTCCTAGGAATCTTTGAAAATCGTTAAGCGTATGTAGATGAGAGGTCTTCAGATTGAGCTTCTGAGTGGAGATTTGATTATTGCTTAATTCAAAACCGAGGTAATAATAAGGGTCGGTAAGCTGTATTTTGTTTGAGGCAATCTGAAGTCCGAGGGAAGTTAGTTGGTAAGTTAGGTCCTGGCTGCACCTAAGTACCTCAAAACTGGAGGCCCCCACCAGTAAAATGTCATCCATGTAATGAATGATATAAATGGAAGACCACCGACGCCTAAGAGGGTCTACAGCCTGAGCAACAAATTTTTGACACAGAGTGGGACTATTGGCCATGTCCTGAGGGAGAACTTTCCACTGATAGCGCTGCATTGGCCCTTTAAAATTAATAACTGGGAGGCTAAACGCAAAGCGCTCTCTATCGAGTGGATGAAGAGGGATGGTAAAGAAGCAATCTTTGAGATCAATAATGATTTTAAAATAGTTAGCTGGAATGGCAACGGGGGAGAGAAGTCCAGGTTGGAGAGCCCCCATTGTAAACATGGTTTTATTAACTTCTCTGAGATCCTGAAGGAGTCGCCATGACCCATTTTTCTTTTTAATCACAAATATAGGAGTATTCCAGGGAGAGGTGGTTGGTTCTAAATGTCCAGCAGCCAGTTGTTCCTGCACTAACACCGTGGCAGCTGCGAGTTTTTGTTCAGTCAAGGGCCATTGATCTACCCACACTGGAGACTCAGATTTCCACTTAATCTTATCCGCGTGGGGTGCAGGGGAGTCAATGACCGCTAAGGAAAATTTTCACTTCCCAAGCCTGAACGATTATTTTTAGGCGTTACAGGAAGAGGCTGTTTTATACCTTGATTATTTTTTCCCAGTCCTCGTCCCGGTAAGAAACCTAGGTTAAGCATCTGTTGGGTAATTATTTCATTTGGACTACACATGATGACCCCTAGTTGGGATAAGACATTACGACCCCATAGATTGACAGGTAAACCCGGAACAATGAAAGGTTGAACCTGTCCTGAGTTACCCTCAGAGTCCTTCCAAGTAAGAATCTTTGAGCTTTGTTTAGGGTTGACAGACTGGCCAATGCCTTCAAGATGAGTTATTGAGGCCTCACAGGGCCAGTTGGAAGGCCAATATTTAGCTGATATTACTGTGGCATCTGCCCCTGTATCCACTATCCCTTCAAAGGCCTTACCGTCTAATTGGAGGGTGAGTCTTGGCCTGTCAGGGGTTACTGGTTGCACTCAATAGGTGTCGGACGACCCAAAGGCAGAATTCAATCTCGTGGACTGTATGTGTTTGGTGGGTGTGGAATCTAAGGGAAGCAACACAAGTTGTGCTATTCTTTTTCTTTTTGGAATGGATAAGGGCCCTGTCTTAGGCTGGGTTTTCTAGGGAAGCAAAACCAGTAACACGTGTAGGTATAAGGAAAGATTTATAATATATATATATAGACAGATAGATAGATACAAATATAGGAAACAGCTCACGTAATCACAGAAGCTGAATGTCCCAAGCTCTGGCACAAGCCTCACGTGTCCACGGAAGCTGAGGAACCCAAGGTCAGCAAGTCAGAGACCAGAGTTGCAGATCACCGGTTGTGTGGGTCAGTGGATCCCAAGCTGGCGGCGAGACGATGCAACAGAGGCTGGAGGTCGGTGGATCCCAAGCTGGTGGAGGGCGAAGTGACAGAGGCTGGAGAACCCAGGATCGGCAGGTCAGGGAGCAGGACTGAGCAGAGGCTGGCGAGCGCAGGATTGGCAGGTCAGGGAGCAGGACTCTCACATGCCGACTGTAAGGACTGATGAGCCCAACAGCCGCTAGCTCAAGTCCCGGAACCAGACGCTGGAACAAGAGAGCAGGAGCTCCTGGCCACGTGAGCGATCAGCAGCTGTAGTCCAGGGTCACGAGATGAGAGCCGAGGGGCAGGGAGCCACCACAAACCCCGCCCTGCCACTTAATACAGCAGCCAAATAGGTAGTAGCCAAGTTGACATAATCCTGACCACCACAGGCCCCAACGGAGCCAAGGCCAAAAGAGTGATTTGTCCTGTGTAGTCATTATCAATGACCCCAGGGATGATATGAAGGCCGGCCAATGAGGAGCTGCCACGTCCTAAGATTAAACCAAACATTCCCGGGGGCAGTGGGCCATAAACCGCTGTAGGGATGAGCTGAACACCTTGATCGGGCACTAATATTGTATCGGTGGCGGAACAGAGGTCCAGCCCTGCGCTTCCGGGGGTGGCACGGCAGAGGGAGCTGATGTTTGCTTTTGTGTCTGTTTTGGGGGAATGAACCTGACTGCCCCTAGGTTCTGTCCCGAGGGCGGGGCCAGGGGCTGGCCCCGCTGGAAGTTTCCCTGCTTCAAGGGGAGAGACTGACCGTTGATATCAGTTTTAGAATAACAGTCAGTGGCCCAATGTTTGCCTCTTTTGCATCGGGGGCACACTGAAGTAGGAGGCCCCCAATGCTGTTTATTTGTGGGACAGTCGCGCACCAAGTGTCCGGGCTGTTTGCAATTAAAGCAGGTTCTTTGTTGTTTATCTTGGTCAAAGCCTTTAAGAGCGGCTCCTATGGCTATTCCGATGGCATGTGAGGTTCCTATACCCGAACAAAGTTTGACATAATCAGAAAGGCTACCACTGCGGTGGGGTTTTAGAGCCTCTTGACAAGAAGGGTTAGCATTCTCAAAAGCGAGATGCTTGATGAAGGCGCTATCAGTCTCACCCTCTCCGACCAAACACTCAGCAGCGTCAGTCAGACAGCTGATGAAGTCACTGTAGGACTCATCAGGGCCCTGGCAGATTTTGGCTAAAGAGGTAGTGGCTGAGCCTTTTGGGGGAAGACGCCTCCATGCCTTGAGGCCAGCATTTTGTATTTGTGCCAGCAAACCAGGGGGAAAATTTGCCTGTTTCTCATTAGTGTCATAGGGGGTCCGTCCCAGGAGTTTATCTCTCGTCCAAGAGCGAGATGTTTTGCTTTCACTATTGCGCTGGGCGGTTTCTAGGCAATTTTCTGTAAAACCGGTGCACCAGAGGACAAAATCACCCCCAAATAATGTGGCCCGTGCCAGAAAATGCCAATCATTAGGGGTTAGCCATCAATCGCTTAGGCTTTCAAGTATGGCCACGCTGTAGGCGGCAGTAGGGCCATAATTATTAACAGCCGCCTTTAAGTCTTTTAAATGTTTGAGGTTTAGGTGGCGGTATTTTTGTTTGTCTGAACTACTTTCATCTGGGGTAGGATTTTCCTCATCAGAGGCCTCTCCCCCCGAGTCTGGGGTCTCATCAGGACCTCTGGCCTCCTCTTCTTCCTCAACTTCGGGTTGAGGCCTGTGACTACGGGTCACAGGAAAGGTGAAGAGAAGGTTTTGGGACTTGAGCCTTTGGAGGTTTTTTTGGAAACCTGACCGGGAGTCATGGAAGCAAGGGCTCGGATTTCTTTAATAAGTTGTAAGTGTTTGCTTTTCTGAGTCAGAAGTTCTCTTAAGGAGGAGACTTCTTGAGTGAGGGAGATCTTAGCCTGCCGGATGGGGTCTGAAACCATGGTTGTGCTGTGCTCTGGGTTAAAGGGTGAGGTGAGGGGAGTCGAAGGACCCTGGTGATATGGGGGTGGGTTTCAGAGTTTCATTAAGGGGACCACGGAAGGCAGGGGCGGTGAAAGCCCAACGGTCGCCGCCACCATGGTATCGCGCAGCCTGGTCTTCTAAGGTTTCCCAGTCTTTGGGGGACAACTGACCTGCATTGGAATTGTCCCTAAAGGGTTTTAAAGATGGGCCAATAAGGCTGGGTGGGTCGGGATTTGTTTGAGGGGTTTCTTTTATGTTAAATGTTTGAGGTTCCTCCGGAATATTCACAGAAACCGATGGGCAGGTGGAGGGAGGGCAAGAACTATTTCGAAGGACCGTCTCCCCAATATGAGCAAGTTTTTGAACATCAGGGTCTTTAAGGGAGCCTTGTAACACATCATTAATCAAACTCCAATATGAAAAGGAAGTGACAGGGACTTTCTCGGGTCCAAAGGTTCTATAGTAATCATTTAAACAGTCTCCAACCCTTTTCCAACACTTAAGAGTCTATTGTCCCCTCCTGGGGAAACCAAGGGCAAACATCAGACAAAAAATTAAAGAAATGTGCTAAATCTTTTTTCTTAGCCTTAATCCTTTGCATCTTTAACGATTCTTTGATTCCTGTGAGGAAGAGCTTGTGAGAGCTCAATTCCTGCCCCATGACGATTCCCCACTTACCTTTAGCAGATCAATCTCACAGGGCGGCTAGTCCGGCGGTGATCAGGCATGAGTCTTTCTCATGGCTCAATACCTCGCGGCAACTCAGGACGAGCCAAACTCACACCTCGTGGAGGCTCAAGGAATGCCTGGCCAGGGCTTGTCAAGTGGGTCTTTTCAAGGACTCCGTACCTCGGGCCCCACGCTGGGCGCCAAAAAATGTCCCGGCCCGCAGGACAAATCAACGAAGGGCGAGGAGGAACCTGTGAAAATGAAAGTAGGGCAGGAGATGCGAAGAAATGGAGGCAAGACAGGATTCTGATCAAGCCTCAAAAATTTTTTATTTTAGCAGTGGATATATATATACAGCGGGAAGGGGAGGGATTTGGAATCGGGTGATGTCTGGTGTGAGGCACTCGGCGTTTTATGATTGGTTAGGCGGTATGCCTGGACAGTGACGCTGGGCAGTGACGCGCGGGTAGTTTTCGCGCGTGCACGTTTTCAGGGGCTTTCCGGACTTCCTGTTTTTTAGGGCCTGAAGTTTTTTATTTTTATGGCCCCCGACAATCCCAGAACTAAAACCATTCTGGAAGCCAACTTTTCAGATAAAGATTGAACTGGTATATAAAGAATAAAATGGTATACTGGCAAAGAGAGTGGTTCTTGGTTTGGGTACATGCAAGAGACTAACTGCAAAACTCCAGTTTGAAGGTGAGAAGAAACGACAGACAGGTACAGCAGTTAGTTAAATGGATGTGAGAATATTGGGTTGGAGAGGAGGAGTGTGCTGTCACAGTGTGGGGAAAGTAACGAAGGTCGCATAAAAAGTATGTTTAAGTTTTTGTACGAGAAACTGACTGTAATTGTAAACTTTCACTTAAACACAATTAAAAACTGATTTACAGCTAAAAAAAGAGAGAGAGAGAGAGAAAAGAACAAACACTGGCCTCTCAGGCTTTTGCCACCCCTCTGCCCATCAGTTGTATCAGTTCTTGTCTCCCATGGCCCTCCCTAACATCACTGCACCACAACTCTAACACAACTTTCCTGCCAGTGCCCACGAGAAATGGGACACCAACAGGCTGAGATCTGAAGGCTGAGCTCCCTTCAGCCCTGGACCCTGCCACGAGCTGTGAGCAGTCATATTCACTACCTTGAGGAAACCCCAGGTGTCACCTTTCCGTGTGCTTGGAGTAGAAAATATCAGAAACCTGGGGGCAGTCATCCCTTTCTGACCTGGCCCCCTTTCTGGCCTCATGCCATCTGTTTCTTATTTTTGCCACAAACCTAGTGACTGGAAACAACACAAATTTATCTTATGACAGTTCTAGAAGTCACAATTCCAAACTGGTCCCAGGTAGTTAAAGTCAGAAGGTCCCCAGGTGGTATAAATGGCTTATGCTCAACCACTAACCTAAAGAGTTATACCTTAAACCCACTCAGCATTGTCTCAGAAGAAAGACCCGGAGGTCTCATTCCACAAAGATTACAGTCAGGGGATGGGTGCTGACACACGGTGCAGATTACAATTGGAGTCACAGAACAATTTGAATATAATTTTTTGAATGAAGAATTAATCTAATCTGTCACTTTTACCTAACGCATGATCAAAAAAGTTAAAATTAAAAAAAACTATACAAAGTGAAGATATAAATTCTGTATCCACCAGCAGTCACTTCCCATTTTCCTCCCAACTCCACAGCCTTACGCAACCAATCTAGTTTTGGTCTAAAGATTTGCCCATTCTGGACATTGCATATGAGTGGAATTACGTAGTGGGGAAACAAAGTTACAGCCAAGAAAATCCTATGGAGCAATTCTAGTCTGTAACACAGGAGGATGCCTTGCACCAGAATTAACTCAACGGTTACGGGTTTGGTTTGGGGAAGCTAAAATCAAAGTGTCAGCAGGGTTCCCCTCCTTCTAGAAGCTTCAGGGGAGAAGCTGCTTCCTTGCTTTTTCCATTGGCAGCCCATATTCTTTGGACCATGACCCTTCCTCCATCTTCAAAGCCTCCATCATGTACCTTCCAGTCTGTCTCTGACTCTGACTCTCCTGATGTCTCCTAAAGGAGCCTTGTGATTACATTGTCTCCTGTGAGACAATCCAGGATAAATCCATTGTCACAACTCCGAAGCCCCTTTGCCCTGTAAAGTACCACATTCACAGGTCCCAGGGATGAGGACGTAGATGTCTTTGGGGCTGTTATTCGGCCCACCTCACCATTCCTTCAACACCCTAAGGAGCCTAAGGTGCTCTTGTTAGAAGGTAGCTCTCTTAATGTCATCTTCTTGCTGACTACTCTTCAGAGGTTCCTCACTGCACTCAGAATGAAGTCCCTTCTCATGGCCACAACCCCTGTCCAGTGTGGCCCTGTCCTTTCTGCCCCTTCTCCCACTCCCTCATGCTCCTGGCAGGCCACCCGCACTGGCTTATTTACCTAGATGCCCAGTGTCACTCCATCAGTAGGGTACCTCCCCAGTGAGATTCTCAATCCCTATCTGGAGGAAGCCCCAGTCTTCACTGTCAGGATGAACTACTTAATATATTCATATCCATGTGGTATTTAAAAAGGAGCCCTGGTGGTGTAGTGGTTAAAGCACTCAGCTAAGAACTGCCGAGAGCCAGCCCCAACACTTTTCAGGGTCACGAACGGAGGGAAGGAGAGGCGCGGCGGGAAAGGAATTGAGAGACAGGAAAGAGTTTCCTAGTTCATGGCAGCCCGATCCAGAGAGCAAGAGAGGGAGCTGTCTGTCTTTATTGTTTTTATAGTCAAAGTGACGTGAATTTTACCCTGCCCACTGACCACACAATCTATTGGCTAACTTGAAACCAAAACCTCATGGTCTTGAGGTGATGTAATTTTTACCCTGCCCCCCCCACCACATGAGCTATTAGCTAACCGAAACCTTGTGATCCTTTTAATTGTCAAGGCTTTCTAGATAATGGCCCAAGGCAAGTGTGTAATTGACAGTGAAAACAAAGTTATGCCTCGAGCTCAATCAGCCCTACTTATACCTCAAGGTTAAAAGGTACACAAGGAAGGGCCTAAAGTTTATGATCTTTATTTGTTCCTGCTTTGCTCTTTATTTTATCTCCTCCTGTGGGGACAGTAAACATCTACCGTCCCCCACCCTATGTCTTTCTTAAGCTGTTCTAAAAAGGATAATTCTTTTCACATGGGTGGGGATGTGCAGTTGGGGGAAGTCAGCAGGGCTGGGCATTCCCGGGCTCAGCGTTTGTCCTTGTGCAGGGAGATGAGCGGGTATTTTGGGGGAGAGTTTAATTGGGGTGAAAAAATATACAGCCAGAAATATGTCAGGGGTGAGCAGCTGGGAGAAGTCAGCAGGGGTTGGGCCGGCCTCGCTGCTCTCAAGCTGGCTGTGTTAGAAATCATTCCTCTGAGCTCTTTTCCCCAGAAATTCCTGTACAGGTTTTCCCGATATTATTTCATAAACCAAGGGGGTAGTAAAGGGCCCCTCTCAGAAGGCATCTCCCCTGATCCTTGTGCCAGGAGAGGAGTGGGTATCTTTTTGAAGAAAGTTTGATTAGGAAGCCAAATAATATCAAGGGCAGTAGGCTAGAAAACATGTCACAGGTGAGATGCTTCAGCCCGCCATTTACAGGGTTCGTGACTTTGTCTACAAAGCTGATGGCGGACCTCCGCAAAGAACCATATAACCAAAAAGTCAATAGGTCTAACCTATCAGCCACTCTGAAGGAGACAGATGTGGCAGTCTGCATCTGCAAAGATTCATAGCCTTGGAAACCCTATGGGGCAGTTCTACTCTGTCTCTTAGGGTCACTGTGAGTCATAATCAACTGGATAGCAACAGAGGTGGGGTGGGTGGCTGGTATCTAAAACTTCCCCCCACATTTGTTGACTTGTTCCTGTCTTGTCTCCTCCCACTAGAATACATACCATACAAGAGCAGGGACCTCTGTGTAGAACAGGCACAGCCCATGGTAAGCACTGCGAGAGGATGGAGTGATTCCCTTGGAGGCTCACGAGTTAAAGCCAGCCTGTCATCTGTTTCTTGGCTGCAGAGCCTGTTATCCAGTTCCCAGCCAGAGTTATTCAGACACAACAATGAGCACTTTGCCTCTGCTGATCAAGAACAGAAGGGAGCTGTGTCCTGTGTGGAGGCCCCATTCTTCCATTTCTGAACACTCATTGTGCCACTACAGCATATGAAGTCATCTACAACTGTAACGAGATTACAGTTAGGACAAGAAGTCTGCTAGGCTCCCGTGCTGGGCCTTCTCCACCATTGATCAGTAAATCTCGTTTATTTAACCTGCCACTCCCAAAGCAGAGCTTGGCCTGGCTATTGATAGCAGAGAATATTTATTGGCTCCGGGATATAGCTTGGCTGGGTTTGGTAACCACCAAGTGGGTAAATGATACCCTGGGTCTTGGCAGCAGCAGATTACTTGGTCTTTTCTGGGAGGGAAAGCCTAGGAAGCAGCGGGAAGGTGGTGATTTTCAGAAACAAATAGTGGTGGATGCTGGACACATGGAGCAAGGCCAGGATTTCAGCACATTTGATATTCCTGCGCTGGCAGGAGCATCAAGAAGGTTTAGTATGCTTGTTAATTACAGTGAAACCTGCAATTACCTTTAGAGAAACAAGAGCCAGGCTGGAAATAGGAGCCCAATAACTCAATAGAAGGAATGCCAATGAAGCTAGGCTTCTCAGTCAGTAAAGATCAGAGACCTGATGAACATTCATTTTCATTTGCTCTTCCCAAGACAGGTCTGTCCAGAGAAGGTGGAGGTGCTGAAGAGCAGAGCATAGAAGCCAAAACCAGGGCTAGAGGGCCTGGACAGATGGAGCCAGTCAGATGGCTCTGACAGGGAGAGGGTCTAGGCTGTCCGATGAGGTCACCCAGAGGCCTTGTGAAGCTGCTGGTGTAGACATTCTCAGTGAAGGCTTATCAACAAGAGCCTCACTATTGTATTGTCCCTCAGAAACAACACGTTAAGCTTTTGTGTCTATGGACTTAGTGATTCTGCAAGTCAGCTCATTTGTCCCCAGTACAGAAGAGTGACCATTCATCAGTCACCAGGTCATGACCTTAGGTGCTCATGGCTCTTTCACTTCCACTCTTCTGAACTTGTCTGTTAAAAGCTAGCAGGAGCCTATGTGTTCATTCCCAAGGAATGAAGCAGCAGAAGGATCCAAGAATTTCTGGGATCCTGCTCCAAGAGATTAATTACTTCTATGACCTGATTGAACATGTCTGAGAAATTGCAACTTCTCTTGACTTCCTTTACGGTCTTTTGTTCCTCTTGGCATTTTTCAATTGTTTGCCAAAGATTTCAGGCCAAGGCCATGCTGCTATACTTGAATGTTTTACTGGAAAGGAGGAGATCTACCATCTTAATTAATACCTCCCCTGAGCAAAGACCATCAGCAACCCCTGACATTACACATTGGTCCAAAGAATTTAGCCTTTTTTTTAATGAAAATGACAAACAATAGCTTGTTTGACTGCTTTCTGGACAAAACTGAAGCTGCCAGTGACAGCAAAATCTTGCTAAAGAACTGAAATAGCTGTAGCAAAAGCCCACAGCTATGTGTGTGTGATGAATCAGAGTATCTCACCCCAGTTTGTGTGCAGTAAGTGGAGGGTCTCAAGAATGCCTGTGTTGAGAGATGAAGAAAACACCAAATAGACAATAAATAACTCAAAAATTTTTTATTGTGATGAAGCTAAGGTTAACAATTCAATTTTGCATACCTGCCTCTTTGCAACACTATCTACTCTCCTCATCCTGTGATAGCACACACTTCTTTTTCACTCTTTACAGTACCCACTCAACCAATACTTGTCCCCTTCTCTCTCCCTTCTCCTTTTCGCTCTAGAAAGAAACCAGTAAAACAGCCCTATACATATATACAAAACCCTAAAGTATGTATACTACATGCATTACTCGGCATCCCCAAGTCCAGTTCATACTTTGTCTGAAGTGTTGACTTCAGTACTGGTCTCAGCTTTAGACTAGCAGCAGGTCCAGGCACCATGCTCTCAGGGGTCCCTTCAGGCTGTCAGACCAATTCTGGTCTTCCAGAGTTCTCGATCTGCACACTTTTTTCTCATGCTACATCAAGGACTCTACATAGTGTTCCCTGTCAGGGTTGTCTTTGGTGGCGCCTGTGCACCATCTAGTTCTTCCGGTCTCATGCTGATGTAGTCTCCAAGTCACATGAGTCCTTCTGTCTTCTAGGCTCATTTTTCCTTGTATCTTTGATGTTCTTGGTTGCCATCTTTTCCAGGTAGGTTAAGAACAATTGATATTCCTCAAATGGCAGCTTGCTGGCTTTTAGGACCCCAGCTGTTACTCACCAGTATAGGATGCAGACGACTCTCTTAGCAAAAGACTAGTTATGTCAATTGACTTCAATGCCCCCTGAGAACATGGTCCCCAGGCCCCTCACCCTGCTACTCTGTCCTCTGAAATGCTGGGTTGGGTTTAGAAAATTTTTTAGCTTATGGTATAGTCCAGTTATGCTGACCTGGACTGTCATACCGTTCACCTAACCGAATCCCTACTGACTATCTAATCTGAATAACTGTTTCCCTCTCTCTCCGTCCTAGTAGCTATCAAAGAGTATTTTCTTCTGTGTATATGTCCTTAATTAACTCCTTACAATAGTGGTCTCATACAGTATTTGTGCTTTGCAGCTGACTGATTTTATGCAGTGTAATGTCTTCCAGTTGATTCCAGGTTATGTTTCCTAAAATTATCATTGTTCTTTACCATTGCATAGTGTTCCACTGTGTATTTTTTTAACGCATTCATCTGTTGATGGGCACCTAGGTTGATTCCATCTTTTTGCTATTGTGGAGAGTGCTGCAATAAACATTTGTGTGCATGTATCTGTTCATGTTGACAGCCCTTACTTCTGTAGGATATATTCCAAGCAGTGGGATTTCTGGATCATATAGTATTGTTAGGGTCCGCGATTTTCAAGATGCGACACTGTTACTTTAAAGGTTAAATTTTATTAAAAAAATATGCCCAATAGGAAAAATACTGGTGCACCAGGGACACACCCCAAGCTACACAGAGCAGGGGGCGACGACGAGTTTCCTCAGCGCCCAGTATTTAAGTCGTGAGATTGCAAAGCAGGGAGGGTGAACTGACCTTTACATTGATTGGTTAACTCCTATTAGTTGTAAAATGTGGTCAAGGTCTAGGGGTCACTTGCAGGCTGTCACTTGCAAGGTTGCCCCCAGGCTTGTCTTGTGACAGTGTTTTGTAAGACAAAGGTGAGATTATTCTATAGTATTTTTTGCTATTAAGTTGTTTCTTGGGGCTTTCTTTAATACCTCCAATTTTTACTGCGCCCTTCCTCATTTCAACATTCCCCCCTTGAGTTCTTATTCCAGAGTCAAATCTTAGACTCTGAGTGGGTGCCAGGCTGATCAAGGTCCTGGTTGTTCAGGGGGTGGTAGGTCTGGTGTTGGGGCTGATGTTTTAGGACCAGGAGCTGGCTAGTTTTTCTAGTATGAATTTAAGTAATTTAGAATGTAGAGACCCACAGTTAAAGTTAAGGTGAAGAGGACAAGTGGTCCTGTTAACACAGTGACGAGGGTGGTCAGCCATGGAGGCCAGGAGAACTCAACGGATCCTAATGAGGTCCCCTAGTTTCCCTGATCCAGGGTGCATTGGTTTCACAGCCCCATGTATAACAGAAATAATCGTTTGTTCCTCAACATGATCCATAGACATTAGACCCGGGACAGACGTAAAATTGTTTCTTAGCCAGTTGTTGCATGAGGCAGTTAGTAGCACACGCCCACCCATCAGCATGTATACATCCCCCAGTATTTATGAGTGTTCTGTGTGCACGAACCAGGTATGGGTCTTTCTTAAGCTGTGAGCCTATAGAATCCCCCACAAGGTCACATGAATCAAGGTGAAAAACTGGTGAAGTCACCTCGGGAGGGCCGGTTAGGGTCAGTTCTTGAACTTGCCAGCCGAGGTTTCTTGGAGTCGTCTCAGGGTCAGTATGTTGTCGCACCTTCCATTGAAGGTAGATGGGAGTGACAGACCCAGGGCCGGATCCTGTCAACCTTGACAGCCATGGTGGTTGTCAGGATTACTGTGTGGGGTCCTTTCCAACGGGGCTCCAAAGTCTCCTTTTGGTGTCTCAGGACCCAGACTAGACCCCTGGCTGAAACTGATGTGGCTTTACAGGAGGGAGACCGTGGAGGCATCTCGACAAGGGGAAAAGCAGATCTTGAGTTTTCTGCAGGGCCTGGAGGGACTTAAGCAGGTCATGATTAGAAATTTCAGCAAGTATGTCATCCTTTGGTTTAGGGCAGAGGGATGTGGCCTCCTGAAAACAATTTCATAGGGCGTAAGGCCTTGGAGGTAGGGAGAATTACACACACGCATTAAGGCAAAGGGAAGCAGGGCCGTCCAGTCACCACCAGTTTCTAGGGTCAATTTGGTTAAGGCCTCCTTAAGGGTCCAGTTCATCCTCTCTACCTGTCCTGAACTCTGGGGGTGATAGGCACAATGTAGTTTCCAATTAATCCCCAGGACAGATGTTACTCCCTGAGAGACTATGGCCATAAAGGCAGGGCCATTGTCTGATCCTAGCATCAACAGAACCCCAAACCTAGGTATGAGTTCTTCCAGGAGTTTTTTTTTTTTGAAACTACTTGTACTGTCTCTCTCTTAGTGGGAAATGCCTCAGTCCAACCAGAGAATGTGTCTACGAAAACTAAAAGGTACTTATATCCATATCTGCCGGGCTTAATTTCAGTGAAGTCCAGTTCTCAATGTACTGCAGGCATAGTGCGTCTTTCTCTCTTACCTTGGTGGGCCTTACCAGAGCTGCCTGCATTAGTGGCTTGGCAGGTATGTGTTATTCGTTCAGCAAGCCGGGATAGTTGAGGTATATAGTACCTTGGAGACAGAAGTTCCTGGATTTTTGTTGCTCCCAGATGGGTGGTCTGGTGGATATGGCGGACGAGCTTCTGTCCCAATTTTTGAGGGAGAATGGGGAGCCCTCCCGAAGTATAGTGTCATCCTTTCTTCTCTTCTAGGTGGGCTCTTCGGGAAGGGTTGGCTCGGGGAGCTGGATAGAACTGATCTCCAGGAGGCTGAGGGCAGCTTCCTTAGCTGCTCGGTTGGCTAGGTTATTGCCTCAGGCTTCCATTGTTTCAGCCCGATGATGTGGAAGGCATCTTGTAGCCACTGGTCACGGGCATTGTGCGTCTGGGGCACAGTGAGGGGTGGCGAGTCAGGGGACAGGCTGGCGTCAGGAGGCTCCTCGTCATCTGAGAGGCCGGATCTGGTGGGTAGCAGCTGTCAGAGTGCAGGGACGAGGACAGATCCTGGCACAGGCTCAGGTCTTGGCACAGGTGCTTATAGTCCTGGATTGACTCATACAGACCTCACAGCTGGCACAGCAGCGACATGTCCAGTTTTCGCAGTCCCACCATCTCCTTTCACAGCACCGCTAATGCAGTGTCAAAGTTGAGTGGGCAGCGTGGAACGGTGGAGCCAGCGATGGGGCCTGCGTTGGCAGTGCTGGCGCTGTGGCGGGGTCTGTCCAGAACTCGGGCTGTGCAACTCAGCTCGTCATGGGTGCGGCTGTGCTGGCTGTAGATGCGCTCCAGCTCCCACCACGAGCCCCCACTGGCGTTGAGAAGGCAGCCCGTTGCGCTGATGTTCCCGCTCTTCGGCTACCACCGCTGCCCCTGTGTACCTGGTGCCGTCCTTGATAAAACTGCTCCCATCAGTGAACAGAGTGAGATCAGGGTCCTGCAAGGGAACGTCCACAAGATCTCGGCGAAGGCCATGCTGTTGGCTAAGCACCGCAGTGCAGTCATGCGGTTGGGCCTCCAGGTCCAGATCAGGCAGCAGCGTGGCTGGGTTGAGGGCTGAGCTAGAAGCAAACACAACTCGGGGCTGATCTAGTAATAAAGACTGGTAGTGGGATAGCCGGGCATTGGAAATCCATTTATGAGGCGGGCTACGCAGGACTCCCTCGATGGCATGAGGGGTAGTGATGGTCAGGGGCTGTCCCATAGTCAGTTTATCAGAGTCTTTTGCTAGTTGAGCGGTGGCTGCAACAATTCTAAGGCACCTTGGCCATCCTGAGGCCACCGGGTCTAGCTGTTTAGACAGATAGGCCACCGGCCTTTTCCATGGGCCGAGTGTCTGAGTGAGGACTCCCTTGGCTATTCTTTTATTTTTATCAATGTATAGTTGGAAGGGCTTTTCCAGGTTGGGTAATGCTAACGCTGGTGCCTCTAGGAGCGACTTCTTTATAGTCTGGAAAGCCTGCTCTGTTTCTTTAGTCCATATAAAATTCTTTTCCTTTTCTCGGGTCAGATCGGATAGTGGGCACGCTTTTTCTGCAAAAGCTGGGATCTGGAGCCGACAGAACCTAGCGGACCCCAAGAACTCCCTCACCTGCTGCGACGTACATGGGGTGGGAATCCCAAGGATAGTCTGTTTTCTTGTTTTGGATAGGGAGCGTTGTGTTGTCTCCCCTTGAGTTGAAAACCGATGTAAGTCACCTCCCGGACGTAGACCTGTGTCTTTTTAGCGGAGACTCAATATCCCAATTTCACCAAGAGAGTTAACAGGGACTTGGTGGCCTTTAAACAAGTGTCCTCATCGGGTACCTCGAGTAATAAATCATCTACGTATCGTAGAAGGGAAATGTCAGGCCATTGATGCCTGTACTCACGTAAGTCCCGATGAAGGGCCTCAAAGATGGTGGGAGAGTTCTTGAACCCTTGTGGCAGGTGGTTCCAGGTCAGCTGCCCACTGAAGCCATCTTCTGGGTCCTGCCATTCGAAGGCGAAGAGCGGCTGACTCTGTGGGCTCAGGGGTATACTAAAGAATGCATCCTTTAAATCCAGCACTGAATACACCCAGTGTTCTGGTGACAGAGAGCTCAGGAGAGTGTACGGGTTAGAACTGGTCTGGAGTCCAGCCCTCCTGCCTTCCTCACCGGCAGGAGGGGAGTATTCCAGGGCGACTGGCAGGGCACTAGTATTCCATGTTTCCTGAGTCTTTGAATGTGGGCCCTGGTCCCTTTCCTTGCTTCTGGTGTAATGGGGTACTACCGTACCTGAATCAGGTCAGCAGATGGTTTTAAAGTCACTATAACCAGTGGTTGGTGTTTGGCCAGCCCTGGGGAGTTGTTTTCAGCCCAAACCTGAGGAATCTCTTTGATCAACTGATCCACTGATATCACGAGGATAGAGCAGGGGGCCCTGTCAGAATCATCATAAAGTCTGTATTCTCCCTCTAAAGGGGCTACCACATTGACTTGGGGTGTCAGGTAAGCATGATTTCCAGTAAAGTGGATAGTCATCTGCATTTTTTGATAACAAGTCTCCTCCAAGTAAAGAGCACGGGCATTCAGGCATTACTATAAACGAGAGGGAGACAGTCTTAGCTCCCAGATCATTCGTCAGTCCATGAGTAGGCATTAATCCCAGTAGCTCCTTGTGCTAGGGTTTTGGTTTCAGTTATGGGTCCTAGGGGTTCAATTCGAACTGAGTTGTTAGCCCCGGTGTTGACCATGAATTCTACTGGCTGTCCCCCTATTTTTAAGGTTACCCTGGGCTCGGGGGCGGGGCCGGTGAGCCCTGATGCCCTCAGGCCTCTAGGTTAAGAACCTTTGGAGGGGGCTTTCTTTAGGGGCACTCACCCTTCCAATGTCCAATTTCCTTGCAGTAGGCACACTGGTTTCTCTGCAGGGGAGGCTTTCCTGGCTTCCTCGTCTAATCCAGTTTCTTCTCCCAAGGGCGCAGTGGCATGTGGCCCTGGGCTTCTGCCAGGAGAATTCTGCTTACCTTTTTGGCTTGTTTGTCTTCTGGTAGTTCGCGGTTATTGAAGGTTTTCATAGCAATTTCCATCAGCTCGGATAGATTCTTTCCCTCGAATCCTTCTATTTTTTGTATTTTTCTTTTGATGTCAGGGGCTGACTGTCCCACGAAGGCTATGTTAATGGCCCGTTGATTTTTGGAAGACTCAGGGTCAATGGGAGTATATGTGCGGTATGCCTCCATCAGTCATTCCAGAAAGGCTGCTGGGGATTCTGAGGGTTCCTGAATTAACTGTGTTACTTTAGACAAATTTGTGGGGCACCCAGCGGCGGCCCGGAGACCCCCCCCATAAGAATCTGGCGGTAGACAGTTAGGCGCTGCTTACCTGCAGTGGTGGTTTGGGTTCCAATTTGGGCGGGTCAGGGGAAGAGCGTGGTTAATCTCATCTAAACCACGAGTAAAGTTTCCATCATCTCCCGGCACCTGTTTTCTGGCTAGGGAAACAATCTTAGTCCTCTCCTCAGTAGTAAAGAGGGCTTGGAGAAGTTGTTATATGTGGTTTCTAAGAGGGGTATCAAGGTAAAAGGAGTATAGACCAAGAAGGGGATCCCAGCCTCAGTCATGTGCCCGATAGCTCGCAAGGGGAAAATATGAGGGAGGGTTCTATAAGCGGTTGAAAAGATCGGCCTGAGTGGGTATGGGCTGGACTCTGGAGGTCAGAGGAAGGTGGTGCTGCACAAGTGGCGGGGGTCCGGGGAGCAGTCGGGACTGGAGGGTCTGCGGGGACCCTATACAGGCCACGGAGACTGGCTTTGGCTCCCTCAGCCCCGGTGGCGGCAGGAGGAGAAACGGGAACTGGGGGGCAGGAAAGTGGGAGACTCAATCAGAGGAATCAGATGGAGGAAAGGAAGCTGGCGGGGGTTTTGAGGAGCCCTGAGCCGCCAGGGTTGTAGGAGGTTGTTTAGGGGGATCATAGGGTTGCAGCTACACAGTTGGCTGCCTGAGGAGGTCTTGCCAAGCAACAATGTACAGCATTTGGTCAGGGTGACCCGGATCGCCAAAGATGACCTGAAAAACAGAACAAGTTTGTTTAATGTCTAGGGATCCCGTGAGTGGCCATCCAGTACCAAAGGCCGGCCATTCCAGATTACAAAGTGTGTGGAGTTTTTCTGACCACACCTTGCCAAAGTCTCGGGCTCGTTTCTGGAAATCTGAAAGTGGTTAAGCAATAGGTCTAGGGGTGTTACAGAGTGAGAAGAACATTGCCCCATGGTGGCAAAAGTAACAATCAGGACAAACAACACAATCAAACAGACAACGGAACAGACACAGACATGGCGGCAAAAGTAACAATCAGGACAAACAACACAATCAAACAGACACAGACCGGTCACAGAAGAAACGAAACAAAAACCAGACGCGGGATTTACAGGCCGCAGAACCCAGAAAGGAACCAGCGGTTCCCGCCCAGATGGAGAGCTGAGGCGTCCCCCAGCCTCCAACTCAGAGAGCAATTCTGCGTCCAGATTCTCTCTTAGTGAGTCCCAGAACCAGAGCTCGAGCACAGACAGACAATATCCAGACTCACTGGTGAGGTCCAAACCAGATCGGCCGGCCGCAGAGGTCGCTCTTGAAATCCCGAGAGAGCCCCCAAATGTTAGGGTCTGCGATTTTCAAGATGCGACACTGTTACTTTAAAGGTTAAATTTTATTAAAAAAATATGCCCAATAGGAAAAATACTGGTGCACCAGGGACGCACCCCAAGCTACACAGAGCAGGGGGCGACGACGAGTTTCCTCAGCGCCCAGTATTTAAGTCGTGAGATTGCAAAGCAGGGAGGGTGAACTGACCTTTACATTGATTGGTTAACTCCTATTAGTTGTAAAATGTGGTCAAGGTCTAAGGGTCACTTGCAGGCTGTCACTTGCAAGGTTGCCCCCAGGCTTGTCTTGTGACAGTGTTTTGTAAGACAAAGGTGAGATTATTCTATAGTATTTTCTGCTATTGTTTCTTGGGGCTTTCTTTAATACCTCCAATTTTTACTGTGCCCTTCCTCATTTCAACAGTATGTCTATTTCTAGTTTCTTAAGAAAGTACCAAATTGCTTTCCAAAGAGGTTGTGTTGAAATGAGGAAGGGCGCAGTAAAAATTCGAGGTATTAAAGAAAGCCCCAGGAAACAACTTAATAGCAGAAAATATAGAATAATCTCACCTTTGTCTTACAAAACACTGTCACAAGACAAGCCTGGGGGCAACCTTGCAAGTGACAGCCTGCAAGTGACCCCTAGACCTTGACCACATTTTACAACTAATAGGAGTTAACCAATCAATGTAAAGGTCAGTTCACCCTCCCTGCTTTGCAATCTCACGACTTAAATACTGGGTGCTGAGGAAACTCGTCGTTGCCCCCTGCTCTGTGTAGCTTGGGGTGCGCCCCTGGTGCACCAGTATTTTTCCTATTGGGCATATTTTTTTAATAAAATTTAACCTTTAAAGTAACAGTGTCGCATCTTGAAAATTGCGGACCCTAACAGTTGTACCCTGTTGTGTTCCCATCAGCAGTGCAGGGGAGTTCCAATCTTTTCACAGCCTGTCCAGCATTCGTTGTTTTCTGTTTTTTAGATTAGTGCCAACTTTGTTGGGGTGAGATGATATCTCATTGTAGTTTTGATTTGGATTTCTCTAATAACTAAGGATAATGAGCATATCCTCACATGTCTTTTGGCTGCCTAGATGTTTTCTTTGGTGAAGTGTCTGTCCATATCCTTTGCCCATTGTTTACTTGGGTTATTTGTCTTTTTCTTGTTCATATTTTGCAGCACTTTGTAGGTTATGGAAATTAGACATTGATCCAATATGTGGCCCCCAAATATTTTTTCCATTCTGTAGGCAGTCTTTTTACTCTCTTTGATTACCTCTTTGGATGAGCATTAAGTGTTTGAGTTTCAGTAATTCCTATTTATCTAATTTTCCCTTTTACTGTTTGTATACTGTTAGTAAGACCCTGTAGTCTAAGCTATGTATTAGAAATTCCAGTGTTGTCCCTATTTTTTCTCCCATAACCTGTATCATTTTAGGTTTGACATTTAGGTCTCTGATCTATTTTGAATTAGCTTTTCTGTAAGGTGTGAGGTATAGGTCTTGTTTCAGTTTTTCCAGATGTTTATCCAATGTTGCCAATACCATTTATTAAAGAGACTGTTTTTTTCCCCAGTTCGTGACCTTTGGGCTTTTGTCAAATATCAGCTGTTCATAGGTGGATGGTATTATTTCTGGATTCTCTATTCTGTTCCATTGGTCTTTACATCTGGGTTTGTACAAGCACCAGGCTGTTTTGACTACTGTGGCAGTGTAACAGGTTCTAAGGTCAGGTAGTGTGAGGCTTCCCACTGTGTTTCTCTTCTTATCCAGGATTTTTTTTTCTCTTTCCAAAAGCTGGTGGTTTGTTTCTGCATTTCATTTGAAAAATGACACCGGACTTTGTATTGGGATTCCTTTGTATACACAGTTTGCTTTGGGTAGGACAGACACTTTCAGTAAGTGGAAACTTGGATGAGGGGTAAGACAGTATACAGTACTGGGGAAGCCAGCACAACCTGTTCAAGACAAGGTCATGGACATTCCTTAGCTACATCTAAAACCCCTGAGGGACTGAATTACTGGGCTAATGGCTATTGGAGCCACGATCTCACAGAACATCTAGCCCAAATAGCATAAAATAGTTCATTAAAAAAATGTTTTACATTCTTTTTTGGTGAGCATCATAATAAGTCTTAAAAGCATGTGAGTCACTGTCTAAGATACTCTACTGGTCTTACCCCATCTGGAGCAAAGGAAAAAGAAGAAAACCAAAGACAGAGGGAAAGATTAGTCCAAAGGACTAATGGACCACAACTGCCACAGCCGCCACCAGAATTAATCCAACACAACAAGATGGTGTCCAGCTATCACCACCAACTGCTCTGACAAGGACCACAACATAGGGTCCTGGATAGAGCTGGAGAAGAATGTAGAATAAAATTCTAACTCTCTCTCTCTCTGTCACACACACACACACCAGGTTTACTGGTCTGACAGAGACTAGAGAAACCCTGAGAGTATGTTTCCCCAGATACCCTTTTAGCTCAGTACTGAAGTCACTCCTAATGTTCACCCTTCAGCCAAAATTAGACAGACCCATAAAACAAAATAAAACTAAATGGGCACACCAGCCCAGGAGCAAAGAAGAGGAAGTAGGAGAGGACAGGAAAGCCAGTCATGAGGAACCCAAGGTTGACAAGTAGAGAGTACTGACACGTTGTGGGGTTGGCAATCAATGTCACAGAATAGTATGGGTATTGTTTAATGAGAAGCTGGTTTGCTCTGTAAACTTTCATCTAAAACGCAGTAAAACAGAAAAGGAGGAAAAAAGAAGAAAAAAAGAAGGCCCACATTGAATCTCCTATAGATTCCGAGCCATCAGGAAACGATCAGGAAGCGTTCTTGGGCAATTTTCTGTTTTACTCTGTTTTCAATTCTTTCTGTATGGGGTGTGAATATATTTTATTGGGTGTTAGAAAAGCATTCACTGCTTGCCTGGAAGTCCCAGCACGTCCAGCCTTTCACCGCCATATTCCTTTGTAGGTGCCAAGTCCTTCCAGTGTTGACTTGCTCAGACTGAAGCTGTGTATCATTCTTTGTTCTCCGTGTCGCCACCACTGAGCTTGATCCTCTACATTTCCATTTAGATTTTAGAATCAGCTTGTCAGTTTATACCTACACCTGTGTGCATGTGCACACTGTGGTATAAGACCTAAAATTAAGGATCAAAACTTGGGTTGTCTAGACATCTGGAGAAACTGGGTCTCAAATGGCCTAACCACAAGTTCCCCTATCACCTCTGCTCCTGCAGACAATGCATCCTTGCCAAACAAGCCACCTGATCAAGACAGCCAACTGTAGTTCCTACTTATTCCTAAACAGCAGCTTTCATTCCCTGCCAGCCTGCAAAATTACTCAAACAAGTCAGTTATTCAAACCACCAGGGGACATGCCACTCTCTTTTTACTACATAGCTGCAGGTTGTCCATTATGTTCCCACGAACAACTCCCATGTTGTCCTATGTGTTATGATGTCCTCTTTCTCCAGGCATGAATACACATGACTAATAAAATTCTATCGTTCTCACGTGTCCAGTGTCAAGTATTATGTTTTTGGCCATCCCCAGAACCCTAGGGCAGTAATCTGTCCCTCACTTACGGGGTGAATAAGTTGCTTATTAAAAAAAAATACATACACACCAGAGAGAGAAAGCCTGTTGGGTTTACTGAGATGACACTGAATCTATACATCAGTCTGGGGACAACCAATACCTTTCTAATACAGACATTCCTCATACTACTGCACTCCCAGTACTGTGATGTGTTTTACAGATTGAAGGCTTGTGCACGCAAGGTGATTGGCATAAATAAATTTGGATTTTCTACATTGTGTTGTAATTGAATAATGACAGTTGATTTCTTCTTTCCCAAACCATATGCTTTTTATTTCCCTTTCTGGCCTTTGTGTGCAGGCTAAGCCAGCCTGTGCCATGTTAAGTAAATGTGGTGACAGAGGACATTGCTGCATCATCGTCTACTGTTTAACCTCCTACCCCCACAGGAAGCTGACGACGGATTTGGGGAACAGAGCAGTGGCAGTATTTGGCCATTCTGAAATCCCCGCATAGAAACAGTACAGCTAGGTAGTAAAATTAAAAAGCTAGGATTTGACTATGTGTGCACAGCAGGTTTCCAGTGGACCAAACACAGAAGCAGGATACCACAATTCGACTATCTTCCATTGAGCATGACACTAAAAAGATTTTCAAAACCACAAAACAGTGTCACTCTGCTCACTAAAGTCTACATTTTCAGAAATGTAACTACTTTTCATAACAAACAAGTTTTTTACATTAACTTAAACGTAAAAGCTCATTTCCATCAAGTCAATTCCAACTCATGGCAACCCTATAGGGCAGAACCATTGCATAGGGTTCCTTTCAGTTAGCACCCAAGCACTTAACCCCTCTGTCACCAAGGCTCCTCATTAACATGTAACAGGTTTACTATTATTCTAAGTAAATTAATAAATCTTTTTTAAAAATTCATCTTGCCAGCATCTAAATGCTGCACATAGGTGAGTCTTACCTGAATGCATGTGATTTCCTGTGTTGGTGCTTTTGTCATGGGGGACTCGGGGAACATCATCAAGGAAACTTAGCTAACACGGTGACAGAGGACATTGCTGCATCATCATCTACTGTTTAACCTCCTACCCCCACAGGAAGCTGACGACGGATTTGGGGAACAGCCTGGAAATGCTGTTCCAGGCAACCCTGGGATCTGAAAGGGCCACAGTCATAGAATGAGGAAGGTGCCTATATCTAAGTAAGAGGACTTTCAAAACGCTTCTGGACGATTCCCATTCCAAAGAACTCAGCATCTAAAAATGTCTCAGCAAGAGGAATGTTACAGCAAAGCCTGTGATCTATACTGAGTGGTAAATGACTAATAGAATTGAGATAGCATAGTCACTGGAGAGATAAGGAAGCGGTGAGTGGATTGCAGCATACAAAGGGGGTAGGAGCACATCCAAGGAATGCCTCCCCCAGCTGTCTTCTCCCACAGCCACCAAGGTGTCAAAGAGACCACAGAGAACTTACAACTCAAGGGTACATGTTCTCCAAACAGTAGCGGATGGTGTCCATGTGCCAAGCAGTTACATTCAATAAAATAAATATCTCAGGATCTCAGATCTGCCCTCTAAAAGGGAGCCACATACAAACGTAACATTGCATCCTGAATGGGATCCTGCAATAGAAAAAGTGTATTAGTGGAAAAAAACAGAGAAGCTGAAATAAAGTTGGCAATTCGGTTACTAGCCATAAGCCAATGCTAATTTCTCAAGTTTTGACAAAAATGCAACACAGTGATGTGAAATGTCACGGCAAAAACTGTCAGAATCACCTTTGTAACATTTCTGTCAATTTAAAATTATTCCAAAATAAAAAAGTTTACCTGAAAAAGAGCCCTAGGAGAAAGATCCAGAAAGTAGAGAGAGGAACACAGTAAGCAGGCAGAGGAAGAAGGCGGAGCCTATAAATCCAGATTATAAACTCCCAGCAACAAAGGACAAATGGTTCTCTGTGTGACAGCCCAGAGGTCACTTGGCTCCTTGCTCTTTGATGTGCTTTAATGACGAAGATGGTAATTTTGAAGATTAGGACTGTAAGAAAGCAAACATTCTGTCTCTATCCTGAAGCCCTGGCAACCGCTTTTCTCACCTGACAGGGAGGAAGAAAACTTCTCTCTGTACTATTTATTTTGAAAGCAATTGTGCAAATAATAATTTAGTGGTTTCCATAGACACCTGGGTGATCCTGGATGGCAATGACGCCAGGGATTGTGAATGTCTCCGGTGTCCTCATTCTTGACTCGGGAAGCCTCAGGGAGTATTTCTGTGGGGTCCCACAGCCCCAGCGACACCCCCTACCTGAGCTGGATTCCTAGGTAAAGGAAGGGAGAGCCTACATACATCATCTGCTGCATGTGTGGCTAGAAAATAGATCAGAGTGCTTACGTGCATGGGCAAGCGTGGGAACGGCAAACAGTACTTTCTGTCTTGATGTAACCCTTAAAATGATTGCTAAACCTATATAAAAGCCCCCCTCAAGACCCACTGCCATCAAGTCATGTCAGACTCATGGCAACCCTATAGGTCAGAGTAGAACTGCCCCACAGAGTTTAAACCTACACAAAAGCCCCTTTTAAAAAACCAAGAACATGTAGCTTCTTTATCTGGTAAGCAGGCATGGGTATGGAAAAGCTGCCTTTCTGGACTATGTCCGATCAAAGCCTTGCTCTTCCAAGTCTGCAGGGGAGACCCAGAGTATACAGGTGAGGCAGCTGCAGCAGCTGCCTGGGGAATCCACAGCCTGTCTGTGACTGCAGTGGAAGGTCTACAGACAGCAGGAAAGGAGGCGGAGGAGATGCTTCAGCTTTTGTTTACAAAGGTCTTTACCACGGAATTGGCCCTCTCAGTGGCCGTCCTCCTGAGCAGCCAGAGGATGATGTAACATTACCAAGATCATTGCACCAGGCAGCTCACAAAGCCAAGCTGATCTGTGTGAAGCGCCTGACCTCTGGTGGCAGTTTCCATATTGTCAGTCTAGATACTTAGACTAATTCCAAGGCTGTGTTGCATCAGCCACCACTGCTGGTCTGAGAACAAGGCTTTCACCAGCGTTTCAAGGCACCGAGAGTAAGAGGGCCAGGCAGAGCAGTCCAGGAGGCGTGATCCTGGAAGTGAGTCTCTCTGAGGCTGGGTATTCTTGTTGGTAAAAGGAACAGGAGACTGTACTGGGCCTGAGTCTGGAGCTGTAGGTCTGGCATGGGGCAGACAGGTGCTGCTCTTAACCTCCCAGAAAGTTCCATCTGTTGTGACCCTTTCTGCCCACATTCTTGGCCCAGGGAAGCTCAAGAATCAGGTTGTGCCTACGCAATGGCCAAAAAGTGGCTAGCTAATCTGACCTAGCTACTTGGACAGCAGCCCAAAGTGGTCTGATGCTAAGAGAAAAATAAAACCCTTCTACTTTCGACAATATCATTTCCAAAGCAGTACATACAGCAGACCCCTTCAACCGCTTCTGGGGCCCTGGGCAGGGATGGGCTGTGGTCAGGAGTGGGATGAGGATGCCCAGTTTGCCTAGACCTGGTAATTTTAGTATGTGGAAAGTCTAGTGACCCAACTTTTCTCTCTTACTTGTTTTATTGTTATTAACAGAAGCCAGGTTTCACAGTGGTTACGTGCTGGGATGCCAACCAGAACGCCAGCCATTTGAACCCACCAGTCACTCCTTGGGAGAAAGATGTGGCAGTCTGCTTCCCTAAAGATTTATAGGCTCGGAAACACTGCATGGCAGTTCTACTCTGTCACACAGGGTTGCCTTGAGTTGAAATCAGCTCAATGGCAATGAGTTATTACTACTGTGAAACAGCTACTAAAGTGAAAATTTCATGTGCACATATGGGCAAAGCAGGTCAAATATGTTCAGATCTGCCAGACACTCCTCGGAAACTCTATGGGGCAGTTTTACTCTGTCCTGTGGGGTTACTATGAGTCAAAATCAACTCCACGGCAGTGGGTTTCATTTTGGGTTTGGTGTTTATCACCACATGCTGGCTGGCTACAGTATCCTAACTGAAATTTGCATTGACTTCACTTACTGGGGAGTCTCTCAGTTGCACAAATGTGCTGACTAAAAGGTTGGAGATTCAAGCCCATTCAGAAGCCCCTGAGAAGAAAAAATCTGGTGATCTACTTCCAAGAGCTTGCCAATGAAAACTCTATGAGGCACAGTACTACTCAGACACACGTGGGATCAGAGCTGATTCATGGCAACTGGTCACTTTCTGAAAGTTGGACCCTGAATTCCAAGACCCCACCCTACTGTACCCTGACTGCCTCACAGTACTGATCCTTATAGAATGCTGTATTTAATAAGAATTGAAGGTAACATTTAACACACTACTTAAAAAGAATCTTTAGTTAACTGCTTATGTTGAGATCTGAAAGACTGGAACTCTGGACACATTTTGATGGGACATTAAGGCTGGTAGCAGAATTCACCCTGGGAGAGTCTTGACACCAGACAGAGGCAGAGTCTCACTCAAGCTGATGGTAATTTCATTTGCATCATGAGCTTGCCTTGGTCCAGCTTCCCCAAGTTCTCTAGAATCAACTATTGACCTTTATAACTGTCAGCACTGACTATGTTCCCAGGGCCATCTCTGCATTTGTTTCTGCCCCACCCCATGCTGGAGCTAAAAAAGAAAAAGAAAAATAGGCAACTACCTTGAGGTGGAGAGAAATGAAACAGAGTAAAAGCCACATGTGTTTCCTGTGGCTGCTGTAACAAAGGACCACAAACTAGGCAGCTTCAAACAACAGAAATTTATTCCTTTCATAGTCCTGAAAGTCAGAAGTCCAAAATCAAGGTGTTGTCAGGGCCGCACTCCCTCGGAAGGCTCCTGGGGCAATGCTTCCTTGTCCAGCTTCTGGTGGCTCCTGATGTTCCATCACCCCACTCGCTGCCTCTGTCTTCACATGGCCTTCTCCTCTGTGTAATCTCCTCTTTGTCTCAAATCTCCCTCTGCCTTTTCCTCTTCCAAGGACACTGGTCATTAGATTTAGGACCCACTCTAAATCTGGGATAAGCTAGAGATTCTTAAGTAATTACATCTGTGAAGATCTTATTTACAAATAAGGCCACATTCTGAGGTTCTGAGTACACAGGAATTTTGCAGGGACACTACTCAGCCCAATACAGAGTCTAATACCAAATCCTTTCATGGGGATGTTAAGGATGAGAATTAAAAGTCTGCAAGGTGACTATCAAGCTGCAGGTCATGTAGATAGATTCGTGTGGAAAACACAGCTGTAGCATATTCAAAATGCAGCCAGAACCCAGCTTAGCTTTCACCCTTCAACGGTGTATCCGTTCAGAGATCCTCATGCCTCTGCTCAGGCCTTTCTAGTTCATTTCTATCTCAGATGAGTTTTGCCACATGTATATGCTTTTAGTCTTTAGAAATGGATGGTCCACATAGAGTATATCATCCTAACTAAAATATTTGACCACCATCCCTCTGTCTATCATACTGTGGTGGCCTTTGTCAAACACCAGCAGGGTCACCCACTGTGGGCAAGGGTCAGTAGAACTTCCAAGACTAAGACAGAAAAGGAAGAAAGGCCTGGCAATCTACTTCTGAAGATCAGCCAGTAAAAACTCTAAGGATCACAACAGAATATTGTCCAATAAAGTGTTAAATGATGAGACCCTTAGGTTGGGAAATCCCTCAAAATGCACAGTGACTACCACAACGGACTCTGGTACAGCAATGAACAAGAAGACAGCACAGAGCCAGACCACATTTCGTTGTGTTGTACGTGGGGTAGCCATGAGCCAGAGTGCATTTCAGAGCAACTAACAACAGCAACAAACTATGTGAGCATCTAACATACCCCCTCCTTTGACCCTGCCAGATAAAATTCAGCTACATCCCCTTGTGAGTCATTTGGGACTTCACTGTTTATTTATAAGTTATTAACATTCTAATAAATAGCACAAAATCCTCTCCTGGGGGTACAAAGATGAGTAAGGCCAGGCCAGAGGGAAATGAAAATCTAGTGGGAAAGACACAGTATGTGGGTAACTAAAATGTGATCAGTAACTTTCCAGAGTAGTTCTTGAACCATTAGATGAAATGCTGTTAACCTGGGAATGTTGACTTCAGCAGAAACTAGATAACCTGAATATTATATCTGGTACACCTTTAAAATCCTGTGTGACATTTAACCAATTCCCCAATCTCATTTCCAAGTATGAAACTGGGAGTGTCTCTTACAAAATACCAAGCATCCGATTCTGGTATGAAAGTCTTTGCTGTATTTCAGATGTTTTGTAGAAATTGCATCATTTGCCAGCTTGGCCAACAATAGAAGGATATGATTAGCTAAATGTCCAGAATGAGAATGGCAAGTTTCAGAATGGCGCTTCCGCGAAGTGCTGACACCTGGCTTCCTGCAGATGGCCTGTGAGCAGAGCTTTATGGTAGCTGACAGAGAAGAGCCCTTCTGGAGGATCGGGAGGATTCAATGCAAGCTGAATATTCTCAGTGCCAGGCAGATGGAACTTAAAGGGCTCATGCTATGAGCCCCAAACATAAATTTTGACTATGATCAGACTTTAAAATTGAGCTGGTTCCTGATCTGTCAGCATTAATGAGTCACATCTACAGAAAGCAACATTACAGGGATGTTGCACCATCAACTGACTTTAGGGATCACCAGCATCCCCCACTGTCTGGTCAAGAAGTTTTATTAGTGGTAGTTTTTTTTTTAGCATTAGGGGCAGATTTGCGCTGCTTCGTATACTGTATTTCTCCTAGTCTGGTGCCTCTGGTGACTGGATGCAGACAATCTGAGCCTTCTGGCTGAGAATCTGGGGCACTTTCTCCGTTGAACACAAGGGAGCCTGCAGGCTCACAGGAGCAGTGTGCAGGGCTCACAGTCTCATGACAATCCCAAGCTCACACTGAGTGTTGCCAATACAGTGTTAAAGATGGTCTCCTTATTCTCAACCAGCATGTTTAGCACAGCTTCCATCATCTTTTGTACCTTTATATTTTCTAGTCTATGGTGTTCCCTTCCCCCATCTCCTTGCATCTGATGACTTACAAGTGTCCTTACTGTGCATGGGATACCACTGAACTCCGGTAATCAAGCAGGTGTGGAGAAGGCTTGCGGGAAGGACACTCTGTACATGCGCGCTGAGGAGATAAACAAAGATGCTGCAACACAGCTCTTTTCTCGATATTCATCAAGAGGAAATCCTCCAAAATGTTAGAAGGGGCTGAGTACGGCAGGGGAAACTACAGGTGATTTTGGCATTTTCTTCATTTTATTTGTCTGTGTTTTCCAAAATTTTATAATTAGTATATATGAATCACATATAGATTCACCAAACATACACCATTTAAAAACTATGTGATGCAGCATTTCTGGGAATATGGCAGACTACACCACATGGGCCAACCCTCTATATGTGCCTCCTGTAACTGTCATAACAAATGATCACAAACTGTGTGGTATCAAACAACAAAAATGTATTCTCTTATATTACAGAGGCCAGAAGCCTGAAATCAAGGTGCTGGCAGGACCACTCCCTCTGTAGGCTCCAGGGGAAGATCCTTCCTTGCCCCTTCCAGCTTCTGGCAGCTCCTGGCCTTCCCTGGCTTGGGGTAGCATCATTCAAGTCTCTGCCTCTCTCATCACAGGGCCTTCTCTCCTGTGTCCTTACGTCTCAAATCTTCCACTTCTGTCTCAGTGACATCGGTCATTGGATTTGGGGTCCATTCAGGTAATTCAGGATGCTCTCTTCTTGAAACACTTAATTTAATCATGTCTCCAGAAACTATTTTCAAATCAGGTCACATGCATAGAAACTGGGGGTTAGGATGCAGACACATCATTGAGAAGCAGGGAGGGATATAACTGAAACCACTACACATTTCCATCCAAAACAATAAATACTGGATAAACGTTGAAACCCATCTTCTTAAAGATATCAGAGAGCTGACAAGGAATTGGGAATTTCCAGCTACAGTCCAAGGGAAAGAGAAGTAACTAGGCCTTGTGACTGCTTTTGCTTCTGGATGTGCAACAGCCTCTCCACACCCAAGGCCAAGGCTGCCCAAGGTGGGGAGGGGTCTAAGTGCTGTGAGGGTAAGGGTGAAATCAAAGGACCCAGGTGCCCCTACCCACAGGAACATGAAGACATCACCTCAGTGCTGAGTGGGACCACAGGGGGCCCCTGAGATAGTTACGATCATAGTTCATACCTCCCTTGGGTTTTCAGCTCAAAGTTGCATCACTTTATCTGAGGTGAAAAAAACCCCTAAGCCACAAATCTGGATTCAAGAGGTCATGAACTGGTCGCACCCACAGATGTCTTCATTGAAATCTTTCAGAGAATCCTCACAAATTCCTCTGGATTGGAAATATCTGCAGGGAACAGGAAACTACAGAAATGACACTGTAGGTTCAAGAAGGAAACAAACAGAACTTCTGAACACGTAACAAGCATATTTGAGAGCAAGTAAACTAGTAGACAAATCAGAAAGAATTATCTAAAATGCAGACTAGAGAAATGAAGATGGAAGTTGTAAAGGAGAGATTAAGAGAAATGGAACAGAGAGTAGGAAGTTATGTCACATATTTAAGTTGCAGCAGAAGAGGAGAAAGAGGAAGGAAGTAACGGAATTCTTTGAGGAGAAAATGGTAAAGAAATTTCCAGACATTATAAAGCTTCCATGAACAGACTCATGAAGACTAGCTGTCATGGGGTGAATTGTGTCCCCCCAAAAATGTGTGTAGCCATGTGGCTGGGACATGATTTCCAGTATCTTGTGACTGTCCTCCATGTTGTGGTTTCCCTAAATTGTATGTTAAAGGATTAGGGTGGGGCTGTAAATTCCTTCATAGGATTACTTCCATGCCCTGCTGTAAAGGGAGCTTCCCTGGAGTATGGCTTGTCCCACCCTTAATCCTTCAGCCTGCAAGAGATAAAAGGAAAGAGAAGCAAGCGGAGAATGGGGAACCTTGTTACCATCAAGAAAGCAGCACTGGGAGAAGAGCGCATCCCTTCAGACCTGAGGTTCCTGCACCAAGACGCTCTCTGGACAAAGACTGATGCAATACAGGACTTTCCTCCAGAGCCAACAAGGGGAAAGCCTTCCCCTGGAGCGGACACCCTGAATACAGACTTGCAACCTACCAGACTGTGTAAGAATAAACCTCCCTTTGTTAAAGACATCTGCTTTGCAGCATTTCTGTTACAGCAGCCCCAGCTGACTAAAACACTAGCAAATCCCAAGCAGGATAAAGAGGAATTAATATTTATATACATCTTAGTGAAACTGCAGGATAGTAAATATAAAGGTAAAATCAGAAAAACAGAGAAAAAATACAAATCACTTTCCAGAAAGATCTGTAGAACCTCCCTAAATATGCAGAAAATTAGTAAATCAAAAGGGAAATTAGAAAGTATTTTGAAATAAATGACAATCAAAATGCATATCAAAATGTGTGGCATACTGTTAAAGCAGCATTTAAAGAGAAATTGATCTCACTGAACACACTCGCTCCTCACTTACCAACTAACTCATTATCTGACATTTCACAGTAAAAAATCCACTATTTGACTATTCTGTGCATTAAGGAGGCACGTCTGGCAGTAACTAATGCTGAGGTGTGAGGTGAAAGTAATTCTGGCTGTGACAGTCATGTGTCAACTCGGCTAGGCCATGATTATCAATAGTATAGCTGTTACGTAACGATGTAACTTGGCAGTTACATCATGATGTACTCATCCTCCATTTGGTGATCTGATGTACTCATCCTTCATTTTTGCAGTGTTCATTTTCACGTAACAACCTAGTCTTTGGAAGCCAATCATGTTGATGAGTGAGAAGTAGGTATATCAGAGATCTCAAATCAATTACCTCATCTTCCAACTTAAGAAACTAGAAAAGAAGAGAAAAATAAATTTGAAGTAAGCACAAGCAAGGAAATAAAAAATCAGAGATGACAACAATGAAAAAAAAAGAAAGAAATCAATGAAATCACAGCTAAGTTCTTTCAAAAGAGTAACAAAATTGACTGTCCTTGAGCCGACTCATGGCGACCCTAGGGGCCAGGGTAGAACTGACCCCCAGATCTGACTTGATGGCACTTGGCTGGCTGAGCCAGACCAGTCAGGAAAGAAAGAGAGGACAAAAATTATCAATATTAGGAATGTGAGAGAGAACATCAATATAGATTCTACAAGCATAAAAAAGATTGTTGTCATTTCCAACTCATGGCAACCTATGTGCAAAGTGTAAAACTGCTCTATAGAGTTTTCAAGGTTTTGACCTTTTGGAAGCAGATTACTAAGTTTTTCTTTCAAGGTGCCTGCTGGTAGGCTCAAACATTTTGTCTAGCAGTTGTGCACTTAGCCACTTGCATTGCCCAAAGATAATAAGGGACTGTTACGAACAATATTTTTGCCAGTAAGATTAACGATGTACCTAATATTGACTAACTACTAAAGTTTATTCCAGAAGCAATAAATAATGTGTATGGCACAGCAACTACTAAAAATTAAATTTGTGCAACAACAATTCTAAGTCCAAATGGCTTCACAGGTAAACTTAACCAAACATATAAGCAAGAAATAATGCCAATTTACACCAATTTTTATAAAACTGAAGAGAACACTTGGAAGGTTATCCTTCAAGAAAACCATTATTTAGATACCAAAACTAAATAGACATTTAAAAAAAAATTTATTATACTTAAGTGGAAGTCTATAATCCAAGTCAATTTTGCATACCCATCTCTCCACAACTCTATCTGTTCTCCCCACACTGGGGAGTATCTTCTAGGATACTCCCAATGAACACCTGTCCCCTCCTCTCTACTTTCTCCTCTCCCCTCTAGAAAGAAACCAGTAGGAAAGCCTTCTATAAACCTATAAAACCAAAAAGTACACACATTACATGCTGAACAAAGACATTATAAGAAAAGTACAGACCACTATCCCTCTTGAATACAGATGCAAAATTTCTTAACAAAATTTTAGCAAATCAAATCCAACAACATATTAAAATAGTAAGATATCATGACAAATTGGATTCGACAGCAATGCAAAGTTGGTTTAATATTCAAAATTAATCAGTGCAATTCACTATACTAGCATATTAAAAAATATATATATATATGATCAAGTTAATCCACATTGGAAAAGCATCTGACAAAATCCAACATTCACTCCTGATGAAAACTCTCAACAAACCAGAAATAGAAGAAAATATTTTCAACTAAAGACATCTATGAAAAACCTACAACTAACATTGCACTCAGAGGTAAAAGACTGCATTAATTTTCTACCTCTGTGTAAAAAGTCATCACAAATGCTTCAGCTCAAGACAATGTCTGATGTATAGCTAATCAATCAGAAGTCTGAACAGAACATGTCTGTGTTCTCTTCTCAGACTATCACAGGGTGGAAGTTGAAGTGTCAGCCTAAAATCAAGCTGGGATCCTCTTTCAAGCCCATGTGATTGTGCCAGAATTCAGTTCCACGTGGATGTTAAGACTGAAGTTTCCATTTCCTTGCTGCTGTTAGACAGGGACACTAACAGCCACTGGAGGCTGTCCACATTCTTGCTACATAGCCCCCTCCACCTTCAAAGCCAGCAATGGAGACTTTCCCTTATATCAAACCTCTTTTGTGCTTTGACTCTCTAACCCAGAAAAGCCCAGTCCATTCAAGGAGCCTCCTAATTTAGGTTCCCTGAGGATAATTTCTTTCAAGTCAACTACGCCATATAAGGATCCATGCTAGTGCTGTGGTTAAGAGTTATGGCTGTTAACCAAGAGGCTGGCAGTTTGAATCACCAGCCACTCCTTGGAAACTTTATGGGGCAGTTCTACCCTGTCTTACAGGGTTGCTATGAGTGAGAATTCACTTGATGGCCATGAGTTTTATGCCATATAAAACAACCTAACCAAAAGAGTGAAATTCATCCTATTCACAGGGTTTATACTGGGCATGTACACCAGGTGTTTGGAGTCTTGGGGAGTGTTTTGGAACTCTGCCTAACTAGAGACTGAATGCTTTCTTCCTAAAACTGGAACAAGGGAAGAATGACCACTTTTACTTCTTCTATTCAACATAAAACTGGAGGTTCTAGCCAGTGAACTAGACAAGGAAAATAAAAGAAGACACAGATTGAAAACCACAACTTAAGTGTTCTTTATTTACAGCAAGTGTGATTATCAATGTATGCAATTCTATTGAATCTACAAAGAAAGCTACTATAACTAATGGGAGATTTAGTAAGATTGCAGGAGACAGGATCAATATATAAAAAGCCAATTATATTTCTATATGCTAGCAACATACAACCAAAAATTGAAATTATATGAATATCATTTGAAAAGTATGAAACACTCAGTGATAATTTAACATAAGACCTATGCACAGAAAAGCTATAAAACACTGCTCAGTGAAGCTAAAAAGGACTCAAATAATTGGAGAGATAGATTGTGTTATAAGTTGAAAGATTCACATTGTTAAGATACCGTTTTTCCCTAAAATGATCTAGAGATTCAAAGGGAGCCCAGTCAAAATTCCAGAGGTTGTTTATGCAGACAGTGACGAGCTGATTCCAAAATCCATATAGAAGTACGACAGACAGAGCAAAGTTTGAAGACTAGGACTACTTGATTTAAAAACTTATTATAAAGCTATAGTCATGAATATAGTGCAATGTTGGCATCAAGATAGGCAAATAGTCAATGGAATCAAGTACAGTCTATAAAATGGGCTGCCACATACATGGTCAATTGTGAAAACATAATTCACCAGAGAAAGGGCAGGCTTTCAACAAGCGGTGTTGGTACAACTGAGTATCTGTATGCTTGGGGCAGGGAGAGAATGAAAAGGAAAGCCAAGCCAAACAAACAAACCATTTTGATCCATAACTTACACTTACTACAAAAATTAACTAAAATGAATTATATGCCTCTATTGAAACCCTGGTAGTGTAGTGGTTAAGTGCTACATCTTTTAACCAAAAGATCAGCAGTTCAAATCTGCCAGGTACTCCTTGGAAACTCTATGGAGCAGTTCTACCCTGTCCTACAGGGCCACTATGAGTTGGAATCAATTCGGTGGTACCAGGATTTTTTTGTCTGTTTTTTTTTTAAGTAAGATATGCAACTATAAAACCTTCAGGAGAAAACACAAGAGAGAATTGTGACTACTCTACATAGGTATTTCTCAGATATGACACCGAAAGCATGATACATAATGAAAAAAAACCTGATACTAGGTTTATTAAAATTAAGAAATTCTGATCTTGAAAGCTACTCTTAAAAGAATGACTCACAGACAGAAACTATTTGTATTTTTTCCCTTCTTTTTTTGCTTTATTTCTTGTTTCATTTCACAAAGTATTTGACAAATGTCCTCGTTTACATGTTCGTCTCACTAGAATGAAACCTCCTTGAAGTTGGAGCCTGGGTCTTCTGTTTTGCATCTCTTGTGGGGTATAGTACAGTGCTCTACATGTTATAGAAATCTATAATGCTGTTTAATGAAACAACTATTAGCCAGTTCAAAATCACTGTCTCCTTTCATAGCACACAGGTTCTCTTTTTGTATTTAGCTTTTCTAAACTTTTTTTTTTGTTTGTTAATTCTACTTGATACAAAAGGTCAGAAATTCAAATCAAACAGGCACTCCTTGGAAACTCTATATAGTGCAGCTCTGCTCCATCCTATAGGGTTGCTGTGAGTAGGGATCAACTCAGCAGCAATGGGTTGGGTGATTTTCCCAAGAATTCTGTGAAGGAGGTAGGCTGGTTTATTAGTTTCACTTTCCAGATGGGAAACATGAAAAGAACCAAGTTCATCTGTGTCACACTTGGGAGAACTCTCCAGTAACACTGATTATTTGTGGTAGGGTAACAAGAAGTTAGCATACGGTCCCTGAATTTTGTCCACTATTGTCTCTTTTTTCTTTTCTGGACTTCAATTTGAAGACAGCAGAGGGCGCTTGATCACACAAAAGATTTTCTCATTATCTCTAACGACGTATTAGATTTAAGATAACTAAAGTTTCAAAAATGTGAACTCTACTAAAATAGGAACTGTACTTAATCTTTTACTATTTTAGGATTCTGAACTCATTTAAAATTTTCTATTTTTCTCTTTCTCAGTAATGAGAATTTCAACTACTCATACATCACTGTGGCAAATATAATCCCACAGCCTTCCAATTTAGCTTCAAGATTCTTCTGGATAATAAAAGTATTAAACTCTGTCTCTCATATCCTTCTACATTTTCAATAGGGAATACACTTCCCCATCTGCAACCCTTAGGAAGAGACTACTATAATGTCTTACAGATAGATGGGTGGTGACTGAAGGACCATTTTGGTTCAAGTGCATCGCTTCAAGGTTGCTCAGTATTCTTTGAAAGGTATAAAAGGATTATTTCTGTCCTTACAGTCATATCACACAGAAGCCAAGTAACTATTCCTCCAGGGTCATAGCTACCTGAGAAAATTTGATCTTTTGTAGCTTTTTGCAGAAAATGGTAATACTTGGAGGCTGAGGAGTCAGTGTATTTGAAAAGTGCCAGCTTCTTTTTCTTTCATTATAAATGGGTTTAATGTACTCTACTTGAAGCACACAAAGTATCAAGAGCAGTGCTATGCAATGGGACTCTCCGTGATGAAGAAGTCATTTACCTGGGCTATCCAGTATGGTAGCCACATGTGCCCACTGAGCACTTGAAATGTGGCTACTGCTACTAAACAGTTAATTTTTTTAATAATATTTTATTTTCAGTGAAAGTTCACATGGAAATTTAGGTTCCCACTGAACAATTTCTACACAAATTCTCAGTGAAATTGATCAAGATCCTTTTTAATCAATTTGTCTTTTTTTCCCTTAACATCATACACGTTCTCCTATTCTGCTATTAGCAATGTTTGTGGTAGTGGTAGCCTTAATTCTAGTGCACTTTTTCTTCTACTGTTTACTCACATTTCATTTTTCTTCTTAAAGAACTAGGTTTTACGGAAAAAGTTTGGAACTGCTTGGAAACGTCTTGCCCTCTTGTTGCTCAATCATTAGTAATTGACTGGATCTAAAGCAGTCTGTTTAAGGCTGAGCCTTTTGGCAGTTCAGTCTGCTAAGAAGCTTTATCATTTCATGATTCGTGCTTTCCCTTTTCCAAATTTCTGCTTGTCCTTGCCCTTAAACTACCCTGTTTCCTTGATTACAAGCTCAAAGATGACATCTTCTGAGTAATGATAAATATATTTACTCAGCTCAATCCAAACCATAGTGTTTCATGCTTTACAAATCATTTTCCTGTTTGTAACATTATCTGGGTCAAAATGTTAAGTATAATCGTTAACAGGCAAGTAAAATCTTACTCATTACTGTTTCTCAGGCTTCATACAGTGACTACACTCAGAGAGTGTTATCATTAACCCTATTCTCCAGATCCACCACTCATCTGTGAGTTTGTTGTACTGTGGTGGCTTGGGTGCTGCTGTGATGCTGGAAGCTATGCCACTGGTATTTCAAATACCAGCAGGGTCATTCATGGCAGACAGGTTTTAGGTGAGTTTCTAGACTAAGACATACTAAGAAAGACCTGGTGATCTATTTCTGAAAAAATCAGCCAGTGAAAACCCTATGGATAGCAGCAGAACATTATCTGATATAGTACCCCTCAGGTTGGAAGGCATTCAAAATACAACTAGAGGAACAGTTGCCTCCTCAAAGTAGAGTCGACCTTAACAACATGGACATAGTAAAGCTTTTAGGACCTTTGTTTGCTGATGTGGCATGACTTAAAATGAGAAGAGCTGCAAAAACTTACTGATTATTGGACTGTGGAATGTATAAAGCATGAATCAAAGAAGATTGGAAGTTGTTAAAAATGAAATAGAACATCTGAATATCAATATCCTAGGCACTAATGAGCTGAAATGGACTATTATTTGCCCTTATATGGTGTATTATGCCAGGAATGACAAGCTGAATGATGTGACATTCATCAACAAAAAGAACATTTCAAGAACTATCTTGAAATATAACTGTTAGTGACAGGATAATATCCATATGCCTAAAAGAGACCAGTTAATAGTACCCAAATCTACATACCAACAACTAAAGCCAAAGATGAGAAAACTGAAGATTTAAAAAAATTTTTATCGTGATTAAGTGAAAATTTACAGTCCTCAGTTTTCCATATAAAACTCCAAGTACTCATCTTTCTGTAACTCTATCTGCTCTCCTCACCCTATGACAGCACACTCTTCTTTCTCACTCTTTACTTCCAGTATCAACTCAACCAACTTGTTCCCTCCTCTCTATCCTCTCTTCTCCCCTCTAAAAAGAACCCAGTAAGACAACTTCATATATACATACCTATATATATTAAATCATAAAGTACACATACCACATGCATCACTCTCTATCCCCAAATCCAATCCATTCTTTGTCTGAATTGCTAGCTTCAATTTTGGTTTCAGCTCTGGGCTAGCAGCAAGTCCAGGGATCATGTTCTCAAAGGATCTCCCAGGTTGTCAGAACATCAAGTCTGGTCTTGTAACAGAGTTCTTAATCTGCACACCTCTTTTTCTTCCACTGCATTAGGGACTCTACATTGTGCCCACTATCAGGGCTGCCTTTGGTGGCGGTCAGGGTTCTTCCGGTCTCATGCTGATGTGGTCTCCAAATCATAGGGGTCTTTCTGCCTCCTAGGCTCATTTTTCCTCGTGGCTTTGATGTTCTTGGTTGTCATCTGTTCCAGATGGATTGGGACCAACTGACGTTCCTTGGATGGCAGCTTGCTAGCTTTTAATACCCCAGAGGCCACTCACCAATATGGAGTGTAGAATACTCTTAGAGATAGAATAGTTATGCCAAATGACCTTGTCCCCTGAAAACAAGGTCCCTAGACCTCTGTCCCTGCTACTCTGTTCTTTGAAATGCTGGGTTGAATTTAGAAAACCATTTAGCTTTTGGTGTAGTTTAGCTATGTTGAACTGCCTTCTACTGCATGCTGTCACTCCCTTCACCTAAGAGGAAACTGAAGATTTTTTAAATCAACTTCTGCAATCTGAAACTGATAAAAAATGCAATCAAGGTACACTGATAATTACTGGTGATTGGAACGTGAAAGGTGGAAGCAAAGAAGGCTCTGCAGTTGGAAGATAACAGCCTCGATGACAGAAACAACATGGGAGATCACATGAAAGAATTCTGCAAAACCAGCAAATTATTCATTGAAAATATATTTTTCAAAGACATAAACAGCAGCTACACATGTTGTCCCTGCTGGATGGAATACACAGGAATCAAACCAACTAAAATCTGTGAAAAGAGATGGAGAAGCCCAGTATCATCAGTCAGAACAAGGCCGGGGGCCAACTGCAGAAGAGACCATCAATTTTTGCTACGTAAGTTCAAGATGAAATGGAAGATAATTAAAACAAGTCCACAAGAGCCACATTATGACCTTGAGTACATCTCATATGAATTTAGAGACCATTTCAAGAATAGACCTGACACATTGAACCTAAAGATGGAATCGAGCTATGGGATGATGTCAAAGATATCACATATGAAGACAGAAGAAGGTCCTTAAAAAGACAGAAAGGCAGAAAACAGATGTCAGAAGAGAGTCTGCAATTTGCTCTTGAATGTCAAGTAGCTAAAGCAAAAGGAAGAAATGGTGACGTAAAACTGAACAGAACATTTCAAAGAGCAGCTCGAGGAGACAAAGTATTATAATAAAATGTGTAAAGATCTAAAGGTAGAAAACCAAAGGGAAGGAACACACTGCACTTCTCAAGCTAAAAGAATTGGAAAAGTTCAAGTCTCAACTTAGAATACTGAAGGATTCCATGGGCAAAATACTGAATGATGCAGGATGCTTCAAAAGATGATGGAGGGAATACAAAGTCACTGTACCAAAATGAACTGGTAGATGTTCAACTAATTTATTTCAGAAGACAACACATGACCAAGAACCTATGATGCAAGGAGAAGAAGTTCAAGCTGCACTGAGGGCACTGGTGAAAAACAAGGCTCCAGGAACTGATGGACACGAATTGAGATGCTTCAATAAACAAATGCAATGCTGGAAGTCCTCATTAGTTTACGCCAAGAAATTTGGAAGATAGCTACTTGGTCAATCTGCTGGAAGACATCCACATATGTATCTACTCCACAGAAAAGTGATGCAACAAAATGTGGAAATTATTTAACAATACCACATGGAAGTAAAATTATGCTACAGATAATTCAATTGTGGTACGAGCAGTACATCAACAGGAAACTGCCAGAAATTCAAGCTGAATTCAGAAGAGAACATGTGATACAAATATTACTGGTAATGTTACATGGATGTTGGCTAAAGTTGAGAATACCAGAAAGAAGTTTACCTATGTTTTATTGACTTTGCAAAGGTATCTAACTGTGTGATCATAACAAATTATGGAGAACTTCTTGAAGAATGGAAATTCTCATGCAGAATTTGTACACAGACTAACAGCCAAGCATTCAAACAGAACTGAGGGATACTGTGAGGTTTAAAATCAGGAAAAGTATACATCAGGGTGATAAGCTTTCACTGTACCTACTTAATCTGCATGCTGAGCAAATAGTTCAAGGAAATGGACTGTATGAAGTAGAATGGGGCATTAAGATTGAAGGAAGACCCATTAACAACCTGCAACATGCAAATGACACAACCTTGCCTACTGAAAACAAAGGAGACTTGAAGTACTTACTGATGAAGATCAAAGACTTCAGCCTTCAGAATGGATTGTACCTCAGCATAAAGAAAATACAAATCCTCACAACTGCATCTATTAACATCATGATAAACAGACAAAATTTTGAAGGTGTCAAGGATTTCATTTTACTTGGATTCACAATCAGTGCTATGGAAGCAGCAGTCACAAAATCAAACAATATATTACACTGGGAAAATCTGCAAAATATCTTATTAAAGTGTTAAAGAGCAAAGATGTCACTTTAAGTACTAAGGTGTGCCCGACCCAATCTAGAGTTATTTTCAATTGTTTCTTGTGCATGTGAAAGTTGGACAACGAGTCAAGAAGACTGAAGAACTGATGCATTTGAGTTACGGTGTTGGTGAAGAATACTGAATATACTATGGACCGCCAGAAGAACAAACAAATCTGCCTTGGAAGAAGTACAGACAGAATTCTCCCTAGAAGCAAGGATGCCAAGATTTTGTCTGATATACTCTGGACATGTTATCAGGAGGGACCAGACCTTGGTGAAGAATATCACCCTACATAAAGCAGAAAGTCTCTGAAAAAGAGGAAGATCTTCAACAAGATGGATTGACACAGTAGCAGCAACAATGGGCTCAAATACAGCCATTCTGTGGGTGGTACAATACAGGGCAATGCTTTATTCTGTTGCACATAGGGTTGCTATGAGTCAGAACCAACTCAACGGCACCTAACAACAACTTTCTCCTGATGAAGAAACAAATGTCATCTGTAGTAGGACCTTTTTGGAAGGTTGCATGGACAATAAAACAGCAAGGGCTGTATTTCTCATTTAACAATACTCAGCTCCCATTGCAACACCTAGTACATTTTATTTGCGCTGAGGGAGCAGCTGTCTTCACCTAGTGAGCGAAAAAATTTTAAACGTATGAATATTTTTCTAGGGAGTTAGGTCACAGTATCCCTTTGATTTTCACAATGGTTCAAGGTTAGGAAAAAAGTGGGTAATTTCTAGTTATCCAATGATGTTAACTCTTTAAGTGCCTGCACGTCTTCCTGTGGAATCAAGAGCTTCTGCGATCTTTTGTTCTTCCTCTCCCACTAGATTGAGACAGGGTGGTCGAAGAGACTGGCGTTCCCTGTAAGAAAAGCTAGGCCCACCTCTTGCAAAATGTGTGATGTGGGAGTAAGGGCCTTAATTTTCCTAAACCTCACATCTCTCATTTTCAACAAAGGGTACATAATCCTCACGGTTACCCTAAGTGGTATGTCTCATATGGGACTCAGTTAACAACCAATCACTAGAACTTTTTAAGGGATCAAGCAATTTGCCTCAATTTACGGCGCCGGTATATAATAAACTGGCACTGCAACAAAACCACCTCCCTCTAGGGCGGGTGCTTTTACACACTACTGATGTTGTATGCCGTCTAGGGCAGTTTAAGAATCCTCCATCGCATTAGGGCAGGTGGGCAGGAGCAGGGCACACACACTGAGGAGGCAACTGCTTAGCTATTTTCAAGTCGGGCCGGGCCATTTTCTCCCGGACAAACCGTATCCAGAGCCCACAGTCTCCATGCTCTTCTCAAGTGGATGCCGACTCACAGCAACGCTATAGGACACCTTAGAACTGACCCGTCGGTTTCCAAGGAGCAGGCGGTGCATTTCAACTAACGACTTTTTGGTTAGCTACTGTAGCTCTTTACCAGTACACCACTAGGGGTCCTCGTTTCCAACCCCAAAGCAAACCAAACCTGACCTCCTGGTTAGCGGGTCTAGCACTTACCCCGCTACGCCACCAGAGTTTCCAACAGACAGTGTTACAAGAGTCCCTGACGTCATGGCTCGGGAGAGAACAGCCTACCACGTCTTGACGTCTTCCGGAAGAGAGCCTCAGGGGCAGTACCGGAAGTGACGCATTAAGCAGGAGTCGCCCCCTCCCACCTCCTTAAGCTCTTACTTCCGGCGGCTGTAGAACGTATGTTCACTCATAACCTAGCGCAATGGGCAAGAAGGGTAAGAAAGAAAAAAAGGGCCGAGGGGCCGAGAAAACTGCTGCCAAGATGGAGAAAAAGGTGTCCAAGCGCTCACGGAAGGAAGAGGTGAGTGAGATTCGCTGTCTCGAATCCTGAGCGGCCCAACCAGTTCTGGCCTTGTGGCCGCGGCCAAGCCACCTAACACCCTTGCAGACTCGGTCTGCAAAACGGAAGTGGTGGCTACGCCAGCCTCTCAGGAGAGTCTCACAGATGAAAAGAAAACATTACATGAAGCCCCAGCGCGGCGCCTATGCAAGTTGTGTAAAGGATGCCCGCCTCCCTCCCTGTCCTCTCCGATGTTTGTTCGACCTCTGAGCCTTCAACCCTGAGACAAATTAGCGGCTCTCTTTTTAAGTGCTTTTACTTCTTAATATGATGTCACGATCATTTTTTGCTTTTTTTGTACTGTCCTTTATCTCTCCTACTAGATTTAGGCAGCGTGATGGATAAGGCTGGGATTTTGTGTAAGGCGAGTGGGACCTGCTTATTGCAGGATGTGTGAACCAAGAGTAAGAACCGTAATTTTCCTGAGCCTCACTTCTTTCATCTTTAAAAAAAATAAATAATCCTCACTGCCACCTAGTGAGTGAGCCTCTAGTGGGACTCTGAGAAAAATTGTAGGAGTATGGGACTTTTCATACCAGTTGATGGTAGCAACCACTATCATCTTTCCTCATTTTGAGAGCAGGATCTGCAGACGCATGGTCCTGCGTGAGTGAATTCTCGCTCATGGTCTCTCGGTCCTAAAACACTGTATGGGCCATTTTCTTCTGAGATAACCTGGGGTCTCATTAGTGGCTTGGAGCCCTTTTCACAGCTCATTCAGGATTTTGGCAGAGTTCAGTTTCTGATAGATCTGAGGTTTCCATTTTCTTTGCTGACTGTCATTCAGGGCTGCTCTGAACCAGCATTCCTTGCCTCCTGAGTCCCTCATTTTAAAAGCCAGCAGTGGAGACTCTCTTTTGGAATCTGCCTCACACTTGGAATCTCTTTCTACAGAAAGCATCCAGTTCCTTTTAAGGAGGCACTGGACTAGGTCAGGCCCACTGAGGATCATCTCCCTTTCTTAAAGTAAACTTTGTTATTTAATATCTCCCTGTATCCATTGTTTGTGCATTACGCATGTTGAGAGTCAAGAATCCTGCTTTCTACAAGATTCATGCTTCACATCGCTTAACTGACATCCTTGTGTAGCTGTCTCACAGACATAGTCTTCTAGTGAAGTCTCAATACCATCCTGAAAGGCCCTACGGTACCTGGCCTGTGTCTACTTCTCCTACCACCCTTTTCCCCCTGTCCACCCTCCCAGCTATCTCCCCACTGGCCTTGCTGACTTTATTCTGTGGCTTCAAATATGCCGTATTTTTTTCTGCTCGTGGTCTTTTCCCCTACCCCAGTTGCACTTTTCTCATGACTGACTCCTTTGTGCCTGCCAGCTGTTGTTACCTTGGAGAGGCTTTCATGGACTAGCCTCCAGACCGTGCCCTCCCCTGCCCCCAGCCCAGTGATTATGATGCTCAGGCATGTGTGTGGGTGCTGCTTGCCCAGAGATATTTTGTCAGCTGAAAATTTGCTCAACATCTAAGACATATCGATGACTACTGGATTAATTTTTAAGTTGGAGAGGTAGCATTTGAAATCTGGTAAGTCAATACCAGATCCTCTGCTTCCAACCGACGCATATTTTGCCTTCTGTGATTGTACCTCATTTTATCATACATGTTCAGAAAATAACAACAAAGCCTGCCCCCAACAGAGAAACACTGTGAAGGCTCCTTATCACAAAGGTCCCTATATAAGAAAGTTTGGTGGCCGATGGCATGGCTGTAAATGGGTACAGCCTGGCCTGATGTGTGTCCACACCAGCTGTTCCCCAGTGCTGACAAACAACTCTCCCTGCAGACCTAGTCCTCCCCACTCAGTCCATTTTTCCCCACTATGCCCCCGTCTCTCTGCTGTAAGGGAAGCCATTTCTAGGGGACAGAATCTAATGTGTCTGCAATCTGGCCATTAAGATACCTAAAGGTATACATTGCAGAAACTAATCTACACAAGAAGTAGGCATGGGGAGAGTCACAGTAGTACTGTTTATAGTAACACAAACTTGTTTATAAATGGGAGAATGGATGTGATCTAGTTGTAAGTGTGCCACTATGGAAATTAGAGGAATTGGTGTTACTGTGTATCCAACTGTTGAGCAGTGCTGCCTCAAAAAACAAGTTGTAAAAGAATATAAAATGTGGAACCATTAATGTTAAATTTTTAAGTCTAAAACAATATAGAATGTTTAGGAGTGCATACCTGTGTTGTCAGAGTATAAAGAAATGTTTCAGATCAAATTCCAGATGGTGGTTACCTCTGGGGACAATGAGTACATCAACTACACTAGGAATGCTTTATTTAAGTTAGTGACTGCTTGATTTCTTAAGTTAGAGAGCCTTGAGTTCATTTTTTTTGGTAACTTTCTGGAGGTCTTACGTCTTGCCTAAGAAACCCCTAACAAACCCATTGCTGTCAAATCTATTCCTACTCATAGCAGCCCTATAAGACAGAGTAGAACTGCCCCATTGAGTTTCCAAGGAGTGCCTAGTAGATTTGAGCTGCCATTCTTTTGGTTAGCAACCCTAGCACTTAATCATTTAGGGTTTCCTGGGTATTGCATAACACTTTTAAAAATAATGAAGGTAGCATGCCTGTGAGTCAGCTGTGAGCACTTCTAACTTTGGATAGCTCTGGGGAAATTAGTTTACACCAGGCTGAAGGGTGGGCTGAGGTAATTCTGGGAAGGGGATGCAGTCCGAGAGAATGAGGTGGTTTAGGTCCAGGGAATGGAGTGTTTGATTAAATGAGCTGAGAAAACCAGGGGATCTTGGAGGATGAGGGGGTGGATGGGAAATGAGATGGAAGCAATAGATACTAAGTGAGGAAAAGTGATCGGCAAGAAATATACCTACCCTACTTTTAGGCTGAAGAGAAGGAAACCAGTCTGGAGAGAAGAGAGTGTTAAGAGGTGGGGTGAGATTTCTGGTCTCAATATGAGGGAAGGAATAAGACATTTAAGAAGGGAGGGGGACTTTCCCGATAATAGATTGTGGGAGAATGGATGTGATCTAGTTGTAAGTGTGCTGCCATGGAAATTAGAGGACTTAGTGTTACTGTGTATCCAACTATTGAGCAGTGTTGCCTCAAAAAACAAGTTGTAAAAGAATATAAAATGTGGAACCATTAATGTTAAATTTTTAAGTCTAAAACAATATAGAATGTTTAGGGGTGCATACCTGTGTTGTCAGAGTATAAAGAAATGTTTCAGATCGAATTCCAGAGGGTGGAGGGTGGGCAGGGGGAACAAGTTTGAACTGGAGATGCCAAGTGCCGTCGAGTCGGGTCCGAACTTCTAAATCTGTTTGCTGTTGTGCAGTAGAGAGCTTTGTCATGCTAGTTGACTGCACAGATTATTACTAAGCCCTGTTAGGCAGTCACCACACTCACAAGACAGTCATGCTCCCATAGACATTTATTATTTGGAGGTTGAAGGATGGACAAAAGAAAACAAACAAGATAACTGTCAAACCCTGCTGTTCAGAACACAAAATAGGTGGGACTGGGCTTAGTAGAGGTTGTCTTAAGAAATTAGCATTGACTTCAGGTGGGCCTAAGTAGGAGGCCCTTGATTCAAGGGGGATTGTGCCTGGGTCTGGAACTCTGAAAAACTCCTTTAAGGTCAAGCCCGTAGTATTTTCGAATTTGTCAAATTCTGTGTATTTCAAATCGGGGGAAATGTTATAATTCATGAATGTGATTGAATGTCCGTCAGATCAGATTGATAAGCATGGGGTAACACCCAGGCTCTGGTCTGTATCGTGGATTTTATGACTAAAGAAGAAAACATCTCATATTGATGGTTTATTTTCCTTTAGGAAGACCTGGAAGCTCTGATAGCCCATTTCCAGACACTGGATGCTAAAAAGACTCAGATTATAGAAACGCTGTGCCCCCCACCTTCTCCAAGGTAAGGAAGTGAGGGTTCTTTGCATTTTAGTTTCTGACAGCTTGCTTCTGTGACTGGAAACAGTGCTGTAAAATCACACTCATACCCTGTTTTCCTGAATGGCCATTTTGTGGGACATTTCACTGGTTAAAGTCTGTGCAGAATCCCCCTTTTTTTTTCTTTCTAATCTGAGGAACTGGAACAAGACTCATGGTTTTTTATCATGTAGAGGAGCATGGGGATTAAGTCACCAACCTTTGCTCAGCAGGGGGAAACTGTGCCCAGGTTTGGAAGTTCCAAGTGGTCACAACATTGGAAACAAAAGTGTTCCAGTGGGCATTTAGAAGTATATTTTAAAATACTTTAAATGTGTACATTACAGATGAAAAACTTAAAATCCAATAGCTTTTTGCTACGTTTTGAATTCTCATGTGAAAAGAGTGGGTATTCTTGAACATGAATTGTGTATAAGCCATTTTAAATTCGTAAGTTATGTGACAAAAACCCAATCTTTTGTAGGGTTTCAGATGTTTGTGGACTATGCCGAAATGAACACATTTTGTTCTTAACCTGGCTCCTTACTCCTATGGATTACTGTTTGTCCTCTGTAGCTTCTGAATTCTGGTTGTGGATGTAATTTGTTTTGGAGCTCTGTGATACTCATACTTCCTGCTGTCAACCAAAGAGAGATCAGGCCCTGGCTTCATGGAGTTTTACCTTGGGAAAAGCTGAGTTACTATCACAGAAAAGCACACTGTCATTCAGAGAAGGGAAAGTGTGTTACCTTACAGACTCCTGGAACTGATTTATTTAGTTCAGAAGTGATTGATTTTGTTTCCCTCAGAATGAGATTAAATTTGTGAGGGAAAAGACTAACGGGGCAGCTCCTGTCCGGAGGTGCGATGCGAAGACAGAGGGGGAGAAGAACTGATTAAATGGGCATGAGAAATACAGGATGAAGGGAGGACTGTGCTGTCGCAGTGTGGGGAGAGCAGCTAGGGTCACATGGCAAAGTGTGTGGAAGTTTTTGTCTGAGATACTGGAACTATAAACTTTCAGTTAAAACGCAGTGAAAAAATTAAGAAAAACAGATTGTAAGAGAAGAATTAGTTGCAGTGGAGTTGAATGCAACTCCCGGTAACCCCACCTTTATCAGAGTAGACCTGTGCTCTGTAGGGTTTCCAGTGGTTGAGTTTTTATGAGTAGATCACTAGGCCTTTCTTTAAGGTGTCTCTGGGTAGAAGTGCTGACGTTTTGGTTAGCAGCTGACCGTATTCACTATTTGCGCCACTCAGGAACTCCAGATTTTTAAGACTTACCTTTAATAGTGATATCCAGAAGCCTAGGATTTTGTACTTCAGGAGGGAGCTGACTACTGTGCTGTTTGCTGTAAACTCATTGCTATCTAAACCCAAACCCCACTGCCGTTGAGTCCATTCCCACTCATAGTGACCTTGAATCCAAATCATAACCATCCTGTAGGACAGAGTAGAACTAACCTATAGAGTTCCCAAGGGTTTGAACCTTCAGCTTTTTAATTAGTAGCCAAGTGCTTTAACCATTTCTGCACCAGGGTTCCTATCCCTTTCCTATAGTGTGGTACAAATTGTTTCCTCAGTGCCAGGATCTCACTAATCTCAGACACCATGAATCTAGCCATCACTTGGTAAGGGGTGGAGCTTGATTAGCGTCTAATCCTCACCCAAGGTTGGAGGTCCTGTCTCTTTATCTCATACATTCCATTAGTAGTCTCATTTTATTTTTACCTTGGAGCCCTTGCAGTTCAGTGGTTAAGAGGTTCGGCTGCTAACCAAAAGGTCAGCAGTTTGAATCCTCTGGGGCAAGTTCTCTGTCATATAGCTGACTCGACAGCACTTGGTTTGGCTTGAGTCAGAATTGATGGCAACAGGTGTTTTGGTTTTGGGGCCAGCATGTTGTTGTTGGAGCAAAACATATTTTAGACTGTACTTTGTAGATATCTTAAAAATACATTTTTATTTGAATTGCTGAAGCAAACAAATCTTGGCAATCTTTTAAGTCTTTTAAGTCCTAAAAGAGCAGAGGAAGCCAGAGTGGCTTGTAGAGGAGATGGGTGGGAAATGATGCTGGGGAGATAAAGATGGGAAAAAATGGCCTGGAAGGGCAAGAAGTACGTCTAACTTCAGGTTGACAAGAAGTATGCTAGCATTGTGGAGGGACTGTACTTTGGGGATTTTTTTTCCCCTGAAGGATGTTTTAGACCTTCTTCTAATGTAATATTGTCCCCCAAATCAAATTTCATGTCAGGATAGAATTTAAAATGTTTGCCATTCACTGAGTCAGTTTGGAATGCTTTCTGAAATAAAAGAGCAGTTGGTGGACCTGAGACACAATGACAGACCTTTTATTAGGTAGCACCAGTAACTTTCTGTCATGTCTCTTAGTCGTATTTAGGAAAATAAATAAATAAATAAAGCTTGAAATTTGCCAGTTGTTGTTAAGTGTGGGAGTCCTGGGGGCACATTGGGTAAGAGCCCAGCTGCTAACCAAAAGATTGGCTGTTTCTATCTACCAGCCACTCATTGGAAACCCTGAGACAGTTCTCATCTGTCTTGTAAGGCCTCTGTGAGTCAGAGTTGACTCAGTGGCAGTGGGTTTGGTTTTGGTGGTGGTAAGGGTATCTAAACCCAAGCATTAGATCATAGGTAATGTAATTGGAAAGAAAGGAGAAGATGCCCAGTTGCATTGTGGTTTTATGGTATCTCTTCTGCTGTACTGGAGTAAAGGTGGGGTGTGTGGTTAGTTGTGTACACCAGCAACCTTTTCAGTAGTTGGCGCCCAGTGTAGATTGTTGTTTCCCAAATTGGCTCAGTACTTTTGCACAGAAAATTTCAATAGATGTTAGGAGAGAAAAAGATTGAGGGTCAAAGAACTTTGGGAAATACTGTTTCTGTACTGTAAAATTTCTCAGTCTATGAAATGTTTCTGTGATCAGTAAATTCCCAAGAAGGAGCTAGAGTTTTCTGATTTGACCTTGAAACTTATGTGACCACAAAACTCTTTTTCTTTGAGAAACATCATCTAGAATGAGGGTACAAATGGAACAGATCTTGGAGTACAGCACTCTCAGTGATTTTTAAAGAATAGTAGTTTTCAGTGATATACTCATGTAGTATTTTCCATTACTTCTGAAATGATCAGAATGTATTTATGGTTTTTATATAGCTAGCCTTTTGTGCTTATGTGTGAAATAAATAGAGGCATTTTTATGTTACAGATGAAAGGTGTCTGGGAATTGGATAGAAATGCTTCCACACTGGATTCTTTAGAGGAGTTTTGATTGTAATTTAATGGGATAGATCTTTAAAATAAACCAGTTCTGGAAAATTTGGTTTAATAGATAGGAGCATCTAGATCCATCCTTGTTAATACCAGATGATATATAAACTAGGTTATGAAAGGTCACCCAGACCCAGGCTGCCCTAGGAGTGTGCACCGGTGGCCACAATCTGTCTTTAAGAGATGTGTCTTTGTGTCGTTTCCTTCATGGACTGTTGTAATGGTGAGGCTTGGTGATAGCACTTCCTGCAGGATAAGGCAGCTCTCCATCTGGGCATCAGGAGCAAGTTGCTCACGCTTAGATTCTCTGCTGACCTGCTGCTTACATCTCTTGTAGGTTAAACGCATCACTCTCCGCTCATCCTGAGAAAGATGAGTTGATTCTTTTCGGAGGTGAATATTTCAATGGCAAAAAAGTAAAGTATATGTTTTTTCTTTTTCCTCTATTTTCATGGATCATATTTGAAGTAAAACCCATATAAAGCATTGATGTCAGATACGCAGTGGTCTTGTAACTCCCTTCTACATGTGTCTTACCTCCTGAGTGGTTGGGGCTAATGGGAGATGTCCCTGACAACTCACCCAGGCTGTGTTAGGAATGAAGTGACTGAGACAGCATCAACACTGTGAGGGATTCGACATCCTTGGACTCCCAGCCATGCCTGTCCTCCATCTTGGTTTTCTTGCTCTGCTCCCCTACCGCTGAGCTCTCCTACCCCCATTACTGCCTGCTGGAAGTTAGTCCACTGCCTGTTCACAGCTGATCCTGCATACCCTGTGTTCTTCTTCGTGATGGGCTTTCCAAAATTAAAATTTCACACAATTTTCATAGTTATCTTGAATATAGAAATTGTTGATGAGCTGTAGGGCAAGGTGTTATTTTTGAGCACTCCAGAAGGACCTGTGTTTCCTGTGTACATACAGAAAACATAACTGAATGAAACAGTTAACAAAAGCAGGCGCTCATGTTCCCTCCAGCCTGCAAGGAGCCCTGTGAGCTTGACGTTGCTCATCCATCTTCCTCTGTGAACTTCCATCCACTTAAAAACTAGGCCTGAATTAGGAGGAAGAAGAGTCTTAACTGAGTGCCAAAAGATCTCAGCAACTGAGATATTAACAGGCATTGGTATATAGTCTTTTTCATTGTATTGTCAACCCAAGGGATCCTGGGGAGTCTTTGTTGGGGTGACTTACATTGCTTTAGAAAACAAGTTTCCCAGGGTAATCTAACAATAGGGGAGATTTCTTTCCATTTACTGTCACTAGAATGGAAGCATGTCATCAGAACACTAAAATCTTCTTCATTTCCACAGACGTTTTTGTACAACGAACTTTATACCTACAACATCAGAAAGGGTACATGGACTAAAGTTGAAATCCCTAATCCACCTCCCCGGCGCTGTGCTCACCAGGTAATCTTCTGGGTGGACCTTCAGGTTTCTCCCATCTTTTCCTGCTGGGGCTTTGTTGGTGGGAACTGTGCCATCAACTGTAGTGCTTGTGAAAGAGAGGCAGGCAGTACAGAGATGCTGAGCCTCGGAGGTCATCCCACCTGCTATTTGGGCTAGGTATAAAGCTTTTTTTTTTTTTTTTTTTAATTTGTGTGTGTGTGTGTGTTAAGTGAAAGTTCGCAACTCAGGTCAGTATCTCATACAAAAACTTATGCATTGTTCTGTGACCCTAGCTACTCTCCCTACATGTAACAGCAGCCTCCTCCTGTACACCCTGTATTTCGTTTGTCCATTCAGCTAGTTTTTGTACCTCGATCTTCTCGTCTCGACTCTGGGCAGCACCTATCTAGTTAGTCTCTTGTATCTACTTAAGCTATTTAAAAAGCACACTTGCCACCAGTATCATCTTACAACTAGTTCAGTCTTTGTCTGAAAAGCTGACTTTAGGAATGATTTCAGTTCTGGGCTAACAGAGTCAGGGAGTCATGTCTTCTAGAGACCCTCCAGTCTGTTAGACCATCAAGTTTGGCGTTTTTACTAGAGTATAAGTTCTTTACCCCACGTTTCTACACTCCATCAGGGACTCTGTTGAGTTCCCTGTCAGGGTAGTCATTAGTGTTTGCTGGTCACCATCTAGTTCTTCCAGTCTCATACTGACATAACCTCTGGTTTATTTGGCCCTTACTGTCTCTTGAGCTCATATTTTCTTATGTTCCTATATTCTTCATTCTCATTTGCTCCAGGTGAGTTGAGACCAGTTGATGCTTAGATGGCCACTTACTGGCTTTTAAGACCCTAGACACCACTCACCAAAGTGAGATGCAGAACACTGTCCTAATAAAGTTTGTTATGCCAGTTGACCTAGATGTCCACTGAAACTGTGGTCCCCAGATGCCTGCCCCTGCTACTGTGTCTCTCAGAGTGTTTCGTTGTATTTAGGAAATTTCTTAGCTTTTGCTTTGTCCAACTGGGCTAACTTCTCTACTGTGTTGATCCTCCTTTTACCTCAGATAATTCTTGTGTACTGTCTGATTGGAAACCCTGGTAGCATAGTGTTTAAGTACTACGTTTGCTAACCAAAGGGTCAGCAGTTCAGATCTGCCAGGCACTCATTAGAAACTATGGGACAGTTTCTACTCTGTCCTAGAAGGTCTCTACAAGTAGAATAGACTTGTCAGCAGGGTTTAGTTTGAGTTACTATCTAACTAGTTAATTAGTGAATGTGCCCGCCCTCACTCTCCACCCCTTGTAGCCATCAAAGACCATTTCCTGTGTTTAAACATTTTCTTGAGTCTTTATAATAGTGGTCTCACACAATATTTATCCTTTTGCAACTGACTGATTTCACTTTCTGATTCCTCCATGTTACAAGATTTTTCACAAATTCATCAGTGTTCTTTATCATTGCATAGTGTTCCATTGTGTGAATGTACCATGATTTGTTTATCCATCTGTCCATTTTTGGGCACTTGGGTTGATTTCATCTTTTTGCTACTGTGAACGGTGCTGTGATGAACATTGGTGTGTATATATCTATTTCTATAACAGCTCTTATTTCTGCAGTAGGATATATTACAAGAAGTGGATTGCTGGATCATGTGGTATTTCTATTTCTCGCTTTCTGAGGAAGCTCCGAATTGATTTCCAAAGTCGTTGTACTGTTGTACGTTCTCACTAGTAGTATGTAAGTGTTCTGATCTCTCCAGCCTCTCCAACCTTTATTATTTTGTGTTTTTTGGATCATTGTCAGCCTTGTTGGGGTAAGATAATATTTCACTGTAGTTTTGATTAGCCTGTTTTTTAATTGGGTTATTTGTCTTTTTGTTACTGAGATTTTGCAGTATCTTATATATTTTAGACATTAGACACTGATTAGATTTGTCATATCCAAAATTTTTTTCACTCTATAGATTGTCCTTTTATTCTTTGGTAAAGTCTTTGGGTCAGCATAATAGTTTGGGTTTTAGGAGTTCTCAGTTCCTGTTTTCTCTTCAGGTTTTCATGCATTGTTAGTAATGTTCTGTATTCTGTTTATGCTTGTTTTAGGGCTCCTAGCATTGTCTCTATTTTTTCTTCCAAAATCCTTATCATGTTAGATTTTATATTTAGGTCTTGGATCCTTTTTCAGCTAAGTGTGTATGTAGTATGAGATACGGGTAGTTCCAAACTTCCTTGCATATCAGTTTCTTCATCTCTAAACTGGGGAGATGAACATCTCTGCCTCCAGTTTGTGTGAAGATTATTTGCAGTAATCCAGGGGAGAAAATATCTAGTGCCTGATGTATAGTTGCTGCACAACAAAAAACACCCTGCCCACCCCCCAACTTCCTGTGCCAGATTTGAGTGAAAAGAGGGTTACATAGCCCAAGATCTGGTGGCTAAAGAGATGGATACAAGAAAATGGACTATTCACAGAAAAATGCGAATGGTCTCAGGAAAATAATTCTTTAGAATGAATTCTGTCTTAAGCAGGGCATAACAAGGAAGTAGTATCTCAGTAGCATGGCATTAGCATCCTGTTTACACAGGAGAGGTTTGTCTGAGTAGTCCTCTCTGGAGAAGAGGCTCCTGGTTTTAGGTGTTCTGCAAGCACTGTGAGGTCAGGCACCTTTTCTTTCTCATTCGCTGTTCTTAGAAAGAACACTCTTCTGTCCTGTTACTTGAAGTGCAGACCGCAGGCTGCTTTTGTGTTTAATAACAATTATTAGCTGCATTCTTGAAGGATGCATGACATGAATGTCTTGAGATTTTTTAACTTGGTTACTTTGGCAGGATCTTGGCAGGTTCTAAAACACAGGATGCCTTCTGGAGACTTTATTACTTGGGGACTTAATGATGTCCTTGTCGTTTGGGTGGTCTTGCTCTTTGTGCTCTTAGTTTGCAGTGAATCTGCGAAGTGGAAAACTGGAACCTCAGCTGTAAAATCTTTTGCCTTTAGGTCACTATAAATTTAGTTCAGATTTTTCAGCACTAAACTCAGTAGGACATAAAAAGATCCTGTTTGTTGGCTTCCCGTATTATGGACTAGTTTAATGAACGTTGGAAGTTAGTTCTTTATCTTAATCAGTTAGGCAGAAGGAAAGAAAAAGGTTGTACATAGACTTATTGTTCTTTCTTTTCTTCTGGGTCCTCAGTTTTTGGAAGATAAAGTTTATTTTGGTGTGTAATTTGAACGTTTACTTGGTATTTTCTAAAGTGAATACAGCCCAGTGAAAGAAAGCCAATGTCATGCTTTCTGCTGAATGTGGTACCAGGTGACTTATGTAGACTTCAGTGTTCTCTTCTTGGTACCCGTTCTTGGAAGAACAGACAGACGTATTCACTGCAGTTAACGCCTCTTAGATGGCTGAGAGTGGGTCTCTGGGTGTTGGAGTGTGAGAAGGGGGGAAATGAGTTCCTAGATATCTATTCATGTGATACTTTGTTTTCCAATGTGATAACTAATTAAAATCCGCTTAAAACATGAGTTTTGTGGGGATCATTTAGCGGATCTTTTTTTCGAAGGATTCATGTCATCAATGTCTTGAGATTTTTTAATTTGGTTACTTTGGCAGGATCTCAGCAGGCTCTAAAACACAGGATGCAAAGGATGCCTTGTAGACGCTTTATTACTCAGGGACTCAATGGTGTCCTTGTCGTTTGAAAAGTCTTGCATTGCATGATGATTTGGAGTTCTAGTTGTACGGTGGTTAAGCATTCAGCTGCTAACGGAAAAGTTGGTGGTTTGAACTCAACCAATTACTCTCTAGGAGAAAAGACTTGGCGGTCTACTCCTGTGGAGATTTCAGGCTTGGAAGCCCTGTAAGGCAGTTCTACCCCCATGTCTTACAGGGTCAGTAGGAGCTGGAGTTGACTCCCTGGCATTGGGTTTTGGCATGTTTATGATGAGATAATGAACTTGATAAAATAAATTCTTGGAGAAATTGGATACTGAAGTAGACTGTATTCTTTTCCATTTTCTATACTTACTAAATAGAAATAATTTGAAAATAATGTTGGAGTAGATTGAAAGCTCGAGTTTGAATTACAAGGTCCTATTGTTAGCCTCCAAATTAGCCCTTTCATTCATTATCTTCTTAGTCAAAAACATTTTCTTTCTTTCTTTTTTGTTATTGTGATGTAGAGCTGTATTACTATGTTTACCTAAATACTTGGTTAAAAAAACTTGAATAGAACAAATTATTTGTAATGACTCAAATTTTAAAACATACCTTGTTGAAGGTAAGTGAATTATATGCTTACAATAATATGATTTCTTTGGTGGACATTTTAATACATGCTTGTGAACCAGTTTTCTATACAGAAAGATATTTTAGTTTAAACATAGTTGATAGCTCTGGGGGAAAAAAAAGATAACCAGATGTGCAGTAGACATGCTTTTTCTTTGTGGAAGGGAAGAAAACAGGAATTCATTCACATAAAAATTTGTGTTCTTTCACTTTTTTAGGGGCAGCAAACAAAGAGTGTCTTTATTATGTGTTACCTTAAACATAATTGCAAGAGTAATAATTAGTAGAAAGTAGAGATATTTGTCTTGTCAATATCTATCTCTATTTAACTGGTAAGATTTTTGAGTTTCTCTCTGCAAAATTGTTTTGTATTGGTGTAAACAGAGAAATATGACCATCTGAGTTCTAGTTTAACCTTTTTACTTCTTAACCAGTGAGCTTGTGACCAGTCATTTGCCTGGTTTCTTTGATTTGGAATGGGCTAGGTAATGAAGGTCACTTCTACTTGTGCGTCCCACATGTGGTTCTGGTTTGAAGCTATTTGGTAAATAATTTGTCTAGCACTTTTAAAAGCATTCTTGAAAGAAGGTTGATGAAGTTACCGTTAATTGAAAATTCTCAACCCTTGATCTAAACAGGAGTTGTATTTAGTTCAGGTATTTTGTAGATTTTTTTCTCTTCTGAATATTAAGTTCATTGATTTTTTTTTTCCCCTCTCTGTTGTTTATCCTTTTTTTTTTTCCAGTAACATCTACTTGTTATTACATCCTTTGAGTTAATATTTCCTTGATGTTTCTGGCTTTAAAGTGGAAAGTTAGATCACTGATTTTAAATCCTCTACTATCTTAAAAGCAATAAATTTTCCTCTTGGTGCTGCTTAGGTGCATCACACAGATTTTGATGTGTTTTCTTTATTATTTAGATTGATATATTTAATTTGTCTTTAGATATCTTTGACCCATGAGCTACAACATTATAAGTATGTTATTTAAGTTAAAAATATTTAGGGAAGTTTTCAGCTATCTTTTTGTTACTCATTTATACTTTTTAATCTCATGGCGAAAGAACACTTGGTGTGATTTCAATCCTTTTAAATTTATTGGTATATATTTTGGCCTGGAAACCCTGGTGGTAAGTGCCACATCTGATTATGTAGTTTGGTGTAGCACAGCAGTTCAAATCTGCCCAGTGCTACTTGGAAGCTGTGAGACAGTTCTGCTCTGACCTATGAGTCAGAATGGGCTTGATGGCAGTGGATGGTATATTATGGCCTAACATGTGATCTGTCTTCTTGCTTATTCTGTGTGTATACGAAAGGAATGTATGTTTTCTGGTTGTTGGATAAAGTGTCCAACATTAAGTCAAGTAGGTCATTAGTGTTCAAGACTTCTGTATCCTTACTGACTTATCCCTTGTGACATTCCTTGCTTTAAACTTTACTTTATACTTTGTTGTTGTTGTTATGTGCTATTCAGTTGATTTTCAGCTCACAATGACTTTGTGTAACAGAGTTGAACTGCACCATAGAGTTTGCTTAGCTATAATCTTTAAGGAAGCAGATTGCCAGGTGCTTGTGCCTCAGAGCCACTGGTGGGTTTAAACCACTAGCCTTTGGTTTAGCACCAGAACACGTAAGTCTTGCACCACCAGGGTTTCTCGATAGAGCTATAACCCCCCAAATTTCTTACAATTAGTACTTTATGGAATATCTTTTCCCGTCTTTTGACTCTTCACCTGTTTTTATCGTTATGTTTACAGAGTGTTTCTTATAAACACCACTATGATTAGGTCTGTTTTTTATACAGTCTGACAAGGTTTGTTTTTTAAATAGTATATTTGTCCATTATATTTAATTATTGATATGGTTAAGTGTAAATGTATCATCCTGATAATTTGTTTTCTGTTTGTCCCATCTGGCTGTATTCCTTTTTCTCACTTTCTGTGTCTTATGTTGGATTGATTGTATTTTGTATTCCATTTTTATCGTATTAGCCATCCTTCATTTTTTTTGATTGGTTTGTTTTTTTTTGTTTCAGTGATTTCTCTAGAGTTTGCAACATCCATGTTTAACTTTGGACAATCTATCTTCAAGTAATATTACGCTATTTCTCATATGAGAATCCTGCAATAGAATACTCACATTTTCTTTTTACATTCTTTGTACTGTTTTTGTTAAAATGCATTTTATTTCTGTAGGTAGTATCTACCCCACAATGCAGTGTTACTGATTTTGTTTTGAGCAACAACCAATTATTTCTTTCAAGAAAATTCTAAGATGAGAAAAAGCCTTTTCTATTTAGTTACAGCTTACCATTGCCAGAGCACTTTTTTCCTTGTGTAGATCTGCGTTCCCATGTGGTGGTGTTTTCCTTCAGCCCCCAAAACTTTTTTACTGTTTCTGAAGTGTGGGTCTGCTGCAGCACATTTCTTCAGCTTTTGTTCAGGTGAAAATGTCTTTATTTTGCCTTCATTGTAAAGAATTTTTTTTGCTGGCTATAGAATTCTAGGTTGATGGTTGTTTTAGCACTTGAAAGATGTCCCATTTTCTGGCTTATACCTTTTTTAATGAGAAGTTAGTGGATTACTGTCACTGTCATCTTTATTTTCCTGTTTGTAATATGACTCCTTGTCCCCACTGCCCTCGATGCTTAAAAGATTTTTATTTCATGATGAATTTCTGTTTTTTTTAGCAGTTTTGATTTTGATGGACCATACTGTGATTTTACTGGGAATTCAATTATATGTATATTTAGACTGTTTAATATTGTCTGGTGGGTCAGTGAGTTTCTCTCCTTTTTCTCTCAGCCTTTTTTCTTTCTCTGCTTCATTTTGTGTAATTTCTCTGCTCTCTTTTAAAATCAGTAGATGTGCTGTGGACTTGTGAATTTTTCACTGTGGATTTCTCACATGTGTTTTGCAACTTTGGAAGTTGTTTGGTTGTTGATTGTTTGTATTACATTTTCCTTTAAATCTTTGAACATATAATAACTGCTTCAAAGTCCGTGTCTGCTAATTGTGTTGTCTCTGTCACTTCCAAATCTATCTCTGTTACTGGGTTTCTCTTTGTTATAGGTCACATTTTCCTACTAGTAATACGTGATTAGATGCTGGACCTTGTATATGTTGCCTTTTGAGTATCTGGTTTTGTTTTCATCTCAATCAGTGAATGTTGAGTTTTGTCCTGACAGGCACTTCAGTTGCTTGCATATCATCTTTTTACTTTGTTAGAGGAAGTCACGTAGGGCTTTATTCTGGGGCTAGTTTAGCCCTGTGGTGTGGCTTTTGTGGGGTCTCTGTGGAATGCCTTGGGTGATCATTGATGATTTTTCATTCTGTCCAGTTGGAATGTATTTGTCTCCAGGTCTTATGTCAGTCCAAGTAGGGTTCAGGCTTACTGCATCACAATGGTGGTGGTTTACCGAGACTTTTGTGTCTCTCTTGCTCTCACACCAAGCTCCTCATACATGTAGCCAGCACTGCCATGCCGTTGCATGCCTGAGCCCTGAATTTCTTGTCTTTCTCTTCCAGGCTGTGGTGGTGCCTCAGGGCGGTGGACAACTGTGGGTCTTTGGAGGGGAGTTTGCCTCTCCTGATGGAGAGCAGTTTTACCACTATAAGGATCTCTGGGTGCTGCACTTGGCCACGAAGACTTGGGAGCAAGTCAGGTAAGATGCTTGCCAGTAGCCTCACCTCTGCTGCACCGTTGTTCCCCATGTCTGGCTTTCTGTTTGGGGCTGTATAAGGTACAAGGGCCCTAGAAATATGTTCCTTGGGTCAAAGAGGTGTTGAGAAGGGCCCACTGCCTCATACATGAGTGATTCTGGATCCTTTAATCTCAAAGTCGGCCTGCCACCACACCGCTGTGTGGCTTATTTTCTCATCCCAACTTTGTCAGTGTCTGCATTTACTTTCCCACTGAAAAAATGAATGGTTACCAGGAAAAGCAAACTAGTTTAGGTGTCCTTCAATAGGACATCTTTTTACCCCTTCAGGGGCACCTTGGGCTCTGAGCTTGCTGAAAGTGGAGCTATCCCATAGAGGTACCATACTTCTAGAACACACTTGTCTGTGTTGCTACTGAGGCAGGTGGGCATTGGCATGAGGAGGATGGGAGCCATCACATCTCCCCAAGATAAGTGGGTTCTGCCCTCTATTACCCCCTAACTTTATGTCTGTTGATACTGTGGTGCCTGCTACACATTTAACGCCTGGTGTCAGAACGGTCAGAAGCGGCACACTGACTCTGTATGGAGGGTCCAACAGTATAGTTGTACCTGCAGCAGTTAAGAGAAGAAGCATGGCCAAATCACAGATTTAAAGCATAGTGAATTGGCTTTGCTGCTTATAAGGTGTGGCAGGGAGCACTTGCCTGGAGCAGTGTGCCGCAGTCATCTGGTATCTTCTCTACTGTTGGAGTAACAAAGCAGGAGTACCTTTGTTGCAGTGAAACAGGCAGTTGTATTGAAGAATTCAATCAGGGGGCAGGGCATGGTCTTTCTGAAATCCAAGCCCTCCAGAGGAGAGGCATCTATGTGGACTATGCTCCATCATCCAGCAAGGAGCTCTGGGTGAATGCTGCTGTCCTGATTGCTTGCCCTACTCCATCTCACTTAGATCTGGGCAGTTAACTATTGTGCATGTGGAGGTGCAAGGAAACCCACCAGACTTGGTCACTGCTAAGAAGGACTCAGGCGCATCTTCCTGAGACCAGAACCTGAAGGGGAACTGGTATGGACTGCCACACTGTCAACCTCTTTGTTCCAGTTCCTCGTTCCTCTTTTGTGAAAGCTCCTTACTTTAGTAGACACACACTGAAGAAATACATTTTCACTAAAACTTGGTATTCTTATGTATAAGTTGTAAAGTACTTGGCCCAGAACGTGAAATTTTTATTGATGGTCACTGGTAACCTTTTTCATGGTCTTCATTTATGGCACTCTCATCTCTAGCAGCATAGCCATTTACTGGACATCGTTTAACAGTCCCAACGTGAGAGAACAACCCAGAGCTTTACTAATATGAGAAGAAAACCAAAGCTTACATGGAATCTAAGGCACCTACCACCTCACTGCACACTCTAGACATGGATAAGTGAACACTGCTAACAGTAAAGGAGTCTTTACCTTAACTGGAAGATGTGTGCAAGACTGCCCAGATTCTGCCAAGATAGAGTCTGTCTAAAAACAGGATTTTTTATTATTTTGTGCAGCTTGCTTGTTTTCAGTATGCCTGCAGTTGTGCAAGTTTGAAGGAGGTTATACACCAGAGCAGGACTTAGCATCTGCCCCTCTGCTCTCTCACACTCAGGACAGGAACACTTACAGCATGTACCAGTGGCAGACTTGGGAGGAGCAAGGAAGAGGAAAGGAATATGGGATACCGTTCCCTTCTGTAGTGGTTGCATAGTCTCTCTTGCAAACTTCTTCACCCATTACCTGCAAATTTGACCTCATTTGGAAATAGAGTCTTTGCCAATGTGATCAAGTTGAGATGAAGTCGTTGGATTGGGATGAGCCCTGTATCTGGTGACTAGTGTCTTAGAAGGAAATTTAGAGACACATGCAGAGAGGAGAAGGCCTTGTGAAGATGGAGGCAGAGATTGGAGTGATGTCTGAACACACCAACGGACACTAAGGATCTCTGGCAACCACCAGAAGCTAGAGAAAAGCATGGAGGAGATTCTCTTTCAGAGCCTCCAGAAGAAGCCAACCCTGGTGGCACCTGACTTCCAGCTTCTGGCCTCCAGCACTGTGAGAGGGTCTGCAACCACCAGATTATGGTACTTTGTTTCAGCAGCCCTGGGAAGCTAATACACTTCCCACTGAAAAAATGAATGGTTACCAGGAAAAGCAAACTGGAAACTAAAATGCTAGGAAGAAAAGTTCTAAATCCTGGCTCTGCTGCAGACTAGCTTAAATTGTGCCTTGGTTTCTGAGTTTCTTTTCTTATCTGTGAACTGGAAATAAAGCTCTCACTGCGCTATGTGCATAAAAGGACAGTGTGTAGCCTAGAGCAAACATTTCACAAATCGTAGATTTTTTTTTATTATTAATAACGGTATTCTCTAAAATAAAAATACAAGAAAAACATAGTTTTATGGGTTGTCTGGATTCTGAAGACTCCTACCAATTATTCCATGTAATACGTTTAACAATTTTGTGCTCACTAAGCCAAAATTTGTTGATTAATTGGTTTGCTACTTGGAAAACTTGAGTGAAATTGCACAGGCATACTATTTACATCTATATACATTCTTGTGTGGGCCACATTGTAATCATTCTTGATGAAGAAAGCTTTTGTGTTCTGCAGATGAGCCATTAGACTGTTTCCTGTGACCCTGACTCTCAAAGATTGTGGTAACAACTTCCTTTGTGTGCTGGCTTAAGCAGCACATATTTTAAAATTGGAAATGATAGAAGATTAGCATGGACTTTGTGCAAAGATGAAAGGTGCAAATTCGTGAAGTGTTCCTTATTTTTAATACAACAAGTATAAGATGAAGAGAGTGTGCTGTCACAGGGCAAGGAGAGCAGAAGGGCTCTAGGTAGGTGGGCTCAGATTGTATGCTTTCACTTAATCACAACTTAAAAAAAGAAAAAAGAAACTGCTCAATTAATGCTGGTGGCTACCTGATAGAGCACTGATACAGTATCATAACTTTATAAGGTGCAAACTTTAAGATAACTTAGAGACTATTTGTATACTTAGTGCTTACTCTTTGCACCTTAAACCTACAGAATGATTTGATGTGGTGATGTTTTTGTAAATGTCACTGCAGACACCCATTGCAAGGAGGAGCTGGGTGATGCTGAGTTTCCCTGGGCAACTATTTTTGAGTGTCAGCTTGCCCTCTCAGCATGCTGTTGTGCACATGACTTCAATGTGCCTAAAAGCACCAACTCACACAGTGTTGCACATGTATTGTGGCTGAGCAGGACTGTTGACTCCATGGTTGGGAGTGACAGCAGTTGAAAAGCCTATTGGAGATTCAAAGATAAACTAGTTGTTTTTGGTGGATTTGTTTTTCTAAAGAGAGATATGGAATCTTTTTATAGAAAAAAATTCCCATTTTAGTTACAAAGCACATTGGGACTAGACTACTGCCACAGTAAATTGAGTGCGTTGTGCGTGGCTCAGCCAGGGACAAAGACGTCTAGTAGGATTCCTGTGTAAGGGAGTCAACAGGGCCTTAACCTGGGGATTTTACAGACTGGAGTATAATTTAAAAGATGACATTGCTTGCTGACTCTATGTCCCTATGTCACTGGAGCGGCCTTCAGTTCATAGCTGGTAGACTAGCATCATGCAATGTGGGCTTCTGTGTATGTGTATTTTTGAAGTAGAATGGAAGCTAGCATCTTTAGTTGAATGAAAATCCATTCCTCAGGTTGTCAAGCATTTATGAGAATGATTTTCTAGGGTGGAATTTGTTTCTTGCCTTGCCTTGGGAGTGTTTTCCTTCTCATTCCAGCTTCCTTAACATGCAGCTTGTTCAGTGTATGTCTTTGTTCCCTTGGCATCACTGTAGAGTAGATTGAAGTGTCCCGTTCACTTAAGACTTTGAGGTGAGGCCAGCACAGATGAGAGGCATTCTTTTTACTCTGCCCAATAGACAATCTGTGACAAGGCTGGATCTCAGCTGGTTGAACCAATGGACCTCCAGCTCCCAGTGCCCTCAGGGACCTGGGGGCGATGTCTTAATGTTGTGCTGCAGGCTCCCTGGCTGCCCTTGTTCAGTCAGTATTACTGTGACTTTAGAAAAACACACATGCTTATTAAATTTGTGGATGAATGCAAGACCAGGGGGAGGCATGTAAGTGGGTAAATAAATTTGGCACCCACAGTTATTTTTATGGGCCATATTTAACAAGGTGAAATTAAGGAGGGTAGGTTTCCCTTGAAGGTAACATCTAGATGCAGGATAAAGGAGCTGTAACTAGAAAGCTGCCCATGGTAGCAAACGACCTGCACAGATCTGGTCCATTGTCGTTGCAGGGGGTTTTAGTGTGTGGTGAGGCTACCATAAAGGCTAGTGCTGAAAACATTGACTGTAGTAAAATATGTTCAGTTCTGGTTCTCTGTTCGTAGACGGGTATGGTGGCTGTTTTGTGCGACATATTAAAAGGGAAGTTAATGAACTGGGGTATATGAGAGTACAGAGACCATTGTGATCCAGCATGTGGAGACTGACAAGAAGAACTGTATCAGTTTAGATTAGAATAAGGAAAGAGAAGAACCATCATAGTGATGTGGAAGGATTATTCATCTGAACCCTGGTAAAGGGTAGGCATTTGAATTGGATAACTCATTTCTGTTTTGCTATTCTGTATGTGAATATATTTCTAGGGCACCTGGACTTTGGAAAAAGCAGTATATAATGCATGAAATAAATGGAGAAATAATAGCTTGTAAATCGGTCCTGAATTGTGTGACTTAGCTTGTAACCATCCCATGCAGCCTGGACGTGTTGAGGTCTTTGTAGAGGAGATGAAGCTCGGATTTCGGGGTAGATTTCTGTTAGGTGGTAGCCAGGCAAGGAGAGCAACATGCACAAGAGCACGTGAGCAGAACCCCCTCCCCACCAGGAGAACTTGATCCCTAAGGAGGATTTGAGATTTGTAATCAGTGAGAATCTGGTAAGGGTGTCCACAGTGTTCCAGTGGTTAGTGTTTCCTGGCAATGTCGCAGTCAGTTTGGTGCAGCAAAGCCCTGCTGGCCAGGCCCGCACTGCAGCCCAAGTCATCCTTGGTCTGGCCTTCCCTGTGGGTGCCCACCTGGAGGGAAAGGTAACCATGCATGAGAGCTTGACCTGGAATGGAGGTGACTGCTTGAGAGCCTTAACTTGTTTGTAGGAGAAGTAACTGTGCCTGAGAGCTTTACCTGGAACCTAGTGTTAACTATTCTCAGCTCCTCTCAGGTTTGTTTCTTTTTCATTGGAAAAAATGGCAGAAATTCAGGAAAGACTATAATACAACCAGCCAGTCAGAACCCTGATTAGAATCGTATAATGATTTGCTTTGTAACCTGCCTTTTTTACTTACTATTTTTATAAGCTTTTTTTTTTTTGTCATAACTTAAAAAACCTATTTGGTGGGGTTTTTTTTCCCAGTCTTTGTTGAATTGATAGAAGAGACGTCTGCTTTTAATTGCAATTTGTATGTTACTAGTGAGGTTGATTTTTCTTTATTTGCCTGTATTCTTAAGGTTTTGCCATGTGTTTTAATGCCAGTTTTATAAAGGCAAAATTATAGCTATAAAATGTATATGTTTTAACAGTCCGGTTAGGTAAGTGTTGACAAATGCACCCATGTAACCACCACTATAATCAAGATATGCAACATGTCCATCACCACACACAGTCCCCTCTCAACCCCTATCCCCAGGCAACTTGTCACTGTGGATTAATTTTGTCCTGCAAAAGATCTCCTATGAAGGGACTTGTAGAGTATGTGCTCTTTCATGTCTGCCTGCTCCTGTTTAAGCGTGTTTTTAAGGTTCATCTCCATCGTTGCATGTATCAATAAGGGCTCTTTTTGATAGCTTGTATGCTTGTTTAAGGAGGAACTAAGCTTTGCATCTGACCTATGCAGTCAGTAGGCTAGGAAATAATGTAATTAGTAGGAGTTTTTCCCTTCCCATATAAGGGGAAGAGGATCCACGGTGAAGAAAAAGCTACTTTGGTCTCTACAATGTGATTTTAGGATTTTAATCAAAACCAGCATTTGTATTTGAAATGTATCTTTGGAACTAATGCTTTCCTAGATATGTGTATTTCTCTCTTGGCATGCATGATCATTTTCCCTTCCAGAGCCTCAAAAGGCATTCAGATTTATTAAGCATAAGTATTTTATCATAACCAGAGGCCTTCTTTTACCAGTCTGATGCTAGTACAACAGTGGTATTTGGTGGAAGCTAGCAGAAGTCTTCTGATGAGGGGAATTGAGGTTAACTTGGTAACCTGACTTTGGTCATAAATCATTTCTTACTGGCCATATCAACTCTTTATTATAGAGGTATCATCTATATACTTTGAGATGAAAAGTAGGGAATATTAAACTATGACAGGGTGTCAAGAAAATGTTGGAAAACTGGAGTTAATAGTTGAGAAATGTTTTGTGCTGGGTTCTATTCAAAAGCAAGACCAGTGAAGCATGTAAATATGTACAGAGATGTATGTCAAAGAAGTGGCTTACACAGTTATAAAAGCTATAAAGTCCCAAGACTGTGGGTCAGATGGGAGGCTTCTCCTGGCTCACAGACTGCAGAGATCAATGAATCCCAGGATGAGCTGGCAAGATGGCAGGTAAGCTGCCATCTGCCCCCAAGAACTAGAGGTCAGATGAAGAGGAGCCAGTTGCAGGATCCAAAGTAAGCAAAAGCCCAGGAACCTTGCCAGAAGTCCTGCCTATATTGGATGCAGGCCGCACTCCCAAGGAAACTCTTTCAACTGATTGTCTACTCAACAGCAGATCTCACCATGGAGGTGATCACATTATATCAGATCTCACTGTGGTAGTAGTTACGTCATTATACAGCTGTCATAACTGCCAAACCACACAGTCATGACCCAGCCAAATTTCACCATCCTTTACCCACCTTTACCATCACAGTCTATCCCTTGTTATTGTGACACCTGTACACACTTCTATTAACCAATATAATTTCTGAATAAAGACGATTGTAAAGTCATACTTGCAGCTGACCTGATACAGCTAACATGCATGCAGTGAAAATATACTAGGCCTATTTACATTTTAATATTTTATAAGTGAAAAAAACCAAAATATGTACACATACAAGGAAGAAATACCCATAACAGTTTCATTCCTCGTGTCTGTAACTGTTCATATGGTTGTACCTGGAGTTTGGAACTGCTTTCTCTACCATCCATTGCATATTCCATTTGACTTCAGAAAGCACCTTAGCTGTTCATGGTTCTTTGCCTGACAGGGTGACCTGAAAACCTTCATTCCTGAAAGGTCTGGGCCGTTAGTAGTCATATTGCAGTTGGGTTGTAGTTTTCAGTTGACTTCAGTCACAGGACATGGTAGAGCTAAGAGGCCTCTAAGGAATCTCCTTCATTCCAGACATAGTCTGCTTTGCCTCCATATCAGTCTAGTTGCCTTTTGGTTAATCAGAATCAGTCATACCAGCCAATGTGTTGAATCCCTTCAGTCATACCAGCCAATGTGTTGAATCCCTTGTTTGCCTGATGATCCAGGGGCATAAGGAGCCCTGAGTGGCCAGGTGACTTTCCTCACTTACAGTTCAGTGAAGTCAGTGATATGTCTCCAGGTGGCAGCATTCCTCCCTTTGGAACTAAGAACTCTAGACCTGCAGAGCAGAGGCTGACAGGGACAGGGACAGAAATTTTGCAAGTGGATTACTGTAGGTAATAGTGCCATTGCCATTTCCACTCTTTGATTCCTTGAACCCATGAATTTTCTGACTGTGAGGGAAACAGCATCATGTATTGCATTCTGGTATAGAGCATGAACAGCCTCCTGGAAAATGTTGCCCCAGCCCTGCAAGGTAGTGCCACCTAGCTGGCACCATAGTTGTGTGTTTGGAAGGCTCTTCTCTGTCAAGCTAGCTGCTTCTAGATAGTGGGAACATGGTAAGACCAGTGAATTCAAGAAACGTATCCCATTGCTACCTTTTGTTTGCTGTGAAGTGAATCCTTGATTTGAGGCAGTTCTGTGTGGAGTACCATAGTGGTGGACAATCCATTCTGTAAGCCAACAGGTGGTGTAATAGTTTTGGCAGAACCATCAAATGCAGGGGAGATGAATCCGTATCTAGAGTCTATATTCGGATAAGAACAAAATATTGCCCTTTACATGATAGAAGTGGCCTGGTGTAATCATCCTGCCACCAAGTTGTTGGTTGATCACCTCTAGGAATAATGTCTTATCCAGGACTCAGTGTTGGTCTCTTGGAGATGGGCAGTCAGCAGTAGTCGTAGCCTAGTAGCCCTTGGTGAGTGGAATTCCATGTTGCTGAGAGTACGCATAACCTCTGTTCCTGCCACCGTAGCCACTTTGTTCATGGGTGACTAGCTGAAGATCGGATGACTGATTTTTGCAGAAGAGATCATCTTGTCCTCTCAGTAGAATGATCCTCCTAAATCCTCCTCTAGTGGTCAGTCCCCTATTGGCAGACATACACATGAGATACAAATATCTTCACTTCTTTAGTCCATTCAGAGAGGTCTGTTGACATAACTCTCCCCCATACCTCCTTGTCTCTAGTTTTCCAATCATGTTCCTTCCAAGTCCCTGACCATGCAGCTAAACCATTTGTCACATCCCATGAACCAGTGTATAGTTGCATATCTGGCTGTCTCTCCTTTCAAGCAAAGTAAACAACTAGATGAAATGCTTAAAGGGATTCATTGGGAAGATTCTCTTCATTGTCCTGGTGGCATAGCAGATACAGCTGCTAAGCAAAAGGTTGGCAGTTCAGACCCACTAGATGCTCCTTGGAAACTCTAGGACAGTTCTGCTGTGTCCATTAAGACGGCTGTGTGTTGGAATCGTTTCAATGGCAATGGGTTTGGCAGTTACTGACCTTCATGGAGGTCTCAGAAAGGGACTGTACTGCCCCCTGCTGTCCACTTTTGAACACTGCCTGCCTATTGCGTAGAACCATCTGTAAATCAGGTGCAAGTTCTCTCTTCCTCAGTCAACTAAATCTAAGGAACTCTTCCATGAGACCCTAGGTGCAGACTGGGAGATGAAAGGTAGTGTGACAGGAGTGGAGAGCATGGATGTTTGAACTACTTTCTCATGCGTCTTCTGTCTTCAAGTCCTGCTCTGGCCTGAACTCATGTATACTACATAGTTTTAATGATGGAGTACTACTGTGCACTCCCAGGTTTGTGGCTCTGTGAATCAGACAACACCCAGTTCATGGTGAACAACTCAAACTGCATGGTGATTTGGTGGCCATGGAGCATTTAGTTTCTACTAAGGCCAGGCAACAAGCCAAAAGCTGGTCCTCAAAAGGAGAGTTGTTAGTTGGAGGGTGTGGCAGAGCTTTGCTCCAAAATCCTAAGGGTCTATATAGTACTTCACCAATAGGGGCCTGCCAGAGACTCCGGACAGCATTTGTGCCTTGCGCTGGTACTTCAGGCACTATTGGATCAGACAGATCATGTGGGCCAAGTGGCATAGCCACTTGCACAGCAGCCTGGACCTGTTGCAGTCCCTTTTCTTGCTCTGTGTTCACCACTCAGACCTAGCAGCCTTTTAAGTTACCTGATAAATAGGCTGCAATAACACACCCAAATGAGGAATATGTTGCCTCCCACATCCAAAGAGGCACAGTAGGTGTTGTGTCTTCTTTTTAGTTGTGGGAAGAGCCAAATACAACAACATACCCTTCACTTTAGAAGGACTGTCTCTTGGGAGGATAGGACATGTATAGAGCAGAGAAGAGGGGTGTGCTGTCACCAGGCAGGAAGAGCAGTGGGAGCTGCCTATAGGTAAGCATGTGAATTTATATGGTAATGTACATTTTCATTCAATCATAATTTTAAAAAAAGGACTGTCTCAACATGCCCCATACCGGCAGACCCTTAGAAATTTCCCTGAGGTGGAAGGTGTCTAAGGTTTTGTCAGATTAATTTCCCACCCTCTAGCATGTGAATAGAGCCTTTTTGATGCAGTGGTAAAGTGTTCGGCTGCTAACCAAAATAGATTACCAGTTTGAATCTACCAGCCACTCCTTGGAAACTCCATGAGGCAGTTCAACTCTGTCCTCTAGGGTTCCTGTGAGTTGAAATTAACGGGACACCAGTGAGTTTGGTTTAGGGTTTTAGCATGCAAGTGTTATACCAGTAAGGCCTCAGTCATTGACAGTCTTCCTTACTAGGTCTGATCAGTCTAATGCCATCAGTGTAATTGGCCTGTGTGTCATCTTGTGGAAGGAAAAGATTTCTGTAGAATAAATTACGACAAGACTAGAGAGCCAGCTCTGACTCGAGGGCACTTGGCTTAGAGAGGTGATACATCTGTGAGGTAGGATACTGAAGGTGCCTTGCCAGCAGAAGGCAAACTGCTTTTGGTGATGCTTCCAAACAGATGTGAAGAAAAAAGCATTAATCAGATCAGTAGCTGCATACCAGGTACCAGAAGATACCTTAATTTGCTCAAGCAGTAAAACCACATGCGAAGCAGCTGTAACTGGAGTCACCATTTGGTTTTTGATAGTCCACTATCATTCTCGAAGATCTGTTGTTTTTTGCATAGGCCAGATAGACAAGCTGAGTGAGGATGTGGGAATCACCACCCTATATCCTTCCAAGTATTTGATGGTGGCAGTAACCTGTACAGTTCCTCCAGGAGTGTGGTATTGCTGTTGTTTACTACCTTCCTAGGTAGAAAACAAACAAAAACTGTAAGTCGGTTCTAACTCACAGTGACCCTGTAGGAGAGAGTAGAAGTACCCCATAGGGTTTCCAAAGAGTGGCTGGTAAATTTGAACTACCAAACTTTTGGTTGGTAGTCACAGTTTTTAACCCCTGAGCCACCAGGACCACCTTCCTAGGTAGGAACAGTTCTCATGGCTTCCACTGGGCTTTTCCTATCATAGCAGCCCTTACTCCACTCATCAAGGATCAAGTGTGGAGTTCCTGCCAGTTGCTGAGTGAATCTAGTCCAATTATGCATTCTGGGACTGGGAAGATAGACACAAAATGAGTTTGGGGATCCACTGGACCTACTGCAAAATGACATGAGTTAAGACTCAGTTAATACCATGGCCTACATGTGACTACTCTGACAGGTGAACTATAGTGACATCTGAGGTCTCCTGGAATTGGTGTCAGTCCAAAGCCAGTATTCAGTAATTCCTAAAGAGTCTGAGTATTTCTTTTTCCCCAGTAAACTCTAGTATAAAGGCTGTAGATAATCATGACAGTCATGACCTAGCTAAGTTGACACGCAACCTCACCCATCAAGGGGAGCAACTTGTACTAGTCTTCTGTAAGCCTTTTACTACTTGGAGTACATTAGTATGTGGCAGCCGGAAGGATTCACTCCAGGTAGACGGGAGTTACATGATGTAACTATTATGTTGATCATTAACCTTTTCATTTCTTACCATGGTTTGTTTGCATTTTAAAAAATTATTACAGAAGCAGTAGTTGTACATGGTATAAAATTAGAAAATCTAGACAAAAAGAAAAACCTCACGTTTTGTCCTCATTCCCCAAGCTACTACCAACAGCTCACTTGTATCTTTCCAGGTCTTTTTCTGTGCTTGTTTTTGAAAATTTGTTTAAGTCATAATCTTTGATTTCTGTTTCAGTGGAAGTTTTTCTCATAATGCCCAAACTATGTTCAAATTAGCCCACTGGACTGTACAGTGTTATTTACAGCTGGTTTATCCAAACTGGTGCCTCATCTAAGATGACATGTTGCATCTGCTTCTTTTGTTCCTTGGATTTCTTTTAATTGAGTGTAGCTCCTCTCTCTGACACTGGCTTGCTGAAAAGACAGGCCAGTCCCGAAGTTTACTGTTGGTCTGCCTATTTCCTCCCTGTGGAGCCCTTGAGTCTTCCCTGCTTCCTGGGAGGCAGAAGCTAGGGTCAGAGGCCTGGTGGATTCAGGCCACGTACTGCTGGCCAGACTATCTCACAAGCCATGCTATGGACTCAGTGGCTCCTCAAATGAGGATGCCCTGGTCTGCATCAGTGATACTGAGGTTCTGAGTATCTTTCTTTTGCCATCTAAGAGGGTGGAGACCTGCACACTGCCTGCTGTTTCATGCTTTGTGCCGGGGAACAGCAGGCACACCCCATGCAGAGTTTGGGAGGGCTGTCTGTGGACACTACAGTGGGAGTGTGGGAAGGCCATACGGTGCTGTAGAAACATGCAGTTTGCTCTTTTCCAGAAGGAAGGTAGGTGAGACGCAGGAACAGAATGTGTCTGAATCCAGACCATCATATGAAAACACGGAGTAGCATTAGGGTTCCTTAAGAAACCCTTGCCTGAGAAAGCTTTGTGACTTAACACTGTTTTCATATGCACAGTTTCTCAAAAGCACACAGTTCTATATCATCTGTGCAGTTTATCAGGCACCTGCAGGATTGGAGATGGGGCCAGGGAGCAGGTACACCACACGAGAGTGAGGGGATAAAGTGGCATCTTAACCTGTGAATGAAGCATTTCTTCCCTGTGTGCTTTCAGTGAGAATGCCCATGTGAAGTTTAGCTTCGTATATAACTCGTGACCATAAATTAAACTGAGAAGACTTAGAGATGTTCTCTGTTTGACAGAAATTATTAGAACATTAGAAAATGTTTGGTAGGTTTGGACTTAGGGGAAAATTGGTATATAAAGAGAATGTTACATTTGTATAGATTTTGACAGTGGTGACCCCCTGTGTGTCAGAGTAGAAGTGCCCCCATAGTGTGTTCAGTGACACATATTTCAGAAATAGATCACCAAGCTTTTCTTCGAAGGTGCCTCTGGGTGGATTTAAACCACCAAGCTTTTGGTTAGCAGCTGAGTGCATTAACCATTTGCATCACCCAAGGATTCTGTGAGTTGGAATTTATTCGACAGCAGCTATGGTCCCCCCCATTTTGACACTGGCCTGTCGTAGCTGCATAAGTTATTGGTATCATTTGCATGGACTTTACTTCTGTAAAGTGCTGCCTTTTTAACAGTTTGAACTTTCCTTTTGGAAAATGTGAATTATTAATTTTTAAAATTGGTAGGAGCTTGCCTGTTTTAACTTAACCTGAACTCTTGAGCCTGAGGGAAAACTATCACTTAAATGTGAGCATAGTAGTGACCTAGACTGTCGGGTTGGTTTTGGTAGCTTGTGGATCAATTTAGGAAGTACTCAGTAAGTACTGACAAAACAGAAACTGGTATAAAAAGTGGTAGTCTTTCCTTTAAGCTACTCAAAAGTTCATACGGTTTTTTCCTGATCTTAGATCTGCAGGCGGCCCTTCAGGGCGGAGTGGACACCGGATGGTAGCCTGGAAGAGACAGCTGATTCTCTTTGGTGGTTTCCATGAGAGCACAAGGTAGGTGCCAGCAGCAGAGAAGTCTGTCTTTCCTGGAGATTGAGGGGGCAGACATCTGATGGGAAGGCCCCTCCTTGGTGTACATGGACAACGATGCCATGCTGTGAATTCAAGGCCGTGTCACGGCCCTGCACTCTGAGGACCTGTGCTTCGGTTGATGCTTTGCTTTTGCGGTGAAGAAGTTCTTAGTCCTTGTTGAACATGGGCAGCACAGTTTGATTTCACAGTGGGCCCCACTGATTATGCGGCTGGTTCTAGCTTAAACTGGATTCTCAGACTTGGGCCTGACTGGAGGGTTTGTTCAGTCCTAGCTTTGTGGGCTGGGAGTGGGGCCTGGGAACATGCATTTCTAATAAGTTCCTGGTGATGCCAGTGTTGCAGTTTGGGACCTGTGATTTCAGAGGCACTGATCTAAAAGAATTAACAACGCCCCCAGCCCCCATGGTGGAAGCAGCCCCAGTCCGGGTGCCATCAGGGGAGGTCTCTGATTTTCTTTGTAGTTCATGTTTACATTAGACAGCTTGGAGTGGGCTCCCAGAGCCAGTTAGCAGATTCTCTGATTGTTTCACACATGTCATCTGTTAGTACAAATGCCTTATTTTGTGGCCTGAGTTCGACTGAGAACATGAAGATGTAAAGTGAACAAGTTTGCTGCTGTCACCATCACAGTACAGTCATGTTCCCAGTAAAAAGTCTCAGACTCTTTACCTGGCCACAGCCGTCAGTGTCCTCTGCCTCTGGTGTAAACAACAGCAGAGGAAGCAGCGTCCTTGCTGTGTACCTCATCTGCACTTTCCTTCTCTTTGTCTTTAAAAACAGCTTTGTGATTGGTTTATTAATTGTGGTGATCCCACACACATTCTTGGCAGACTGTAACTCCATTGGTACATAAGTGTTCTCTGAATAATTATCCTGTCATGGAAACACATCCTCGCATCTGTGTGAAGAAGGAAGTGTTGGGAGGGTGAGGGCTGGTGGGAGCTATTGTGGGTTTTCACATTCCTAGATCTTAGATGAGGAAGTGAAGTAGAGATTTAATTCAATTAAGGTTTCTGTTTCTCTTATTGAATACAAAATTGTTTTCATTAGTGCAGAGAAATCCAAACCCAATGCCACCAAGTTGATTCCAACTCATAGGGAATATAAATTCTTTTTTTTTTTTTTTTATTGTGATTGAGTGAAAGTGTACAATCCAATTTAAATTTGCATGCCTACCTATCTGCAGCTCCTTCTGCTCTTCTTGCCAGGTGACAGCACACTCCTCCTTTACATTCTGTACATGTCATATCCTCTTAACAGTCTGCTGTCCCATCCTCTCTACCCTCTCCAGTCCCCTCTAGTAAGATGCCAGTAAGATGACATCCTGTAGATGCATAAACCCATAAAGTGCACACACAATATGGTCACTCTGTGTCCTTGAGTCCAATCTATTTCTGTCTGAAGAGTTGACCTCAGTAATGATTTATGATCAGGGGCCATGCTCCCAAGGGAACCCCTAGGCCTTCGGACCATCAACTGTGGTCTTATAGTGGAGCTCTCAGGATGCACCCCTTTTTTCTCGTGTTGCCACTAGGACTCAACATTGTGAGCCCCATCACAGCTGTCAGAAATATAAATTCTTAAATTGTTTTAAACTGTGGTTCAAATTAAAAAGAATCCTGGTAGCTTGATGGTTAAGTGCTCAGCTGCTGACATAAAGGTCAGTGGCTCAAACCCATCAGTAACTCTGCAGGAGAAAGACCTTACAATCTGCTCACATAATGATTTTTCAAAAAAACCACACTGCTGCTGCCAAGGCAGTTTTGACTCACAGTGACCCTATTAAGCTTGGAAAACCCAGTTCTGTCCTGTAGGATTGTTATGAGTCAGAAGTGACTCAAGGGCACACAGCAACACAAATTCAGATTGAGCAAGGAGTGATTTTATGTCCTTAAAGATGTGACTTGGATGTAATAACATAGATCCTTTAACTTGTGTCTTGTTCATGTAGCTTGCAAACTGGCTTTTACACAGTCTTGAAGGCCAGGCTGTTGGAAGGACAGGTTATAGTCTCAAGTTAAAGATGGTGAGACCAAAATGATCAATAAGTAGAATAAGTTGTCCTTAAACACAAATGTTCCAGCGTCAGTTGGCCACAGTCTCTGCTCTTAGTACCTAGGATGCTGCCCTCTGTCATTCTGATTTCCTGCATGCAGTGTTTGGTTGTGTTGTTGCCACTTTGGATAAGAGAGCCCAAAGCCCAAACCAGACCCACTGCTGTTGAGTCAAATCTAACTCATAGCAACCCTACTGACAGTAAAACTGCCCCATGAAAGTTCCCAAGGAGCGCATGGGGGATTTGAACTGATGACCCTTTGGCTAGCAGTGATAGCGCTTAACTACCAAGGTTTCCAAGAGAGCCTAGGCCTTTTTTAAAAATGTATACCTGAGAGAGTGTTGTCGTCTTAGGCTGGGTTTTCTAGGGAAGCAAAACTAGTAACGTGTATGTACAAGGAAAGATTTATATATATAAAGTACAAGGAAAGATAAATAGATATAGGAAACAGCTCACGCAATTGCAGAAGCTGAACGTCCCAAGTCCTGGCACAAACCTTGCGTGGCCACAGGAGATGGTGAACCCAAAGTCAGCAGTTCATAGACCAGAGTTCTAGGTCACCAGTTGTATAGATCGGCAGATGCCAGGCTGGCGGCCAGACAGCTCCAGAGTCTGGCGAACCCAGGATGAACAGGTCAAGAAACAGGACTCTCGAGCGCTGGCTGTAAGGGTTGATGAATCCAGCAGCTGCTAGTTCAAGTCCAGGAACCAGATGCCAGAAGAGAGCAGGAGTTGCTGGCTATGAGCAGACCTACAGTAGGTAGTAGAAGGCGGAGAGAAGAGAGCTGAGGGGTGGGAAGCCACCACAGGCTCCACCCTGCCACTTAATACAGCAGCCAAATGTGGAGTAGCCAAATTGACATAATCCTGACCACCACAGTTGTTTATACTCATTTTTGAAACTTAACAAGTAATTATTTGTCAAAATACAGACATGGAGACTGGTAGTTTATTGGTGCATTAATTCAGCATCTAGTGTGTGCGGGACAGTGAGGGAGAGCAGCACTGCTTTTCTGTGTGTTTACAGGTGATAAATTGAAGCAACTTTTATGGTAGTTTGCACTTGCAACCATTTCAAAATCAGAATCTTTGTCTCCATTTTTTAAAATACTTGTTTTTTTAAGTATTTTCAGACACACTTAAAAATGTGGAAAAATACTACAGTGGATACCTGTGTAGTACATCTATAAGAAATTAGTGACTGTAAAAACTGACTGCATTTTCCTTGAAGGAGTTGCTTTTAGCTTTTTTAGCTTATATGTAGAATAGAGTTTCTTTATAAAATTCTGAAATGTGACACCAAGATAATGTGGAATGTAGTGGCGTTGAAACCTCCTTGAACTCCTGAGTTCACAGTTTCCATGTTTGGGGGTCCCCCCACCTCAGAAGGTGCCCTGATGCTAGGTGGCAGCCAGAAAGTGCAAATCCTGAAGATGCAGCAAGGTGAAGATTAGCCTTGTACCAGTTCATTTGTGACAATGACAGTCTGGCACAATTACTGCCGAGCTTCCAGCTTGGGCAGTTTGAATGCAGTACAAAATGATGGCGTAGTGGTTAAGTGTCTGTTAACCCAAAGGTCAGCAATGTGAATCTACCAGGCACTCCTAGGCAACTTTGGAGTGCAGTTCTACTCTGTCATTTAGGGTCACTGTGAGTTGCAGTCAACTTCACAGCAGTGGGTTTGGTCTTTTGGTTATGAAACAGAAACATCCCTTCAGACTTCCAGTTGAGTTTCTCGCTCTTCTATGCTTTCTTTCAAAACATAGTTTCATCCTCCTTTCTGGGAACCTGAAGAACAGCCCACCTCTCTCCGATGGCTGGGTGTGATTCTGACTTGATGCTCCTAGGTTCTACTCACAGCTATCCATAGGATCTATATCAGGACATGCCACTCCCTTCCTCAGGTCCCCTCTGCTTAGACTCTATACCACCTGGGTACCAGACTACCTCCAGTATGCTCTCTGTGCCATTGGCAGTACCTTTGCCTCAGAGGGCTTATCCCTAGTGTCTCTGTCACCAGAATGTTTTTCTTCCGTGCTTCCAAGTTCCCCTGGCCAATCCCTGTCTCTTCATCAACTCCATCATGTCTCCTTATACTTTATGCCAAGCTGTGGGTGTCAGCATTCTGATTATTGTTATTTCTGTAATTCAGCCATAATTCCACAATGAATTAAGGGACTGGATGTAATTGTTTCCAAGATTGATTTTGTACACTGTAGAAGTGTATAGTTGCCTTCAGATTGAAAGGTTTTCAAATACAGATAAATTCCTATGCCTGTGGGCTAGCATTATTTCTGATTTTCAGATGTGAACTCATAAATGCTCACATTCCTCTAATGTGAACCTAAACTTAATTAAACAGGTCACAGTGAAAGCAGTGGAAAATTTTCATTTAAATGAGGTTAGTGTTTTTAAAATTTACTTTTTAATGGTATTGCATTCCCCTGATCATACTTATCATGATGGCTTGTGTAACTTTGTCCTAACCAGAGACTACATCTACTACAATGACGTGTACACCTTTAATCTGGACACCTTCATGTGGACCAAACTGTCTCCCTCAGGGATGGGACCTCCCCCTAGGTCTGGCTGCCAGATGTCTGTCACTGCCCAGGGCGGCATCATCATCTATGGGGGCTACTCGAAACAGGTGGGCGTGGAACTTGCCTCCCAGTCTGTCGTCTTTTTTCGTTTTACCGGTATTAAAAACTTCCATATATTGTTAAGAGCACACATTAGTCTTACACAAACAGTTCGCTTTGTTGACATCTGGGATTAAATTAGAACTTCAGAACTGGGCTAAAGTTAGCGTTCCTCTGCTGCTCTATAACATAGGTGTTCAGAGGCCATGGTATGTACCCATCTGGATCCACTTGAAACCCTGCAGTGTGAGTAAGTCTGTGTTTGGAGGATTTATTACTAAGCTACAGACTCCAGCTACCACATAGCTCTAACTCTGCGAATGCTTAGAGGACCACGCGTGTACTGGGTTGGATGTGCATGTCTGAGACTCTGAGAGCAAGAGGCCCTGACCTGTGTTCTCCCGTGCTCCTCCACTGTCTTGAGTGGTGCCGTCCTCCTGGGACCCTCTTGCTGTGCTCGTTTGTCTGCAGCTCCCTGGCTCTGTCAGACCCGATCTCTCCTGCCTCTACTTCCACGACCACTAGCCTGGCCTGTGACAACATTGTCCCTGCCTTGGACTTTGCCACTGTCTCTCGTCTGGGTCCTCCGTTCCATCTTTGACTCTTCTGATTTGTTCAGGCAGGGTAGTCTTTGTCAAATAGAAGTCAGCTCATAGCTTGTTTCACTCTGCTTAGAATTTCTGAACAGTTTGCCATCTCACCTGGACAACTCTGAGCTCTCCTGATGGCCTTGGCAAGGACCCCTGTGGTCCACCTCATTCGCTCTGTCTCTCCCTTTCTTGTCCTGCCCACTTCCCTGGCCCACGTATCTCATCCTCACGGCCCCTCACTTTTCACCCTGAGTGTGCTCCCACAATGCTCCAGAACCCCTGTCGTCACTTACTCTGGCTTTCTGCTTACGTGTCCTTTGTGAAGAGGACTTCCCTGGACTCTTGAATCCGTGGGTATCCCTGCTCTGTGCTCCGCTAGTCTCTTCTCTGCTGTGTATTTAGTTCCCCACTTTCTGTCTCCTACATGTCAGATCTTGAACTTGCTTGCATCTCAATGAGACTGAATAATTTTGGAGGCAGTTGAATTTTTAAAACTGGTGTTACGTCACTTGATATGTACATGTTTCCAGTGTCTTTGCATTCACTTAGTACTATATTAGCCTGAAATTTATGACTAGAAGAACACTTTTTTTTTTTCCTGTGCAACAAGTGCCTGAATGACAATCTGGTGGCAGTAATGTCAGCTCCTCTTGAGTTGCTTCAAGGAGGGGCATCCTTCAAAAAAAGAATTGGCAGGGTTTGGAGCTTTGTGCTCTCTAAACAGAGACTTGCTTAGTCTCCAAAAAGTCATTGAAATTCTGTTTCTTTTAGTACGATTGAATCCATTCTTGTAGAAAGAGTGACCACGTGACGATACTCATTTGTTGAATTTGAGGTACAAGCAGTCCAGAATAAGACTAACCAAAGAAGTCTTTGTACTCTCTTGGAAGAATTGAATTTCTGTGGAAGTGGTATCAGTTCAAGAAAGGAAACTGCTGTAACCTGAAGAGTAGAAAGTGTTGGGAAGTACAGACCTGTTAGCCACTTAGCACTAGTTAGTAAGGGCACAGCACTCTCAGCTTCCCTTGTCAGCTGGGGTGGTGCCTTCCTCTGCTCTGGAACCTAGAGTCCCTGTCAGCAGTCTTTCTTGGTCACAAAGGAAGAATTCAGTTGTTAAATGTTACAGCATAAAAAATCCTCCCTCAGTCTGTTGGTTCTAAGAAGGAAGTATTCCTGTTAGCAGAACAGCAGTATGATTCCCCTCGACAGATGTAGTGACACTTCTGACATACACCTTGTCCTTCGCAGAGAGTCAAAAAGGATGTGGACAAAGGCACCCTGCATTCAGACATGTTCCTGCTGACGTCTGAGGACGGAAAAGAAGGTAACTTCCCAGTGCAGAAAGAACCACAGCTCGGGGTATCTGCACATTGCTGGTGGAGTCTCTGCCTCATGGGCTGAGTAGTAAAAGCCCTCTGTTCCTCACAGAGGGGTTGGTGATGAGTACTGTGAGCCATCAGTGGTGTATGGGCACACTGTGTTCACCACTGAGCAGCAGGCGCACCCAGATACTTCAAGGAGCCTCGGTGCTAGCCAGGCGGGACCTTTGATAGATCATGGTGGAAGGGAAATGGTGGAAGGCATGTGCACCCTGTGTGGGGGTGCTTAGATGGTCTGACCCAGTGTGTCCCTCACGTGGTCGCCACCCAAGGGTGTGGGCAGGGTGTTCTTGGCCCCAGGCCCACCGCTGCGAGGGCGGAGGCAGCCGGCTTGGAACACACTCGTGTGTCCAGTGGACACTCCTTTCTGCTTGTTGACTCTTTCTCACGCCAGTCCTGTGTTCTTCTGACAGGCAAGTGGGCATGGACGCGAATGCACCCCTCAGGTGTCAAGCCCACCCCAAGGTCTGGCTTTTCAGTGGCCGTGGCCTCCAGTCATCAGACAGTGCTCTTTGGGGGGGTGTGTGATGAGGAAGAGGAAGAGACCCTGGAGGGCGATTTCTTCAATGACTTGTACTTCTACGACACTGCCAAGAACCGCTGGTTTGCGGGGCAACTCAAGGTAGCATTAAACCCGAAGGAGGGTCTGTTTTGTCAGATTGTGACTGTTAGACACACATGACAGGCAAGATCCCCAAGGTTGTATAGATCATGTAGCTTCCACCTCCAGCACGTTTTGGAACTTTTTTCCTCCCGCTGAGGTGGTCTGGGCCTTCCAATCCCATAAGCACTCATGGAAAGGGATATTCTTATCTCTTGGGACAGTTCCAGTCCACAGTAATAGACTACTTGCCCTTAAAGGGAGCTATCCACCATCACACTTCAGTGGCCAGTGATGTTTTGCAACCCCACGAGGTAGGTGCTGCATGCCTCTTCCACCTAGCTATGGGCATCCGTGAACTGCAGCATGGACTCCTCAGCCTGTGGTCATTAGCACTTGTTGGTTGATTTGATTTTCCCAAGCCAGTGTCCTAAGGGGCTGAAGGCTTCATCTAGAGTGTCATCATGCTCTATTTGCCTCTTGTTGAGGATTTGTGGGATCACCTGGAGGGTTCCATGTCCAGTGCTTGGTTCTATATCAAGCCTATAAACTAGTAACTGGCTTCCGTGGATTCAGCTTCCACTCATAACTACCCTCACGTGTGTCTGAGTAGAACTGTGCTTCATAGGGGTGTCAATAGCTGATTTTTCAGGAGTAGATTAGTTAGCCTTTTTTCCAAGGAATGTGTGTGTACACTTGAACCTCCAGTCTTTCTAGTGCGCTAACTGTGTACATCACTCAGGGACCGCTTGACTGTGAGTCAGACTTACCACCTCCAGTCCTTCAGTCTGGGGTGCCTGCCACTGGGGGCTCCCCTCTGTCACACCCCTACCATGCCTGCTTGGGTGTTCCTCTTGCCTGGTAGTAGGGTGGTGCCCAGCCTCACACCTCCTACCAGGTGCCGCGCTGTGACAGCTCTGCTGCACTGGCCTTCATCAACAGGAACCCAGGTCCCAGAAGAGGAAGCGGCGGCGCGGCAAGAAAGGGGAACCCCAAGGTGGTGATGATCAGGCAGCAGAGGGACCCAGCCCCCAGGAGCCCCTGGAGGTGGTCCGAGAGGTGACTGCTGAGGATGGGACTGTGATCACCATCAGGCAGGTGCTCCCTGTGCCAGGTGAGGCGGGAAGGCTGCCATCTGAGGACGAGGATGGTGCTGAGGAAGCAGGAGTGTCCGTGGTTGAGCCAAGTCCCCGCTCCAATGCCATGCTGGCTGTGAAACACGGGCTGCTGTATGTCTATGGTGGCATGTTTGAGGCTGGTGACCGCCAGTTCACCCTCAGCGACCTCTACTGCCTTGACTTGCAGAAGATGGATGGCTGGAAGGTCTTAGTGGAGATGGAACCAGGTAAGTAGGTAGCTGGTCACTGAGTTAGAGGGAGAGCTGTGTGAGTGGTTGCCTCAGGTACCCACAGCCATGTCTGCTGACATGCTGCTGACTCACCTCATGTGGGCCCATCTGGCCATCTGGTGGGCTCCTGCACTCTTGCAGAGTCTTGGCTGTCCACACAGTTGTTCCTTGTCGTTGGCATTAGAGACAGTGCTGGTGGGTCCCCTCATGGGGACCTCATGGGGCACTCATTAGCCCTCAGTGAAACCTGTGTGAGCCTTTCAGGTATGTCTGGGGTGCTGCGCACAGGTGCATCAGTGCAAACAGGCTTCCTTATGTGTTACTGTGTAGAAAATCTGTGTCTGTTCCTTCATGCACCTGACAGCTGCCCTGAGCGGGGGTTCCTTGCTCCAACAGTCTCTCAGGTCTTCTGGTTTTTAACTTTTAGGCCTGTGTATCACATGATCTCAGGCTTTATCTCTTTCTTTAATTCTCACATGCCTATTTTTAATAGAACCAGAATACTGCTGGACCCAGATAGCTGCTTGTTTTCTAAGATGAGGATTAAAATAAAGTAGAATCCACATATATAGGGAAAGGCACTGAAGCGCTGTTACAGGAATATCCGCAATTTATAACACCTGTGGCGGGATCACTGTACATGAGATCATCTTGCGCTGCAGAATAGGGAGTTGCCTGTTGGGTTTGTACCACCGTGGTCTTTATCTCATCGCTCCGATCCAGGGGAACAAGCTGTTTTCTCTGAAGATCCAGACATGCTCAGGGTGAAGAGATTGTACTAGGACATTTCTCTGCTGAGCAGATGGCATCCACAGAGGAGACAGCCAGGGGCCGCTTCAGTCTTCCTTGACTTGTGTTCCTCACTGACCAGCCGTGGGTGCTTTTGCTTCTGCAGGTGCCCAAGAGTGGTTGGAGGAGACGGACACGGAGGAGGAAGGTGATGAGGGGGAGGATGGAGATGATGCAGAGGAGGAGGAAGACACGGGAGAGGAGAGCAATAATGATGACACAGGTAACTGGCAGCAAAGAGGGCACGGGTAATTCAGCGGGAAAGGACCAGGTAACTCACAGTAAGGAGGACAGAGGTGACTAAGGATAAGGAGGGCGTGGGTGACCTCATGCGAGGACAGCACAGGTAAGTCAGTGCGAGGACTCAGGTAACTCACACAGTGAAGAGGGTGCAGGTGACTCACCCAGTGAGGAGGACACAGGTCACTCACACTGAGGAGCAGAAAGGTGACTCACCGTGAGGAGGACTCCAGTAACTGTCACCGTCAGGGGTACACAAGTGAGTCACAGTAAGAAGGACACGGGTAACTCCCGGTGAGGAGGGTGCAGGTAACACACACAGTGAGGAGAACACAGGTGCGTCACAGTAACAAGGGCGTTGGTACCTCACACGGTGAGGAGGACGCGGGTGGCTCTCACGGTGAGGAGGACACAGGTGACTTGCACAGTTGAGGACACAGGTAAGTGGCACTGTGAGGAGGACACGGGTGACTCGCACTGTGGGGAGGATGCAGGTAACAGTGAGGACGACACCGGTGAATCACAGGAGGACACAGGTAACACCATGAGGGGGACACTGACTCACAGTGAGGAGGACACAGGTAACACACTGAGGGGGATGCTGGGAACACACAGTGAGGAAGACACAGGTCACTGGCACAATGAGCAGAATGCAGGTAACACAGTATGGAAGACACAGGTAACTCGCAGTGAGAAGGACACAGATAACTCACAGTGAAGATGACACAGGTCACTCAGTGAGAACGCAAGTAACTCACAGTGAAAGAACGCAGGTAACTCAGTGAGGAAGACACAGCTCATACAGTGAGGAAGAAACAGGTAAGTCGCAGTGAGGAGAACAGGGGTAACTCAGTGAAGGGGACACAGGTGACTCGCCGTGAGGAGGACACGAGTAACTAACTCACAGTGGGGAGGGTGCAGGTAGCTCACACAGTGAGGGAGGCACAGGTTACCCACACAGTGAGGACAGGTGCTTCCTACGGTGAGCAGGTAGTTTACACAGTGAGGAAGGCGGAGGTAACTCCCAGTGAGGAGGACCCAGGTAATGTGGTGGGGAGGACCCAGGTAGCATGCAGTGAAGAGGACAGGTAACTCATTATGAGGATGCAGGTAACTCACACAGCAGGGAGAATACAAGTGACTCAGAGTTAAGGAGGAGCCAGGTAGCTCACGGGAGGACGCAGGTAACTCTCAGTGAGTAGGACTCCGGTAACTCACACAGTGCGGAAAACCCAGATAACATGTGGGGAGGACACAGGTGACACATGGTCAGGAGGTCTCGGATTACTCACAGGTGGATGCAGGTAAGTCAGTGATACGGGCACATTTAACTCATGGTGAGGAATACGCAAGTGACTCAGACAAGGAACAGAATGCAGGTCATTCACAGTGAGGGGAGTGCTGGCAACTCATGCAGTGAAGAGAATGTGGGTACTTGTGGTCAGAAGTGCACGGGTGACTGTCAAGAGAATACAGGTGACTCCCAGTGAGGAGGATGCAGGTAATTCACAGTAGGCGAGCACAGGTTACTCACAGCAAGCAGGCCCCAGGTAACACCATGAGAGGTAACTCTGAGGAGGCTGCAGGTAACTGAGAAGGGCACAGTAACTCCCAGTGAGGAAGACACAGATAAGTCTCACATTGACGAGGATGCTGATAACTGATGTGAGGAAGACACAGGTGTAACTCTCAAAGTAATGAGGATGCAGGTACTCAGCCAGGAGGGTGCGGGTGACTCAGTGAGGAGGACGCAGGTAGCTTGCATAGTGAGGAGGATGCAGTTAACTTTTAGTGAAGACAACGTAAGTAACACAGTGAGAACACAGGTGACTCAGTGAGGAAAGTACAGGTAACTTACAGTGAGGAGAGCACAGATGACTCACATGGCAAGGATACAGGTAACTCAACAGTGAGGGTGATACCATAGCTCTGACAGGGAGGGAGATGCAAGTAACTCAGTGAGGAAGGCACAGGTGACTCCCAGCAACAACACAGGTAAACTCAGAGCTGAAAGGATGCGGGTACTTGACAGTGAGGAAGGCACAGGTGACTCACAGCAAGGAGGAAATAGGTAACTCAGAGCAAGAAGGGTGGAGGTGAGTGTCAGAGCGGGAAGGACTCTGGTAAGTCACACAGTGAGGGGGCACCGGTAACCCTCACAATGAAGAGGGGTAGTGCACAGGCCCGCTTTAACTCTTGGGTTATGTGGCCACCCAGTCATCGTCTCCTGAATGGCACAGGATTTGACAGAATTAGAAGGCACCATGGGACTTCTGGAGACCACAGTGGCACACTTTCCATGGTGGCAAACCTGTCCCACCCATGTGACTGAGCCAAGCAAAAACAGGGCCATTCTCTAAGCCTTTTTGCTGATAAAGAGAGGTATTAGGACTTGATTAAATTTTCATGAAAGTCTGACTTGGTGTTGTAGATGTGTTCCTGAGGAAGGCCAAAGTGTTTTCTCTTGTTTGTGTCCAGTGCTGTGGGACCACTTGCTGGGGAACTGGCATAGCTGGATTCTGGGCCATGTTTGTGTCAGGTGTACATGCTAGCCCTTCCTGCATGCCTGTGCAGCCCTGCCTTGGCTGAGCATGTCTTCTTCACCCCTTTCCCTGTGAGCAGATGAAGGGCCCCCACCAGTGGAGCAGGATGAGAGCTACATGCACTACCTGCCCAGGACGGAGCAGCACTGGGTGGTACAGGCCCGCAAGAGCCTGGGCCCTGATGCCAAGGAGAAGAAGGTGCTGAGAGCCGCCCATGCGATGGCAAAAACGTTTTTTGATGACTCAGTTCCAGACACTACCGTGAGGCAGAAGTCAGATTGAGTGATGGGAGTGGAACTTCCTTAACATCAGTGAGTGTTTCAAAGAATAGACTGGACTGGTCACGATGTGGCCACAAGATGGTTTTGTGCAGTGCCAATTGCACCAGCTGTCCTGGTACTTGGAGCCACACCTCCTGCAGAGAGCCTGTGTGATGTGGAAGCGTGAGACAGCACCAGTCGTGTCAGCTGGGTCGAGGGCAACGTTTTGCCCGAAAAGAGCCTGAAGGAAGGGGCTTCTACATTAACATCTCAGTTACTGTGCTCTGAGGGGTCCTTTTGACAACAAGGAGTTTTTACAGAATATTCTGCTCAGCCACCTATCATCACCCTGGAGAGCCTCTTTGGTTTCTAAAAATTAGCGAAACACTTTGCTGGTGACCATTAAATAAAGCATCTTTTGGCTGGATCAGTCTGTTAGTTGGTTTTACTCTTAGAGTATCACGTAGAGTGTTCTTTGGTGTTGAGATACTAGGGTCCATAAAACTCATGCTAGCTTACCATTGATGGGAGGAAGTGGAGAAGTCACCTTTCTAGTCCTTCCTCTTCAGCATAGGGTTGTCCTTGCCCAGCACAGCACTACCAAACTAGACTGCACAGGAGCGAGCTGTGATGTTGCACACCAGAGCACCTGCCCAAGGCTGATAACCAAAGGCTGCTTTTATTTGCTTAATTGGGTCAGGAGTTGGGGCATGAAGTAACTCTCTTTCATCGTATTGTAGATAATCGTTTTCATTAATGAGACAAGATACAGCTTTAGTCACTCCATTGATGACCTTGAAGTTTATTTAACAGAAGCATCCTTTGGCAAAGGCAAGAGGAGAGTAGGTGTGCCCACTTTCTGGCAGAGAGGTTTGGGGCGTGTGGAAGCTTTATTGAAGGGATGGGTGAGGGACTGACTTGCTTCACCAAACGTCTCTTCTCTCATGGTGTTGGAACAGCCCAGATTTAGTGTCACTTGGAGCCAACCCACTTAACCTGAAACGTTGGCTTGATGGTCCAGATAGCCGGAGGCTGCAGAAGTGCCAACTCCTGAGGATAGTCTCTCAGGAACAGTCATTCCTGCTTGTCTGCCACAGTAAGTCCTTACCCCTCCTGCTTGTTGGGGCATTGCATGCTGTGACAGGGTGCCCCACCACCACCACCACCAAGGCTGCAACTATGGTCATTGTGGAAGAAGCAAATCAGGTATTACTCAGTAGCAGCACCAGCCATCCACCTGGGATGTACACAACAGTACACAGTTTGTATGAAGTGGATACAGATAAGTAGGCATCAAGTGTAATTATTTGTGTGTCCTTCCCTGTAGTCCTGAACAGTCAGCATCTTTTCATGCAGGAATGTCATGAAGTGGGGCTAAAAAGTCAGGGTGTATGCAGCATTTGGCCCAAATGCTTAAGCCACTGAAGACCCTCCAGAACTCGGAGCATTCTGCTGAGGCCCCTCCCCTGCACTGTGCCTACTCACCTCAGTGTCTAGAGTTGATAGCTGTAGCCCTGGGAAGAAGGAACCAGAAGACTGTGGCACTGATATAGTTGTCTGATCAGTCAAAGGCCATTTGTCTTGAGAGCATCCTATAACTGAATGTGATTTGAGAACATAGTTTGGATTAAACTAAGTTGAAAGACAAAAAAAAAAATAACAGACAAGTCTTTTATGTTCTGCCGCCATGCGTATAGGTGTTTGAGTGAAGGAAGCCAGTCAGAAGTAGGGAGAATTAAATGAATGGGCTTCTGGAACAGGAGCTGCCTTGGCTATTTAATTTCAGTGATGAAAACACCAGTAGAGGTATACTTACATGCACAACCGTAGGGAGGAGATAAAGATACATGACAACCGGACAAAGGAGGGCCAAGATGGCAGAGTAGTTAGATGCTTCCTGTGGTACCTCTTAACAAAAAGACTTGAAAAAAACAAGTGAATAAATTATATATGACAATCTGGGAGTCCTAAATGTCAAAGTTGAGTTGGACTGAGCAGCAGGGAGAAGGAAAGAGTGTAGAAGCAGTGAGGATTTGCCGGACCTGATCTAGTCGGCATCTTGCAGGCTAGATCAGCTAATGCTTACAGGCTGAGGCAAGCAGTTCTCTCTGGAAATATTTTCCACACCAGCAGGAACTGTGTGGTTGAGAGTCTGCACAAGCCAACAGAATCAGGAAAGGGGCATTAGAGCTTAAGTGCAGGTGTCTAAGATACAGCACAGGATCAGAAACACTTCTATTCCTGTGAAGTACCTGTTTCTAATCACCTGCCCCCTTCCTGCTCTGCTCGAGTTCCAGTTGGACTTCAGCATTTGCAGTGCATGTTTTAGGGTCACTGTGAATCAGAATTGACTTGATGGCACCTAGCTTGGCTTTTGGTTTACTGGGCCAGAAGTGGGACCTGCCATTTGCCCTAAGCCATTCTTTTGGCTTTGAAGAGGAGCAAATTAACATGTAAACAGAAAACAGGAAAAAATCCGCGGATTCCCCTAAACAGACCTCAAACCAGGTGTAGTCACTTTGCCCAGGCATAGGCATAAAGGGTCCACAGACTTTGGATGCCTTTCACCCCTGCCAAGACCTGTGTGAACGCATTTCAGCAGTGTCGGCCCTTGGTAACATAGTACAACAGAGCTCACACCAGAAGACTACTGTCAACTGCAACAGCTAAGGGGAAGTGACAAATGGATGATGTTTGACACCACCCTACCGGTTAACCATTGTCTTCACCTCCCCATATCAGGGACCTGAGAACTGCTTCCACCCACTCCACCAAGCCACTCAAGACAAAGGTCCAAGAATAGGTGGAGCCTCCCAGTCCTTACAGCATCGGGTGCCCAAAGTCTGGCTGCAAAAATCCACCAACCTAATGCTCTAGGGAACAGAAAGACACCTTCCACTTAGACACTCAGGCAGCCATCAGCCCCCTATCTTGCTCAGAACATAACTCCCTACTGCAGCTAGATACCTGTCCCTACTCCTACATAGCCCTGCCATCTAGGGCTTCAGTGAGAGCCTGCACCCTACCCTGAATGAAAGACGAGCTAACTGCACATGAGCTAAATCCACACAAGAAAAACAAATGCACTCTTGAGCTGACATACCTAGTAGCAGCTCTAACCACATGGTGACAGGATGTGAGAATTTCAAAGATACACAACTAGCCTGTTTGGTCATATCAAAACAAAACAAGAAACTAAGTATGCAACTATAAAATAAATACAGTAACTTATTGATGGCTCTGAGACAACCCAACAGTCAATGTCAAATTGCATAAACAGGCAGACCATGATGGCTTCAGCAAGTGACCAAAATGAAGAACCAAAACACTTTTCAGAGGAAGAGAAGGTCTTCAAATGCTAGAGGTAGGATTCAAAATATACATTAATACAGAGCTCTTAAAGACTTCAGGAAGGAGATCAGGCAAAATGCAGACCAAGCCAAGGAACAAACAGAGCAAGAGGAACTTAAGGTTATACAACAGCATAATGGCACATTTAAAAAGCTCAAAAAAATCCTTAGAAAGCAAATAGATTCACAGTAAAATTTCAGAATTAAACAACTCTTACAAAGTCATAGGAGCAGAACTGAGGCACTGAAAGTTAGAAATAGATTGAAGATAAAGCACTTGACACTAATTGAGGAAAAGTCAGACAAAAGAGGGTTTTTTTTATTTTTTTATTTAATATGAGTGAGTGAAAATGTACATTCCCATATAAATTTACATGCCCACCTATATGCAGCTTCCACCGCTCTCCCTGTCCGGTGACAGCACACTATTCCTCTCTGCTTCATACATGTCTCATCCTCCCAACAGTCTCCTTTCCCCTCCTCTCCACCCACTCTCCTTCCTCCAACCAGAGGTCAGCAGGATAATATCCTATAGATGTATAGAACCATGAAGTGCATCCAACATATGGTCACTCTGCATTGCCAAGTCCAATCCATTCGTGTCCGGAGAGTGGACCTTCATTATGATTTATGGGCAAGGGCAGCATCAGGGCTGGGGGCCATGCTCCCAGGGGAACCTCAAAACTGCTGGACTATCAATTGAGGTATTTTAGTGGAGGTCTCAGGATGCACCCCTTTTCTTGTGTTGCCAGTGAGACTCAAGTTAGTGAGCTCCATCACGGCTATCACTGGTGGTGGCCGGGCACCATCTGGTTCTTCCAGTCCCAAGTCGATGTAGGCACTCACTCATGGGGGTCTCTATCTTCTGGGTTGTCTTTACCGCATGTCATTTTGGTCCTCGGTGAGCATCTATTCCTGTTGAGTTGGGACCATTTGCTGTGCCCTAGGATGGCAGAAAAGAGTTTTTTTTTTTTTTTTTTTTTTAAATGAAGGAACGCTAAGAATTGTGTAGGACTATATCAACAGGAATAACCTAGGAGTGACTGGAGTACCATACAGCAAGATAACAGATAATACGGAGAGAATTGTTGAAGATTGGCAGAAAACATTCCTGATAGCATGAAAGACAATATCCAAGAGGCTCATTGAACCCCACACAAGGTAGATCCTCAAAGAAAGTCACCAAGACATAATCAAACTTAATAAAACCAAAAATAAAGGAGCATTTTAGGAGCAGCTAGGAATAAACAAAAAATCATCTACAAAGGAGAGTCAATAAGACTGAGCTGTGACCGACTACTTAGGAAACTCTGGAAGTGTAGTGGTTAAGTATAATGTCTGCTAACCAAAAGGTTGGCAGTGCAAATCTTCCAGGTGCTCTTTGGAAACATGTAGCAGTTCTACTCTGTCCTATAGGATTGCTATGAATCAGAATCAACAGCAGTAGGACAATATATTTACGGCCTTGAAGGGAAAAAAAACCTTGCCAGTGAAGAAGTAGATATCCAGCAAAATTGTCTTTCAAATATGATGGTAAAATTAGGGCATCCAGATAAACAGAAATTGAGGAAATTTGTAAAAGCCAAATCACAATGACCAGAAATACTAAAGAGAGATTTCCATTTAGAAAATCAGTAAGATTAGGTAACAACCGAAGACTAGAACACAGGACAGAACAATCAGATATGAACCTGGGTAGGGAAATCAAAAAAATAAAGCTAAAACACTGAAAATGGGGTAAAGATGGCAATATTAAAACAAAAAAAAAGACTAAATTAGTCATAGAACTTGCATGTAGTGAGGAAATCAAACATCAAGAAATAAAAGATGATTTTAAACAGAGAAATAGAAACATTAAGGTAACCACAAAGGAGATAACACCTAAAACCTCGGAAGAAAAAAACAAAAAAAACTCAGCAAATACAAAATCAAATACAATGAAAGTACATAAAGAAAAACAACTCAGCACAGAAAATTAAGTGGAACAAAGAAACTGTCAACAATACATAACACAAAAATACATAAAAATGATGGCATTAAACTCATCAGTAATTATGCTGAATATAAGTGAGCTAATAGCGTCAGTAGACAGTGGCAGCACGAATATGAATATGATCTGTCTATACACTGCCCACAAGAGATGCACCTTAGACTCAAAAGGCACAACTAAACTATAAATCAAAGAATGGGGGAAAAACATATCAAGCAAACAACAATCAGAGCAGAGCAGGAGTGGCAATATTCATCTCTGACAAAATAGAGTTTAAAGGATAGTCCACCACAAAGGATAAGAAGGACATTATATAATGATTAAAGGGTCAATATGCCATGAGAACATAATCGTAGTATTTCCACACCCAAAAACATAACTCCGAAATATGTAAGCAAATAGCAAAAGCATTCAAGAGCGAAATAACTACATAGCAGTAATAGAAGATTTAAACACACCACTGCTGGTGAAGGAAAGAATGGCCAGAAAAAAACTCAGTAAAGACACAGAAGATCCAAATGCCGCAAACACCTAACTTGATCTCACAGAACACTCCACCCAAACGCCAGACAAGAATACTGTCTTACCCAAACACCAGACAAGAATGCTGTCTTTTCCAGTTCACATGGAGTATTCTCCAGAACAGACAATATACAAAGCTGCAAAGCAAACCTAAACAGAATCCAAAATACTACAAGGCATCTTTTCTGACCAAAGAGTATCAGGAGTGATTCTGTATCTTGCTCTTGAATGTCCAGTAGCTAAAGCAAAAGGAAGAAATGATCAAGTAGAAGAACTCAATAGACTATTTGAAAGAGCAGCTCGAGAAGACAAAGTATTACAATGATGTGTGCAAAGAGCTGGAGATAGAAAACCAAAGGGAGAAAACATGCTCTACATTTCTAAAACTTAAATATGTGAAGATAAAAGTCAAGCCCCGAGCTGCAATAGTGAAGGATTCTACAGAGAATATAGTAAAAGTCCAAATTCAGGGCATCAGCTCCAGGGGAAGGCTTTCTCTGTTGGCCCTGGAGGAAAGTCCTTGCTGTCACTCTTCCCCTGGGACTGGGAGCTTGCTGAAGTTGGATTGTGGTGGATTACATTGATTGGTTTTCTAATGTTGTGTGCACCTGGTATGAGTCCTGCTTGGTCGCTGTCTTAGCTGTGCTTACTGAAAGTGAAGAGGATTCGAAGCACTTAGTGATGAAGATCAAAGCCAACAGCCTTCAGTGTGGATTACACCTCAATATCAAAAAAAAAGAATTTGCAGAACTGGACCAATAAGCAACATCAGGATAAACAGAGAAAAGATTGAGGTTGTCATGGATTGAACAGTGTCCTCACACAAATGTGTGTAGCTATGTGACTGGACCGTGATTCCCAATATTTTATGATTGTCCTCCATTTTGTGATTTTCCTATGCTGTATGTTAGAGTATTAGGATGGGACTGTAAATCCCTTCATAAGGTCATCTCCCTGCTCCGCTGTAAAGGGAGTTTCCCTGGAGTATGGCTTGCATCACCCTTTATCCTTTCATCCTACAAAAAATGAGCAGAGAATCAGGAACCTCACACCATCAAGCAGCACCTGGGGAACAGTGCATCCTTCAGACCTTAGGTTCCTGTACCAAAATGCTCCCTGAACAAAGACTGATGCAATACAAGGACTCTCCTCCAGAGCCAACAAGGGGGAAAGCTTTCCTCTGGAGTGGACATCCTGAATTTGGACTTGTAGCCTACTGGACTGTGTAAGAATAAACTTTCCTTTGTTAATGCCATCCACTTGAGGTATCTCTGTTAGAGCAACACTAACTGACCAAAACAGAGGTTGTCAAGGATTTTACTTTACTTGGATCCACCCATGGAAGCAGTACTCCAGAAATCAAGGTACATTGCAATGGACAAATCTGCCAAAGACCTCTTTAAAGTGTTGAAAAGCAAAGATGTCACCTTGGAGACTAAGGTGCCCCTGACCCAAGCCATGGTTTTTTTTCACTTGCATCATTTGCACTTGAAAGTTGGACAGTGAGTTTGGAAAACAGAAGATGAACTGACACTTTGAATTGTGGTGTTGGAGAAGAATATTAAATGTACCATGAAAAGCTGTAGTGTAACAAATTTGAAAACCTAAGAGGAAATGAATGATTTCCTAGAAACACTACCTATCCAAACTAACACAAAATGATGTTGAAAATTTGAACAGACCCGTAACAAGTGAAGAGATTGTAAAGGTAATTTTAAAAAATCATTAAAAAAAAAAAAAAAAGCTCTTGTCCAGGTAGCTCTTCACTAGGGAATTCTACTAAACATTCAGAGATGAGCTTACACCACTACTACTCAAACTATTTCAGAACCTAGAAAAGGAAGGAACCCTTCTGAATTTGTTAGGTGAATCCAGCATTACTCTGGTACAAAAACCAGTTAAAAACATCACAAAAAAGAAAACTACAGACCAGTGTCTCTCATTAATATAGATGCAAAAATTCTTGACAAAATTCTAGCCAGTAGAATTTAGCAACATATCAAAAATGTCATACATCACAACTGTTATGGATTGAATTCTGTTCTCCCCAAAATGTGTGTGACAGTTTGGCTGGGCCGTGATTCCCGATGTTGGGTGGTGTACCTTTATATTGTAAACTTCGCCTGTATGATGTTAATGATGGAGGATGGGCAGCAGTTCAGTTGGTGTTTCAGGACTCCTTGCAAGGGATTGTGAGACGATCTTTTGGAATATAAAGAAAAGGGAGGCACGCAGAGGATTGGGAACCTCATACCACCAAGAAGCAGTGCCAAAAGGTGAGTGCATCCTTTGCAAGGGACCGGGATCCCTGAGCTTCAGAAGCTTCCATTCCAGGAGAAGATCTACAACAAGAACCTTCCTCTAAAGCCGGCAGAAAAAGCTGCCTCCTGGAGCTAGCACCTGAAATTGGGCTTTTAGCGTACTGGGCTGTGACAAAATAAAATTTCCATTTTAAAGCCATCCACTTGTGGTATTTCTGTTAAAACACTAGAGGACTAAAGCAACCACAAAGTAGGATTCACAGCAGGTATGCAGGGATGGTTCAACATTAGAAAATCAATCAAGATAATCTAGCACATAACTGAAAAGAAAGAAAAGAAATCACATGATAGCTCAATTAGTCCATAAAAGGCTTTTGACAAAGTCTAACACTCATTCCTGGTAAAAATTCTCAATAGACTAATATAAAGGGAAATTTCTCAAGATAATAAAAGGTAGCTACGCAAAACTAATGGCCAGCATGTTCTTAATGCAGAGAGGCTGAAGAGATCCCCCTCAAAAACAGAAAAAAGGATGCCCTTCATCACCACTCCTATTTAGCATTGTGCTAGAAGTACTTGCTAGAATAATAAGACAAGAAGAAGAAAGGGCATCCTACTTGGTAATGAAGAAATTAAACTGCCCCCTTTTGCAGGTGATACACTATACACAGAAAACCTAGACGACTCCATGAGAAAATTTCTGGAACTGATAGACTAAGAAAAATAGCAGGATAAAAAATAAACACAAAAATCAGTTGTATTGCTATACACCAGTAAGGAAAATGATGAAAAGGAAATCAGGAAAATAAGACTATTTATAATAGCCCCTAAAAAGTAAAATACTTATGAATAAATCAAGCCAGGGATGTAAAAGATTTATGCAAAGAAAAATACAAAACACTACTGCAAGAAACCACAAGAGATCTGCACAAGAGTGGAAAAGCACACCATACTCGTGGATAGGTAGACTCTACATCATGAAAATGACAATTCTACACAAAGCAATGAACAAATACAATGCAATAGCATTCTTTAAAGAAATGGAAACATTCTTTAAAGAAATGGAAAAACTTAACATTAACTTCATATGAAAAGGCACGAAGCCCTGGAGAAGTGAAGCACTATTGAAGAATAAGATAGGAGGGCTCACATTACCTGACCTCAGAAACTACAGCTATCACAGTTAAAACAGTCTGGTACTAGGAGAATGACATACATTGACCAATAGAAAAGAATTGAAATCCCACATGTAAATCCATTCACCTATGGTCACCTGATCTTTGACAAGGGCCCAAAATTCATCAAATGGGGAAAAGGCAGTCTTTTTAACAAATGGTGCTGGCAAACTGGATGTCTATCTCCAAAAAAAAAAAAGTCCTACACCTCACACCAGATATAGAGCTAATTCAAAATGGATCAAAGACCTGAATATAAAGCCAAAAACCATAAAGTTCATCAAAGAAAAAAAAATAAAATCAACACTAGAAGCCTTAATACATGGTTTTAGCAGGATACAGACCATAAGCAACAATACATAAACTCCAGAAGATAAACTAGATAATTGGGATCTTCTAAAAATTAAACACTTAAGCACATCAGAAGACTTTACCAGAAGAATAGAAAAACAACCTACAAATTGGGAAAAAACATTTGGGCTATTATGAACCAGACAAAAATCTACAAGAAAACCCAACATCTCTACAGCAAAAAAAAAAATAAATAAATAAATAAATAATGCAACTAGAAAATAACAAAGGAAATGAACACACTTCACCAAAGAAGACGTTCAAGCTGCCAACAGACATGAGGAAATGCCATCACTAGCTGTTAGAAAAATGCAAATCAAAATCACAATGACTTATCATCTGTCTCTGGCATTACTGGCATGAATAACAATTACTGGCTATGAGGAGATGGGAAATCTTATGTACTGCTGTTGGGAAAGTAAAATGATACAGCCATTTTAGAAAACAATATAGTAATTCCTTAGAAAGCTATAAGTGGAAGAAAGTACATTATGATCCAGAAATTCCACTCCTAGGTATATATGCTAGAGAAGAGTTAATGCACAAATATGCAGTCCCGTGCTCGTTGCAGTGTTGTTCACAATAGCAGAAAGGTGGAAACATCCTAGATGCCCATCAATGGATGGATAAAGAAACTGTGATACATACAGATAGTGGAGTACTGCATAATAATAAAGGACAATGATGAATCTGTGAAGCATCTCATAACATGGATGAAACTGGAGGGCATTATGCTGAGTGAAAAAAGTCAGTCACAAAAGGATAAATATTGTATGAGACCACTACTGTTAAAAACTCATGAAAAGGTTTACACATAAAAAGAAACAATCTTGGTTGATTACAGGGATGGTGGGGGTAAGAAGAGATGGAAAAATGCTAAATAGACAAGTGGTAACGTGAAGAGTAAGACAGTACGTAGCACTGGGGAAGCTGGAACAACTTGTACAAGACAAAGTCATGGAAGTTCCACAGACAAATCCAGACTCTCAAAGGGATCAAATTGCTGGGCTCAGGGCTGTGGGAACTATGATCTCGGTGGAAATCTAGCTCAGTTGGCATAACATAGTTTATAAAGAAAATGTTCTACATTCTACTTTGGTGAGTAGCATCAGGGATCTTAAAAGCCTGTGAGCAGCCATCTAGAATATTCCACTGGTCTTGCCCCATTGAGGAAGAATGAAGAAAACTACAAAAACAAGTGAAAAATTAGTCCAATGGACCTCATCTACAATGGCCTCCAGCAGACGGAATCCAGTACAACTAGACGGTGCCCGCCTACCACTAGATTGCTCTGACAGCAGTTACAACAGAGGATCTGGGACACAGCTGGAAAACAGATGTGGAACGAGATTCTAACTGAAAAAGAAAGACCAGACTGCTGAGCTGACAGAGACTGGAGAAACTCTGGGAGTGTGATCCCTGGACACCCTTGCATCACGGTAATGAAGTCACTCCTGAGGTTCACCCTTCAGCCAAAGACTGGACAGTCCAATAAAACGAAACCAAATGAAAGGGGCATGCTGGTCCAGGGGCAAGGACTAGAAGGTAGGAAGGGACAGGAAAGCTGGTAATAGGGACCCCAAGGTCAGTAAGGGAGAGTGTTGACCTGTTCAGGGTTGTTAACTAATATCATAAAACAGTATGTGTACTGTTTAATGAGAAACTAGTTCTATAAACCTTTATCTAAAGTACAATAAAAAATAAAAATTAAAAAATACCTAAATATAAAATCAAAATTATGGAAGGAAAAATAGGGACAACACTAGGAGCCCTAATACATAGCTGAACAGAACACAAAACTATGAGGCACAAACACCAAAAAGGAAACCAGGTAACTGGGAGCTCCTAAAAAATCAAACATTTATGCTCATCGAAAGACTTCACCAAAAAAGTAAAAAGACAACTTACAAACTACGGAAAAAAAAAATTGACTACGCTATATCCAATCAGGGTCTAATATCTAAAATCTGCAAGATATAAAATCTCAACAACAAGGTGACAACCCAATTAAACAATGGACAAATGAGATGAACAAGCACTTCACCAAAGAAAACATTTAAGTGGCTAACAGATACATGAGGAAATTGCTCATGATCATTAGACGTTAGAGAAGTGCAAATCAAAACTACAGTGAGATATGGTCTCATCCCTAAAATATTACCATTAATCCAAAAAACAATAAATGTTGGTGAGGTTATAGAGATTGGAACACTTACACGTTGCTGGTGGGAGTGTAAAATGGTACAACCACTTTGGAAATCATTTTGGCACATCCTTAAAAAGCTAGAAATAGAAGTACCATACAATCCAGCAAAATCCTACTCCTTGGAACACATTCTAGAGAAATAAAAGCCATCAGATGAATACATACATGCACACTCATGTTCCCTGCAAAGCTGTTCACAACAGCAGAAATGTCTAAACAACCTAGATGCCCATCAACAGACAAATGGATAAATTATGGTATGTACACATACAAAAATCTATGCAATGATGAAGAACAATGAATCCACAAAACATCTAACAATGGAAGGCAGCTGGAAGGCATTAGGCTGAGGGAAATTAGTTGCAAAAAAATATTGTATGAAACACCGTTATGAGAACCAAAGAAAAAGTTTAAACACAGAAGAAAACATTATTTGTTGGGTGGAGAGGGAAAGAAAGGAATTCACTAACTAGGTGGTAAAAAAGAATTAAGTGAAGAGAAGGACAACACATAGTTTAGAGGAAGACAGCACATCTGGATTAAACCAAAAGATAGGAAGTTTCCTGAACACAACCCAAAACTTCAAGAGTCAGAGTAACAGGAGTCTGGGGATTGTGGCTTCAAGAGACATCTAACTCAACTGGAATAACAAAGCTGACTAAGAAATTGCTCAGTGTTCCACTTTGGTGAGTGTTGTCTGGGATCTTAAAAGCTTGTAAGCAGCCATCTAAGATGCATCAATTTGTCCCGACCCAGCTGGAGCAAAGGAAAGTGAAGAACACTGAAGGCACAAGGAAAATAGTAGCCCAAGGGACAAAAGGATCACATAAGCCAAGGACTACATCAGCCTGAGGCCAGAAGTAGATGATGCCTGGCTACCACCAGTGACCTCCATGGCAGGGAACACAGCAGTCCTTGATATAGCAGGAGAAAAATATGGTGCAGAACCCAAATTCACTTAAAAAGACTAGACATAATAGTCTGGTTGAGACTGGAGGAAACCCTGAAGACAAGGCCCGTGAACTTAAAACCATTCCCAAAGCCAACACTTCAAAAATTAGCCTAGAGCATAAAACATAAGATAATACTCGTGAAGTGTACTTCTTAGCTCAAGAAGACACATGAGCCTGACTAAATGGGCAGCCCCTGTCCAGAGGCGGGATAAGATGGCAGGAAGGAACAGGAACTGGTTGAATAAACATGGGAAACCCAGGGTGGAAACAGGAAGTGTGATTTCACATTTTAGGGCTTGTAACTAGTGTCAAATAACTGTGTGTATACATGTTTGTATGAGACATTAACTTGAACTGAGCGTTGTCACCTACAGCACAATAAATTTTTAAAAAGAAGGAAAGAAAGGACAATGTAGGGCTGGGAGCCCTAAGCATTGGCTCAGCAGCACCCTTCTGGGGAGCAGCACAGTACACGGCTGGTGTCTTTGTTGGGACTGGTGCTAATCGTGTGCAGTTGACACCCACACAGTCGCTGTGGAAATCAGGGGCAGCAAGAAACAGGAGGCCAGCTGCGAAATGTCTGTGTCCATTGTCAAGGGACAGGTGCAATTGGATGTTGTGGTCCTGCCTGGGTCCTGGACTGTGTGAGGTGTAGATGTTAAGCCCACCACTACCTCCATCCTATTCCACAAGTTCATCTCTTTCTCTGGCCTTTCTGTGGCCAGCAAATTGTCCACACCACACTCTTTGGTGTGGGAGCAATTCAAGCTACTCGCTTGGCTACATACCCATAGCCCCTTGGAGGGTGACATGAGACCCTATAACTGCCTACCAAAAGTGGCCGGGCCAAGCGGGTCAGCCATGTGATATTAAGGTCCATGCTAAGGGGTTGTCTGTAAGTACTGGTGTTTTGGGAATCAGATGAAGTTTGCAAAAATCAAGAACCACCAATTAAGCTTGGGTTTCACCATCATTCAGCGTGATTGGCTTTTGTTGTTAGTTTTTACTGGTGGTGATGGTGTTTATTGCAACTGACATTGTCACATTTCTTGACTAAATTGGTGTAAGCAGAAAGTCATTGACTAGGTGATGATTAAGACGAGGTTTAGGGACCAAATATCTGAAGAAGTGGCCAGAGAGCTCCTCCTGTCCATGAGAGATGACTTTCTCAGTAACTTCCCCAGCTGAGACTGGAGAGGGTCCTCTAGGGCCTTCCCACATACTACCAGGAGTGTGTGAGCATGGCAGAAGAGTCGGGTTTGGACAACACTGTCCAGGGATACTAAGAAGAGGACAAGGAACATGCTATCAGGCTGCCAGCTCAAATCAGAGAGAGATAGCTGGAGGGCTACCATTGTTTCCAGCAGAAAGGAAGTGGCTAGACTGCAGCCTGACTTGATGACACTGACCTGGCCCCCTGTCCTGGTTTTGTGCATACTGTCAAAACTCTTTAATTATTACAGATGCAAAATTAGGCAGCAAGGCTTTGTGTTGGCCTGACTATCCCTGATTATAGATGGAAGTCATTTTCATTTCTGTTTTACGAAGCATCTTGGCAATGCCATCCTGGCCCAGGTTGAGCCTAGACACTTGGATCTGCACCTGGCATCCCCAAGGCCCACAAGTTACCACTAGAACTAACCTATGTGGCAGTGGCCACAGGTACTGGCCCCAAGAGTTCAAGTTGATGTTTCCTTGTCTCAATTCCAGTAGCTACCTGACTAGGTACACGCCACCACATGCTCAAGAGGCCACTGTGAGGTGGCAGGTTGTAAGGCTGGTGCCCAAGATGGGAACAGAGTGGAGACTGTGGCCTTTCCCAAGTAGTACCAGAGCCAGCATCCTGAGCAGAGAAGGAGCTGGGCAGGAACTTGGCTCAGAGGGGGCAGGGACAGGTGTTTGTAAACTCTCTCATGAAGGTGGAACTTACAGACCATAGGTCTGTGTCAGAGAGAGCTGCACAGGCAAAAGGAACATATTTAAAAAAAGACTCATGAATCTTCTGCACCCCATACTGGTGAGTGGCATCTGGGGTCTTAAAAGCCAGCAAGCTGCCATCTAAGGAGCATCAGTTGACCCCAACCCACCTAAAACAGATGACAATCGAGAACATCAAAGACACGAGGAAAACTGAGCCCAGGAAACAGAAGGATTCATGTAATTGGAAGACTACATCAGCATGAGACCAGAAGAACCAGATGGTGCCCAGCCACCACCAAAGACAGCCCTGACAGGGGACACAACTTAGAGTTGCTGACACAGCACGAGAAAAAGAGAAGTGCAGATTAAGAACTCTACTGAAAGACCAGAACTGATGGTCCGACAGCCTGGAGGGTTCCTTGGGAGCATGGCCCCTAGATTTGGTGCTAGGGCAGACCTGAAGCCAGTGCTGAAGCCAACACCTTAGACAAACAGTGGACTGGACACAGGGACACAGTGTGATGCATGTGGTGTCTGTACTTCAGGATTGTATATGTATGCTATATATATGGCTGTCCTACTGGTTTCTTTCTGGGGGTGCAGGAGACGGTGGAGAGGAGGGAACAAGTGATAGTTGACTGGATACTGGAGATAAAGAGTGAGAAAGAAGAGTGTCTTGTCACAGGCAGGTATGCATAATTGACCTGGATTGTAAACTTTCGCTTAACCACAATAAATTTTTTAAAAAAGAAAAAAGACTCATCAAAAAGAAAAATGTTGAGTGATCACCCCCTGAAGAACATAAATATTGAAGCTTATAAAAGTGAAAACTAGAAAAAGAAATCAAGTACACTGTCATCCTGCCGATTCCAACGCACAGCAACCCTGTAGGGTAGAGTAGCAGAAGTGGACTGTCACACCTTTCTCCCCAGAGTAGCTGGCGGGTTTGAACCACTGACCTTTCAGTTAGCAACTGGGCACTTAACCACTATGCCACCAAGGTTCCTCCAAAAATGCAAACAGTTGTTTGTTGTTGTTGTTTTTTAAAGAAAAACTATTACCAGGCACTTGATGGGAGAGCCCACAAAAGGTTCATCTTTTGCATCTACCATCAGCGCACTGTGGACAGTGAATACTGCGACGGGAAAGGACATGCTAGGCCTTGTCCACCCTCACTGCCCGTTGTCTGCTTATAGATGAGAAACTAGAGGTTGCAGGAAGAGCTTATAGTCACCACCTGGTGAGAGAATGGAAGCTGTCTAACTGTGGTAACTGCTGGTATGGGGGAGGTGGTACTCCTATTTCCGAATTGTGTTCTAGGTGCTTGTCCTCCTCAAAAGTCAGTAAGACCTCCAGATACTACAAAGTCGCCGTTAGGTGACATCAACTCAGTTCCTTAAAAAGGAATTTTTCTCCATATTGTAACTTTGGTAATATAAGAAACTTCCCATAAAGAAAGGGATTCATAATGAAATGATACAAGCTTTCCAAAGTTTTAAACAAGGTTGTTTGTTACTAAAGTAAACAAGATTTTTCTTAAATCTCTTAATTTCAGTGGTGAAATTTATAGTAGTGGTATGATTTTAACAGTTACATTCATTAAAGAAAATTATCTTATTTCTAAGCTATTTTTGCCGGTTAAAAGAAAAAAGGCCAGAGTAACTCTTTAGCCACTTTATCAATAAGGGAAGCAAAAGTATAGTCAACATTCCCTTTTTTGTCTGTGCAGAAAATAATTGGACCATATCAATTTACAAACAATTCACATTCACCAGGAAAGAAAAAAAAAATGATGAAAGAAAATGCAGATTGAGACCTCTTTACCTTAGAATTCACAAGTAGTGAATTCACAAGTAGTAGTAGAGAGAAGCCAAGTTTTCACATGATGCTTACCCAAATGGCAAGAACTTGTGTTGGGGTTTTGTTTATTTCAGTGAGGCTACATTGTGTATTTTTTTTTTTTTTGGAAATGGATGACTTGTGCAGATAAGCAAAGTCTAGGTAACTTAAAAGTTCATTTTAGCTCAGTGTGCAGGAGGATTCTAGTAGGTTAGGTGTTGCAGGTCTACCAGTGACAGGGTAGGACAGTCTGCAAGCATGGGAGAGGAGCCACACCACAGTGTAAACTAAGAGATACCTGCCTCTCATTTCTACAGCCTTGGGCCCAAACATGCGCAGGGCCTGAGGGATGAAAGGGCAGGTTCCCGTCTGTTGACTGTGGCAGTGAGTGATCTGCCTTCAGAGCCGCAGCGAAAAAAAGCTAAGGTTCCAATGCTGGACGCAAAGGGTGAGCCATAGGTGTACTCAGTGGAGGTAGAGAAGTGCCCGGTCAGGGCCTTGGAGAAGACTTGCCCACCAGTGGGCTCACCACCCTCGTCTCTTCTGCCTTCGTGCCTGTCTTCTCAAGCCTAATCACAATATTTGGAAAACCATAATGGGTGTTTGAAGAATTGACATCCTTCTGACTAGTTTTCTAGTTTTTGCACTCAGTATGGTATGTTGTTGTTGTTAGGTGCCACTGAGTTAATTCTGACTCATAGTGACCCCATGTACAGCAGAATGAGCCACTGCCCAGACCTGTGCCGTGCTCGCGATGGATGCTGTGATTAAGCCCAATTGTTGCAGTCACTGTGTTGTTCCTTCTCATTGAGGGTCTTTCTCTTTCTTGTGGACCCTCTACTAAGCATGATGTCTTTCTCCAGGGACCAGACCCTCTTGATAAAATGTCAAAATCTGTGAGACAGAGTGTCACCATCCTGGCTACTAATGAGTATTCTGTTTGTACTTGCAAGACAGATTCCTTCATTCTTCTGGCAGTCCCCAGTGTATTCAATACTCTTCTTCATCATCATAATCCAAAGGCATTGATTCTTCTTTTTTTTTTATTTTTTATTTAACATGACTGAGTAAAAATGTACATTCCTGTATAACTTTACATGCCCACCTATATGCAGCTTCCACTGCTCTCCCTGTCCGGTGGCAGCACACTATTCCTCTCTGCTCCATACATGTCTCATCCTCCCAACAGCCTCTTTTCCATTCCTCTCTACCCACTCTCCTTCCTCCAGCCAGAGGTCAGCAGGATGATATCTTATAGATGTATAGAACTATAAAGTGCATGCAATATATGGTCATTCCATATTGCCAAGTCCAATCCATTCCTGTCCAAAGAGTGGCCCTTCGTTATAATTTATGGGTAAGGGCAGCATCAGGGCCAGGGGCCATGCTCTCAGGGGAACCCCGAAACCGCTGAACCATCAATTGAGATCTTGTAGTGGAGATCTCAGGATGCACCCCTTTTTATTCTTGTGTTGCCAGTGAGACTCATCTCTGTGAGCTCCATCGTGGCAATCACTGGTGGTGGCCAGGCACCATCCGGTTCTTCCGGTCCCAAGTCGATGTAGACACCCACTCTTGTGGGTCTCTCTGTCTTCTAGGTTGTCTTTACAGCATGTCATTTTGGTCTTCGGTGAGCATCTGTTCCTGCTGAGTTGGCACCATTTGGTGTGTCCCCGGATGGCAGCTTGGCAGCTTTTAAGACCCCAGATGCCACTCACCAATGTGGGGTGCAGAAAGCTCTCTTAGCAAAACACTAGTTGTGCCAATTGACCTCGATTTCGCCTAAGAGCATGGTCCTCTGCCCCCTGCCCCAGCTACTCTATCCTTGCAATATTGGGTTAAGATGGAAGGAGTACTCAAGTTATGCTGAAGTCCGCTTAACGTTGTTCTTGTTTCTAATGTGTGCTATCACCGCTTTCTCCCAACCAGATTTCTAGCAACTATCTAAACTAAGCCCTCCCTCCCTCCCCCCCCTCCCTTCCCTCCCTTGCAGCTGTCAAAGAGTCTTTTCTTGTATACACAAGTCTGTTTTTGAGATCTTATCGTAGAGGTCTCACAATATTTGTCCTTTTGTCGCTGACTACTTTCACTCAACGTAATGTCTTCCAGTTGAAACTGATTCTTCTTTAGGTTTGCTTATTCACTGTCAAGCTTTCACATGTGTATAAGGCAATTGAAAACACCATGGCTTGAATCAGGCACACCTTAGTCCTTCAAATGACAGTTTTGCTTGACCCGCCCAATACAATGTGTCATGTAATTTCTTAACTGCTTCCCCATGGGCATTGATTGTGAATCCAAGTTGATGGTGACAACTTCAGTCTTTTCTCTCTTTGCCATGATGTTGCTTATTGGTCCAGTTGTGAGGATTTTTGTTTTCTTTCAGGTGCAATCCATAGTGAAGGCTGTGGTCTTTGATCTTCATCAGTAAATGCTTCAGATCCTTTTCCAACAAGCGAGGTTGTATCATCTGCATACCACAGGTAGTTAACGAGTCTTCCTGCAGTCCTGATGCCCTGTTTTTCTTCATATAGTCCAACTTCTAGGATTATTTGCTCAGTATACAGACTGAATAAGTATGGTGAAACAATATAATGCTGACACACAGGTTTCCTACTTTCAACCATGCAGTATCCCCTTGTTCTTGTTAAACAACTGCCTCTTGATTTATGTACAGGTTCCTCATGAGCACAGTCAAATATTCTGGAATTCCCATTCTTTGCAATGTTACCCATATTTTTATGATCTGCACAGCCCACTGCCTTTGCATAGTCAATAAAACACTGGTAAATATCTTTCTAGCATTTTCTGTTTTCAGCCAATGTCCATCTGACATCAGCGATGATATCCCTTCTTCTATGGCCTCTTTTGAGTCCAGCTTGAGTTTCTGGCAGTTCCCTGTCAAGGTATTGCTGCAGCCACTTTTGAATGGTCTTCAGCAAAATTTTGCTTGTGTGCGATATTATGATATTGTTCAATAACTTGCGCCTTCTGTTGGATCCCCTTTCTTTAGAATGGGCACAAATATGGATCTCTTCCAGTCGGTTGGCCAGGCAGCTGTCTTCCAAGTTTCTTGGCGTAGACAGGTGAGCACTTCCAGGGCTACATCTCTTTATGGAAACATCCCAGGTGATATCCTGCCAACTCCTGAAGACTTGATCTTTGCCTTTAGTGCAGCTCGGACCTCTTCTTTTAGCACCTTCAGTTCTTTATCATACGCTAACTCTAGAAATGGTTGAATTGGTACAGTAACTCCATGCATTCCTGGCATCTTATTTTGATGCTTCCTGTGTTGTCTAGTATTTTGCCTGTAGAATCCTTCAGTATTACAACTCAAGTCTTGAATTTTTTCTTTAGTTCTTTCAGCACGAGAAATGTGTTCTTCGTTTTTAGTTTTCTCTCTCCAGTTGTTTGCATATTTCGTCATGTTTTACTGTGTCTTCTCATGCTGTCCTTAGAAATCTGCTGTTTAGTTCTTTTACTTCATGATATCTTCCTTTTGCTTTAGCTATTCTACATTCAAGACCAAGTTTCAAACTCTAGTCTGACATCCATTTAGGTCTTTTCTTTCTTCTCTTTTTTATGATGTCTTGCTTTCTTCTTGATGTCCTTCCACAACTCATCTAGTCTTCAGTCATTAGTGTTCAATGAGTCAAATATGTTCTTGAGTTGGTCTTTAAACTCAGGTGAGATATACTCAAGGTTGTACTTCTGCTGTCATAGACTTATTCTAATTTTCTTCAACTTTACCTTGAACTTGAAAGGCAGCACTAAGATGGTGAAGTAGTCAAACACTTCCTATGACCCTTCTTAAAACAAAGACCCGAAAAAAACAAGTGGATCGATCACATATGACGTTCTAGGATTCCTGAACATCAAAGGAAAAGTTGAGAAATTGGACTGAGAGCCAGGGGAGGGAGGGAAGTTCTGAAAGCACCTAAGACTGGCTAGACCCGACCCAGTGGGTATCAGCACCCTGCAGGCAGATCAGCTGGAGCCAGAGCAGAGAGGCAAGCATTGGCATTTGGAATGCATTTTCCATGTCAGAGACCAAGCAGCAAAGTCTATTCACGGCTCCAGAATCAATGAAAAATGGCATTCAGTCATTAGAAATTGAGCAGCTTGTGTGTAACCTACTGCACATGGATCAAAAACTTTTCTTTGGGATAAACTTTGTTCCCTTTTCCCTGCCCTTGCTTTGACTCTGTGCTGTGCTCAAGCCAGATCCAGAGGCTCACCTCCCCAGGCCAGAAGTAGGACCCTTTACACACTCTGAGCCATTCTCCCAGCCCTAAAGAAGGAACAAATTAACAAACAGAAAAAATTTAAAAATTCTGCTGGTTACCCTAAGCCAGAAACTCAGAGCAGAAACAGTTCCTCTGCCTAGGCACAGGCACAAAGGGCCCATGACTCTGAATAACTTTCACCCCTGCACAGACCCATGTGGGCCCACTACAACAGTGTAGGCCTTCATTAGCACAGTACAACAGGGTCAATAACCAAACCATAATTTTACTGTATCAACTATATGATGGAAAGGCAGGTTTCTGGTATTCGACACTGTTCTGCCTACTAAGCAGGGTCCCTATCTACCAATAGCAGAGGCCTAAGGACTGGTAGCTCTACCCACCTAGCCATCAGCGACAGAGGTCCAAGAATAAGTGGTGCTTCCCAGTCTTTACAGCCAACAGCACTGGACACCCATAGTCTGCCTGTAAAGCCTGCCCACCTGTGAGCTCTAAGGAACAGAGACATGCTGTCTTCAGATACTCAGGCAGCTGTCGGTCCCCTGCCTTGCTCCCCTGCCTTGCTCAGTGTGTGCAGTCAGATACCTGTGCTTACATCAGTCACTTACTTGGTGAATGACTACTTGGTTACCTGAGCTGAATCCATATAAGAAAAATAAATGGACTCCTGGGCTCACATACCTAGTAACAGCTCCAACAATCTGGTGACAGGTTGTTAGAGCTTTGAAGGTGCCAATAATCAAACTAGCTCACACAGCCAGCCTGTTTGGGCATTTCCAAACAAAATAAGGAGCTAGAACACAGTAAGCAAGCATAAAATAAATACAGCTTACTGATGAGACAATGATCAATATCAAATTACATGGAAGCTGCATATGAGCAATTAATGATCTTTTCCACAATTGGCCCCTGTCCTTGTGCTGACTGATGATATTGAGCTTGTCCATTGTCTCTTTTTACAGATACAGTCAATTTGATCCCTGTGTATCACTTCTGGTGAGGTCCATGCATACAGGAATTGTTTATGTCATTGAAAAAAGAAGTTTGCAATGAAGAAGTTATCAGTGTTATAAAATTCTGTAATGGCAATTTACAGCATCGTTTCTATTACCAAGGCCATATTTTCTAACAATCTATCCTTCCTCTTTGTTTCCAACTTTTGCATTTCAAGCACTAGTAAATATCAATTCTTCTTGATAAAAATCAGTTTCTTCATCTTGGGCAGTAGTGATTGGTGTGTAAATGTGGGTAATCATATTAATGAGTCTTCCTTGTAGTTGTGGGCACCTATAGTCTGCCTGCAAAACCTGCCCACCTATGTGCTCTAAGGAACAGTGTGACATGCTTTCCTTAGACACTGGAGCAGCTGTCAGTCCCCTGCTCTGATGACAACACTATACTTCAGGATAGATCTTGAAATGTTCTTTTGGACAATGAATGCTACAGTACTCCTTTTCATTTTATCATTGCTGGCATGGCAGACCATGTGACTGTGTGATTCGAAGTGGCCAGCACCAGTCCTTTCAGCTCACCAATGCCTATGATATCAGTGTTTGTGTTCCATTTCATTTTTGATGTTTTCTAATTTTCCCAGTCACTTTTCATGCATTCTGTGTTTCTTTTATTAATGACCATTTGCAGCTGTTTCTTCTCATTTTAGTCATATGCCACACCAGCAAATGAATGTCTTGAAAGCTTGTCTCCATCCACATCATTACGGTTGGCTGAGGAGGTAGCTCTTCCCTAATGGTATTTTGTGTCCCTTCTAACCTGAGGGGCTCATCTTCCAGCTCTGTATTACACAGTGTTTCAGCTGAGCTTCCAGACCAAGACAGACTAGGCAGAAGTAACTTACAGTCTACTTCTTAAAAAGTTAGCCAGAGAAAACCACTGTGGTGTAAGAGAGTCATTTATTGAAGACTAGGTAGCTGGATAACACACCTGCCCTACCTTGAAATGGATTCATTTTTTGGAGTGGGAACATTTATGTTGTATGAGTGCCATCATCAGCCAAGGTTGAACATAGCATTCAGTGTAAAAGCCTTCCATTTACTCTGTGTCATCAAGCTGGAAAAACAAGAATATTATCCTATGATATGATAGATATTTGGATATGTCAAGGGCTAGACCTTCTTACTCATGAGACTAGAATTCTCTGGACCATCTCAGGTACAACAAAGACTAGACCTCAGTACTGATGGGAATAGAATTCTAATGGATCATCTCAGGCACATCCAGGATTGCAGCTCAGTACTGATGGGATTGGAATTCTTGTGTAGTGTCTCAGGCATGACAAGAGCTGGAACTTCTTATTGATGAGACTAGAATACTCATGGACCGTCTTAGGCATGTCAAGGACTGAAGCTCCACACTAATGGGAATAGAAGGTCTCGTGGACCATCTCAGGCATGCCAGGGACCAGACCTCTGTACTGATGGGAACCGAAGGTCTTTTGGACCATCTTGGACATGTCAAGGACAGGATCTTGGTACTGATTAGATGTTCTTGTAGCCTGTCTCAGGCACGTCAAGGACTGGACCTCAGTCAGTACTGATGGCAATAGAAGGTTTCATGGACCATCTCAGACATAAAGGGGCTGGACCTTGCTATTGACGAGAATAGAAGGTCTCCTGGACCGTCTTGGGCATATCAAGGACTGGAACTTGGTACTAAAGGGAATAAAAGTTTCTGTAAACTGTCTTAAACATGACAAGAATTGGACCTCATTACTGATGGGAATATAATTCTCATGAACCATCTTCTGCATGTCAAGGACTTGACAGTTGTACTGATGGGTATAAAAGGTCTGAAGGACTTCCTTGGGCATATCAAGTGCTGATGGAAATAGAAACTGGTACTGATGGAAACAGAAACTCTTCTAGACCATCTTGCGGCATGTCAAGGCAGGACCGTCTTATTGATGAGACTAGAATTCTCATGGATTGTCTTGGGCACTTCGAGGACTAGACATCAGTACTGATGGGACTAGAAGGTCTCATGGAGCATGTCAGGCACATCAAGGACTAGTGCTCTGTACTGATGGAAATGGAAGCCTCATGGACCATCAGACATGGCAAGGGCTAGATCTCAGGACTAATGGGAATAGTCCCTCTCAGGTACAGCAAGGGATGGACTTTGGTACTGGTGGGAATAGAATGTCTCATGGACTGCCTCAGGCATATAAAATGTTGGACCCCATACTGAGGGAAATAGATTCCTCATGGACTGTCCATGGCACATCAAGAAATGGAGCTTGTGCTGATGGGAATAGAAGTTTTTGTAGACTATCTCGGGCCATGTCAAGGCTGGACCTTCTTATAGATGAGATGAAGACATAAAGGACTGGAGAATCAGTACTGATGGGAAGAAGTCTCATGGACCATTTTGGGCATGTCAAGTACTGTCGTTTTGCACTGACGGAAATAGAATCCTCATGGACTGTCTCAGACATAACATTAGCTTCAGTCCTAATGAGAAGGGTCTCATGGACCATTTCACGCACATCAAGGACTAGACTTCAGTACTAGTGGGAATAGAAGGTCTCATGGACCCTCTTGGGTCACAAGGACTGGGCCTCAGTATTAACCCGTTATATAGGAGACAGCTCAGTACTACACCAAGCTTACAGTAGGGGTGGGATAGATGACTAAGATGAGCAGAGACAGAGTGCTGGGAAGGTAGTAGTGCTGGCTTGGAGAGGAGAACAGTTACCTACCAAAGATACCACCTCTACCAGATCTTGGCCCAAGAAGCCCCTCAGCCATCTAAGTTCCAGCACCCCTGGGCGGTGGTGGTGTAGCTGGAGACCAGCCCTCAGTGTGGTACAGATGTGATGGGGGAACTGCTCTGGACAGTGCTGTGTCCGCTACATACTGACCAACAGGCAGCCATGTGGGCCTAGGCCAAAAAGGAACCCTGGGACCCTGAAGTCACAGTGAAAGCCTAAATGTGAAGATAGGGTCACGGTGGAAAGACAAAAGGACTAGAGGACGTGAGGTAGGTGTGCAAGGTCCCATACCCAACCTTGTCCTTCCCTACCATCTTGGGAGCCTGCCAACCAGGCCCTACCAAGTCAGACATACCCCCCATGGGCACTGTTGTCTGTGCAGCCTGAAGGCTAGGCCCACCAGCACCCCAGATACACACTGGGCTGGTGAAACCCACCCTCTGTGCCGTCAGGGCTGCCTGCTTCCCTGTGTTTTAGGAACAAGATGTCTCTGCCCTAGTTCTCTCTTAGACACTTCCACTTGGGGGTTTCACGGAGAAGCAAACTCTGGAAACAGTGTCTGTTCCTAATGCGTAGGCTCAAGTTTTAGAGAGCAGTTACTCATCCTTCACAGAGTGGCTCCTGATATCCTGATATCCTCAGGCTCCCTCTCCTGCCATGTTGGCCATGGCAGCATGTGTCAGCCGGGACTGGCTCCTGGCCCTAGGGAGTAAGGTCGCCCACCCCTACCCACACTCCATTGCTGTGCTTCCCTCCTCTGCCCCAGGATATCCCAAATCCATCCCACAGGTGTTCTGATGACTTGCAACTGTCATGTTCTCTGCCTTTCGGACATCCCCTATGTTTCTCAGTTCACGTGTTCTGAGCATACAGATGCATTGTAAAACCGCACTTTACTTTCTTAAACGAAGGCAATTGTGTTTGTTTTTTGCTTCAAGGCTGAGTTTGCAACACTTCGTCACACTTCCTGTGGTTCTGATCAGTTTTCCAGTCTTTGCTTCCTGACACAGAGCGTCACACACAGTGTTCCCAGCCAGAGGGCACGACATACAGCCCCTGGAGTTGGTAACAGTCTGCGTTCACCTTTACACCCTTTGTCTTTATCTGACATCTCAAGCACTTACTTTTATACTCAGTCTTGTAGGAGGCAAATCCATGTCCTTGGTGAAATTAAGAGATGCCATAGAAATGACTTGTACTGTTGACTCCACACCATGAAAATACAGGTGTTGCCAGCTGTACCCTGCTGGTGATCACAGGCAGTACCGCCACAAGGCCTGACCCACTAGGGAAGGAGATGTCTTACAACCCAGGCACCTTGATGTTAAGTTTCTGAGATCAAAGCAAGAAAAACGAGAGGACCACCTAAGAGGAATTCAAGAAGCCAAGCTCACTTTGAAAAGAGAAGTCTACCCTTCAGGCCTTCCTCTGGATAAAGGTTTTATTGCACATACGAAAAAGCGATGTCCTACAGGGAAACCTGGGGGAGACCAGAAGTCCTAGATGTGTTACACTGACACAGCCCCCAAATGATGTCAGCATTGGCAGTTATGATGACGTGATTCTGGGGAGTGGCCTGCTGGGCCTCAGGGGCTCTCCCATCCCTACAGAACCCACAGAGGGCTACCTGAAGGTGAAAACCCTGCTGAGAGAATACCAATGCCAATTCAAGAGACTTAGGAGTCCTTAAATAATAACCAATGCCCCTAAATTAAAAAAAATACAAAAACTGAAAACCCTTTACTTCACTTACTTCCCAAAATAGATGCACACACCTCTGAGTCTATCACTTCTCAGGCATCTGACCCCCCACAGGCTCTCAGGAATGGCTGTAGTGTTCAGGTGAGAGGTTATACAACTGTACCAGCTGGGGCCTTTTCCTGATGGTAAGGGGGCCTGTTAGTGATGGGGCCAGGATAGCATGCACCAGACAGCGCATGTGGGTACACTAACTTGTGAGTCCTGGGCAGTAGAATCAGGGGCCCAAGGGAAAGAACCCCAGCCTATGCTCTCCCTTCATGCTTCAACGGGGAAACTGGGGTTTAGCACTGTAGAAAATGGCCATTACACTACAGTGTATGTGTTTATTCACATTCCATAAAATAGAGCTTTTGAAAAACAGAAGACTTTATTGGTTGTGAGATGTGGTTATGGATCGTTTAGGAAGACGAGTCCATCAGCCCCGGAGCTTCCGTGCCTCTCCTCCCTCCCCTCTGAGGACGGGGACAGCCTTCATCTTTGTAGCCACGCTGAGCTCTCCTCTACCTGCACCATGGTGTCGTTTGACCTGTCGTTGCCTACCTGGTATGTATCTTTAAGAATCCTAAGTGTTACATCTGCTAACTCAATGGTTCACAGTTAAAATCCTCCAGGTGCTCCTTGGAAATTCTATGGAGCTGTTCTACTCTGCCCTACAAGGTTGCTACGAGTCAGAATCAACTAGACAGCACTGGGTTTGGGTTTTTCTTTTTTTTCTTTTCCTAATTATGGTAAAATCTACGAAGCCAAAACAATGGATATAGAAAATCTTCCAGGCACCTGAAATTATTCCAGCACCTCACATGCACTGAAAAGACTTCTGGAAGCACAGGTGAGTGAGCCTGATGCAGATGGGTTCCTGAAAGCTTGGTCAGTAAGGAAGGGACTGCAGCCACAGGCAAGGTGACAGCCCCAGAGGGCACAGGTCCCTTCCAGTTATTGTAGGACCAGAAGCAAGAGCAGGCCACTAGCCTTCCAGAAGGATGCTGGAGAGGCGAGCTGGGCTGCCAACTACTGTCCCCCACAGTCCAGCTCACTTGCTCTGTACCTCAGTTTCTCACATTCACAGCATAGAATAAATGGTTCTTAAAGACTGCTTTGGGCATTCATTAAAACTTGTAGAAGGTTCTGCACTCAGGGAGCAGCCATGTCAGCACCTCTGCTGCACCTGACAGCGCTATCTGCCTGCATGACAGCCCTATTTGCCTGCATCTAGCTCAGCACACCCACGTCCCCCAAGAAGGCTACCAGCTAGCCGCATGCCTAGGAACGAAGAGTCTGATGAAGAGTCTGATGTGCCGGCCGGGGCAGGGCAGCCCTGACTGGGAGAAGGGGCCAGGTGATGCCAAGCAGAGGCATCAGCCAGCTTTAATCACATTACTTGGAATCTAATTAAAAACAAGCCTCTGGAGCCTTTCAGACTTAGGCCATTTCAGTCTCGATGGAATCTGCTCCATGTTCCCTGCATGTGGGGTGAAAGTCGGGGGGAGGGTCTTAATTTGGCTTTCACAAATGTTCTAACTGACAGCCAGACCAGACAGTGGGTGGGAGAGGGGGGCTAGTCAGTCATCAGCGTGAGCCACCTAGTCATGAAACCACTCGTGCTTTTATTTAACGATATGCATTCTTGTGCTGTTGCTTTTATACATATCTAAATATTTCATGGTGTTTGCATGTAAATATGTAACCTGCATTTGTAGGTACCGTTTTGTGTCATGCAGTTACTGGAATGTACAAAAGAAGTCTCTATAATCTTTACAAAGAGTTGCAAACAGAATTACAAAACACATATCCCAGCATGGAGGATTCTTAGAGCTGCGAGGATCAGGAATCTTTATTTGGTTCACTTCAGGTCTGCAGCAACCACTCGGTATCAAAAAAGAGGAACGGAAAAGTAAGATGTACAAAAAGATGTCAGATTCCTTTAGAAAGCAACATTATCAGAAATGTATTTGTATTTACCTATTGGTCCTCCCTCCCTCTCCTGTGTCCCCCACTCCCCTCCAAAAAGACCCCCAAACTAAACCAAACTGTGAGAAGGAATGGGGAGTGAATGTAGAATGGAATAGTAACGGGCGGGGGGTGGGGGTGAGAAAAAGGATGTAACTGGAACATGCTCTAATCTTTAGTTTATTTCTGGTTAAAAATATAGCAATCCAGTGCAGTGTAGTAAAGAAATCTGCTTGAAAGGTAGCAGAGAAAGAGCTAAACATAAGCAAAGCAAGGCAGCATCCCCAGACGGGCTAATCCCGAGACAGCGAGGAGCCACAGTGGGGACCTTCCCCAGTAGGCGGGTGAGTTACCAGCATACGGGGGTGTTGGCCCACACATTGGCAAGGCCTGTCTCGATGGCTAGGACCTCAGGGCATTCAACCACTTGGGCATTCCTTATCCTTTACTGGACCATAGGACCGCGAAGTGGGGAAGGCAGAAACATGAGGGACCTGTTTTTTGTTTGCCTGGAGCAAGTTACATTATACACTTCGGGGGGAGATGCAGGGGATATGCAACAATTGCTCAGGAGTTTTCAAGCCACTGAGTTGGAACCACATCTCAGTCCCCGGGCCCAGACCAGCTCTAGAGGAGAGATGGGGCCTCCGGAAGGAGTGTGCATATCTGTTGGTGGGAAGTCAGGGCAAGGACAATACAGAGATGTCAACACCAGTGGGGCTGTGACACCTCGTGGAGAAGAGGGTGTCCTCTAGGGGCTGTCACTGCCAGTGATGTCTTACAGGGGACACGGTGGAAGCCTGAGTGTGCATCCTGCATACAGTGTGCAAACAGGCCACATGTTAAGTGCCCAAGCATGAGGTCAGGGGCTCTCCTGCCAAGTGAGCCTCCACCCAGCCCCAGCCTCCATTTACCTCTCAGACCTGCCAGGGTGGACCTGTACTGGCCCCTGGATGCTGTGCCACAGCTTCCCCGGTGACAGACAGAAGGTGGGAGACACGCATATAGGAGTCATGACAGACACCGGGGAGAATAAGGACGCTGCCTCATTGGGTGCAGTGTGGGGTCCAGCTTCTCCAGGAAGCCATAGGCAGTGCTGAGGAGAGGACGGGGAGTGGCCTGTGCAGCGGAGAGCGGGGCAGCCCTCCTCTCTCTCCTCCATGCATATGCAGTGCGGGTTCACAGTCAGAAGAGGCCTAGCTAGGAGCAGCCGGGAGAGGATGCCCTGTTCTCTGTGCCCTCCCCCATCACTGTCACCAGACCCCTCCACAACTGTGAAAGCGGGCAGAGTGAGGCAGTTCCCCACAGGTTCCCAACAGCAACCCCCTCTCCTCGGCCAGCAGCGACGGACACAGCTTTTCTGAGGGACGGCTTTTCCGTATCCTGGTCCAGAAACTCGGCTTCTTTGATGTTGTGATGATGGCGACGGCGACGACAGTGGTTTTATTTTTTGCTGTAGACTTGCCGGGATCCCTTCTCATCCCACGTCAAGCTGGGAGGGTCGGTGCGATGGCCCCCGTCTGCCATGCCACACAGCATAGTGTTATACAAGCAAAGAATTTTGGCTAAAATCCAAAAAACATTACCCAGAAAAAAAGGCAAACTGTGAGTAATACCCAATCATGTTGTTCTTCTGTGAAAAGACTTGGAAGTAGTTGTTGGACTGTTTGAGTTATGCTCTGTCCCTTTCCGTCGTTTTGCTTTTTTTCCCTTTTGTACACGAACTGTAATTTTTTGCTAACGTGACACTCTCATCAGATGAAAAAGTTAATAAACAAAATGGCAACTCCGATGTTGAGCAAGATCACCATGACTACCAGAATAGGCGCTGAGCCCTGGAACAGAGGAGAGAGAAGAGGTGAGTGTCTATCCTGCCTGTTTCCCTGAAACACTGGGTCCCCTGGGATTTAGAGTCCTCTCAGAAGTGCCTCAAAAGAAAGTCCTGGCAATCTGCTTCCAAAAACTCAGCCATGGACAGCCCTGTGGAGCACAGCTACACTCTGATGCATGTGGGGTCACCGTGAGTTGGAGTCAACTCCATGCAGCTTGGTTTTTCTTAAACCCAACTGGGAGGGCCAAGAAGGCAGAAGTAATTGATAACCTAATAGCCAGGTACCCAATGCACAACCCTTCAGAGCTTTCAAGCCTTCAACACTCAGAAGTGGGAAAGTAAAGCCCCACTTGCTTCTAAGTCTGAAGCCACTGGCCTGCCTGGAGCCACTTATTGCCACTTCTTGTCTGCCTCCCTGTCCTTTCTCCCCACTGAATTACGCTGAGCACCTTCATGGGCCCACTGCTATCAGGAACGAATGGCAGAGGAGATGCTGGTGTGGCAGGGCCAGCTTGAAGTTGCCTCCCTCTACCCCTCTACCCATCTGTATGTCCACCAGGGCTTGGTCTGACGGTCACCGGATACACTGTCAGGGAACAGGTACATTTCTCCTCCTTGTACCTGCCTGGACCCATTTACCACAGAAGAGGCTCAGTTCACAACAGGTCCCAAATGTGGCCAGATTTCAGAGACAGAACAGAGGCCATGTGTGTAGCACTGGGCAATGAGAGAGTCCCATGCAGGAAACAGCCAGGCGTGGCTTCCAGGCTTCTCCCAGTATGACATGCAGTTGCTGCTGCCCTAGGTGAAGCTCTAATCCCATGGTGCCTGTGGCTGGGGAGGCAGCACCTAGGGTGGGGACAGCAATGTCTGGGGTGGGGATAATGGTACTGTCCATGGTGGAGGCTGCAACACCAGACTGGGGATAGTACTGCCTGGAGTGGGGACAGCAGCACCCGGGGTGATGTAGCTTGATGAGGTGGGGGTTTCCTATTGATGGGAAGGCAGCTTCTCACTGAGCCAACAGGTGCTGCAGGTTCCCGGGAGCTGAGTGCCTTGAGCTGCCTAGTTCTGCATGGTTTCCATCCCACTGAAGTACCTGAAGGCCTCCCCAAACAGGCATAGCTGGGAAATGAGGCCTCGTGGTGACTCTAGCCTGGGAAGCCAGTCAATGGCAGTCATCAGGCCCACTGAGGGCACGGTGTGTATGTTTTGGGGCATGAAGGGCAGGGGGCAAAACTCATCCACAGGAGCATGTGCTGACCCAGAACAAACATGGGCAAGCCAGTCAGGACTCACTCAAGCTAGCTTCTTGGCCTCTGTGCCTAAGGTCACTGTGGACTCTCTGAGGCTCACAATGGACCCCTGTGGCTCTCCCGAGTTGCCAAAGCCTAAACTGTTAACTTATACCATTGGTACCCTCAGTCTGAGACCACTGCCCCACTGTGCTGTGGTTTGCTAATTCCTGGTGAGTAGCTCTGGGAGCTGGTCATCATTTATGGAACTATCTCACTAGGGAAAATGTTCCCCAAAGCCACAGGGAGTCCTAGGTCAACCTCAGAGCCCTGCCTCTTGCCTGGAGGCCACAGGGGCTGGCTTCCACAAAGTGGCCTGAGGAATGCTTCTCCCACTGTAGGGAACTGCCTCTCCAGGGCACCACCAGCTGGCAGCACCACCACCTGGCTCTTCATTTCTTGAGCAACATCAGCTAGTTCATAAAGGTGGGAGTGGCACCGAGCACCATATTTTTATCTAAATTAACTCTCACCACCCCTCCAGGAAGTAGCTCCTGTGTGCCCCATTTGAGAAATGAGACCGAGGCTCAGAGAGATCACTAGTTTCCTAGTCACAGACACTGCAGATGCAGAGAAAGCCTGCCTGACTCCAGGCCGTGATTTCTGCATCTCAGACTAACCCAGGCACATCTCCCTTGATGTCTTCTCTGCCGCCCAGGGGGTCCAGCACACCTGAAAGCAGCTGTCAGAGAGGAAGTGCCCAGCTCAGGCAACCAACGATAGAGAAATGGGACTTCATCAAAGCAAAGAATCTTTGTGCTTTCATCAAGAAAATGAAAAGACAACCCACAAAATGGGAGGGAATATTTGCAAATCATCTGTCTGATAAGGGATTTGAAATCTCCAAAGAACTCTCACAATTCATCAGTAAATAAGTCAGCCAACTAAAAAATGGGCAAAGGACTTGAATAGACTTTTATCCAAAGAAGATACACAAATGGCCAAGAAGCATGTGAAAAGATGTTGAACAGCTAAAGGCCAGCCTGAGGTGTATCCCCACATGCCATCTTCTGAGGGGATCTGAGAGTACTTCGCCGGCATGCTTACAGAGGCCTAGGTGTGGATCTCAAGCCACCTCGACCTCTGCTGCCACTTGGCTGCTCCTAAAGTACCCCTGCACAAAGGCCACATGTGCACATGCAGAGAACACATACATATACACGTATCATATCTACATAGACCACACACACACCTGTGTACGCATATGCCACATGTACAATGCAGAGAACACATGTGTGCTGTCATGCACACTTATCACATGTGCACAGGCGACATGCATATGTGTGTACACAGAGACCAAGAGCACATGCACACACAGGCACAGTTCTATACAGGCCACACATGCACACACACTTTTGGCTCCCGCTAAGAGGAACAGCAAGCTGGTATTTTGGTCCTTAGGACACAGGAGCTGCTTTCTGTGGGTGAGGTGGGGGAAGTGGTATTAGGAAACGAGCCACCCATAAGGACAGAGTCCACATAGGTTTCCTGCGGCAGAACAGACCCCTGCAGGCCATCCTCCAGCAAGAAGTGTCCCCTCTGGGGCACAGCATCACAACAATGGGATCTCCTGGGAGGGACAGGATGCAGTCTGGATTAAACCCAAAGGCCCCAGGCACCAATGCAGTGTCCTGGTCAGAGATGTCCCAGAGGCTCTATGGAAGGAGGCCTGGAGGCTGCATCAGGGCAGTGATCACAGCCCTGTGGCCAGAGAGCTGGGCAGACGCTGACTGCTCTGCTGTGTGACTTAGTCAGTCATCCAGGAAGCACAGCCTTCATTTCCAGACCAGGCGGGGACAGTGCTGCCAAGATGTCAGGTTTCATGCCTGGGACCACCAGCAGGGAGCAGCACCTGTGAGCTCCGGCTGCTGGCTCAGGCGCAGTCACCAAACGTCTTGCGGCAGGGTCTGAGCACGTCCTGTCACCCTCCTTTAGCTAGCTCAGTCAAGGGCACCGGCGTCCCCATATTTGCAGAAGCCCTGGTAAGGAGTCCTGAACCCCCTCCTGGGTGAGGTCCCAAGGCCTCTCCAGGTTCCCCTCACACACACCCAATCTGTCTGGGATGGGCAACTATGATTTTTCTCCCTGGTGCTGCCTGGGTAGGCGTGAACAGCAGGTCATCATGTGGGTTCTTCCCATAAGCCCCAACTCCTGCAGGGTTCCGTAAAACCCAGACTGCTGAGACCTCCCGAGAGATTTCACAGGTCTAAGGTAGAGCCCAAGAGTGCGTTCTATCAAGACCCCAGTACATACTGAGTCCTAGGGTCACAGGGAAGACTGATAGCTTCAGCAGACAGCCCTCACCAGAAAGCAGGCAGTGGTGGGAAGAAGGAAGTTGGACATCTCCCTCAAACAGCAAAATGTGTGATGACCACTCCTGTCTGCCTCCCTAGCTGCAATGTCAGCTTTATGGACACAGGAGGTACGTCTGAGTTGTGGTGTGGTTTTGTCTCCTGTGCCTGGCCAACACTGGGCTCCTAGATAAAAGGTACTCAGAGGCCAAGGTGCTGCCCAGAGGCACCGGCTCCTGCCCCGGTCCACTGAGACCCAAAGCTCTCTGCCTACCCCTCTGAACATGGCCATGCTCCTTGGGGTCAGTGACTGCTCCTCCAGTAGCAGCATGTGGTCCCTGCTCAGATGAGGCACTTGAGAGCCAGCAGGACATTTGAGGGAGGCTCCTGGCCTCCTGTTCCCTTTTTAGGGGCTCTGAGACCCCTACAAACCTTTGCCTAGAAGGACTGAGCAGAGAGCACTCTCCTGCGGTTCTGTTTGAAGAGATGACCCCTGCCCACACTGATATCGGCCTCCTATAGCAAGCGGTGGGGTCCCAGCCCCCATGGAGACAAATGTGGTCAATCTGGGAGCTGCCACCCTTGCTGTCCCCAGTCCTGTCCCTGTGACTCTATCACCACTCCTAGAGGATCCCGATCACTACACTGATCAGGAAGGTGAGAGGGCCAATCCCAGATTTGCCCCCGCCCATCCACCCACTAGGTACTCACCGCACTGGACTTGAGCTCATCCCCGTTCTCCTCATCCGACTCTAGGGCGACAGGCAAGGACTTCTGGGGTGGGGAGAAGGTCAAGTCCCAGCGTAGCAGCCGGGGCTCTGCCTTGTCCCCCAGCCGCAGGGTCTCCAATTTCTGCACCGCAGGCTCGACGCTGGCAGGCGCCGGCCGGAAGTTCTCCTTGTTCTGAGACTTGGACCGCAGTCTCTGCACCCCGAAGCCCCGGTCCTCCACTGGGCCCCGGCCCGCAGCCCCCCGGCCATAGCGTCTCTTCTGGGGGTGTGTCTCCTGCGCCGCAGAGTCCATGCGCAGCAGCGGCTTCATCTCCATCTCGTAGTTGCTTAGCCTCTCCTCGTCCAGCGCCAGCAGCGCAACACCCCCTGAGCTGGGGTTGCCAGCCCGTGGGTGGGAAGTCCAGGCAAATGCGGGGGGCGACTCCGTCCGCCGCTCCCGGGGCCGGGGGTTGCCAGGCTGCCTATGGCCAGGGCCCCGGGCATGGTGGTCATCCACTGGCTGGCCACTACGGAGGGCGCCACCCCGGATGCCCCGTGGGCCCCTGGCCTTTTCTTCGGCCCAGCTGTTGCGGACACAGTCCCCTCCCCGACCCTCCAGGAGCATTTGGATGTCCCCGGCCCTCTCCTCGTCCACCGACACCTGCCTAGAGAAGTGGGCCAGCTTGTTCCGGGTGGCAGGGGCTGGTGGTGGGCTGGCCGAGGGGCTGGCAGGGAAGCTCTGTAGGGGACTGTCATCTGGCGTCAGGTCAGAGGGCGTCGTGCCTTTCCGGTACAGCTCAGGACTCTCCTGTGGCAGGGGTGTACCTGCCGAGGCCACCTCGAGGTCATCACTTGAGTTCCGGTGTTTTGGCCGCTGGCATTCAAGCCCTTCATGGGAAGACAGAAGCACACAGGGTGGTTACTTAGACATGCAGCAAGGATCTTTGTGAAAGGGCCAAGATGCGCACACACTGCCCTGTGGGAGCCCTGACATCACACCCACCCTTTCTGGACTGAGACCTCCATGGCCAGTATTCATGCTCTCTGCACATGGGGGCCCTGTAAGGCCCACCCCCCTGAGGCCTGTGTCCCTAATGCCCCACAGGGGCTCACAGTCTGCTCAGCTGGCACCTGCCTCAGCACCCCTGCACTGGGAGGTCGTCTTCCACTAAAATTGGTCCCAAACATGTGATATCACTGGAAGAGTCACCTGAAAAAGTGAAACATGGGTGTTTGCAGCTACATCCCTGCATGTTGCTCCTACCTTGTTTCCTGGGGTCCTGAGGCCACACACAGGCCCCTGCTGGACTGTGTTCTCCCTCATTGGGCTCAGGTGTGAACTATCAGCGTGAGGAGCAGAATGCGCCCCTGGACACCATACAGCTTTCGTGGCTTTGAGCAAGGCTGGGGGACCACTCAGCACCATGGGGCTGTGGGGGCTGCTGGCCAAGGCTGGCCAGGATGGTGGGCAGGGGGTAGTTCTCCTCCACAGAAACCCTGCTGACCACGGCAGCTTTGAAGCAGGTCTGGGCTCACATCTTAATTTTGTCACATTTCTCCAAGGTCTTGGCCCGCCTCACTCTGGTCTTTGTCAAAAAGGGGTAATAACTGCAGCTGTGAGGACACAGTAAGACCACGATGTCACCCCTGTCTACCCCTTCCCCTCCCTTCACCACACGGCCAGAGACATTGCTGCCACAGTTCCTGGTTGGGGCATGTGCACCTTGAGAGCACGTCAACAGAGAGAAAAATGCAGGGAAGATGACTGCAGCACAAAAGAGATGCCACCCTCAGAGCCAGTCAGAAGCACAGGATATGAACTCTCTCCACAAATGAGGGCACAAGCCAGAGCCTGTGGAGGCAGCTTCCTGGAAGGCAGGTGCTGAGGCAGGCGCTGACATCCCGGGATGGACAAGCGTGCTGGATGTGACAAGCTGGAAAGGTGGGGCTGATCTGCTTCACCCCCCGCTGTGAGCCCATGTGATGGTGACCCAGCAGCACCCTGGCCTTGCAGAGATATCCCATCAGAGACAGGAACAGCTGTCACTCACTGCAACAGGACTGAGAGAGGAGACATGTCCAGGAAGCTGCATCTTCAGCAGGAGCCGAGGCCTGGCCACCTCTCCAGCTCCAAAGCCCAAGTGCTTGATGTAGGGAGCAGAACGGTGCCTGCAGGGGCTTACCAGGGCCACTGCAACATATGACCCCAGATGAGGGCTAACCACAACGGGAAGGTGTCCAGTTCTGAAGCCAGAGTCTGAAATCAAAGTTTCAGCAGGATCACTCTCCTTCCAAAACTTCCAGGGGAGGATCCTTCCTTGTCTCTTCTAGCTGCTGGTGCCTCTTGATGTCCCCTGGCTGTGACTGCACTACGCCAGTCTCTGTTTCCTTCTTCACATAGCCTTCTCTGTCTTCCCCTCTGCTGTCTCTTATTAGGACACCTTTCACTAGACTTAGAGCCTGCCTGGATAATCCCAGATGGTCTCATCTCAAGACCCTTATCTGATTACATCTGCAAAGACCCTTGTTCAACAGGAAGTGCCATCTGCAGATTCTGGGTGCATCACATCTACCAAGGCCCTTGTCCCACATGATGCCACATTGCTGCAAACCTGGCAGCCACCCAAAATGTGGAACATCTCAAGTCACACAGAAGAAGGAAATGGAAGCTCACTGATCAGGCTTCAGATGACACCTACAGAGTGATGCCCAGCTGACAGTTCAGCTGTCGTTGTCACCTATACCTCCAGCTCAAAACACTTCAGGGCCCAGAGGGGACAAGCTGAGTGGTGAAGGCAACACTGTGGGCCACACTAGAGCCCCACTTCAAGAAGAGAAGAGACATCGTTCCAGGAGACTGCTTCAGGATTTAACATGTTGGCTCAAGGTTTCTCTGATGCGGCTTTGGTGAAGGGGCTGTTCTTGCAGTTTGGGCTTTTCTCCATGCTGGAGGCAGAGGCTCTCACCCCAGTAGAAGGGAAGACCACACTGAGAGGGTGAGAACTACTTTCTCATCAAGTCCAAGGATGCCCACCTCACAGCCAAGGTCTCGGTGCAAATGCCCAACCATGGTCAACCCACATGTGTCTTCTAACTCTGTCTGCACCAGCCCTTGCAGCTCCACCCTGCTCCCTTCCCCAAAACCCGGGGCCCTGATGAGCCAGGGCCTATGGGTGGGCAGGGGCTGGAGGGGCTGCAAGGTAAGGAGCAGAGCTGCAAACTTGGGCTCAGAACTCAGGTTCTGGCTCCAAAACCCAGAGCAGCTGTCCTGTGCGCCTCATGTACGTCCATGGAAGTCTGAGGTGCACGTGATTGATCAGAACCCTCCCTAGGGCTTCGTATGCAGAGACTGGTGGTGGCTGTCAGGCCAGAGGACTCAGTGGGTAGCGTGTGAGCTGAAGCTCCAGCAGCCTCTCTGGCGTGGGTGACCCATTCTCCTCACATGGCTGTCCGAAGCCATCTATCACTACTGCTCCAGGCCCAAGTCAAGCTGTCTTGTCACAGACTCTCAGACAAGTCACAGCTCACTGGAGCCAGATCCTGGGGAAAGCACCACCTGGCCGTGGCCCATCCCTGGAGGGAAGGAAGAGTTCCATTAATCTGGCTGACTTGCAGTAGCTTCCAGCACCTTCCGGCTCCTCCCAGAGGATGAAACAGAGCTCCTGCAAATTGTTGCAGGGCAGCACTGCCCAACACTTGCCATTAGTCACATATGGTGACTTGCGTGTACATGTGTGTTAATTAAGATTAAACAAAAGATGCAGCTCCTCAACCCCACTAACCAAGTTGCCCTCGTGGCTAGTAGCCATCATAGTGGACAAGGCAGAAATCGACTGTTTCCATCATGGCAGAAAGAGGCACAGAGGGAGGTGCAGCACATAAGCAGAGCCCACAGCATCCCCTGCATGGAAAGAAAACAAGAAGTATGTGCACGCCTAGGGATGTGCCATGGAATACGAGACATGAGTGACACTGGTGGACGCCGACAGGCATGCTGAGGGGGAGACATGTGCACAGCGGTGCCATGATCTCGGGGCTACTGTGGCCCTCTGAGTCTGGCCCTCTGGCTTCAGCGGACACATACTGGATGGTGGGGCCACACGTGACGGCTCGTGGACTCACAGACTCACCATTTTCCCTGTGCTGGAAGGAAGGGGAGAACTCTTTGGCAGTGATCCTGGCGATCCGTGCTTCCTCCTGGGCCTTCTGAGCTGCAGTGAGAGCTGCCTCAGCCTTGGCCCTGGAGTGGGAGGTCCTGGAGGGGAAGGGATAAAGCAAAGAAGTGAAGGGGCAAGGAGCACAGAGGGCACAGTTTGGGCAGCAGGGACACCGTGCCAACCCCCCCAATAGCCTGAGACGTGATGCTGGGCTTTGTTCCCCAACCTTTAGGACCATACCATGTTCACTTCTCCAGCAGACACTGTCAGGGTTCCAACCAGGCCAGGGGGGGCTGCCAGCTCCCCAACACAGCGGACAGTGACAGCAGACCTGAGGGCAAGCAGGCCTGTGGTGGAAGAGTTCATGTCTGGCCGTGTCCCTGCTACATGGAACTGCCCCTCCCCATGTCTGCTGAAGGGGACCTGCAGAGAAGGTTCCAGAAGATCCAGTAGACTGTAGAAGACATATTGGCCCTTGCATCAGTACACTTTGTCCTGGCCACAAAGGCCCACCTCTGGATGATGCTGTGCCTCAGGTGGGCGTGGTGATAGGCTGCCCCAAGTCCCTGCCCTCACAGCCCTGCCCTGATAGCTGCATGGTGACTGTGTCAAGCAGACCCAGTAACTGTGAAATGTGCCCAGGCCTGGGGTGGGAGTGGAGGTAAGCAGGTCCTTGAGCCTGGAGAAGAGGGAAAATGTCAGACACGTGCTTGTAAACATATGAAACAGCAAGACTGGGAACTGTTGGGCAAGTCCCCACTGTGGTTTCTTCCAGCACAGTCCCTGCATGGGACTCCCCTCCCTTTGTAAGAGGGGGCCGCACCCAGCATTGAGGCACAGCAGTATGGCATCTGTACCCCAATTGCCTGTGTGCCTGTGTTCTCTTTGCTGGGGCCCTGATCCCAATTACCACAGGCACTGTTTCCCCAACACCAGGGAAACTGAGTCACAATAACCCATTCCCCAGGACAAGGAATGACTCTTCCTCAGAGTCTCTTTCTCCAGGTTTCCTTCCAAACAGCCTAAGTGTCGAGTCTCTGCAATCCCAGAGTTAGCAGTCTACAAAGCTCAGCCTGAAACCCATGTTCCTCATAGAAAACCAGGCTTTCTTCTTTTAACAGTACACTGTGCCAACTCAGACCGCCTGCACTGGAAGAAAACATGTCTGTGACGCATATTTTCATAATAAGCCACAGCCATAGCCAGTAGCATGTGTGCACGAAATCCGGCAGGCTGAGCAAGATGCTGGGCCCCAGCCTCCAAGGTGTCCCGTAACTTCGGGGCATTCGTCCATCCTGTGTCTGCTGGTGTTGCCTAGTTGTAGGCCCCAAAAGTTGAAGAAATGTGTGTGTGGAAGCCTGGCATTGATAAGATTCTATTCTTGATATAGTTTTCTTTGCAAGAAACTGAGAAAAGCCTGTCACCACTCCATCTAGCTGCTGATCCAGTGCTCCGAGGTTGAAGGTTTGTCAGCAGTGTGTTTGTAAGGCGAGTAGTGGGCATAATGAGCTGTGCAGTAGTCTCCAGATGCAGGTTCAAAGCTGGACTGACTCAGAGCCAATGCGAGGCCCCAGGCTGCATTCTGGGCAGACAGAGAGCTCGTGATGGAGGCCCAGGGTCTGGCTGCATGAGCCTTCTGCTGCAGAGGCTGGCTACGGACGTGGAGAACATCTCTGCCCTGTGCCCGATGTCTCCTCTTCCTCCCTGGCTGCTCCAGGCAGTGGCCCCCACAGCACAAGACCAGCTGCCACCATCAAGACTCCCGTCCACTAAGCCACTGAGCCTGTGGTAGGCTCCAGGTGACCTGTGTACCCCTGAAATTGCACTTGCTTCCCCGAAGCAGAAGGTCCATGGCTTTCATCAGATTCCAGAAGGATCTGGGATGCTCCCAAAGCATATGACTCAGTGGTCTGGCCCCAGCTGGTCCCCTAATGCAGAAACAAAACCTCAGAAGAACAAGCGCCACAGAAGGCGGGACCTTGGCCACACTGCTAGCCTCACCCCTGCAGGCTCCCATGAGAGAAAGGCACTTTGTGACCATGTAAGCTGAGCTTCACCCAGAATCATTAAACAGACTCTGAGCACACCACCTGCTAAAAAGATATGGCTTGCTCCACAATGTTCCAAGGGTTTGTTTCCTAGGGATAACAGTCTGACTGTGATATAATTCACACAACACACCCCCTTTCAGTACACCATTTGGTGGCGGTCGGCATATTCAGAGATGTGCAACCGTCACCACAGTGGACCTTAGAACATTTCTGTCCCCTTCTGAAGGAAACCCTTCCCTTTACCAGTCTCCTCCATACTTCCCACCAGCCCTGGGCAACCACCCGTCGACTTTGTGTCTCAGTAAATTTGTCATCTGGACATTTCATTCCCAACTGTTTCTTTTTTCCTTTTCCCCATATTTTAATAGAGGTCAGATTCACTTTAAATTAAATGAGCCATCTTAAAATGCACAATTCAGGGCCATCTAGTGCACTCAGAGCTGAGCCGCACCTCCATCTAGTTCTAGAACATTTTCATCACCTCAAAAGGAAACCCCATAGCTGTCAGCAGTCACATTCATTCCCCCTCCCCACAGTCCGATAGGGTTTTGAGTATCAGAGCTGGCAAAACACCTTTCTGTCGTCACGGACTCCAATCACGCAAAACCACCGTGGGAGGTAATGTGCCCCCACCATGGTCACACCCCGGTTGGCAGCTCCTGGAGTCTAGGCCTGCAGACCTTCTCCCACACTGCATGCTGCCCTTGCTCCATGAGGCCTGGGGGACCAGCAGCAATGGTGATGCTATGGGTCACCCCCCAGTCCTCGGTCCACCGAGAACCTCGGACAGATGATGCTCCCTATGGACTCCCTGGGCCCCTTGTCCCCGGCCTGGGACAAGGCCATTCTCTGGAGTGAAAATCAGGGCCAATACAGCCTCTCCTTAGGGAGCATGGGTGTTCACAGCACAGGTGATGCCACGAAAACACACGGTCCTGGCAGCTGTAAATGGAGCCAGTTATGGACTCAATGGCACTTGGCTTGGCTTGGCTTGGCATGGAGAAACGAGTCCTGGGCAGATAGGCAAGAGGGATGCACAGACTTCTGGGTCAAGACATTCACAACTGGATGGCAGTGCTGTGAGTGAGGAGGCCGAGGGGGCACGGGGCAGGCTGCAGGCAGGGTTGGCCAGCGAGGAGGCTTCATGATCTCACTCGTCCTTACAGCTTCTGTATTTATTTTCAAAAAAGACTCAAGGAGGCTGACAGGTGAACCAATCATGAAATAATTTAAGATAACCAGGAAATGGGGGAGGGGGCAAAAAAGTGAGGAAATCAGGAGAGACACCAATATGAAAAGTGGTACTACAGGGTCTTTGATGCCAGGTCACCTCTGAGTTCCCTAGTGGTCAAGGCAAGCAGGGGTAATAGTACCAGTGCAGTTCATCATGCACTTCCAACAAAATCAAACTGTTGCTGAGAAAAGGGTTAGCCAATACGGGCCATGGACCTAAAGGAGACTTCTCTGTGGGGCTCACAGACTTTCTTGGAGGCTGTTGTAAAGACCCTGAATGCAGACTGAGGGATCATGAGAAGTGAACTCAATAAGATGGACTAGACGTGGGTCCAGATAATACCACTTCCCTGCCCCCTCTACCTAGACAAGCTTGCAGATGTAGAATCATAAGATTGTGAGGTTTCTAAAACTGGTAGGTCTGGATGTTTCTCATAATCACTGTAGTTGGTATTGACAAATGAAGGTGAATTTCACACCTAACCAGGGCTCTAGGCTAAATGAAGGCAGCCCCAACCTACAGAGATTGGGGGCAAGGACATGGCCTGATGGGGATGGCAGAAGCTGGACAGGCTAGCTCAGGCAGACGCAGGGGGCCTCAGATCCCAGGTTTCAGGGCCAATGGGACGCTATGGATGGTTGTTGAGGAGGAGTAGTTCAAGGCTGCAGAGGAACTGTGTAGCCTTCTTAGGACTGCATTGCAAGCCCACAGGAAAGTGCCACATGTTGGAAAGAACAAGGTCATTCATGAAAGAAAGTTACAGGAAACACGGAAATCAATGAGTTTGTGTTTTTTAAATTGGCAAGTTTGATGCATCCTCAGTTAGAGACCTATGAACATTTATTATACAAGTGTTGACCTTGCAGAACTCACTGGCATCCCCCAAGCCAGGCGAGTAGCACCTTGTAGCAAATCATTTCTGCACCCACATGTCATACGACTACACGTGGGCACACATGTGCGGGCCCCCACCACCCCACTGAGCCCACACAACTCTTGGATGCCTGGTTTTCTCGGCACTCACTGCTCGGGAGTTCCACCCTTTGCCACCATGGCCGGTGTTGTCACAGCACAGGCTCTGCAGGGACTAGAGATGGACACCCTCTGGGTCTCTGTGCCCTGCCACTGCCCAGGACGCCAGACCTAGGCTAGGTGACTGTCTTCAGACAGGCCTCCTCAGTTGCTGTCCTCGTGGCTGGGGGCTCTGCTGCTGCCCGTCCCTGAAGCAGGCATGATGGTTTCATTCTATCCCAGAGAGCATACAGACAGACTCACCCTCCGCCACCTGACCTCACCGCCTACCCGGGACCATGATCGCAGCATCATCTGCTCAACTCTTCTAACAAGGGGCTCTTCATGAGTGTGAGTGTCTCCCCCAGCTCTCCTTGAGAAGTAGGGCTGTGCCCCAAGGCCACTCATAACCCTAACAGGGGCCACCACCCTCCACTCTACAGTACTAGCAAGCCCATGGAAATGCCCCCAGAGGGGTTACTATTTGGTTCCCACGTTTTTGCTTAGTACAAATACCACAAACATTAATTCACCAACATTATACATATATTTACATATATATGTTCACACTTATATAAAAAGAATATGCTATGCCAACCCCAAAATAAATTAAATCAAGATGGGTGCATTTAATATAAAAGAGAACATCCCAACGGCTGCAAGCATTCCTTTGAAGGAGATCTGGCCAAGTCTGAGAATGGGGGGCCTCACCACAATAGATGGGTGGGCAGAACACCCCTGCTCCCACTTCATGCCTGGCTGTTTCATAAGTCCCCCACTGCACTTCATCACAAGTACCTTCCCTGCCTGTGCACATCTGTTAGCCGTGTTTCCCTGCCAGCGCCATGAGTGTGGCTTCTTGGACCAAAACCCAGTGAGGAGGAGATGGAAACTTGAGCTCTGTGTCACTGTGACCAGCAGACTGGGCAGGGGCAGGGACAGGTGCTGGGGACTTGTGGTCAACAGTTCTCAAAGCAGGGCTCCATACCAGCAACAGCAACGTCTTCTGGAGGCTGGCAGGACATGCAGATTCTTGGGCCTCTCCAAGACCTCATCAGACAGTCTGGGTGAGGCAGCCTTCTGGTGTTGTCATGCTCTGCAGGGGATGCTGGGCTTGCTCAAGGTGGAGACCATGGCTTACACGGGTGGTGTGCAGTTGCCTGCCACCCCCTGCTTCTCATCTCCAGGAACAGCTGTCCCCCTTGCATCCACCCCCAGCCTGCCCGCATGCCTCCTGTCCACTCTCCATCCATCCAGACTCCAGCATGAGCCACCATGCACATGCCTGCCTGCATCCTTGTTTCCCAGCTTCCCCACAGCACAGGGGCCCCTGTCCTGTCAGCGCCACACAGATCCTACTCTGCCTGTCAGCTGGGAAGACTCCTGCCCAGACACCCCCACTTGTGGCATCTGGCACTGCCAGACCCACTCCCGTCCCAAACAGGTTCTACTGTGTTCACTGTCACACACAATTCACCTAGGAGGTTCCCTCCTCCTGCAAAGCAGCCCAGGGTACAACAGAGCGAAGAAATAAACACCTGGTCCTGTGGGGCTCACATATCTTCAGGACAGCCCATGGACAGAGGACAATGATAATGCCTGTTCACAGACTGAGAACCAAGATTGCAAGAAGAAAACCCAAGATCATGTGGGCAGTGTCCAGCCAAGACTCGATCCCAGGTCGTTCAGGCCTCATAACTACCGCCTCCTCTCTCTCTCACTCTCTGACTTTCCCTTTGCTTTCAGTAACAGCTTTATTGAGATATCATCATACAGCTCCCACATTTAAAGTCTGCAGGTTAGTGGTTTTTAGAACATTCCCAAAGTTGTGCAGCCATCACCACTGTCTAGTTCCAGAACCTTCTTACCATGCCCAGAGGAAACCCTACACCCTTTAGCAGTCATCATTACTGGCTGCAAGACCTTGAGCAAGGGGCATAACTTCTCTAAGCCTCAATTTCCTCATCAGTAAAAGGGAGGGAACAATCCCCACTTCCAGGAGGTCAAGCGAGATGATGTGTGTTAGCACTTGGCACAGAGCCCAGCACAGCATGGCGCCCATGTCTAGTGCCCCTGGAAACATGGGGGGAGGGGACACTAAGTGGTTAAGAAAAAGATGACTTCATAGGACATTAAGAAATGTCTAGGGCTTTCCAGAGAAGCCAGGCAGACTTGGAGTCGGGTTCCTTTGTAATTAGGCTGCACTGACCGTACGATGTGTCTTCATGTCTCTCAAGACAGAGGTAATGTCTCCAAAGAGCCTTTATCATGGAGAGAAAAGCTCAAGCTGCCAGTACCTGGACCAGCAAGTGACACTAACTGAGGTCTGCACTTAAAATCAGTGCAGCTGTCCAACGATAGGTCTTTAAAAAAGTATTCCTTATTAGGCTGCCAATTACAAGTGGAAAGGAAGCGAGACAGTTGGTCTCTAGACACTGAGCCCCTACTCTGTACTAGGCACTGAAACAACAGCAGGCTCGCTCGCTTCTGCACTGGCATCTGAGAGAAATGCTGCAGGTTTGTTGGCGCAAGGGGCTTGACGGAACGGCTCATGAGTCCATGCAAGAATGAGTCGAGGGCTCCTGATTCCCAATTCAGTGTTCACAGTCTGAGAACCACAGCTACCACATGACCTGAGGATGTCCTGAGCTTTATCTTTTATTTTTTCTTTTTATTTTATTATCACTGTTATTAAGAAACAATGCAGTGTCAAAACGTACACTAACTCAACCACTTCTACATGGACTACTCACTGGCAGTGATTGTGCTCTTCAAGTTGTGCAACCATTCGCTCTCTCTTTTGCTGAGTTGTTCCTCCCCCATGAACATACACACAATGCCCCCTGAGGTTCTTATCTAATCTTTAAGTTGCTGTTGTCAACTTGATCCCACATAGATAGATCTTAAAAGACCACAGTGCTCAAGACAGGCATTCTTTACTAGGTAAACGATTATTTGGTTTTCAGAAGACTTTGGGGGATATTTTTGGCTTAGGGTTTAAAGATTATTTTAGGACAGTAGTTTTGGGGGTTCATCTAGCCTCCACAACTCCAAAAAGTCAAGAGCCCATGATCATTTGAAATTCTGTTCTACGTTTTCTCCCTTTTGCTCAGAATTCTTCTACAAAGTCTTTGAACAAAGTGTTCAGTAATGGCAACTGGGTACCATCCAGTTCTTCCAGTCTCATGACCAAGGAGGCAACTGCTCCTGGAAGCAGTCAGCCACACATTCCAGGCTTGAGTTTTAAAAAGATGTTTCTTCACTCCATCCCATTCTCCTCAGGAACCAGCACATTTATGTCCTCCGCCCTTTCCTTCTCTAACCCACTGAAAACTTGTCATTTTCAGCAAAGAATCTGACATTGATCATTTTCCCCCTGAGAATCAGTCCATGTAATTCTGTTGGTCTGGGTTGTGGCTACTTTTTATGCCTAATTTCATATTTGGAAAGCAGGACCCTCCCCATCATTAGTATAAATTCAGTCAAGATTAACAAGATAAAATGTGGGGTATTGTGGTGCATGGTCAGAGGCTGGAGGTTAACACAATCTGGTGGTCAGGGAGGCCCCAGAAGGGATGTAGTGATGGTTAGGCAAGGACCAGGAAAAGTTGCAGATTGTGACCAGGTGGACAGGAGAGGATGTGCAAAGGCTCTCAGAGAAGGAAAGGTGGTAAGCTGAGGCACCAGGGCAGTAACAAAAGAAGAAGGAGGAACCCGGGCAGCAGTTAACGAGCTGGAATTTTCTTCTGACGTGTTGGTTTTCAAACTTTAAGATGGTAACAGCTGATTTCACATCAGAAACCATGGGGGCCACAAAGTAGTGGAATGACATATTCAAAGTGCCAAAAGACATTAACTAACTGTCAACCAAGCATCTGTATCCAGAAAAAGTATCCTTCAAAAGTGAAGACAAAAGACACTACATACACATAAAACTGAGACAACTTGTTGCTAACAGACCTCTCCTATAAGAAATATGAAAAGTTGCTCATCCAAAGGCTTTATCAATAGAATTAAAAGACCACCTACAAAATGGGAACAAATATTTGGCAACTATACGTCAGACTGATGTCTGATTGCCATAATCTATAAGGTGCCACAAAATATCAATAAGAAAAAGATAAATAACCTAATTAAGCGATGGGCGAAGGAGACGGACAGACACTTCTCTAAAGAGCAGATCCAGGCAGCCAAAAAACACATGCAGGCATGCTCACAATCATTATCTATTAAAGAAATTCAAGTCAAAACTACGATAAGATACCATCTCACCCCAACAAGGTTCACTATGATCCAAAAAAATGCAAAAGAACAAATGCTGGAGAGGTTGTGGAGAAAGTGAAATTCTCCTACACTGTTGGTGGGACTGCAAAATGGTGCAACCTCTTTGGAAAGCAATCTGGTGCTTCCTTAAAAAGCTGGAAATAGATATATCATTTGACTCAGTAATTCCACTGCTTGGAATACATCCTGCAGAATCAAGGGCATTTACACCAACTGATACACGCACAAGAATGTTTACTGCAGCACAGTCCACAACAGCAAAAAGATGGAATCAACCCAGATGCCCAGCAACAGAGGAATGGATAGGTAAACTATGGTACATATACTCAGTGGAACACCATGCAATCATAAAGAACAATGATGACGTTAGGAAGTGTCTCATAATCTGGTTTCAACTGGAGGACATTACGTTGAATGAAAGTAGTCAGCGACAAAAGGACAAACATTGTATGAGACTCCTACTATAAGCACTTAAAGACAGACTCATGCATAGAAGAAAAGACTCTTTGATGGCTGCAAGGGTGGGGAGGGAGGTAGGAAGAGGGTGGGGTGTAGATTAAACAGCTGATAGAAATTTGATTGGGTGAAATCTGTGACAGCACACATTAGAAAGAAGATCAATTTTAACTGGACTTCAACATAAAATGATTACTCCTCCCACCTTAACCCAATATTGCAAGGACAGAGTAGCTGGGACAGGGGTCTGGGGACCATGCTCTCAGGGAACATCAAGGCCAACTGACATAATTAGCATTCAGCTAAGAGAGTCTGGCTTCTTAAAAGCTGCCAAGCTGCCACCTGAGGTATGCCAAATGGTCCCAACTCAGCAGGAATGGGTGTTCACCAAGGACCAAAACAACATGGGGGAAAGAGAACCCAGAAGACAGAGAGACCCATGTGAGTGGGTGACTACACGGACATGTGAGCAGAAGAACCGGATGGGGCCCAGCCACCACCAGTGAGAGTTGTGATGGGCTCACAAAGTTCAGTCTCACTGGCAACACAAGGATAAAAAGGGATAAAAGATGGCCTTGGACTATGACCCCTGGCCCTGATCCTGCCCCTGTCCATAAATCAACTCTTTGGACAGGAATGGATGGGACTTGGCGAAACTGAGTGACCATACCATCTGTGCACTTATGGTTCTATACATACATAGGATGTCATCCTGCTGACCTCTTACTGGAGGCGGGGGAGAGGGTGGAGATGAGGGGATAGGAGATTGTTAGGAGGATATGACATGTACAGAACGGAGAGGAGGAATGTGCCATCACTGGGCAGGGAGAGCAGTCGGAGCTGCACATAGTCGGGCATGCAAATTTATATGGGATTGTACATTTTCACTCAATCATAATTAAAAAAAAAGAAAGAAATATTTAAAGGCAAAACAACAAATGCTGGAGAGGTTGTGGAGAAATTGGAACTCTCCTACACTGCTGGTGGGGTTACAAAACGGTACAACCTCTTTGGAAAGCAATCTGGTGCTTCCTTAAAAAGCTGGAAAGAGACTTACCATTTGACCCAGTAATTCCATTGCTTGGAATATATCCTACAAAAGCAAGGGCATTTACACAAACAGATACATGCACATGAATGTTTATTGCAGCACAGTCCACAATACCAAAAAAGACTGGATCAACCCAGATGCCCAACAACGGATGAGTGGATAAATAAACTATGATATAGGTCCAGCCTCTTTGGAAAGCAATCTGGCACTTCCTTAAAAAAATGGATATCGATATACCATTTGATCCAGTAATTCCACTACTTGGAATATAGCCTACAGAATCAAGGCCTTTCACACCAACAGACACATGCACCAGAATGCTTATTGCAGCACAGTCCATGATAGCAAAAAGATGGAATCAACCCAGATGCCCAACAACAGAAGAATGGATAGGTAAACTATGGTACATATACTCAATGGAGCACTATGCAATGATAAAGAATAATGATGATTCCAGGAAACATCTCCTAACCTGGTTTCAACTGGAAGACATTATGTTGAGTGAAAGTAGTCAGCGACAAAAGGGCAAATATTGTATGAGACCTCTACGATAAGATCTCAAAAACAGACTTGTGTATAGAAGAAAAGACTCTTTGACAGCTGCAAGGGAGGGGAGGGAGGGAGGGAAGGTGGGAAGGGCTTAGATCAGATAGTTGCTAGAAATCTGGTTGGGAGAAATCGGTGATAGCATACATTAGCAACAAGAACAACATTAAGTGGACTTCAGCATAACTTGAGTACTCCTTCCATCTTAACCCAATATTGCAAGGATAGAATAGCTGAGGCAGGGGGCAGGGGACCATGCTCTTAGGTGAAATCGAGGCCAATTGGCACAACTAGCGTTTTGCTAAGAGGGCTCTCTGCACCTCACATCGGTGAGTGGCGTCTGGGGTCTTAAAAGCTGCCAAGCTGCCATCCGAAGACACAGCAAATGGTCCCAACTCAGCAGGAACGGATGCTCACCGAGGACCAAAATGACATGCGGTAAAGACAACCTAGAAGATAGGGAGATCCACACGAGCGGGTGCCTACATAGACTTGGTAGTGGAAGAACTGGATGGCCTTGGACTATGACCCCTGGCCCTGATCCTGCCCCTGTCCATAAATCACCACCAGTGATAGCCGCGATGGAGCTCACTAGGTTGAGTCTCACTGGCAACACAAGAATAAAAAGGGGTGCATCCTGAGACCTCCACTAAAAGACCTCAACTGATGGTCCAGCAGTTTCAGGGTTCCCCTGAGAGCATGGCCCCTGGCCCTGATGCTGCCCTTGCCCATAAATCATAACGAAGGTCCACTCTTTGGACAGGAATGGATTGGACTTGGCAATGCAGGGTGACCATATATTGGTTGAACTTTATGGTTCTATACATCTATAGGATATCATCCTGCTGACCTCTGGCTGGAGGAAGGAGAGTGGGTGGAGAGGAGGGGAAAGGAGGCTGTTGGGAGGATGAGACATGTATGGAGCAGAGAGGAATAGTGTGCTGTCACCGGACGGGGAGAGCAGTGGAAGCTGCATATAGGTGGGCATGTCAATTTATATGGGAATGTACGTTTTCACTCAGTCATATTAAAAAATAAAATACAGATAAATAAACTATGATATGTATACTCAATGGAACACTATGCAATGATAAAGAATGATGATGATTTTAGGAAGCATCTCATAACCTGGTTTCAACTGGAAGACATTATGTTGAGTGAAATTAGTCAGCGGCACAAGGACAAATATTGCACGAGACCCCTATCATAAGGAATTAAACAGACCTCACGTACAGAATAAAAGACTCTTTGATGGATGCATGGGAGGGAAGGAGAGGGCTGGTTACAAATTAGACAATTGGTAGAAATTTGATTGGGTGAAATCAGTGACAGCACATATTAGAAAGAAGATCAGTTTAACTGGACTTCAACATAGCCTGAAAACTCGTCCAAGATTAACCCAATATTGCAAGGACAGAGTAGCAGGGATGGGGTCCGGGGACCATGCTCTCAGGGGACATCAAGGCCAACTGGCATAAGAGAGTCTTCTCTGCTTGGTGAGTGACGTCTGGGGTCTTAAAAGCTAGCAAGCTGCCATCTGAGGTACACCAAATGCTCCAACTCAGCAGGAACAGAAGATCACGAAGGACAAAAATGACATGTGGGATACAGAACTCAGAAGACAGAAAGACCCACGTGAACGGATGACTACATCAACATGCGACCAGAAGAACCAAATGGTGCCAGGCTACCTCCAGTAACAGCTGTGATGGGGCTCACAAAGTTGAGTCCCAGTGGCAATACAAGAGTCAAGAGGGGTGCACCCTGAGAACTCCACTAAACGACTGCAACTAATAGTCCAAAAGCCTCGGGATTTCCCTGGTAGCATGGCCCCTACACCTGATGCTGTTCCTGGTTCATAAATCATCACTGAGACGACCTCCCTGGACAGGAACGGACTGGATTCGGCAACACAGAGTGACCATATCGTGTGTGCACTTTATGGATCTATGCATCTATAGAATGTCCTCCAACTGGCTTCTTACTACTAGAGAGGAGCAGAGAGGATGCAGAATGGGGACAGAAGATTGTTAAGAGGATATGACTTGTATAGAACAGAAAGGAGAGAAGTAGGAGCCGCACATAGGTGGGCATGCAAATTTAAATTGGATTGTACACTTCCACTCAATCACGATAAAAAAAAAAGGAAATATTAAAAGAAGTCCTAAGAAGTGCTTTGGAAACCCTGATTGCACAGCGCTATGGCTGCTAACCAAAAGGTTGGCTGTTCAGTGTGCCCCAAGCACTCCTTGTAAACTCTGTGGGGCAGGTCTACTCTGTCCCATAAAGTTGCTATGAGTTAGAATCGACTGATGGGCAGGTTTGGGTTGGTTTTAAAGAGTCCTTTAGGCTGAAATGAAAAGACACTAGGCAGTAACTCAAGTCTACAAGAAGAAATAAAAAGCACCAATACAAAAGTAACTGCTTAGGTAAATACAAAGTAAATATCAATGTATTTTTTTTTGGTTTGATAACACCTTTTTTTTTCCTATATGATTTAAATGGCAACTGCATAAGGCAGTTTAATGCTTACTCGACCTGATCTACTTCTGCATGGCTAAGTCCACCTCTCTTTAAAGACAAACCTCAGATGGCACCTTCCCCAGAAGCCTTCAGATACCCCAGAGCGGAGGAAACACAGAATCCCTGTGTCCCCACTGCACCCCGCGCTTTCTTCTAACTCCCGGTGTGCCCTTGTCTCTTCTCACTGCCTGCAAGTCTCAGGAAGGCAGGGCCACACTGTGTTTATGTCTCCAACCACCAGCACAGGGCTACAGGACAAAGCATCTTCAGAACATAATATGTAGCTGTGGTTCCACTGAAGAAAGGCCAACAGAGGAGAGTTAGTATTTAGGGGAAAACAAATAATAGACTTAATCACATTAGTTCAAACCTCTTCCTTTCAACAGCAGCTCCCTGGTGCCATTAACCCTTTGTTTATGCATTACTAAATACTTGCTGAGGAGCTGCAGGGGCGGACTCCAACTGAAGAGCTTTGGGTCTTGATGAGTGCCCAATAAATGGAAATGAGATCAGGCACATTACGAAGTCAATCAGGGCACACTAATTTACAGAAAGTCACATTACACCCTCAGCATCCTATTGATGAGGCCTAAACACCAAGCAGGAGACAACACTGGTGCATCTCTTCTTGGCACTCTGCCAAGGGCGTCCCACAGATTGTCTTATTTCCTTAGGGTTGGACGAGATGCACCCTCCTCAGTAGCTGACAGTCAGAGATGCCAGCTTTGCTCGAGCACTTTGTGCACTAATTATCATTTTTATGTGTGCACTAATTTTCCATTTAGTCTTCCTCATGACTCCATGAAGTCACTAATATTCCCATTTTGCAGATGACAACAACTGAGGCCAGAGAGGTTGAGCAACTTGGAGCACCGCCCCCCCCCCGCCCCGAAGTGGTGGCTGAGCCAGGCAGTAGTAGGAGGCCTCAGACAGACAGGGATGGGATCGGTTTCAACTGGCTTTAAAAAAGGATTCTGCATAAAGGTCAGTCCTGAGAGCTCTTCCCTACTTCTCGGGATCTCATCTCCTCCACACAGTACTCTTCCAACAACTTGTTACATTCCTTGGACTCAGGCTCTCTCTCACATCCCACCCTACCGTGTCCTCTCTCTTCGTCCATGTCCATCTGGGTGCCAGCTTTGCCGAGGGTAGGAGAGAGCAGAGAGATGGGGCGGGAAACTCCTTCATTAACACAGAGGACACTGACTAGAGCCCACATGCAGGCTGACAGGAAGACGATGCAAAACAGATATTGAGCTGCAGATAGCACGAGTGAGGCTGGCCCCCAGGTGACTCATTTCGCAGATGAGAAAACCTAGGCCTGTGGAAATGAATGGACACACCCAGGGTTGCACCCAGGGCAAGGGGTGGTCTCAAATCTCAGGACTTAGTTCCCCTGTGACAACGCAGGTTTGCTGGATGCCACCACTACTGACAGAATGGCTCTAGCTGTTTGGGAAATACAGATTTTGTCCTTCTCACTGCTGGGAGGATCTTTAGACATGATAAAGGATATATGTGTGTACGTCTTTAATTTCCACAGACATGCTCATTTTACTCAAGTCTGTCCTTCCTTACTGGCCGTCATCAATCCAGAAGCCACATTTGACCATTTGTTGGGGCCAGTCCCACTGGCTGGTGCCTCTGGGGCACTCAGGCAGAACTCCCATCCCTGCTCTCTCACTCTGACTACTTGACTAAGGAGACACAGCAGCCCATCCCACAGCAAGCTTCTCCTCCTCGGAGGCAGTTGCCAAGGCAACCCCCACCTCCTCAAAGGAGGCGGCTGGATGGAGGGACCCACGCCCTGGGCTGGGAACACAGCAAGCTTCCCATCCCTCTCTCAGCAGATGCCAGAGCAAGACCCAGCCCTGAAGGCCAGGCTACTGGCCTTCCAGAAGATTCCCTAGGCTCTGCTGCTCAGAGCCAGTCAGCATGGGGCAGGGAGAACAGGGCCAGCCTAGCTTAGTACCAGCCTGTGGCCTCTTGTCTAGCCAGACCACCTCCTCCTAGTTGGCAGCCTGAGAAACAATGACAGACCAAGAGCCACTGGGCAGTCCTGAAACAGTGCAATTGGTGAATGAGCTTGGCTGTGAACTGAAAGGTTGGTGGTGCGAGTCCACTCAGATGTACCTCAGAAGAAAAGCCTAGTACCAACAAAATCGACCACTGAAAAAACCATGGAGCACAGTTCTACCTGGACATACTTGGGGTCACCGTGAATCAGAGCTGAAGTCAGCGCTGACCCCCCAGCACCTAGTCTTATGGTGTAGACATACACTTCTTAGTTTTTCAAAATAAATGCAGCCAGACTGTACCAGTTTTTTATCTGACTTTAATATGTCATGGACATCTCAGCCTGTGAGCTCACTAAGACCTCTCTCACTCTTGTCTAATGCCTGCATGATACTCCACTGTAAGGATAAGCTCCACGTGCTCACAGACACATTGGCCACTTTGTGCGTAAGTGTTAGCACGCTGTCTCAGTCTCCTAGTGCTGCTGTGACAGAAATACCACCAGTGGGTGGCCTGAATGAACAGAACAGTATTTTCTCACAGTAAGGAGGCTAGAAGTCCACATTCTGGGTGCCGGCTCTCAGGGAAGGCTGTCAGCTGTGGAGGAAGGTCCTTGTCGCTTTTCAGCTTTTGTTCCTTGGTGACCTCCACATGGCATTAGTCTTCCCTAGTTTGCCTTGCTTTGCTTCTGTATCTAAACTGCCCTTTTATATCTCAGAAGTGACTGGCTTAAGACTCACCCTGCACTAATTAACATAGCAAAGAAAAATTCTATTCCTGAAAGGGATTTATATCCACAGAATAGGGGCTAGGATGTACAACCCATGTTTTGGGGGACAGCAGTCCCCATAACCCATTTCCTCCTAATGATGTGGACTGCCCCTTTTATCAGTTTGATACTGGACAAGTCTTAACTAGACACTCTATCCATCTCATTCTGAACACTCATGTACCCTCCTCCCCTGGACTCAACAGATCCCTTGCTGTGGATATAAATCCCTTTCAGGAATAGAATTTTTCTTTGCTATGTTAATTAGTGCAGGGTGAGTCTTAAGCCAGTCACTTTTGAGATATAAAAGGGCAGTTTAGATACAGAAGCAAAGCAAGGCAAACTAGGGAAGACTAATGCCATGTGGAGGTCACCAAGGAACAAAAGCTGAAAAGCGACAAGGACCTTCCTCCACAGCTGACAGCCTTCTCTGAGAGCCGGCACCCAGAATGTGGACTTCTAGCCTCCTTACTGTGAGAAAATACTTTTCTGTTCATTCATGCCAGTCCCATGATGGTCAGATCCAAAGAGACTCACTTCTTTCACCATACCAAAACCAAAAAAGCCAAATTCACTGCCGTCAAGTGGATTCCTACTCATGGTGACCCACCACATAGGATAAAAAACATTTACTGACAAGGGCAGCCACAATCAATCAACTGTCCACTGGGCTCTACACTCAAAATTTAATCCTCTGTGGCCCCTGTCATTTGACCATTTCACAGGTAAGAATACTGAGGTCCCTGGTGTACAGCTGCTACCTTTACCATCTCTAGCTGGAAGCCGACACTAAGGTCTGGGAGCAGTGCAAGTCCAGGGAGAATGCCCCCTGAGGACCAAGGCCATCTTGTTTCTGGTGGGGGTGGATGGAAAGGGGTACATCCCAGTTACCGTGACAACCCACAGGCTTCTGTCTCATTAAAAACTCCTAAAGAGTTGATTTTTAACTATTATTTTCCCCTCCTTCCCGCCACCTCCCCTCACTTTCAGGCAGCACTGCTATGTTTAAACCAGGGCCCCCTCTTCTCCTCCCTCACCCCACACCCCAAGCCCCCGCACACCAGGAATAGCAGGCCAACAGCCGCCCCAAGAGTAGCCTAGATACCCACTGAACAAGTAAAAAAACTTGGCTAATTTGGGCACTGCATGTAGCTGGTGCAGACACACGCAGGCCTGTGTCTGCCTTTAATTGTATGTGTGGCTGTAGGGGAGTTAGGATCACAGCAGGAGGGGGCCCCCACACAACAGGAGCCACCCAATCACACTGTGGACATGCGCTCCTTGGGCAGAGAGGCCTTGCATCATGGGTGGGATACACGTTGACTGAAACCCAGCTTTGGGAAGCCAGGGCCCATTTCCTTGCTGGTTTTGCCTTTTCATATCCCGACTGAAACTCGATCTGTGAAAGAACTCAATTAGATGTAGTTAAAAAAGGAAACACGTTTTCCCCAGTATCTGGCCTGGGCCCAGCACCAGCGGCCTCCACTGAGCACAGGGGAGGCCGAGAACTCTCCAGGAATGTGGGCCCTGGCATGGCGGCTCCTCCCAGGGGTGCTCGGTCCTTAGGACCAAAGCCCCGGGGCAAGGCCAAGGCAGGGGGAAAGTTCCAGGCCTGTGGAGGAGGGTGGGCAGGTGACGGTGGTCTGTGACCACTAGAGCCAGCTACAAATTTGCAGGTCCCAGTGCAAAATCAACAGACAATTTAATGGCTTGGTTATTAAACAAAAGACAGGGGCTGGAGTTTCAAGTCCACCCACAGATGCCTCAGAAGACAGCCCTGGCAATCTCCTGCAAAATAATCAGCCACTGAAAACTCCATGGACCATAGTTCCTAGGGTCACCATGAGTCAGTCAATTCAGTGGGAACTGGTAGGTAGCGCAAAGTGGGACCACAGGCCCAAGATATCAACTCCCATTCCACAGCCCCACCACCCCACTGCAGAGGACAGGCACCCTTCAAGGGATTAACACTTGCAGGCCAGAGCAAGCTCAGAGTCAGGATGGGGCTGGCCCAGAGCCCCCTGTAAGTCACCCACCAACCATGCAGGGCACTGCCAGCCCAGGCTGCGAGAGGACATGTGCCTTACCCCAACCCTCCATGTCCCCGTGTCCCTACTGGGGAGAGAGGGTGGCAGTGGTAGAACATGCCCTCCATCCACCAGCATGATCCTGTGTAGAGAGAGGCAGCACAGCAATGAGACCAGATCGGGCTGGATGCTAGCGATGGGGAGTAGATGGCTGAGAACCATCCTGGGGAGATGGGGAGGTGGAGAGAGGCTGCCTTTATGTAAGCTGAGGCATCAAGCCTCTTTTGTGCTCCGCTGGACGTCACTTGTAACAGACAAGTTCAAAGATTTTGTTATTAGGAATTTCAAGACAGTGGCTGAAGAGCTGTGAACTTTCATGCAGATCCTTTCAAGTGCGGGGCCAGCAGGCAGCCTCCCCCACCCACATCACAGTTTCCTGCAAGAGTAGAGGGGGTGACTGGGGTGCAGCTCCATGCCCTCTCTTGAGACCCAGGGCAGACAGACCCTTGCCCTTTAGACATTCCCTTTCAGACTCTGGAGATAACAGCAGCCTGTGTACTAGGTGAGACACAGCATCCACTCACCGAGGCTGGGAGAGGCTTCCCTGTTAATTTTCAGTTCTCCGAGGGACAGCTGCAGTGCACTTAACCTCCCGAGACCTCAAGGAGTCAGTCTTAACGAGATGTTTGTAAAACGTCTGGAGCTCCCCAAAGAGCAGACCAAGGCATGAGCAAGGGACCAGCTAGAGGAGCTTGGCTGGGCACGAGTCCAGGGCGACAGGAGGGGAGCCTGCTGGCTTTGAAGATGGAGGAGGGGGCCATGAGCCAACGAATGCGGGTGCCTCTAGAAGCTTGAAAATACAATGGAACAGGTTCTCCCCTGGAGCCCCCAGAAGGAACCAGCCCTGCCGATGGCTGAATTGAGCCCGGTGGGATTCCTGATCTCCAGAATTGTAAAGGGGAATAAATGTGTGTTCCTTTAAGTCACAGAAGTCATGGAAATGTGTTATAGCAGCATTAGGGAAGTAATACAAGAGCATGCAAGAATGTGCGAGCTCTGGTGTGTTGGAAGAAGGACAGAGTGGTTCAGGCAAGATGTTGGACTGCATGGTGCTGGGCACCGCAGCAGGGAAAGAAGTGAAAGACTCAAGGAACATTCTCTGGAGGCAGAATCATCAAGAACCAATAGGATTAAATCGTGGACTAGCTGGGGAGGTAGGGGAGGGCAATCAGAGTGTGTCAAGGTTTCGGGATGACAGTAATGCTTACTGAGATGGGAAAGTCTAGTGTGATAGTGTGAACTGTGTCCCCCTTGGAGTCCGAGTGGCAACCCTGGTGAGGAAGTAGTTGAGTGCTACACTTGCTAACCAAAAGGTCAGCAGTTGAAATCTACCACGCACTCCTTGGAAACCCTATGGGGCAGTCCTGCTCTGTCACATAGGGTCACTAGGCATTGGAATCGACTCACTCGCAATGGTTAGTAGTAGTAGCAGCAGTAGTAGCAGCAGTAGAGGAGCCCTAGTGGTGCAACGGTTAAGAGCTTGGCCATTAACTAAAAAGGTGGCAGTTTGAATTCGCCAGCTGCCCCTTGGAAACTCTATGGGTCAGTGCTACTCTGTCTTACAGGGTCACTGACATGGATTGTATTGTGTTGCCCCCCAAAAGGTGTATCAGTTTGGCTAGGTCATGATTCCTGGTATTGTGTTATTTTTTTCATGTGTTGTGAATCCTGCCTCTGTGATGCTGATGAGGGACAATGGGCAGCAGTTGTATCAGTGAGGTGGGACTCAATTTACAAGCCTGGATTGTGTTGTGGCAATCTCTTGGGGTATAAAAGAAAGAATTGAGCAGAAAAATGGGGGACCTCATGTCACCAAGAAAGCAGAGTATGTGCTTTGGACCCTGGGGTCCTTGCATGGAGAAGCTCCCAGTTAGGGAGAACACTGATCTGAATTTGAACTTTTATCTTGCTTTTCTGCGAGAAAATAAATTTCTCTTTGTTAAAGCCATCCACTTGTGCTACTTTCTGTTACAGCAGTACTAGATGACTGAGACAGTCACTGTGAGTTGGAATCAACTTGACAGCTGTGGGTTTGGTTTTTTTGGTAAAAGATGTTGAAGTCCTAAGCCCTGACACCTGTGAATGTGACCTTGCTTGGAAACAGCGTTTCTGCAGATGTTATAAGAGTGAGAAATGGTTAATGTGCCTGGCTGCTAAATGAAAGACTAGAGGTTCAAGTCTACCCAGAGACACCCTGGAAGAAAGTCCTAACAACCTAGTTCTCAAAAAATTCATCACTGACAGCCCTGTCAGGGAACACAGTGTATAGTTCCCTGAAGTGGCATGAGAAAAAGGGGTGTACAAATCAAGAACTCTATTAAAAGACCAGACTTGATGGTCCAACAGCCTGGAAGGTCCCTTGAGAACATGGCTCCTGGACTTGCTGCTCACCAGAGCTGAAGCCAACTCTTCAAAGATTAGACTAGACTATGGGACATAGAGTGATGCAGATGATGTGTGTACTTTATGGTTTAATATACATATGAAGCTGTCCAACTGGTCTCTTTTTAGAGGGAAGAGGAGAGGTTGGAGAGGAGGGGACAGGTGTCAGCTGAGTGGATACTGGCAGTAAAGATAGGAGGGGATGAGTGTGCTGTCACAAGGTGAGGAGAGCAGATTCAGGTGGGTGCTCAGCATTTTATATGGCAATTGACTTGGACTGTAAACTTTCACTTAATCACAATAAAACATTTAAAAAATCACCATTGAAAACCTTATGGAGCATAGACAGCTCTACTCTGACACTCATGGAGTCATCATGAACTGGGGCTGACTTGACAGCAATCGTCAATTTCAGGAGACGTTATCATTTAACATGAGGTTATACCAGAGCAGGGTGAGCCTAAGCCACTATGACTGATGTTCCATCAAAGAGAAGAGATGCAGGGACAGAAAAAGGATGCATCTGGAAGCCAAGGACCACCTGGCAGAGCTGTGAGCCGCCAGAGACAAGGAAGGGTCTTTCCCTAGAGACCCGGAGGAAGCACAGCCAAGCCGACACCCTGAATTCAGACTCCTGGCCTCCAGAACTGTGAGAGAATACTTTTCTGTTTATCAGCCACCTAGCTTGTGGTATTTTGTTTGGCATCACAGAACACTAAGACACCTGAACTTCACAGAAGCTGGCACAAAACACTACAGGCACCAAGGGCCAGAGCTAGCTAGCAACTCACTCTACTAAACTTTACAGCCATGCTCTGCACCTCAGAGGACCCCTCAGCTATGGTGGGGGAGTAAGACACATGTGTGCCTGTCTTGGTGACCTCTTTGCATGTCCATGGCAGAAAGCGTTAATCAATCACGGCTCTTTCCCACTGAGCACAGACTGGGCCTCAGAATCCTTCTCAACCCAATGCTCTAGGCAGCCATTACTAATTGATCCAAATGGCAGCAAGCCTGTCACCCGAGAGTTACTCAGTAGCTAGTCCAAACAAGCGCCAGGCACTAGACGCAGAGGCGGCTGTCTGGGGGCTGCGCCGTGGGTGCCCCCAGCTGGGCTCCACAGACCTCCATTGTACACAACAAGCAAGGTCACAGTGGCTGGGCGTCCCCCGAGGACGGCTGCCTCTTTCACCACTTCATGTAATTACTGCTCAAGGCACCAGCCAGTCATACCACCCGCTGGGTAAATAACTAACCAGGGGGTCACCAGGCTAGAAGCTGAGGCAATGAGGGCTGGGAGGGCCGATGGCCTCTCCTGCACAGCCGCCAGCAGCCTGGGATTGAGGTTCAGACTGATGCTGGAGCGGAGGGCAGCACCCCTGTCAGGCCAGGAAGCAGGTGGCATGGAGGAGGGAAGGCTCAGAAGCGGCAGCCGGCTCCCCCAGGCACAGGGGACAACTTCTCCCACATCACCTGCTGGGAGGCCCCATGCTCTCGCCTTCCAGCCACCCACACTTGGGGTTCACCCTGAAAGGCACCTGGATCTTTCTCTCTTCACTACTCACCCCTGCTGGGCCTCCCCTAGGTGTGCTTCCAGAATCCACAGCGGGGGTGGGGTGGGAGGAGAAAGAGAGAGGAGAGAGAGAAAAAGGGAGGGAGGGAAAAGAAGGGGAGAGGAGAATTCATCTAGGAGGAATTTGTGCAAAAAATTAAAATGCAGTCTGAATCTGATCAAGCCTCTTGGTCTAATGACCAACTTCAGGGAGAGAGAGGGAAAAAAAAGAAAAATCATGGAAAGGAGTGTCCCAAAACACAGTGGAGCCACTTGAAGAAGGGGTTGGAAGCTTCTTTTTAATCTGATTCTTTAATTTAATAGGAAGAACATTATATCCCAGACTGTCTTGAGGGAGAAAAAAGTCAAGCCTAAGCAGAGCAGTGGGAGGACAGCCCCTTCCTGTGGCCACAGGCCGAGTAGCGGAGCCCAGTTCTGAAGTCTCCAGGCGCTGGCCCACCTGCCGGCCACCGCCTCCCTCTCCTTGCCAGCTGCCTCTCTGGGTGACTGCCCAGCACTCAGAGCCACATGTGCAATGACCCCACATTCCCCATGAAGGATTGCTGGCCTCATTCCAGACAAACAGCTTGGGGTTCCTCAGAGACAGATCCATGCTGGCCCTGGAGATGATCTAGCACAGGACAGGGGCCCCTACTCCTGGAGAAGAGTTGGCCACCCCGAGAGAGCTGCATGGCCTCCCTGAAGGCGGGGCTGGGCTGGGACACAGCGGGTGGGAGCAATCATGTATCAGTCAGGCCAGGGGAGCTGCTGTTTAAAGCAGACTCACAATGTGAGTAGCTCAGACACATCCAAGTTTACCTCTAGTTCACATACAGTCAAATCCCTCGAACAGGGGTCTAGATCACGACCACAAGTGGCTGCTGACCACACACAGACTCACTGGCCTTCATGCACCTGTTGTCAGAACATAGTCAACTGCTAGCTGAAACACTGGAGGTTCGAGTCCACCCAGAGGCACCTTAAAAGAAAGGTCTGGCCATCTACTTCCATAAATCCAGCTGTTAAAAACCCTATGGAGCCAAGTTCTACTCTGACACACCCACAGGTGTCGCGAGCAGGGTCAACTCGGCGGAAACTGATACCTGTTGTCAGAGTCACATGGCCCTGTCTCGGAAGTATTCTTGCCAAACAGTCAAATACCATCTAAATCTGATCCAGCCTAGGGACCAGCTTCAAAAACAGAGGTGACAGATGAACCTAAGAAACCCAACCTGGGGTGTTCTCACAAAATCCAGACTCTGGGAATCTGCCAGGATCAACAACCTAGTTCCCTGACAAATAGATTCCAATGAAAAAAAGGAAGGAGGGGCAATCTACAGATACAATGAGATTTAAGACATATATCAACCAGCCGCAACACATGGGTCTTATTTTAATCCTGATTTAAACAAATAAGCTAATTTAAAACTGAGGCATCTGGGAGAAGGGGCACCCTGGTGTAAACCCAATGTGAAGTGTGAACCCCATGGTTTATGATGTTATAGTGATGGTGTCATATTTGGGAGGGACAACAATACTGTTGTGCTTTTTAGAAAGAGCTTCTTATCCTTACAGATGAAATGACAGTGGACCTTGTGTGACTGCACCCACCCGGGACGGGTACTGTCCACTCTCTGTACACACTTGAGCTCACACAGCTCCTAGGTGTTAGCCCACTCATCCCTCTCCAGGTGGTGAAACTGATGCCCTGAGATGCAGAGCTAGAGCTTTAAAGCCTATGTTATTCCTACCCCAACTCCCAGAATCCAGGGTGGGAGTCGGGGCTTAGGAGCCACTGACGGGAGGGTGGACCGAGAGGCAGCACAGGCCCTTCTCACTGCCTCCAGCAATGCTGTTGTTTCTCAGGGCTTTGGAGCTTTGGCAAGCTCAAGAAGCGTTCAGGTCCCCAGAAGCTTCTATCCCTTCCCCGAGGGACCTGGGCTCAGGAGGTCCCTGCAATAGCTCTGTCTCACAGAAGATGAGCTCCCCAGGGCCTTGGGGACAGAGGGGATGTGTCTCCCAGGTGACAGACACAAAAGCAACAGGTGCTCTCCGAGGGCTGGACACTGAGGTTTGTTCCCCGGAGCCAAACTCCTCTCCCTGAGCCCCTCCTCTGCTGGAGGCTGCAGAGAAGGGCTAAAGGCTCAGAGCTGCGACAGATCAGCTGGAGGGCCGGAGGTGGGGGTGGGGGTGGGGGTGGAGGTGGGGGTGGTGCACAGTCATCAGCCCTGCTCCTGGAAAGAGCCCCCAGATTCCACCCGGGTCGACGGCCCAGAGCCCTTCCTGAGCAGTCCCTGCAAGGTGCTGCTGGAATGCAGACGAATACTGCTGCCCTCACAGAGCTCACAGTCTCCTGCAGGGGAGGCTGATCATCTATCATAAATATATTTAGCATGAACCAGGAAACCAAAGTTTATTAAAACCCTAGTGTGAACATTTCTCCAAAGATGTGCAAATGGCCAACAAGGACACAAAAAGATGCTCCACGCTGCTAGTCACCAGAGAGATGTGAGAGTAAACCACAAAGAGGATGAGCAGAAGACAACAGCTAGTGTTGGTGAGAATGGGTGGAACAAGAACCCTTGGCCACTGAGGGTGGCTCCTGGCTGGGTTGGTGGCTTCCTTGCCGATAGCCCTGAGTGCATCCTGACTCCTTGGCTTGCAGATGATGCTCACATGGCATCTGTCATTCCCAGTCTGCGTCAGATATACGCTTTTTATAACTCAGAAGCGATTAGGTCTAGGACCCCACTTATACCGATATGGCCACATTAACAAAGAAAATCCGATTTCTAAACAGGATCACATCCACAAGGACAGGGGGTAGGATTCCAACACATATTTGCAGGGGCCACAACTCAATCCATCGCAGCCAGCAGAAAGCCATGAAAGCTGCGCACATGTCTTGCGGGTCCATGACCACAAAAGACCCTGAGAATGCACACAAACATCTCAAGGACGCGGGACCCAGGACAAGCGACTTCAGCTGACAGCTGGTTGCACAGTAGCAAGTTCTAAACAGCACTCCAGAGGGCAGGTTTCACTCCAGAGGCAGGGAGTAGTGACCACAGAAGAGCTGAGGCACAGAAGAAAGGTGCTCAAAGCCAAGGGACACCAGGGCTGCAGTGGGGGCAGGGTGTGGTAGATGGGTCAGGAGTGTTCTGAGAAGGACCCACGTCCAATGTGATTGAAGCTCTTTCTGTATTACTGAGTGTTGTATCAGTCAGCAACTGCCCCAACATTGCTGTGTAACAACTACCTCTCTGGGGGGAAAAAAAATGCAGGTGGCTTAGGACAACAATTCGTATTCTCTCTGATGCATTGGGTCTCCCTCAAGGATTTCTCCCTGTGCTACGACCAAAGGACTGCTCACAGCTTACCGTCACAGTGTTGACAAGAGCACAACAGAGCTAACAGAAACACACAAGGCCTCCCAAGACCCAGGCTAGGAAGTGGCACTCCATCACTTCAGCCCCATCTCATCAGCCAGAGAAGCCACATGGCCACACCTCGAGCAGGAGGACCTCCCAAGTCACAAGGCAGAGGGCATGGACACAAGGATGAGAAACAAATCCACAACAAGAATGTGGTCTCCACACACACCTCCCGGGTTCCAGGCTGGCCTGAAAAGAAAGTAAACTGCTCAGATCAGGCCAGCACTTTGTTCAGCCTCAGAACCACCCAGAAGGTGGTGACTACTGTCCCCGCAATGCAGGTGGGGAAACTGAGGCTCAGTGACACCAGAAAGTTGAATGACAGGCATCATTCCCACATCTTTCTCTCTGCCTGCACTAACATGCCACAGGGACAGACAACAAGGTGTCCTTTGTCACAGAGACATCTCCCCAGCAGGACTAGGGGCTTTGTCCAGTTCATGTGTGTATTCCCCACACCAGTGCCATCTGATATTAGTGCCAAACAGTTGCACTGAGTCAATTCTTTCAGTCAGTCCTTTCAAAAAGAGGTAACCAAAGCTGTAAAGACACCAAGTCCCATGCAAATAATTGACTGCTCCCCACCTCTCCTGGGAGCAGGTGTTGGTGGGGTGCAGAGTCAGGGAACTTCCTGAGGAAGCAAGGCAGAGGACACACGGGTACTCCTTATCTTCTATGTGAGTTGTGCATGGGCTCCTTTGGGTCAGTCTAAACCACATCAAGGTGACAGCGACAATGGCAACAGTGCTGGCTTTGAGCCAAATCCTCTGCCTGCTCTAAATACCCCTCCCCAAAAATCACTGCTGTGGATTCCATTCCAACTCACAGCAACCCCGTAAGGTTTCCATGTAAATCTCTAAGGAAACAGACTGCCACATCTTTCTTCCATGGAGCTACTAGTGGTTTCGAAGTGTCAAGGGCACTGCTATCATCAGCCCATTTTATAGAGGAGAAGACAAAGGTCTAGCAGTGTCAAGCCTTGCCCAAGGCCTCCAACGCAATGAAAAACAGAGCCACTTAATCCCGCTTTCTTCCTGGAAGACAGAAGAAATAGGCTCCAGCAGGTGTTGAGTGAGGGTTTGGGTTGGATTTAGAGGAAGAACTTCCTGGTACTTACCAAAATCTGAGGCAGATACTGGAACACATCTTGGGGTCTCTTTCCTGAGGAATTTTACTCTTTTTTTTAAACTGTGGTGAAAATATAGGCACCAAAATATTTGCCAGCACAACAGCTTCCACATTTACAACACAGTGACACGAATCACATTGTTCTTGTGCTGTTGTTCTCAGTGTCTGTTTCCAAATCATTCTGCCAAGAGCAGGACCCTGCCTCCCCTTTCACCCAATAACCACTAATCGTTAGCTTGTATACATTGTTTCATGTAAGTGACAGCATACAGTATTTGTCCTTTTGCAAAGGACTTATTTCGCTCAGCATGGTTCCAACATTCATCCACGTTGCGGCATGCATCAAGACTGCATTCCTCTTGAAGGCTGAATAATATTCCATTGTATGCATATATCACATTTTGCTTACATTCTTCTGTTGATGGGCATGTAGCTCGTTTCCACATTTTGGCTATTGTGAAAAGTGCTGCAGTGAACATTGGCACGCGGGTTTCTGTTTGTATTGCTGCCCTCACTTCTTTGTGTGTAGGGGGGTGTGGGTGGTATACATGTAGTACTGGGGTTACTGCACCCCAGGAGTCTTTGAAAATTCCATGGCTTCTCCTGGGAGGAAGTTGATTTCAGGGGCCTGCAGCCCCTCGACCTGTGTGGCTCCAGGCTGGCCAACCCAGGACTTTTCAGCAAAGATGGGGATCCTGCCTCCCAGCGCCAGGGCTGTAGGTCAGAGGCTGCTGTGCCCAGGCTGAGGAAAAGCCACAGATGAAAGGCAGGTAGGGAGGACCCCTGAGCATATGAAAGCCATTTCTCTTACCCCACAAGCAAACACCAGGCAATGGAGGTGTAGGGGGTGCGCACCTAATACCTGCCAGACGCTGGGAAGTACCAACGCCACCATCAGAAGCAGGCCTGGCTGGGTTCCTGTATCCCTAGAAGGAAGCCAGGGGTCTGTGAACAGCAGGAACTCCAGGCAGCCAGCCCCCTGAGGCCCCCAATGAGCCCCACAGGCCTATCCCAAATCTGGCCATTCTCTGGTATTCTAACACCCCATTCCCTGTCTCTCTTCTGTTTCCCAGAGCTGAGCAGATGGGCAGTCGCCCACAGGAGGCCTCTCCTACCATGTGGTCGTCCTCCCACGTGGGCAGGAAGCAAGGAGTACCCGCACAGGAAAGACCAACCTGCCAGCCTGAGAGCCTGGGTGCTGAGCAGGCCCACTTAGTGGATGGGAGACAGACTGCCCATTCCAGAGGTGGAAACTCAGAGGTGGAATACCCCAGCCTCAGCTGGAAAGGGAGGGCCTGGGTTTCTCTGGTTACTGTAACAAATGACCACTAATTTAGTGGCTTAAAATAACACATTCCTTCTCTTACTCCTCTGGAGGCCTGATATCCAAAAGGAGTCTTATGGGGCCAACATCAAGGTGCAGGTAGGGTTGGTTCCTTGTGTAGACTCCAGAGGAGAATCCACTTCCTTGCCTTTTCCAGATTCTAAAAGTTGCTCGCAATCCTCGGCTCATAGCCCCTTCCTCCATTTCCAAAGCCAGCAACACTCCAACCTCTGCCTCTGTCTGCTTCTCTGACCGGGACCTCTTTGTCTCTTATCTATTATGTCTTGTGATTGACGATCCTTGTGATTACATCACTGGGCCCACAGGAGTAACTCAGGCTCATTTCCACATCTTAAAATCCTCAGTCTCACCTGCAAAGTCCCCCTTAACACAGTCATTATTATTATTACTTGCCATCCAATCGATCCCAACTCATGACAACACCATGTATGCAGAGTAAAACTGCTCCATGGGGTTTCCAAGGCTATGATCTGTCAGATACAGACTTCCAGGTCTATCTCCCAAGGTGCCTCTTGGGTGGGTCTGAACAACCGACTCTTCAGCCCATAGTAGAGTTTTTGACCATTTGCACAATCTCTTGTAAGATAACACAGTTCCCAGATACCAGGGTTTAGGAAGTGAGCATCTTTGGGTGCTATTATGTAGCAGACTACAGAGGGAAGCCACTCAACGGCAGTGATCAGTCATGGCCATCAAGCTTCCTGATCTTGTCCCTCCCAGCCTAGATAAATTGGCGGAGCCTTTTCACAGCGCCATGTAGCAGCATCCACCAAGAACTTAAAGTGCTCATATCTTTTGGCCGACGATGCCTGCCCTAGGAGGTTATCGCACAGAAACGCACGTGGTGACAAATGAAGATGAACGAGGACAGGATTTGCAGCCAGGGGATAGTGTATGGCTCTTGGGAAAACATACACATCTGGGTTCCCTGACACAGAATGATGTTCTGATGGAGGGCGTGACTAATAAAGAATATGCACAACACAATTTCATTTTTGTAAAAGGAAATTATACACATGCAAAACACATATTTGTATGTATACTGCCCAAGTCTCCAAAAAGAAATCCATTGCCATCAAGTCAATTCTGACAGTGACACTGTAGGACACAAGAGAACTGCAGTGTCCTATAAAACCACCTTTAAGGAGCAGGACAGTTTGTGTGGTACACAGCTTACTTTGTATGTTATCTGTCTCTTTTTACAGGGGTCTACTATTTTACAAAAAAATAAAACCCCTGTAAAAAGGTTTTATTAAAAAAAAAAAAAAGAATACCAAAAAACCCCAAATCCATTGCCATCGAGTCAATTCTGTCTCATAGTGACCTTATAGGACAGAGCAGAACTACCCCACAGAGTTTCTGAGGAGTGCTTGGTGGAGTCCAACTGTCTGCCTTTTAGTTAACAGCCACACCTCTTAACCACTATGCCACCAGGGTTTCCATAAAATAGTACAGTCCTTTAAAAGATTTTATTTAAAAAAAATAGGCCCCTATAAAAGTATGTATAATATTTTAAAAATACATAAAATAATTTAGAAACAAACACCCACAGTGACCTTCTAGGAAAGAGTAGAGCTGCTGCATATAGTTTCTGAGGAGTGGTTGGGTGGATTTGAACTGCTGACCTTTTGGTTACCAGTCACAGCTCTTAACTACTATTAATGCAGTTATTAAAGTGGTATAAATGCCACCAGCATTTTCATATATATATGAATAGACCCCTGTGAAAAGATTAAAACAAGAAAACAGACAGATAGATACAAAGTAAGCCGTGTACCATACAAGCTGTCCATCTTCTTAGAGGTAATTACAGGTTCCCTGGAAACCCTATGAGGCAGTCACTATGAGTTGGATGGTAACAGGTATTTGTTTTTTTTAATATCAGGAGTCCTGATGGTTAAAGCTCTCAGCTGCTAACTGGAAGGTCAGCAGTACAAACCCACCAGCTGCTCTGGGGGAGAAAGATGTGGTAGTTTGCTTCCATAAAGATTTACAGCCTTTGAAACCCTATGGGACAAATCTATTCTGTCCTGTAGGGTAGCCATGAGTTGGAATCGACTCACCAGCAATGGGTTATTACTTTCTAAGGAGCCCTGGAGGCACAAAAGGTTAAGTGCTTGGCTACTAACGCAAACATCAGTGGCTCGAACCCATTAGCTACTCCAAGGGAGAAAGACTTGTTGATCCGCTCCTGTAAAGATTACAGCCTAGGAAGAAATTCTATAGGGCAGTTCTACCCTGTCACACAACCTTGCTACAGGTCAGAATCAACTCAACAGCACCTAATAACAACAATAACACCATCACTTTGTAATTTTAATGAAGAATAATATTTTCTAAATGAAGCAAAAATATCCCCCCCTCTCAGTTAAGATCCTTAAAGATTTTGCTTCCTAATGGTGATACCCAGGAGGGAAGCCAGACAGTTGCAGACAGTTGTCCTGGGAGAGAATTCACTCCACTCCTGAACTCATGCAGGGGGCCACTGCAGTCTGCTTCACACCACTTTGGACGTGGCCTGGTGGGGACCAGTTATTCACAGGCGAGGACCCTCATGAGCAGAGACCTGAAAGGGAGTGTGCATGACACCCCAAGGCCCGCCGCACACAGCAAGTGCTCAATAAATGGATGGTGACTGGAAGCTTCCCTTCCAAACTTAACCCACCCCAGGAGCACCTCTGTTTTTAAGGGACATTTGAAGGATGCCAGCTGCCACCCTGTATTTATGATGAAATCTCAGTCTAGGGTCTAGGACTGAAGGGATGCAAGAGAAGGAACAGTGAAGTGAGTTCCTGTCCAACTGGGATACTGACTGGCTCTGAGATCTGGAAATGGCCTTTCTGGCATCTCACGGCCTCAGTTTTGCCATGTGCACAATAAATGCCCCAGCATCTGCAGTACTGCTGTGGTTTCACTTTTTCACCATGCCCACAGGGCCATCTGATCGATTAGTCATGCCTGGCTGCAGGTGGCTGCCAGGACCGTGGGAAAGATAAAGTGGTCCATTAGTCATGTCTGCCATGGATGCAGAGATAAGAGGACGGTAAGGATGCCAAGAAATTGTCACCTCTGATGGAGGCACCTAGTAAACGCCCTCTTGGCTCACTGGTGATTCTGCATACTCAGCAAAGCATCACAAGACAGGGTAGCAGCCATGCCAGTGGTCACTTGGTGGCACAGAGCCTGTCCCTACTGCCCTGTTGGCTGCCATGAAACTCCACTCCTGGGAGCAGATGGCAACACCCTTCATGCTTCTCCCAGAAAAGGCTCCCCACATCCCACCCCCAGAGCCTGCTCCCACCCCCATGTAGAACACAGACGTCCCTATCTCTTGGCCTTACCCTCCACATCTGGCTTCCGTGCTCCAGGGCTGCTCCCCCAAGGAAAGAGATCCTTAGCTGCACCACCCCTGCAGCACTTCTACCCATACACCCCAAAGAGGGCACGACACACCAGGGCACAGCAGAGCTAAAGCCTGAGGCAGTGGGCTTAGTGCCAGAGCAGACCCACCAGGATGTGAAGGGTGGACACAGAGCAGTAGCGTGTTAGCACCTGCCTGGGGCCCAGCATGTCCTGCTCTTCTCCCCGCCTGCTCCCTGTCCCATCAGGTACAGCGGACTGAAGAGTGGGAATAGGAGCAAACCTAGCCATTGGGCTGCTAGGTGCCCAGCTCAGCCCCTATGTGTGTGCATGTGCAGATGTGTGTGCATGTGCAGATGTGTGTATGTACAGTGTGTGCACATACATGTGTGTCAGTGTGTCACACGCATATGTTGTATGTGCACGTGTGTGTTTGTGTATGCATGTACGTGTGTGTGTGTTTCGCACTGCACTCAGCTGCATGAGCTCTGCCTGGCTGGGAATCCAAGGATGGTGCTGCTGCAGGCCCCACAGCCCCTCCCGTCGCTCAGCTCTGACAGTGAGGGAGCCGCAGGGGCCAGCCATTCCCCGGCCTCTGCACCACCCTGGCCGCCTTCACGCTTCAATGGAGGGTTGGCCTCGGGCTGCTGGGGAGAGCCCTTGTCCTTCTGGGGCTGCAGCAGATAAGGCCATTCATCTGCTGGCTTCACTCTCGACAACAGCGCCTCTTTTCTCTTGTTTTTAAATTCCAAGCTCATTGAGAAAATGAAAGAGAAGTAGGTCCTTGCTCACTCATGTGTCCTCGCCTTCTCCAATCCTGAGCTCTTCCCACATACCAGACCCCCAGCTGCCCCTAACCTGAGGGGAATAAAGGCTATGGGCAGTGGCTGCAGCCTGCCAGGAGGCATCGCCCAACCATGAAGCCACTATCAAGAAATTGCCACAAGCCCCATCACAGGCACCATTATTCCCATTTCACAGATGAGGAAATTGAGACTGTGAGAATTAATAAAGCCTGCCCTGGCTTAAATTCTTCAGGTGGCTGACTCCCAGCTCTGCCCACAACATCACCTCACTTTCTTAATTGGGACCAAAACCAGACACCAAACCTGTTGCCGTGGAGTTGGCTCCAGTTTGTGGTAACCCCATGTGTGTCAGAGTAGAACTGTGCACCACAAGATTTTCAA